>JAKKPZ010000014.1:0-1329117 GCA_022814885.1 Ditylenchus destructor
AGGCTCTTGGCCACAAATCGGTATATTACACGCCGCATCTCGATTCAAGAATCTCGAGATTTAATTATTTTTGTCTCTACTCTTGATTTTCACGAAAATTCAAGAGTAAAGAGACAAAAAAATTGAATCTCGAGATTCTTGAATCGATATGCGGCGTGTAATAGTATTTTTGTTTTTAAATTTATAGTTTACCTATGTAAATTATTTTGAAATAAAAGTAGAAATAACATAAAAATTTTTTGGAAGAGTGTCGTTTCGACCCCAAATCTATACGACTCCATGTAGTTGGGTCATCATCAGTAGATTTACCACATGGTATTTAAACATTTGTTATTTTTACTTTTTAAGAAAAAGTATAGGAATATTTTTGGAAACAATATCGAAAAACCAGTGTTCAGCATAGTTTTTCACTATGCTGAATTCGATCATAGATTAAATGATTTACCTGTTTATTTTTGTGTTTGAATTGGTTTCTTATCGCCTGTCGGAGTCTCAGTGTAGGAACGCGACTCATCCGAGATATTTTCCAAGTTCGATACATTGGACTGTTCACCATTATCATTTTTGCCGGTTTGATCCAAGCCATTGGTAGAAATGATTTGTTGAATTACTGGGTCCGGCGTATTCTCCATTTTAGCGAAGCTTTAGAAACGTTAGAGTTGTACTGTCTAAAATGTGTTTATAATTATTGAGAATATATACGTAAAACTGTTATATACATGGATCATACAAATATGGTTGAAATAATTGGTGAATAAATTAGATTGGACCAGACATTTTCCATATTTATGAAATCCTACATGTGTTATTCTCTTAAAAACAAACTATCGTTTTGAAATGATTTTAGATAATGGGATTGTTCGAATTCGCTCCGAGACAATTTTATTTTGAAGAAAAGTGTGAAGGAAGATGTATGTGAGAGAGTGAATATGTTATATTGGATTAGACAACGTTATAAAGATGCCAATGATACAATTTTTGAATTTTTAAAATTATACTAGTATTTAAAACTCTACTTAAAACTACTCAAAAATCTGTCACAAATCTGTGACAGAGAATAAGCAGCCCCTAATAATGTAAATTTTGGGTAATTTAGGTAGAGTCGTTACTCAGTCGAAAATCCCTCCCTTTGAATTGCCGCGTAAACAAATCGCCTAAGCGCCCTATAAAAGCGTAAACAAGCCGCGAGGTGTTTACGCTTTTATAGGGCGCTTTGGCGATTTGTTTACGCGGCAATTCAAAGGGGGGATTTTCTACTGAGTAACGACTCTATTTAGGTAAATTTAGATCTCAAATTGCTGTCAGTAGTGACTTCCGGTATGTTTGCATAAATGTTTTTGGAAAGTATACTAAATGTTATACGCGATTTTGACATTTAAAAGTGGTTCATGCAGCACCATCAAACACTTGGAATATGTTAGGCGCTTTAATCGCGGATATCATAAACGGAAAGTTATACATGGGTCAATATTGTTTTCTAAAATAGAAATCACGTCTGTTATAACGGCATATAATTTGCCTACAAGCAATATCTGGATGGTACATGGAATAGCTCAAGTATTTGGGTCGGGAGAGAAAATCGCCAAAAAACGCAGCACTCTACTGAATGATTCTGATTTTTGCATAACTAGGAAGTACTCGAGGAGTACTATACAATGTCACTCGGATAGACACACGCATACCTACTGTCCAGGTGGTAAATAAATTAATTTTATTGGATTATTACTGATAAGTTTGAGTGTTTGGACTATGAATTTTTTTGGTACCATATTTGTTCAACGTTTCGATAATTTCATCGAAAATCCTTGACAATGCTTACGTGTAATTGTGCCTTAGATTTAAAGTTACTTCCATATGCACCGAGCCGACATATTTATTAAAACTGTAGTACGTATTGCTGCAATTTGGATCCATATGTCGGCATAAAGACAATCTTAAAGGACATCAATATTAATTTTATGTTACTTGTCCGTTATAGATATATGATGAAATGTTACCCATTAGGACATTTCGCTGATGGCTCTACACAAACAATCAGTGTTGGCGGTGGCTCTAATTTCAGACGACCTTCCTGCCGAAACCTCATGTCATATACCCTGAAAATGTTTGAGAAAAGTCAAAAGAATGCAAAATAAACTTTGTTCAAATTTTCCCTTTACGACAATAAGAATGAGGACCAGAAACGATTTCGCTCAGACAGACATAAAATGTTTCTAATTCTATTGTTACTTTAAATATTGAATTAGAAGGCTGCGCAATAATTCAATTTAATTTATGATGTCAGTGTAGATTCAAGCTGTGAGTGATTCCAGAATACGGAGGAACGAAAAGGTTTTCACTGCGTTGAACAGGATAATAATAATGATAATTTATTTGCGTATAAAACGCGATTGGGGAAGGGAACAATATTCAATGTCTTATACAATTCAAACAATCAAAACAATGTAAATGGTATCCCTATAGTAAGTGTGTGATGTGCGTCCCTCCGTTGCACGTTTTTCGGAGGGCATTCTTTAGGGGTGCTTATTCCATTTTTCAGAGGTGCATTCTTAGGGGTGCTTATTTTTGGAATGTACCTATTTTAGAGTAATTTTTAGCGGGAAATCCGAATTTTGAGGTCAAAATTTAGCTAAATATAGACAAATTTTAGACAATAATAATTTTTGGAAGGTCATTTTTAGGGGTGCTTGCGATTTCTCGGTGTGTCCCGAATTTTGGGAAGGAAATAAATAAATAAAAAGGTTAGCGGTTGAAATCCCCCGGGTGAAAAAAAACCCAAAACGCCTGTCTATTGAGGAACGTTCACGTCGTGACAGGTGTTACCACCAATACCTCAAAAAATTATACGAATATATACTTACAATTAATTTACGCTTAGGAACAACCCAATCTGACCGCTGATGGCGCTGGGCATACTGATACAAACGAGGGCATACTGATGGCGGTGCGCGAAGCGCCGCTGTGCACGCTAACCGCTTCCTAGCGAAGTGAGGGCCGCGATGCGGCCCCACTTCGCTAGTAGAACAGTAATGTAGAACTTTGGATCATTGGATTTCTTTGGCGTTGGTGTTCTTACAATGGCACGATCCGGTGTTCTTTCTTATGCATCCAAGCTCGGGGACTAGATGACTAGGATGACTTGCTGCATCCAACAAGAAATAGTCAACTATCCAATAAAGAATAACACGTGCCAATACCCTCGAATGTCTCTCTTGGTGGACCAATGGTTATGCTACGGAACAGTCAAATTAAAGTAGGACAAGTGGAAATGCGCGTAATAAGGTCCATGACCAGCTTGGGCCATTCCAGACTCAATTTTTTAACTGTACTGATCTTCGGAATCGCTGAAAACGAATTTTAAGTTAACTTTGAAATTGGGTTACGGTAATACCACATTCTGCCTCAACTACTTACTCAAATTTCAATTTATCGCTTCGTATTTTTTGGCGAAAGTTATTATACTGAATTCAATCCTTAGATGTCACTAACTTTAATGTTTTTGAAGTGACACTCACGGAAGTGTAATAAATTATTTTTCATAACATTGCAAAAGAAAAAACATTTCTGTTTAGAACAGGAATGTTTTTGCGAAAGCTCATCCTTAAAGACAGACTATTTTTACGGAAGAGCTTCCGCAAAAGCTGACAATGCTCTTCAAATTAGCATAAAAAATTGTTCATTGTTGTCTGTTATCGCCTCATCGCCATTTGCTTTCGCTTTTGCAGCCATATCAATCCCTTCAAACTGCGTTCGCAAGGGTGAGTGCTACTGCTCTCTTCTTTTACACTATCTTTCTGTTATGTCTGCTAAAAGACATACTATGAACAAGTATAAATATAAAGAAATATAAAATGTCTGTGCTAATATTTCGATTCAACAGTTTTCGGCACCAATCCTATACAAATTCACAGTTGAGTGAGGCTATGTTGTGGCAGAGTTGCAAACAGAGCTGAAAGATATTGTAAAAGGAAGAGACGCAGAAGCGCCTACTAGCCAAGTATGTAAACACAGCGGTGCTGACTAGCGTTATGTTTATATTCATTGCAAATCGCTTATTCAATGACAGAATAAAACTTTTGATTTCTACTTTTATACAATCTGTTTAAAACGGCTCATTTCACCCTTACTCAACGGCTCATTTCGGTAAATGAATATTAAAACTCGATAATGGTTTTCAAGCGGTTCACGTAAATCACTCGTTGAATTCTAATAACCGAAATGTAAGCTCCGAATACATTTTTACTCCAATAAAACCCGAACATTTTTAGTTATCACTTGTCCGGAAAACGATTGTGCAAGGGGTCTAACGGCCCTGATGCACCGGACGGAATCTTAGGCTAGTTGGGGATGATTTTTCCCGCACATCAAAAAATGACTGTGTTGCTTCTTTGATTGATTTTATTATCACAGTGTTGAGATATTATGCTGGTTTTATACTCAAATAAAATTGTCAACTTTGTAGCACATATTTAAAAAATATCAAGCAAATATGCTCACAAAACACAAATTTTAGAAATACTTTAAATAGCGAAGTGGGGCCGCTTCGCGGCCCTCACTTCGCTAGGAAGCGGTTAGCGTGCACAGCGGCGCTTCGCGCACCGCCATCAGTATGCCCTCGTCTGTATCAGTATTCCCACCGACATCAGCGGTCAGATTGGGTTGCTCCTAAGCTTAAATTAAATTTTAAGTATATATTGGTTAAGCATAAGTCATAATTTTTTGAGGTATTGGTGGCAACACCTGTCACGACGTGAACGTTCCTCAAATAGACAGGCGTTTTGGGTTTTTTGGTTCACCCGGGGGATTTCAACCGCTAACCTTTTATTTATTTATTGATAATCGCTTATTTTTCCATTCTGGGGGAAAAATTCAATAAGCTTTGCGTAAACTTTCCTTTTCTGCCAATCATAATATAACACAAAATAAGCAGTGGATAGAATGCCCCTGCTGAAAAAACCGTGACAGACACGAAAAATAAGCACTGGATAGAATGCCCCTGCTGAAAAAACCGTGACAGACACGAAAAATAAGCAGTGGATAGAATGCCCCTGCTGAATATACACCCCTAAACATGCCTTCCATGAGAAAAAATGGCCTTTGGAAAAATTTGTCTAAATTTAGTCTATATTTTGTCTAAATTTTGCTAAAAACATACTCAGCTCGTCTATACGAACATTTTAAGCTATCACTTGCCCATAAAACACCGGCGTAAGGGGCCTAACGGCCATGGGACGGACGGACTGACAGCTTTAGCTTACTGGGCATGTGTTTTAGGGGTATTTTGATGCGCTGAGTCCGAATCTGCAATTATTTTTAACGTAACGCATCAAAAATGGTCATTTTTGGGCCATTTTTTACCAAAAATGCGATTTTCCCAACTTTCGTGGCGGGACCAGGCAAAATCTGAGCCCGGATTTGAACTCCCCGGGGTCGATTTAGGGGGGTAGGTAACGACAGGGAAATCCAGGGAGACGTTTTCACGCAATTTGAGGCGCCCGGCGGCGAATAGGACAATTTGCCAACAGGACGTTTTGCCAACTGGACGTTTTGCCAACAGGACGTTTTGCCAACTCCTTATAAAAGTGACGTTTTGCCAACTCCTTATAAAAGTGACGTTTTGCCAACTCCTTATAAAACGGACGTTTTGCCAACTGGACGTTTTGCCAACAGGACGTTTTGCCAACTCCTTATAAAAGTGACGTTTTGCCAACTCCTTATAAAACGGACGTTTTGCCAACTAATTTTGCCAACTCCGATTTCACCTCCTGATTTTTGACTATTTCATCTATATTTATTCAAAAGATCACTAATAACAAAACTAATAAACAATAAATAGTCACAAAAAGATTACTCCTCCTCCGATGTTTCATTTTCTTCCTCGTCTTCATTAGGCACGCGCAGACCGTCGACAAATCCTTGAATTACTAGGCCTAGCAAATGCACAGCATCGATAAGTCCTTCATCTGTGTCGAAATTTGCAGCATCTAAAATATTGGTCACGTGCTGTTTTTTTGATCACATTGCGCGTTAGTCGTGCACGGCTGTGTTGGAGTCGCACTGCACGGGCAGTATCCACTTGTTTGTCTACGTCACTGAGCAGGGCTGCCAAATAGTCGCTTAACGACGGATGGTGATTGAGATCCTTCTGAAATTTAATTAAAATTTTTTCTTATCTTTTATTCTAAACAATATACGCCACAGACACCACTATAACAATTTTACTGCATTTTAATGTTTAACTCTTACCGCAAAATATTTATGTGCTGCTTCCATTCCGTTATTGGGTCTCTCTATCGCGTTTCGGCTTCTTCTTCGGCTCCGGCGAAGAAAAACACGTAGAAGGTCGAATGCGGCTGCTCCTCGATCTTTTTCTAACTGGGACAAACCGATGTAGTTTCTGGCGAAATAGCCCAGCCATCCTTGAAGTCCCGGGACCGAATATCCGACAATGAGCATAAAAGCGCGGCGAACATGTTCGGGTGGAATCAAGGCCAATGACAAAACCGATCTAAAAATCCGTTTTCAGTCATATAATATTTTGCAATTTTAGTTTAGAATTACTATTTTATTTATTACAATTTCCGTATTTTGAAAATTTACCGGAAAGTTTTGTAGACCAATCTTCTTTGACTCGCTTCATCTTCGTCTCCACCGAACAGTTTGAAAATAGTTGTCAAAATAATGAAAATAATTACATTTAGCCGGCTGAACTGGATTCACCAATCGGCGTACCACATCTAGCACTTCTCGGTAGTAAGAGCTCTTCTTTCCCGGGATGAGCGCTTGGACTGCCACAATAAGGCGGTTGCCGGCATAGCAGCCGATGATCAAAACTTGAGTCCAGGGACGGGCCGCTGAGCTGAAAGTTCCGTCCAAGCTCCATCGTCGATTTTTTTTTAGAAGGTCCAATAGCTAAAATCAAGATCAATGAATTCAAAGTCAAAATTAGTAATCAAGATATGAAATAGGAAAAGCTAAGCTAATATGCTAACAAATAGGCTAAAAAATAGAGTGAAAATACCTTTCCATGCGAAAAGACTAGGACTACGTCGGCTTGATTTGGGCGTGTAATTCGGCTGTCGTACACGAGCGTGGACTCTCCATCCTTCATCAAAAGTTCCGGAGGAATTTGTATTTCAAGAGGGTTCGCTCGATTCACATTCCGAAAAGTCTTGTTTTTGACGCTAGAAATTGATGAATATAAATTAAAAAAATCGATTTTGAATGGGCCGCTGTATTTGGCGTTCTGTTTCGCATTATAATAATTTATTAATTAATTTTTCGAGGCTTTCATCAATAACCAAAGCGAATAATCAAGAAAAACCTACCGGGCAATCATCCTGTCCAAAGCCTCGTCTGTCCCCATTCGCTCAAAGACCTCGTCGTCAACATCCGCTCGCCCCTGGGCTCTCAAACGGAATGGCCTTGCTCGAGGATTTGCATGAATTTGCTGTTTCATGCCATGTCTGCTTGTTTCTGCCTGCTGACGTGATGGAGCAGCGATGTGATTGTGTTCGTTCGGGCCCAAAATTCCGGTCAAATTTTCCACGTCCTGCAGCAAAAGTGATGCTTTGCAGGATCTCTGTTCACATCGGAACCATATTCCATTCTTCCGAGTTCGAACATAACGAAATTCTGAAACATGGAAAATTTATTATATTGCTATTTTTATTACAAAAAATTAGTAAGAATTTAAAGTTATTTAAAATAATTTAAAAAGTCAAATCTATTTATGTTTTTGGCGAGGCATTATGAAAAAACCTTACCACGGTACCATAAACAGATGTTTCCTTGATTTGTCGTTCCTCTCTGAAATTGCACCGGCTGCTTGTTTTCTTGGTCGTGGCTTGCGGTAGTGTCCTCTTCCGCATGCTCGTCGACAGTCTCTTCCTCCAGAATGCTATCATCGTCAGCTGTTTGGACTCGAGCGCGTTTCTGCGCTTTTTGCAGCAGCTGAAGTTGTTCCCGTGTGGATGCCATAAATCTGTAATACAAATAATGTTAAACTTGAAAAGGATTAAATAAATGTCTGGTCAGAAGTTGTACAATTATATACCGTGGAAATGATTAGATTTACAGCATTTGTCTATCTCAGATAAAATCTTACATAAATGAACGCAAAGGCCTGTCTTCGGAATAACTGCATGTCTGCTCTGACTAGTCATCACTTCTTTTCAATCTTCTACAATCAAAAAGCTAATAACAGCTAAAATTATCAGGCAAAATATCAGTTTCATAAGGAGTTGGCAAAATTAGTTGGCAAAACGTCACTTTTATAAGGAGTTGGCAAAACGTCCTGTTGGCAAAACGTCCAGTTGGCAAAACGTCCGTTTTATAAGGAGTTGGCAAAACGTCACTTTTATAAGGAGTTGGCAAAACGTCCTGTTGGCAAAACGTCCAGTTGGCAAAACGTCCGTTTTATAAGGAGTTGGCAAAACGTCACTTTTATAAGGAGTTGGCAAAACGTCCTGTTGGCAAATTGTCGCACTCCGGCCCGGCGCCGTTGTGTGGGGGGATTCTGCAAAATATTTGCCGGATCTGTCTCATGCATTTTAAGTGAGTACTATGAAAATTGCCTCAATTTGAAAGTCGCACGAAATTTTATTTAATGATCATGTGTCTATTCAGATCCATCGCCAAGCTAAAGAATGTCCTCGTCTGTTGATGCCAATGAAGTGCAGTT
Organism: Ditylenchus destructor; assembly: GCA_022814885.1. NCBI lineage: Eukaryota > Metazoa > Nematoda > Chromadorea > Rhabditida > Anguinidae > Ditylenchus > Ditylenchus destructor. Next base: position 8,684 of record JAKKPZ010000014.1, read on the forward strand.
CAAACAAATATTCCAGACTCTCCAGTCTAAACCGCAAGGATACATGGGAACCGCCGAATTCCTTTACGATCTCTTGTATGTTTTACTTCTACCAGGTGGCGAACGAAAATCGCGCCACCTGGTATATCTCACATTGGATAACCTTATTGAGTGGTAATCCGTAGTCTGGGATCAGCAGTCATATGGATTTTGTCTAAAGACGAATCACTTCAATTTACTCTTTTTTACTAGTGCTTTCGATCACCAAAATTTAGGACCATCAAAATACAGTAAAGCATAAAAATACCATTAAAGGGATTCGTATAGGATAAAGTTGATACGATAGCTGATTCAAGACTACGGTTAACCACTATAATGTTTTAAATGTTACATATACCTGATCACTAACGGAACACCCGACAGACGGCTATAAAATTTCAATCACTTTTCTTTTTTTAACTCTGGATTAGCTTTACCTCCCCATTCCAGTCAATTCCTATAATCATACCTACCATAACTGCGGTTTTGTAAAAAGCGCATTGCGTTCTGTTACTAAGTGTCGCGAGCGACTCGAAAATCATTCAATTCACCATATTTTGTAGCCATTGAATAAATTTGGAATGTGCCGTTTTCTTGATCACAATTTTATATAACATTTCCCTTTTAACTGACACAGATGGTCGGGTCTTCATTTTCAATGGGGGCCAAAATATCTCCTTATCCCCGCCCGGGCCTGGCGTCGCGGACTGGGCCGACTGTCTCAATTGAGGAGACGGGTCCTTTCCAGCGCTATAAAAGGGTCAAATTTACGGGCTAAAATCACTACTCCGCACTCCACTTCACTACTTTACTCACTACTTCACCACTTCACTACTACCACTACTTCTACCACTTCTCCATTTTCATCTCCAAAAACAGAGATTTTGACTTCCAACTTTCATATCGCTCTCCCGGTCGCTCCCCAGACCAAACCACTGTGTCAGACTTTGATTGAAAGTTCACTTTCAATCCTATTTTCCCAAATTTACCTTTGATCAAGTTTACTTTGCATTTCTTGTGCTGATTTTCCCTAAATAAACTTCCTACTTTCCAATCGTTTTCTTATAAACGGGCCTTAATCACTCACTAAGGGTCGAGGTTAGCCCACCTCAAGCTTATAAGCTACATTACACACATTTATTGACCAAACTTCTAAAGTTTGGTATTATTTCTTCACTCGTAAATTTGCGCTTCAACTTGTCTTCGACCTAAGGTCACTTTGCTCTCCTATTATTGATTTGTGTTTATCGGCGGCACTACCCAGTCGCTATTCCCTATTGTTTCGGTACTTTGAAGGACTTCCCTGTGTAGTTCTTTCCTAAGTACATTTCGGGTTCAATTTCCCTATTGGTCCCACATCGTAATCGTTTGTCAACCCGGCTTACGACACTAAGTGTAATTTTCTGTTTTGTACCAACTCGCCATTTTTGGTAAACGTAATTGTTTGAAGAAAACAGCACGTTTTTATATTTTTGCGTTTTTGCTCGTGAAAGCAATCCTTTATACTCATCACTATCTCAAATTACCTTATGGATCATTACGAATTAACTGTTACTTTCCTTTTACTTTAGCAATGGCCACACAGTGGACGGCGAAATTACAGCTAAGCGTAACGGATTTAAAACCTTTCCTCAGTTTTTGAAATCGGATTTTATGAAAAAATACGTCGAATTGGGAGCAACTAATGACGGGAGGACGGTTTACAAGGTTAATTTTATAAGTAATGTAAACAGCTAATAGCTTCTTTCGTCTTTAGCCTCGTCAAATTCTAAAGTCTGAGCGTACACTTTGTGAATCAGAGAAATCAGCTCAAGGTACGAAGGAAATTAGGTATTTAATTATAAGATTTTCGGTTAGCTCAATATTTTCCGTCTTTCAACTTTCTCAATACTTGTCCAACAATAACACCATTTTGCTAATATAAATTTTATGAAAAGTCTATAAAAGTGAAATGACAAAAATACAAAAAAAAATCAATGACGTGACATGAATATTCGACATTAATCATTTTAGTGCTTTATGTGCTTTATTACCGACAATCGTTTAGCAATTGTTTACCGAGTGTACAACTAACTTCAAATTTCAACCAGGTACGTTTAAAAGTGCATTGTTTTAAACTTTAAGCAGTTTTGAAAATTGCAACAATGAAACTTAGATACTGAAAAATTGGGAGTACACTTTCAAGCTTACCTGAGACCTTGCTCTTGAAGATTAAAACATTGATCTTAATATATCTAAAGATTTTGGCCATACTTGCAAATATATTTTCATTGGTACTTCTTATTTTCAGCTTTCATCGGTAGTAACCAAGAAAATGGGAACTGAAACAACTCTCACCATTGTAAGTTTCCAATAATTCAAAAATTTGTAAAGTTATCGAGGTGTTATAGAGTTATAACATCCTTAGTACAACATCCGCTATAAAAATAGTCTTACTGTATATTTCGATTAGCGAAAGTCCTAAAAAGAAAAAGCAGAATTTTATATAGTGAGACTGCACATTTAAATATGTAACCGCTGAAACTGAAATATTTATATTAAAAGTGTTTCAGAATGACCTGCAAAAACTCGGAGAGGTGATTGAAGCCATAGTGCAATATCATTTTCCCGATCATGTTCAGGTACTGTAATCATATTACCGTATTTGTTCTGAAAGAATTCCTAAGGTTCTATTTTTGGTATGCCCTCCAGATCGGATGTATAAATCCTAGCGGTTGTTTACTTTTCTCGTATAAATTTCCGAAGTTAGGGTTTTATTGGAAAGTTGGGTTTTCCTGGCACATAGGTTTTTGTTAGCATAAACATATTATAAATCTCAATCATTCGAAGTTATCATAATTTATGACTATTTCTAATGTTTGATACTGTTTGCATCTAGAAATCAATTTCAGCTGAAGAAACTTTTGCCTGCTATAGAAATGGTCGAGCCGAGATTCTCGTCGCTTGAGCAGAATGCTAACATTTCGCACATAGCCTTTCTCCGCCGATATTGTACCAATGTTTCCCTCTTTGGAAGTTCCAATAACCCAAGCCTTTTGTGGAAAGAGAATCGAAATTGAATATTATCAACACCTAACGAAATATTGTTACTTTTGATTGTCTTGCACTGAGAAATATAGTGATGTATAGTAAAATTTGTTATTGTATTGTCTAACTTTGCGAGCTAAGGCCGAAACCAAATTGGCACAGCTCAGCTAAAATTGACAAACCTAAAAGAAATTTTAGGTAAAATCTAAAAACCGGCAACAAAAAGAGAAGTGAGCAGAATGGAAAAACGCACAAAATGATTTCACATCCGTACCTAATATAAGGGTAAAACATCCCTCCAGAGAAGGACAAATTTCCACCAGAAGTAAGCTACCTAATTGCCACGCAAAATCTCTAGAAAGCCTCCTATTTTTATTGCACAAAGGCATACTCTCTCATTTCGTCTTTGCCCATTAATCATAGAATGAAATCCGCAGAATTACATTATAGTACATAGGCAGAAGTGAACACATAAACGTTTATTTGTTCACTTCATCGTAAGTAAAAGCATTTCAGATTGATTTTTTGGCCTCTCATATGAAACATAAGGCTATGCCCGGAACCAAATCAAAGCAAAACTAATTTTGCTAATTTTATTAAGCGAATAAAAGTGGAGAATAAAGTAAGATGCAAGTATAAAAATAAAATAACGAATTATTGATTGATTCAATTGATTTTTCGACTCTTGCTCGTTTCACATCTTCCATCCGGTAAAAAGAGAAAACCGCAATTTAGGAGACCACACATAGACTTCTGGAACTAGTCGGTGGAGGCGTTGATGGCAACTTCTGAGTGACGGCAGAGAGCGATTGAACGTCACTTTGCATGTGCTTATCCTGTAATAGATAAATTTTTTGGTTTAACAAACTTTGTGTTTTCCGATTTCACAGATTAAAATTTGCGAGAAAATCAGCGTACAAAATTATCATTTGGCATACAAGTTGTGTGATATCACATGTTTCCATTTACGTACTTCGCCACACGGGCCAGAGAAAAATACTCTCTTGTACTCTAATAAAATATTTGGACAATTTTAACAAAATAGCTTACGAAAATTTTAAGCTTATTGCTAAATATTTTCTTTCACAAAAACATTTCATTACTTCATCGCTTAAAAGCAAACATTCAATCATTCTAACGTAATTCCTTTCACCTGCAGTCGGCTTTACAAAAAAATTGGAAAATAACTTCAGCCCCGCTATAATGGCCCAATTAGAGGTCACTATAACACAAGTGAAACTATAGCGGGCTGTCAAATTATTTCATAGCTTATTCCAAAGTTTAGCTAAAGCTTTTTGATTGGTTTTATGTTGAGAACCCCGAAACTAAGTTCTAAATGCTTACCTGGTCTTCCATACCCCTTTTGCGACCACGCGGGGCAGGTGTCGTCAGAGAGCGATTCTGATTTGCGGCAGAATACGATTGCGCGCCAATTTGCATGTGCTTTGCCTGTAATAAATATATAGTCTTCATTTTACAAAGTTTATTTGCGCTTTGATAGGATTGTATTTGTAAGAAAATCAGCCCACAAAGGATCAGTTTTTTAAATTGTGGTACGGTTGGGATTTTTGGAGTCTTTCTCACAAACCTTTCCATGTACCAACACCTAATGGTAACCAATATTTTAACCTGAATCCTTTTACCACCAGTTTTTTAAAGAAAAGTAATTTTGAAACAATACCCCACCCAATGATACCACCACCAGATCTGACCATTAGAGATCACTAGAGGTCACTATAGCGCTGGTGACACTATAGCGGGCTGTTACTATAGTGGAAAATTATTCGGAGCGCGACAATTTGCCAACAGGACGTTTTGCCAACTCCTTATAAAACGGACGTTTTGCCAACTGGACGTTTTGCCAACTGGACGTTTTGCCAACTCCTTATAAAAGTGACGTTTTGCCAACTCCTTATAAAACGGACGTTTTGCCAACTGGACGTTTTGCCAACTGGACGTTTTGCCAACTCCTAAAAGTGACGTTTTGCCAACTCCTTATAAAACGGACGTTTTGCCAACTAATTTTGCCAACTCCGATTTCACCTCCTGATTTTTGAATATTTCATCTATATTTATTCAAAAGATCACTAATAACAAAACTAATAAACAATAAATAGTCACAAAAAGATTACTCCTCCTCCGATGTTTCATTTTCTTCCTCGTCTTCATTAGGCACGCGCAGACCGTCGACAAATCCTTGAATTACTAGGCCTAGCAAATGCACAGCATCGATAAGTCCTTCATCTGTGTCGAAATTTGCAGCATCTAAAATATTGGTCACGTGCTGTTCTTTGATCACATTGCGCGTTAGTCGTGCACGGCTGTGTTGGAGTCGCACTGCACGGGCAGTATCCACTTGTTTGTCTACGTCACTGAGCAGGGCTGCCAAATAGTCGCTTATTCCATAGGACGCACCCGCGGCTCCGCCGCGGACCACCCGCGGCTGCGCCGCGGACCGCGCCCCCTTTACCCCCTCTGGGGGGCCACAGGGGGCCGTCTGGGGGCTGAAAATGGTACCAAACGTCTTCTCTCGTCGAGACGAAGCGATTGACGTATCACTCGCCCAAATCCGAGTGGGGCGTGAAAAGTTGCCTTTCCTGCCCCCCGGGGGGTTAAGGGGGTCGTAGGGGGCCACAGGGGGCCGTCTGGGGGCTGAAAATGGTACCAAACGTCTTCTCTCGTCGAGACGAAGCGATTGACGTATCACTCGCCCAAATCCGAGTGGGGCGTGAAAAGTTTCCCTTGTAAAAACCCCCCAAAAACAGAAAAAATGGCGTTTTCTCGGTTTTCGTGGCGGGACCACCCCAATTCTGACATTGACAACCCCCCCCCCTAAAATCATGGGTTTTGGGGGGGTACTCGCGAGTTTGGGGTCCGGGAGCGCCAAAAACGGGAAATCCGTATCGGGGGGGACGGACACAGTGCGCCTTAGAGGGACTCGATGCCATAAATCTCCAACACAGCCGTGAATGAAAATGAAACATGAAACAATGAAAATGAAACATCGGAGGAGGAGTAAACTTTTTGTGACTATTTATTGTTTATTAGATTTGTTATTAGTGAACTTTTGAATAAATATAGATGAAATATTCAAAAATCAGGAGGTGAAATCGGAGTTGGCAAAAATAAGTGGCAAAACGTCCGTTTTATAAGGAGTTGGCAAAACGTCACTTTTATAAGGAGTTGGCAAAACGTCCTGTTGGCAAAACGTCCGGTTGGCAAATTGTCCTATTCCCAAATTATTTCATGTTTTATTCTAAAGTTGAGTTAAAGCTTTTGAGTAAACATTTATGCTGATGAGACCCAAAATAAATTCGAAATGCTTACCTGATCTTCCATACCCCTTTTCTCACATTCGAACATGTCCTTGATATAACGCCCACTGTGCTTCAAATTGAGCAATTTTTTGCAATAGCCTTTCACCTCAGAGGCTTTACAGCCCTCCGCTTCACCGATTTCAATGTAATGTTTCTGCTGCTTGTATCGGTTCAGCCAATCACGAAGTGTTTCCACGTGCTCAATGTCATCCGGATTTTGCGTAATTTCTGCTTGTTGCATAGCCTAAAGAACAATAGTAACATCAGTCTAAAGTTTCTCCTAAGTGTCATGGTTTATACGATTGTGGTACCTGTTGAATGGAGAGTTTGGTGTATTCTTCAACCGCGTCGTTGTAAGACATAATCGCATTTTTCTTGAGAAAGGCACCAAACATGGCAGCTATGCGCCCAATCTCCTCTTTCTCGGTTTTATACTCTTCTACGGTATCCAGCAGACGATTGACAGCCATTTGAAGTGCTTTTCGCTTGTCTCCATTCTCGCTTAGCAAGCGTTTGATATCCTCATTAATCGTCTCAACCATCTCACTGCGCATTATCTGCTTGTAGGTCACGTGCATGTGAACATTCCAAAGACAGCCACATTTTATGCAATTAGGACCACCAGCCATTGCAGCGCAATTTTGCAACTCAGGATCGCCAACGGTTTTCGGAGTAACACTTTGAAGGTAGCATTCAGCGTGGCAGTGCTAAAATTTTATTTTAAAATATTATTAGGCTTTAATACTTTTGGATGATTTTGAATCGGAGGATGTTTTCCTTGATTTTAAAAGCATCTTCGAGAAGCGAAGGTAAGCATATTTTTAGCAATTAAGTGTCACAGGCTATCAAACCTCACAGTTCATCTTGTATAGGGGTCGGCAAAATTCGGCGAGCCCGAGCTTCGAGCCTGACCGACCCAGGCTCGGGCTCGACATGATTCCGGATTCACTTGGCGAGCTCGAGCCCGAGCCCAGGCTCGGGCTCGGGCTCGCCAATAATGCCAAGCCGAGCCCGAGCTTCGAGCCCGATTTGAATTTTATTTTTTCCCGCCTATTTTTTGGTCATCAAAAATTGGTCTGTTTTGTTGTTTTTTGCTAGTATTTCGTATATTTAATTGAAATAGACAAAACTGAGACGATTCAGTTAATTTTTTAAAATAAAATTTACATCCAAAGTCAAATTTTATCTGTATTTTTCCAAAAATTTTTTAATGTCCAAATTTTTCCATTTTTGCTTATGGTTTTTGCAAAATTTTTCCATTTTTGATGATTTTCATATGAAAATTTTTAATATTTTTAAAATACTTGATGGAGAAGAGATTGACCGCACTGGAAAATTTTTCAATTTCATGCCGATTTGTCACAAAAAATTTGCACTATTTCAAAAATGCCGTAAACCTTCTAATTTAACCCCGGGTGTATAATTATTCAATCGACCTCTAGGGGTGGCAAAATTAGGGGGGGGGTAAAAATAGAGGGGAAAAATTAAACCGCTCGATTTTTCGCGCCGCGCCGGAGGCAGCGAAAATTTTTGAGCTTTTTGCTTAAATTTCAAAAATTTTCGTCATTTTTTGAATTTTTCAAAAAAATTCAAAATTTGATTTACCGCCCCAAAAATTTTGGATTTTTTTCGAAATATTTGAAAAATTTGGGAACATTTTGCAAAAATGGCAAAAAATAGGTAAAAAAATTCAAATTTTTGGAAAAAAATTTGAACTAAAATTTTCGCCTGCACAGAACTTAAATTTTCCAATTTTCGGCTTTTTTAGCTTGAAAATCGGTAGTTTTTGTTACTGAACACGACAATTTCCGTTTAGTAACACTGGCAAAAGAAATAAAAATCAGCGTCGCCGGCGAAAATTATTCGATTTTCCGCCCTGACCCTATGATTTTCCCTGAAACTGGTCATTGAGTGTTGCTCAAAATGCTCAGCTTTGTCGTATTTCGTCGCATTAGTACACAGTGAGACGAAAACAATGGAAGGAAATACAAGCCGCAAAAGCGCCGCAGGCAAAATTTTTTTGAAAAATTGAGTAGTTTTCGAAAATAAACATTGAAAATTTTGCTTGTTCTTCGAAATATTTAGAATTTTTCGCTCGGCCGCGCCCATTGGGCGCGGCCAAAAATGACCGAGCCCGAGCCCGTCAGGCTCGGGCTCGGCCTCTTTTTTCCGAGCTTCGAGCCCGAGCCCAGGCTCGGGCTCGGTGAAATTCCATTTTGGCCGAGCCCGAGCTTCGAGCCCGACCTACCCGGGCTCGGGCTCGGACTCGGGCTCGCCGACCCCTAATCTTGTAATATAAAGTAGTGTATTATTTCAATTTGTAGACTTAAAATTCATTTACCGTTGTGTAGTGCACTTGACTGGTACCATGTTCGTCGGTAACCATCTCAGTATGTTCGCGACTAGTGCACACCGTGCGTGGACGCGGCAAATTTTCGCACACGTAGTACACTTTCTTGTGCGTCTTGGTGAGCTCCTTCTTGAAGTTGGCAGAATTTGTATCCAAGCTCATTATGCGCTGCATTTCCGTATCTTTTGACTTGATGTTGCGCTGCAAAATCACGATCAGTTTTTAGTATTATTAAATTAATATGGCGTAGTCGGAGTAAGATTTTTTATGGTTAGAGTAAGAAGTTGTAAGAAATGTATGCTATGTGAGGTGTATAAGCTATTAAGTCTATTAGGCATCATTTATTACCTAGTTTAACTTTTTGAAAATTTTAAAAACAGTATCAGAGTTTTTAAGTTTTTTGCGCTTTTGGTGCAAACATTTGTTTTAACCTCAAATCGCAAAACTTCAAAATTTTACATCAATCATGTCGGTGATCGAAGCAAGCGGTTTGGACAGCATAGATATGTATTGACGGGCCTCATTCAGAGAAACGATTTCCGTGGTGTCGTGCAGAGGCAATGAGCGAACACGATTCAAAAAGCGCTGCGTTTCTTTGACCGACTGATCCCATGAAGCAGCATAATTCTTACAGTCTTCCTTAGTGAAAGTGATTCCATTCTCAGGAAGAGACGCAAAAAGAAAGCGAAACGCCTCGTTGTCAAAGCAGAACGCTGTATCCTTGTTAACTTTCAAGCTCACATTTTGACGCTTTTCAATTGTGGCCAAAAACTGTTGAAGTGGAGCAAGGGTCTCAGCTGCAGAATAATAGCTTCAGGGACTCCCTACGGGAGTCCGATTAAACATTTTGTCTATATGCTTACCTATGTGTTCTAAGTTCCCTCAAATTCCAAGGGAGAAGGTCGGGCGCTCCGCGCCCGACCACAGGACTGGCTCGCTGCCTCCGGCGCCTCGCAATGTTTATGGGGTAAGATTGAATCGTATGCCTATATGTTCTAAGTTCCCTCAAATTCCAAGGGGAATAAGATAACAGAAATAGACACCCCTAAGAATGCCTTCCAGAAAAAGGGGGGACAAAAACCTGACAGATAGAAATTTCTCTGACAGTCTGACATAATGTGTGGTCTTTTCCAGAAAAGGGGGACAAAAACCTGACAGACAGAAAATTCAGGAAATAAAAATTTTTGTCTAAAAAATTTTGTCTAAATTTTTGCAGAAACATACTCAGCTGGTCCATATGAACATTTGGCAAGCTATAACTTGCCCAGAAATCAGTTGTGCAAGGGGTCTAACAGCCAGGTCACGGACGGACGGAATGACCGGGCTAGCTTACTGGGGGGATAGTGATTACTCAAGTTTATAAGTTCTCCATAAGTGATACTTGAGCGAAAATGTTCATGCAAATACATGACAGGAAATTTCATAAACCATTATGTCATGGATCGGGAAGGGTTTGTGTAGATTTACCAGAAAAATGTATTATATGTCTCACCAGGATCTACTTCACTACTGTTACTCTATTTTTTGTTTCTACGTTCACCAACTTTGGTGGTATGAGTGGCCACATCACCCCGTTTTAAGTAAGCGCCTGTTTCGTAAAGCTTTTCACCCTTTAAAGTCTACGGAATATTTTAAGAATGTTTGATTAATTCAGTTTTGCGTGATTTTTCACAAAAATGGTAAACTTACCAATCCGGTAACAAAACGGGCGCGTACCAGTAAAACCGAACAGCACATTCTGGGTGGAACTTTTCGGCAAATGAGTGAAAAGCTCGCCAATGCAATACGTGAATGCCGGCGTAAATACTTTTTGATTCGGTTTCATTAGAATAATAACTGCGCTCAGGTTCTCAATCTGATACTGATCGATGTAGCGGAAAATATTGGCCAAATTGACCTTATCCTGCGGCACACCACGGCTGTCTCCAATACCAGGCGTATCAATAAATCGCACCTTAAACGATTATGTATACAAGCAAAATTTTTATTTTGGTATTGCTCAGTAGAGATAACTTTTATCCGTGCATTACAGTAACCCTTGGAAAACTAGTCGTGTAAAATAATTTTTAGGAATGTTTTATTTTCCTTAATTTAGGTTGCATAAATAAGTGAAGGTTAATTAGCTAAGGTTAACTAAGAACTAAATGAGTCTTCTACGAGTTTTGAGAAAGATTAACCCTATTAAGAATATCACTTACTTTTTGACCTTTCCACATAAACTCATAGACCTGCGGGAACAATGTGCTTGACGCGCCGACTTTAGTTTGCTCGTTTTCGTTACCGTCAGGAGGTCCAACGTATATTGTGCGCACGTTATAATCGTCGTCGGCGATAGTAAAACGGGATGGGATCTTCCACTTTGGATCGTTCGACATCTGAGCCTCATTCAGCGATCCATATACCACATAATTAGCGATGCCGTTGATCCAGGTGGACTTGCCCACACCTAAGTAATATGATTGATTATTTCGATATAATATCCTGAACAACCCTTATACGGGCATAACAAAGGGCATTAGGGTTCCGAAGAACTTAAGTGCCAGTCTTTTAGGAGCATTTTAGGCTTTCAAAGCTTAAATCTGAGCTTAGTTATGTGTCATTGCACGTTATTTTTTGCGTACAAATCTCTGGCGCGCTAATGTCATATTACTGTCTCAGGTTTTATTCCGCGCGGGTGAAATCATTTTTTGGGTCCCGAACATGGTGGGGAAATTATGCAAAATCAAAGGAAGGCTTAGCCGATGTTTGCCGAGGACCATTCCGCTTGGGACCAACCTGTGTTTAACCAATATTTTACAAACACCAGGATTTTAACGAAAAGCGAAAAAGTGATAAAAAAACATAGTGACACCACCATCGAACATGGATACTGTTATTTAGAGGCTAAAGTATGCATTTTAAATATAGGTCAATTCAAGGCCTAAATTTTATGGTTTAACTGTGCATCGTTTTTCTTGTATCAGTCTAGTTTTAGTCCAAGCTTAGGCTTAAAACATCAGTTCCGTACGTTACTGTCACCAGTAAAAATATGTTATAACTAATTACCTGTCTCCCCAAGAATTAAAATGTTGAGTATATCGTTTTGACAGCGTCGATAATATCTTCGTGCGCGGGGGTCCTCTGACAACGCCTTAACGAGAGTATCGATCCCTGCTATGTCAGAATCTAAAATTTTGGCTAATTAATGTCGTTCTCGAATTCAAGTCCAATGTGCTAGAATTGGTTTAGCACTGTGCTACGGTTTATAGGGCCAACGTCGAAGATTGAACGAAATATTTTCTGATTAAAGTAAAAGTTTTGGTTTCAGTATTCGAATAAAGTTCTGACAAAACATGACTTCGTTTTTAGACTTAGGTGAGTGATTACAATTGAAAATACTACTACTTATTTTATTAGAATAAAAACCATAATTATAATGAAAACTTACCCATTGCGACAAATTCTAATTAGCCAGAGATATCGTTGATATTCCGTTGTTATCTAAATTAATAAACAACGACAACTGACAATTAATAATTTACGAATCGAATCGTGTATGTGCTTGTTGATAAAAACTGTTTATAAAATGATACTCTTAAAATCGCTTGATAGCATTCTCTGACTCGCAATATAAAAGTTCCTTTACATAAAGGAAACTGATGCTTTCCTATTGAGTGGCAACTGTTTATATACTGACAAGTTTTGTAGCAATCGTTTAATTTTGTAATATGCACGTTTAATTTCAAAATCATAACGGAACGGAGTCATATGTACATTTGTTTACTTGCATATGATTAACAGTAATGCACGAAGTAAAGCGGAAAGCAATACATTATCAGGAATTATTACTGCATTTCGAAATTGGTCATATGCTTTTCGTATTTTCTTCACTATTTCGTTAGCGGCTAAAATTTTTAGGTATGGAATAAATTAACGGAGGAGTAACTGAGTGATCAAAACAACAAAGTACGACAAGATATGTAAATGAATGTTTTCGAGTTTCATTTATTGGGTATCATTTAAAGAATGTATTTTGTCCACTTTTTCGATATATATTTGGTGTGTTGCAGTGAATCTGGTCGCAAAAATAGTAAAGAGAAAGAATAATGAAAAAGCAGGGTATAAGATTATTTTTCATTTTTCAAAATTCAGCAATTTATGTAGAATTTGCAACTTAGAAACGTATGAGCATACGAATTAACAATTTTCTTGATTTTGCTTTAGAGGTAATTTTTACTAATCAATTCTTGTTTTTGGTGTTATCCATAAAATAACTGTCTTCCGTCAATGTTTACTTGTTGGCATAGTTACCAATGAAAATTCTCGATTTCATTGGCAATCAGTCAATAATTCCTTGATGACAGTCAAATGTTTCCAAATAAATATGTTCCCCGTAGCCAGTCTGCAGACCCACCAATCTATAGACGGGTGTGTGTCGGGTTTCCAAATGACAAAACTTTTGCACCCGACTTGCATAATACGAGCTCCGCCAAAGTGAGAGCTCCGGTGGAGTTATAAAAACACTAAGACTGTAGAGAGCCTTAACCAGGAACCTATAATGAGGATTTGTCCCGTAGTGCTTCAGCAACGAACTGCTGTTTCGTAAGTCGTCTAGGAGAGGAACTTATTAGAGGGGAATTAAATTGAGGGGGACTTATTTATTCAGGGAGCGCGCCTAAGCCGCGGCGAAAATTTTTGGGCCTTTTTGGCAAAATTTTTGCAAATTTTAGGCAATTGAATTTTGAATGGTAGCCCAAAATTTTTGACGAAAATTTGTATTTTTGTGACATTTTTTGACAATTTTGGGAAATTTTTCAATATTTTACAAAAATTTTTCTAAATTGGTAAAAATAGCAAAATTTGTAATAAAAATTCAAATTTCACAAAAAATTTGAATTTGCGCTAAAAAATTTGATATTTGGAAAAAACCATTTTTGAGGGACTTATTTTTCCGTAAGAGGTCCAGAGCGGTGAGTTATTTGATGGGGTCTTACGGTAATCAGACAATTTATGAATATTATTCTGTCTTTTTACAGACAATTATGAAGTAGTGTTTAGCGCGCAGTTGCATATTTCAAATGAATGATTGTTAGCATATGTATAAAAGAAACACAATATTGTAACTTTGTACACAGTATTATTATACAATATACCACATAATATCTCCTAAGATGTTATTTTAATAGTTGACTAGTAAAATAATAGCCGCGCGCAAAGCTCGAGGAACTATAAGATTACAAATTAATAACGAATTTTCCGCTTTTTAAACCATGAAATATCAAAACTTTATACCACCATAATTTATTTCGTTTCACGGGTGTTCCTAGACTACCTCTTTTGGTATAGAGTATTTCCCTGTCAGACGTAGGTCAAAATTGTCAAAAAGTTATGCATGTCTTTCATGTTGAAAAATAATCCATCACGGCACTACAATCGCCCTGCCGACAAAGTTTTCACTGAATATCCAATTTGTTACGTTCGCCAGGCCAATGTGAGCACTATAAAACACAAGATATATCGATACCAGTTTCAAAATCGATAGTCGACATGTCTTCTTCAAATAATTTCCCAAAGCCAACAGTGTCAAACACTGCATTTAGTTGATAAAAATTAGTGTAACAAAGTGATTTATCAATGTCATTTAAAAACGTATAACACGATTTGCGAAAATAACACATGTATCACAAATAATGTATTCAATTTAATCGAACATTGAAAATGTATTCACTTGACAGATGATAGTTTGAGATAGGCTGTGCGTTATCTGCAACTACCCAGGCATTTGGACGGTCAATAGGATGAGCATGGAGCACATAATTGTTGTGCAGCACGAAACCTTTGAGCAATAGTTTACCTCTCAGCTCTTCGATAGTCTCTTCTTGCGGATTAATCTCAGCAATAGAATATCCTTTTATAAAATCACCGTTGGCTGCAACCAAATTATAGATTTATGAACGAACGCATTATTTTTAAGCTTAACGTTTACAATCCTCTGGGTAAAACGATTTTGTAAATTAAAACGCTAACTTTTATCGGTTTTTCTAATTGTTTGGCTTTTTTATCTGCTGGCGTGATTTATCATGGTGAAGAATACATATAAAAAAGTGGAGAAACCCCTAAGCGGTGTTTCTTTAAGGATTTGAATTACGATAATTATTTCCTGAGCACAAGTCTTAGACCCATTATCCAAAGAGTGAAGTTTTTATGATTTTAGCCTAAATGGTGAATATGCCGATTTTTAATTAGTTTGCTGCTTAGTCCCTAAGATTTGCATAGTTAGTGGAGAATAATAGGGATTTGGTCTAAAGGCAAACATTGAAAATAATCGGCACGACTTTCCACTTAATGAATTTAATACAGTAATATACTTTAATACAGTAATATGCTTCTCTGCTTCAAACCAGCCAATCAGCGTCGAGCAGTTTTGAAACGAGAAGAAGAGAGACGGCCGTCTCTCACGGCTCGGCAAATATCTGTTAATATAAAATTGGTCCCGTAGCGATTGTCTTTACTCATTTTGAAGAGTTAAGTGGAAAGTCGTGCCGATTATTTTCAATGTTTGCCTTTAGCTATGGTTATCAGAAAGTTTGGTGTCGACTTTTTGGTGTTGGAAAGTTTGGTGTCAGTTTAAAATTTCGATATTTTAACGCTATGTATCAGTTAAAATATACAGGCATGACACGCGGGAAACCCATATTTGAACTTCATAATGTTTTTCTCGATTTTTTACAGTGTCCGGCTATTTTTTGATTGTTCCTACCCCACAGGACCGGGGTATGATCTAGCGATTGCCGCTATCAAAATAGGGTATATCGCCACAAAAAATGGGTGGTTTACCCTATTTTTCCGTTATTTCGCAACACCTATTGTGAAATAATGAAAAACTGGGGTAAACCACCCATTTTTTGTGGCGATACACCCTATTTTGATAGCGCCAATCGATAGATCGTACCCCGGTCCGGTGGGTAGGAACAATCAAAAAATAGTCGAACAGGGTAAAAAATTGAGAAATAAATTACCGTAAATCCTCCAATAAGACCCCCCGCCTCAATTAAGCCCAGCATTTTTTGGCGCAAATTTGAATTTTTATTGCAAATTTTGCTATTTTTTACAAAATTTTGTCAAAAAATTGAAAAATTGGGTGGAAATTGGCGAAAAATAGATCAAAAATCCAAAAAATTCAAACTTTTGCGAAATTTTTTTGGCGCCAATTCAAAATTGGTTCAAATTTTCAAAAATTTTCCCAAATTCTGCCAAAAAGTCCCAAAAATTTTCGTGGCTGTCCCTTATATTTGGCTGTCCCTTATATTGTGGCTGTCCCCCTTATATCGTGGCTGTCCCTTATATTTTCGTGGCCGCGCCCGAGGCGCGGCCACGAAAATATAGGTCCCCCTCAATTTAGTCCCCCTCAAATAAGTCCCCCTAGACTCCCTACGAAACAATAAGTCCCCCGGGGGACTTATTAGAGGATTTACGGTATTCAATTCGAATTTGGTTTTCCCGCGCGTCATTCCTGAAAATATATATATTTTGACTGTATATAATGGGATATATCACAGTTGTCCTTTTTTAATGCCCAAAATGCATGTCCTAACGATGTTATTACAACTTTAAGACATTCCACAACAGAAGCCAAAATTTCGCAATTTAGCTTCTAATGTCACCTCCTTCGCCGTATGTCAGTTACAGCCCAAAATAGAAAAGGGGCTAGAAAATTGTATGCAACAGAAACATTCCTAATTAATAAACTACTGGACAAAATTACAGACTTACTGTACAAAAGATGTTAACGTACCGGCTGCTAGAGGCGCATTAGCAATCAGTCCAGGAGTTTTTGTATACATTTTGCCCTCAATATGACCTAAAATAGTTCACACTGCATTGTTTGAACCCTTTATAGCTCATAGCAGGAAGAGTGGCCACTTGGGCCGAAATTTTTGCATATTAAACGAGCCGATCCCTTTAAGCTGAGTATTTTTCAAATGTGGTATTATACATTTCTGATGTAAGGTATGATACGTATGTAATATCAATAACATATTTTTTAAATTTTTGAGAAATTTCCTCTCTTGATGAAACTTTTTCTATTTTTTCTTACATCAACTTCGAGGTTGTTTTAGAATCGTGTATTGTGCTATGTATCACGAAAATATACTGCTCTTTATAGCAATATTATACATATTTTTTAAACCAAAAAGTACTTTCTATAAGTTAGATGTTAACGTAAGAGGCAAAGATGAACAGAAAATGTTTGGTGCTCTCAATATACTTTTTCACAGGTCTTGCTATTTCTATTCTCAATTATAGAGAAAATGATCCGTCCCAATGGAAAAAATTGGTAGCTAATTTATTTGGAGCTTTGCCCGGCAATTTTCGGGCGGTACTTTGTATCTCACCTTTTTTGTATCTAGTTTATTATCACGCTGGGATTTTATACCCCTGACAAGTTTTCGGCCCCGCTGAATCCGAACTTGACATTATTTTTGCCCTAGAGTCGAGCCTAAGAGTCGAAATGGACACCCTTTTGGTAAACAAAAATGGTCCAAGAACGCTCTTATTTGACGCGATCTGTGAAAAATATTTGCAGATTCGGAATCAGCGCTTCAAACTACCCCTAAAACTACTACCGTATCCACCCAGTAAGCTAGCCCGGATTCTCCGTGCGTGCGTGACCTGGATTTGAATTCCCGCCTTTTGGCATTCTGTATTTTTGTCTGTGAGGTTTTTGTCACGCTTTCAGTGGAAGGCATTCTGAGTATGTTTCTGCAAACATTTAGACCAAAATGTAGACAAATTTAGACAAATTTTTTAGACTAAAATTTGTATGTCCCGACCTTTCTGTCTGTGAGGTTTTTGTCATGCTTTCAGTGGAAGGCATTCTTAGATTAGAGAGTTTATATTGTATAGACTCCGAACAAATAGAGGCTGCGCCCGGCCGAGCGGCGCGAAGCGCCGCGAGGGCGGGCGCAGCCGAGTGAGGGCCGCAGGCCCGACTGTAATGGGCGCGAAGGGCATACTGATACACCCTAACCGCTGATGGCGGTGCGCGAAGCGCCGCGGATGCACGCTAACCGCTTCGTAGCGGGGGAGGGAGCCGCGAAGCGGCTCCTCCCCCGCTAGTTTCCTCTAAATTGAGCCCCTGGAGGTTTAATTATTTCAATGCCCCTCTAGAGGGGGTTAATTATAGCGGGGGGCTTAGTTATTTGGATCAAAAATTTTCGCGCCCCGCCGAAGGCGAGGCGCGAAAATTTATAGGGGAGGGGGCTCTATTATAGGGAGGCTTAATTATTTCAATATCCCTCTAGAGGGGGTGTTTATTTTAGGGGCTCTATTATAGAGGGGGCTCAATTAGAGGAAATACGGTAATTGTAGTTTTGACACATTTTCAAAAAACAATGTTTTCAATTCACGGATCACAGAAATCTTTCAAAAAATAAGAGTGGCCATTTTGACTCTTTGGATCGACCTTAGATCAAAAATCAGTCAAATTCGGAGTCAGCGGGATCAAAAAACTATAAAACGTACAAAACCTAGGCCGAAAATAGTCATCAAAATGTGCAAATAAATTAAGCACAAAAATTAGCTACATAATTAAGACTTTTAGCTACGAAATTAAGTTAAGCCCAAAAATGTATCTTCATCAAAAATTTATACGTCATCTCTCTTTTGATAGAAATACAGTCAATGCAAATTAGATTAAACTCACGCCAGGAGTATGGATGATATGTTGGACCTAACATTTGGTGATTTGAAGCACATTTACATAAATGTATTGACAGTCGACTAAATATAATGGTTAAACTGGCGGAGTGAAAAGATATGTCATTTCTGTTGATAGACAGTCTCTCTTTTGGACTGAAGTCTTTTTCTCAGTCTTTTCAGTCCAAAATCTCGTCCCGATGATCAAGTTTCGTTCAAGTAAAGATTTAACACATCATATTATGCATACGCATGAGAACAATATTCAGCACTTCGAATTCTAACATAAATTGTGTTTTTAAATAATTTGCCTCATACCGGTATAGTAAATCTACTAGCTCTGACGAGTAAGGTATTTGAAAGAGGGATTTTGATATTATATATTAATACCGGGTAGACCGACTGTTACAAATATATCTTTAGGTTCGGGGTGGACTACTGATCAGAAAATTTCCCCTCCCGCCACCAATGTTTCGGTATGTTATAAAACTAGACGCAATGCCGGTTCTAACCGTATAAAATATGCATACGCGTCCTTTCGATATATGACCAGTATTAACGCTTGAATACGACAACTCGGTATCCATGAACTTCCTTCACAAAAACGATTATTCCGAAAAAATTTCCATTACAGCAGATTTTATTTCTATCAATTTCTGATCAGTAGTCCACCCCGAACCTAAATATATATTTGTAACAGTCGATCCTCTGGGTGTTAAAATATTTACATACTTCCAAAGTAACCCCATGGGAAAATTATTTCTAACTTAGCCATGGCCCAGTGCCTATCGAAAAATTTGATTCAGAGGGTAGGGAACCCCTCTATGGGATAACATAAAAATGTTTGTATTTTGGCATTAATAAAACACTAAGCACACTAAAAACGAGCGAGATGATAAACGAAGTACAGGATTTCTACCGAATCGCCGATGTTAACGATATACAGTCGAGTCTCTTTATAACGGCGGTTTCGGGACCGGACAAAATCGCCGTTATATAGAGACTCATTTCCATATAATTTGGTCTCGTAGGTCCAAATTTCACCGCCGTTATATAGAGAACCGTTATAAAGAGACTCGATTGTACCTGGTATAGTGACTATGCCCAACAGTTAAGGCGCTGATGTCGTTCCGTGGTCTGTGTGGAAGATCCAGATCTCGCGATCTAGCCGATAGCCAGAGGCGAGTGATAGCTCAATCGATAGGTCTCGAAAAGTTAGGATGGGGTCGACAAAAAAATCCGAAATTTGAATATTTGAATTCGCGCCAAAATGCAAAAACGTGTTTTTAAGGGTTTTGGCCTTGGAATTTTTACCGTCAGATACGAAAAACCCATCTTTGGCCAAAAAATGACCAATAAATTCATAAAAAATGATACAAAAAACGAAATCCAACAATTTCAAAAGCAAAATGCTCTAAATAACCTATATTTACGATATAAAACGAAAAACAACTAACAGTCACTCATAATAACCCCTAAAACACGTTTTTCCATTTTGGCGCGAATTCAAATTTTCAAATTCCAAATCTGATTTCAAAATCGGATTCAGCATATCCGAAAACCTCTGTATGCAAATTTTCAGAAAGTTTTATCGTCAGATACGAAAAACCCATTTTTTGGACAAAAAATGACCAAAAATTCATAAAAAATGATACAAAAAACGAAATCCAAAAATTTAAAAAGCAGAAATGTTCTAAATAATCTATATTTACGATATAAAACAAAAAACACAAACATCCATTGATAAAAACGCTTAAAAACACATTTTTCCATTTTGGCGCGAATTCAAATTTTCAAATTTCAAATCTGATTTCAAATTCGGATTCAGCATATCCGAAAACGCCTGTATGCAAATTTTTAGCAACTTTTATCGTCAGATACGAAAAACCCATTTTTTGGACAAAAAATGACCAAAAAATTCATAAAAAATGATACAAAAAACGAAATCCAAAAATTTAAAAAAGCAAAAATGCTCTAAATAATATATATTTGCGATATAAAAAAAACACACATATCCATTGATAAAAACGCTTAAAAACAGGTTTTTCCATTTTGCCGCGAATTAAAATTTTCAAATTTCAAATCTGACAATTTTCGGGAAACCTACAGATCATCAGCTACAAAATGAGCTATCACTCATAAAAAACTAACGGACGGATCGTCAGATATAAGCGTTCCAAACAAACAGAAATCTGCAAAATAATATACCGTAAATCCTCCAATAAGTCCCCTCCCTCAATTAAGTCCCCCCCCTCAAATAAGTCCCCCCCTAGACCCCCAACGAAAAAATAAGTCCCCCCCTCAAATAAGTCCCCCCCTAAAATGGGTATTTTTCCAAAATTTTCCAAATTTCAAATTTTTTAGCGCAAATTCAAATTTTTGGCGCAAATTTGAACTTTTATTACAAATTTTGCTATTTTTTACAAAATTTTGTCAAAAAATTGAAAAATTTGCTAAAAATTGCCGAAAAATCGATCAAAAATCCAAAAAATTCAAATTTTTGGCCAAAATTTTTTGGCGCCAATTCAAAATTGGTTTAAATTTTCAAAAATTTTCCCAAATTTTGCCAAAAAATTTTCGCCGTGCCTTCGGCGCGCCCACGAAAATATAAGTCCCCCCACTCAATTAAGTCCGCCCCCTCAAATAAGTCCCCCCCCTAGACCCCCTACGAAACAATAAGTCCCCCGGGGACTTATTAGAGGATTTACGGTAGTTACATGATAATATAGTTATTAAATAGATGCAGGACAAAGGCAGAAATTATGTTTAAGAAAGTAATTCCCTATTATTTGCTCATAAAAATATAAAATTGTGAACTGAATAAACAAAAGAAACCAATTTTGCCTAATCTGTTGGCTATTAAACAAAAAAACTAATGAAGTTGAATCCGAAATATGAATAATTTGATTTTCTTATTTTTCATAAACTCTAAATGTATTTGATTGCTGGAAAATAAATCCCATCTCTATGAGCCTATAAAATTAACAGTAAAAATTTCTAACTTTGAATCACGAATTTTTTCGTTCGAACATCTCCCTTAATAGAAACCATCTGCACGTTTCGTTAAATTTCACTTTTGGCCCACTTTTTCACGCTCCCGGACCTCAGGTCCGGGGGTACCCGCTAAATCGGCCACGCTGAGTCGAATGGCGCCAAAATTTTTCTCGTGAAGTCATGTGAAACGTGACTTACGTGAGTCACGTGAAACGTGACTTACGTGAGTCACGTAAATGGCTTATATAAGCCATTTTCATGGGAAGCAAGGAAATGCCCCAAATTTTGTCCCTATATAGTAATTCTACCCCGCTGATTCCGAATCAGGCGTCAGAATTTTCCGCGGAAGCTTCTAGAATGTTCTAGAAGCTTCCATGACTCATCAGAACTCGAGAATCTCGGATTTTGGCAAGGGCAGAACTGGCCCTGCGCCACCGTGTTCCAGGCGAGTGATAGCTCATTTTGTAGCTCTCAGCCAGCTGAACAAACTGGCCAAGTTTCATGCTCGGCAGAGTGGCGCAGAGCGAGTTCTAGAAGCAGAAAAAGCCGCGTTAGCGGCTTCGAGAACAATGACCGCTTTCCACTTAAAATCACAAACCCATACACAATATTAACACAGACTCCACCCTTTTTTTAACTAGCGGCGGAGCCGCTAGTTAAAAAATTTAGTTATTTTAACTTAGCAATAGATTCAGGATCAGAATCGCAATGACGGACAAAGCCAATGACAAAACTTTGCAGCCTAACGTCGACGAAGAAATCGTGGAACTCGAAATGGAAGAAAACGACTGGTTGGGTGCGACCGTAAACGAGAAACTGATTGTCACAAAAGTGCAGCCGATGACGTTGGCCGAAGGAAAGCTCAAAGTTTGTTTTCCTCAGCTTTTAATCAAGATCGCTTGTTTGTACAAACAAGGATGCTGAGCATATTCAGATGTTTGAGAGCTAGTTTATAATAGAACCAAGCAATGGTTGCGCTTAAAAAGTAAAACCTAAGAGGAGGGGGTATGTATGTTTGAATAGTATGTTTACTATGAGAATAAATGAACATTAATACATGTAAGCCCATTTTGTTTCGTCCTAAGAGTCAATACAGCCTGGGCTATAAATTAAATTTGGTAATAGGACGGACTCGTCAGTTGACACCTATTACCTATGTTTTTTAGGGGAAGAAATCCTAATGGCATAGTTTATACTCCGCACCATGGCAGAGTTTCTTACCTAGTTATACTAACTAGAATAACCCATTTTTCTTACCAAATTATACAACCAGAATAACCATTTTTCAATGAATACCTGTCTCATTCCCGTTTCAATCACGATTCCTTACGGTCCATTTTTCTTTTTTCATGAGCATTGTCGTCTCCAGGGGTACTTATGTTCATGAGCTCGTTGTTTCGGATATTTCTTGTTCGATTTCTTGTGTTTAGCTCGGCAACTAAATTTGTTTTATAAGTAAACGTTAAATATTGAACATGACAAGATAAGCATAATTGATACAATAAATAAACAATAATTATACTGTTTTCATACTCCTTTGATTGAATTGAAACAAAAATTCAAAAACCTGCCGAAAAACTAAGTCTTTTTCGCCACATTTCTTATTGGTAGCAAATACACTTTTTCGCCGACATATATATTTATAAATTGCTTTATAACTTCGCAACACGAAAGCGCTTTTTTCAAACACATCAAACATACCATAGTAAAAAATTATTCAAGGCTATCCTAAAAATATGCCCAACTATGGGAAAAAGAAACATTCATATTGTTGAAACAGGTTCACTACCACTGCTACACAAAAATTAACTCTCGAAAATTCGCTATTACGTTTGATATATGTCCTGTTGATTTCAAGTTTTTGCAATTTTAAGACGGTTTGTTATATTCCTTATTTCAGGAGGGATATCGCATTGTGAAAATCAACAACGAACCGGTGAAAGACCGAGATCATTTTTACGAGCTATTGCGTGCTGCAACCGCTCCTACGGCGACAATCACAACCAAGGTTAATTTCACACTGGTCCTTCCAAGCGGTCTCTCGAACGAATCAGACTCCAGTTCAGAAAAGCGCAAGAAAACTAACAAAACGGTGGATCAAGCGGAACAATTGAGGTAACTCTTTTTTCTCAGACGAAGGTGTTGAAAATGTCATTAGAAAAGTAAGCAAATTTGCATTCTTATTTTTGCGTAAAAAAGAGCAATATTGTGTCAATAAAAAGCAGTAACAATACAGTTTCTGATACTCCTAAAAATCCGTTGAGCGAAAAATCGAATACCTTAAATATGTTTTCATAAGCGGGTCTGCGACACTTCGTCCCTCGGACACTTCGTCCCCGGGGACAGTTCGTCCCCCTAAGCCTAAGCCTAACTGTCCCGGGGACGTAGTGTCCCCGGGGACGAAGTGTCCGAGGGACGAACTGTCCGTGTCCCTCATAAGCTTTTCCAGAAGAAATTTCAGGCTTCCTCCGATTTCCACTCCTTCCGATCGCACAGATGAAATAAATCACCTAAAAAGTCTGCTCAAGGAATATCGGGAGAAAAATGCTCAGATCAAACAGGCGATTGCAAGTCTCAAAACTCGTGCAGAAAAGCAACAGGCGAAGCTCGATGAATTCAATCGACGATTATCGAAAAAAATCACAAAGTGAACATTTTGTAGCTCTAATAACGCTTTAGTTAAGCATTTGTATGGACTTTTTAGATGAATAAAGGCTATTTTATATTGGTTCGCATTTGTTCACCTGCAAACATAATTTATGGTCGAATGAAGTGCCTATGGTACTTGTGCTTGTGCTAAGCACAAACACAAGCACCTTTTTTATATATTCTATTTTGCAATTTCATAAGTACCTTAATGTTTTAGATGCTCATCAAATGTCCTTTAGTTCATTGTTTTTATTGACTTTGGTCTTTACTTCCTGCTATTAGAAACGTTTATTGCTTGCATTAAACTTACACAATGCTATCACCATGTGAAATGTTTACTTCCACTAAAATTGTTTATCACCAATCGCCACAGTGACAGTTGTGTTTTGAGCATAAGATTGAATTTCAAAATCAAATCACGATATTTGATCGACGTTTAACGTGTCCAAACGCACGTACGTATATATCCCTCCAGATAAATATATGTACCTCTGCATTCAACTCTATACGCTGCTTGTCAACATGTCTTTGTCTGTTTTCGCGTATAACGCCGCTAAAGAAACGCTTCGTTAAACGATCGATAAGGGCAGCAACCATAATAAATTCAGATAAACGAATAATTTTGTAAATATTTATTTGCCTCAATTGAGTTTTACTATTACAATATACCGTTAAAAAACAAATTGTAATTTTTCGTATTAATGTATACATCACACTCTGAGTAAGGTACGTTAATCACAGCTTGTCCCAGGTGACAGTCCGACATGCGGGCGCATGTAAATCGAAGCATACCGTAAACTCTCTAATTTAACCCCCGGGGGTATAATTATTCAATCGACCTCAAGGGGGGGGGGCAAAATTAGAGGGGGGTAAAACAAGAAGGGGTAAAAGTATACAATCGATGTTTCGCGCCGCGCCTCCGGCGGGGCGCGAAAAATTTTTGGGACTGCTCAAATTTCAAAAATTTTCATTTTTTCAAAAAAAATTCAAAATATTAATTCCCGCATTAAAAATTGTGAATTTTTGTTTCGAAATTATATATAACTTATAATACCTTATTTGGTTTTGTGATTTAGTCAATTTTTAAATGGAACGACGTATTGCTATTAATACATTTCTATTATTATTATTCGTTCTTGTTCGAGCTCAGTTTGATGACGAGCCGTTAGAAAAGAGGGAAGATGGTCGTTTGAAAGAAATAACCATAAAAGGAGTGGTCTATACGAAAGTTGTAAGGACCGGTATGGGTGCCTATAGCACGGTTTGTTATTATCTTAGACAAACAATATTGTTTTTATAACAGTAACGGTTATAATAAGGGCATGATTTCGACCACTGCTTACATTGACACCATATCGTAAAATTCCTTTCGGAAATTTAACAAGTGGAAAATATCTTTGAGCTACAGACAAAGCTTCTCCCAAATCAAAATTAATTCTTCAAATTCTTAAAATTTGTATTTACAGTCGAACCCCGCTATAAGGAATCGGTCCGTTCCCGGCAAAAAGTTCATTATATCGGGGTAGTCCTTATAGCGGGTAGGACCCAAAAAGTGCTATAAATTGCCAAAATTTTCGGTTTTCTGCGTGTTTTTCTAGCTTTTATGGACTAATAACTATTTCAGATAATAATTTAGCTACTTTTACGGATTTTAGACAATTTCTATAGGAATTTTTAGAAGGATTTTTAAATAAGGAATTGAATAGGACTGTAGGGAATCATTTCGTAAGAAATTTCTTATAAGAATTTTTATGAGAAATTTTTCAACAATTCGAGAAGCAATCATTGCTTGGCCATCTATAATGCTGTAAAGATATCAAAGCGATATTCGCTTGTATTAAATTCTAACAGTCGCATTAGGCTGATGATAAAAGATGAACATTGACATTTCAATTTCAAGAAAATTAATGTTTAATTTACTGTACATCTGTACGTCCAAAACGGCGTGACAAAATATGGTGGAATAACAGGGTTCCGAAATAGAGTAGAAGAATAGGGTTGTTCGACTGTGTAAGCTGGCGCGCTGCGACGGAGGGAAGTCATAATGGTATTTTAGGTGTATCATGCATATGACAAGTCCAAAAATCGAGACGTAGCAATCAAAATGTCACACAAAAGGCACTGTGAAGATGGAGAGTTATATATCGGGGTTTTGAAAGAATTATATGTTATCCAATACCTAAACAGAGAGCCAAACAATTTTGTGCCCCGTTTTTATGATGGGTAAGTGGCTAAAATGCTGAATCTGTCTTTTACACTTACTGTAAACCCTTTGCTAATGAACATGGTTAGCTTCTCCCTCCCACGAACAATCTTTCTATAATATAGAACAATGCAAACAAAAATTTTCACGCTTTCTAAAAAATGGCATATAATAGTAATAAAATAAAATATATAGAATTGTAAGATACTGGTAGAGCATCTTCGATTCGGTACCGTAGCAAACAAAATTGAACTAAAATCAAACTACCGTAATTTTCTAATTTAATACCCCACTCCCTGTATGGTTTGGAGAATAGAAAGTGTCCAAAAGCAATTTTTTCTAAGACTAATTTTCAAGAGATGTAATTTTGGCAAAGACGCTTCCGATATTTATCACTTTCAAGCGTTTACGAAATAGCACACATCGTCATTTTGCAATGATTAAGCATAGAGTAAACGAATTATGCACATGAGGGGTTAAATTTGAGAGTTTACAGTAAAAAAAATTTTTGCTACACATATTGATGTTAACTTAAAAATTAACCGTTTACGCTATGTTTCAGAGCAGTGTCAAAGTCCATGGTGTGTATAGTACTGGAATCTGGACTGCTGACATTGAAAAATTATATTGATTATTTTGTGACAGATCCAGATACCGTGGCACATCTTTGGAATTCCTCACTTAGAGTCGCTCAACATTTGCACAATGAAGGTAAAGTTTGGTTCCTGCAACTAAAAACATAACAGTAAGCGCGACAACTTAAAAATGCCACGATTTTAAGATGCACCTGAGAATCCTTCTGCAAAGACATATGAAATCTAAGAAGAAATCCAAAAAATATGATTATTTTCAGGACTTCAATATGGCGACTTCAGAGAGGACAACCTAATGGTCTTCCAATGGCAAGACTCTCTAATACTAAAAGCGATTGACTTTAACGAAAATACGCATCCACTGAATGAGGAAACTAGGAAACGTATAATGAATTACGCGACAGATTATAAGCTAGAAGATGCGGAACAGACAGAAATGGAAGACGGATTACGAGTTAGGTGAGTTTTTACTTGTTATATTGACTCCCAGGATGTCACACTTTATCGAGACAGGGGTGGGTAAAACTCACACCTAGCTGTTCGATTTTAGCCTAGCTGCAGGAGCCTTGTTTTTGGTTGGTTAGCTCAGCTAGTGTCCGAACTCAAAACATGTTTTTATAGACACTTTAGAAATATAGCAAAAGGGCATTTTTTGCTAGGAAATAAAAATTTTTACTTACACAGGTTCTGACCCATCCCCAGCAGTTTATTGGACTGCCAGAGGAAAGTGCGCCGATATTAATTTTGGTACTTCTTCTTCGCCCCTAATGATATTTTGGTACGAAATTAATACTTTATAGGTATAACATTAAGTTATGCCCAATTATAACGTCACAACATAATTTCAGTCTGAGAGGTATTGAGTCTGACATCGTGGATCTCGGTGAATTACTGGAAAAAATGATCAAACATTTCCGTAACGGTAACAATGACAGTCTATTGAAACAATATGGAGCTACTAAGTTGGCTAAAACCTACAATGTAAGTATTATTCCAGACATTATAACGAACAAGGTAACTTTCCAATGAAACAGATTAAATGTTGAAGATGTAAAGGGAAGATTTTTCTAATAGCAACAGGTTTTCAGACTTGATTTTCAAAGACATCTACCGTATTTCCTCCAAAGAGGGCCCCGGGACCCTTATTTTTCAATGACCCTCTAGAAGGGGCCCTTATTGGAGGGGCCCCTTTTTTCAACCCTCGCCGGCGAAGCCGGTGAGGGTTGAAAAAATAATAGACAGTGACTCTTTATTGGAAAAATAAAACAGAATGAAGGGCTGCAGAATTACACAAGCAGATCGATATTTTCAGCATAGGGTCTTCCTTCTTTGTGTGCAGAGCGCTGGCTATATCCATTAGAAAATATAAAAGCTTTTATTAAATAGCTTTTACAAAATGTGTGCGTCCAATCGGTGCAAAGCGCCGCGAGGGACCACAAACGACCCAAACATTGCAAACCTATCCGCCGACTTCTAATACCACAAAATAATAGGTAGGATCCAAACGTGTCACACACACCGACACCATATAACCTACGGCTAATCCATAAATTCAGTTAGTCTAATTTCGGTGCCGAAGTCACTACATCCCGCTAGTCAAAAATAATTGACGGAAATTGCGGAACATTGATTTGTTTATAAGCAAAGCTGGGCCTTGTGTAAGTACTGGAAAGTGATGTTTGTGACAATTTTGGCATAAGTACATGCATTAATTCGCGACTCCAGAATGAAGGGCATTCCATAAGTTGTCACATAAAATTAAGATGTAACTTTTCAATTGAAATAGAAAGCTATTGGATTAAATATTGGATGAATTCAGGATTGTCGAAATATTTATAAAAATGAAATGGCGGAGAAAAAGTGTCCGCCTTTACGCATACCGAATCTGTTGTTCGACGACGCGTATAAACTTGCGCCCAAAGAAACATTTGATGATTCCAAACTTCCCTCAAATATTGTTGGTAAGTTAGAATAAATTCTCCTTTTCACATAAAATTATGATATTTTCCAGAAAAGCCGTTGAAAACTTGACGTATTGCCGAAATACGTAAAGCAGCTTTAAGGCCACTTGTGGTGAGAATGTGGGATGACAGCCATCTTAACAAGAGATATTGGCATTAAATAGATATTGTAACCCAACGGGGTTATCAAATTATCAATAACCAATTATATCTGTTAAAAAATGATAAAAATATTTCAACAAGATGTTTGGAATTCTTTTCGATTCTGAAGTTATTTAAAAACTGACAAATAAAAATACAGGGTGTTCAATTTAAATTGGACCTTTTCTTTTTTGAATATCTTTTTTGAATTCGCGATTCAGATATAAGTGTTTATACTCATTTTGTAGCTAAGACTTTGCCATTTTGTTTAAAAAAAAGATCAGCCCGATCGGCATACAAAAAAGTGAAAAACAGCCTTGCCAAAGGCGGAAGAAATTTTCCCGAAATCCGAGCTCTGCAAAATTGCGGGATTTCCAATTTTTGGCCGTTTTAGACGGCCATTTTTTGCCATTTTTGGCACCTGGGGGTTTTCAGGTGTGCTGATTCCGAATCTGAGGTCAGTTTTTAGCTCGGGATTCAAATTTGGCGTTTTCTTGGCATTCTGCCCGGATGCGCTATTTTGGCCCAGAAATGGTGAAAAATTGCAGTTTTATGCTGCGATAATGAAAAACTAATTGCAGAATCGAAATCAGCGCATCAAAAAACCCTTAAAACCACTCATTACCAAAAAATTTCCTGAAAATTGTGAAAAAATTGCAATTTTTGGCCAAAAATGGACCAAAAATTTGCCAAAAAATGACGTTTTTTGAGGCGATACGTAAAAACTAACTGCAAATTCGTGATCAGCGCATCCGAAAACCCCTATAAACACACACAGCAGAAAATTTTTGCCTATTTTCAAAAAAATTGATTTTTTCAAGAACCATATGGTCCCCCCCCCTATGGTCCAAAAGTGACCAAAAAATCAAATTTTTTCGAATTTTCGGCAAAATGTGTTTTTAGGGGTTTTCGGATGCGCTGATCACGAATTTGCAGTTCGTTTTTACGTATCGTCTCACAAAACGTCATTTTTTGGCAAATTTTTGGCCAAAAATTGCAATTTTTTCACAATTTCCAGCACATTTCTTCGTAAAGATCGGTTTTAAGGGTTTTTTGATGCGCTGATTTCGATTCTGCAATTAGTTTTTCATTATCGCAGCATAAAACTGCAATTTTTCACCATTTCTGGGCCAAAATAGCGCATCCGGGCAGAATGCCAAGAAAACGCCAAATTTGAATCCCGAGCTAAAAACTGACCTCAGATTCGGAATCAGCACACCTGAAAACCCCCAGATGCCAAAAATGGCAAAAAATGGCCGTCTAAAACGGCCAAAAATTGGAAATCCCGCAATTTTGCAGAGCTCGGATTTCGGGAAAATTTGTTCCGCCTTTGGCAAGGCTGTTTTTCACTTTTTTGTATGCCGATCGGGCTGATCTTTTTTTAAACAAAATGGCAAAGTCTTAGCTACAAAATGAGTATAAACACTTATATCTGAATCGCGAATTCAAAAAAGATATTCAAAAAAGAAAAGGTCCAATTTAAATTGAACACCCTGTATGTCAAGAAGAGAGAAAAAGACAATTTGAAGATACTGCAGGATAATTTATCAGAACAAGCGATAAGCAATGAAATTTTCACGCAAATTACAGTTTATAAATTAATGATAAAAAATCTTTAATTTAAGCCTAAGTACACACAAAAGTACTAACTAGAGCAACTTAAAATGCCACTTAGTTCATGCAAATTACATTTCTATAGCCAGTGAGTAAAATATTTCCGGGAAGAATAGAAGACTACCAACTCAAGCACTTACGACGAAAGAACGTTCTCGTTTTCATTATGGTATTAAACCTGTATTTTAAATGCACAATAAAAGAAACGCTTGCATTATCAGTAAAGGTCACACTGTCCGTCATATCATAGCTTGAAAAGAAAGGAAAATCTCAGTAAGGATAGAATTTTGAGATGAAAACCAAATTTTTAGGTAAGAAATGAAATATGTAAAATCGCACGCATTATCAGATGCTTTTTTATTCCTCAGTTGCTAACCTAAATTTCTGTTTCTATGGTATGAACATAACAATTACTACTTTGTAGGGCAAAAACATATTTTCTCCGAAACATATTTATTCCGAATTTCTCGAGACCTATCGATTGATTGAGTTTTAACTCGCATCTGTCTGTAGTATGAATCGTCTCAAGTATTAATTTGTTTTATCTATATACATCTATCTTCTATCTACACACCCTAAAGCAAAAGTGACCGGATGTGTGTCAGTCGTTATTTCCGATCCAGTCATTAGTGTGATACGTCAAATGATTGGTCTCGACGAGCTAAGCTCAAAATTTCAGGTAGCTGAAATTTTCATGCGGCGATGGCAGAGTTATCCTGGATTTTCTTCCGAAAATCCAGGATTTAAAAAGGCAACTTTTTGATCGCCGCTCGGATTTGGGCGTGTGATATACCAATCGCTTCCTCTCGGCGAGAGAAGACGATTGGTACCGGTCTTGCCCGGAACTTCGACGACTACCGGAAGTTATGGCTTCCGGAAATCCTGGATTTCGCCTGGATAGCGGCGTAGCCGCTGTGGCGCTTCCTTGTATTTTCTATAACAACCCTTGTAAAAAGCAATACTGCTGAAATATCTCTACAATCTGTCGCCGGATACGGCATACTTCACAGGTGTTCAGGTTGTGCAATTTTGTCCCTATATAGTAATCCCCGCCGAGTCCGAATCCGGGATCAGAATTTTACTCGGAACTTTCCAGAATGTTCTAGAAGCTTCCAACAACCCTTAATCCCGACACACACACCTGGCATGGCGCTTCTACGGAAGTGGGCCCCCCCCCAAAATCAATAGGGTCCCCCCTATTGATTACATTGATACATGAATATTACAAACTTTGATGCGATTTATGTATTTACTACTTTGTTATGAATAAAATGCTTACAAAAAATAAAATTTGTACAAAAAATCAATAGGGGGGACCCTATTGATTTTGGGGGCCCACTTCCGTAGAAGCGCCCCTGGCATTGTGGTCGGGCGCGAAGCGCCCGACCTTCCCCCTTGGAATGTGAGGGAACTTAGAATAGGTATGCCCGCTGATACATGCGAGTAGATTTTTAGGCGCCAGAGGCGCCACCGCCACTTGTAAATTTGTATAGACTCAGGGTAAAAAATGTTTAAAGAGGATAATCCGATCCTATTATCCACTCTACCTAAGTCGCACGTGTCCGTCCTTCCCACGGCGTAACTTTTTTTGTACCCCAGATACATGGGTGTATGATAGCTCATTTTGTAGGTCTCGAGCTGGAGAGCCCGGGTTTTCAAAAATTGGGGAGTGGCGATCTCAAAAAGTGACCTTTTTTGCCAAAAAGGGCAAAAATGGAGGCAAAACTTTGAGGCTACAAAGGAAACTTTTTTTGTTAGCGGCGAAGCCGCTGCGCATAGCTCTCGTTCCTTCAATTAAATGGAATTACATTTACTGGGACCGGGACATCTCCCACCCGACAACTTCCACCGCGACATCTCCCACCGCGACAGCTCCCACTTCATACTAGAGAACAGCCTCTGCGTGCGACAGTGACTAAGAAATAGTGTGTAATTTTTACAAGTGATTGCGGCTTCGCCGCAATCACTTGTAAAAATGGTGGAGCGTGAGTTCTTTGTGGAGATTGGGTTCTTCATCGCTTCGCGCACCGCCATCAGCGGTCAGGGTTGAGTTGTTCCTAAGCGTAAATCAGAACAAAAAAGATTTCCAGAAACTTTCCTTTGTAGATGGGGAAGCTAACTCGCGGCTTTCGCCGCAGAGGTATGCGTGCTCTTTGTTCCCTCAAATTCCAAGGGAGAAAGTCGGGCGCGCTGCGCGCGCCCGACCACGATGTCGTGGGGTTTCAAGTAATTTAAAATTCCAGGATTTTCCGATCCTGAAAACTCAAAAATTTCGAGATAGGTTCCGGCTGAATTATAGCTCATTTTGCTTGGCACATCGAGAGCTGTCGTTTGGTGTATCACACGCCGCATATGGTGCGGAGCGTGATGAGTCTGACGACAGGGGGAACGTGACGGAGAGACAGCGGTTTAGGTAAGAGTAGAATTATCTAACCGTCTGCCGACATTTGGTCCTATATCTTTTTTGACCCAGCCATTTGATAAGAGTTTGGCCATGTTTTTCCTTTGGAGGTGGGAGATGTCGGGTGGGAGTTGTCTCGGTGCCACATTTACTATTTACGTTTGAATTTTACTCGTTCTGTTTTGTCTCGAAAGGAAAAGAAGGCTAAAAGTCTTACGTCAAAATTGTGAAATTTAATTGTTCTTAATTCATTCCTCTGCAAACTCACAATATTTCAGTTTTTATCCTTTTTCACCTTTGCTAGAATTTTGTTATCGTATTTGTAATAAAAAGTCGTATTTGTAATAAAAAGTAACTTTATGACTTAGACCCAAATATTGTCTTAGATTAAGGGCGAAACAATGTTTGTCGTATATCATATTGTAATTTAATCTTAACTATTTTCTTTTTGCGTTCTAATCGCTACTCAAACAAATCAGCCTCTTAATTAGAAGCCATAATCTTATCGAAGTCACGTTTAAGTCACATTTCCCGCGCAGCGGAAGGTTATCTTATCGACAAAGATAGGGTCTAATACAGTGACGCACCCAGGATTTTTTTTTTGGGTGGGGCACGTTTCATTGGAAATGGCCATTTTTTGGGGGGGGTACACTTTTTTGGGTACCCCCAACTTTTGGATTTTGGGGGGGGGGGGGTACCGGACCAAATTTTGCCCAAATTTGCACTGATTTACACTCATTTTTTCAAATTTTCCCATTTTGGGGGGGGGGTACGTACCCCCGGTACCCCCCCCTGGGTGCGTCACTGGTCTAATAACTTATCTGTCAGATTAGACCAGTTCCGTATAAATAGCGCCACAGATTCATGTTTTTCATTATTCTAGTTACAATTGTTGTGCTAAATTGCTCTGAATCTTTATTAGTGTTAGTTATTGTTACCCAACTGTTTATTTATTTCATACACAGTCTTCCCTCTCTACTTTGGCGTGGAAAACATCAGCCTTTATTTGTCTCTGCAAATTTTACAGAGAATAACTTTTTCCATTGCGAAATATAAACGCGTATGACGGTGTTTCGGTAAATAAAGTAGGGGAATATACAATGCGTTTTGTCTCAGACTCACATAAGTGAAGAAAACGCCATAGTAGAGAGGGAAGACTATGCGTAAAAAATAAAAACATGTTTTAATTTTTTATTTTTAACCATTTTAAAGTGAAATGGTTTTCGGCATCAAAAGCATTCTGGTTTTCTCTCTTCTAATTCAAAGTTGTTATTAATTTCTTGCATCTTCCCTGAACCCTTACGAGTAGATTCTCAAGTATAATTATGAAGCGTTTTATAATGCAAGAGAAATATTAATTTTAGTAGATTTTTGAGTAGGAAGAGTTTAATAGAGAAGAAAATATGTAACGAATTGAATATAAGTTGTATTGGCATCTAAAATACGTTGCCATCGGTAAATATTTCTCCTAGGCCCTTCTCTGAAGTTTTCAGACATGTTTATATTTCGGTGAGCGTATTGCTTCCCCACCCTTTTTTCGATTAAAAGGCATTCAATATTTATTGGTTAAAAGTTTATTCTTCTAGTATATTTGGGCATTAGAGTAGTCAGTTTAGTCATCAAATTTCACTAGCATAATATTTTGGATAGTGGAGCACTTATTTGTTGATTAGCATGAACAAACGATTTGTGCGAAAAATGCGAGCTTCAACATTGGTTAACGTTTCTTTGTTGTCTGGTTATTTTCTTCTCCATTTATTATTCACATTTACTGTTGAGCAACAAGACAGTTTTCAGTTTCATCGACCTTCACATTTCCATTTCTTTCGTTGACTTGAATCATCGCAAGAATTAAGAATGGCTCGCACCAAACAAACTGCTCGCAAATCGACCGGCGGAAAGGCGCCTCGCAAACAATTGGCCACCAAAGGTCGTCAAATAGCAGGCGGCGCTCCGAAACAATTGGCGACCAAAGCAGCTCGAAAATCGGCTCCGTCCAGTGGCGGTGTCAAGAAGCCTCATCGCTATCGCCCAGGTTAGCTTTTTGCAAACAAGCAAAATTCAGTTACTCATCGTAGGAGTATGGGTGTTGCATTCTTGATCATGTCTCTGAAACTTTTCAATTAGATTTATTATATTACAGGCACTGTGGCTCTGCGTGAGATTCGCCGCTACCAGAAATCCACCGAATTGCTCATTCGCAAGTTGCCATTCCAGCGTTTGGTCCGCGAAATTGCTCAGGACTTCAAGACCGACTTGCGCTTCCAGTCAGCTGCTATCGGAGCTTTGCAGGTATATTTTCAATTTATACATCGTCATTATAATATAACGCATATAATAACAGATGCATCCAAGTTAAATAGTCACTATTTTAAGTCACTTTAAGGTGCTCTGTTGGAATGTCCCTAGTGTTTTTATTAATAAAATTGGGCTATAAATGTACCAAAAATAGCGATAATTTAATAGAAATGCTAATTTTTCTAATGCAATGCTTTTGGTTTAATATATGCCACCATTTTGCAGGAGGCAAGTGAAGCATATTTGGTCGGCTTGTTTGAAGACACCAATTTGTGCGCCATTCACGGTAATTTATTTTCATTACTGCCTTTGTTTAATTTTTTGCGTTTAATTTTTAGCCAAGCGTGTTACGATTATGCCGAAGGACATCCAGCTTGCCCGTCGAATCCGTGGCGACCGCCTCTGAAAAATCGAATCTCAAATTCTTTATTTTATCGTTGATGTTTTCATGCAAACAACATATTTATTTGTTCCCTTTTTTCTTGTCAAATAAAGTTTATGGAAATTATCGTGTTTCAATGTAAATCGCCTGGCATATTCAAAGAAAACGAGATTCTGTTTGCCATAAAAACCATTAATTACGCAAGAAGTTAGGTAAAGATTGATATTCGCTATAATGCATAAAAACGCGACTAGTCACAGTGACAGAAATTTTCTGATTTCTTGGTGTACTCGGATTTGTTTAATAAATTTTTTAAATAAAACGGTTTTTCATCTGTTTATCCGTCTAACACATATTGTGCGATTTTGCCCGCTCATTCACATTTTCCTAGAACTTAATTTGTGTGCCGTGTTTCTTTGCTTTTTGTTGATGTTATGTAGCTTAATATTTGGAAAAATCTCAAATCTAGCAACATTTATGTCGTATGGGCAAATGTGCTTGCTATACAGGATACGCCGATACCTAAGTTGCACTTCCCTATATAGCCATTTCAAATGAAATTCGCCCTTAATGAGGTCTTATTACAACAAATAGTGCGGACTGAAAAAATAAAAAAATTTTAAGTTTCTTCGTATAGGTATAACTGGATAATAGTCTGTTTATTAGTAGTAGTAAAAACTCTTTTCAACATGTTAAACATTTTCATGCAGCAATCAAAGAAACGAAGCTACCCAAGTTTTAGGTAACAATCACATGAAATGATTGAACAAAATGTATAATATGATTCACGGCGAACAATTTAAGCAGGCAGCTACTAAGGAAATTTTCTGCCCGCTATCTAATTTTACTTACAATTACTACTTTCGATTTATATTATCGCAGAATTTATTTTGTGCCTGTTTTGAGTATAAACAAAATGTAATGAGTATTACAGGGTGATCAAAAAAGGAGATATGTTCAAATGCCTGTAAAACAGCGATATTGAAACGATACGGCGAACGGTTTTTTGTATATTGCTCAGGAGACTTGTACGCGTCTAACAAAAAAAGATCACCCCAAAATCATGTCGGAAACCTAAAAATCCGAGGGGTCAAAAAATTTTTGCTGGGAATTCTGCAGTAAAATTCTAATTTTTGTCGCAAATTTGAATTTTTTCAGGTTTTTAATAAATTTTCACAAAAATTTAGTCGAAAATTAAAATTTGGCAGCTAATTTTTTTAATAGGAATTTCTTAAATAGGATTTTCTCTAATCAGGCAATTTCCCTAATTCCACACATTTTCACCCAAACGGATTGCGCCGGATTAGAGAGGGTAGACTGTAGTTGCCAAATACCGGAAATCTTCTAATTAATCCCCGGGGGAATTATTATTTCGTAAGGTTCTAGGGGGATTATTTGAGGGGGAATTAAAATTTCGGGGGCCGCGCCAAAGGCGCGGCGAAAATTTTGGCTTTTTGGCAAAATCTTTGGATTTTTGGCAAAATTTGGGAAAATTTTTGAAAATTTAACCCAATTTTGAATTGGCGCCATAAAAATTTCGCCAAAAATTTGAATTTTTTGGATTTTTGATCGAAAATTTCGGCAATTTCTACAAATTGTTCAATTTTTTTTCAATTTTTCAATTTTTTGACCAAATTTTGTAAATAATAGCAAATTTTGCAATAAAAATTCAAATTTGCGCTAAAAAATTTGAAATTGCACCAAAAATTTGAAATTTGGAAAAATACCCATTTTGGGGGGATTTATTTGAGGGGGTTTATTATTTCGTCAGGTTCTAGAGGGGAGATTATTTGAGGGGGATTAATTAGAGGATTTACGGTAATATGGTTGGACAAATATGATTCACGTTGAACAATGTAGGCTGCTATTGCACTACTAAGAAATTTTGTCAGATATTTTCCCATTGTTTCACTTGCTATCCCATTCATTCAAGAATTTTATATTTCAAAATTACATTTCGTGTTCAGAACAGAATTTTATTTTTAGAAAGCCGATGTCCGATAATCCTTTAAAAGTGCTACGCTATCCGAAATATATTTTTGTCAATGTGCTCTGTTTCTTCGACCGAAAGGAACTGCAATATGCCTCGCTCGGTTGTCGCTGGATGAAGCAGATTGTGGAATCAAATTTCCATCCCCGACCAGCTGTGAATTTGGATGCAATGTTGCGCATACGCCAGGATGCCGATGGCAACAATCGTTTGATTTTGCGATTAGACAGAATGCGAAATCTTGATCACGGAGCAAGATGGGAATATTTCAATGCGAAAATTAATGAATGGACGCTTACGAGCCCTTTGGGTAGTATCCACAATTACGAACACTTTTCTATCGAAGAGATGATTCCGCGTTTTCCAAGCTGGCTTCGAATTAAAAGAGTTCGAATTGAAGCAGACTGTTTCAAACACTACAATATCACTCAAGAGGATGTCGCTGCTCTCGAATCGGTTAGTATATTTTGAGAGAAATATTTCGGATAAAATTATTGTTTATTCCTAGGCTCTCTACATATTCATATACCGCATATTCATATAACGGTAAATTCATATAACGGTAAATTCATATAACGGCATATTCATATAACCGCATATTCATATAACGGTAAATTCATATAACGGTAAATTCATATAACGGCATATTCATATAACCGCATATTCATATAACGGTAAATTCATATAACGGCATATTCATATAACCGCATATTCATATAACGGTAAATTCATATAACGGTAAATTCATATAAAATTTCTATTTCGCGAAAATCGAGGGGTTACGGTCGAAATTTTGGACCCTATATAGGTTTTCGGCCATGCTGAGTCCGAATCTGAAGTCGGTTTTGCCGTGGAGCATACTGTAGTACCATTTTCTGGCATTGTGCCCATTTTTGCTTACACATCGGAGGGGTAAAAATGGTTGAAATCGTCTCCCCGGATTTTCTGGGCGCATATACCCCCTAAATCGACCCCGGGGAGTTCAAATCCAGGCTCAGATTTAGCTTGGTCCCGCCACGAAAGTTGAGAAAATCGCATTTTTGATACAAAATGGCCAACAAATGACCGTTTTTGACGCGCTACGTTAAAATTGATTGCAGATTCATGATCAGCCTATCTTAAAACCCCTAAAAACACATTTGGCGGACTTTCCGAAAAAATTTTATTTTTGGTCATTTTTGACCATAGGGGT
Source organism: Ditylenchus destructor (assembly GCA_022814885.1). NCBI lineage: Eukaryota > Metazoa > Nematoda > Chromadorea > Rhabditida > Anguinidae > Ditylenchus > Ditylenchus destructor. The sequence continues at coordinate 47,492 of JAKKPZ010000014.1, forward strand.
ACCACATGGATTTTGAAAAAAATCGATGTTTTGAAAATGTGGAAAATTCTTCTGCAATGAGTGTTTTTAGGGGTAATTCGATGCGCTGATTCCGAATCTGCAGTTAGTTTTAACGTAACGCGTCAAAAATTGAATTTTTTTGCAGTTTTTCATCTCAAGTTCGAATCCCAGGTCGGGTAATCAATTTTTTTTATCGCCAAAATACTGTGTTTCGTTAAAAAAACCCTAATTATTGTTCCCCGAATCGAAACTGATTAAAAATGTTGACTCGCCATACTCGTAAACGAGTTAAGCTTCAAAATGGTGTAATTTACGGCCATTTCTAGCCGAAAAACGTCAAAAACGCAATTTTCCTAATTTTCGTTCCGGGTCTACCCCTGATATGAACTCAAATTCGGACTCTCCGCATTCGAAAAGGGTATACCACCGAAAATCACGACGTTTTATCGACAATAAACTTGCATTTTCTGAAAAAACACAAAAATTACCATTTTTCGGCAAAAAATCTTAAAAATTTCCTAATTCTAAAAATCTCTGAGAAGTAATTGATTTTTGATTGAAAAGTAAAAATTAAGGACCTGACCTACAATATAGTATAAGTGAAATTTAGATGCTATCGTAATTTTTCAAAATATGGAACCACAAAGTTGACATATTTTCTATAGAAAAACGTAAAGTATGTCAACTTTGAGGTTCCATATTTTGAAAAATTACGATAGCATCTAAATTTCACTTATACTATATTGTAGGTCAGGTCCATAATTTTTACCTTTTAATCAAAACTCAATAACTTTTTGCAGAGTTCACATCAGGGGTAGACCCGCAACGTAAATTAGGAAAAATTTTCAAAATATGGAACCACAAAGTTGACATATTTTCTATAGAAAAACATAAAGTATGTCAACTTTGAGGTTCCATATTTAGAAAAATTACGATAGAATTTTAATTTCATTCGTCTAATTTGGTTTCTCCGCATCTGAAAATGGTACAATCCAAAAATTCTCGACATTTCGTCAACAATAACACGCATTTTCTCAGAAATACCATCAATATGGACATTTTTTGCAAAAAATCTAAAAAACAAATTTTTGTAAAAAAAATTTCGGTGAGTATGTCAGTTTTTTTAAAGTAAAAATTTAGGACCTGCCCAACATTTGGTTATCGATGAAATTTTAAGGAAACCTTTTTTATTCAAAATCTGGAGTCCCAAATTAGACATATTTTGCATGGAAAAACGCGAAGTATGACTATTTCGGAACCCGAAATTTCGAATAAAAAAGGGTTCCTTAAAATTTCATCGATAACCAAATGTTGGGCAGGTCCTAAATTTTTACTTTAAAAAAACTGACAAACAAAGTTGTGATTTCGCAACAAAGATGCAATTTGGCAAAAAAAGATAAAATCCTAGAGCTTACGAAATTATCACACAATAATATGTTACAATATGAAAAAACTTCGGAAAACTGATATACCGTACCCGTATCATGGTATAGCGTACTGCCCGGTTATAAAATTTCTTCGGATTTGTGATCAGCGGACCAAAAAACCTCAGAATTCCAAATATCAGCCCATGATCACGTGAGCAACTACGAAAAACAGCATACAGTACCCGTATCATGCCATAGCTTAGTGTCGGGGTAAAAAATTTCTTCGGATTCGTGATCAGCACCTCAAAAAACCGCAGAATACCAAAAATCAGGGCAAGGTCGTGTAAAAAACCTTGATAAACAGCATACCGTACACCGTATCATGCATTTTTTTGTATCTCGCGGTCGCTAATAACAGCAGATTCGGACTCAGCGTGGTCGAAAACCTATATAGGGTACAAAATCTCGGCCAATTAACCTCAGTTTCAGCGAAATTATTAATTTGCCTAAGTACAAATGGGCACAATGCCTGAAAGTGGTACTACAGTATGCTCCACGGCAAAACCGACTTCAGATTCGGACTCAGCATGGCCGAAAACCTATATGGGGTCCAAAATTTCGACCGTAACCCCTCGATTTTCGCGAAATAGAAATTTTATATGAATTTACCGTTATATGAATTTACCGTTATATGAATATGCGGTTATATGAATATGCCGTTATATGAATTTACCGTTATATGAATATGCGGTTATATGAATATGCCGTTATATGAATTTACCGTTATATGAATTTACCGTTATATGAATATGCGGTATATGAATATGTAGAGAGCCTATTCCTACTCTGCTCGGACACAAATCCAGAGACACTTTTTAAGTGTCGATCCAGAAAGATTTGAATCTCTTTTTAAACGTATTACTTATAAAGCATTGTTTGTTTTGCTTGCGAACCAACCTGTCTGATCCCACTGATACACTGTGCCGCGGAACAAGATACGAAGTGCGACTCAATATTACCGTGTCGATGCGCATGCGAAGATAAAGTTTCTGGTTTATTCCAACGTGATTGTCTACGACTTCTGCGCTAAACCAACAAACCCTTAAATATGATTAATTTTTAGAGATTATTTTCCCATTGTTGTAATAATCATGTCATTTATTGAAAAAAAATTATTTCAAACTGGCACCAGTTCAGGCTAAAGGTGTGAAGCAAAGAGAAAAGAATTAGTCTTACTTCATTGTCAAAGGACACATAATTCTAAACGTTTTATAGATAAGTCACGTCTGGATTGCTCAGGAGATGACCATCTGGTCTCGCTGTGATCTCCCTTCGGACAACCAAAAGACAATGCAAAATTCGCTAAATGTGATCTTATCGAGTCCAAATCTGCTCCGATGCAGCGAAATGATAAGCAATATTGCGCAGAACAACAATTGTGCCAACACCTATTCACTGGATGTATTGTGGCTATGCATTTCGAACACACTGCATGTTTCACAGTGGACCACAGAGAATCTCGTGCAATTGATTGAAATGAAGTCTCTCTACCCGAGAAGCAAGACGATTCTCGTGATTCAGTGCCAATATTTTGGTAGAGATATGATCAATGAGCTAACACACCAAATTCGAACGGTAAAATTACCTGTTGCCGATTGATGAATGATTAACATTATGGAAAACATTCATGAATGAACATTTGAAATATGAATGTTTAAACATTCCACCAGAACTTTCTAGCCAAGCTGATAACAAAAATCCAATGAATTAAGTATTTTTGACAATTATGCTTGAGAGCATCGAAATATACCAGAAATTCTTGTATGGTATCAAAAACGTGAACCGTTCAGGGGTATTCTAGCATTTTGATTTTAAATTATTTTTGATCGCCTAATTACACACATTTTCAGAATTTTATGACGTCCTGTGAACCATATTCACTTCGTGTCGTTTTTATTGGTCAAACGCAATCCGAAGAATTTAGAATTGTCAATGAGAGAACAGGCGAAGTGCTCGAATTTTACAGAGGACTTAAAGAAGAACACATGCATTTGATAAAATTGGATGATACATTCCATAATATGGGCTTGGTGTTAGAGCGATATCGTCAGTAACTGTTATTGAACAGCATTGTAAAGAAATAAATTTTATGTTGAATCATTTTGTAGTCTTATATTTAGCGTCATCTCATAAATTTGTGGAATCCAAGACAATATTCTGCATCTGAGAGAATTTATTGACTTGTAAATTGTACTTGAGAGAATATTTAAGTTAAAGCTAGAGCTCCAATAACGAAATTATTGCTGAATGATCACATAATTCAGGCGTAAAACTAACCATCAATTGTTTACAATAGCGAAACACATTGATGAAATTTTCGATGAAATGTCGAAGAAACTTGCTATCAATCAATCAGTCAATCAACAACTCTATAATAGTGATTGATGATTGGTTTGATGCCAAAATTATGGCATCAATATTGATCAAAAAATTTTTGATCAATATTCATGGCATAATTATGTCTTTATACGAACTTTCATTTTTCAAATGTTTATTGCAGCAAAACAAGATTTGTACATTCAGCAATTTTAATATTTACAATATGAGACCGAAGCAGGATTTGCGTATTTTTAGTCATATCAGATCATGTTAAGTATGCTCTCCCATACGTCGGCTTCCAGTTGAGTTCGTACGACAGTTCGTATCACATCTCGTCCCAGGATATCTAGCGATAAATCAACGCAGCCTTTGCAATCATTTTCTTTATTGCACCCATCCATTGTCTCAATTTTCATGGCTGATTCGCGCTTTGACTCGAGAAATAATCCTTTGTTACTGTATTGTTGTGTACCGCTAGCAACTAAAAATATATAATTTACTACAAATACACACTGAATAAAAATTTGTTTTCACTTCCACAATCTCCTCTCTTATCACATTTTTATGTTTGAAAATCATGGAATAAGGAGTTTCTGGCGAAAAAACAAAAATAGCACAAATGTGCAAAAAATAATGATTTGATTGCATCAATTGTCAAAACTGATTTAAAGTTGAGCCCGATAACCACCGGTGTAATGCTTTGTTTACGCACATGTGGAAAGTGGAGCGGATTTTTGTATTTACCTCTCGCTTTTGCTGCACAAAAATGCTCTATCAATCGATTGGGCAATCCACCGGTGGTTTCGCTCTGTGTAATTCTAGCAATCCACCGAAAAACAAAGCTCGGTGTATTTGTTTGGTGGATTCTAGACAAAGGAGTTGCTTGAAATAACATAAATAAATTATCATAAATGAATCCACTCGGTGGATTGTGTGAGAGAGTACAGCGCTATGATTAAACTATACGCTAGAAAAAAAGAAAATACAAAACCTACTCCACTTCCACTCTGTGCGTGAACATAGTGTAGAAATCGTCAGTCAGTTAGGTTTGGAACAGTCAATTTTGGAGCAAAAACACAAATTTTTGACCCTATTTACTTTTATTTGGGTCTAGGACAATTGGGCTAGGACAAATCGTGTTACAACATCCAAAATTGGCGGAGTTGATGAAAATTTTATTAACTGAACTCATCCATGTACGAAAATTATCTTTCCAACAACATATTATCCACATTTTGCTTCGAAAATGAGGGAGTTAACAATGGTATGTTGACCCAAAGAGATACCTTCTTCGCTTTTTTGATTTACCAGAATAATGATCTTATTCTTCAGTTACTATAAGAAACTTTTGATAAATTTAAATAACTACAGCCAAAAACGTTCACAGATCTCCCAAAAAATTTGCAAAACCATTATAAACTAACAATTTTCGTGCTTTATATTCGAATAATAACCCTCAATGTGCTTAATAAGAGTGCAAACCTTTTTCGGCGTGACAACGTACATGTTCGATCACATCTTTCTTATTGGCGCTGGAATAGGAACATGTGCAGCATTTGTAAGGGCTCTCATGCTTCCGCATATGATCTTTCAGTCTATCAATATGGCTGCAAGAGTAGGGGCATACATTGCATTTGTGTGGTTTCTCCCCAGTTTGAACTTGTATACATCTCAGCACGTTGGCGTTAACTGTACCGGAATAAGAACAGACATCTGCTTTGAATGGTTTCTTATTGGAGTGCATTATTAGAATGTGTCTTGAGAGAAGATCGCTATTAATGCCGACATAGGAACAGTACTTGCATCTGTGAGGCTTTTCATCCCGGCGACCACGCCAATATGTGCTTACCTGTGGAGTTCTTTGCATATTTGTTGGTTGCCAGAGCGGCTTCTGGAATAACATACTTTAATGGAAATAACGATTTTGTGGAATATAAAAAACTCAAATGCGATTTTTCGTTCGAGTCTTTGAATATTCGCTTTGATTTTGAAATAATTTTGGTAGAACACATAATCAAAGTTACAATATCATTCAAACACCAAAGACGAAAGATCGCAATACAGTTTGTATTTCAGAGAAAAAAATGATGAACATTTAAAAGTTCACCTACGTGATCTTGGAAGAGAAAACATATTAGTGAAAAGGCTATTGTTCAAAATTTGTTCAAAAATAATACTCTAATAATCGACAAATTCTATCTCAATCAAATGAAATAAATGAATTCTTTACAGAAAATTTATTGGCAATCGTTTAATAGAAGGGATGAATCAAATTACCGTATTTCCTCTAATTGAGCCCCCGGGGGCTTAATTATTTCAATCCCCCAAATTCGGGCAAAATTTTTCTCTAACCTCTCACTTTTACACACTATTTCTCTTTCTCTAGGGGGGTTAATTATAGGGGGCTCTATTATAGAGGGGGCTCAATTAGAGGAAATACGGTATTTGGACTGTGCTAAATAGTGTGCGTGAAATGTTTAAATCTAAACGAAAATTGTTTTGTAAATATGCTTCTATCACATTTTAGTCGGACAAACATTAGCACATCTGTTGACCAACACTAGTTTATGTGTACACGCAATAGGTAAGCACAGAAGGGGCTAGAGACGGCCAGACACATTGAAATGCAGCCAACAGAAAAGATTAAATCTAAAGGAGAATGTTAGAATATATGAAACGCATATATTTGTTGTTCATTCCTTTAAATCGCTATAACATCGGTTTAACACTACGCAGAGACTGTTCTGTAAATATGTTTTCTAAGTTGATTTGATCGTGTTTTAGAAAGCAGAAACTTTCTTACTTGCCGATAGAAATTTTCAGACAAGTTAACATTGCACGTGATATGACCATATATGACCTTCGTATTTCAGACTGAATGGGTTAATGATTGTGATAGGATCGGCAATATCATGTTGAACAAATTGCGATCATTTTGACCTTAGAAAGTTGGAATAGGTATGACCTGAGATTCACCTTAGCAAACTTATAAGAAACCCAGTTATAATGTAAGCGGAATGATGCATTAGATGAATTAATTTGTATGTGGGCCATGTATAGCACAGTTAATCTCAGTTGTGTATAAGAAAGATCAGTAGGGGCCCGTGAGACCAAACCCTCCTTTCGCGCATTGGTAGGCAAATATGATTTCTTTGCTTTTTTTGCTTGGCTGTGTTCATGAGAAACTGTTATAGCAAACAACCCTTCTTTTTCAATGAAAGGCGTTATGGTTTAGTGAGAAAACTTAGGAGGTCACGTGTTCATCGGATTTGACCGTGGCATAAAGTAACAGTCATAGGGAAAAGCCTAAAATAATCTATTCTGCTATTGCTGTTGACTTGAATTTAACGAAAATAAATGCAAAATGTCACGAAAAATCGTCTTTTATATTGTATTTATCATTAAAACACATAAATTGTGTTTGCATAAAGTTTAATCCTTAACACATGAATAATTTAGTGAGAAAAAGTTGGAAAGAGGCCAAAGGCCGTGTATTAACCAAGAGCTTAATACAAAATAATCAGAGATAAGGCCTTGCACCTTATAAAAAGGAATGATTGGTACAAAAACGCAACATTTGTAAATGGCTAAGCGATTTGAGGGCAAAGTCGTTATCATTACCGGTACGTTTTGTTTCTATAGTATTGTAAAATCATTCCTCAAACTATCTGAACTAGACCACCGAATTCAGATCTAGAGGTTAACTTCTCAACTTGCTAATCCGAAAGCGACTAAAATTTGCGCTAATTCAAACTGAGACATTTTCCATAAACATTGTTCCATATTTCTTTTACCCATAAATTTAATTAAAATATAAGTATAATCACCTATTTAACTTAAATGTTTTACTAGGCTCTAGTGCCGGAATCGGCCAAGATGCAGCAGTGGAGTTTGGCAAAGAAGGCGCCCGTTTAGTTATCCATGGACAAAATTCTGAACGACTCGATGTATGAAATATTTGATCATTTATCGGTTATACCAAATCGCTGGCTATAAGAAATTATAAATAGACATTCTTTGATAAGGAGAATTACAGTAGATACCGCAGTACTTCAGCTAAAGTAGTACTTCATTTAGTCGGTGTATACCAGAGGTGCATCCTGTGGGACGAAAAGCCGGACCGGATAGTGAAAAACATCGGATAATTTGTAACGCAGTCGCCCGCTTTATTGTGTTCTATCCACAAACACAAGATAGAAAGGAAACGTAGGAGAGAAAATACAGGCTGAAAAAATCAGCCGTTCGGATGATCAGTCTGTAATTTATAAGATGTAATTTAACAAAAAAAAATAGGAAACAGAGACGCTCTTGCTGGATGCCGGTGTACGCCAAGAAAACATTTTAAAAGTGCTAGGTTCCATGGAAGATCCGAACACTCCTTCAACCATTGTTGAGAAAACTGTGCAGAAATTTGACCGAATTGATGTTTTGGTGAGCTGATTCAATGATCTTGTTATAAGTTATAACTTACCGCTGTTTTAGATCAACAATGCTGGCGCATCATCGAAGCCAGGAATCACAAACCAACATTCTCTGGAAAATTTGGACTTTCTCTTTAAAGTCAATTTAAGAAGGTAAAACGAAAACCTCTTTAATAATGAATTTATCGAGTATGTTTGACAATTTTGCTATTCTGCGTTACTATGCATTCAGTGACAGTACAGTTTTAAGAAATTTGGAACAGATTTCTCAATCTGCCCTTTGGGCTGTTAGAGAAAAGCCGGCGCTAGTCAAAAAAATAGAAAATTACCCAAACTGCCATTTTTCTTCAGTTGTCGATCAAACGGTGATGCCAACAGAAAACAGCCATTTTCAGCGTGATTGAGTTGACTCAACGTGCCTTGCCATATCTCGAACAGACAAAAGGGAATGTGATCAATGTCAGCAGTGCTTCCGCGAAAATCACATATACAGTGGCCGCATTCTACAGCTCAATCAAAGCCACCTTGGACCATTTTACAAGGAACTATGCATATAAGTACAGCTCACGAGGTGTGCGCATCAATTCCATCAAGTAATACTGTGATTGATACAATTCTTTATAACGCTCCAGTTTAGCCCTGGCTTCGTACGAACTTTGATTTTTCAACGCAACAAGGGTGCGCCGAATAGCCAAGAACGGGTTGGTAGTTACTTTATTGGTACTCACTCGATAAATTTTTCTGCTAATTACTCCGCTGACTGGATCTAAAAAACTTAATTTGCAATTCAAATTCGCGCTAATTCTGCACTCCACATCAATTTAGGTGGAACAACATGCCCAAAATTGTTCCCTCAAACGAATTGGAATGCCGAGCGAAGTATCGCCGGCGTTAATGCTTTTGGCCAGTGATGAGTCAGCCCACGTGACAGGCGTTACTTGGTTAGTCGATGGGGGCATTACTCTGTATAGTCCGCTACTGGATTTGGATGACGCCATGATCTTGTCTATTTAGAAATTAATCAGAAGAATTTTTTCCGTAGAAGGAATTCAGTTATTTGGAAAATTTAATATATGCTGTGGGAATAAACAGATTTGAAACATTTTATCGATTATGAATAATTTGCTAATCTGGTTGAAATTTTTTGATAAACCTTCAGGTGTCGCTTAAGTTCACGCCTGAACCAAACCTTGGTTTAAGGCTAAACCTTATGATTATTAATGCTAGATAGTATGCAAAATAAATTGATAGTGATCATCGCAGATGTTACTTATTACATAATAGGCTGGAACAATAACAACTCTACAATCAGCAGTACGAAAAGTATCCTTTTCAGAAAAACCTTCTTTTTTACCCGCCCGAAAAGAGTTAGGGTCGCTTATACTTATAGGCTTCCTTATACTTTAGTTAGGCTTATACTTACAGTTAGGCTTGCTTATACTTATATTCAGCCATTTTAGAGTAAACATAGCTTATCTCGAAAAATGTAAATAGGAAAAATACTTTCAGAAAGCTCATATGAGGCCAAAAATCAATTTTTTGCTGTGTGCATTATGTTAAGTGTTGATTCAAACCGAAAAATCGCCACTTAATCGCAGCCATGTTGCCTCGATTGACTGTTAGTTGCCATCAATTATCCTATTAATAAATCAGTGATTTCATTTGTTAGTTTTGAAGGGTAATAAATTCAAAAGAATGGCATATATCGCGTTTAGAATACATTTATTGCCTTAAGCATTTTGTTAAGTGCTGATTCAAACAGAGCAATCACCATTTAATCGCAGTCGTGTTGCTGTGATTGACTATAACTTGCCCAATCTCCCTATCAATCTAGTCTTGTCTTCTTTTCTATACTTCTCTCTCACCCGACCTATATACCAGACAGACGTCCTGAACATTCCCCAATTTAAACCGTTGTTATAAAAATATATTAACTGGTCAGTTAATAGGGGAAATCCAACAACGGGGTTGTTTTTATTTTTCATTGAGCTTACAAGGGAAGTACCAGAACTGTGTTTTTTGGCGAAGGAAACCTACCGATTTTTTATGTAATTTTGCTAGACTTAGGCCCAAACTAAAGAAAAATCTAGCATATAATTCAAATATGCCCTGTACCCCCGGAAACAGGGGGTCCGAAATTCCCAAAAAACCATGATACAATACTACCAATACCCCCCATGGTTCGAAAAATTCAAATTTTTTTATTTTTGCCGGAATACCTGTTTTTAGGGGTTTTCGGACTCGCTGACCTCGAATCCGAAGGAATTTTTAGGATTCGTGACGATCTCTCAAAGTTATTCCTTCAGGGCATTTTTCCTTCAGCAAAAAACCATGATACCCCGTATGGTCCCAAAAATCAAAAATTTTTTAGTTGACACGAAAACGTGTTTTAGGGGTATTCCTGTTTCAAAAGGAGGCTATATTTTTATTTTCATCATAATATGATCAGGGTCTAAAAGTGGATATTTGTATGTAACTTTGAATGCTTAATCAGAAATATGTAAACAGAATTTCTCGGCATTGTCCAAAACATATGGGTTTATTAGTGAGCCGGGACTTTACGATTTTTGAATATTGGTGAAGGCATAACTTTGAGAGAACGTCACGAATTCTGAAAATTCCTTCGGATTCGTGATCAGCGGGACCGAAAACCCCTAAAAACACGATTTCCTGTGAAATAATTTTTTTTTGATTTTTGGAACCATAGGGGATATCATGGTTTTTTGGGAATTTCGGACCCCCTGTTTCCGGGGGTACAGGGCATATTTGAATTATATGCTAGATTTTTCTTTAGTTTGGGCCTAAGTCCAGCAAAATTACATAAAAAATCGGTAGGTTTCCTTTGCCAAAAAGAAACACAGTTCTGGTACTTCCCTTGTTAGATTCAATGATAGAGCTTAGATTGACTGGCTTAGATCGAAATTCAGACGTAGCACTGCAATTCGCCTTTAGCGTAGACTTAGGCTAAAGTGCGGTAAAGTACGTTTGTGGTAATTTTAGGTACTTTTTATGGGTGATTCAAAATTACTATACCAGTACCAGAGGGAGTTCAGTTGGGGAAATGGGGGTTTAGCAAAATCCCTCAACTGTAAATCCCCCAGAGCTACCTTCGTCGAGTTATGGTCATAATACTGCAAAAATTCAAAAAGTAACCCCCTTTACCGTAGGACTTTAAACTGGCTCAATCCGAAGATCCACTCTTACCTAAACTGCAATGTCTGTGTCACGAGGCCCCTGTCGTAGACTCATGATTTACGGCCTTTGGACCATTTCTGATGGAACCCCTATATAGTAAATCGACCCCGCTGTTCTCGAATCCGGGGTCAGATTAATTCCGAACTCATGTGAAACGTGAGTTACGTGACTTACGTGAGTCACGTAAAAGGCAAGTACACCCGTCGGTGCTCGGATTCGAGCGTGTGATACGTCAATCGCTTCCTCTCGGCGAGGCAAGACGATTGATACCGGTTTCGAGCCCGAACTCGACGACCACCGGAAGATATGGCTTCCGGAAATCCCGAAAATCCTGGATTTGGGGCGTGCTCAGCGGCGATAGCCGCGGGTTCTCCCTTCTTGTTTTACCTTCTATTAGGCCAATTCATAAAGGGCCGTTTTCAAATTTCTTTTATTGTACACAAAGCAATATTATAAACAAAAAACGGCCCCTTTTTAATTGGCCATATAAATTAAGCCCTCAAAGTTTTTCATCAATAAGCGCAAAAAATATTTAACATTTATTAATTTATGCTCAAATCAAAAACTTAAATTTCAGCTGAAATTATGGAAACACAAACTATTTCGGGCCGTGGTGTGAAACGTCGGCGAGACAATACATCGCCAGATCAAAACCAGCTGAAGAAGGTAAATCTACGGAAAGAAGTGAATTTCCCGGACGATACTTGGCTAGAGACTTTAAAATTTCTCGCTTGTCCTCAGTGGTCGAAAATGTGCTTTGTCTGCCGTAAAATGAATGGAGTTGCCCAACGTAACATTTCGCGTTTACCGAGGGTGTTTGTAGATAGTGCGTCTATGTACTATACAGATTACTATGTAAGTTGCATAACAGTTTTGTTAGAGTTATTACAATGTATAAGCTAAGAATTCTGGATCACTTGTAATGATTTGCTTTTCGAAACCAATTGAAAAACCGAAAACTTTAAGGGAAAACGTCAAAGAGATTTTTCTCCTACCAATATATAAGTGGAACATGCGTTAGTTATTCTTATAACCGCCACCATAAAGCTAAGTATTTTTGTCTATTTGATAAAATAAAGTATTTTTATGTCCAAATTTTAGGCTCGTCCCAAAGAATGGAAGAAAGTGCCTGTGACTAGATATACCGTTGTTGTTGCTTTTGATGAAGTTATGCAAGGAAAGCAGAGCACAGAATGGTTCAAGAATCGCGGTTTCACACTAGATGTTCCAGAGCATATTCCGCCAGAAAATGCGCTCATCGGTGGAAGAAAGTGGAAAGGCTATGGAAGAGGAAATGAATGGAGGGGCAATGTGAATGTCTGTATCCATAGATCCGCGCAAGAAACTATTCCGCTTTCAAACACAGAGCTGCGTTTTCCATGGCTTTATAATCTAGCATCCAAGATAGACCAGTTTAAGTCAGTGGTATATTACGCGCAATTCAATCCCATTCTAAACCAATATTCTTGGGACTATTTGGCTCAATTTTTCAAATTTATGTACCACCCATCATCATACATAAAGGTGAGTGAGCAGTAAATGATAGTCTGGAAACGATAAATAATCTATTCAGTAAACAGCCAAGGGCTCATCGATTCCAATTTTATTGTAAACATTCAGGAAGCCAGACTGTTTGCTATCCATCAGAACTTCGTAGACCATCTGAAATGCACCGCTGATAGTTTTTATAAAGAACCACGCCATATTCGCTGTGAATCGTTCGTGCTCGAAGGTAAAATAGGTAGGCTGATATATTTTCATACCGATTTACTGCTATCAAGATAGGTGTCTAAAAAACGCATGGAATTGGTGAATCTGTGCGAGCGCATTCGACCCGACTTTCACCCACCAAAATCCAATATGTGTAGTGCTCCAGATAGAATCTTGTTGTACCACATTTGTTGTCTGGAGACGGATGCGCTATACAGGGATTTTTCTATATATGCAAGATAATGACAATAATTAAACATCGACAATGTATATTTCTTTACAGGCACAAATATTACGGATGCTTCCGATTCGCTGAAATGGCTTGCACAAAATGTGCACGCTGAGACAATTTATATTCATGATACCAGTAGCTGTGATGTCTTTCATCTGTTAGCCAATTTTTTGCTCGAAGCATCCGGGGCAAAACAATGCGCTAGCACGAAAATGGAAATCCTCGTATCTGATCCAGTGGTATTTTTGAACGTTTTGATACAGGTAATTTTACGGCTTTTAAATCAAATTACTATAAACTCTCTAATTTAATCCCCGAGATATAATGATTCAATTGGGGGAGGGGGTAAAATTAGAGGGGAGGTTAAATTAGAGAGCTTACGGTAAGATGAGACATTTTCGGGCTTTTCACAAAAATTTCATCAGACAGCTTCCACACCGTGGAATCCACACTATAAATGCAACCTCTCATATTTTGTTAGAAAATTTTTGGATTTCGCAAATTTTTTAGTCTTTCCTGTCAGGTTGTAATAATAGGTCCCTTGCTTCCTAAAGGTATTTCCAGGCCAACACTGTTTGCTTTATCTTCCAATAAATTTTTAGAATGTTAATCAAAATAGATTTAATAAAAGTGGAAGCACGCTCTTTTGTCATATTTGATTATTTATTGGAAGTATTATTCATTAATTTGGTGCTGTTTCCTGTAATTAAAATAGTAAATGAGTTTTAAGGTATATTTTTTGGTTGATAGAATTTGTTGAAAATTGAGATAAGAAAAGTTATGATAAAGTATATTGGATAGCTAAATTGGTGAAAGGGTGAATTCATTGTTTCGCCTATTATCTCTGACAATGAAATTCTACGGAAAAACGAGTTCAAAGGGATTTAGGCATCTTCAGAGAGAATCCCAATTGAACTTTGTTATGAAATACAGAAAAGAAATGCTTCAATCATAACACTTTTTGAAGAGTGAAGCAAATATTTTTAAATTTACTTTCGTAACGAGACAATTGTGTTTTGAAAACTTCAAATGAATGAAGAATTTCTCGCACTGCGATTCTCAGATAGACAGTTTCCTGCCTAAATGAAAACCCGTGAACAAGAGCTAGGAAGTCTGTGAAGACAACCTATGGCACTGCGATTCTCAAATAGCCAGTTTCCTGACTAAATGAAAACCCGTGAACAAGAGCTAGGAAGTCTGTGAAGACAACCTATGGCACTGCGATTCTCAAATAGCCAGTTTCCTGACTATATGAAAATCCGTGAGCAAGAATACAAGATAGGCATAGAAACAATGTTGTAAAGAGAGAAAATTTTTTTTAAATATAGATTCCTAATCCCGTGTGTCCGAAGTCGTAAAATTGGTTGATTTCTGTCTTAAAAAATTGCAGTTTTGACGTTTCAGACTTTCGTTTTAGTTTCAATTATTTCTTTCAGAAATATTATCCCTGTTTATAGGTCTAATAATTGTAATAATGCCTTCCTGTTTTGTAGAAGTTTCGCACAATTCCGCTTGTTGAGAGCGCCATTCCGACAATTTCGTTCTTCTATCCGAGTCAAGAAGAACACCGTGCGCATTTGGGCCCGAATTTGATTAGTCAAGAAGTTGACTCTCAAGGCAGTAGTGCCTTGTACCTGATATCGAACGGACAGAACCGAATGCGAATTTCATTTCATTCCTCAAAATGGTGCTTTGTTAGCAACGTCGGAATTTATTCAATATAATATTCTTACCTATTCTAATGTTAATTTTTATTTATAATTTGATAACTGATAACGCAATTTTGTACATGCGCGGAAAGTCAATCATCAAGAAAAAAGGTTGTAACTATGCAAGATTTATGGCGCACATTTTGCTATTGACTTCCTATTGAAATGTATTTCATTAATTTATTTATTGTATACTGCTGCGCCAATAAGTCCCTTATTAATTCTCAACTTATTATAACCCAAATGATTAGTTTTTACGCTATGATTACTTATTATTCATCGAAATAAAGTGCAATTTTACAAGATTATGCTAAGCACATGTGTGCAAAATTTAGATGACTTACCTGTAATGAACTTTTTCGCTGAATAGCCAATAGTTGATAAGTCCATCAGGCACAACGTTTGCTGTGCGCTTACGCACACAACTTACATTCCAGGCTTGCACCATTCTAGAGAATGAAGATAAAAATGTGACACGAGAAAAAATAAATTTACCCATTCCACATATCATCAAAAACTAGAAGGAACCAGGAAAATATAGTATGCTCTTTAAAAGTCCTTTAATATTATATTTAACTTGCAGGTATTGATGCCAATGGTGGAAATGTCGACTACATTCAAATGTTTATGCAACAGTTTTTGCAACAATGCCATTGCAATGGGTTCCATTGTTTAATCCACTGTTGACCATTTGGGTCATCAATCCCTACCGAAATTTTTTCTCCTGTTTTGACAGAAAAAATATACATCCCGCATCAGGTATATAAATCATTGTTTTGTAGTGCAATTCTTATAACGATCTTATTTCAAGTATTGTATAGAAATTTTATCAAAATATTTGGCGCTCTCTTAATGCATTCACATAGCTGCATTATTTTGTGAATCAGAGATGTAAATATTTTAGATATGTCGCAGAATAACGTAAATGTGTCTAATGGAACGTGATATGAAATTCCTTGGATGTAATAAAATTGGCTATTAGAATTTTTGACACCTACGTCACAATTTTTCTGTACTATTATAATTTTTATTATTGTAATAAAATGTTTATGAAGCTTACAAGCTAGGTATAACAATAAATAGCGATATGTCATTTTTCGTAGCACAGTAACTTTTCCATGAATAGAAAAATGTACCCTATACCCACTTTGTACCAAAAAGATCGTCATTGCCGACCAAAAATTCCAACTAGTCCGCGCAAAATATTTGCTCCATCCACATTTTCTATTTTCTGCTATTATTTTCCTGGAATCATTTTACGGTACTCTTACAAATTGGAGCGTCTTGGATTAATTGCCACAAGCCTTAAGCGTGCCGAGATTATCCTGAATTTGTGGATTCCCTGGAAGGAGCAGAATTGGCAATGAGTGACGGGAACTGGTCTGCAATGTCGCCACCGGCAGGGATGTTAGCAATGACAACAGCCGGAAACGGCAGTATGTTATCCTCCCACTTGAGAAGCGCCTTCCTGGCCTTGAAAACTTTGGCTTTTCCCGCAAAGAGAGGGTGGTCTCGATGGTTGTCAGGGTGGGTCGAAGCCGGCCTTTTAACGAAAGCCCAAAGGACAAACATATGCCGTTTCGTTTCCATTATCTTTGGAATTTGGTCTGGCGGTAAACCTTTAAAAGGTCTCAAATTTATGTCATTCGAATTTCAGGAGTCTACCTGTTTTTTTCCACATCATTCCAAATTTTTCACCCATTTTTGTGACAGTTATCAGTAATATGTTGTAAACGGATTGTAAGTAGGGAAACTTATCTAAATCTCATTAATTTAATTATTATTATTTTTCAATTGTTTAGCTAGTTTCTGAAAACGAAACATTAAAACTTCTCACTAAGATCTGCAATAAATTGGTTTAACTAGAAAAATGTTGGGGATTGGTTGCGGATGTCTTTTAAACTTTTCTTTTGTTTCGCAATGCCCGTAACTTTGTACAAATTTCATCAGCATAGAATTGCAAAAATGATTCTAATAAATCCGATACTGTTCTAAATAACAGGACTAGATGACAAGAAAAGTTCAACTTTGGCCTTAGATTGTTCGTCCCAGTTAGACATTGCCAAAATTTTTCATGGGGTACGGGACAATTCATCAAATGGACAATTCATCACACGGGACAATTCATCACATGGGACAATTCATCACATGGGACAATTCATCACATGGGACAATTCATCACATGGACAATTCATCACATGGGACAATTCATCACATGGGACAATTCATCACATGGGACAATTCATCACATATTGTGAAAAATGGCCAATTTTTATAAAAATTTGTGTTTTTATGCTATTTTTACCGTTCTTATACATTTTTTACACTTTTTAATTAAAATTACGCTATTTTACCTTAAAAATTTTCATTCTTTCAGTGACTGTCGACTGGCTTGAACCAAAAGTCGCGCAGCCCTTATAAGGGTTGTTCGGGAGCTTAAGCCTAAGACTAAGTCTTGCTTTGGCCCCAGGTTGTTCGAGCCGCAAGCCTAAATCCTTGTTTGGCGCCTTATAAGGTGCGCGAAAAATGTAATGGCATATGAGCCTAAAAATCCAAAATTTATAAGTAACCACATATTAGGTAAACATTGAGGTAATTTAAGGTAAAATAGCGTAATTTTAATTAAAAAGTGTATAAGAATGGAAAAAATAGCATAAAAACACAAATTTTTATAAAAATTGGCCATTTTTCACAATATGTGATGAATTGTCCCATGTGATGAATTGTCCATGTGATGAATTGTCCCATGTGATGAATTGTCCCGTGTGATGAATTGTCCATTTGATGAATTGTCCGTGTCCCTTTTTCATGACCTCAGACATTCTCTTTACTCGAACCTAAAAACTTCAAGTTCAACTTTTTTCTCACCGGAGTTCTAGTCGTCGGTTGCCAGGGTGGGCGGCAGTTGGGCGCTTTCTTTTTACGAACGAAAGCAACAACATTACCCCTCCGGTAATCCCCACTCCCCTTGGCCCATTTGCGTGGCACGGCTATAGGGACGCAGCAGCTTGTAATTGGCTCCAATTTGGACACAAATTGAGGTGATTTCGTTGCAATTCTCCGTATTGTTCAAAAACTGTCTTGCATTCAATTCATAAGAACACAATTATCCCACAGCAAAACCCAATGGATTGTTATTGTCTGGGATTTAGTTAAAAATATCCCAGAAAAAATTAGTGCAATTGGATTGGCTTTCGAGAAAATAATTCTCTTGGGGTTAATGATTTACAGTAAATTCGATATTTCAGGATTGTTTATCAGGTAAATTGCCTAAAAATATTTTAATGCATTTCTATTTTCCAAAATTATTTTTATGGAAGATAAATATTCTGTTGTTTGGACAATAGCGAAATCCCAAAAGCGAAATTGTGTCCCTTTGACGTCTGCTGAGACTGATCGTTCTCGTACATTTTAAGAATTTGCCAAATTTTTGAAGAATTTTTAAATAATTTATCTCACTCTACCTTTGACATTTCTGCGGATAATCTGTAGCAAATGAATTCTTCGCTTAGACACACTTAGACTTACTCTCATTTTGCAAACTTCTAATGTACGAACATTACGTGAAATGTTAATGTGCCTCGGAGCCAGCATAGTATCAATCCAAGCTTATTTCTACATTATTTTTGGAGCTATAGTGATATTTTTCTATGCGCAAAGCACTTTTATGAAATCTTTGACCAATCTATGAATCCCTGCCTGAAAGTCTCGCTTTAAATCCTGCAAGATATTTTCTAATAAGCACTCTCTGCGTCCGTTTTTATTTCGCTGTGGTCCTTCGTAGTAAGGTGGTTTGATCTTCTTTTTCCTCCCTTGCTTCCTTCCTGAAGTACTCTTGACGTCCTCAGCTCAAGCGAATTAAGGATTGCGGAAAATATATAAGCACAAACACAGTCGCTGACTTTGTCCGGAGTTACAGGCGCTGCTGCAATGCAAAAATAGCTGTTGCTTATTTTCCGCAAAACCATTTCCATTCCTTTTCGGCGTATTTGCCTCATCCTATTCTTATTGCTATTTTTATAAATTGCTCTTTGTGTGGCCAAAACTAATCTTTCATTGAATTCGAGCTTAAATAAAAATATTGTAAATTTCTTCAGACAAATTTTTTATATTTTGCGTGAAACTTTGTGAATTTCTAAAAATATCACTTTAAAATTTCCTTCAAAACCCTTTCAAAGTTTCGTTATTTTCTAAATTCTTAGATCAAATATCAAAAAGTTTTTTGTCTTTTCGACCATAAATTTGCTTTAAAGAGCTCTAGGAAAATCTTGGAATTTTTCACAGAACTGGCCATTTTCTCCGCCCAAATGCACACAAACAACCAAATTTGCTTAGCAGACGAAACGCAAAATTCAAGAATAGCCTGAGGGTTGGTTGCTCATTTCACGCAAAATTATTTCCTTTCTCTTTTACAGTTTTTGCTTCTCGATTCCCTTATTCCCAGAGCGATTTAAAACTTTGGGTTCCCGTGCAAGACCACAGCAAACGCTTCAGGGGCCAAGAGTCGTCTGGGCCCGGACTTTGGATGCACTCTTGAAACCCATATCCCTCCAGACTAAATATGACCAAGAAACGACTCAGAAATTCGCCACTGCTCAAAGCGCCGGTCTCGGATTGCAGACTGGCCGCCCAAAAATTCGTGACAACGTAACCTGGTTGGCACTTAATACGTCAAGTGTTGTTGTTATGAGTCTTCAGAACTTAAAATTCTTTTTTATAACCTTGACTATTTCAAAAATTTCCATAGGTATTACAAATATTTGGAGTTACAAAATTTGGAACATCTCAAATACCTTGTACTTTGACGCGCCCACTCAAGCTAAAGCTTCTTAGGCGTCGTAAAATTACAGAAAACAACCCTTTTGACGGTTAAATTTAGCAGATTTATAATCTGAAAATGAACGCTGGTCACGAAATAGTGTTTACGAACGAAGCCAAATTCCCTCTAATTTTTTTCTATAATAACGAAGACTGCAAAATATATAAAAAGAAAGCGCACAATTTGTGCTTTCTTTCATTTTCAGTCTTAATACAGCCAAATATAATTACCTTTCCCTAAAAATCTTGCGTCAATCACAAAAAATTGAATCGCCGTGTGCAAATCGCCTATTCTTGACAAAATCCGATTATAACTCGCCTATTCAACCTGCCCGCCAATTATTTTGGCTCGTCTTTTGAATCTCAGCTCTTGACTTTGAGACGTTCTCAGCGTCTCTTTGCCTTTTTCATTCTGTTCCTTTGCTTACTTTTAGCAACAGCCGCTGAGCCGATTTCCTTTCACTTTTCCATATTTGACAGCTTTGATGGTTTTGTTGGGTGCAAATGGGACTTGTGATGAACAAGTGACAATGAAAATGCAACGGTTCCGAACGAAAGTAAATTGAAATGAATTTTTGTTTTGGTTGGAAAAAGTTGAATAAATAAAAAGTCACAAAAACTAAGCAATCTTGGCTAAATGCTACAATTTAATATAACTTGTTTTAAAAATCGAGACTAATTCTAACAAAAATAATGTTTTTGCCGAAAAATGAATGGAATAATAAACGATTTAAACTTCCCTCTCTCCTCCGTTTTGCTTAATCTCGCAACAACCGTTACGTCGATTTCCTTTCATTTGCCACACAGCTTTATTTGTCTAGCTACAGGCACAAATGGCTCGATTTCCCCGCCATCCGAGACACGCATAAAACAAAACCGGGCGGTGAGGACTTAGACAGGCGTTGTTTTGCTTCCCCGTCCAAGCGTCCTCGTGACTGTTGTCAGCGCCGTGGCTGTGTGCATTTTTCTCCCGAGGCAGTCCCAAAATACACACATTATTTTACATTCATTTTCACTTTCTCACCGCTGCCACGGCCCTTTATTGCATTTTTTCACATCCAAAGGATTCATTCCCCGAAAGAAAAAGAACATTTAATTTCATTCTGTTGCCTTCGATGCATTCCGGGATGAGGGCTGCTGCTGTGGCCTCTGGCCACAATTACCCACACATATATTTCATTCTCGGCAAAAAATTCACTTATTAAAGGATACTTTGTTTTTGTTATGCAAGCCTTTCAGATGTATTGCATTCTAACGGTATATTCGTACTTCCTTGTAAGTTATTCGTCATAATCAGCAGAGTTTGACAACATTTGGCTAAAATTTTGTAAAAATTAAAAATTGGCCACAATACTTGCAAAAATTTTATTCGAATACTTTGGAGTATTCTAGGCAATTTAGGATATTAGGTCAGAGTAAGATATAACCATCACTTTTCTCGTTTAAGCTTTTTCCTTTGACGTGCGTAAGTGAAGGCGGAAAATTAATTGATTCCTTTTCGCAAATTTTAATTTCCGACTATTTGCCCACCTTGCTGGCTTAGAGGTAAAGGTGGTCAGACAATTCGCGCTTGCAAAGCGGATTATCCGCCTTTGCTGCATTGAATATCCTAGCAAAATTTGACGGAAAAGAGTGCGGCCCTATGAGTTTTGTGCCACACGTAATGTTCCGCTATAAGATGTCATTCCGCGCAATTTTTATCACAAAAGACCTGTCGTAATTAGTCCCACGGGATGAAATCACTATACATCTTTTTCTTATTTCAGACCATTTATTGTTACGTCGCGCAGGTCGAACGTAAATATTTGGCATTTTGTTTTCTCGCCTTACAATGTCGTCAACTTTTCCGGTCACGTAATGATAATTTGACGAGAACATGACACGTGCAATATTTTGGAAAACATTTCCGGAATTTGCAAAAACGCTCACTTTTGATTCGTATTTTTTGCCAAAACATCGAGTCGAATTTTTGACAAAATTCATTTTACATAAAAATATTGACTAAGGACTTTTTATGTATGTAAATTTACATATACAGCATTATGTCTGTTTTATAGCGCTCTGTCAAAAATTAACGTTTACAAAAATTAAAACAAAACTGTTCAAAAGAAGCATGTCCACACTCCAAACATGTGCTTTAATTCCTTTCAGCTCTCGTCTTTAAATTTTGCTTCCTTGTCCACATACTTTGACTTTTTAACTGCAAACAGGAGTGTGTCACTAATCTCCTTCATTAAAGCAACGGTCACCATTCCAATGTCCTCCAAAGAACTCGGAAAGGAGAAATATGAGTTATTCATCAAACGCTTCCATAATTCATCTTTCTATTTACACAGTGCATCATTCTTCTTCCGCTGTTTAATTGGGAGTATGAATGACATTTCCGAAATTGGCATTGCCAAATGATGGAAGCTTTAAAGATATTCCCAGAAAATAATAATTTAAAAAATAGTAAAGGCGTTACATTTTCACTCAAAAAGAAAATGTTCGGAACAAACTTTAAAAATTATTTGTTCCAACAATATTTGGTTTATTTCCATTGATTTTCCAATTTGTTCATTATTGCTTGCTGTATTTCACATTTTCCATAAAATTTTGTAACCTTTGTCCTTTTATTGTTTAACGTAGTCCACAAATGCATTTTAATGCCATCATTTCCAATCTTTGACCTAATTTTAGATGTTTCTTCCTTTCTTTTTGAAGCCACGATTCCACATTTGACCCTTTTCCTTCCATTCACAATTTTTGAATTTCGAGGCTAAGCGTCACTAATGAGTTGGACCAGTCCATATCTTGAAGCCCCTGGATTCGAATCGGCCCCTAAACGAGGACTATTGCCCTTTGCAAGCGATTCATCATCCTGTTTCCTTGTTGTTGAATCATTCATATAAGCATGCTTTTTCTCCTCCAACGAACGAACCAGGACGAGGAAATTCGACACTCAGAGTTCCCACCACACAGCTCCAAGAGCGGCCAAAGCATTTGGCGTGTTGCGTTTTCTGTGTTCTGCACTTTGCCGGATGGTTGTTGCTTTGCCCCCTTGCCTCTCCCCGAGTGTGGCTCCAGAGAATGTGAGTGACGCATCCTCGCAACCACCCCAAATGGATTTGTTATTTTATTTCGGCCCATAGTCACGCAATGCATCGGTGTGTGGTTTTATTTAATGGGTCCTGAGAGCAAAGACAAAGTTTCAATTGCCTTTCAAATCCATTAAATCCGTTTCTATTTTCATTCACTCAATTTTTATTTGAATTTCCGCGCAGGTGTTTAATTGTGCTTGATTTAAAAAGACTAATTTGGTATAAAAACTTTTATCTGTGGGTAAATCGGTTATATAATTACTTTTCAGATAAATGCCTTTCGCTGAGCCAGTATAGAGGTAGCTGAAGGAATTTTGCAATATGGGTTTCCCGATACGAGAGCAACTTGCGTTTTTTTAATTGGAAAGTAGACAAATTCGAAGTTTTTGCAAAACGAAAAACTTCTAAGCTCACTTTTACGAAAAGTTATGTCTGTGAATCCATTCTCCCATCAGCTCAATGGAAAAATCTTTAAATCCAATTATCACCGCTGTTATAAAATGATTCTAAATATCTAATTTTGGGTCCAATAACGGATTTTGTAGATTTACTTGACAAAGCCTAAATTTTTCTGAACAACACTGCACTTGCTCTTGCATTTTCTCATGTACTTCTGTTTTGGGGAAACAAGCAAGGTTTTTCACACCTGACAATTACTGATGACTGCCGAGAATAATTAGTCGTGCCAGTTTTGAGTAATCACCATTCTGTAGCAACAGGTGCTTTATGAACTTTTTCGTCGAAAACTGGTAGTATTAGGCTCAATATATATGGGAATTTTTAATTTGATGTGGCCAATGTTTTCTTGGGTTTAAACTTCACTAGAAGCTGCTTGTCTTCTAGCTAGAACCTTAATGTAGTGAGTAATGTGAAACAATGTATTGTCATGAGATAACCGATTTGTACCTGTGCCTGCGCTTATTTTCACATATCAGGGTTGGCGAAGTTCACACTCTTCAATAGTCTTATCAGAAAGTTTAATAGAAGTTTTTAATAGAATTTAAACTGGAACCAAAATCCCGAATAGCACAAAATTAATTATATACTTTGTCTGAGGTGCCCAAAATCTGAGCTCTTGATTTCAAAATTTTAGAATAATAATCTAATAGCCAAAAATTGATATTCTGAAATGAAATGTAAAATTTTAAAAATATTAGCCCTCTACTAAATACCAGTAAAAACTGTGACACTATGGAATATTTTTACTTGGTTCCAAAACTTTTTTCCCAGAAAATCACCGTTAGAAATTATTTATTCTATTCACACATTCAACTTTTAATACGGCAATTGGCTTAAGTATTCCCTACGTAATGTCTATGCTTATTGAAATTCTCCTATTATCATCCAATATCCGAAATCTCACCACTTTACGAAAGCATATTATTGGCTTTGTTATGAGCTGATTCCTGAAAATAAGTCCACTGTCTACGATTATTTTCAATGCAATGTGGACCCAAAGTCTGGATTTTTGCATTAGATATCCTGAGATGTCTGATTTCCCAGGCAAGAAAAATCCTGGAAGAAAAATAAGGTGCTGGCTACTGCTGTCGTCACTTTCCCACTCCCCCACAAAACATTCTACCGTTAATGTGTTGCTTTATGCTATCTGGCCGGAAGAGTGATGCTCGCTGGACAGAAAAATGTCCCTTTCCAGCGGTGTTCCAAACTAGCCAGACAAGTCATCCCGCCGTCCTCCGACTAATTTCGCCCGGGAACACTCGCAGCCCAATCGATTTTTCAAAGATCATGTGAGTGGGGCCGTTCACTTTGTCTTTGCTATTATATTTTGTTTAAATTCAATTATATCATTTAAGTAGGTTTGGAAGGACAAATTCCCGATCAGAGGCACCTCACGTTCTTGTCATAAAAGGTTTTCAAACACCGAAAAGTATAGAAATTTGGCCCATTTTCTCTTAGCACTAGCCTGAATAAACGTAGTATTACTGTTTCAAAAGAGAGAGCTTTTCGATACAGCCGAATGTCGAGAGTGTTGACTATCGCAAACAAACTAGACAAGTCATACAAAATTGATTTCCTGACCCCTTTGTTTCCCTTCCCAAACCACTCCAATCGATACAACCACAAGAGCATGGCCAACAGTCTCCACCTTTATTGTCATACATTGTTTTTCTTTCTGAGATGTGCTCACCTTCCCGTTACCGCCGCAATTTCCCATATAAAGGTGCTTGGGATGTGTCAAATAAATCAAAAGGGAAGGGCGTGAAGCGAACACTTTCTTCTTCTCTGCCCCATTCACTCTCTCAAGTTCAGCAACCCGTTCTTTTTCCATACACGCGCCCCAACTTTCCTTGTTTGGGTTGAACAATTGCTTTTTATAAGAAAAATGGTAGTGGTGTGGTAAAAGTCATAAAAATAAAATTGGGATTTTACGGCCGGATAATGGCAGGAAAGTAATGAAAATATTTGATTCTCCGTATTTTAACAAAATTCCAACGAAATGTTTCTAAAAAATTTCTAATGTTTTGCCCAGAAATTTTCGAAAGGTTTGGAAGGTCTCTGAATTGCATACATAAAATTATTGGTCTTAATTATATAGGTAAAAAGGTATGAACGCGTAAGCTTTGCTCAATAAACATAATTTCTTCTGTCTTTTGTAATCTTTACCAACATAATCAAATTTTTATAATTCAAATTTTTATTGAAATCTCACCTGTCAAATATCCCAAAAATGTCGAAAAGTCCCATAAAAATACGTTTTGGTCAGTTTTAACCTGCAGACAATCTATAACTGTACCTTCCTCCCTCAGATACAATTCCCTTTTTCTCAGAATCTTTTCTTAGCACTATAGTTTCAAACCCAATTCCGGGAAAATATCTATTTACTCTCCCGCGGCACATTTCGTCCGCCTCATTGAACCAGCCGTGTGAAAACGCCCCTGCAATGTCCCCAATTGCAACTCTTTCCCACATATGCAACTCATAACGACCCGCCTCAAACGGCTCAAATTTAGCAGAAGCCTTTCGCTTTTTTCAAAAAAGGCAAAGTGTCGAAGAGGGCGGAGCCAAAGCGAAGACCACACCAAACCGGTATCCAAACCCTCACCTCAACCTCCTACTAATTATCACTTTCTTCCCGGTGGTCGTCTAGCAGCGACCGTCGTGGTTTATTACGCAATTTGTTTCCAGTCGCGCGGGCTTCTTCTTTCACCTGTTGGTCGTAAAAGGAAGGAGTTCTCAGGAAGATCCCAAGAAGGCGGTGTTTATTGGCCATGATTTCACAGTTCGCCCCTTATGGTCGCTTTCAATGTTGTCGTTTCACAAAAATTTCATTTCATCATTTCGCCCTAATTGGGAAATGGATGTGTCTGTCTCGTTTGTCACCGATTGGGACTGAGTGCAGTTTTGAGCGTTGGAATTACAATTTTATGTTTGTTTGTTGCAAGTTTCCGTTCTTTACCTCTCTGAAAGTTTTAGAATTGTATTCTTTCACCAAAGTGTACGCGACCCGTTACTTATCAAAAAAATTATGTAATTCCTTTGTGAGTATAATCATCCACATCTTTGATTTTTTAAGCAAAGAAATTTTACATTGTTAAAATTTGTCTATTGAAATAGAAAAAATTCTCAGGAAATCCATAGAATGAAATGTTTAAATTTCCTCCATATGCCCCTCAGAAGAAGTCACTTTAGTAAACAAAAAACTCACAAAGCATACTTCTTTTTTCTTTCCGAATGCTAAGGAAGAAACACACAAAATGAGTGCTTTCGCACTTTAAACATCAAATGTAAACTTGTTATTGTTGCCACTTTTCTCGAATATGTTCGATCGACGAATTGATCAATATTTTCTCTGAAAAACTATAATTTATAAGTCGCCTTATCGGTTTTATTGTCCTGCATCAATTTTTAATTCCTAAGTAGGAAACAGTGACAAAATTAAATCACACAACCTACAGAATAGACTAATTAAAAATTCCACACATTCCAAAGTTGCGATAAAACTCACCTCTAATCCGTTTCATTACAATAATTCTGCAAATACGCGTACTTTCCTCCCAATTTGTTCGCAATTTGTTCTCCGTTGTGACCATGTGACTCACTATATTCGTAAAACCCATTCAATGAGTATTTACGGCTCAAATTTCCATATACAACAGATGGTTCTCGTGACTGTTATGGCCAGACGTTTTCCAAACAACAAATCCACCCAGGAACCGGTTCCCAATCAATGCGCCATTTGCCACCTGTATTTTTAATACGCTCAGGCCTTTTATTTAATACCATTCGTCGCCAAACATCGCGCATTTAAATTTTTAATCAGTCTTTCTCAGCCATTTTTGGACTTGAAAATTTTTTTATAGAAATATCTGCACTCAAAAGCAACATTTTAGCCAAAATGTAATTTTTTTCATTTTCTAATTTATGAACTTTTTAGAGGTAATCCAGATTAGAAATTTTGTCAAATCTAAAACATTATTTGGAAAAAAAGCTAAAATGGCAAAATTTTATCTCAAAGATCTTGCTTCCTCCTATTTTGCAACTATTCGTCAATTTTAGTATTCTTGCGGGCTTTATCATAAAAATTTGTTAGTTTCTCGTGACTGTTCTGGCAGACAGTACTTCCCACAAAAATTCAGAAACCGGTTCCAAAACGAATTCTCTCACATTTTAATAGCCTCAGCGTTCATTCAAATACCGAATTAGCCTCAGGAACTAACTCACCTCGTGTGTCTTTTATCAAGTTTTCGTTCGGTGATCGAGTAAAAAATCGGATTGTCTCCGCCTGATTACCTCCTCATCGGCTGGCAGATCAAGTAAATGGCCGCATGAGACCCCTCACCTGGACGTTTCTTGCTCTTAATTGATCGAATCACCGCCCCTTTAACCATTAAGTGCATTCCAATGCACTTGTTGGCCTTTGCTTGGAGGACACTTGCCCTTTCCCTGGTCGTCCTTATTTTCATTAGTCCAGCGTTTTTGCCACTCATTTGTGTCCTGGATTTTAACAAGTGTCTCTATTTTTGATGTGCTAAGAATTTTGAGTGAAGTCATAAAGGGAGATCAAACTATAAAAAGATGGCAAATGTCGTGGCTTAAAGCGTTTAAAATCTATTTTTAAATTTGTATAAATTCAAATAGCACTCAAATATGAAAGTGATTTTTGGAAAAATTTGAAACCGACGTTTTTCATTCTGTATGTCAAAATTGGAAGAATACTTTAATTTAATTAATTACAAAATTCCTATGCCTATACCTTCACATCGATCTCAAGGGCTCATTCAAGATTTCCTTCTAGCCTCCAACCTCTAAATCTATATTACTCTGAAGAGTAGTATAAGTCCTATTTACGATATCACGACTGCCTCATCCTCATTCTATTGAAAACCGAACGCTGCTAAATCGGTCACTATACTAATTTCTTCGTACCTTTGTCGTCACTCGGCCAACAACACACCTAGCTCTAATCCTACAAAATCCATATTAGTGTAATAATGCGCAGCGTCAGATCGGATATGGCGCAGGCAGAAATAATTAAGTGAATCGCCGGAAGAGTCCCCGCTATTTTCGGGCCACTCACTCCAAAGAACCCTTAAAATAAACACATTCTCTTATTAAAGGGAGGCACTTTTTATCCGGAGCAACGGCTGTCGCCCTCGTTTAAACCCTCAGGTTTTATTAGCCGATGCCTCAATACGTCCACTGAGCAAATTTATTAGCCCTTGCAGTGCGAGAACAAATCCCCACCAGGATAATAAAATCCATGTTGCGTCACTGCACTCCAAATGGACCCAAAGTCCAATTTTGACCTTTTGTTAAACTCCTGCAGGCGTACCCCAAGCATGGCTCTATTGAGTAGAAACCTTGCATCCGGCATCTGTGCTCGGGTTTCTATAGACGAATATTCAGGTGGAGTCCGTTTAAAAATTGGCAGTTGGGAAGAAAAAGTATTAGCTAAGGGCAAAAATTTTTGGAGAGCAATATTATTATCACGTTATTGATTACTTATCAGTTATCATTTCCATGTCATATCAGGTCTAGGCCTTTCCATGTGATGAACCCTTGCGCTTAGAGGCGCAGGGGTTCTCTTCCAGCATTTTTAGGCTTATTCCTGGCATACATTTTGCCCATAATAAATTTTTATAATATTTCCCGTCTTAACTCTTACTTTTGACCGTTTTTTATCATAAGGCAAAATCGTTTGTCGATGCAACGTTACACCCAAAATCCAATTGCAGAATTCGGCCAGCACGTGTTAAAATAAACGTAAAAGTCAGCAACCAACACTGGCCACAAACTTTGACGCCCTATTTAGCCTCTGGGCATTTAATGGATTATTGGATTTTGCCAGTCACGCTTTTCGCCCCTTCCCCAAAGATTGGCGAATAATTTATTTTAGGAGTTGGAAGCGGCACTTTTGCGGGTTTTAAAGCGAAGGCGATCCAAAAGCGGAAATAGAATGATTCCCATTTCCCTTCCCGAATTATTATTCCGCCTCTGCGGACATTTCCGAAGCCAGCCCTTTGGACAAAAATTTGTTGTGAACTTCGACTTTTTACTAAAATATTCACTTTTGTGCTTATTCCGGAGGAAGCTGTTACGTTGTTCGTGATCTCTGTAACATTTTTTGTGTTAGAAACTGTTAAGAGTATTGTTTATGAAAGTATTTTCCAGCAAAAACTAAATTGTATTTTTTGCGAACATTCCCTTTCAAATTTAAGTCAGAAACTTTGGTAACAGCCTATAAATTATTTGATAATTCCATTTGCTTGTCTTTATTGAATAATTTTCGGATAAAGTTTTAATGGGTCAAATTTGGCAGAAATTCAAATCTGAACTTTGGATTTATAATTGTCGCTCCTCAATTTTGTCAGATGGTTTTTTATACGTTTATTATTCGAAACATTCGTGTTCACATATTCTGTATGAGACCCATTTGCTTTTCTCGTATTGATTTCTGAATTTTCAGCTAGGCGAGTTCTCTTCGAATAACCGAAGAACACTGCCAACGTTACTTGAAGGCTCGGGCCAACTCTCCGCACATAGACTAAAGTTTCAGCATACAGATAGAAGAATGTCAAGAGTGGGACTTTTTGGACAGATCTCCGAAATCAATGATCATCTCTATTTGTCGGGAGCGGGAGTGCTACGCCCGGAGAAAGTGAGACAGAAGAAGATCAGCTGCGTGATTAACGCGACTACTGAGGAGCCCAACGCATATTTGCCGGGTATGTTTTTGCTTTGAATAGTAAAATTTTTTGAATTTTACGTAAAAATATCTTTTCTTGGCAATTATTATCAATTAACAAGTTAGAACTTGTGGCAAAATTTCTTACTGGTTAGGAAAAGATTACAGAAACAAATTTTCGATTTAGAAATCTCTTTCTAGAAATCAGGTTAATACATTTGATACAGTAAACTTTGCTATCTTTATGGTGACTTAATTTGAAACAAATTATTACTTTGGTAAAGGTAACAGTCATAAATGTAACAAAAGGTCCAATGTTGTACTTTAGGCGTTGACTGCGTGAAAATTCGGATCGAAGACAATCCCTACGCTCGCTTGGACCATTACTTCGATATGGTGGCCGACAAGATCCGCTCTGTGAAAGTAATATTTTGCTATTTAGTTCATGATTAAGATCTGTTTTTGATAAGTAAATTCGGAAACAAAATTGTTTGTTTTCACTTTTTGTTTTGGAAATTCGGAGTTTAATATATATGCGGTTAAATTCCAAAACGTCCCATAAGAATCCAGGATGTTATTCGTTTATATTTCCATACTTTTACAAACCGCCGCAGGTAAAACTCAAATATATCGTATGATTGATAGAGGAGTAAGCATTTTCAGAATAATAGGATTACTTTATAGGATCGCGGCGGCCGAACGCTTGTGCATTGCGTAGCCGGAGTCTCTCGATCAGCGTCGCTTTGCATTATTTATTTGGTAAAGTACGAGCGAATGACCCTCCGGCAAGCGTATCACTACGTCAAATCAGCTCGGCCAATCGTTCGGCCAAATATCGGATTTTGGAAGCAAATGGTGGAATACGAGCGGAAACTTAGGGGTAAACGTTTCGAAATAAATCTAATAGTTGCATTTTTAACTTAGCTTCAGTTGTTACCAACTTTTTGCACCTTAATCGCTCTTAGTCCCTCTAATCGAATTTCTTTATTGCAAAATTAAATCATAATTGCGGTGAGAATTCAATCATTGTCTTATGCTAGCACAACCTTAACAAAACCAAAGCAAAAACACGGTACCGGAAAAGACAATAAGTATGAAGAATTACTAAAACGCAACTTTTTAGTGAAAATGAAAACTTTTACGATAATGACCGGTTTTTTACAATATACTGAAACCTTAAGTTTAAAAAAAAGTTAAGAGTTAAAATGTTTAGTGTAAGAAAAATTATTGTCCATAAACATTGCTTTAAAAATGCTGGAAAATATGTAATATTCCAAAAGTAATAAAGCTTAGACGAAAAAGCGACAGAAACGGAAACATACATTGATTTTTGAGAAAGTTTACTGTATTAACCAATCTATGTTCAGGCCACTCCTCAGTTTCGATGATTCCGGTTGATAATTGTCCACTGCCCTTCCCGGACGTGTACAGCAATGATCTCAGGAGACACATACTCACTCAGCCGGGACCTGCTCACACTGATCCACAAATTCTAAGTGCTCTGCAACAGCAGAACAATCGCTCAAGTGTGCTCAACGGCACAAAATCTACAGTTATACCGGTGGATTTCAGCGGGAAGCGGAGAGGATTGTCTGTAGGGTAAGTTTTCCTCTGACTTTATTTGAAACAAGCTCTTGAAAAAGTTTTGAATTCTAATTAATTTAACCAATGAAAAGTCATCTTAAAACTTATTTTCTTCAGAACAATTGACAAAACTCGCAATCGGCACTCTGCCCTGCCAGGAACCGTTTCAAGCGGATACAGCCCGTGGCGGCCGCCAAACACCGTTTCGTTTTTGTCACCGGCACCGAATCGCCGTTCGAACAAACAAGAAAGTCTTTTCGATAATTTGTACAACTCGAGTCGTGAGGCCTTCTTCTCAGCTTTCTGAACGTCGATTCCTTTGTCTTTTCACCGTTTATTTTGTCAATAATTCAGTCACTATTTTCTTTACACATATTTTCTATACATATTCTCTGGTCTCCCTCAAAATAAACTCGCCGCTTGAGAGCTGTGTATCCTGGATTCTGATTACCTGGAATGTCAATTCGGGTCACTTCCAAAATTGCTAAGAATAACAAAGTGAGAATGTTTTTGTGAAAGAATTTGTATTGTATTAATATTTGATATAAATAAAGTTTTTAAATAATCTGATGATGCTTTAATCTTGTGAGCACAGAAATAAATAAATACACGAATATGAATATAGGACCTACGATCTGTTCGTCACTGCAATAAGATCGAACCGATGTCGTAATGGAAACTAATATTGTTTGTGATTCTTGTTACTACATTGATTTTAAAATATATTTTACAATATTAATAATGCATTTATTCATTTTGCATGACTTAAATTAATACCACATTATACTGACTATGGATTCAAAATTCCGCTCTAACTTCTGCGCATTATTTCAACAGACAGCTTCACCTGAAAATGCTTTTTCATCAATCATTTACGAATGTCGGACATTAGGTCAATTTTTTAATTGTTCGTCATAAGCGCAAAAATGCGAGAATTCAGGAATGCCATAAGATTGAATTTGAAGAAAGAATAGTGATAAAGCTATCAATACCTTCAAAGTCCCTGAACCATACCTGTTCACACAACGATGCGAAGGCTTTGGCAGCATTAATTTCCTCCATGAGCAGTGCTCGCTGGAGTTGGTTCAATGGAGTGAGGTCGTTGCTTGCCTGCTTGCACTTATTACGGCCAATGTTGCCTTTCCTTGCCTTCTGGAAGCTTTTGATTGTTACGATTAATAATTAACCTTTTTATTGCGTTTTTGTATTTTGTTTGGCAATTATTATATTTGTACAGTACAAAGTAAAAGTGGCAAAACATAAAGTACAGTCTTCCCTCTCTAATCCGGCGCGATCCGTTTTGGCCAAAATGTGCCGGATTAGAGAGGGTGCGGGATTGGAGAGGGCCGGATTAGAGAGGGAATTTCTATACAAAAATCCGTTCCAGCCAAATGGTGCCGGATTAGAGAGGGTGATCCCAAGAATGGGCAAAAATTGGGCAAAATTTTGAGAAAAATTTGAAATTTAGATAAAAATTTTTTTGAAAATTGAATTTTTTGGTGTGAAATTCAAAAAATTTTCTCCGGCCGCCGCCAATGGCGGCGGCCGGAGAAAATTTTTGAAAATCAATAGGGGGTACCCTTTTGACACTTTTGAGGCCTGAGCCCCAAAATGTGCCGGATTAGAGAGGGAATTCCCATACAAAAAAATCCGTTTCGGCCAAGTAGCGCCGGATTAGGGAGGGTGCCGGATTAGAGAGGGCCGGATTAGAGAGGGAAGACTGTAACAATAAAATTGGCCATTTGTTTTTGGAAGTGCAAAACCTATATTAAATATTACCCACTCAAGGAATCTTTTGTTACAGGTGTCTAAGTAATTTTCATTTAGGTTATTGAAAACAAATAACTTACAAGAGATATTCCTTGAGCATTCTGAGGAAATAACAGCGATGAAGTAGACATTGCGTTAACAAATAAATTGGTAAAATTCGAGCTTTGAAAACCAGACAGTGGTTTTGATCGAAATTCTTCTTCCATATTTGCATGGCTGATTAGGAACGGGATATCATTGCGTCGGTTTTGCTCAGTTTCTGATGAAACTTGCTTGAGAAGCCGAGTTGGATTCATGAAGCTGGGATAGTAAAATGGTTGGCAGGTAAGGAAGGTG
This sequence comes from Ditylenchus destructor, assembly GCA_022814885.1. Lineage (NCBI taxonomy): Eukaryota > Metazoa > Nematoda > Chromadorea > Rhabditida > Anguinidae > Ditylenchus > Ditylenchus destructor. The sequence goes on from JAKKPZ010000014.1 coordinate 81,240, forward strand.
TTCGAAACAGGCGAATTTGAAGGAAATGACATCGGATTTTCGGTCATGTCGAGATTGGCTTTGCTAAAGTCTTCAAAAAATGAGCTAGACGAGATTGATGCAGCCTCAAGTTCTTGCTGATTTTCTGGCATACGTGGCGAACTATGATCATTCTATAAAAGCAGAAATAGGTTTTCGGATTAAAGAAGCTGATTGAGGCAACGCATATTATACTATTTGCTTTTTATCTATGAGAACATATTCAAGAAGCCTCTTGTAAAGACTAGGACTAAAAATTAGGCAATAATTCGGAGCATACCGAGTCGGTATTAAAATATAAATGCTCACCTGATCCAGCACTTTAAACTCATCACTCGTGGTATTTAAGGAAATAGATCCAAATCCGTCTTCACGCAAAATTGTCATCATAATGTGGATTGCTTCGGATGGCATTCGATGGTGACTCGATGAAGCGTGAGCCTAAGAAAAAATGTTATACTAGGTTCAGTACCGTTGAAATATGGGTTCATAAAAATGAGCCTTGCAAAATCTCAATTTTTGGCTCCATCCCTTCCATTATTTCGGTTTCATTTCTTTTCCCCTCTTTTACTCTGCACATTATTATCTCTCTTTCTTTCTGCAACGTGTTGCAGAAGGTTAAAAAATTTTAATCTATAAAAATAATATTGAAATGCAAACCATGCGATCGTGCCTAAAACATTTGCGTGCTTCCTTTTTCATGTCTCTCAGCTTCTGTTCAACATATTTCCGGGAGCGCTTGGCAACACTGAATTTGGCGGATAATTCCTCCGCCACTCGATCCAGCATTAGTTGGCGTAGGGCTTAAATCGGTTATATGAGTTTTCATGCTATAATTGCCTGAGTTTCGAGTTTTAACTTCAACTTTGGGTTAATTGCAAAATGACGTCAACGGATTAAGGGTATGTCGTCTGTAACGAATGGCCCATGCTAATGAGCTGTTCCCTTATCCCAATCGCGCGGAGGATCGCTGTGGCCCTGAAAAATGACTTCGGGACTTTTTAGATGTGATGGAGGATAAACGACTTGGGGAGTTTTTAGATGAGGGTAGATGGTTTTGCTACCAGCACTTTTTCAGCCCCGCGAGATTCATAGAAGGTTTTGGCGGGAAAACAGGCCGTTTGAATTGGGGTTTTGGTTATAGGCTTATGCATAGGGCTACTGTTATAGGGCTGCTCGCTTGCAATAAGCGCGCGCTTGCCTCGCTTCCAGTCGCCCACTAGTAATAATACTAACGAGGAAAAGACGGGCAAAATCCCGATATTAATTCTGACGTCATTTCCGATTGAAGCTTTATATCACAAAATAGAAGAATGCACCAAACTGTTGGTTCAGTGGGTTTATAAATTAAAAATGGCTCACCTCGACCTCCATTGATCGAATTTGCAAGTTTGGCCTCCAGCAAGGACCGGTTCTTTTTGTACTGTGTGGCAATGAACAGCGCTTCGTCCTCACTTGTTCGTGGGGCCAACTGTCGTCGTTTGGTTATCTGGGACATATTCACGCCACTGAAACAATTTTATGTTTAAAATGTTTTAACAGACATTTGAGAACCATTTAAATGACAACGGTCATTTCCTTGGATAATATGGGAGCTGCGGAAGACCAAATTAAGCACCCGCAAAATAGCACAAAGGCTCCGGTTGCCTTATTTCCCATAAATCCTTATTTTGGGCACTCTTAATGAATTCCATGGTGCCATGATCAAACAAATCCCGGCACAGATATTGGGCTTTTGACCGGAATCCGACACTCAGCAAGTATTCATTAGAGACTCTCCCGTGGGAAATTTGGATTCCTAATAGAATTTGATTTCACGATTTTCGTCAATTAAATTTTTCTTATTTCCTAAGAAGAATATGAGTTTTTTGTTTGTGGTCAAAACGATAATGTACCGGTGAAATGTACCAGAAATGCCAAAAATGGGGGTTTTTAGGAGACCCGTCACCGTTCAGTATCAATATTTCGCCATATTTTTGTTAAGTCAAAAGATATCATAGGCTCATGAAAGAGGTATTTCTTCCTGAGTACCAACCTTTCCCAAATTTGGCTCAAGAACTGGGAAAAACCTGGCTCACATACTAACCCAACGGGATTTCTCAAGATCCTAGATATTCTTAACGCAGTTTCTGGTAAACCCTCACAGACCTCTCCTTTTTATTTGGCAAGGAACAATTTCCCACAACGGACAATTGTGGGAGTGGAGGTGAAGCAATTTAAAACGGAAATACAATCCCTTCCCGAAGGTCTTGGGTTGACCCCAGTAAAGCTTTTAGTCTTGGGAGTTCAAATTCGAGGGATACTCGAGCAGAGCCGCCAATATTCGATCTCGAGCTTCAGTGTTCCGAAACCAGAAAATGAGGTATTTTACACAAATTTTACACAATTTCAATGAAGTAACGCTAACAGATAACATAGAGATAGTCGAGACCATGAGGCAAAAATACTCAAGTTTTAGGTGAAAAGAGTAAAATCCTTTTGCTTCGAAATTTTAAAAGTAAAACATCAAAAACGAACTTTGGCTACTCAAATTACCGAAAAGGTAAACAAACGATTCTTTAAACAGTTTTAGCCAAAACGGGACGACTCCTGCTGCGATATTCAACAGTGAGAATAATTTGCGGGCCGGGAGCTTGGTTTTATCGGTATTTAATAGCCCCGGCGGCGGCCAACTCCCCAACACTTTCTCCCATTCAAGGATAGAAACATGGGAGAGGCACTTGGCATATTGCAGCGGTAAGGAGCAGCTCTGGCAGCGGCAATGGGAAGTAATTATCTCCCGGATGCAAAAAATGGGAACAACCTTTTCGACACATTTCCATAAAGTCTTACGCTCACAATTGCTACTCTGATTCGAATTACAACTCTATGCGGATCTGACTAACACGAGTATCTTTTCCGTCTTTGATATTCCGCCTTTTAGGGTGATCATAATAATAGAAACGTTATGTTCTTTTACATAGGGCTTTCATAAACAAAAATTTTACCAATCCATTATAACGCAACTTTCGTACTGGATTCTCGGTAAACAAAATACCGTAAATCCTCCAATAAGTCCCCCGGGGGACTTATTGTTTCGTAAGGGTTTTCAAAAAAATTTTCAAATTTCGAACTCAATTTTCTCCGATATTTTCAATGACAAAGTTTTGGCATTGGGGTTTTTCTTACGTAACTCGACGAGATCTACACGAATATGCACTTAGTTTTTTTCGGGCGAGACCGCAAGTACGTTTGGCATTCTGTTTGAGGGGGGGGGACTTAATTGAGGGGGGGGACTTATTGGAGGATTTACGGTATATAGAATATTATATTATATATATATATATAGAATTAATTATAAATTCTTTACTTACACAATTACATGAGACAATTCAATACCTGAACAATATAGTACAAATAACCACAATTCTCAGATCTATATCACGCGTTCTCGAGTTGGTATTGGCTGAGAAGCATTGCGAGCAAGAATGAGGAGCAACAGAAAGACTATGAAGACGATGCATAGCATTGAAGCATCCGACATCTGATCGTCCACGTGCGGAGTACTGGCTTCTGATGGAGTTGGATCCGATACCGTCCTGAAATTTATCTTATATTAACACTGAGAATAATAATTATTAAAACTATTTTAGAGCGAAAGAGTGACTTCTAGAAAAAGAAACATTTCTTACTTTCGTGCAAAATTGTTTCTTTATATTATATGTGGTCATAGCTTGGACAACCTGTTATTATGAATTCAAATCTTGCAAAATCTATAATGTCACAAATGCTGAATTAAATCTAAAATCACATCATGGCTCTAAGAAAAGAAGTAAATGACCACAAAACTCACTCCAACAATACATGTTTCTTTTACAATTTTGATATAAACAAAAATACCGGGTGACATTTACTTCAGGATTTTCTCTTGTTTCAATTTTGCAGGGATACAATAGTAACTGTTCCGTTGGAGCTTCTAAAATGATAACATAAAGCGATAGACAGTATTATAAGAACAATATGTTACTGTTGAACTTTTCTCCTTTATCCAGAAATCAAAAAGAATGCAAAAAGAGATACATTACAAATATTTGTTCGTATTTCCTCCAATATCTTTTTGATTCACTAATTTTATTTCATTCTCATGCCCTTTGTTGACGGAATTATAGGACAGGCCTCTACGCAAATTCTTGTTTAATATTTTATAAGTACTGCCAACAACATAGTCGATATTTTACCCATTTTATATTTTACCATTCCAGAAATGCAGGGAATATTCATTTACTCAAACATATTTCTATAAACGAGCTATATTTCAATAGTATGTCTTTGAAGTAAAACCCTTAATTCACCTGTGCGTCCCTTCTTTGATTTAAGAATGACGCCGATTAAACGAGTTGAAGTGACATCGGAGTTCTTAAGTGACGGATCCTCGCCATTGAAGCTCGTCAGGAGAAGCATCTTCGGTTTTTTCATATCAGCCCATGTAGTAACTCCTTGGGGACGGCGCAAAGTCAATGCGATAAGTGTAGTGTTCTTAGCAGGTATTTGCCCAGTGCTGCTTGGAAGTGCCTATAAAACGTGTTCACAAATCAATAAAGTCATGTGTGTTATTTGTTTTGTTTTACTGCGAAATTTTAATAACAGTGTTAACTTTATTTTTAAGGTTAGTTTTTCGGTTAGCTTTCCGTTACCTAGCTCAGTCGCTAGTTTTTAGGTTAGCTTTTCCAAAGTCAAGTCCTGTGAAAATATTTATCCTAAGCATAGAGTATCATGTAAGCCAGCGATCATGTGACAGCGATTTGGTTCAGGTTCGTCTAATATTTTTGTGATAATTCTATAACTATTGGATACTATGACGTGACAAGAAAACAGAAATGTAACATATCGAATCAAAAATTGCATACTAACCGTAATATTGTCGTCAACATTGCATTTGAGCTTAAATTGAAGACACTGATTGGAAATATTCGACAATAATAAATTGACATGAGCGACATCGGTTTGACCATAAATAGGCGCGAAATGTATCGGAGTATTCATTCTCGTGTGAGCGATCTCCTCAGATGCTTTGTTCTGCTAAATCTGAAAATTCGAATTGTTATCATGTGAGAAATTTTATATGCCAACTGATTTTTAATAAAATAACAGGCGAACAAATTGGTCCATTACTTTGTAAGAATTATCGTGGTAGTACAAATTCGATTCAAATAAATTCGTCTGAAACTATATTTTTCAGTTGCTGGAATTTTAATTTGGTAATTTATGACTTTCTATAATTTCTAGGATATTGTTTTGGCTTCAGATTAATAGAATTTTTCGACATAATTACGCTCAATTCTAAGCGTGAAAAATTAGCCGGTAAGTTCTCTTGGATTGAAATGACTAAAAACAGAAATAACATGCAAACTACTTGGTTTATCAATCAAAATACATTTATGTAGATATATTACATGTTACAGGAAAACTAATCGACGTAACTTAAAATTTTTATATACACATTTATACAATTATCCGAGACAATTCAATACTTGAACAATATAACATGCAGAAAACTGAACTTTATGAATTCTTAGATTTGTTGCATCTTTTCTTGAGTTGGCAGCGGCTGATAAGCATTGCGGACAAGAATGATGAGCAGCAGAAATGCGATCAAGATAATAATCAACATTGCAGGACTCGACATCTGATCGTACTGATTGGCGAACGGAGTATCAACTTCCGATTTTATACTGAAAGTAAAGTGATTCTGTATTTTTAATGAAAACGCAAGGAAATTTTAAAGAAAATTTCCAAACTATAGTAGTTTGTTCTATGCGATTGACACAGTAAAAATTAGACGTTAGGATATAGATGAGTTTTAACCAAAACCTATATGGAAATTTTTATAAGAAATGTTACTGCAAACTTACAGTTACCTTAGAGTAGGCAATAAGTTCTTAACCCTTCATTGCCCATAGTATCCGAATAGATACGCATTTTTTGACCCCACGAACGCCCATAGTATCCGAATAGACACGCTAACTTTGGAGTAAATTTTGGCCAGTTTTTGGCTTCGTAGCTAAAATCTGATATTACTGGAACTTGTCCCGAATGCGACCCCCAAAAATTTCCGTTGATTTCATTTTCATATTATTTGTATAGACATTCATTTTTCATCCTAATTTTTATAATTTAGATGAATTCGTTAGATGTCCTGAAAGATTTAAATTCTATCCGTCTAAATTCTATTCCATCTAAATTCTATCCCCATGGTTCCAAAAAAACTTTTTTTCATAATTTTGCCTGAAAAACGTGTAATTACGGGTTTTCGATCATGCTGATCACGAATCCGAAGGAATTTTCAAGATTGGATCTCAAGATTTCGAGATATGGCCTCAGGGCATATCCAAGCTTAAGTATTGAATAAAATCCTTCAATAGGTTTACGACAAAAAAGGAGACAGAGAAGAATTTTTTTTCTTAAATTTGTTATTTTAAGAAAATCAGACTAAATTGCTTCTATACCTATAGGACATGTTCAAAAATTCCTTTGAATTCGAACTCACATGGCTGATAACACTATAAAAGTGATCCGTTTTAAATAAAATTGTGTATTTTATCGCACAATTCTGCTGCAGTCTGTATTTATTAGGCACAAAATGAAGCAATTTTAATTTCTGGGTAGATAAGACAAAATGTTATATAAAACACAGCCGTTGTTGTTTTTAGTGTTAAATAAATTGTTTTTAGTGTTTAATAAATTGTTTTTAGTGTTTAAAAAATTGTTTTTGAAAAAATAATTTTTGGGGGTCGCATTCGGGACAAGTCCCATATTACTCTTATATAGCCAACTTTTTGTCCTGAATAAGAATATGTAGTTAGTTTTTGTGTTTTAGCTCTAAAAAATTTTTTAGAGCGCTCTAAAAAAGGTACACTCTTGAAAAATTCGAAATTTTACGGAAAAAAATTTTTTTGAGACTCCACGAAAAAACTAACTTCAGATTCGTGCTCAGCGCATCGAAATTGACCAGAAAAAGTGTTTTTTAGACATCTAAAAATTTCGAAATTTTTTTGAAAATTTCGAACCCATAGGGGGTATCATGGATTTTCGGCAAAATCCCGACTTTTGGCCCCCAAAAATTGGAATTTTTGGGGGTTTTTCAAAAAAAAAATACTCATCTAATAGAATCTCGAGATCTACCCATATACCAAAAATCAGCTAAATATCGTCGTTGGGCATACGGGGCTGACCCACCGCTGGGCAATGAAGGGTTAAAGGAATTCAAAAAGCAAGTCTTGATTTGTGAAAGTAATATCATACATTTACAAATTTTACATTCGTCTAGATACATAAAATCGGTTGGATAATTACTCTAATTTCATAGTAATAATTGTATGTCCCATACATTTAACACACGTTTTATATTACCAATAAAAATACCGTGCGACATTCACTTCAGGATTTTCTCTTGCTTCAACTTTGCAGGCATCTAGCACGAGTTGTTCCGTTGGAGTTTCTAAAATAATTTTTATAAATAGTAGTTTCAATTTTTCTTCAGAGATGACTCTGTTGAAATAAGACTGAAACACCTAGTAATTTCTCAATTTCTAATTCATACCAGCCAGAGGAAGATAAATAGTTCTTATCCTCCGAATATTTTGTGTTTATTTCGAGAGTGTGCATTTCTCATATGAGTTGTCATAATTTCAAATAGAACTTATATTGGCTAAATCTTGTCAATAATTTTTCTTCTTTTTAACATTCCACTGTTTCAAATATAATTTTACGATATAATTCTGAATGTTTCTCGATATGAAATGGTAATTCACCTGTGCGTCCTTTCTTGGACTCGAGAACAATACCGATTAAACGAGTTGAAGTGACGTCTGAGTTCTTAAATTCCGGATCCTCGAAATTGAAGCTCGTCAGGAGAAGCATCTTCGGTTTCTCCACATCAGCCCATGTAACAGTTATTTCTGGACGGCGCAAAGTCAAAGCAATACGCTTAGTACTATTGGCCAGAACTTCTCCAGTGCTGCTCGGGAGTGCCTTTATTATGCTTGGTTTAAATTAATTTATTTTTGGAATAAAATAAACCTTTTATTATTTTGCGAATTTCTGATGGATTTATTTTTTACTTATAAAACGCAATATAAATTAAATTTTTTAGATAAAACATATATGCAGTCCTAATTTTACAACTATGACAGATTGTAAAGCACATACAAAAATACAATGTGTGTGATGAAAATGTGTATACTATAAAACCGATCAATATGCTTTAGAAGCATAGAGGAGATTGAACATAATATCAAAATTAAAACAAAATTACCGTTACATTGCTACCGGTACTGCACTTGAGCTTATATTGAACAGGACGATCGGTGACGTTTGACAGAAGCAAATTAACACGAGCAATATCGGGTCGACCATACATGGGCGCGAAATGTAACGGAGTATTCATTTTCGTAGGAGCGATCTCCTGAGCTATGCTACTCCCGGGCACCTGAAACTATGAGCGATTATTACACATTACTCCACCAAATGCTAGCATAACTAATTCATAGAATTACTTGAACGTATTTTTCTAAAATGTATTACAATGCAACACATTACGAAACGAAAAACGGCAGATTCTTACGAAATACAATTCCAGTTTTATTTATTGCAATCAATAAAGCATAGAATGTGCATAGCAATGTGTTGTTTACGAACACACAGTCATTGCGCATCTTTTTCTGTCGTAATGGTTAAACAGTTAAAGCAAAGTATGCAAACTCAGAGTCCAAATGATTTTGTTGGATTCATTTCGTCAGAAGCATTTCAAACTATACCCAAACCGCCATTTCGTCGGCTCGCCTCCTCACAATTTTTGTGAATTGGCTTTATTTTATTGAACTAGCAGGTGCGCACCCGCTATCGCGGCTGCCGAGAATCAGTATGCCCTTTTGCCCCACTTGTCAACGGGTGGTGGTGTTCTTTCTACCGGTGGGTTGAGTATGCCCGCTTGCCGACATCAGTACAGTTGGGGGGAATGACAGTTGGGGGGGGGGATAGTTGTGGGGGGGGGCAGTTGGGGGGACATCCAGTTGGGGGGAATGATGTCCCCCCAACTGTATGTCCCCCAAGTGTCCTTTTTTTAAAAACGTTTTTTACCCTAAAAATACATTTTTCTGCCTAAAAATGCGTTTTTTGCCCTAAATATGCTCCTAGGCTAATTTCTGGCTCTGTATTCGACGTTTTCCTAAACAGCAGCCTAAGGGCCTCAGCCCCAAGCCTAAGACTAAGTCCGATTGGAGCGTGGACAGCGGGGGCCCCAAGCCTAAGTTCGGTTTAAGCCTAAAGGTCGATTTAGGGCCTGATGGCACGTGAAAGGGCAACGCACTTTTAGGGCAAAAAATGCATTTTTAGGGTAAAAAACCGCTTTTTAAAAAAAGGACACTTGGGGGACATCATTCCCCCCCAACTGGATGTCCCCCCCAACTGTCCCCCCCCCCCCCAACTGTCATTCCCCCCCCCCCCCCCAACTGGGCGGTAACCCAGCTTTCAGTCGGGTGGTTTCAGTATGTTCACCCCTGCTTTGAACGGGGTGGTTCTGTTTACGTAAACATGTTGACAAACTAGGGGCAGGGTGGTTGACAATAAACTGAGAAGCAATCTTCTTACTGCTTTAGACAAACATTCCCCTGCGCATCGGGTCCTCCCTACGTTAGCGCGTCTCCAGCCCATGAGGGATACTCAGTCCCGTAGCTTTCACCGCAATGTCGGGATCCGGAACGCCGAAAAACTGTACACATAACTGTTCAAGATAATCAACTTCCCCGAGTTACATTTCCCCAAGCTTGCTTAAAAGAGGGTGTTGCAGAAGAACCTTGGCGCTATAGGAGATGGGCATAAAAACAGATTCCTATTATCTGGCATTACCGAGATTTTAATTTGTCTGGGGTTTATTTCGAACTGAGCATTTGAACAAAGAATATGCAGACATTTTACTTGGTCAAGTGTTCCTACAACTTCAGTCAGACAATCAAAATTTTGGCTGCTGGGTCTACCAAAACTTGAACATGACGCGTAAACTCGGACCGTATGCTAGGCGTGGGAGAGCCGAAGACGACCAAGCTCATGAGACTTTCTCGGTGCCTGTTTTTCGACAAAAAGCCATTGACAGTTGTGTTGTAAGAGCCGACAACTGGAAAACAAGGTAAAGTCCTGATTATTTTCAGTGACTTTATAAATAACATCAGAGACTATAACATTGTAAATTATCAGCCATTCGCTGGACCAATTTATTTGAGGGCTTACAAATCGTTGTCAATATAAAACTTCTTTTGGTTGATGATGTAATATTGTGATTTTGTTTTTTTATGAAATCCAAACTCGCAAAATATTCGTGGCAGTTTATTATCCAATTTCATTGACTGGCAATATAATAACACAATAATAATCAATTAAATTAATAATAGAATGAGATGGATGAATTTGTCATTTGATTGACTCGAATAACGAAGACAACGACTGACATTTGCGGAGGTACTATATACATAGTTTTGTTCAACCTTAAACAGCTCGCTTCCCAAAAGGTGATTATCGTTTCAGAATCGTGGAAAATTAAAAAGACGAGATCATACCTGCGAAAGGAAAACGAGCTGCAACTTTAAGTCGTTTTATTAACAAGAGATATGAGGCACTGGTCTAATTATCGATCAAAATTTGAACTTTGACCAGTTTCCTAATTCTATAACGGTTCTACATTCTACAATGCCTATCTCTGTTGATAGCGACAAAGAAATACCCATAGAAAATTGTCAAACAAAAGAAATATCCGCGAAACTTAGCAGTTGCCATGTTCGTGAAAGAAAGTTTCGGCATAACAACACAAGAACAATTTCAGCGATTATTACGAAAATGACAAAAATTGACAAATTTAAAATTTTGAAGGATTTTTTCCGAATTTTTCTATTTATATAAAAATTCGAACAGTTGCCAATTTTCACCAAAATTGCCTCCGAGAATAAGAAAGAGAGAATAAAGGAAATATTCATAGACAAAATAAAATTTGAAGCGCACAATAAATGATAAAAAAATAAGCATAAGTTTCAAATCACGTTTTCTTGGGCGCGTTTAAAGCTTGACCCGTTTAGGCGAGGTAGTGAGCATCATGAGATGTGCAAAGTTGTCCGTGTTCGGGTCCTGACCGTAGGCTGACGTTGGGCGTTTCCGATTCGGAGACTGCAAAACGCTCAGCGTTCCGATGCTAGAATAGTCCTCTTCAACTACAGTTCCGCCACTGTCCAAGTCGGTTATGCAACGTCTGTAAGACGAGGCGTGAGAGAGTTCAGAGCGACAACAGCGAACAGGAGGCACCTGAAGCAATTTTTGTTAGTGAAAGATATTTACTTTGTGATAATCCATAATCGAATGTATTACAAATTTTGCCCCTATCTACGCACCCGAAAATTATAATGTCCAAAAGAGGTACCGAAATTTGCATATATTTACTTCGTTTTTCGCTGTATTTCCGACGAACGGGGAATTTTACGTGAAAACATTGCCATAAATTTTATCGGCAACTCCCATTTTGTCCATATAAAAATTATTTCCTGCTCTTAAAAGCTAAATAGTGTTCACTATCAAATTTATGTTTTTATTATGACTAAAGCGAACCATTGTGACGAGGTTAGCCAAGGCACATCCATCCTGGGAATGAGTGATATCGGAGGACGGCGAGGTCCCATCCAACGAAGTTGGCATAGCTTTCTTCTCATCCCACATAGTGGACATGTCGTCAAGAAGATTTTCCGGAAGCGATCCCACATTCATTGGAGATGCGGTTTGAAAGGTGGATCCAGCCACAGAAACGCATGGTGAAGGAGCTGTAGTGGAATATTGCGGGTAGAGCGTGTACAGAAAGCTTTCTCGGTGGCACTGGTTTTCTTCTTCCAATCTAAAAATAAACATTGTTTTCGAGTTCTAAATTTCGACTATCATACTATTAAGAATTTCAATACGAACTACATATCGAGTAAGAATAATTAAACCATATTTTTAAATTAAAAACAATGAATTTACTCTTTAAATTTATATATTAATCGCTTTTTCTTGTGCTCAACTACCTAATTCGTAATGTAACATTTTTCATTATTGAACCAATACACAACAAAAAGATTGGACATTCTCATCAAGATACGTCTCAAGTTAATGATATGAATGGAGAATTTTGAAATGAAAACGTTTTAAATGAAGTTCCACTCATTCAAAAAAAAGCTACAGATTACAAGCTCCCTTCGGCTCAAAATTATGTTTTGGGTTCCGAGGTCACTACTTTAAAGTCTATTTTAAACTTCCATTTAAAATTTCATTATTTACATAGAAAAAAACATACATATATTCTCTCGGAGGAGGTGGCACGAGATGAAAATCGTCCCAATCCAACGACCTCGAAGATTCATAGAAGTTACCAGAGCTTTGAATGCCATGTCCATACACACTTTGCGCGCTAGTCATCCTGTTCGAGTCCACCATTCCGTTCATAGAATCGTGCTTGGTCAAAGACGGCAATTGGGCACTGACCGGAGTGGAACTATTTATGCACATGGCATGATTCATTGCTGAACTTTGAGCATTTTCGGCAGGTGAGTCGTCCTCGGAGTCTTCTTCCTCAGATTCTTCATCAGAGTCAGACTCCTGCTCTTCCTCTTCGTAGACTCCGCGAGAACTTTGAGAGCGCGAGTGATTCCTGGAATCTTCCTCTTCCTCCGCTACGTCATCGTCCATATCTTCATCGCCTTCGATTTCTTCGGGGCGCTCCATATCCACGTCCATGCCGTCATGGTCAGAAGAAGAGGTCATAGATCCATCCTAAAATGTGAACTTTTAATTTTGGTATAGATCAGATCCAAAAATGGCTAAATTGTTTGCTTAGCTATTGAAATCAAGATAGGCATATGAATCATACTTTTTGACGTGGATAATATTCTGAGTAAACAGTTGGATGCAATTATGGAATCCAGAAAGCCTGGCTAATTATATGGATAAAAACTTTCCAACAGACATGATCTTTGAAGTTTTATAATATATTATTAGTTTTATAATAAGTTTTTTAAATAGAAACAGAATATCCCAAAACCCACTTTTGGATAAAAGATGTAAGCCAAAAGATGTGACATCAGAGCGATAAAAGGCACACCTATACATTTTCTGATATTTTCGTACAGATGAGTGGGAGGAAGGTACCACTCAACACCACATTAATTCTTATCAGTAAATTTGGCCAAATTGGGCTTATGATAACGATGAGGCAAGAATTTTAATTTCTAAAACAGAAAATGAAAAAAGAATAAATTAAGTCCTATGACTCAAGTGCATGAGGGGATATCAAAAGATATAGTATAGTTTTGAGATTTGTCATTGTAACGGCGTGAGAATTAGTAAGCCGGAAATAAAAGCAATTCAAGAAAATTTCTCCAAAATTTTCCCAATATTCATAAATTTAAAAAATCAACAAACCTCAGCATAATTAAGCCCTCTATCTTTGCAGTAGTCTCGTTCCTGAGCTAGCATTTGAGCAACAAAATTTTTGATAAGAAGCCTAAAGTTACCATATCAACCATTACAAAATTAAAACAAAGGTTAAAATACCTTTTTCGCATAGCCGCACCTCCACAAGAAGCCTTCTTTTTCTCCGACTTTTTCGAACACTTTTCCATGGCGAGGCTGCACATGTACGAGAAGACATCGTCCGTAACCAAATTGAGCTCGTCCGATCCAAATGTCGAAGCCTAGAAATATTTGAATATACAACAGATATATTTCGATGATTTGCTCCTTTTTCTTTCTTGCCCAATTTTTATTGTAAATTTCAATTCCACATTCGCCAATAGAAAATAAACGCCAGAAATTACTCGTAAATAGCATGAAAAAATAAAAAAAAATCTAAACCTTCGACTTGCCAACCAGTGTTTTGCTGACCGGGTTTAAACTGACCTGACCTCCTGACCTGACCAGACCTGACCTGACCGGGGGTGCCGGTCAGGTCATGCTGACCTGACCGGAGGTGTCCGGTCAGGTCAGAGGTCATCTGACCGAAAACCCTTAAAAACGGAGGCGGCCGCGCCCGATAGGGCGTGTCCGGCGAAAATTTTGCGAAACTTTCGGCGAATGTTTAAAATTTTCAATGAAAATTGACCCAATTCTCAAATTTTCTTCTCCACTTGGGGGCTATCGCCCCCAGACCCCACTATATTTCTGTATAGTTTATTAAAATTCATTCATACTTTATCTGTGTCCTAGCGCCTTTACTCCTAGCTTTCTTCATGGATTACAAAAGTGGATTGGAGTAGAGGTCGGCCGATACCGATATATCACCGGTAATATCGGTAATATCTTCAATTTTATGAAAATATCGGTTCGACCGATATATCGGTATCGGTAAAACGTTCGGCCGACCTCTAGATTGGAGTATACGAATTCTCCAGGTTGAACAACATACTTTCTTATAAAAACACAATTAAATGGTCATAAATTGAGAATGTCTTCTGCAAAAGTCAAAATTTTGAACGAAATTTGACGGAGAATGATAAAAAATATTTATGACATAAGACGGAAAAAATTCGCTCTAAAGCCGAGACAATGTTCGCTCTTGGATTACACTAATATCCATTTCAAAAAAATTCATAAATTTTCCACATTTCCCAAAAAATTTCAGGAAATTTTTCTAAATTTCCAGAAATATTTCAGATATATTCTAAAAATTTTTCCATAAAAATTTTTCAAATATTTTCCAAAAAATTTTCTAAAAATTTTCAAAAATTTTCCAACATTGTGCAAAAATGCTCTAAAAACCTGCGAAAAAGTCCATTTTAGGTGTAAAAACCTAAAATAGATGAACATTACAACGATATGCTTGAAAAACAGGTAAAATTTAACCATTTTAGCGATTTTGGAAAATTTTGAGCCCGGTCATACAGAAGGTCAGGTTAAACATGACCTGACCAGACCTGACCTGACCGGGTGACCGGGACCCCGGTCAGGTCAGGTCAGGTATACCTGACCGGGGTCCCGGTCTGGTCACCGGTCAGGTCAGTTTACCAAATTGCCCGGTCAGCAAAACACTGTTGCCAACCCATGTGGTGATATCATTAAAATATTGTTGGTTTTATAGTTGATTTTATAGTCAAACAATCTGAGGGAGCTTAGTTATTATTTTTTTTAATATAATAGTTTTAGATCGTACTTCTATCAATTGATTAAAAGACTTACATTATTCAATTTTGAAGGTTTTGGTCGATTTCTGTATGGCTGTTCATCCTGTGGCAATTGACTGGGCATTGGGTGTGAAAGCTGAAAATAATCGCATTAATGGGATTGAAATAAGCTCTTGCTCAGCCAAAACATACGTTAAAAACACAAGGCAATTTTATGAAGTGTAACACAAAAATGAGATAAGAGAAAGGAATAACGGACTGGGATTGAATTGCCTTTCAGCGGTTTCAATTTGTGTCCCGCAATGAATTTGAATTTTCAAATGTGATTTCTCTATGCCCAAAACAAGTGTTCTATTGGGACCCAACCTTATTATGGATCCTTGTCACGCACTGATTTTCACTTTTTATGACCTAATTTAAATATTATTTGCTTTGTATGGTAGAAATACAGACTGTCTTGGAATCTAAGCATTGATGAACTTCATAAACGAAAAGTTGATCTGGATTAGACTAAACTTTACGTCAAATGAAAAGAACTTCATCACGGATAATTTCTCATCCCAATTTCCCATATCAAACTACATACCCTCGTAAACATCATGCGAAAGCCTTTCAAAATACCCTTGCGGCAATTGCGTGATTTTTGTCGTGAAATTCTGTTTTCGTTTACTTTTGATCTGCTCCCGCCAAGCTAAACCTTTCCCGTCATTTTCATTTTGCTCAAAGAAAAATCTGTTGCGTGTGTAAATTATGCGGTTGTTTATTTGTTTGCTATTTGTGCTTAGAGGAGTGGGGGCGGATCTGCGTCTCATCAATTACACATCAGCCAACAAACAAAACAACATTCAATTTCGTCTTTGAAATGTGCAAAGGAGAGGGGCACCACTTTCGGAACCCGAATAACAGCAAAATGCGCTGCAGAGTTCCAGCCGGCAGGCAGGACGTAGATTACGCATACTCATATCACAACAGACATCGCATATATAAACGCATATGGAAACGGGGCAGGAGGATGGGTTTAAAAAAGAAGTGCGAATTTGCGTTAAAGGCTTTGAGTTTCCCGGTGGGGCTGGGACTGCCGCCATCGGACAGTCCACCTTTTCGAAAGACGGGCTAGGTTTCACTATTGGCGGGCTTGGATAGATTACACATCCCAGGGGCGGGGGCAAGAAAGAGACAGCCTTCGACCCAAAACAGCAGAAAACCAACTCCCGCCCGTGAGGTTGGGCTCCACTTCGGTTCTTTGGGCGGATTTTGAGCCCCTTTGGGATTTTAATCAGTGATGTCGTCAATACACAACACCCTATGGACGAGAAGGCCGCCGATTTTGGGAAGAGCTGAGTAGTCTGAGCAGCCTTAGTCGTTTCCCCGGCAAATCGAGAACCCAACTGCCTTTGCCGAGACAGCAGTGGGGAATGGGTTTGGTTGGGCTTTGGCTGTGGAGGGGTGTGCTGGGGGTGTATAGAAGTGATGTGAAGACTACCCAGCCCAGTTAGCCCCCTTTTCAGCCCCTCACAGTAGTGCACCAAACATTACCGAGGATAGGGTTGGTTGGGTCTGCTCGCCCAACACTAACACCGGCGCCCAGAATTCGTATCGCCGCTGCGGCTGTGGATGGAAAATGAAAATGGGTCTACTGGGGCTGTGCTCGGTTGTAGGATCATTATTATTCGCTCCTCCGATGGGCGCCCCCATTGGACTGGTTGTGAAAGACCGAGATACACAGACATACAGATAGAGTGACAGACACGCAGAGACCAAGGCACCCTGTGATGATGACTCATCCCACACAGCCTCTTCGACACGCCCAGCACTGCTTGCCTGCGCAGACCAGTCGCAGGCTCCTATAAAGGGCGAGAGAGCACAGGAAAGGAGAGATTCTGTTTGTGAAAAGGAGGGAAATGTCATTGATTAGTCACCGCTGCCCCCCACCCGCCCGCCAAATAATCCAAACGAGCGAGGGAAAGCAGAGCAATGAAAAAGAGCGAATGGGCGCCCAAGCGGAGCTGTTGGGAAATCGCAGTCGGGCCCGGCCCTGTGTGTGTGACTGCGGCGGCCTTGAGCAGCCCCACATCCCAACCAAGCGAGTCAAGGAACCAAAGAAGAGGAAGAGGCAGGCTCGCCTGGCGAGCAAAGTACACTTCACAACAGGCCACCGTACCCCCATCGGATTGGGGCCGTGGGTATGGGCCGCTTGGGAGGCCTGCTCAGCCCCCCAGCCATCCCCCTTTCATCACACGGGCTGTTTGGGACACGGCGGCGGACACCTCACTTGTTATCGTCTTTGCTTGTGTAATGCTCTCTTTGCCCACGCACTCTCTCATCGACAATCGAAAGTGTATAACTTCTCTAGAAAATTGGCCTGCGTTCTCTCGGAGTGGCGGCGTCTGACGTCTTTGCGCCGTTTTTATTGGAAAGAGCTCAGTCCCACAGCGACCACGACAAAGACTGCCGGCAGGGACGGAGTCGTCAAATACAGCTACCAACCAGCCGGCCAAGATCCAGCTAACGTCAGAAATAACTGACAGCGAATTTCCCCGTTGCGGCGGTATCCCGTTTTGGAATATGGCAAAATCCGCGCGAAGTCCTCAAGAGTATTGCCGGTTGGGCGGTAACAGTCTGGCAAAAAAAGAAATAGAAATGAAACGATATAAAAATATCGGAAGTAAACAGTAAAAAGATAGATAAGAAGTTTAAGAAGTTACTTTTGTGATAAAGGCCAGACAGAAAACGTTATATATGGCAATTTGAAAAGAGAGGCGCGAAATGTACGCAGATTTTGATTATCTTACTTTGGTTAAGGAAAATTTTGCCTTAGTGTAGATGTTGAATAAGGATTGTGACGAAATTATAGTATAATCCCGCCAAAATCCATGACAAATATTTGTATTGGCTTCGTTTTCATTGCCTTAAAAATTTAAGAATTGAAAATTTCTTAAAAACAAATAATTTTAAGGAAAAATAGACAAATTTATAAGCTGATGTCGCCATTGTTTTCTACCTAATTCACAAGAAAATAATTTGGAGGAAAATATGAAAGATAGAGTGCTTTCTCTACCGTGGCTCCTGGACTACCGTTAATTTTAGGACCAATGACAAAGATGACGGAATAAAGATGTGTGCAAACGCAAATGCATAAGCTTTTATTTCGAGATAAATTCCCAGAATTTCGGATTTTAATGGAAAGTATTGAAAGGCAGACAGAAGATTAGCAAAGAGTGCTAATAATTTATTGAAAGCTAAGAAGGGAGTGTGGGGTAATTTTATTTTTCTCTAAATGTCGAATGACAGACCCCATTCAAACTCTCAAAACAAAAAATATTGCGCGTATCAGTTCGATACCTCTCAACGGCATAAATTTATAGCGTCATTTATAGAGGTGTGTTTAGAATATGGGAAGCATCCTAGCCTAGTGTCAGACGAATCGCGAGACTGTCTGCGCAAAGTCATGAATTTGGTGTGGGCACTTCCAGAAATGGTATTGAGGAAGCAAATATTTAATGGAAAACAAATATCTGGATATATTTCCTGAGTAAAATGCAGGATCGGACTATGATGAAAACATTTCATGCAAAAAATAATGAAATATACTGAAGAGGATCGATGATAAGACAACAGATATGATTGGACAAGAATTATGGCTAGAT
Organism: Ditylenchus destructor; assembly: GCA_022814885.1. Lineage (NCBI taxonomy): Eukaryota > Metazoa > Nematoda > Chromadorea > Rhabditida > Anguinidae > Ditylenchus > Ditylenchus destructor. Next base: position 100,069 of record JAKKPZ010000014.1, read on the forward strand.
AGCTCTCAAATATCTTGTTTGATTTGATAAAACTTTGTATCAAATGAAATTTGTGACGGATGTCACTCAAAATATTACTGAGCGTTTATGTTTTTTGATACAATTTTAAATGTTCGATTACCGGGGAAAATTATATGTAAAAATCGATATACGTTTCAGGTGTTATATTTTCTCGGAAATTTGTATGTTGTAAATTTAAAATGAATGCTTAATGTTTGAAGATTTCAAACGATAAAATTGAATACTATAATGTTGATAGAAATAACTGTTATAAAATTATTCCAAAAAGAAAAAACGCAATAAATAAATCATGTTTACATAATTTAAAAACTTTCTTTTCTAAAAATTCTATCTAATTTAGCAATATGTTAAAAAAAACTAAATGTGTGCCAAAAAATCTTCCAAAGATTTACATAATCCATAAAAACCAAACACATAATCAAAACTTACTTTGAAATCCCATATCGATTTGTGGACGGCGTCTTAGAAAATAACATTCGGAACTGAAAGAATAAAAAGTGACGGAATAATTAAATGCAAGGGAATTAAACGGACAAGCAATCAAGGCCCAAACAGCGGAAAAACAATGAAATGAACACGGGTATTGGTGGGGTTGGTTTTATTTATTTATATGTGCAGCCTTGACTATGCTGGCAGCGGTTGCTGGACTGGATGGACCCAATGCAGGTTCAAATCGACAACATTTGAATCGAAATGAAATGAATCGATTCTCTGTGTCAACAATGCACGTGTTCGTAACGGAATTTCGCTGGTGAGGAAAATTGAAATTCTTGCCAAAACGAGTTCGGGAAAATGTAACGCACATAAAAATTTTGCACTTTTGATATATTTAGTACATTTCCCATATTTGGTCACACGTGAGGCCATGTTCAATATTGACTAGTTTCGTGTGGGTCTGACTATATTTCGAGTTGGAATCGATATACGTCAGAAATGTAGATGTTTTTTCCAACAAAAAGTTATTTGAGAGTTGTGCACAAAACTTTGTAACAAGACAGAGTTAAAATTCACTCTGAATTTACTGAATTTGTAACTCAACTGTTAAACTTAATTGGCAAAATATCGAAATTACAGAATTTTTATATTACTGCAATAATTTATAACTCCTTCCATTATTTTTAGGAGCAATTTTTCAAATAACGAAACTCCTCGAAATTACAATTTTTCTGTATCTTGTGGCGATAGTTTGAAATTTTTCCCACATGTGTGGGAAAAATATGGTTTAAGAATATGAAAACCTCAAGAATAAAACAAATTTAAAAAAAGTTGGGCTTACAGCACTCGAGATTCCCAGGACGTCTCCGATCCAAGTACTAATCGAGCCCAGCGTTGCTTGACTTGGCAGATCGGACGGGATGCCGTATTTTCAACGCGGTATGGTCGTAAGCGAAAGGGAAGGATTGATCGGAGTATATATAGGAACCATTTCCAAAGTGTTTTTTGCTACTGGGGTGGAGGGAAGCCAGAGAACGAAAGAACAAATGGTCTTTCTCCGCGTGCGCCACCTTTCCTTTCATTCGTTTGTCCAACGACTCAAACGAAGGAGTTGTTGCTGTGCTGGTGTTCATTTTGCATTGTCACTTTAGCCGTCACACTATTGCCACTATCATTTTTTCATAAAAGCTGTGAGGATTTTTGAACTACTTGCAAACAAGAAAAGCCGTTCTGAAAGCATAACAATAAACATTCATAAATATTAAATTTGATATATTTCGTATAACATATGCCTTAAGGCTTCCCACCACCGCAAGGATTGGCCAGCCACCGATGCCAGTGCCGAAACAAATCCAGCCAAAACCACCATCCAGCTGGAGGGCCCAATTTTTGCAAAACTTGGGAGCGACGATCTCAAAAAGTGCCGAATTTTTTGCCAAAAAGTGCAGCATTTTTGCCAAAAAGTGGCAAAAATGCATGTTTTTGAAGCTACAAAGTAAAGTTTTTGTTCCCTCCTACAGGGGTGTGTGATAGCTCATTTTGTAAGTCTCGGAAAGTTAGTATACGAATCCGCAAAAATTGGGGAGCGGGGATCTCGAAAAGTGGCCTTTTTTGCCAAAAAGTGGCACTTTTGTAAAAGAATGACATTTTTCAACCACAATCATTTACAGCGCTGATTTTTTGCACCCGAGGGTTTTCGAGCATGTTGAACATGAATCCGATCTCCGTTTTTGAAACGGATGTCCGCGGATAACCGTATGCGGGTTTTGACTGATTTCGCAGCGAAGGCCGCGGCGCCCCACTCTTGTGAATATAATAATCCACACTTATTAAGTAATGAGTTCGACAATCTTTAGTTTTTAGCAAAATATCAGGAAAAAGATTATGTATTTGATGAAAGCCTTGAGTATACTCCCATTTACAGAGCGATTAAAAATAAAGTAGATTTGTTTAAATGCATGTAAAATAGCCAGCAGTAGTATATCACCCAGTATACCTCTCCCAGCAATAGTATATCACCCCGAAAGCATTAGTGGAATGTCAAAATTTGATGGGTAAAAAATCGCAAAAATTACGTTTTTCCGGGATTTTTGCAGGGAAATTATAAATTAAAAAAAGTTAAGACGGTTATTTTTGGTCAAATTTTCGGCTAGTTTTGTGACATTTCATTTTTACGTCATAAATCCCAGCAAAAAACGCAATTTTTGTTATTTTTGACCCATCACGTTTGATTTCCAGATGTGATTTTGGGTTTTTTGCTAGACGAGTACAAGTCTCCTGACGTATAGAAAAAACCGCTCTTCATATCGCTTCAATATCGCTATTTTACAGGCATTTAAACCAATTTCCGGTTTTGAATCACACTGTGAATCCACCATGAAATGCCAGAATTAGTGGTGAAAAACACGCCGAACATACGCCAAAATAGGCTATCTAGCAAATCACGCATCAATCGTAAATCGCTATTGGGAGCCTATCCTAAAAACTTAAATTAATTTTTCGTTTACAGCCTTAACATAAAGTTTACTACTTAAAAATTCCATAAACAGATTCTTTTACAAAAATTTTTCTTTGCGTATAACAATGCTACCGTATTCCCTGTAATTACTACCCCGGGGTAATAATTTTTCAAACGAGCTCCAGGGGGGGTAATAATTAGAGGGGGGGTAATAATTACAGGAGGGGTAATAATATTTCAATGTCGCCGCGCCGGAGGCGCGGCGAAAATTTTGAGAATTTTTACGAAAAACTAAAAATTTTCAATGTACTGGGGTTGAATATTTCAAAAATTTTCAATGTACTGGGGTTGAATATTTCAAAAATTTATCGTCAGAATTTACCTTTTTAGCTAAATTTCTGAAACTTTTTCGGATTTTTGTCAAAATTTCTCGAATAATTTTCAAAATTTTAACCATTTTGAATTGGCGGCCGAAATTATTTGGGTAAGATTTGAATTTTTCTAATTTATTATCAATATTTTACTAATTTTCGTGAGATTTTTATGAAAGCTTTCCATTTTCTGAATGATTTTAAAATTAATCTCTAAATTTTTAAGCGGATTTATTGCTCTGAATCATTGTTGACTATGAATTTTACTTTTTTCGCTATATTTCTCAAATAATTTTCAAAATTTAAACCGATTTTTTCCTTTCAGTTTTCACAATTTTTTATAATTTGACTGAAGTCTAAATTTGACTGAAGGCTAAAGGCATGGATGACTAAATTGAAAATGGAAAGTTCTATCAAAAATAGATAATTTTTCGTTTTTATTCGAAAATACGAATTATTTTTCTATTATTCTTATAACGGAACAAAATAAAGGTCTAGTAAAAATAATACAAAAACGGAATTCTAAAAAATTTAAAAATTTTAAACGTTAAGTAAACACTATTAAAAAACTAAATTATATTTTTATTATATTTTTGGCAATTTTCAGGAGATTTTTAAATATTTTGCTAAATTGCTTTTTAAATATTTTGCTTTAAATATTTTGAATAATAATATCAGATTTAAATCCCTAAAATTAACCTTTACATTAAAATTTTGTAAAGGAATTTTCACAAAAGTTTTACCTTTAGTTGAAGTTAACACTAAAAAGCAAAACTTCCTAAAATTTTGCCACTTTTTTGCAATATTCTGCACTTTTAACCACAATTTGGCAAAAAATGTGGCAAAAATATACATTTATCTAAAAAATAGTACAAAACAGTACCGAAATGTCTAAATAAATAATAAAAACGAGAACAGAAATAACGGTTGTTTCCATCGTCATTCTCTTGTCTTCTCAAAATTTGGCCAATTTTTGGCCACATTTAGGAAAATTTTGCAAAAGAATACGGCAATAATCTAAATTTAAGCTAAAAGCAGTAAAAAAATAGACTAAACTGTCTATATTTTGTCTATTTAAGTTTGAAATACGAAATCATAGCTAAAAACACAACAAAAATAGAAAATTTGGCTTATTTTTGGCACATTTTGGGGGGGGGTAATAATTACAGGGGGGGAATAATTAGAGGGGGTAATAATAAATCGTTCGAGCTCCAGGGGGGTAATAATTAGAGGGGGGGTAATAATTTCAGGGGGGGTAGCAATTACAGGGAATACGGTACTTCATTTAATGGTGGTTCAAGAATAAAGGAGAAATCAAAAATTTTGCTTTTCAAGTAATATCTCTAAAAATAGTGCTTATAAAGGTATCATCGTCTGGAAGATTGATAGTTATTGAAATGTTCGTTCAAGGTGTTCGTTTGCACTTGGCCAGCATTGTATAACGCGATTCTTTTTTATTTTGTCAAATTTCCCTGGACTCATATGGTATTGAACGAGGATGAATTGTGAAGGTGCAAGCGATAATAAACCTTAAATTTTGGATAAAAATGGGCATATCTTGAATGACCGGCAACTTGAAAAGAGATTATCTCCATAAAAATCATATTCACACTCCTGATTCTAAGCTGCGTTATTTTCATCTTTCGTACTTTATTCCTTGCTTAAAATAAAAAATTATACAGAATCGTCAAAGATTGCATCATAACAAAATTTTATTTTCACTCGTTAAAATGATGCTGAATTGAAAACATGCATTATTTTCGGCCATCTCTTCATAAAGAGAATTCTGTATAGACAAAATAATATAAGGCAAGGATTCTGCCAAATATCATTAAATTTTTCACTCTTTTACAATGAATGTCTTCGTTTTTTTCATCGTTTACTTCGTTGGCGTCAGAGTGGTCCATTCAGGATCAATCTATGATTTTATAGCCAAAAGGATTGCAAATATCCCAAGACTGAATATTTCCCACCACATCCCTCTCTACGGCACTTCATCCGACGATTACCCTCTGCTGCTTCAGGCTATCCATGAAGTAAGTGAACTTTTAGATTATGTTTGACTAAAAATTACTAAAAATATATATTGCAGAAGCTATGTCCATCAAATTCGAAGAGTACAAGAAATTTTAGTATTTCTATGAAGCTACTAATATGTAATAAAATAATAGTGATGATAGTTTACTGAACATTAAAAATTTGGGTAATCATTTTTCAGATCTGTATTCCTGGTCGTGATGATGAGAAGAAAATGATAATAAACTGAATTGGATAATAATTTGAACTCGCATAAAAGATTTTTCATTCAGATTCACCAAGACGGAGTCGAAATCGAATATTTCTCACACCGAATTCAAGGTGCAGCAGGATATCTGACGGACGATGGGGAGCCGATAACTGAGCGGATTCCTAATGAATTGTTGCCCGTGGATACAGACCCATGCTTCGGCGTACCACACAGCCTTGCATGCTATGGATTGACTAAGGCCGAAGATAAAGCCTTCACCAGCCTCCTGCACGATATCACCTTGGAATATATCAAGGTGGTATCACAGCGCCCTCCAGGTGTCGAAAAAGTGAAGGTATACCCTGTGGGTATTTTACTTGGTGTTGTGCCAAATCCCAAACACGAGCCGGATACTCCGTTCCATGCGGTGCTTGGAGTTTTGGCCAAAAGCAAATCCCCGAAAGAAAATGAATATTTTGGCATTGCAGCATTACTTGTGAATGTTCATCCGCAATTGTGAGCAATAAAGCAATGTTTAATCGAAAATAAAAATATTTAACATATTCGTGATAAAAAGTACATTTATTTACTTATAGTATTGCGTTATAATTTCTTAATCATACAAAATGGCATGCTGTCAAGTGCTTCACCCACAGCATATATTAGAAATTAATTATTTAAGAGTCATAAACTAAGAAAACCAGTTACATAATTTTATTAAAAATTTTACATAACAGACTAGCCGAAAATTGAACATTGACCAGGTGAAACATCAACGTTGCAGAAACACCTTAGGCAATATATCGAAACTAAAAAAAAAGTTGGGCTTACAACACTCGAGATTCCCAGGACGTCTCCGATCCAAGTACTAATCGAGCCCAGCGTTGCTTGACTTGGCAGATCGGACGGGATGCCGTATTTTCAACGCGGTATGGTCGTAAGCGAAAGGGAAGGATTGATCGGAGTATATATAGGAACCATTTCCAAAGTGTTTTTTGCTACTGGGGTGGAGGGAAGCCAGAGAACGAAAGAACAAATGGTCTTTCTCCGCGTGCGCCACCTTTCCTTTCATACGTTTGTCCAACGACTCAAACGAAGGAGTTGTTGCTGTGCTGGTGTTCATTTTGCATTGTCACTTTAGCCGTCACACTATTGCCACTATCATTTTTTCATAAAAGCTGTGAGGATTTTGGTACTTTTGCACTTGGGGGGTGCAGGCTTTTTTCACAGTTTTATTATGTTAAATTAAGTTTTCGAATCGCGGCTTATCGCTTCGATCTACTCTCTCTTTGTCTTCACTTCCATCGTCATTTTCTAGAAAGTGTATGGGCCCTTTTACTTCTTCAAATCTGGTGAAGCGATCAGTCCACTGTTCCTCCTATACGATTTTAATTTTTTGGTTTTTAGATGGCTTTCACTAAAAATTTCATCCGGGAACGTCTAATTAATGTGCGTCTGATCACTCCGCCAGTTTTGGAACAACTAAAAGGGATCAATCTTCGTCAAATTTATCGTATGATTGATGCTACAAATGATGGTTTGGTTACTCCATTTGAACAATGGTTGCAGCATCTGGGATTGATTCCTCTTGCAGTTACGTGCATTTGCGGACAACAAATGAAGCTGTTTAAACATAAAAATGGAAAGCGTTGGGAGTGCACAAAGCGCAATTGTAGGAAAAAGCGTGGATTTTATAAAGGAACGTTTTTCGAAGGATCACATTTGACTCCAGAGGAGGTAAGCCATTTCAAAAATTTTGAAAAATTCATGACCAAAATGAAAATTCAGATTTTCCTATTTTCCTATTTTTGGAACTACGATATGGACAAATGTGAAAACTTGTGTAGAGAATTTAAAAGGGAAGACGGATCTACCATTGCGGCCCATAGCACTGTAAACTGGAAGTCAATGTGCCGTGAAATTCCCTTAATGTACTTTATCGCGAATCCTATCAAAATCGTAGGTACTTTAAATGTTAAATATATACATATTGTTCACTCGTTGTTGTCTTCTACTAGTTTATTTCATCATTGCTTGCTTCTTGAATAAAATGTGATAATAAAACTGTGAAAAAAGCCTGCACCCCCCCAAGTGCAAAAGTACCAGGATTTTTGAACTACTTGCAAACAAGAAAAGCCGTTCTGAAAGCATAACAATAAACATTCATAAATATTAAATTTGATATATTTCGTATAACATATGCCTTAAGGCTTCCCACCACCGCAAGGATTGGCCAGCCACCGATGCCAGTGCCGAAACAAATCCAGCCAAAACCACCATCCAGCTGGAGGGCCCAATTTTTGCAAAACTTGGGAGCGACGATCTCAAAAAGTGAAAGTGCAAAAAGAGTAAAAGTAAAGTAAAAGTGCAAAAAGTAAAAGTGCAATTCAAAATATAGGGTCAGGGCCCGACCGTCATATAGGTAAATCCGGTAATTACCGGGGGTCCAGCTTTTGGAACAAGCACCCCTAAGAATGCCTCAAAAATAAATTCACAAAAAACAAAAGGGTCCCCCCTTTTGTTTTTGAAAAGTACCGGGGGTTCAAAATTCCTCACCGTCGGGCACTGCATTGTCATTTTCATTTTTTCATAAAGGTTGTGAGGATTTTTGAACTACAAACAAGACAAGCGGTTCTGAAAGCATACAATTAAAAATGGATATACAGTTACTATCTTAACATAAATGGTAAATTTCGATAAGGATGTATCAAAAATTTATAACCGCGAACAAAAATATAAAAGTCAGTTATAAATATTCCCCGGTATATATTCTCATACAATGGAAGGAAAGCGTTTAATTATGCAAAAAATTCGTTCATAAAATTGCTTCTTATATGTTTCCAATAAATCCCTGCAAAAAAAACAAATGATTTTCCTTCACCTTAAATAGTATTCTTTTTCTTTCTATAAAAATAGTCACCTCGATCAGTGCTTTCTTCAAAGCGTCAGGTATACTCATACAGAATTAGGGTTTTTATTCCTTTATGATCAAATGTTCAGAAAGTTACTTCATTCAAACTTTGTCCAATTTGACTTAATTTTTGGCATCAACCACTGAAAGAATTGTTCCAAACGTTTGCAAAAGTGACTTTCTGAAAAATCATTTTCCGAGAAATTTCTGTCTGCAGACAAAAATTATACAGAATTCCGAGAAATACTAGTGCCCCAAATTTTATGGTGCACGCATAAAATGAGGCCAAAAATCATGACTTTTCATTATTTTCGGCCATATTTCCACAAAGGAATTTTCGGAGAAACGATTTTCGGAGAAAGGCCCACACTATAAGGAAAGTCTCGCCACTAAACCAGCCATTTGGAAGACTTCTATTTTCTTACAATGAATTTTATTAGCATCTGTGTTATTTTCTGCTTTGCCTATGAATTTGCCCATTCTGTCGACCTAACACCAATCTACGATGGCATAAACCGGGATATCTCCAAGGTTTCGAAGCTTCATATCTCCCACTATATTACCATCCGTAACGGTGCTGCTCTTGATGAAAACCAGGAATTGTTAAAGGAAATCGAGAAGGTAATGCAGTGAAAAACGAGAGTCACTAATATTTTAGGTTAATATAGGAAATTAGGAGTAATGAGGAAAAAGAACCATGACTTGGTTACAGAAATTTTCGATTTAAAAATTCACAAGTCACGTATAGTCCCTTCATATGTTGTAACCCTAAATGACACCAAAGTCGTGTGGTAATACCATCTTCTTCGTAGTTCTGATAAATTTGTATCAATACAAACTTTTATGAGGAATGACGTTTTGTGAGGAGTGACCTGTGGCAAAAGGTGTGAAAGTCCTTTTACGATAGTCTTTGTTAAATGGGACCGACAGAATATATTGAGACAAACTAGGGTAAAATTATTTCAGTTAAAGTACGTCTAGTACTGTACCAGTAGTACATTCCCCGCGATATAGAAGTACATTTTTTGCGATATCCCTATATTTAAATAAAATATATAAATTATCAACTTGGGGTTTTAAAATGAAAAAATAACTCAAGATTCATCGATATTTAGGTGGTGAAAGAGAAAAACGGCGTCCGGCTCGATCACTTTTCCCGCGATTTGAAATCGGCCAAAGCATTCCACACCGGCTCTCGGAAATGGAACTCAAAGATGGTTCCCAACGAACTTCTGCCCAAGCAAAAGGATCCATGCGCGGACCCCTACACGGTGGCCTGTTATGGATTATCAAAATCAGAGAAAGCGGCTTTTTACGATGCTTTGCTTTCTATCGCCTTGAAATATATCGCAGAAGTGTCAAGGCCTGCTCCAGGTGACAGAGAGGTGAAAGTTGTGCCCGTGGGCATCTTGGTTCCAAGCAAAGGTGAAACGAGCAAACACAAATCAGACACTCCGTTCTCGGCAGTAGTTGGAGTGGTGGCGAAGAATTCGAGAGTCGATAAAAATAAGTACAGAGGAATCGCCGCTTTGATAATCGAAGTTCACCCTTGAGTTCAGAACTATATTTATGTAAAGTATGCATGAATCGAGTAAACATATAAATTGTAACAAACATTATGCATTTAATTTTATTTGTGGATCACTGTTAATTTTTACTAATATACTTGGTCATTAATTCGAGAAACACTCTCTACAGATCTTTCTTAGGACTGATTTGGAGGTATTACTGCCTATTCCCTATGCTGAGGGCTGATTTTCCCATTGCTAGCTTTCGCGCCATTTTTTCAAAACGCCAACATTCGTCGCCTTTGCTCTGGAAAGAAGCATGAAATAACAGCTTCTCTGCGCTTGCCTGTCCCTGCATTTTCTGTGGACAATAGAAACGAACCAATACAGCTGTCCTCAGCCACGTCTTTGGTTTAATTACCCACTTCAAGTAACCAAACCCTTTTCGATTTTATAGAACACAATGCCAATTCGGCGGCAATTCCTTTATGTTTAAACTCGAATTCGAAATTTCAAATAGCTGAAGAATCAGCCATCAGCATAGGGAATAGGCAGTATATAGCTTTGCTCTATTATAGTTTTCTATACAATCTTCTCAAATTTTCCTACCTTTTCAAATTGGATGACAACAATTCTTTGCTTTCGGTTTACTGAATGTATGTAATTGAAGTATTTGAAGAGTTGATTATTTCCAGGAAGGTTAATGACAAGCAAAACACGCAATCTCTCGTGAATTTTGTTGGCAAAGGTAAAGGTGTAACCTAAACAGCGCGATATTTTATTGGCTTGGGAACGAGGATACAAGATTGTTGTTCACGACACATTTTCTCACGAGATTTGGTCGACAGCTGGATACAATATATTGGCTAATATTGGCTTACGCTGAAATTGCTTTCCTGGCAGCTTTGAATTTTGCTCATGTATTGATTCAAGCTGTGCCTTTGCCTCAACAATGAGAGCTCCAATTTAATCTGTGTTCAATGCCGCTTGACCAGTAATGTCCAGATTGCCTCCATATTATGGATTGCAAACTTGTCAAGAACTATATGAACGTATATTGAGGAAAAGAATACAGTAATCAGTATCTTTCAGTTATAGTCTAGGGCAAATAAAATTCTGTGCAAAATTTTTTTTTCAAAATATTGTTTAACTATTTCAGAGTTGCTGAATTAAATATCCATAACGTAGCTGTTAATCCCTCTAAATATACAAATACACGTCAAATTCCTCATTGCGCTTCAATAATTTTAGACTCAAAACGTCAGACGTGCTAAAATAGTCGATTTTCTCAGTCGACAGTTATCGCTATATACGTCTTTAGGGTACTTATTTAGTTCCCCCCCCCATTCGATGGGGGGAACTAAATATTTTCCTTAGCTTTTAAGGCGATTTTATTTAGTTCCCCCCCCCCATCCTACACATTCAGTTGAAAATCCACTGCAAAACATGACTGTCTACATCAAACAAAGGAGTTCTTCATTTCAAACTTTCAAATGAAGAACTCATTTGTTGATGTAGACAGTCATATTTTGCAGTGGATTTTCAACTGAATGTGTAGGATGGGGGGGAACTAAATATTTTCTTTAGCTTTTAAGGCGATTTTATTTAGTCCCCCCATCGAATGGGGGGGGGACTAAATAAGTACCGTCTTTAGCAACATTCCTCTGTGATTCCCTCCTCTTCCTTATATTTTCCTAGGAAGCTCTATGTCCTAAATAAGTCATCTATAAAAAATAAAATAAAGAAACTTCTTCTCAAAAATACAAACATATTATCATTCATTATTCCATATTTTTATAATTCGACTTGTGTCTATTTATTTTTACTTCACCCTAAGACACTTTCCCATATGAATTTGTTTTATTCAAGCCTTAGCGTGGTTATTTTCAGTGAAAAAGAATGTCAGCGGAAGACAATTTCCGTTTGTTGTGCAGCAGTTATCCATCTTCGCAACAGGACTGCCGGTGATTATACGCTGGCACGCCAACAGCAAAAATTGCTTTCTGATTTGTATGGCCAGCTCATGGACCCGCGCATAGTAAGTTTGTTTTTAAAATTTATTTACTGCAACACCGTAGGTTACTTAATTTCGTACAAGCTCCCATTTTGTTATTTTTCATCGCGAGTCACGTTCTAAGAATGACTTAAACCAGATAATTTAATATTGAAAAGTTGGCTTTCTGTTTCGGTAGATTTTGTTACCGTTTTCTCCTATTATTGTCCATGATTAATTTTTTCACGGGCAATTTATCCACAATTATTGGTTGACTAAGATTCTATCATCGAAAACGCCACCGTTTGTAAACACAAGTAAAGAGTTTTAATTAATTCCGTATAAACTCCACAAATATTGTATCAAATCCTTCTTCCATCAATGTCTTCCAATACGTTAATACATAATGGCATTATTTTTTGAAACAGAATGTTCTGTGATTTTGTATAACAGTAACTTTGTAACATTACTTTGCTTAAAATTTACATTTTAGCATCATACTTTATCTAAAAGTCTAACGTAAATATCAGGATTTTAAGGTTAGATCTTTTAGGTTTAACTTTTTTTTGCTTTTCTAACTGAAAAGTTTGTGAACAGTTTGCGAAAAGTTTACGGAACTACTCATTCGTTCTTATTCCTGAAAATAAATTGTTACTTTTCTTTAATTATTTCTATTTTTCTTAAGCAAAACACAAGTAAGCTCTCTATTCTCTAATTAACCTTCCAAAACAAGCTATCACATTTCTCAATGTTATGTGACAAAACGTCAATTTCCTGTCCTTAGAATAGCGCAGGATACCTCTGTGGTCGCTCGTTAGTATTAGTCCGGCGGTAATGTATTCGCCATTGGGGGCTAAGGTGAGGGCTAAGCCGCATCTTAGCAAGGGTCTTAGCAGCAGGGATCGTCGCCGGGCCGGAAATTCTCCCATCAGCAAATGGCTTAGCTCTCTGAGGAATGTAATTCTCACGGATGCCACTTTTCTTCAACGTCAACACCGTTATGAAAGTCAAAAACTATCGATTACTGAATCCTAGAAAAAATTAATGTACCATTTTTATTCAAATTTGGCTATTTTTACATGAAATGGATTTTCTAATGCACGGATGAATTTTGACGTGATTTCTGGCGGAGAATGCTAAAAAGAGGTGGAAGCAGTTTTGCTGAGATTGACATTAATAAAGCATCGTCAAGTTCAATTTATTGGCAGAAAAGTTTATTCAAAAACCAGTTTATAAGGTCAGATTTTTTCTGTTGGAATTAAAGTTGTATAAAAAACCTGGAACTATTATCCTTTTAACCTGATCGCCTTCTTTCAATTATGTTTTCGCGATAAACAAAATGGTTTTCGGAAAGAAATTTCAAGAAACAAGTAAAATGCCCGATTTAACCTGATGCCCAGATAAGTGAACAGTACTTTCAAAAACAGTTTTTTGATTATAAAATTTTAATTTATTTTTTACGATTTTTATCATAAAAGCTGTCGGCGGAAATCGTTTTAAAAATCCATTAATTGGGCCGGTTGCCTTATTTGGGAACTTTAATGTTGCACAATTTACTCCGCTCGGATTAAGTTATATAAAGAGAGGCAACTCATTCAACCAATTCACTAATTATAAAAGGAGAATTCAAAGTGAAGAAATCCACGTTTTTGAGGATATGACCTTTAAGGCATTTAATTGGGAAAACTCTCCGCTTATTTCATATGTTTGAGCCAAAAACTCTATTTCCGCCTTCGAATCCAGGAAATACATTTTCGTTGGATAATATAATGTTGGTAATATTTAATGTTTTGAGTATAGGGTTTGAGAATAAACGAACGAATGAACTTGACAAAATTGCATTAATTGTATGGGAATGCAATCAATGGAAAATTAGTAATATCAAATTTATTAAAAATCTGAAACATTCAAAAATCCTAAAGAAACTGTTATGCGCTAACCAATCAAATGGACAAAGTATAAAATTTTCTTATAAATGTCCAAAATTCATATTATTCCATAGCAATAGAGATATTAATAAAAAGGTTCGCTTCTCGTTTGCTCCTACAATGAGTATAAATAAATATAAGCAAATTTGTTGCGTTAGTGAAATGTACCCAAAAATTTGGAACCGATTCAATTACTTTCCAAATTTCCAAAACGAAGTCCATAACTCGATTCATATCTCTTCTAACATTTTGCAACGAAATGCAACTTAGCTAATGTTAGCATCTGAGACATTTTCACTCATCTTTCAGCTCTTTTTGTTCCTAATGATGTTTTTCCCTGCCGAAAATCTCGGGTTTGGAGACAATTTTCCTAATGGGCTATAAAAGTGCATGTTTACTGAAAGGCAATGAAAAAACTGCTAAAGGCCTTGGAAAAGGTTTAGGCTGAGATTCCGAAACTTGTTTGCTCTCTTTAATAAGTGGCCTCTAAAATGAGCCGTAACCCACTCATGAGAAGTGGCTTATGGAGAATTTTCCTAAATCTCGACTCGTCATAAGCATTCAATCCATGCAAAAATGCCTATTTTCAGTGGCGGTGAGGGTCAGCCACTGGCTGCCGTCGCAGCCGCTCGCTCTGTAGCACCGGACATGGTAAATTTTGCTTTTTTATCATGGACATTTATATATGTTTGTAACTGTTTTAGTTCTTCCATGCAACCCTCGCTCGGTCCTTTATTCAGACATTGAGGTATTTTCGCTCAGCAATTATATTTTATAAACTCCTTATACGCAAATTTGGGTCACATTTGCAGAAATTCATTTTTTTATTTTCCAGCGTGAAAATGATAATTTTGAATACTTCAATCCTCCCGGGAAGTTGAAATTTTTTTGAAAACTGGAAACCTCAGTAAAGAGATGAGATTTCAATTTAATTTTTTTTTGTTCAGATTGGGCAATGACTGCGACGTTGTGGACCGCTTAAACTACTACTATAGTAAGTTGATAATAATTAGGTTTCTTCTATGAAGGACCATCTTTGGACCTGTTAGTCGTATGTCTATTTAGCCCCCATCATGCTAGCTGTCGCATGCCTAATCATAAGTGCCAAACAGGTAATAATTAAATTTTGGTGATTCTTTCTAAAATATATTATGCCATTTATTTTAGTATGGCGGGACTCCTATTGAATGCTGGGTCAATCCTCATTCTCGAGAGTCCATGGAAGGTATTTATTTTAAATCAGACAATATTTTAGATAAAATGTTTGGCTTTTGGATTTAGTTTTTTGCTTTTAATTTAATGCTATTATCTGTATCTGAAACGTTGTCCGCGTTTTTGTACGCCAGCAATTTGAGAAGCGTAAACAAGTCATAAAATGAGCGGCGGCAATTTGAAGCGTAAATAAAAGAAGGAAGAGGTGTTTACCATTTTATGGAGATGGAGACAGCCTAGACGGCTCTCTCCATCTCCGCATCTCCACAAAATGGTAAACAGCTCGCCCTTCTTTTATTTACGTTTAAAATTCCCGGCGCTGTTTGTGACATGTTTACGTTTTTTATAGCTGTTTGGCGTACAAAAACGCGGACAACGTTTCAGATACAGATAATACAAGGAGACCGAATCTGACCATGGTTGGTCACTTTCAATGCACAAAATGGCCGAAACAGGCTTCTGAGTTTTCAATATCTATGCTTGCTTGTTATTTTCTTTTTCATTCTTTTTCATCCAAAGCTTTATTAGGAACAAATAAACGAAAGGGAAATTCACCTTTACGTTTTCTTTTCAACTTTCAGAGTACATTGAAAGCTTTTGTTGGATACAAAACACCTATTGGGTGCCTATGTATGAGCATATTCCCGACAGTCATGAAGCTAGGGAAGGTTTGTCTTAATACATGTCTTCTTTCCCTTCATTGCCTAGTGTATCCGAATAGATACGCTTTTGGTGACCCCCATTCGTTCCTAGTGTATCCGATTAGATACGCTAACTTTGGAGTAATTTTGGCCACTTTTTTTGGCTTCCTAGCTAAAATCTGATATTGCTCTTATATAGCCAACTTTTTGTCCTGAATCAGAATATGTAATTAGATTTTGTGTTTTAGCTATAAAAATTTTTTTAGAGCACTCTAAAAAAAGTACACTTTTGAAAAATTCGAAATTTTTCGGAAAAAAATTTTTTTTGAGACTCAACAAAAAAACTAACTTCAGATTCGTGCTCAGCGCATCGAAATTGACCAGAAAAAGTATTTTTTAGACTTCTAAAAATTTCGAAATTTTTTTGAAAATTTCGAAACCATAGGGGGTATCATGGATTTTCGGCAAAATCCCGACTTTTGACCCCCAAAATTCCAATTTTTGGGGGTTTTTAAAAAAAGAAAAAATACGCATCTAATAGAATCTCGAGTTCTACCCGTATACCAAAAATCAGCAAAATCTAACGCTTCGGCATATAAGGGTCTCCCACGGCTCGGCAATGAAGGGTTAATACATGTTTTCTTTAATACAAGCATCAAGCAACATTTTTAGAGCAACAAATCGGCTACTATCAGTGAGTGTGTTACTGTTTACAAAAAATTATATTAGGCTGTCGAAAAAGTATGGAGATGGTCGCTTTTGAAAAACGAATTTAGGAGTATCTTATTCTTTACTGTAAGGATACTTAACTGACGAGCCCGTCGTTACAGTAATAATATAATAGTTTCATTGTTTTAAGTTAAGGGCGAAACAATGTTAAAGTTTTAGGTCTTTTTTCCATTTATTAACAAAATCCGGTAAAAAATTTTGGTTTGAAACTAAATTTGGTTTATAAGAAAACATTGCGTTAATAAATTTTTCAGATGGGTTCCTTTCATACTCATTGCAGAAGCTTTGATGTTTTCCTTGCCATGCATCCTTTGGAGACTTATGAATTGGCAGTCAGGTAAAAGTATTATCAGTTCTCTCAAAATAATACCGGAAAGTTTTAACTGTAAACAATTTAAAATATAGTCTTGTTCGACAGAGATTGACATTTGTTGAAATTCAAAATCCCATTGAAATGCTACAATTTCAATAAATGTCAATCCCTGTCGAACAAGACTATACATTCTCTGATAAAATAAACTTTAAATACCTTTCGTAACTTTTTATCAGTTCTACTTTTATGTGTTCACAGTAATAGTCTAGCACTAATATAAAAACAAACCTGAAAATATCTATAATAGACATAAAACTGAAATATGTCTACTCACAAGTTCCATCTGCGTCTAATTTCTTTGGGGAATAGGACAATTTGCCAACCGGACGTTTTGCCAACTGGACGTTTTGCCAACAGGACGTTTTGCCAACTCCTTATAAAAGTGACGTTTTGCCAACTCCTTATAAAACGGACGTTTTGCCAACTAATTTTGCCAACTCCGCGAATTTTTGACCTCCGATTTCTTGAATATTTCATCTATATTTATTCAAAAGTTCACTAATAACAAAACTAATAAACAATAAATAGTCACAAAAAGTTTACTCCTCCTCCGATGTTTCATTTTCTTCCTCGTCTTCATTAGGCACGCGCAGACCGTCGACAAATCCTTGAATTACTAGGCCTAGCAAATGCACAGCATCGATGATCAAAGCCTAAGCCTACACACCAGCCTAAGCCCCAAGCCTAAGTTCGGGATTCTGCACAGCAGCCTAAGCCTCAAGCCTAAGATTAAGTCCTTCCCCCGCCTGCCCAGCAGCCTAAGCCCCAAGCCTAAGTTCGGTGGAGTCTGTACAGCAGCCTAAGGCCATATCTCGAAATTGTGAGATCCAATCTTGAAAATTCCTTCGGATTCGTGATCAGCATGGTCGAAAACCCCTATTAGACGTTTTCAGACAAAATTGCGAAAAAAAAATTTTTGGAACCATAGGGGGTATCATGGATTTTGAGAATTGCCCCAGAGCAAAAAAAGTTCTAGTTGCATTTCTCCATCCTAATTTTGTGTTTTTCGGACTTCTCTCATCAAATGGAGGCGATTGACACCGGTTTCGGGCACCTACGGCACAGCTCTCAAAGTGCAGCGTAGCCCAAATAACTGCATGTCTGCTCTGACTAGTCATTGCTTTCTTTGATGCACTCAATAAGCTGAAAAAAGCTAAAATTTCACTAACCGTAACTGTAGTAGGAGAAATATCCTTTTTATAAGGAGTTGGCAAAAAATCCAGTTGGCAAAACGTCCAGTTGGCAAAACGTCCGTTTTATAAGGAGTTGGCAAAACGTCACTTTTATAAGGAGTTGGCAAAACGTCCAGTTGGCAAAACGTCCGTTTTATAAGGAGTTGGCAAAACGTCACTTTTATAAGGAGTTGGCAAAACGTCCTGTTGGCAAATTGTCGTGCTCCGATTTCTTTGTGGACCAAACGAATGTGTAGTTCCAACTTGAAATTTTGTCCGCAATCATTTAAATATCCAGCCATGGCATATTTAGTATTTCCAGCCGTGGCTTAGCTGGATTTTTGAAAGACCTCTCGTATTGAATATCCCAATTTAAACATATATAAATTATAAACAATGTTTATATAAACTTTATATAGCGCAATTTTAGGTCTCAATGTCACAAATGTGGTGTCTGCCGCTATTGAAGCCAGAGCCATCGTGGACGAAGTGGATAGAGAGAAAATGATGACATCTGTCAGTAAATCGTTCATTGACGTTCTCGATTTGCAGGATATGGATTCCCGACCACATCCATCTGCGTCATGGTTAGGCAGGATAAAATGCAACAGGTTTATTATTTGTTATAACAGCATCCTTAAAAAGGGTATAGAAATATCGAAGTGCAAGTGTGTGAATTACTATATACGCAAAATATTGAAAAAAGTAGCTGTATATCCATAGGTCACCTCTCACTCCGTTTGCTAACCCATTTTTCAGAAGTGATTAGAGTTTTCTAATCTTTTCATCTAAACTGAGGAAAAGACAACAAAATATGCCGATATAATTAGTTTATAGGATATTTCGTGGATATTACATCACTTCTTTGTATTTATTCATCAAGCTTCTTTATACCGGAAATATTGTTCTACAGTTCGGTTTGCTCAATGCTGCGCTCAAATCGGGAGAGCACTTCTTATTCGGGTTTCAGGTACGTAAAAATTTGGATTTTATACCTATGTAAGAGCTCTGTCATATTTTAGGTCTTGTCAGATTTATTGGCTGGAAAACCGTGGACTAAATCGGTAATGCATTTTACAAAATTTAAATTATCATAATTATTATATAGTCGGATATAACTTTACATACATGATCTTAACATTCTTTTAGGGTCATTTTCCACGGGTTACTCTGTGCGATTTTGAAGTTCGATATTTGGCCAATTTAAATAGGTACGTTTTACCTATGCGAAAGTTCATCTAATTGCAGTTAGATTGGTATTTATAGATACACTGTTCAATGTGCCTTGCTCATAAACATAATCAATGAAAAAGTGTTCGCATTCTTCTGGTGCTGGTACCTCATATTACTCGTCGTCACAATGTATATTTTTGGTTTTTAATGTACTTGCATAATACGTGCTTTGAAAATGTTCAACTTGAAGACTAAAGCAAATATCAGGATAAAATTCACAATTTTTTTCCGCAAAAATTAAAACTCATTATGCAGAAGTTGTCTTTAAAATTGTATGAAACATATAAATATTTGCAGTTTTAGCAACACTTTTCATTATCTTGGGCAATTTAGTATTAGTATAAAGCTTTATAGAAACTTCCCTTATTTTACCCTGATGTATGAATATTTGTCATAAGATATAGCCATATTTATTTATAGTTTTTTCTGTTCCTACGTTCTCATTTCAGCGCCTCTACAATATTTTGGCTCACAAATTGTGTATTTCCTTCTGAAAGAGTGGATTATATTTTAAAGTTTATGCAGGTAACCTTCCGCGTCACAAGTTTATACGAATATTTTTCTAAATGACAGATTGCCCAATCCAGCGATTATAAGCGCAGTCGAAAGCTGCCAACCAAAGAAAGCGAATGTGCTCAATACATTCCTCCTGCGGAGGCCTTTGAATTACCTCATCCGTATTTACTCAATAAATTTGTGCTCGAGTTTCTGCAATCCGATGGGGTTTGTTTTGCCATTATTAACTTTTATATTTATCCTTTGCGAAATTTTATATTTTCATGTCATAATTTTTAATTGTTTCTTTTACAAAAATGAGCTTAGTTAAGATGTAAGTCAAAATGTTTGCGAATAAGTAAAAATTTTTACGGCACAGTTTTGCGATAAGAAGGTTTCACAAACCAAATAATAACCACTTATTACAAAAACAGTTAATTTTAAGGCCTATTTTTAAAAATTGGAGCGATTGATGTTAAAAGATATATTTTTTAAATTAATATTTTTTAATTTGGAGCTCTTGATTCTGTTTAAAAGGTATATTTCCAGACATTCTCACTGCGTTTAATCGCCAATCATGCCGGAGAATTGGCTGTCGTGAGCATAGTTCGATCATTATGGAAAGAGTTTTGTGACAGGAATTGGCACGAAATCAAAGAGTTCGAGGAAAACAAAGCACATCACTACCAGCAAACCGTTTTGGAAGAAACACCCAGTCCAAAATGTCGAGCCTACAATAGAATGGCACCGAACAAACAGTCATTGCTCAAACGCATTGATTCACGGTAAATATCCAACGTTTAGACGAAAATTAAGTAAAATGTCAGAAATTGCAGGAAGTCCAATAATTCAATGAAATTGGAATCACTGGTGACAATTGAAAATCCGATTGTGCGAAAATTGCCGAATTCAATCACTGCAGAAAATCCCATGCTTTAACTTTTGTGAATTTGTATGAGATTGTAAATAAAAGTGAGTAAACTAACGTGGAAATTAATAACTCTTATAGCCTCAAGGAACGTATACAAAGTTTTGTCCGATATTTTTGAGTGTGACTTTTGAGTAAATTCAGTGTTCGGCGCCAAGATCTGCCTGTTTCTATTACAGCATATTTTGAATAATGTTTACAATATGTTGAGATTACTTTTAACTATTTTACAAACGAAAACAGATTTACAAAGAAATATTTGAACATAAAAATCGGTCTCTAAAATGAATCGCTGTTATGACTGACATTTTCATTTGCCATAACGCTTCTTCATTTTACAATATCTTTTACAATGACATTTATTACTTGCCATTTATTTGAGTTATTCACCAAAAGAATGACTACATTCCAGGATGTCTTAACACGAAATGCTTGAGCGTTGGTATTATGAAACATATTCAAACTGGAATTACCTTTCACCGATGCTTTCATGAAATAAATTTTAGTGTTTCTATTTTACCCGGGACTATATATGCAAATATGTTTACTTTATCAGGTAGTATGGTCCAAACTTGGATATTGTAAGGAACTTGCAACCGACGCTTTGGATTGTTCAATAAAAAAGAAAAATATGTAGAAATTTAATTGGCGAATTTGCACAATCGACTATTTTAATGTCAAGTGTTGAAATAAAATCGCAAATTGGATTTTATAGTCTGTTAAAAACATTTTTATAACCTTCTGTATAATATCTTTGAATTTCCCTCAGTATTTCAATTTTTTTCTGTTATAGTCGTAGCAATGTCATGTGCAAACTTACTCATTCTTAAACATTTTGTCTCGTTCATATGAATGTCATTTTTCCTAGCTCTCCTAAAAATGGCCTGGAGCACAAGCTTTCCAATTTATTTTTGTCAATTCACCCTAACATAGCCTTCGTAAAAGTGATTGTATCAATATTTATTGCGCATTTACAAAATAATATCTAAAATCTCTGAGAAACTCCAATGAAAAATTGTCAAGGAAAATGCATATTATAATCAGAGATCTCAGTCTTATTTATAAGAGTACTGCCCCCTTTAAAAATGTGGAAAGAAAACTAAATTCGAAAAAAATTACAAGTTGTTTTTTTGGTAAAAAATATAGTTATTTATTGAAAATTTTTTCTATGCGTTTTATGATTTATTTATTTCATTAGCAATATTCACAATTTCTATGTTGTATATGTAATTGCTAATGCAACTGATTCAAATTTTCTTTTCAGTCTTGACCAATGTCTGTACTCATAGAATCGACAATTGGCGATTTCGTGGTTGACTTGTATGTAGATGAGCGACCGAACACATGCAAGAATTTCCTCAAGTTGTGCAAAATGAAATATTATAACTGTTGCCAATTCTTCACAATTGAGGTAAGAATTTTGTGCCAGAATTAAATAAACTTTATACTTTTCAGCCTAACTATATTGCGCAAACTGGAGACCCCACAAATACAGGCAGAGGCGGAGAGTCCGTATATGGGTAAGATTTAATAAATTTTGAAATAGTAAAAAATGTGTCAGATACGCGAGACATCCTTTCAGAAATTGCAGTCTGAGAAAACATGTTTACAAGAGCACCTAAGGAAGGTGTTAGAAATTATTAACTTTCTTTAAAATTTTTGATAAATAAGGGAATTTTGGCTTGGATGAGGCCATTCCTATGAAAACTTTTTAGTGTTATTTTTGCGTTTGATTTTTAAAACGTTTTCTATGCAAATTTCGGGCTTTCGTAACAGGTACAACCATAGTTACCTTTACGGTGTTTCAACCCTGCGGTAATATCAGTTTATCATCTTTATCCTATTAGAATATCCTGCTTTTTTCTATGAACGATGATCTTGAATATTTAGAATGGTATACGGCGAACAGGCGCGATACTTTGAAATGGAACATATCCCAAAATTGAAACATCGTCGCAAGGGACTGCTTTCTATGACAAATAACGGGAATGGGATGTTGGGCTCCCAGTTTTTCATCACACTAGCAGACGAGTTGGACTTTCTTGACGACAAACACTGTATTTTTGGAGAAGTCACTGAGGGAATGGAGGCCATTCAGGCTCTCAACGAGTCGCTTGTGGACAATAATAATCAGCCATTTAAGGATATTAGGTAAAATTGTTTATGACTTAATCTTAGACTTAGTTGAGCCCCTTAAGTGGGCTAAATACATATTTCTCTTCCAATACAGCTGCAAAATTTTCGAAATTGGAGCAAGAAAGAATTGAAATGGTACTAGAAAAACTCCCTTGCTTATATCCTTGAAAACTCCTTTGCTTCGCAATCAAATCTAGAATATATTCTAATTATGTAAATTTTAGAATTTCTCATACAATTATCATCGATGATCCATTCAGTGACCCGCCACGGTTAACTTTTCCTTCTCGTTCACCATCACCCACAGAAGATCTAATCAAGGTGATTGAATTTCTCCGAAAATTAATCAGGAAATATATTGTAGGATTTACGGTATTTCCTTTATATTCTATTTGGACTAAGAATAAATTTATGCAAAAGTGAGCAGATTATTTTCTCTGCTCAAAAGTGCAATAAATGTATATTTGTATGTAAAAATAGGTGGAAATATGCCTTCTTTTTTACATATAAAAAATATACGTAAAAACATAAAAATTTGTCTATCTCGCTATTTTATATCCATTTTAGTTGATCACAATTAAATCTTTTTTCAGCTGACTACAAAAATTGCCATTGATCAATCAGTAGACGAAGATGCAGACCTTGATCCAGAGGAGGCTCGTCGTCGTCTGGAGGAAAAAGAAATGAAAGCCCAGGCTCAGATCCTCGAAATGGTCGGAGATTTGCGACACGCGGACGATAGACCAGAGGACAATGTTCTGTTCGTCTGCAAGTTGAATCCGGTCACTACTGATGAGGTATTATCTTTCACACGTTTGCTTATTTATCAACAAATGCTTTAGGATCTGGAAGTTATTTTCTCACGCTTTGGCCAGATTATAGAATGCGAAGTTATTCGAGACAAGAGGACGAAAGCCTCACTTCAGTATGCGTTCATAAGATTTGAAAAGGTTGGTGTATTTGAGTTATCGAGTGACATAAAGGACCATATATAACATGCAAAGTCGATATATAAATAACACAATTAGAACGTATTTTATAAAAAGAATATTCCCAAAATTTGAAAAAAAAGAAAACTGCACGGATATTCGATTTTCTAGCACTAAGATGTGAAACAATTTTGAGCTTCCTTGTTTTCTGAGCTTTTATTGAACATAAATGGCAAACCTACAAATTAAAATCCAAACAATTTCTTTGTTTTCCGTGGCCTAATAAACCGTAAAATAAAAGCAGAGTGATCAGAATGTGCAGGAATTTTAGATGTTATCTAGAAAATAAACATGGAAAAGACGTAGGATCGAAAAATTATCGGGAAATTTGAAATATATTTTAATTTTGGCCATTTGCCTGAAATGCAAAAATTTTCGCAAAAGAGCCAAGTTTTTTGATAAAAATTCACCTGTCTATTTTCTGTAAAAAAATTTCTTGTTGCATTCAAATTTTGTGTGAACCCAAAATTAATCGTCTTTTCCTACCAAATACGTTAAAATGATGGGTTTTTTGGATAATTTTATAAATATATAATTTTTGCCAACACTAATTTCCTACTGATACATTTTGTTATCATATCGTCTAAAAGTCGTACAGTTAATTTCTCAAATAATTTCAGCCGGAATATTGCGAAGCTGCTTATCTGAAAATGGACAACGTTCTTATCGATGACCGTCGCATACACGTGGATTTCAGTCAGTCTGTCGCGAAGCTCTATCAGTGGGACAAGCCGGAAAAAAGTAAGTTCCTTGTTATCGGATCCCTCTATCGGATCCCTCTAAGTTGATAGGTGAATGTACCCCCCCCCCCAATAGAATCTCCCACTTTTTGGGGGTCCCGGACCCCAAACTCGCGAGTACCCCCCAAAACCCATGATTTTAGGGGGGGTTATCAATATCAGAATTGGGGTGGTCCCGCCACGAAAGTTGAAAAAACGCCATTTTTTCAGTATTTTGGGGGTTTCTACAAAGGAAACTTTCCAGTCGCCGCTCGGATCCGGGCGTGTGATACGTCAATCGCTTCCTCTCGGTGAGAGGAGTCGATTGGTACCGGTCTCGCCGTCAACTCTTGCAAGTACCGGGATTTATGGCTTCCGGAAATCCGGAAAATCCTGGATTTGGCCATGGGCTAACTTTCCAGTCGCCGCTCGGATCCGGGCGTGTGATACGTCAATCGCTTCCTCTCAGTGAGAGGAGTCGATTGGTACCGGTCTCGCCGTCAACTCTTGCGAGTACCGGGATTTATGGCTTCCGGAAATCCGGAAAATCCTGGAATTGGCCAGGTCGCAGATCACCCGTCGCCGCTCGGTTCCGGGCGTGTGATACATGAATCGCTTCGTCTCGGTGAGCTGAGTCGATTGGTACCGGTCTCGCCGTCAACTCTTGCGAGTACCGGGATTTATGGCTTCCGGAAATCCGGAAAATCCTGGATGACCAAGGGCGCCGCCAAGCGGCGAAGCCGCGGGGGCAGTCCTGTGGAATTTTATCTATTGCGTTAAGCACTAAATATGAAGTAGATTTGTATTGAATATATTTGTACTAATTTTCCGAAATAACACTTTGGGGGATAAGATATGATTCTTGGCAAAAATTTTACAGTGAAAGTACTTGAGTATGTAAAGTTGAAGATTTGTTAAACCACTAGTAATAGAGTGAACAAAATTTACTCTAATCAAAATTGGCTTTTGATTTTTTCTTGAATTAATTTGCAACAAGCATGGATATAGGATTAGGTGTCTCAAATCTAGGAATTTCTTAGGAGCGTTTTGAAGCCTATAAAATATATATAAATTGCCTATGTCAAAGTACTCTTTTGATCTCTTTTTATATTTACAGTCCTAGAATTTTTAGTTATTCCTACATAATTAGGTTACGGAATCTCTGTCGATAATACTTTCCTAATACAAAATTTTAACCATCTTTCTATACTTTCATCATTTTTCTTTTTGTGCTATATTTGCTTCCATATTTGACTTTCCTAAAACATTCCATCCGGTTTTAGATTTAAATATATTCCGGAATATTTTCAAATGTCCTTTGTTTATTTACCGGTAATTCGCTGGAATTGGCTTCCAAGATTATTTAAAATCCGAAAAGATCAAAGAATCCTACAAATCCATTTAATTTTCGATTTTCCACATTTGCTTGAATTCTCTAAATTTTATTCCTATATTACGGTCACGAAACCTTTTGGGCCAAGAACCGAAATTTTGCAACACCACGTGTCAGCCCAGCGATCAAATTTCCCTTTCTTTGTTGCATTTCTGAGAAGGAGCACATTTCCTCTTCCTGCACTAAACGCGCGACCACTGTTCTTGCATCACTGTCTTTTCTTTGTATTTGTGAACATGGGCATCTCAGAATGTTTTGGAGCTAAAAGGTCGCGCACAATACACAAATGACGATTTGTTTGCTTTTTGCTAATTTAGGGCCATTTTTGGCCGAATCAGCACTTTTCGCTTTTTGAAATGAATGGGCACAGTTTTGACAGGATTTTTTGAGGAGGATTGAGAATATTCGAATTCACAGCAAGTTAATTATATTTTTCCATTTTCATATTTTAGAGCCTTTTAAATTTGTTCTTTTTACCTTTAAAAATCCGCACTTTTAATTTCTGTAATTTATGAAACTTCCTGAATTTAACATTTGTTCGTTCAGCAAAATATGGTTTTAAACTGTGTAAGGGGAAAAATACAGTGTACCAAAATAGTTGGTATGTGGTTCCTTTTTACGAACGAAACAGAATGCGATCTTTGTTCTTTTCGTCATTTCCTTTTTTACCATATATGGGCATTCCTGAAATATTTTATCCTGTTCTTGTAGACTAAAATATCCACTGATGGATTGTTTACTTACTGCTAATTCAAGACTATTTTCCGACAAATATAACATTCTGCTTTTTCCAAATAGAAACTATTTTTTGTGTTAGTTTGGAAAATATGGCTCGAGATTTTCTGAGAAAAAATGAGAGTACAAATTAATAATTTATTTGTAGTGTTCACGTAATATGCAATATAAATAATTACAAAGCGTAAACTGTGACGAGATCATTTCTATCAAGTAACAACAAGAATCTGACTTTCGCCTAACTGTTTTGGAGCTAGAGGTTTTCGACCAAATAAAATTTGAATGAGACCAAATTTGTTGCCAAATAATGACAGTTTAAATAATGAATGTGAATAATTAACAAAATTCCTCAGCTACGATTTCATTTCACTGCACCAAAATTTTAAATTCCCCTTTGGACCAAAAATTGTTTTCTACCCAAAATTTCGCTAGCAGTTAGGCGATCACTTTTATGAATAACTGCATCATAAATAAGAGGGAACAGTGAAGGAATGCTGTATGTAATGAAAAACAATTGACAAACAACAAAAAATAAGAAGTCAGAGGAAACAAAAGAAGGAAGTTAGTGAATGCAGGCGACCCTTTTTGATTAGTAGTCAATCTGTCAAGCTAAGAACGGGTACTGTTGTTTCAAAGAAACATGCCGATGGATTTTGTGACTTCTGTGGGGCTGCGACACGGGCCGCGCGATCGGCACCTCTTCGGATTGTTCGTCTTCCGCCTCATCTTTGGAAACACAAATCTGCCTGTACACTCTCATTTTCATATCAGTCCTGTCGTAGATGCAGTCGTATTTGGGGGCACACCGGCACCTGAAATGTCAAAATAAAATTAATATGCCAAATGTGAACTTGATGATCGAAGTAAAATTTGGTTGGTTTTAATGTGGATTTGTGTGTTAATGAGAGAATTCCGTTCACCAATTGTGGATCTGAATTAACTTTAGAGACTCTTGGTTTAACTCTAGAGTCTTGAATGTAACTTTTAATTGTCAAATATGTGTGTGAATTTTGAGTATGGATTCCGGAGTGTTTACAATGTGGGACTGATTGTCCAATGAGGATGTTAATGTAAAATAGGGATATTCTTTGCTAATACAAATTTGAGTCATGTCAAATAAAATTGGCTTAACTTGCTATTTCGCTTAGAAAGTCAGCTCTTTTCCTCAGTCATTTTCCTATTTCTTACCACATTTTTACATGTTCTAAATTAAACATGAGTATTTATGCAAAATGCGAATCCCACGCATGGATCTACTAAAAAGTGCGGTATGTAAAATTTTCATAGCATTGAGTTGTTTTTATGGCATGTATGATAATCATCTGTTTTCTTCATATGAGGCATTGGCCTAAAGACTCCTAAAGTGAATGACGAGGGAGAGTGAATAATTGTTTTCTTAAATAATAATTCTGATGAGTAGCTAAATATTCGTCGTTTCTAGGTAATTTTTTTGACAAATATTGATATAAAATTTTTTGAGAATTTTGTGAGTGATTTCTTTAATTTTTGGTGTTTTGTGACGGCTTACAATCTTTTATACCCAAAACATTTAATATTTTCTATTTTCGAAGACTGGAAAAACAAGTTTTCTTGATCTTTAAAGATTCTTGATCATGTGACCTAAACTAATGGTTGCATTTGTTTCAATTATTCCTATTGTTTTTCTCAGAGATGTTCACTAAATTCATTGCATGATCTGGAGCAATATATTATGGGAAACAAAAGATAACAAACTGAGTAAAATTGTTCCTGAATCATAATACATATTACGTATTTTAAGGCCGAATAATTCATTTGATCGTGCTTCTTTTAAGATCCGGTTTTCCAATTTGTTTTTTAATTTTCCGAATGATTTTAATGGATCAAAAAGCAGCCATAAGTTCACAACTTTTACCTACCACGATTTTATCCACTTGAATGGAGCTCTTCCATGCAATGAGAAGCTGTAGAAACCACAAGGCTCGCGTTCTGGAAGGCAAAAAGGTGCGCTTGCGTCAAAAGTTTGTTCCTGAAATGAGCATATTATACCCTGAAATTGCAAATTTCTCTATGAAAGTTTACCGGGAAGAGATCTGGATTGATTCCTGAAGGGGTTAGTTCTCTTGCATCAGACCCGCAACTGACGAATACGATCAAAACCGTCAAAGAAATCACGAGCATAGACATTCTCCGCCGCATTATTTGCACCACGGTCCTCAAATGGCTCATTTCTGGACAATATATATTAGAAATTAGTACTGTAGAAATTTATTAGGGCAATAAGTTAGTGCAAGAAGTCAACACCCTCTGCCTTGCGCTTTCCAAGTTATATATGTGACCTGCAATTCTTTAATTAGGCTCAGGTTAATGGCAACAACAATCAATGCATGCAAAACATGGAAATAACTGAAAACACGACCAAATAAGAGCATAAGGTTAAAGTGAAATAAGGGCGACAATTAAAAATTAACGAGGTTAAATATCACTCATGTGGTTACACGTGTCTTATAATGAACACCAATTTTTTTACCAAATTTCCCAAGGTGTGAGAAACTTTTGCAAACTTTCTGGCCAAAGATTTACCGGAAATGGGATACTAAATTTAGACTTACGAGGTCGATTTTTTTGTTAAATGAGAAAAAATGCATATAGTATTTTCATAGAGTAATTGTGTTATCCCAAAAACGTTTGCACTGATTAAATATACACGCACAAATTACACGCAAAGTACAGACTTTTAACTAGCTTTGTCAAATAATATCCTAATCTGGCTGAAGGATTTGCAGTTTGTATTAAACGTAACACAGTTGGAATTTTTGCTATGTCTGTATTTTCAGGATTAAAAATTTAGTTAAGCTTAAATGCGTACTACGACCATATATAGGTAAAACAACGTGTTAACGGGCTAACTACTGTACCGGTTAAGGACACTAAATTAACGCAAGAAGTAAACAGGACTTCCCAAATAAATAAAGCTCCTCTCAAAGCTTCCATATTCTGACTGGACCCGAACTTGACTTTCCACATTAATCACAACAATTATATATGCATGCAAAACGGGGCGGATAGTGTGGACCACCTGGGAGAACTGTTACGTAACAAACGTGCTGGGAAGCAAAATTGGGAAGGTTAGTGGATGGAAAGAGCAAAAGTGTAAAGAATCATTCATAGGCCATTCGGTCTTAGGGACTATTGAAGAAACTGTCTGATTAGGAATTTCTGTCCGTTTCGAAGAAATTTTTGGTGGCCACACGTTTTCACACTATTCCCTGTCTAGTGTTAATTGGTTTTGCAATGATATTAGATGGGGAAATGGTTATAGTTCAATGACGAACAATGGATTATGATAATGGAATTACCTAATCTTTTTGGTCTATGACGCACCGACGGCATGTCTCAACCCTTCTGAAGATCTAAAAAAGAGACATCCCAGGTTTTATAAAAAATTTTCAAAAGCAAATTTTCCCCGTCAGTTTTTTAAATTTAAACAGTAAAAATATGTCTGAATGCGATAAAGGTTAAATGCCCAAATATGGACAAAGTTTGGATATGATTGTGAGCGGTGACCAAAAACGAGCATTTGACTCTCAATATGACTCTTTAGTCCTAATATGGCGGTATATGTGAAAAAGTATTATGAAATATGGCCCAAAAGTGGCAAAAAGTGCTTTTGAATTCCGCATCGGAACCTTATAGGCCATTTGCGGAGGCGTGGCCTGTCTGATCGGAATCTGTGTTCATTTCGAAGAAATTTTCTATGTCCACACGTTTTCCGCACCACTGCAGTGTACAAAATGTGGAGTGGGTTTGCAGTGAAGTTTGATGGAAGTGATGGGTTAAAGTGCGTATCAAAACAGCAGGTGTGGTAACCGTTTGATATTCTGCCTGAACCTTGCCTAGACATACATTTACCGGTGCGGAACTTTAAGTTCTTTGGGTTTATTGAAATGCAAACTGACACATAGCGTGTTTGCGGGGTTTTGCTTTGGTTGTCGCCATCGGTCTTTGACCGTAGAAGTTGAGAGAAGCTCAAAAGGGGAGGTCGAAAAGTGTTTGTCAGTTTGAAAGGTAAAAGGTCAGTCAAGGTTACTTTTCCTATGGACAAGTTTGGCCTTGCCTGAGGCTGAAATGAATTGATGGGCACAAATGTATTGAAAGTACGAGCATTAAATCGTGCAAGCGAAAATTTTGCAGTAAATTTTTAAAGTGCACTGAGTGTGGTCTTTTCAGACAAGAAATTATGAGAAATTCTTGTAGCCAAATATGATTGTATTCTAGTCAAGTGTGAACAAAAATTTAAAAGTGCAACATTTTTGCAACAATAATATAGCGGCAATATAAATGTAGCATTTTGCTTTCCTGAGTCGATTTATAACGGTAGCAAAATGCATCAAAAGTTCTTGCTAAAATTTTTTCGATAATTTGTCCTTTTATATGCGATTAATTGGAGATTTTAATGCGCAAAAGTTTGCTGAGAGGAATAAGCCCGATTTATCTGATCCATTCATGGAAAATTAGAAATGGGGTCATAAGCTCAGATTTTTTAACCACTAAAACATTTGTTTAGATTACAAATTTAGCTTTCTGAAAACAATTTTTCACCGGATACATAATCATACCATAAAAGGTTTTATGTATGTGGATGAGGAGTGATGGAATGACCAATATGTAAATATCCAGATTAAGAAAGAATTAAGATAGGAAATATTAAAACACATTCTGGAATAACATTTAAATATGCACTTTTACCAGTTCGTGGATTTACCTGTGAATAATCTTTGAATTGTGAAACACTTGTTGGGTAATTTGTATATGACTCATTATGACGAAAAGAGCGTAGACAGGATTTGGCGCCAAAAACCTGTTTCGAAAAGAAACTGGTGGTTAACAATTCGTAGTCGGTTAAATGTGCGAAGTAATGCACAATCGCAATACTTTGTGTCTGATGATCGATATTACCTTGATTGTCTAGGCGAACAGAAAATTTTAGCATGCTTAAACTGTTTTTGGTGAGATAGTACTCCTTGGAAGGTACTGATGCATCGTAGACCCAGGTTTTTATGAAGTTAACGCATTTTTTACACGTGCTTGGCAAATTCGAACTACGATACATATTTGCATAAAGCGAAGCGGAAATTATACATAAAACACGAGTTTTGCATTATTTTCTCGAATTACAGGTAAAGCAGAACAGGTAAAAGAACATACCAGCGTAGAAGCATACATCAAAGAATAGGGAGGGGGCGTTACACAAGTGGGCTATTGTTTGCTGTGTTCGATCTGGCAAGATAAAACAGCAGAGGGATATTCTACAGGAAACAGTCACTGAGTAAATATTGAGTGAATGAATCATCATATTGCAACTCCTTTACAGAAATATACACGTAAATGATCATCACCGCTTAAATTGACACACCGGGCTCAACATTGGATCAGTTACGTCATAATTCCATATAAGGATAAATGAGAAATCAAAAAATTAATGTTTGGAATGTGAGAAATTACGAACGAATGTGTTTCAAAGATGTGCATGACATAGTACCTTTCAGGTGTGCAGGTTGCTTTCTAGCGGCAAATATAGCTAATCCCCCAAAATCCCGATCCGTCTAAAAGATGCGGTCAAGAAAGATCCTTGTTCATCCTTATTTGTTGTGCCGAGTAATTATCTCCTGCCTAGACTTATTAAGAAGCAAAGAATGAACGCGGATATGAGATTATATACAGCGGGAAGGAGAGGGCCTCTGGAGGGTCACGACTTTCTCGCCATTCTCCTCACAATAGGGGCGTGTCGTGCCAGCTTTTGTGAAACACCGGCACGCTGCTGTGTTCTGTACTCCCTTCAGCCCCAGCAAATCCCCTTGTGGGTGTAAATTAAGTCTCCTAGGATTACTCATAAGACCTCCAATAAGGTAAACCAACGATTGTAATGTGAAACCGATAATTAATAGTTTAAATATTTTAGCAAAAAATATACTTTAGAGCACTTATCCGGTCTCCAAAGGTGAAAAATTATACACCTTGTTCAATTATTGCACACGTGCTGGACACTAATTGTTCAGGGACTTTTTTGTGTAAAGTAAATAATTGGAACTTTAGTCTTTTTTGAAACCGAGTTCAAAACGGTGTCTTCTTTTAAAAAATTTTATAAAGGGTCTAAATAATTGATAAGAGATCCAAACTAGTAAACCGAAAAATTTGCAAGAATGTATGGAATGCGCAAAATGTGAATAGGCTCAAATATTTAGAATACTGTATTCCAGAGATTAGTAAATGTGAAATGGACAAATTTGCTAAATTTGGAAATTGTGGCTAAGGAATTTGAAGTTTTTATGACATACGTCCGAGTACATTGGCATATGATTCAATTTGGTCAAGTTTGATAGATAATTATAATTAGCATTTGAAATGCATTGAGTGATAATCTCTCATGGTCTTAAAGATTCGGATTATATAATAGGATTGCGTGAGCGAAATTATTGGCGAGAGACTTTTCATAAAGACAAACGAGAGTTGTGAAATGTTCAATGTGCGTATTTCGAAATCATATTGTTTCTTTATTTTTGACACCTTCAGCCCGTACAGGGGAATCCTTTCCCGCTCTAAGTTCCAGCTGACCTTGAACATGAAAGGAGGTCATTTCAGGTGGACGAGGGGTGAAACTCGCTCCTTGGTGCATGTTTGGGTGTTCTATAGAGGGAGACGAAAACTATAGGAATTCCTCTGATCCATCCTGGGATAAAATATGTGGGTTCCAAATGGCATAATGAGGAATTAATACTTTTGAAGAGTGCTGCTGAGCTGAAGGAACAGGCCAAAGGCACGTCCAATTTTCTGTTTCAAGGAATTGGATTTGACCTTCATGTCTGGAGTGGCCGGTTAAAATCCGAGCTAAATGGAAAATAAATTCAATAATGAAAATTCAAAATTATGTGCTTCACTTTTCGAAAAATTAGAATAGCCGAAAAAAATTTATCATTTTTCTGGATTTTGATGGTAAAAATGACAGAAACTGTAATTCGGTACTGTAATTAGTAGCTACACCTCAGTAAATTTCAGAGGTCATATTTTCTAAAATCGCTTTAGTGACCGTTTGTTTACACGATTTTTGGTTAATATTGGTTTACTTCCAAAAATTTGCGGGGGCTTTTTTGTCCTTTGACCCCACCCAGGTAACGCCCTACCTTGCATGTGGATGACACACACACCAAAGACCCTTCGGACATATTTTGCGTCAAAGGATGTTTTATACGATGTTTCATCGCATTTTAGGAAAACATCAGCTGAGTTATGCGCTCTCTTCCTTTCACTCCAAAACTTCATTAGTGTTTTCACAATCATTCTCACTTCCATTTCGATCCCATTCATCTTCCTTATGGAGATTCAAAAATGTTTTTCGCTATCACATAATAATTTGTTCTATGTACCCAAGTAACCGTAGAGGAAAACAAACTTTGTAACGCATAGCATTGAAAATATAACGAGGTGAAGTGAATATAGAAAAAGCCGAAAAGATTCAAAACATCAAGGCTGACCCGGAAATGTTAGTCAAAACATTTTATAATTTATATTTCCGACATTTTAGAATCTGCATTTTTACAAGTTTATAATTTTTTATACCAAACCGTTTTTATTTTTGGAATTTCTTTTGGGGAGTATAAATGTGTTTTACATATAAAATTTACTTAAAAACGTCGTTTCAGTTTTCCGATGAATTCCTATTTTCTTTCCTGCAAACGTTATTTTTGAGCGCTAAATTAAAAAAGCCGCACTATTAGCTTTTTTACGAAAATCAAAGTGCAATGTCTTTTTGGGTTAAGGTTACTCAATCAAAACTGTTTTTTCGTGGGAATCGGCTGAAGACCACCTCGAGTAAACACTCCGCATTTCGCCGGGCGCGAACCGGTTGTAGAATAACAGGAAGGCAACGTGTGGTGCAGCATACACATATTTTATTACACTGATATTTTGATAGGTTTCAAAACTGTCTGGCCATAAAAAATGCGGAAAAGATCAGAAGAAAAGTTTACAAAATACCAGAGGGAATAGTTTTAAACGTTTGCAAAGCCAAATGATCAAAAACTTATGAAAATGAAAAAATGC
The DNA here is from genome assembly GCA_022814885.1 of Ditylenchus destructor. Taxonomy (NCBI): domain Eukaryota; kingdom Metazoa; phylum Nematoda; class Chromadorea; order Rhabditida; family Anguinidae; genus Ditylenchus; species Ditylenchus destructor. Next base: position 134,755 of record JAKKPZ010000014.1, read on the forward strand.
ATAAAAGATATGTAAATAAATTTTTCAACTTAACCCAAAATTTTGAATTCCCGCCTAATCGCTTATTTAAATTTTTAACACTAATCGGAGACATCAACACAAAATTTTTTGCAAAAAATGATATCTCAAAATATTAACCCTTCATTGCCGAATGTATCCAATCGGATACGTTTTTGATTTGCTAAAGACTTCACAAAAAGAAAGAAACGAATGAGTGTTCATTATTCATACAAAGAGTGTGTCTGTAAATAGATCACATAGAAAAGAACATTTAAACATCAATTACGTTTTATGTAGCAGAAAAAAGTGTTCAGTTTAGTATTAGCATTATTAGTGTTAACTTTATTCAGTACTTATGGTATAAATTTTAGAACTGCCTGGCAAACGTGAACGCACAAAGAACCCACCTTCGCCGCCACGCAAACATCGAGAAAAAGAGCGCCGCCGCTCGAGAAGCCGTTCGCCAAAGCGCCGCCACTCCAAAAGCCGTTCGCCAAAGCGTAATAAGCACAGTCGCCGCTCGAAAAGCCGTTCGCCAAAGCGTCATAAGCACGGTCGCCGTTAAATTATTTGGAAAACGAACTTTTACAAGTTGGAGTTGTCGATTATAAGTTGTATTTCGATTGTGTTTGAAATAAAATTTGGCTGGTAAAATTGAGAGAAAAAAGAAATATTGCGGGAATCAGTTAAGCATCTCGTGGCACTGACGACGAAATCTTAAGATAACTGAATGAATTAAAAAAATTTCTCGCCGCTTAAAAGTCCACCAAAACTCCGCCTCAAGGATTTGATTGTTAATGTTCCTATTTGTGAAGATTTCTGGCCTATCTATGCCAATAGTATTTTGATCTTTGGCAACTAATCTTTAGTATATGATTAGGAATTGGCTCTAAGTCTCCCAATACCAAGAATCGAATCCTTATCGAATTTAATAATCCCTTATCCCGAAAATATTGCACCGTGATTTCAGAGAATGACATAGGTGGATCATAATCCTTAGCAGAATGAACAATTTCTAACTCGAATTTTGTACTTGTTTACGCTAGCCTCACAATGTAGGATGAGTGATACGACATAATATAAGCTATATATACTATGCTTATGACACGAGTTCCCAAATGGCAAAGAAAAGTCGTAAATCGACAAGCAATTAATACAAAGATGTTGGTCGGTCAAGACTGACAAACTCTCCTAGCTATCGAGTCCCTCTAAGGCGCACTGTGTCAGTTCGCACTCAATAGAATCTCCCGCTTTTCGACGCTCCCGGACCCCAAACTCGCGAGTACCTCCCCCCCAAAACCCATGATTTTAGGGGGGGTTATCAATGTCAGAATTGGAGTTGACATACGTGAAAACGTGACATCCGTGTGTCACGTGTGTCACGTAAAAGGGCAAGTACCCCCGTTGCGCCTCGGATCTGGGCGTATGATACGTCAATCGCTTCCTCTCGACGAGCCAAGACGATTGGTACCGGTCTCAGTAACGGCAAACCCTTATTCCGGAAGATATGGCTTCCGGAAATCCGGAAAATGTGGTGCGCGGCGCAGCCGCGGGTGGTCCGCGGCGGAGGCCGCGGGTGCGTCCTATGGATGTTCTCCTAATATACTACATGAGTTGAAAGTTTTGAGCGTTAACATAGCACCATTTGCTTTTGTAACATAATGCCAAATGATGGCATTAGAACCAAGCATGACAACGGACCGACCTTTTGCCCGGTCCGGTCCGATCGACCCCCCGGTCCGGTCAAGGGTGGACGCGGACCGACTTTTAGGTCGACCGACCGCTCGTGCCCGGTTCCGGACCAGGCATCGGTCCGGTCCGGTCCGGTCCGGACCGCGCCGACCGGTAAATTTCTAAATCTGAAAAAATTTCCGAGTCTCTAAATTAGTCTAAATTTTCGCATTAGAACATTGCAGTCTTAGGCTTAATTTGCAAGTTGTAGACTTTAGACGAGCCAACTTGTCATAAAGTCACTTTTCTGGTGAAGTGATAATTTTCAGCATGTAAATGCCTCAATATTCGAAGTCTCAAAATTCATGGTGTATGTCACAAAATTTTAAGTAGAACGAAAAATTTGACTGTTTGTCGAATTCAATTTTGGCAAATTCTGCGGATAAGTTCGAGTAACCAAATTGGCGAATCTTGCCTCAAGAATGCACTCGGCCGTGCCCGATAGGCGCGGCGAGCGATTTTGATATTTTCCTCAACATTGAAAATTTTCAAGGATTTTCTCCAACAAAATTTTTCAAAAATTTTCGCAAAATTTGGCAAACAGCATATTTATTTCGCCTGCGGCACAATGATTAGTACTAGTATAAACGGTGTCTATGAAATCAATATTGTTTATAAATTATATTTGAAATTAGCATCTAAAATTGCGCCGCTATCTAAAATTACAGCAAAACTAAAGGATAAAATCGCGCCGCAGCGAATTTTAAAAATCTCTAAGATACAATGTAAAGATCAAAGAGTTGGAGATGAAAATTTTCAGTGACGAAAATTTCTCAAAAATTTGCACCAAATTAGGCACCTTTTAAACGTCGTGCCCGGTCCGGTCCGAAACGGACCGGACCTCGGTCCGGTCCGGTCCGGACCGGCTCAGGTCGGTCCGGTCCGGACCGGACCGGTTCCGCTCGTCCACTGGTCCGGTCCGGTTCGGTCCGTCTAAAAGGTCAAAAATTTTTCGCGGCGCTACCTTCGGTAGCGCCGAGATTTTTCACAATGTAAAGGTGTTTTTAGGGTATTCCGATGCGCTGATTACGAATCTGTAATTATTTTTTCCGTATCGCATCAAGAATTTTAATTTGGTCTAAAATTTTGGCCAAAATTTCGAGAAAATTGGTCAATATTTTGTGAAATTTTGGCCAAAATTTGCATTTTTCACCATTTCACCATTGCAGATTTGTGATTAGTGCATCGAAGTAACCCAAAAAACTTAGACGCCGAAAATATTTGCGACTTAAAATGGCCGAACGAGACCGAGTTTTATAAGAGAAAATCATACAACAGCAAAAACGCCAGGCGAATATTTTGGAAAAATAGCAAAGTACAATAGAAAATGGAAGGAAAAATAGCGCCGCAGGCAAAATTTTTTATAAAAATTGAATTGTTTGCCAAAAACTTACATTGAACATTTTTAATATTTCAAAATTTTTTGCCGCCGAAGGCATTCTTAGGGGTGCTTGTTAAGTTTTGGTCGGTCCGGTTTGGTCCGCCGGACCGGCCACCCTCCGGTCCGGTCCGGTGCCCGGTCCGGTTGTCATGCTTGATTAGAACTCTAGAGGCAAATGGCCAACTTTCGGCAATGTTCGCATTCAGTTCTCCGTTAAATTTTGTGGTGTACTCTGAACTCAAAATGTAGGCGAAATATTTCGAAAGTTCACCTTTTCACGCTTAAATGGGCCTCTGTCCGTGAATTTAAGCTGAGCTGCCGTGGGTGGCGAACGGCGAAATTTCCTTGTTTCTGGGGAGTTGCACTATAACCGTGAACAGGCCTATTTTAGCTCAGCACATGTATTCCCATAAATGTAGCGTGGGAAATGACATATAAAGTTGGGAACGTGCTTGGGTGGTTTCTCTTTACTGCACACCTGGCACCACAAAAGAGCAAAGTTTAGAGGCGAGAAACATTCGTTGAATGCTAACGCACGAAATTACGAACAAGAAGTCTGATAAAACAGTTAGAAGGAGCTTAAAATACACCAACGTATACCAATTCGAGTCTGATTTCACCTGTCGCGCATATAATTATTTGCATAGCCATAGGAAATGCCCTTTAGATAAGAATATATCTCCAATGGGGAGGTATTTTAGCAAAAATTGTATCGAATTCGTATGATTTACCCGCTCAAAAATTCATGTTAGGGCCAGGCTGCCTGATAGTTTGATTTTTAATTCTAATGAATTTTCAGCGCCAAGTTTTACAGAAAATATTTCCACTGAATACTAAAAACTCAACCGACATAACGGAATTACAGTATCCAATATATTTGAACATGACAACTGAAAACGAAAACGCATTCTTCGCGTGACAGAATACATTCAATTCCAAGACAGTGATAAATGGTCTGAAGCGACGTCACTGAACACTTTTCATTTAAAACACTGCATAATTCATTGTCAGTCCCAATATGGCTGCGTTTCTTTTAGCATTTCGCACAAATTTCATAATGCTACACCTGCTTTTTGATATTAACGTCGTTCACGCAATTGAGTCTATGAAAAACACGGAACGCCTTCCATAGAGTTTTTCATAGCGGAACACAATTCTAGCAAATTTAAGCAACGAATCGCATCCAATTTGTCTAACTTGTGTCCACGGACTAAATGACTCCAAACATGTAAATAGAAAACAGTACACACGAAACAATTTAATGTCTAAAGTGTTTAAAGTCAATCTTATGGCTGAGCAAAACACACTCAATTTTCATTCGTAGTCTGCTCACAGCATATAGCTTCAAGCATTTCAAACTATATTGATTTCATTTGAAGTGGCGTAGCAGCAAGACAAGACACCTGCTTTTTGCCGTATAAGGAGACGCTCCAGACAGTAGGAAGCTGCGGATATCCGCCGTCATAAAATCTGCTGCCATTTTACAGACTGTAGGCGAACCCTCAGGCGACTGTCTATTCCTGCGTCATTTCTAAAAGAAGACCACCGGAGGCGCCGCCTGGGGCTGTTTCCGCCTCCTCACATAATTTTGCTTGAGAAACCGTCGTCGCACACTATCCAACGGTCCAATTGAACAGATCAGTTTTCAGAGTATATTTTAGGCTCTTTTCGCTATATTGGCCTTTTCTCTTTACTTTGCAAAACGCCAACGGTCTATGCCCAAAAAGGCCAGCGGGCGTTCAGGCGTAGGAAGTGTCTTCAGGGCACAATGGCGCAGTCATATAAAAGATATCAAATACGCCAATTCCCGGGCCAAAAAGATATCCAGGAGGGCGTTTGGCGGAAGGACGGCAACGTGCTAGCGGGCAGTCAGTTTGTTGGTTCTCAAACAAAAAGAAGCAATTTAAATCAAATAAAGCACTATTGCATCACAGTGTCGTTGCATCAAATTCCCGCAATAAAAAGGTGTCCGAATTCAACAACGTGATGCGTTAAATCTAATCAGTTCTGTATAAAGTGATTATAAAGAAATAACAGACAGAATGGAAGTTGGCAGTAAAAGTTAATCAGTTTTACAGTGACGAAATATAGTGTAAAGATTGGAAAAAATTATACAGTTATAATATGACACAGACAACTTTGGCTCTAAATTTGGTTTTGAAGTTAAAAGGTCAAAATATCTTCAAATTATTTTTTTGTATTGTTTTCGTATATTTTTCGAAACGGTATCTTTTATTGCTTTTATAGGTATTTTCTTTTCAGCTTTCGTATGTTTAAAAGGTAATAGTGGTACAACAGTGGAAAATAGTGCAATTTTGGTCCTTTTTCCCCCGGGATACAAACTGAAGCCTTTTAATCCTGAAGCCATATTCATAAATATTTTAGTAAAAGTCACTAGTAACACTATAAGTACAACGAACGCTACAAACCATGGAAATGTACCTGAGCGGCCTAAGCGGTCATCTTTTTCAAAAGGGCTCAAGTAATACGGAAAATTAAAAATTTGTGTTTGGTGAGTTTTCTGATACAAAACCGCATGTTTGATTAAAATCGACAAAAACGTGCTTATCGTTTTGCGATTAGCGCATTTAGTAAAATAATCCCGGATTTTAACCACAAAATTATCGCTTTTATGCAATGTTTTCTAGTATCAGTATATTCTTTTCCAAGTATTCATTACTGAAATTGTAGGATAAAAAGTGTAATAATACAAAAAATGGCTTTGTACTGAAACACATTAAGAAAACGATTTCATGATAAACAACAAAAATATGGAAGTGACGATGACACGTACGATATACGTAAGAAAAGTAGGAATTCTTTCTACGGGAGGAGTCAATCCTTGTGTTAAAGCCACAAGTTTGGGCGCTAGCCATATTTAGGGTGCTCTCTTTATTACTGTTTGAATCTCCCGTCAGTGATCAGAGATCACGACCGATAAATTCATGTGGGTCTAAGTGATCGCGCACTGATCACTTTCCAGAAAATAAGCACAATAAAACACTTTAACTCTCGCATTCTCAATTTGTTTTCAATTTCCAATAAACAGAAACAATGTTGAATTACATTAAAATTATCAGTGTTTCATCTTATTATTACACGTGTAGTTCATAGAAATTAGCAAAGTAGAAAGTAATCCAAAACACAATTTTTACAAAATGGACACATTTACCTCTTTCCGAAAACGAACTTTCTCGAACAAACGTAAATGCCAATTTATTAGCAATTGTAATGGAAGAATTTTCATGGGAATTCGTCTGCAATTGTCGAAAAGTGTAGGATTTCGGGGAAAGATATTTCAGACACAAAATGAATACAAATTGTACTAAAATAGCACCTGAGTTCTGTGAATTTTAACATTTGTGGCAATATTTTAAAGGTTCTTGCTCAAAGGCTTGTCTTTTCGAGAAATATACTTCTATGGCAAAAGAGATCAAGGCTATGGTGAATAGTCGAAATATGTTCGAAAAGTCAATTCTGTTTGTAGAAAAACGATATTGAAATACATCCCTGTATAACACATTTTTCAGGCGAATCATAACGAAAATATTTCCGTTCTCGCTCGTTGCGAAGAATATTAAAATTGTGAAGTGTGACATTCATAAACACACATACAAAAATGGCGTTATAAAGTAAGGTAAAAAAGCAATATTGCACTTGATTTGAAATCGGGAAACTATTGTGAAATACATATTTACCAGTCAGTATTATTGTAAAAAGGTATATGAAATCCAAGAATTATCACGATAATCCAGTAATTCTGGTGTTTCGGGAAAATCCGACAATATTTCATATTTTCCATAATTTAAAAACTGTGAAAACTACGAAATGAATAGCACAGCTATTTTATGTGTTTGTGCCTGTGCTTGTGGTTGTTTCACAAGCACAAGCTATTTTATTTAGCAAGGCTGTTTTATTAAGCAGTTAAAATATAGGTAAATGTTACTAAGAAACCATTGTCTGTATGTCCGTGGCTGGACTGCCGTTTAGACCCCTTGCACGACTCATTTCGGGGCAAGTGATAGTTTAAAATGTTCTTACGGATGTGCTGATACAGATTTTCAAAAAATTTAGACAACATGTAGACAAAATTTTTTAGACAAAAATTTTTTGTCGCGGCGCTGGACGCCGCGATAGCGGCGGTGCTTTTTCTAGTAATAGACTAAATTGTTGCTTGCAACTAGGTTAGCATTAATCTGACTATATTTCTAATCTTCTTACACATTACTTTCAATTTGTTCGTTATTCCATTACCGTATCCAGTAATGCAAACTGAGAAATTACAAAATAAATTCTCACGTTTCCAAAAGAACGTGACTACAAATTTACTAAAATTACCGCCTCAACACCAAAAATAGCAACATTTACAATTGACATATCTTTGAATTATGACATATTGCTTAGTTTTTCCCACAATGTTCTCATAAATTTTCGCAGAGAACAAAAGATTGAATCGAAGCACGATATTTTAACGTTAAAAGTTCGAAAATAAACAACGTGCGGATCGGAATATTTGTACTAGAGTTCAGCTCATACCTTCAAAGTATAATAAAGAATGAAAAGCTTTCCTCTGAGCCATTAGCAAGCCGTCCGATGATGACTCTGATGTGCTATATCTCTTACAGTACATTTTGAGAAGTACTTGAGATACTGAGAAAAGCAATGTTTGACTTTACTTTTAAAGTCATTTTTCTATTTTCGTTACTAACTACAAAGCACTTTGAAATGTTGGTACAAAATTTAATTATCGTCTGGCTGTAACATTTAGCATCAACACAGACTTGGAAGGTCGAAAAAATATATGAAACAACGCAATACAAGTTAATAATAGATTTTATGCACTATAAGTTAAATAAGATTTGATTTTGGATACTGGATAAGGTCAGCTTGAGGTATTTATAGTACAACTTGTTCTTGTTCTTTGTGCTTGTGATTTGGCTTGTATTATATACAAGCACAAGAAAGAAAAATTCACCTTAAAACATCATAGTAATTTACAGAGAGATAATTCCTTAGTAAAGTTTCAAAACAATAAAAACGCGGATCTCATGTTGAGAACGTTTTCATTTTCACAGATTCAAGGGGTATAAGTCAGGGGCGCACCCAGGATTTTTTTTTGGGGGGGGGGGCACGTTTCAGTGGAAATGGCCATTTTGGGGGGGGGGGTACCGTGTGGAGGGCGCGACCGACTTTTGGATTTTGGGGGGGGGGTACCGGACCAAATTTTTGCCCAAATTTGCACTGATTTACACTCATTTTTTCAAATTTTCCCATTTTGGGGGGGGGGTACGTACCCCCGGTACCCCCCCCCTGGGTGCGCCAGTGGTATAAGTGTCATTCATGTAACATGAAAAAATCGAAAGAATGATTCCCAAATAACTCAAACCTTCAGAAAAGCACCGCTTTATATTTCTTAAATATGAGAACATTTATAGTTTAGATCCATTAAACCGAATGACACCATAGAATGATGCCAAAGTCTAAGACTATTTCAACAAAGGTACCGGAAGGGGTTGGCGTGGACCAGTGCCGCTATATTGGGTGGGGCACCGAAAACATGTGAAATAGTCAAACAAAGATAGCAAATTAGCACTAATCCTACAGTGCTGCTGAAGCATTTTATAACGGAATTATAGTGTACAGTTTCCGCAAATCATATGTTTGCATTATCTTCACATGAATTGCTGGCGTTAGCAAATTTCAAAAATTGGACCAAATTTCGCTTAGAGTGGCGATGATGTTAGAAAAAAAGATGACAAACTAGAGAAGGTGTGGCTTAAATTAGTGATGAAAAATTCACTAATAGAAAAACGGATGCAGGCTTTGGAAAATTCTTGCAAGAAAAATATATGTCTGAAGAGGTATATAAAAAATACCGTAAAACCTGTAATTTAACCCCCGGGGCAGAATTATTCAATCGACCTCTAGGGGGGGCAAAATTAGAGGGGGGTAAAAATAGAGGGGGTAAAATTATTCAATCGGTGTTAGGCGCGGCGCGAAAAATTTTTGGGTTTTTTGCTCAAATTTGCTCAATTTTCGCTCAAAAAATTCAAAATTTGAATTCCCGCCCAAAAAATTTTGAATTTTTTTCGAAATTTTTGCCATTTTTTGCAAACTTTTGGCAGTTTTGCAAAATTTGGGAAAATTTTGCAAAAAATGGTAAAAAATAGGTAAAAAATTCAAATTTTTGGCAGAAAATTTGAATTTGCTCCAAAAATTTGAATTTTTGGCATTTTTGGAAAAATTTGCATTTTGGGGGGGGGCAAAATTAGAAGGGGGCATAATTACTCGATCGACCTCTAGGGGGGGCAGAATTAGAGGGGGGGTAAAACAAGAGGGGGGTTAAATTACAGGTTTTACGGTATGTGAAATCAAACCTAAAGTGCAATGCTTTCATGGCCACAATTTTGGCCTAAAAATGACGGTTTGATATTTTTGAGGAAAAAAGCATGGAAGTCAATCCGCTCAAAAGTCTGTGCAATTTGAGAGGAATCTATCTAACCATTTAAAATTGTATTTGAAGGGGGTTAGCATAATCAGTTTTGAGCTAGCCCCTTGTAAATGGCTAAAGTGCATGATCATGGTGGGACCAACTTGCTCATAATCCTCTCAAATTGCACAGACTTTGAGCGGATTGACTTCCATGGAAAAAAGTTAACCTAAATTTTTTAACCTAAATTAAGCAAGTTTTACTAAAATGATAATTTTTGATGAAAATTTCGTTTTTACGACATTTAATTAAATTTTTGGGCACGAGAGCGATTTTGTTTTTATTATTTGTATTACTTTTACTTACATTGGTTTTCTATTCTTCGTAGTTTCGCTGTAAAATCAAAAGTGGCCACTCCTACAGTTACCTAACTGTAGGAGTGGCAACGTTTAATTTCATGGCAGATGATTGATTACTATTAGCATTTTGTCTTGAAATCATATGTTTTCATACACTTTTTCAATTAGTCATTGACGTAAGCGAATTTTAAGGGGGACGAGATGGTTACAAGATAAAAAAGTGGACTAGCATCGCAAGAAAAAAGTATAACCTGTTAAGTAAAGTCTGTTAAATAGCGCTGTTTAAATCGAAGGATCTCGTCTGCAATAGGAAAATAAAAATACGGTGTCTAAAAGGAAAGTCTAAAAGAAAATCTTCAAAGGTTGCCAATTTAAAATTAGGGTACATTTATCATTTTGCCCAACTTATACCGTTCGCTTGGATCATATCTAAGATACTAGCTGAGACAGCGAGTCGCGGCTCCTTACTCAGCTCGGAAGCGGGTAGCCTGCATCAGCGGCGCTTCGCGCACCGCCATCAGCGGTCAGAGTTGGGTTGTACGTGAGTAGAGCAGCATGAGACTATTTCGGACCTTCGGCCCTCAATTAATTATTTGGGGGTGCCTGGCTTTGTCAGCGGAGCCTCGCGGCCTTCGGCCGTCGAAGAGGGGGGGGGGGGTTTGTGGTGCCGTAGTTTGTAGTCAAAAACGGTATACGGAGAAAATTTTTAGTTTGTAGTCAAAAATGGTATACGGAGAAATTTGTGACATACACACACACTGACGGACATAAGCCGCGTATAAGAAAAGATTCCAAATTCATGAATTGCATGTGAAGTTGCGAAGAATTGTAATAAACAGTTGCCTCTCTTATTATCCAATACACTTATTAATGCATTCAATCTTCTAACAGCTGATAGATAATTGATAAATCGTATTAAAATAAATCGACTTGCTGTTATTTTCATATGAATTAACGAAACTGAAGGAACGAAATACTGTGCAAACAAATTTTGAGTGGGTTAAAGCATCTAATATGAGTATGGCGAACAAAAAGAAGAATGTGAAAGGAGTTGATGTTAGTAATCAATTTGCACTACTGCCTTTTTAGAAAACTTAAAATTTTAATTTAACTGAAACTTTGCAGTTTTAATTCACCATTTCCATTGCAATTGTAATGGAAATATTAGAATTTACAGATCATACATAATGCATCTCCGGCTAGATCGAGCCTATTTTCAATAGTATAAAATCCCTATATAATAAGCGGCAACGTTGTGAGGCTCTGTCCGAGCGCAAATGTTCGGGACCTTTCCGTGGTTAGATCGGGGCAAGTGAGGTGTCATTTGAAAGCCCTGAGGCTGTAGGTCCCGACAAAATTGTCGGAACCAAAATTTGAATATTTGAATTCGCGCCAAAACCGAAAAACGTGTTTTTAAAGGTTTTGACCTGGGGAAGTGATGTTTTTTTATGTTCCCAATCGATTTCTGAGGCGATTCTGGACAACTTTGCTTTTTACACTTTTTGATGTGGCGCATTTTTGAAAAAAGCCACTTTTAGGCCAAAAATCGGGTTTTTTGATGCAATGTGTATACGGGTCGGATTTTTGGCACCCGGGGGTTTTCGGGTGCGCTGATCACGAATCTGACGTCAGATTCAAGATTTGTTCTCACGAGGTCGTGGTATTCTCACGAGGTCTCTCACGAGGTCGGAACTTTCCCAGGCGGGATGTTACTAACGGGTGGGATGTTACTAAAGGGCGGGATGTTACTAAAGGGCGGGATGTTACTAACGGGCGGGATGTTGCTTGGTACAACTTAGTACCGCTAGCTTGGTACCGAACAACCAAATCTGACCGCTGATGGCGGTGCGCGAAGCGATGAAGAACCCAATCTCCCGCTGTGCACACTCCCGCTTCCTAGCTAAGAGGGGCCGCGAAGCGGCCCATCTCAGCTAGTCGCATAGATTACAACGAAAACAACAAAAAAGTAAAATGCAACGAAGTGTAGCTCAATTTTGTGTATTTCGGTAAATCATCTGGCCTTTCTAAGTCAAACCCACGCTTATATTACCAATGTTTATATTTTGATCGTCAAAATTGGAGAACAAAACTTCAATGACAGAAAATAGCAGACCAAAATCCAAAGCTCTGCGTCGCTAAATGTTTCAATTAATTGGTGCTTGATACAATTGTTATTACAACTGTTATTAATATAAACACTCGTGTTTTGCAGCATTCAGACTAGAGAAAATAAAATATGAGCGAAAACGAAACTCCATGTGCTTTCAAGGAACGACTTTTCAGAATAAAAAATCGGAAGGACAGACACTAGTGGGTAAAAAATAAAAATTCTGTATCGGGCCTTAGATAACTGATCGTTATTTTTATATTCACCTTAGACTGTTTCAATACAAATCCTGAATGATTTACGCTCAAACACTGACGAAAAGCAACATTTTAAACAATGTTAAAGTTGCAATAAGAAAATACGTATTCCTCTCATACAGACAATTAATCTAGATGATTTGCAATTGTAGAGGAAGGTAAAAGGTGCGGCTGTTTATATGCGATGGCCTTTACACCGGTCTTCTGGCCTTTACGTCAAGCACACGTAGAAGGGGGTAATTAGAATGCCAAAAATACATTTCGGACGAGGTGACTCCATTATTTCGTTAATGAAATCACTGTCTTAAATTTTATTAGAGAATGGAAAATGGTACTTTATATGTCCGTGTTATGAATGCATTGGATACTTCCTGAAATCTGTTATGAAAGCCAAATTAACGGTCGAGGAAATTTATAACATAATTTAACATAGTTATGGGACATTTCCAATTTTGAACAAAGTTCTGAGAATACCTTGAATACCAATATGACGTTTTTGCAACAAAGAAGGTATCATAATAGGCCAACTCTTAGAATGAACGTTATTATGGACTTTTTCAAAATGACACCGTTAAGGCTGAATATGTTTATTATTTATATGATTTACAACATAGCTCCATGGAATGGTATTATGTACATATGACTCTAAATAGGATGCAGTTTAGCGGATGCAAAGTCGACGTTCACCCAATCTTCCTCTACCTGAAATTAAATTTATTATTATCATTATATCTGATCGATGAAATAGAATGGATTAACAAAAATAGTGAAAACATGTAATTTTGGAATTTTTATAAGGAATCCAGAGTTCCCAGCGGAATTAATGAATAGAATGAAAAATTCCAAAAGTTATAGCGAAGAATGAGAACACTTACATTATCCAGCGTGAAATCGTGCCGGCGTTCCTCCCATTTAACTTTTCGAAAATCGTCGATTATTTGCATCCACAATTTCGGGTCAAAGGCAGCTAAGTTCACCCGATTTCGCTGAAAAAAGAAAATCAGAATTAGCAAAAAGGGTATTCTAGAATATGCCCTAAAAGAATATCTATGAGCGAAAAGCGTCCGTGGACATGGTAAAAGAAATTCGTACTATGTTTCCAACAGGAAATAGAGTATAAGTTATAGTACAGGTTGTGTACATGGTCTTAGAAATCGTGATATAGGAGTTCCCTAACAAATCAAATATCCTAGTGAAAAAATTTACCTTTTGATCACGTAAAGTTGAAATGAGTTGAAATAAATTGGCTAGGGGTTTTTGAAAGTTGAGCGATTCCACCAGTACTCTTTGTTCAAGGCACAGTCGAATAATACAGTAATTGGTTTTGAAGAGAGTCGTAGCAAATAAATCTTCCGTCCATCGAATGTTCAAGCACAAATCACTCGTTAAATGTCTGTAAGGCAAAATGCAGTGAAGAATTGTGGAGAGGGAATCGGTCAATTGGCAGGCATATGTTAAGGCAGCCAGGGATTGACGAGATTCCAAGGCTAGGTCGGTACAGGATGAATTGGCACACAGTTCTGTTCCCAGATGATTGAAGTCGTCAAAGACAATTATTGCGTCGCGTATCTGAAAATTTCGTTAAATAAAGTCGTGTTGCGCAATTTATATCGTTGTAATTTTTGCTGATTCATGGGATCATTCAGTATAGGTATGTTACATGCCAAAATGTTCCCACGCTCATGGAGAACATTTTCGTATCTATGTATCTCATCAATAAATCAGCAAAATTACAAAAAAACGGAAATTGTGCCAATTTAAACTATGCATTAACTTGATAATTTCGCCTATATATGGGCCCATGAATACAGATACTAAACTTTCCCAGCTTCGAAAGTTATATGTAGACCTAATTTTGTGACATTCTGGCAACATTAACTTCTACATTAACGAGTCAATTCTTGCGTAAAAATTCATATAAATGGAGATCTCATATCCTACCCTGAGTTAATTAAATATCTGTTTCTATAAAATCTGCACAGAGTATACATTATTAAAGAATTACAAATCCTAACAATCTTGCTATCAAAAATCAGCGATTAATAAATAAGAAGCTTCTGTAGACCAAATTGTCAACATAAATATTTCTATGATAAAACCAGGTATCGGCTACATCGATCGAGTTTGTATCAACTGTTATAATAAAACTCTAAAGACAACCTATAATAAAAATTAGTCTGTGAAGGTCGTTGGGATACATCCTAGACACTATAATAAAAGAAAAAATTAGGAGCAAAAATAACTTACAGAGAAAAATATTTTCTTCTGCTGACCAGACCAAGCATCTGTGTTGCCACTTGGTTTCTTTTCTATTCTTTTGATTGGAAATATATCTACCAACGAAGAAGTTGCATGAAAGATGCACATGCCCAACTGAAATTACATTGTATTTTATTGAAATTAAAATATAGGAAATCATATACATTTTCATCTGCTTTGGACAATGAACTTCTCAGGTTGTCGTTTTCGATCTTTGTTCGAGCGATTCGATCCGAATGTGCTAGCATTTTCCTCTAAAATTATAACAGCTTGTGCTAATATTAAAAATAAAATATATTAATAACTTAACGTCTCATAATTTTCAATTATTGAAAATTTTGCAGATTTGATTCTACCACCAGTCGATAACATATCATGTTATTATTAAACATTATGTTTTTTCTTTTTAACAATGTTTTTCCTTTAAAACCAGAAAATCCGCTAAATTTAACATTATTTATTCTTTACGTACTTTATACCGTAAACAAGAATCTTGGTCGCCTAGATAGAATTGCAAAAAATCTAAAAAATTTTCGCAAAAAACTTTCGCTGCGGCAAATGGGAAAATGTTTTGACCACTAAATTAAAATGAGAATAATCGATCTAAAAAAACAGCGGAAAAGCTAATATTCAATTTATTCGTTTTTATTACAACACACAAGTACTAGTGTGCATTTATATGGCAAATTTCTTATTTCTGCCTGTGCAGGCACACCGTAATTGTTGCAATTATAAACCCAAAATACGAAAAATACCTCAAGCAACACCACATTCTTTCTGTTCTTTACAGTATTCAGGCCAACATTCCCGATTCTCTGCCTTAATCTCTCTATGCGCTCTCTCTTTTCTGCTATCTTAGACTTCAATTCAAGAATCGATTGTTGCTTTTTGTAGAAATCCGATTCAAAATTTATCTAAAATCATATCTTGAACAAAAAATGAAATCGGTGACAGAGTACCTGTTCTTTTAGTTGAGCTTCTATCCGTTGGCAAATCTCCGCTTTTCTTATAAGCAACGAATGTCTGGATTCTCGAACTTTGTTTAGCCTAAACCAGATATATGATATATATTAAAAATATAGCTTTATATATTTCGGTGGATGGGCTAGCCGGAAAGGCGTGATGAACTTCTCTGGATGTAACTGGGCAGTTAATAGCCCGGTCTGCGTTTTATTAAGTGGACTTCCGAAAATAATTTTTGACAAAAATCGCATTGAGATTCCGAAATTTCGAGTTTTGGTCTTCACCTTTCATTATTATTGCAAGAATTATTGCAAAATACGTTAAATAATGTTTCAATAAATTGCACTTTATGTCTGAAGAAAATAGTAATAGACGTCTCTTCTTAATGAATATGACGCTTCTATCTCATCCACGAAACGGGACATACCTGAGAAATGTTGAAGCGCAGGAGGCACACAATATTTCTGAGTTACTATCGCGACAACATGGGCACTTTATCATTGCAGGTCGGTTGTTTTGGAACATTGGTCTAAAAGCAAAATTATATAAACTATTGACTTGGTTTCAAGGCAACATATGGTACGGTTGTATATTTTAATTACGGTCAATCTTAATAATCTTAATAAGTTTTTGGATTTTGTTAGTTTGGACACGAAGTAACCAAATATTCGTTTATGGTTTCTTTTCAAAAAATAATTTTCTGTTACTTTTCTGCTGATATAAATTTTCATATTCGCTATCTGTTACAAAAGTTTTGGTGCAATAGTACACCATTTTATCCCTTCCCAAGGTAATTTCGGGACATAATTTTATTTTTATATCAACGCCAGCTCGCAGCACAAAAATTTACTGTGCACATCAATCGGTGCGTTCAAAACGCTGAGGGTCAATTCTGACTGCAACCTGGCTTTGAAACTGATATATAATCTAAAAATTTCCTACCTATTGGTATATTTTGCCTTCATCGGAATGGCACTGATGCAATCATGGCTCTCAAATTGATGGACAATACCGGGCAGAGAGTGGCCTTGCGTGGGAAATGAAGGCGGGCGAGTGGCGTAGGGCCCCCCGAATGAGGTGCCCGCGGCCATCATGTCGGCGTGTAGCGGATTATTAATCATCGAGATAATCACGCCGTTACCTTCTCCCAAACCGACGATATCTCCGACTGAGCGAATTGGCGAGGTCCCTACGATCACAATTTTGACGCTGTCGTTGCTGGAATTATTTGAAAGTGAAATCTTGAATGGACGCAACCGCGCATGGAAGAGATCAATGATAGCGGATTGCAAAGCCATTTTGCGTCCATCACTCAAGAAAATTGTATTAGGGACATTATGTGATATAAGTTCGTTATTATTCCCAGGTAAGAATGAGTATCTGACAAAGCCTAATAAGACTCGCAGATTCTTATGATATTGCTGGAAATAGATATTAATTCAGTAATTTTTTCCGAAATCAATTCAAGAAAATTTTCTGTCAGAATGAAAATGATTCGAAATTAGATAGACCTGTATAAATCTTACTTTTAAATCCAATTACTGACGAATACATTGCGTAAGTAATGGTCATTAAAATCAATCTCAAAAACTTATGGAAGACCATTTTAAGAAATAGTATTTCAAAATAAACATAATCACATAAAATTGTCCATCCAGAATTTGATTAAGCAGTTACATAAAAAACTCAAAATTTTGAAGACAACATTGGAATCATCCAAAATGCAGGCTTAACTGAAACAAAAATAAAAAGAGGCCGCGTGATACGTCGTAAGAAGATTTTGAACAATTTTAACCGTTCACATGAGCAATTTACTGGCACACACCGCGAGGTCATTCCAAAGGCGCATAGCACAAATGTTTTGCGGGAATTTGAACATTATTTGACGGGAAATTTTTCAGAATACGTTTTAAACAAGCAGAAAGTAGCTAAACATTATTTGCAGCAAAATAACAGAGCAAGATCTTTGAAAGATGCAACAATAATATTAATTTAAAAATTTCAATACTACTTAATTATTTCAGTGCACAAAAGTGAAACTTTAAACTACCAATAAGTTAATTGAGAACACAAATACATTTTATCAGAAATTCTTGTGAGGTTTTGAGTTTGTTAAACATTATCCATGAAAGCATAACTCCTGATTTGCATTAAAACCTACAATATATGGCATATTTCTTTTCTTGTATTTTTGGAATTCCTGCATGGTAGAACCGAATACTTAGCACAAGTTAAATACTAGTTCCATAATTGTCATTTAAACAAACGAAAGAATCCAACTTGAACAATTCAAAGCTGTGAGGCTAAGCTGTTAGAGCTTAGCAGGCACAATGATATGCACATATTTCACTTTTTTACCTCCGGACACAGTTAGGTGGAAACGGTTATTTTACACGGTCCTGTTCCATGCATAGAAGAGAATTCGCTATGATATATGTTTATAAATTGTTCATTGCAAATGATAATTATCGCTAAACTTTTATTCCTTAAAAACTATTCGCCTTCTATAAAAGTATAGTTTTTATTTTTCATTTCTTGATAGATACTTTGGGTTGGCAACGAATCCTGTCGTTTCTCCGCAGTCAAGACATTTCCGGTACACCTTTTTGCGACCTTTTCCTATCGAAATGACTGGTTGTCTTCCGCACGTGGTCGTCCAAATCCTGAAGCATTTCTTGCAAATGTTTCGTTTAAAATCGGTGCTCAGCTGAATTTGCTCGGCATAGCTGATTTCTTGGAGATTTTTGAGGTAAACTTTCGAGAGGTGGCTCAATATATCGTCTTTTGAGACGCTTTGTTGAGCCAAAATTAAGGCAGCTTGCTCGAGAAATGACAATCGAAATGTTGATTCTCTGGCTCGCATTGATATAATTTTCGCTAGAGGTTGATCAGCTTTGTCGCAATTTCCTGTAAATTAAATTATACAAAAATAGAATACCATTAAAATCTTTTTCGGTTCAGTTTTACTATGTTATCTTTTACGCTACTTCCTATCATGTTTTGTCTGTTCTGAAATAATTCACTATATTTAGCGTACACAAAAAACCTTTGAACCTGAAAAAGCAGAAGTGTTATAGCATGTGCATTTTCAATTATTTTTTGCACTATTACTTACATTTTTTGTCTAACCGTGAGAATTAGCGAGCACATATCAATAAATTAATTTACACGTCGTTTTTACGACGTGTTGAAACATAGTGATGTAATAAATTGTGTCTTTGCTCACACTTTCATACTTTAGGCCTTTTATTTAAAAAATTTCCAATGATGAAAGGGACTAATTGATAGTTGACATAAAAATGAGCATAATTGGCACTCCCCTCAAATTAATTGTGAATTGATTACATGACAGAAAGTAAAACCGTTATCATTTGCTGGTTCAAACTCCCTCTTTTTAGTACAGAATGCCAATTCGTCAGTGAAGTTTGGAATATCCTTCTACAAATATATACGTGTGCATTGTTAGTAATTTTTATTTATATAATTTGAAGAACTAAACAATGGAGACAATTCTTGAAAAGTCGCTTTTCTTCAACGTGATTGATCCGCCAAACCTTCGCATAACGGCTCCAAGATGGCTTCAAGTTAGTTTAATCAAGCATAAGTACAAAGAACACAAAAAATTGAGATCTTTCACCAGCATTACGTTCCTAAACATGTGAGAATTCATTCGAAAATTATGCTGAATGATTGAGCATTTTTTACTTTCTACCACAGAGATAAAGAAAGATTGATTTGAGAAATTCGGAAATGACAGAATTACAAACCGGAAAAAATATAACCAAAAACAGCATATTCTTTGAACAACGACAGGAAAAGAATTTGCTAAGCCTTTTTTCTCACCAAAATTTCCTCAAAATTTTATTTAACAAATTTCACATATATTCAGTCATGAAACATTGCGAGAGTTCATAGGAGTGTTACTTTATTTGCCAATAATGCAAGCTGAACTTTAGATGCCCTCTCCAATGCAAGCATTCGCGTTCGTGCTGCTCACCTATTTCCTGGTCACAGGAGGTGTGGTCTACGATATTATCAACGAACCTCCGAGCATTGGCTCGGAAGTCGACGAAAGAGGAAATAATCGGTAAGTTTTCTTAATGGAATTTAAATTTATTTTTGATGTCTTCTTGACTCATCCTTGCACATGAAAGAATCAATAATACTAACATTTTACGCATTTTATGTGGAAAATTTTGTTACTTTATTGAAAAGTGAGGTGAAAAAGAAAAGAGAAAGTGATTTTTGAAGCAAATAGTTTAGTCGTTTTGATCCTGATCCTAGACAACTAAACATAAGTTGTTGTGAAGTCGGATCCTCCTCACTAGGACCGTCTCAACTGGAGATAGTTTTCACGAATGAGTGCTCGGCGGTTTTGAAATGCAAAATTTCATTGACTCACAAACACATGACTTAGAAACTCACCAAAATGCGCGCTAAGGAAAGAAATAAAAATGACATTTGTTCTTCATTCAGCATTTGCCATGCACTCATTCGTTAAAACTAGCTCTAACTAATCAAAATAAAGTCATACTTGTACACGTGCTTTCATATATGGTAATAATTATTGAGAGATGAGTTTTAGACCGGTAGCCATCATGAAATATAGAGTGAATGGTAAAGTTTCAGTTTGCTTTCGGTCCTTTAAAATATATTTTTATTTTAGGCCAGTACATCATGGAAGGACTCGCTGCCAGCTTTATGTTCTCTTTTGGAGGTAAAATTTTGCTTTGCTTAAATATTCGTAATTTTGTTGTAAGAGGGAATACTGAGGAATACGGTCAATTTCTAAGATTATTCACTTAGTACTGCCAAAAGTGTTTTTAATAATAATAGAGTATTTCAAATTTTTGATTAATTTCAGCTATTGGCTTTATTATTCTGGATCTATGCAACAATCCGTTAACTAGCAAAAACAACCGTATCATGCTGCTTGGCTTGGGATTCAGTTGTGTTCTCATGTATGTTTACTTAATTTTAAATTTGTAACGTAATTTGTTCATATATTTAACTTTAGCTCTTTCATGACCACGCGAATGTTCATGAAAATGAAACTGGTAAGATCTTACAGTTTTATTACGAGCCCTAAGTGAGAAAAATAGGACGCTCTATATTGGAAAAAGTCCGTAACAGTTTGAAAAAGGCGGATCTAAATATGTGAACATATAATAAGAATTTTGACTTTCGGCTTTTAGATCTAATTTATTTGCGTATAAATTCTTTGAGTACGAAAACGAGGCAGGCTAAAAGATTTTGCTAAGATCGTAAAACGGTTTAAATTATGGCTAATTACTTCAATTTTTACATATCCCTCGTTAGCTAAAAATTATACTTCACATCCGAGACCGAAAGTCAATAATATTTGTAAGGAGAAACAAATTTTTATGTTTGCAAAAAATGAGCGAAGCCCAAATATGGAATAATTGCTGACTTTCCGGTGTTCAATTTTGTAATCTCTTGGTTTCAGCCGGACTATATGAACTAATTGGTCGCGCCACGCATTTGAATGCTAGCTACGATTCCTTGGATGAATGCACGCAATACATTAGTTTCACCAATCAAATTTCATTTGTACTTCTTCGACAGTTGAATTTCTCTTTGTAGTCCACTTTAATTCATTATTGTCTCATGTTTTAGGTCATTTTACCAAATACCGTCCAAAATTAGATTACCAAAAACCCATCGTATCCTGTTTTGCGTATAGATTCGAAAATCCATATTTGAATTGGCACTAAAATGTTTATTTTAACTTTGGGTTGGAACCTCGCAGTCAAAGAAAATGGTAACATTAATCAACAATAATGTTTCATTTCAAATCATCAAAATTTTCGAATAATTCATTTTCAACGAGAATTCAAAATTTATTACCTAAGCAAAACATTTCAGTGTTGAGTTTTAACTAAAAATCACGGAAATCAGCTTTTTTATCATTGTTACAAAATATTCCTAAAACATCACACCTAATTTTCTTAATTTTGGAAGAGTAATGATGCGTAATTTTGGAAGATGAGCGAAAATGCAGATTAGAAAGGCTTCCATATTTTGCACATACCATTACTTATCAAGTGCCCTCTGAAACTTATACCTAACTTATCCATCAAAGACTGAGTGATATTTGTTGCCTCTGCTCTTGTTATTAGCCAATTTTCTTGTTATTTATTACACCGAATTGTTGAAAGCCTTTAATTTAATAATGCAATAGAATGATTAAAAGACCGTTTAATAATGTGTTCGCCCAATTATTACAATCCCGTTTCCCGTTAGCTTTCCTTGCCATTTTACACATATTCCCTCAAGCTCATCAAAAGTTTCCATTTTTACAGCGGCGCCCACTCATTTCCTAATTACATTTATTAATCTAGTTATTAAATAAATACAAAATACATCGTGGGGCGCTATATCCAATCAAGAGTCTTGAGATAGTTGCTTGAGTCAAGGCTAATTCACAGTTTTATTGTTGATAAGCCACAATTGCGGAGGCAGTCACCGGAAGCTAATCATAAAAATTGAATTAGTGTCGTCCATTAATCTACGTAACGTTTAATTTTTTAGTAAATATTGGCCGTGCGCCATATAAGGAGGACTTGTATCAAATATGTTTTATCCTTACCATTCAAATATAGCAAAACTGTATAATATTCGAAGAATGCATAATTTATCAAGACTTACCTATCTATTAGAAACACAGTTACCGTATTCCCTGTAATTAGCCCCATGGACTTAAATTATTCAACCTCTGAAAAATTTTGGAATTTGAATTTTCAAACTCAATTTTTTTCCGATATTTTCAATGACAAAGTTTTGGCATTGGGGTTATTCTTACGTAACTTGACGAGATCTACACGAATATGCACTTAGTTTTTCTCAAGATGGCTAGGGCGCTAATTGGCATTCTGTTGGGGTGGGGCTAAATTAGAGGGTGGGGTTAAATTAGAGGGTGGGGCTAAAAAACAGGGAATACGGTAGATTTTTATCTTCAATTTGCAATAACCTAAAATATTGCAATCGACTTCAAGTTGGGCTAAAAGGAATAAAATTTTTGGCGCGTTTTTCTAAATGATAATAACCTTATACGGCAACGAAAAGAAAATTTCGTGCTGTCTTGTATTCTTACTAACTTGCTAACCAAGTTTACTACACAATTTTTCTGGATTTCAGAGGGGATTGTAGTCTGGAAAAATCCTGTTGGCTATGGTCCAGCAGTCTACAGCCCGCGGATATTGTAATCTTGAGATTAAACTAGGCAAAAATTGGTCGGAACACATGATTAGTCTTTTCAATCGCTTAAATTTTTATTTAAGCGTCAGGCGAAACACCTGAACGTTAATTTCCGGATTTTTTATCTGATCTCTGGAGTAGTTGTCTGCTTCCGATTATTAAAGCAAAAAACGATTACGCTTTCGTTGGTAATATTATCTTTGAGATTTTCTAATCAAAACAACTCCGTTTATGGAGCTTCCGATTATTTCCGTTCGTGTAAATTCGAAACCGTGGTTGTCTAGCTCGAGAAAGTTGTCAATGCCTCGAGAAAAAATATTCAATCAGAATTCATCGCTCTTATAATCTTAAGTCTTTTTGCGTAAACTTGAGAGTTGGCGTCAAGTCTCAATTATCAAATGCAATTATTATAATGAAAATTATAATTGCTTCCTTTCCAAGAATATTGTGGATATATCTCAAGATTTCGTCGTCCTATTCCCTAAAATGGAAAGCGAACATGCCCGAAATAACAAAAAATAAACTAAACAAATTAAATGAAATTATCGCTTTCATTAATTTATTCAACAACGTTTAATCTCATTCATTTCTCCTCGGGCACTATATTGGCTAAAGTCGATGGCTCGAGTCGCCCATGCCTCTTCGCTGCATCCCTAAGGCCTTTTTAATGCATTTTTCACCGCTATAGACCAGGCCTTTCTCTCCATGGCAAATCCGGCTTACCTTTGGTGACTTCCTATCCTCCTGCGGGCATTGGCCGTGATTTCCATAACTTTTTCCATAAAATGGGGCAGTCTTTTGGCGGTGTCGCTGAGGACGCGAAATTCGATTCGGGGAAAACCTCTGGTTCTCGGAAAGCTTTTCCTTGCTCCAAAGAGTTCGGTCAAAGCTAATCCCGATGTTGAGCGGTTAGTCTATAGACTTGTTAAAATTATTTTCACCTAGCAGAGAAACCTTTTGGCGCCTCTGAGCGTAACCAGGGCAAATATTTGGGAAAGAAAACTGAAAAGGAAAAGGTGACAAAAACCGTATTTTCAGCAGGAAATGGATTTTGCAGTGTTTCCGTTTTGACAAAACAGTCAAAAGGATGTCACTATTTTCTTCTTTGTAATCGGTAGGGTGACGTTTCTAAGACTTTCTAGAACAAAGGATCTCTTCAACTTTGGTCGCACCTTTGAATACTTAGCTCATTTTCAGTTAGGCCATTCTCATAAGGACTTTAGTAGTAGATTCTAGATTTGCTCATACTTAAGATTAGCTAGGTTGTTGTTTTGCTCAGAGTTTGCTGAGCTTTACCTTAGGCAGTACATCCAGAAATCTTACTAAAAATTGTCTCAGTTTAAGAAATCAGCCCTTGTGAGAAAACGTTGAATGACCGGCTCTGACTTTAAATATTTATTACCTATAACTATGCTACGTTAAGGAAATAGACCAAATTTGGGCATAAACCTATAATTTTTACCTTTTTGACGCTTTTACCTTAAAATCAAACATGTTTTGTACTTTAGTCTGCTTCACTCTACCAACACAAATCTTAAATATTTCCCCTAAAAGTGTACTTTTTCTTCCATCGCGTGAATGACGGAGGACAACAAAATAACTGTGCGTTTGTCTGACTCCCTCTCTACCGCCCTCAGGTGTTCATTGTTGTGTGCCTTGGGCCATTTTCTCTTTTATGCCTTTAAATGGTCACCTTTTTATGGTTCACCTCAGCTCTGGCTCCAATTCCATGAGCCATTTGGCGGCGTTTTTGGGGCTGGGCCCGTTTTAAATGGCAAATGTTAAAAGGATTGCGGCAAATCTATTCAAGTCCAGCGATCTGAAAAGCACTTAATTGTGGTCTGAGGTTGTTTTCTTGGGTAAACTATTGGTGGAAATGATGTTGTTTAGATTCAAGCGTTCTCGCGGATGTAGTCTAATGCTTGTTTTGTTGGATACTTTTTTTTGAACATTGGCGAATTCTTTATTAAAAACACTTTTCGCCGATTTTTTACATCTTGGTGAATTACAAAAATTTTCCCTGCTATTTATATTTTGTTCTGTTTAGAATAACGGAACATAACAGAATCTAGAACAGAACAATGTAGAATTCTGAATAAATTTGGAAAACTTTCAACAATGTGAGATGATTCTGAAGCCAAGTTGGTATACGTGAGAAAAATTTGCAAGCCATATGATTTTGTGTTTTTGTACTTTACGTTTCTAATTGTTTGCGAAGCCAAATGATTGAAAAGATATAAAGCACAACTTTGCGACAAGCCATGCGGGTTTTCAGTTTAATAACGTTTACAATTTTTAGATTTTCCATAACTCTCTATTGTTTTGTTCTTACTCCTTTCACTTTCTTCATTTTTGGGCTTTCGTTTTCTAAAATGGAGAGAATTTTGAGATTTATCCTTCCATATTTATGTAGAATAAATTCGAAAGTTTACCACTTGCTCATTTCCTGTTTTCCTGCCGTTTTGATTGTTTTCATTCGAAATCCTAACGTTCTACGAAACATTTCCGTTGTTTGTCTATTTCACGTTCGCATTGTAATCGCTGCGAATCGCAATCGGTATTGTTCTCAAAACAAGATGTTTACCGTTGTGAAGAGTGGGTGTGAGTGCCGTGCGGGCTTTCTTTTAATAAAGAGTAAAATCTGCGCAATGCTTTCCGTGACTTTTAATTGCAAATGCGACAAGATTTTCTCATAGATTCTTCCCATTTAAGCAATGTAATTTAGCGGAGAAAAGCCAATGTTTGGGTCTCATCTTTTTATGGAATTGGACTAAAAGTGCGCATAAATATTCCAATTTCTGCAATTTTTATTTATTCTTCGTTACTTTGAAGTCTGTCAGAAACCCAATTTAGTCGTTAAAACGAGAGTGTAGCCTTCGCCGCGCATACGGGCCTATATCGTGAAAGCTTCTAGAACATTCTGGAAGGTTCCAAGGTAAATTCTGACCCCGGATTCGACCGAACTCAGCGGGGTCGATTTGCTATATCGGGACAAAATTTCCGGCCTTATCCTAGCTTTCTGCTCATGGTCACTTTTTGAAAAAATGGTCACTTTTTGACAAAAATGTCCATTTTTAGGCAAAAAATTGGAAAGTAGGTCCAAATTCCTAGAAATCTGTTCTTGCCAGTCCCTAAGCAGCAAAGCGTAAATATCACACGCCCCGAAAGTCGTAACGCTGAGAAAGTTCCATTTTCGGTCTCACACGGCGCGGAAATGCGACTTAGAGTAGATTTGTTGGAAAATTCCTAATTTTATGCAAAAATTATATCTCAGCTTAGCTTTTTCACAATTATAAAACGGCACCCATCCGTTAGATTCAAGCGCAAAGTACTCCGGCAGATTAGCTTATGACAGTCTCCTGTTTTCTTAACGGATGGACCGGCGTGTGTTTCAATGCTGCGTAAGTGTTGACGAAGTCATTTTTGCAAGCAATTTTTATTTCCAAGAGTCACTTAGAAGCCTTCACGCAATTGCCGCTAGAAACGTAATCATTGCCTGCTTCGCACCTGAAATGCGCAATGTTGAAGGGTGGTTTTCGTCAGAAAACGAAAGATATAGAGACACTCGGGTCCATATATAATAGGGAGTTCAGAGCACAGTTGGACTTTAAATTGTACATATTTCGGATATATTCTTGCGCAAATTTCCCTCGCAAGAATCCCAAAAAAGTTTCAGTCTATTCAAAAAGCCATAACAGTAAAGGTCCAAAAACCCAGGAATTTGGAGCATTCCAATACGAATATGTGCACTTTAATTATTAGTTTGCATATTACGTGAAATCGGGAATGCCCTTTCAATAGACCGCTATATTGGGACTAGATTTTTGGTGCTTAAACATTTACATAATTTTGCGCAAAAGCTACTTTAAACGTGATATTTAGAAGGTCTTGTAAGGCCAAAAATAACTTTACGCCTACATAATCTGTTGTCACACAAATTATCACAAAGCATTACAATTTTGTCTGTGGTGTTCTATCTCGACTTCACTAGTCCGTTAACAATAGTATAAATACCTGCGTTTGACTCAAACGGTTTATTCTTAAGTAAGAGCAACAATTTATCAGTCATGAGGCGTAGTTAAAGATGTAAGCCATAATAATGAGTCATTGGCGGTAAACACTTCCGGCTTTTACCTTCAACTTGACTGTCATATAAGATTAAGCGATGTTTCTTTGTTAATGAAACGAACTCTACCTCTCAGATAGCACTTTCAATGTAAAATGTAATATTTGTTATTGTTTGCATATTTCCGAGTTTAAAAACTTTCATGAAAATTAGGTCTATCCATTCTCG
Source organism: Ditylenchus destructor (assembly GCA_022814885.1). NCBI lineage: Eukaryota > Metazoa > Nematoda > Chromadorea > Rhabditida > Anguinidae > Ditylenchus > Ditylenchus destructor. The sequence goes on from JAKKPZ010000014.1 coordinate 161,754, forward strand.
GCGTCACTGCTTCAGATCCAACCTCCTGCTGTCCAACCTCATAGCATGTTCCATGCCTATAACTATTCAATCAATGTTTTAGCTTTAATTTTAGCTAATTATACAAGATGCTCTTTTCTAGAATAGTTTAACTGAACAATTTTCTCTGTTATTATCCTCATGTTTTTTCTCTTGGGAAGCCCTCACAACCTTTCAGTGGACCGTTACCTTTGTACAAAACTGCTTAACGGTTATTAATAATTTTATATGTTCTCGGAAGTTGGTTAACTCCCTCATTTTTCTAATCCATGAATTAATTATTTCCCGTTATGTAACCCTGCAGTTAATTGTCTGCAATAAACCACACACATGGGAGCAGTCAGTCATGTCCGGAGGCTTAGTGAGGACACATTTTCCATGTTTATATAGCACTTTTGTTCTAATAACTGTTTTCTACGCCGAAATTCTTAACTTATTTTTTAAATTTCAGGTGATTTCATGAAAATGACAATTTTAAATGATATGCGCTTGAAAATACAACCCACTCCGGAAATGTCAATCACTTCAACTCAACTGATTCTGATATCCTTTACCTTTTGGTTTCTTACCTTTGCTTCTTCTTATAGGCCCAAATTCAAGTCAAGAAGAGTTGAAGACTATCTCACCAACTATTCTCAACAACATCTTTGATGACTCAGCATGTCTATTTTTTCTGTTAGTACAGTTCGCGACAATCTCTAGACAAAAATAATTCTAAGATATTGAAACATTGTCACGCAAACTCCGAGGACATCCCGGATTTAATCCTGCCTTCTCTTAATCCTACCTGTAGCCACAATTTGGAATTTAAATTGCTTTGTGTCTCTCACGTGCCCTGCGTCCGTCACGCTACACACCCCCGGATAACACATACGCTCGCGCGTTCCAACACCTTCGGATGAATGCCTTGGATACGTCTTCCGGGAATTGGTCCCTGTCGAATTTTCAAAACTCCTCCTCCATAATTTAATCCCGATTGAAAATTCAGTCACGCTCTCAAAAATTTATATAACAATTTAATTTTCATGGGAGGTTTTAATTTGTACTTTTAGTATTACAGAAGCAATCACCTGTGTTCTAAAATCCTCTAGGATAGTTCATCTAAATTATTGGCTCTGAATAATTTTGGCGTTTATGGAAAAATTCCTTTTTAGGAATACTTCTAGAATACTCTTTTACATCCTAGGAAATTTTAGAGCATTCTAAAATGTTTGAATGGATAACTTGGAAAAATAGAATATTTTAAACATTCTAGAATGTTTATTTTAGAAGTTCCAAAATATTCCACAATTTCCTTTGATGATCCAAAATTGTCTAAAATAAGTACTCTAAATCTCGTAGGAAGCTTTTTAGTCACATTCCTTGTCACGTGTGCGCTCGGATCTTACATGCCCTTATAATGCTTTCTCAGGAGTTGTCTGACTAATACCTGGCTGTGTCTTCCGCCCACATAATCCGTTGTCGGTGACAGCCAAAACACGCTCACTTCAGAGCATTGTAAACCAATAAAATAAATGTCGGAAGTGCGACTCTCCGGTTCTCTTTGAGATGTTCTTAACTTTTTAGACGACGGCCTAAGTATGCCTGAGGCTTATGAATTAATCCGGACATAATCCATGGTCAAAAAATCCAGGAAATAAGCGTCAAAGGCGCACCTGAGCTCGGGGCGTGAACTGGCCGGTCAAACCTTGGCTATTAAAATTTTGAGGAGCTGAGTTCGAGATGTTTTGAACATATTTCCCCAAACAACGTTGACGTTATAGAAACTTCCGTGACGTGAAAGAGTTATGTGAAATTTTGTTTTCGGGAAACCAAAGTTGCCTTATTTCCGTTAGTCTTCTTTGCGAGAGCGGATAAGCGATGCCGGAAATTGCATTGTCCGTTATGTAAATTAAGTTCAAAGATGTGTTTTTCTATGCACTTTTCAGGATCTGTGGTCAAAAATTGTTCCAATCCAAATTTACTGGAAAAATCGGCCTTAAATTCAAGATATTCAAATTTTCAATTAGAAATGTGTCATTTTTATCTAAAGTGTTGGTAAATAATATCGCTCAAAACTAATGTTGTTTCTGCTCTCGAATCTAAAATGCACAATTTATTACCAAAAATGGTTCGTCAAGCTCAAAATGTATTGCACCGATTGAGGAGTATAGTATCAATGTTACTGGCAGTACTCTCTCCCACAATCAAGAGTAAGGTACGAAACTTAAATTTTTGATATTTCACCTTTTGATATTTAGTTTTTATCTCCTCTAATATGTTTTCTTCTTATATTACTTTTGTTCCCACACAAGTTATGCATTCATAATACCACACGCAATGAACTTTCCCATATCAAATATATGAATTCCCGAAACATTTTATTGTTTAAAGTTGTTTTTCCATTCAGAGTCGAATTCTTCGAAATGTTGTTCTCCCTAAGGTGTCATTCCCGTTATCCTACACACTCCTTGATTAAAAACAACAGTAATCTCTTCAATTATCTGGCGCTTCCGCACTAATGTACCTCTATCTGTACATTCATGGTACAGACGAGAGGCAAGACTTTACTTCTGGATTAGTACGAACAGACGCCAAGGCAACAGGATCCCAGCTCATTTTTTGCTCATCTTTTATCCTTTAATTATTTCGCTCATATTTTAACGGTTTTGTGATTTTGTTTAAGATTTCTCTAAGCATTTTTTACTACTACAATGTTTGAAATTCGCATTTTACTGGGTCAACATTCCAGAAATTTGGTATTGTTGCCCTATTTGACACTGCGTCCTTGTGTGACATTTCGCTCATTTTAGAGCTTGACATTATGCCCATTTATGGCATTTCGTATTGGAACGTTGGGCCCAACTTTTGGATTTGCCCATTTCTGACGCTCCGCCTACAGCTCTTTATTTCCGAGCTCCTGACTTTCCTATAATTATGGCAGTCTGCTGCAAGGCTTCAATTTCCCCGTTTTGGTTACCAAAATTGCTTATAATTAGTTTTCCGTACATGTTGACAAAAGTTTGCAAAAGGAAAGCTAATCTAGGGATATTTACAACGGATAAATCCCGAAATAGTTTTCGACATTGGAATGCAATTTTGTTGCGGAATTTGCTTCAAAAGTGATTCCCTATTTTAGTAATAGTCTCAGCATAGACTTTTAAGCCGATATATGCCAAGACTCGACCTTTGACCATTCTTGACATATCATCTGTACGTCTTAACATTCATGGAATTCCTTTCAGGTGACCTTCGAGTCTGCTCAAGAAGAAGTAAAACGCCCTTTTCTGGAGCTGAGAGGACATATTTACTCTGGAAATATTCCTGTATTATATTCCTATCTGCCGCTAAATGTCAATCCTGAAATCGGTGAGGTCGGTATTGATGAGTCAGCCGGACCGATTGTCGCCAAATTCTTCGATGTCTGGGTTGGTGTTTTATATCATGTTTAAGGCTAGTTCGAAAGTAATAGTTCCCTGGAAATATTTGTATCGTGGAAGAATTTTTAATATGAGATTGGGACTTCAGAGCATGTAAATATATAAAAACGCACCGCTTTACTTATTTGTAGGGTGCGGATTCTTAGGTCCGAACCTAAAAAAACCTAAAAAGACCTATTTTGGCCTTTTTTGGGAAATTTTAGGTCCCATCTTATTTTGCCTAAAATCGTCAAATTTTTGGGATTTTTGCTCAAATTTCAAAAATTTTCGTCATTTTTTCAAAAAAAAATTCAAAATTTGAATTCCCGCCCAAAAAATTTTGAATTTTTTTCGAAATTTTTGCCATGTTTTACAAAACTGGCAAATTTTTGCAAAATTTGGGAAAAATTTTGCAAAAAATGGTAAAAAAGGTAAACAGTTGGTTGTTAGTTGGTAATTCGATGTAAAATACGGTCCTAAAATGACTTTTTGGGCGAAATTTGATCCTAAAATGACCATTTTGGTGGGACCTAAAAGGAACCTAAAATGGCCTTTTTTTGGGACCTTTTTAGGTACCTAAAATGCGATTTTTGGGACCTAAAAATCCTCACCCTACTTATTTGGTTCATAATCTGATGCAACATCTTTCTTTTAAAATAGAAAACTACGAATGAAACAAACAAAAGTCAACTCAAAATCTGTGAACGAAAATACTCACCTTTTACCTGTAAACTAACCCTTTTCGGCAACATTTCCTTGTAGTTTTTAAAATAAATCCTCACTTTGCCCATCTATTTTTATTTTTAATAATGATATCAGAGTTATTTATGTTATTGAAGCTTATAAAATTTTATGTTAATGCATTTCCAGGAACAAAGTTTAATCACATCGAGGTTTCACTCCAAAATAAGCTTTTAAATCCTGAAAGTGTTTGGGATTAAAGCCATAAAAATTAAGGAAGTTAATGGACCCATAGAACCCATTAAAATAAATTCGATGGTCTCCAATATTAATAATTCATAGATTCAAATGATATCACTCAAAGCTCTAAAAGGATTGATTTCAGCGAGAGGAAACGCAGTCGAGCATGGCTCTGGCTGCTGGCTATTGTGCTTATCCAAACATTTTTCATGGCCGGATGGGTGATGCGAGGTGAACTTTTCGTAAATGTCACGTAAACTGTTTTCAGCGTTTTTGATTTCTACGAAAATATTTTGAGAGCTGCCAAAATTATAATTTGCATTTTAGCAAAAAATTTGTTTGCAGAAATCAAATACGCATTTTGTGAACTAAAAATATCTGGTTAAAATATCCATAAAATATTGAAGCTGAAAACATAATTTCTAATGTTTAAACATCAATAAAAGAGCACATTTTTCAGAGTATTTCTATGTACGGAGCTATCAATGCGTGTCACTCTTCAACGATTGGACAGGAACAGCGGGCCAAGAAAGCGTTCAGAAAGCTCCCCGATTTTTGATGCTCGACAGAGGGGATTCAGAGCCGGGCGAAGTGTTGCCGTTTCCTGACATGGAAAACGATAAAGAAGATGAAATTTTTGCGGAAACTGAGAGCCTCCGGCTAAAGCGGTCGGTGACTATGGATACATCATCTGTGGTTATCAGGAAGGAATACATCGATACAGGGTTCGTGAAAGTTTAAAATTGTTTTGTTAGTTTTTGTACAAGGACCGTTTTGCAGAATCTGTGTTAAATTTTGGCTTGAAGCGAAATGGCCAAAAATGGTGTTGAAATTATTTTTAGGCTGAAAAATACGGTTTTTATAATTTCACTCAGACCCTAAAAATATATTTTCAAAGCTTGAAGTAGATTTTTTCATGAAATCTGGAACATATGAAGAAACTGAAAATGGATTTTTAAATTGTATTTTTCGACAAAATATGCAAAAAATTTTGTGAGTTGGGGTCAAGATTCGATTTGGTTGTTCAAGTTTTCATAAAATACTTTTCAGATTGCCACCACCTTCAGGCAAAAAGAAAGGACGCTGGGTCAAAGTGCTGAGAAAAAAATCCAAGAAAATGCCCGCAAAACGACGAATCCAGTCAAATTTGCTCGATATCGATCCCAGCTGGGTGGGTCAGCCGACCAATGCCAAGGTTGAGTCCACCGTCGAGGTCGTTCCCCTGAAGACCATGCTCAATATGGAAGAAGGCGACGGTGAGCCGACGGAGAAAAATGGTCTTTTGCGCACGAAAACCACTCAGAATCGAGTGGCCGATCCGACGGCGGTCAATACAAAGCCGTTGTATAGGAAAAGAAAACTGAGACTCAGAAAGCGGAAGAAGACCGCAACCACGGCTAATTTACCTGTACTGAGCACGACTGCAAGTTCATATGTTGAGAATGTGATCAAAGATCAGGAAAAGCGACAGGAAATGATCCGAGAGTCTTTTATGCTTGGAACCGCTATTCAACGTAAGTCAAAATGTTATGGATATAAATCTTGATTAAGCTTTAGGACTATACATATGCCACTTTTAAAGGAAACATAAAACAATTTAGAAAAAAACATTAAAAATATGTAATTTAATGTCTGAAACATGCAAAAATCCTTGTTCCAATGGAGCGTTAAATAACTGACGCTCATGGAATCCATCAAAAATTAATTTTGATGTGCCAAACTTACATCCTTTAAAATTCCAGAAACTGCCGATTCCTATCAAAAGAGCCCATCAAAAATCACAACCACAACCGAGAAGCCAAAGGACTCCGCTTCGCAGTCGAGTCCAACCTTTGAATACTCTGAAGGTCAAGCCACAGCTCCCTCGGGCCGAACCGACTTCAACAGCCAATTCACTGCTTTCAAATCGACGGCTCTATGTGTGGCCCGAACTCTGCTCTCAATTTGGTGTGTGGCCCAATGTGCAGCCGCAATCCCGTTCATAGCCGGCATTAGCGCTCGAGGACGATGCTTTTTTGTCCCGCATTTGGTCCTGGACGCGCTCTTTTTGGTCATTCTATTTATTTATGGGTAAGATTCGTTACTTTCTGATATTTGGATAAAAGTACTTTATGATATTAGGTTCCATACTTTGACTCTGAAATTATAAAAGAAAGCAAAATTATTAAAACAAAACATATTAGGCTTCTTATTTAGAACTAAAAAGAACACTTGTTTAACGCTGAAGAGAATAATAAAAGAGGAATGTGACTGATTTCGGTTAGTTTTTAGGATCACAATCACGGTATTCGCGGTCGTGATTTTCGCATTGATCCAGGAGATGCCACTCCTGACACTCGTGCAGTGGCTGTTGTTTGCTGCAGTCCTCGACATAGTGTTCGCACTTTACACGCTCATGTTCAGCATAAAACTGAGATGCTGCGAGTCGCATCTCCTCTCCTCAGCGCAAAGTGAAAGCCGGGGTCGCTCCAAAAGTTTGCTCTACACAGAAATTGGAAGTCAACAGACTTTGCATTCCACGGAAAGAGCTGAATCCGACGCATAAACGAAATTGATTCTAATTTTTAGGTAATCATATTTTAGCTTTGCTAACCGATCTCTGAGATACTCAATGGTTTAATTTATTCGTTAGTTAACTTATTTGAGGATTGTGTTTGTTTTTGTATTGTTATTTTTATTGTAATTTTGTTTTGGAAGACGGGTTCAATAAAATAATTTTGACATAATAATCGTACGAATTTTAGCTTTACGTAAAAAAGCATAATTGGCGTAAAGCTTAATTGGCATAATATCATATGTTAGATACAAAGATGGTCCATTTGTCTACACTTAATTCTCTACTAGCTATAAACAATCTGAATCAATCATTAAGAATTGCCAGATCTCGGATTTAGATCACTTCAATTATAAAAATTTTAAAGAATTCACAGAAAACTTTTATTAAACACAAAGTACAATAAATATAACATCAACGAAGAGAATTCATTTGTGAGTACAGGCCTGTATCTTTGGGAGCATGGAGCATCGATATTACGTTGGCGGTTCCTTCTTTATCGGCTCCTTCTGGCATAAGTTGACGAATTCTTGCAACTTTTTGCAGGTGTCCCTAAACACTAGGCACTATATAAACCTTTCTAAATCGCATTATATTTGTCTTAAACTCAAGAAGGGCGCTATTCATGAAAATCGATTTTTATAATTAACAAAATCACGTATGAAAGATTGATTTTTAGGAAAAATTGCGACAGAAAAATTACATAGAATTTAATTACCGTAAACTCTCTAATTTAACCCCCCCCTCTATTTTTGCCCCCCTAGAGGTCGATTGAATAATTATACCCCCTCTCTAATTTTGCCCCCCAAAATGCAAATTTTTCCAAAAATGCCAAAAATCCAAATTTTTGGTGCAAATTCAAATTTTTTGCCAAAAATTTGAATTTTTTACCTTTTTTTACAATTTTTGCAAAATTTTCCCAACTTTTGCAAAAATTTGCCAAAATTTTGTAAAAAATGGCAAAAATTTCGAAAAAATTCAAAATTTTTTGGGCGGGAATTCAAATTTCGAATTTTTTTTGAAAAAATGACGAAAATTTTTGAAATTTGAGCAAAAATCCCAAAAAATTTTTCGCGCCACCGGCGCGGCGCGAAACATCTATTGAATAATTTTACCCCCCTTTGAATTAGAGAGTTTACGGTATTTGAAAAATCTACTCGTCATTTCAGAAAAGGCTTACCTTTCTCGAGACTTGTGTTCAGTAATGACCCGTCCTAGCAGACTTGCCAATGATTGATATGAGGCTGGCCGAAATGTCGGCAACCAACTTGTAGGAATTTCTTCTAATACAGCCATGCACTTTGGTAACATTGCCGGATCGGTTATTCCGGAGAATTGAAGCGCCAGCACTACGCTTCGATTAACAATACCTTCAATCATCATCTCCTCGAGGCAATTGTCAGATATTAAATATCGGAAGCAGCGAAGTGAGCGCATCAACTGAAGTAATAATGAATTCACATTCATTCAATGAAAATATTCATTAAATGAAATTCCACAAATAACCAAAAATCTGCATAATAGTTCTAACAATAAATATAAGTAATAAGTTTTGAAATTTGTATCCAAAATTGCAAAAACACTAATGAATTAGAACTGTAAAACTTCACTCCCAAAATACCATGCCATATTTGGAGCTCCAGCTCATTCAACAATATTAGAATGAAACCACTATGTTTGCTGCCCAAATGTCAATTATAGAACTTTTGGCCAATAAAGAAAGCACTTTTGTTATAACAAATATTCCATTATTTTCTGATTCAAAATTTTCATTCACATGTTTTATTCTAGCTTTAGCCAGTCACATATCACAAGAGCCAACCTTGATTGAGTTCCAAAATTGTTGATCCAAAAACGCACCACATCCAGTCGCCGGCGACTCAATTGCTCTAAAAAAGATACCATTATTAAGCTATTAAAATTACTCTCAATACTCACTCTTTGCTGTATAGCGGGACAAATGTGTCCTCTTCTATGCTCGCCTTGGCTCTGGCATAAATGGCATTGAGCACATCGAGCATCTGCTTTGACGAAGCGTTAACTGTCGGGTAGTGGCCAGCTAAGGAGTTTAACACTTTAGACAGGTTCATGGACTGCCTTAACGAGAGCGGATTCCATTGTTCGCGTATCGTTTCTAAAAACAGATCCGTGTTATAATGTAAAGAAAATACAAAGTTTTGACACTATGCGGAAAAGCGCTAATTTTAGCCAATTTATACAAAAATGGTACTCCATTATCGGAGGAAGATTAGGGGAATATCCCAAATATTTTGTACAGAAAATCATAATCATCCGCATAGTGTCAAAAGTTCTCAGAAAGCTGCGATCTTGCTCGAAATTCTTCGCCAAATGTCCTATGCCTAGGTACGGCCCAACAGTTGAAAAATATACTTGCAATTTTCGGTAAAACAACTTTTTCCACTACAGAAGGTATAATATTGGAAATCTCCGGGCTTTCCATATCCACGCCAGTGTTGTTCATCCCAACAGACAGGATTTGCTTGTACCAGGACCATGACTCAAGCGCTCGATGTGGTTCCTGAAAGTAAATTTATTACAATATATAAACATTTTCTAGAACTATCATACCTCCAGAGGCTTCCAATCGAGCAATTCCAATCGAATAAATGGTGCCAATATTTTCGGAATACAAAGAGAAATGAAAGCATCTTTATACGAATCGGGATCCACCATTAACCAGTCAATAAATCGATTTAATATCCGCTCAATTCGACAAAAGTCGTCCTCAGCATCGACAAAGACACCAGCTGCTTTTTCTAATGCGGAAGCTAAAGTTTTCAATGACATCATCATAACATTATTTAAATTTCCTAATTAAATCATTTTCCGAATTTCCTTCAAACAATTTTGTCTATTTATCGAAAAAGTTAAGCAGTCTTGGATATACTGGATAACCCAATTCCCAAATTTGCCAACTATTGAATCATGTTTTTTAACGGCTTTAACGAGGCTGATATTCGACCAGTATTGATTTCTTATACCACACAGACAAAATACTACATTTCTCAGCTCTGTGGAAGTTTTACAATATTCGCCTAACTTTGCCACTTTTCTCACATTAGTCAACATTTCATCTTATTTGGAAAATGGAAATCGTACCCATTGTATCCTTGTAAACGACTTGCTGACTCGTCGTTTCCTCATCATCGCTACTAAGCCCATCTCTGTGGCTTTCGACTTTTTTATCCGTATTTTTCGAAAGTTCTCGAGCGCGCTTTCTTCTGTTCCTAAAATTTTCCTTTGATAAATGACTTTCAATTTTAGTGTAAATTCAACCTTCGTGCTTCTCGCTCTGCTTCTCTTGTAATATACTCTGTCGAAGGGGGCACCCAGGGACGACCGAGAGACGATGTCTGGCATTTTTCATACACATCGTGGACATCTTGGCGGCGTCTTTTCATTAACCTTTCAGTGCGCTTTTTCCACATGGTTGAGACATCATTCTCAATCGCATTTATTTCTTCAATCTGAACATTAATTAGTTTAAAGCATTGGCTGTTGATTCGTCACTTTAGCTATTTATTCCATAGGACACCCGCGGCCTCCGCCGCGGACCACCCGCGACTACACCGCGGACCACGCCCCAAATCCGGGATTTTCCAGATTTCCGGAAGCCATATCTTCCGGTGGAAGCCCGATTCGGGCTTGAAACTGGTACTAATCGTCTTCTCTCATCGAGACGAAGCGATTCATGTATCACACGCCCAAAACCGAGCACCGACGGAGGATTTGTGACCCGGCCAATTCGGGGATTTTCCGGATTTCCGGAAGCCATATCTTCCGGTGGAAGCCCGATTCGGGCTTGAAACCGGTACCAATCGTCTTCTCTCATCGAGACGAAGCGATTGACGTATCACACGCCGAAAACCGAGCACCGACGGAGGATTTAGGTTTTCTGGGACAGACGGAGACAGTGCGCCTTAGAGGGACTCGATGTGCAAAAATATGAGAAAGAACTTTTATACGACATGCATCATAGGCAAAATGAAAACCATATTTGTAATAAAACATCTCATTAAAAAACGCTTTTTCAAAGAAAGTCTTCATCTTGCGTCAGAAAAAAATTTCGGTTGTAAAATTATTTTAATCTATACAAAACAAAATGATTCTTAAATCAAACTATTTTCTCTCTTGCATTCTTAACGCTTCTCAATAATAATCTTTTATAGTAAGGAGTGATTGTCTGTCCCTTTTTCGAACTTTCTGTGTTCCGCTCCTTTTGGGGCGTGTGATATGTCAAAATGCTCCCCAGGGAATTCTAAGAACGAATCCATAAAAAATTTTTAACGGTGGTCTCAAAAAGTGGCTTTTTTGGCCAAAAATGTGTCTTTGCCAAAATTTTTGACACTTTTTTGCGCTACAAAGGAAAGTTTCTGTGTTTCGCTCCTTTTGGGGAGCATGATATGTCAAAATGCTCCCCCGGAGATGCTGAGACGGAATCCGTAAAAAATTGTTAACGGTGATCCCAAAAAATGGCTTTTTTGGGCAAAAAGTGTCATTTTTGTCAAAAATGGCCATTTTGAACCAAAGCATCTGGGGAGCTGATTTTTTGCACTCGAGGTTTTTTGGGGTGCTGAATCCGAATCCGGGGTCGAAAAAATTATCGGGGTAGCCCCGGGGTACGAAAAAAATTTTTTTCTGAAAATTTTTTTTCTAAATTTTTTGAAAAATCGGAAGGCGCGAGTCTCACTGACAAAACCCCGTTCGAGCGGCCGAAGGCCGCGAGGCTCCGCTGACAAAGCAACTGAGGGCATACTTATTTACCCCGAACAACCGAAGTCTAACCGCTGATGGCGGTGCGCCGCAGATGCACGCTACCCGCTTCCTAGCTGTGAAGTCGGCGCGAAGCGCTGACGTAACAGCTAGTAATCTTTTTGTCCATTAAACTCTGTTCGGTTGTTTTTTGTTTAGGTTTACTTTATTAAATTTCGCAAAATAAACTCAATTTCTAGAAGCCACCTAAAATTTAAAAGAAAAATGTTGGATCTAATGTTATTGCTTCCAGCTTAACTCTAACATATTATTTGATGTTATGATTTATGTTGATTTTAACATATTAACCATGACATTCCATCCATAACGATCTATGGTATATGTTTTCAAGTGCCTGTTACTCCTCTCGCTAAACCGGGTAACAGCTTAAAGCTCACCTTTTCATTTAAACATTCCAACAAATCGTTAGTGTAGTGTCTCATTTCCTGAAACATGCGGAATCTTTGTTGCATTTCTGGGGCGATATCCTGCAGGCGCAAAACGGAGGCTTGGTTCTCATTAACAATGTCATCTATTTTTGACAGGCTTTCTTGCACGGTATTTAGATACTCTTGTTTGGAAGCAACCTGGGTCTGGATTTTCTCGAGGATTGTATCCAAAGTGAATGATCCATTAGCGGCATCTAAATTATTGGATTAAGATTATCATCACTAGATATAAACAGTTTCAGAGTGAATAGATTAAACGGTAACTGATCTCTGAATGCCAGTTGATCGGCTGTTCTAAAAATCAGAAATAACAGAAACAAAAAAAATGTACCAGGTAAATTTATGTTTGGCTTAACGAAAGCATTTTCTACTATTTCCACGTCCATATCCATTTCCATGTCTTCTACGATTGTAGCGCCGTTCCTATAACCCGTTTGTGTAGCAGAGTAGCCGCGATAGTACAACGAGGTTGCATTTAATTCGTCTTGATATTGGTTGACCTAAAAGGAAATATATTGTAATCGATTTATTGTTCAGAGAGACAGCAACAATGTGCATTTTTCTTCTTAGACCTTAAATCCATTCTACCAAATTAAGCAGCAGTTAGCTCTTTTTTATATGACTTCCTAAAGATAGCAACTAAATTGTTCGATGTCCACAAAAATCGAAATGTACAAGTTATTGCGTGGGAAAACGAAATTTTAAAATGACATTAGAAAATATGTGTGAATAAGAGCGAAATAATGGATGACTGAACAGGTCGAACAACAATATAACTCCAAAAAGTAGCTTTGATGCTGATCTTACCTCTTTAAACAAATATTCTATCACGATAATTTTCACTAAAAACGATCAAGCAATTTTAATATACCTTTTGTGTGCTAACACCTTTCCGAATTTGCTCATGTTCCCAGCGAGCGAGTTCGTCATCGTCTGAGCCTGGCTGTTGGTCCTCATCATCACTTCCGCCTTGTTCTATTCTCAAAAAGTGAGCCTGATTCTCACGCCGTTGCTCTTCCTCGGTTGTTAAGAGTGATTTAGCAGAGTAAAACCTACAAAACAAGTATGGAAAATTGTGACAAACCGTTTAAAATATGTACCTTGCACTTTGACCATCTTCGTCCTCGTCAGACATATCATTTTCATCTTCGCGTACTAGCCTGTAACAGGAATTAAATTATAAATGTATCAAAGAAAAATATTTGTTTCCATTACAGACTTTCTAATTTTGAACTCAAGATTTTTGTTTAATTTCGTATTATTAAAATTATTTATACAAATAAACAGTTTCCATACGAAAAAGTTTAGTTAAAACTTTTAACTAAAAAAACTAAACGGCTAAAAACTTTTCTAGCCTTTTAACTTAAAAGGCTAGAAAAGTTTTTTCCCGAAAATTCGCATTCACTGTACATGAACGGTGTATAAGTGCAAAGTCATTAAAGCATCTCCAAAAATATAATAGGAAGAAACACTACAAAATAAATTTTTATTTTTTACAAGTCATATTCCTAGCAGTTTTTGTCATTTATAGTACACTTAAAATTTTTTATTTTTATGAATAATTAGTCTCTAAATTTTTGAGCAGAAACGTGTTCTATAGTACTGGTGTGTATTTTATGTACATAACAGTGAAAAATGATAGCACATTTCAATTAAATATTGATACAAGACCATGATTATATTTATAACAGTAATTATACCGTCATGTGAGAATTGAACAAAACAAAATATCTAATACCATAAAAAGCTAATCTAACCTAGCTCGTTCTCCAGTCCGATTATCATTTTGCTTTAACCGAACTGTATCATCAATGGGAACAAAATCGGGAACACCTTCATGTCGCATCATTTCTCGCTTCTTTCGTGCCTCAAAGACTGCTTTCGCGTCTGGTATACCTTCAAAAGCAGATGAGAATTTGTTGCGCACATCCAATTCGGCTTCTGCGGGTTCGTGGTTCTAAAATATAATATTACTAGTTTTCAAAACTCAGAAACAATAAGCCATATGTTGATTTAGAGCTCAGCTATTATTCACTCGGATTCAATTTTAAGAGAAATTTTATTCCTTTTCTCCTTAAACAATATCCTCCACTTGTGAGCGTAATTTTTGCTGACTCAGGCCTATGTCAAGTGTCTTGTCTAAGTCAATTTGGTTTTCACTTCTAGAATCACTTTTAATTTAATTATAACAATTAATTTAAGTTATTTATCATAGACAAAAAATTGGCAAATCCAGCAGACTCCGTAGGATAAGCTGAACTTTACACTAGAAAAAAGAATAAAGGTAGCTTGTTTAGAATGTTATTGGGAAAGAAAAACTAATTTTTAAAGATTTTAGAATTGTTGTATATTGTTTTAGAATAGTTGTGTTATGAGAACTATAAAATTTTCTAACACTAATTTCGTATCGGATAGTTGTGTTGCAAATAAGTTTAACTAGTTTTGACTAAACGGTCTTGGGTGTTCATTAGTACAACAAAATGACTTTTTTCGAATTACTGCACTTTTACATAAAGATTACCGTCTCCGCAGTTTCCATTTTCATTGAAGAGTTCGGCCTCTCGTGGTTTCCTTTTCCTTCTTTCGACTTTAAAATTACAACCTCATCGTCCTCATCTTCATGCTTTATCTGGGGTCGCTTTTTAGTGGTCGCTTGCAACTTCCTCGACGCAGACTTCTGCTTCTTGAAAGATGGGATATCTGTGGAACTCCGGACAGCTCGTTCAAGTTTAAAGTTCACGTCATCGTCTAAAAACTTACAAATTATAATATGCTCCAAGACTAAAAAATTTGCCAATTATGTTTTTTAATTCTATGCAATCAGGAATTTTCCAATTGTAAAGAAACATTACCATGAAAAGTTTTCTCCAAGAGTGTTTTGAAGTGATTTTTAAACTGGATAACATTTATGAATAAAAAGCAAAATACAAAAGAAAAACACTAAAATTATAGACAAAGCTAAATTTGGAGGAAAATCCGACCTCCTTCATGGTCGTCAAAGCTTAGAATACTGCTTGCGACCCGAGGCGCGGACGTTTTGAAAGGTTCTGGGTCATTTTCGGACGGTGCGGCACCATCTCCGTCTTCTCCGTTATCCGCACGCACGCGTTGACTGAAATTCTTTGCTCGCGGTTTCCGAAACATCAGAAAAATCTAGACGATAAAAAATAAAGTGAAATCTCTCTTTATAACGAGCTCTGTTTTTAAGGACTCTGTTCAGGACGAACACTTATTCAAATGAACAATTTGTGAATGAGTATAAGGGAAGCAGGCAACAGATTGTAGATCACATTCATAGCTAAGGGAAGGTCTTTGCCGCAAAAAATTCACGCCTTTCGTTTTTATGAGAAAAATGTAAATGTACAGCGCATTCGATGAAGTTGGAATTATGAGGTACCCAGTTTTAATCTCGAATAATCATATAATGCTGAACTTAGAGGCGGCCGAGAGGGTGAGCGTCCTGACCAGCGCGCGCTTGAACTGTGTTCACTCATGGGTATCCATTCCCTGTCCCTGCCCGCTATGGCCTACCCACAGTCGACTCAGCTGCGATATGAGTAGTCTACATAGTAGACGCCACATGGTCAGATATCCCCAACAGAGGTTGATTATGCCGGGCTGTACCACCTCCCTGAATAAGGATGGGTGGAGGCTCTAGGCATAGCTACCTCGGTGTAAAACCTTTTGATATTCGACAGCTCCTCGTACGATATTCACCTAATGCTCTTATTATTCAAACTAGCCGAGCAGAGCTCGGCTAGCTGTCGGGAGTCTATATTCGTGGTTTAGATTGAATTCGTTGGTCAATAAATTTTAATTGGGTGAATATGAATAATAGTTTTGGTATTCGCTACGCGAAAAGAACTCGGCCTTCGGCCGTCTAGAAAACGGCATAGATTTTACAGGGTATAATACGGCCTTCGGCCGCTCCAACGCACGCTCAAAATGGCTTATATAAGCCATTTTAAGCTAAATGCCCTCAGGCCAAATAACTTCGACGTGTGTGGTCCGATGTCTGAAATTTCTGTGGCATTCGTTTTGTCTCATTGAGAGACATCATTTGACACCTCACTCGCCTCTGGAAGTGGTCAGAAACCCAAAATCTCGAGATATGCCCCCAGGGCAAATATCTCCATCGTGTGTGGTCCGATCTCAAAAATTCTTTTGCCATTCGTTTTGTCTCACCGAGAGCTAACGTTTGACACCTCACTCGCCTCCGGAGGTGGTCAGGAACGCCAGATCTCGACAAATGCCCTCAGGGGGCATAACTTGGATTTCCGTCGTTAGATCTCGAAAATTTCAATTTTCCCGGACCTTTCACGTTGAGAGCTATCGTTTGAGCTATTACACGCCTCTGGGCGCTTGCCGGAAATATCCTAAACAAAATCTGGATTCGGACACGAAAAAGGGGGCGTGGCCTCGACTTTGAGGGGGTAAAAACAGGGGGTACAACATGCGAATTTCAAAAATTTTTTTTCCGGGCATGTTTTCTCACCGAATGGGAGCCCCTGAGCATAAAATCAATGCCCCAGGTGAAAAGTCCGTTTGGGTCGGCTACAACTTTCTATGGGGGAGGGACAAGGCGCCAGCGGTAGAAACTACTTCAGTCCCCGTTCTGTTCAATGAGGTCCAGTCCTCAGTCGGATGCGTGCAACCGGCAACAGCGGTAGAAACTGTCTCAGTCCCCGAGCTTGGTCGCCTGCTTCAACGCAATGCTCCAGCGGTAGAAACTGTTCAGTCCCCGATCTGTACAATGGGGTCCAGTCCCCAGTCGAAATGGGCAATCGACAACAGCGGTAGAAACTGTCTAGTCCCCGAGCTTGGATGCATAAGAAAGAACACCGGATCGTGCCATTGTAAGAACATCAACGCCAAAGAAACCCAATGATCCAAAGTTCTACATTACTGTTCTATACCATTTACATTGTTTTGATTGTTTGACTTGTATAAGACATTGAATATTGTTCCCCTCCCCAATCGCGTTTTATACGCAAATAAATTATTATTATTAATTATAATCATGCGCTTTGGTATAAATATTCCGGCATGCTTTGCCTTTGATTCCACTTTGTTCTTATATTTAAATAGAACACTTAGTGAAGGTAGGTACAGTCAGAGCCCCAATAACGCGGGTCTCAGGACCGGACAGATAATCGGAGAATCCGACTGTATAAATAGATAGGTTATATTTAGAAAAATGGCACAGCTATAATTGAAAAACGTCGTTTAGATGACAAAAAAGATGGGAAAATGCTTTTGTAACATTTATAAAAATTTATGTCAATAAAAATCGTTTATTCAATTATACAGTTCTTAAATTAGTTTAATTGTTTGAGGATCAAAAATATCGGATGTACCTTCGCAATGATTAATAAAATAATTTCTTTTGGTTTCGAAGCTGGCCGTTGTGCAGAGATCGGCGATGGTTGACAAATTCACGGCGATCGGCTCAATGAGAGCACTTTTGTGATTTGCTAGCATCTCCAGGCTTTCTTCGACCTTTCCTCCATATAACGCGCACACTGCTTCGTTGTTGGTGAACTAAATGAAAACCAATTAGAAAATATAAACAGGTCAAATTGAGTCATAATTTTTTATATTTTTTTATTAAAAACTTGCGGTCGTTTTAGTTGCGTATGAGTTGGAAAAGAATGAAAAACTATAACTGTCTTTCACAACTTCGTATCCAAACAATTTGTATTTTGACATAAATGCGTGAAATAACCCACGTTCGGTGATGTATCACTGCTTTGTTTGGATTGGCGCAATTCTTCGAGAGCTTGTTCGTACTTCCCTTCGAATACAAACTTTAAGTATCTGAATTATATGAGTAAAAATGTGATACAAATTTCTGCTTAAAATTTGTGCACATTATTGAAAATCTTCAAACTAGAATAATGTAAAATGGCGTAGAAAAGAGTTCCGACAGGGCAAATGGCGATTTGAATTTGCGCCAAAACATAATTGTATGCCAAAGGGGTTAAAAGGGGCCGCAGAAAATTTTTAATGGGGGATTACTCGTCAGGGGTCTCCTCTAGAGATTGGTAAAAAAATTTGAGTGGGGCCTTATTAGAGTAAAAATTTTCACAGTCAACACTTTTCCCTATTAGAGGAGGCTCTTTTCCTGATGCTGAACAGAGAAATCTTAATATTATTAAGGGAAAAGTGTTGACTGTGAAAATTTTTACTCTAATAAGGCCCCACTCAAATTTTTTTACCAATCTCTAGAGGAGACCCCTGACGAGTAATCCCCCCATTAAAAATTTTCAGCGGCCCCGTTTAACCCCTTTGGCATGCAATTATGTTTTGGCGCGAATTCAAATCGCCATTTGCCCTGTCGGAACTCTTTTCTACGCCATTTTATATGCAAGCTTTTTTCACCTTATTCAGCTGTTTTTTCATGTCAAAAGGATCATTTCCAGGCTATCAAATACTGATCAAAACATTTTCGACATTATTTTGCGAAGACAAGTGGTAATTGCTTGCGATAAAAATTATTTTAGACACTACTGATGTTAATTTTCAGTTTCGTTGAATGGCAATTTATCGAGCTTCAACCAATTTTAAATTTATAACTTAACACATTTCATATTCCATCAAGTTTAGTTATGCAAGAATAGTACATATATATCTATAGAATAATATGCACATGTACTTACGTCTGCGATCTGGGTTCGGACAGTGGGAAATATTTTGATAGTGCTTCCAAATATTGAGCTGCCTTTTTCTCGTTCCCCATAGTCATGGCGAGCCTGATGACTAATTGAAGTAGTTTTTCTGAGTTAGGTATTTTATACAGTAGCGATTCGTATACAGCCATAGCATTTTTGTAATCCTAAATTCATCCATAATAATAAAGCTGGTTTTTAGAATTTCTGCAGAATTTTGAAGTTCTAATTTCTATTTTTTATTGATCGAGTGGAGGATTTTATAAGGAAATTTCACGTATTTTGTTTAGGCCAAGTAATGTAAAAACAAACTTTAAAGGTCCTCTTTTTATATTTAAAGCATTTAGTCATATAGAAAATAATTGCGAGAAACCCGAGAATTTATTTATAAGCCGAATTTTTCCAAGATGTGATAAATCTTGGAAAGAATCACTTTTTTCAACTGCGCGATGACAAATAAAAAGCTAGTATTATCAAAAATCTGAGAATTTCTTAAATTTTACCACACACATATATGATAAATTTTCACTTGATATTTATCTCACTAACAAAGTAGCATTCCTATTAAAATATCTCAATCTAAATCCTCTTAGAAGATATCGAATATTTAATGAGACATAATTACCTTGAGCATGTAGAATATTTTTGCTTTCAACAGCCGAACTGGTTCCAAGCGCATGTGCCAATCGACAATCTCATTTTCAGTATATCCAGAACTGGAAGCAATTTTCAACGTCTCTTGTACGTTTTTCTCAAGCTTGGTGACGCGGTCAAACGCTCTCCATGGATCGGGGCTGTACGCCAGGATTTCGGCGTGGATCAATCGTATTGAAAACGGTATTATTGAACCTAAACATGATAAAACGCTTAAAAATGACGTGAGTTACCTTATATTACCTTTATAACCACGTGAGTTGTATTCATTATAAAACTGCAGATATGTATCGGGAGCGTCCAATTCTTCGAAGGGCAGAATCTCTTCCAGTATTTGACTATGCATCTTTAAAGCCGCCATTAATTGAAACCGGCACGACCATAGCTAAAAAGAGTTCTATAAAATTTAATTTGTATATTTTTCAGTTCGGCATTAGTTTGTACATAAATTATATATATGTAAATGCAATATATTGATATTCTTATATATAATAATAATTATACGTATAAAAATTGCATTTTAAGCTATCATGCGTCTCTGTAGCGCGTGAACTCGAAAAGTTCCAAAAGGCAGCCCCCCGACATCAATCCTGCGAAATAGGTTAACTGAAGTACTACGTGGTTGATCTCGACCTCCGCGAAAGACCGAATCCGAAAACGCTCGCAAAGAAAAATGTGACCCCGGACAAATAGGAAGAACAAGACAAGCCAAGTAACTTATTTTATCATTATAATATGTGTAAAAATTTCAATTGTTTTAATGGGGAACCAAGTCACTTAGGGGACACGAAAATTTCTTGTTTATATCTCAATGCCCATAGCTTAATGAACAAACTAGATGAACTTAGCATTATTCTTATGTCTCAAAACTTTCAAATAATTTTAGTAACGGAATCTTGGCTAGGTAGTAAAACTGATGATTCTTTAATTTTACAAAATTTACCCTACAAATTAATTAGATGTGATAGAGAAACCACCTCAAAAGGAGGTGGCTCTTGTATTTTTATCTCGGATCTTTTACCTTCTCAAGTAGTCAAAATTCCTAAAATTAAAAACTCAGATATTACATGCATAGATATTTTTTCTTTAAGTCATGAAAAGGTACGTATTATAAATGTTTATAGACCAGTTACTAAAGAAACCACTGAAGATTTTTACCATCTTTTAGACACACTTTCTGAATTTATAACCGTAGACTTCCCTGTTATTATAACAGGTGATTTCAATTTTCGCAACATTACCTGGTCAAATTTCAAACCTAAACCATACTGTAGAGGCAAAGAATCATCTTTTATAGATTTTATTGAGAACTTTGATCTTTTTCAACTTGTTGAGAAACCAACACGAGACCAAAACATTCTCGATTTAATTTTTTGCACCTCAGAGAAACTTGTAGAAAGTATAGAAATTAAGCCACCTTTAAGTTCATCTGACCACAATTGTATTTCGTTCTTAGTTAAAATTCAGAAAGAATCGGAAATTAGTGTTTATAAAAGAAATTTCAGTAATGCAGACTACGAGACTATTAACAGTTTTCTATCAAACATTAATTGGAATGTCATATTTAATTCTTGCTCAAAAATCGACTTTATGTACCATAAGTTCATGGATGTTATTTCTGAGGCTATAAATTTATTTATTCCTAAGACCAAAATAGTTAGTCCAATTTCACGTTTACCAATTCACATCCAGAATCTTTTCGACTACCGGAAAAAACTTTGGGCTAAAATATCTCATCCTGGAATAAGAGAGAAATTCATAAAAGCTTCAAATGATATTGACTATCATACAAAGAGATTTCTCAAAAATAGAGAGAAAACTAGAATTTCCAATTTCAAGACACGCTTTAAACATGTAGGCGCATTTCTTAAAACAAAATCGAGTTTAACACCTACTCTTTTCGACGAAAAAGAAGAACCAATTTTTTCAAACCAGAAAAAAGCAGAAATTTTTGGAGATCAATTTTCATCAGTATTTACCACCACTAAAGTACAAATCGAAGACATTCAATGTCAAAATTTCGGCGAACTTAGCTTCATACCGATTACTTACTCAAAAGTCCTTCAACTTCTTTTGAAAGTCAAAAACATGAACAACACATCTCCAGATGAAATTCCAAATATTTTTCTTAAGAATTGCGCTTACACGCTTAGCTATCCAATTTATTACATTTTCTCTTATTCCATGATGACAGGACAGATTCCACACTTTTGGAAAGAATCAATAGTTCATCCGATCCCAAAAATTTCAAAACCTTCAAAAGCAGAAGAATTTAGACCAATTTCATTATTATGTTCCACGGGAAAAATAATGGAAGAATTAATAGCCTCAGAAATCACATCATTTATAGAGCACAAAAAGATTTTACCGCACTCCCAACACGGTTTTAGAAAGGCAAGATCGGTTACCACCCAACTTTTAGAAGTTGTGGATGACCTTTCATTTGCTTCTGAGCAAAAATTTCCTGTAGACATGATTTACTTTGATCTAGCCAAAGCATTTGATTCTATTCCTCACAACCGTTTAATTCGCAAATTAGAATCTATAGGCATCAAGGGCCCACTTTTAAAATGGATACAAAATTATTTATCGGATAGATTTTTCAAAGTCAGGGTTGGTTCATCTTTTTCACAAGAACTCTCTCAAACAAGCGGTGTTCCACAAGGATCCGTCCTTGGTCCACTTTTGTTTCTCATCTACGTTTCTGATCTCCCAAAACTTTGTGAAACAGAAGGAGTTATTTGTAAACTTTTCGCTGACGACCTAAAAGCTTACCACATTTTTCGATCAAATTACGACTCAAACAGTTCACTCCAAACATTTATTGCCAAATTTTCTAACTATTGCGAATTAAACGGACTCAAAATTGCGGTTAAAAAGTGCTCTATACTACACTTAGGAAAGAAGAATCAAAATTTATCATATAGTCTGCAAAACTGCGAAATTCCTTGTGTAAATCCTAGTACCACAGTGCGAGACTTAGGTGTTTATTTCTCAGCTAACCTGAAATTCGGAGAACACATAGAGATTACTTGTCGAAAAGCCCAAAAGGCTTCTTTCGCTCTCTTAAAAGGACTGAAATCTAGTGACCCAAAATTCTTAGTTGACATGTTTACAACATACGTTAGACCGATCTTAGAATTTGCCTCTCCAGTATGGAACCCTCATTTTAAAAAGGACATTCAAAAAATTGAGAAAATACAAAAACGCTTCTTTGAACTGGTCTATAAACGAACTCAATATTTTAGAAAGAATTTAGAATTTCCATCATATGATCAATTATTAGTTCTATTCAAACAGGAATCTTTAGAAGATAGAAGGCTAAAAGCCGACCTAAAAATGTTCCATGACATAATTCATGAGAAAATTTCTATCAGACATAACAACTCTTTTTACTTTGAGAAAACTATTACTAGAGGTGATTTATATAAGATAAAAACAAATAAATGTTCTACTAACGTCCGGGTCCATTCTTTCTTTATCCGTACTGCTAGCCTATACAGTAAATTACCAACTCATATTCGGAAAACATCCCCCAACGAATTTCACAATTTAATTAGTACAAAAGAAATCCAAGAAATCTTCCCCCTATATTGACTTGGCTTGTCATACATTCATTGTTAGATATGTTGTTTTGTCTTCGCTTTATGTATTGTTTTGTTCTGATATCACTTGTTGCATTATGACATTGTAATTGTTGACTTTATTGTATATATACCCATCGCTCCAAGAAGAGCAAATAAATAATAAATAATAAAATGCCGTAGATAAGAGTTCCGCGTAGGCAAATGGCGATTTGAATTTGCGCCAAAACATAATTACATGCCAAAGGGGTTAAAAGGGGCCGCTGAAAATTTTTAATGAGGGGGAACACTCGGCAGGGGTCTCCTCAAGAGATTGGTAAAAAAAATTTAAGTGGGGCCGTATTAGAGTAGAAATTTTCACAGTCAACAGTTTTCCCTATTAGAGGAGGCTCTTTTCCTGATGCTGAACAGAGCCTCCTCTAATAGGGAAAAGTGTTGACTGTGAAAATTTTTACTCTAATAAGGCCCCACTCAAATTTTTTTTACCAATCTATAGAGGAGATCCCTGCCGAGTAATCCCCCTCATTAAAAATTTTCAGCGGCCCCTTTTAACCCCTTTGGCATGCAATTATGTATTGGCGCAAATTCAAATCACCATTTGCCCTGTCGGAACTCTTTTCTACTCCATTTTATTGGTATGTAAAATCTACAGAATCTAGTGATAATTGAAAATAGAAAAGCCAAATTTTTAGGATATTTAACCATTTAAATAAGATTGATCGGAAATTCTCAAAGTCAAAAAGGTGTTTCTGCTGTCACAAGTTTAAAAAAAACTTGGTTAAAACCTTCTAAAATTTCACTTTTCAAATACTGTCTTCTTTTCAATTGATATTTAAAAAAGAAAATTATTTTTTAATGGTACCATTTGGATCGCCTAATGATTTTTTGTAACAATTTCATTCCCTTAAAATAGTAATTGCAATTAATTCATTGTATGCAACAAATCTAGACCCAACTCACAAAGCCAAAAATTTGGTAAACCCACAGAATAGAAATAAAGTCAATTGGCAGACTAAAGCGGAATATGTTTGTTAAACAAAATTTTGACCGTTTAAGAAATACGACAGTAATTATTACAATTTTTTGAGTATATAGGCAGAGAATTTTTTTCGTTTACTTTTGGTGTTCGTTTCACATCTTAGTTCAGCTATTAGTCATGAGTCTCATACAAATAGGCTTATTGTGACGACCCGAATGTTGCTATGCTCTTACGGGGATGAATACGAAAGCCAAAATGAACCTCAAAAGTAAGAATTGTGTTATTCGAAGGATGAGATGCCATCCCTGATCCTTGTCCTAGTCCAGTTAGCAGAGTCGTTGTCAAATTTAACGCAGCGCGCAGACATCCATGGCTCTAAATTTAACTATTAAATTTGTATCGAGTAAAATTCTAATGGAATTACTATTAGTCTCTTTAATCCCGTAACATCTGCGTCAACCTTTGGTCTCTCAGCAGCTTTACCAGTTAAGTCAAAAACTGCCTGCGCAATTTTGTCGGGAATTGGTTGGTCAAATTTGATTCCAGGCATCGTGTAGATTTGAGAGGAACCTTCTGATCTGCTCCAGGCCTTGAAGCGAGTTGACTCCGGCCAAAGAAAAAGATGGGCCGACGGAAGTTGTGGAGGCGACGTCATAGTACTACAGTCTAAATATTTAGATAAGAATCAATAATGAACATATTCGACAGTTATATATAATTACGTAGATATTAACCAAGACAAAAACACCATGGAATCACTTAGGAAATTTAATCAAATGAATAACAAAAGGTAACCCGTAAGTTTAAATGACCCTGTCTTTAGACCTTTTACAGACAAATACTAAAATTGGTAATTGAGCCAGAGACCTGGACAAGTTGTACGTCATAAAATACAAGCTTGTTCCCCAGTATAATGTAAACCAACAGCTAATCGTAAAGAAGACTAAACGTAATTTTACGCGTCTGAGATATGACAAAAATCTTAAATGATCATATTGAGATAATCTTAGGATTGCTTCAAGATCCTAATGTTCAAATTATCATCTATTACAAACAATAAGCATATCCCATAAATGTAAAAACTTACTTATTTAATAATCACAAGCCTCAACAAAATTCCATTCGCGCAAACTGAATTGGGACTGTAATATTCATAAGGAGTTTTTGAACTATAACAATAGATACAATGCCAACAAAACGGATTCAAACCAGATATAAGACAATCCACAAAAAATTGACATATATCTATACTAGTTTATACATTATATTTACAGAAACAAATTGTGGATATAATTTACAATACCTACACAAACAGAGATCAAATAAGAGCTTATGGGCTCAGACACAAAAACAGTTCCAAAATAGAAGAGCATTCCGAGAGTTATAGAAATAGGCAAGGCGGGCATCGTTTCTTCGTTATCCGCAAACGCGACTAATGTGATCACAAGTCCAACGACGACACCGATCATTGTATTGAGCGTAGCGGGCACACTTCCACTTGCAGCAGCTTTCCCAACCAAAATACTGTAGAACACGAAATCGCCCATTCCTAGACGAGCAACATCAGAATCCTAAATAAAAGGCAATTAGCCTTTCTATAAAGGAAAACCAGAATTTTGGCATGGAGCTTTTAGTAATTACAAGAGATTACTGTATTAAGATTTGGCAAGGAGTTATGTGCTACAATTTCGGTTATAGTATATATAGTTATATCTGTCTATATACCAAAGGCTATTCCAAGGAACTGCTCAATTCAAAAACGCTAAGGATAAATTCAAGAATAAACTTTTAGTCATTTTAACTGGTAGTAGGCAGCCTTAGACCGAAAACTTAAATACTAAATGAACAGTGCGAGTCGCAGACAATGTTAAATTCACCACCGAATTAAAAGTAAATTTATTATAAATTTTATGTTATAAACTGAAATTTAAAACATAAACTATATTTATTGGCTACCTGAAGCGCATCATAGGCTGTACGTGAAACTTTCTTTGGCAAGTCAATGTTCTCGTCTTCTATAGCGGACAATGAAGAGCTAGGCGTCACAGTATTAACATCATTTTCCTCAAGCATTTCCGTATCATTGCGAGTTGCTGTATCGAACGCCACCATCTTAAGCGTTTGTTCATCGTAATTGCGGGCCATTTCCTCAATCCTTCGCAAAGGTCCGAATGGCGACAAAACAGTGAACAGATCTAAAATATATTCTATAAATGCAAAAGGTATTTCACACAACTCACCCCAGATGCTCACTATGCACGGCAAAAACCATGCAGTTGCGCCCGGCAAAATTCGAAGATAATACACCGAGACCATTGAACAATTGCAAACTACGAAGAACTTGTGGAACATCGACGGAAGGCGGTTTGTAAAGAACGCCTAAATATCATATTTAAAATCGTCTAGCTCTAAGGATAATGTCACTAGTGATAAACAATGTTTGCAGGCATCTACAACCCCTTTGGAAACATATTACTAAATCCGACATTTTTATTTTATCGTCGACATAACAAATTACGCACATTATATTTTTAGGATTTCCATTAATGTGTGCCCGAAAACAGTTTGAAATTAAAACCTATAATATTTCTACCAAAGAAAATTCTCACAATTGATCCAATGCTTCCATATATAACTGAGAGGATTGCAACGAACAAATTAATATTCCTTTCAACTCCCATCGATACCAAAACTCCTCTAAAATATTTGTTAATAACATTAACAGCAAAATGTATAATATCAAAATTACAAGGTTGCAGGTTAACTGTTATAATATAAATGACACAGAAAAAATACCGAAATATATAGGCGGGCGTAAAGTAGTTGACCATCAAGCACGAGACAGCCAGCCAGGTGTTTACTACTTCCTTGAATTCATATAATGCGAAGCTGAGCATCACAAAGCTGATAATTGCCAAAATTGACACACAGATGATCGCATTGAGCTGGAAATTTTTGGTTAGAATTGTTAGATTAAATCATCGTAATGTTATTTGACGCCGGTTAATTAAAGTCAAATTAAGCCGAGTTTATGGGACTAAAATTTAGAGCTCTTGGTAATGGTTTGGAAAAATGAATAAAAATGGTTATACTTTCCATGCACCAAAATTATGAGACATAAGAACACATAAATATGGACAAAAAATTAGAAAACATACGAATCCGTCATAGATATTATTGCCAGTTGTGAAGCTTTTATCGGAATTCATCAAGTAGAACGCAATTGAGTTTTCATCCATCTCCGTTTCGAACACAAGAACCCAATTCGTCAAAGTGAGCAAAAGATTGAACACAACGGCAATCATTATAGGACGGATCTGAAATAGAAATGTTTATACAATTTTACAACAACAACGAACATTTATGATTGTCTCTATAGTTTGTCTTTTTTTAGAGAAAGACAGAGAAGCTCAAAAATATTTTCATAAAATTTGGTAAGGAAATTGGAAACGATAATTGAAATTCGTGAAACATAAGCATTGTGGATTTTCTGGACGTTCCCTAATCATAAGAACGATGTCAAACCTGCGCTATCTGCGTTTTCAGTAGCATCGGAGCGAACAGTTGTCGATTGAATGCTTCAACAGTTTAAATCGAGCTAAATACAGATTTAATAGTGCGAAAAATATTGGGGAATTCGATAGAAAACAGAAGTCATTTGACAATTCATAATCAGAAAATATACGCTAACAGTTTTATAAAAACAGAAACGAACACAGACAAATTTGAGTGGGAAACATTTGGAGGCTACTGTTCTGCAGTAATATCAATTAGAGAGCGCCGCGAAATATTGAAGGGTTGGATGCGCGAAGTCTGCGCACCTGTAACTTTCTTATCTGCGCGACTTTATGGCCGAATGATAGCTCATTTTGCTTGTCTCGTTGAGAGCTGTCGATTGAGGTATCACTCGGCTATAAAGTCGCGCAGCTAAAAAATTACCTCTTTTAAAACCTGGATTTTGGTCAAAATCCCGAACTTCGCGCACAAGTAACTTTCTTAGCTGCGCTCGGATCCGGGGTAGGTTGGGACCAAAATTCTTAGAATTTTATGCCGGTCATTTTGAGCTATCGCTCGGCCATAAAGTTAAGATTTTCCGAAGGAAAATCTTAACTTTATGGCCGAGCGATAGAATCAAAAAACTTAATTTTGAGCTTACTCTTAAGCCTAAGACTAAGTTTGAGCTTAAGCCTAAACCTAAGCCTAAGTTGTTCGCCTAAGTCCTAGGGTCATTTTAAGCTATTACTCAAAGCTTAAGCGTGAGAGTATCAAAAGTTATGGCCATTTTAAGTCAAAAAATCTCGTACCGTTTTTGACGGTACCGTTTTTACCCATAACCAAAGAAATGCGGTTGGCTCTTATGCCAATTTAAGCTGAATCTCTATTTGAACTACACACAGAAATATTATGCGATAAAATATGAAGTTTCCAAAACTTGAAGTTTATTGCAATTGTCCTGTCACGAAATCAAAAATGTGTTTGAAATTTTATTTTGTGTCGTATTCATACTCAGCTCAAAAAACAATGACCCAAATTACAGGAAGAAACTGTAAAAGATTTTTTGTGATTCTGAGAGACGCAGCAAGGAATATTGTTTAAAAACTTATTGTTTGAAATATTTTTAAACTATTAATTTTTTTTTCTGTAATTTGATTCATTGCTTCATTTGTAGTAATTCTCCTATCGATACTTCGCTCTTGAGGTACCGTATTCCCTCTAATTTCTACCCCTGAAATTATTTCCCCCTCTAATTATTACCCCCTGTAATTATTACCCCCTATAATTATTACCCCCCCAATGTGCCAAATATAAGCTAAATTTTCTGTTTTTGTTGTGTTTTTAAAGGCGAACATTGAAAATGATCGCAGCGAAAGTGAAATCCCGCTATCGTTTTGCCATTTTGGTCAAAATTGGCGCAAATTTGAAAATAGTTTTGAAAATAGTAATCAGCTAACTCACGTTTCACGTGAGTAAACTCCAATTCTGATATTGGTAACCCCCTCTAGAATCGTATTTTAGAGGGGGTTACCAATATCAGAATTGGAGTTTACTCACGTGAAACGTGAGTGAGCTGATTACTATTTTCAAAACTATTTTCAAATTTGTGCCAATTTTGAACAAAATGGCAAAACGATAGCGGGATTTCACTTTCGCTCCGATCATTTTCAATGTTCGCCTTTAGCTATGATTTCGTATTTCAAACTAGGGGTCGGCGATTCCGAGTCCGGACTCGGATACGGACTCGGACTTTTTCGGCCGTGCTCATTGGGCGCGGCCGAGCGAAATTTTTGATGTTTTTGGAAGAATATATAAAATTTTCAATGTTTATTTTTTCAAACACCCCTATTTTTCTAAAAATTTTTGCCTGCAGCGCTCTTTTTCATTCCATTTTTCATTATAAGTCGGCATTTTTCCCAAAATTTCGGTCTGCGGCGCTTTTATGGCTTGTTATTTGCCTTCATGATTTTCTGCTCGCAAATCTGAGCTACAGGAAACATTTTGAACTACATTCAACATTCGATAGAGTTACTAAGAAATCACTGATCAAACCTTCACACACTAACCTTCAACATAATGGGTCTTATCTATAGGACGTAAAATGTATGGAAATGTCCTTCGATATAACGAATGCTGAAATTTTTCTTATAACGACAAAATTTTCTCCGCGCAATGTCGTCGCACGGAGAATATTTAAGAATTTTGTCCACAATCTTCAGTTTTTCATGAACTAAACAAATTTTACCGGAAAATTCCAAGTTCGAAAAACAAAATATTTTGTAGTTCCAATGGCACCCATCTAGAACGCTTATTCAGGATCTGAATAGTCGATCTAGGCCGGTTTTATTCATACTAAGAATTTTTGGAAAAAACAGGTAAAATTTGATTTTGCATGTAAAATTTCTATAAAAATCTAACAAATAGCTAAAAATAGACCAACTGGTCTAAATTATGCCTTTTTATAGCAAAAATACGAAATACTAGCTAAGAAACAGTAAAAACACAAGTTTTTGACAACAAAAAAATTGGCGGGAAAAATAAAATTCAAACGGACTCGGCGAGTCCGGACTCGACTCGGACTCGGTCATCACTACCGAGTCCGAGTCCGGACTCGGAATCGCTCGGACTCGGTGATAAATTTCGACCCCTATTTCAAACATAAATAGACAAAATATAGATAGTTTAGTCTATTTTTTACTGTTTTTAGCTTAAATTTAGATTAGTGCCATATTTTTTGCAAAATTTTCCTAAATGTGGCCAAATTTTGAGAAAACAAGAGAATGACGATGGAAACCACCGTTATTTCTTTTCTCGTTTTTATTATTTATTTAGACATTTCAGTACTATTTTGTACTATTTTTTAGATAAATGTTTATTATTGCCATATTTTTTGCCAAATTATGGTTAAAAATTGCAGAATATTGCATAAAAAATAGCAAAATTTTAGGAAGATTTGCTTTTTAGTTTTAACTTCAACGAAAGGTAAAATTTTCGTGAAAATTCCTTTACAAAATTTTTATGTAAAGGTTAATTTTAGGGATTTAAATCTGATATTATTATTCAAAATTTTGGCAAATTTAAGCAAAATATTTAAAAATCTCCTGAAAATTGCCAAAAATCAAATAAAAATCAAAGTTAGTTTTAAAAAATAGTGTTTAATTAAATAGTATTTTTTGTTTATTTACCTAATAATAAAAATATTAACCTAATAATATTATTTTGGGTCTTTTACGAAAGAATGACTACAAAGAATGATGATATGTTTAAGAGTTATATTGAAGTATATTTTTGATTTATAACCTAACTGACCGTTTCGACCCTTAGTCTATACGGTTAGTACTAATTTTGATACTACGTTGGTCGGGTCATCATCAGTAGATCCCAACGCAGATGAAGTTTTAGATCATTCTTAAGGGGTTGGGGATTCCGAAATACGGCACTCCAAACCTTTTTGGTTTCCCAAGGGAGTGCCGGTTTAAATTTATTTTACCTGTTTTTTGACATTATCCTTGCGTCCATCAGCTTTATCCGAATTAGTTTCCATCGGTATTGCGGTAGAAGATTCCTGAGCTATGTCCATGGTTTGCTTTCGGTCAAGCGCAGAATAAGTAAAAATTTTTAGAACTTTTAGAATTCCGTTTTTGTATTATTTTTACTAGACCTTTATTTTCCAAAAATTGCCTACATTTTGCCAAAAAGTTGAAAGTTTACATACGTTTGTAGTTATAGGTGGAATTTTGTTGCGTTATAAGAATAATAGAAAAATAATTCGTATTTTCAGAATACGAATACCAAAATTGGATCGAAAATTTTACTTTTTTACTTACGTTACTTACTAAAACTTGAATTTGGATTTGGATTCAAAATTTTGAGATGAATTTTTTTTAATTCGAAAAATTATATATTTTTGTATAGAACTTTCCATTTTCAATTTAGTCATTTTTATATCATTTTCATATTTATATTGAAATTTATTTTTTATAAACTAGCATCATTTATCCTGCATTTTCAAGATTTTTTGAGAAAAATATTATCCCTGCCCTTTTGCCTTCAGACAAATTTAAAAAATTATGAAAAAAATTTTGAAAAAATGAAGGGAAAAAATGGTTTAAATTTTGAAAATTATTTGAGAAATATAGCAAATAAAATTTTTAGTCAAAAATGATTTAGAGCAAAAATGCGCTTAAAATTTAGAGATTTATTTTTAAAACATTCAGAAAATGGAAAGCTTTTAAAAACACGAAAAGTAAATTGTTTTTTTGGGGGTCATTTTTCTTTTGGCGACCCAAAAAAATTCAAGGGGGCGCAAAATTAAGTTTCCTGGTTTTTTCCGACCCCCCCTTTTTAAAGAAAAGGTTCCCTTAGGAATAAAGTTTTGGGGAAAGATGTAAATTTTGTAAAAAGGATGAAAAAAAAATTTGAAAAAACCCCCCTTAAAATTTTTAAATTTTTAAAAATTTAAAACCCCAAAAAAAAATTTTGGTTTGCAAAAGTTTTTTGATGATATTTTTTTAAAACAACCCCAGAAACTGAAAATTTTTGTTTTTTGAAAAATTCTCAAAATTTTCGCGCGCCCCGGCGCGGGGGGCATTGAAATATTTTTCCTCCTGAATTATTTCCCTCCCCCTTTAATTTTTACCCCCACCATTTTTGAAAAAATTAAGGGGAGAAAGGGGAACATTACCCCTTTTTAAAAAAAAAATTTTAAAATAACAATTTCCAAAATTTCAGAAAATTAAAAATTTCTTAAAAAGCCCGAAATTAAAATTATTTTAAAAAAAAACAAAAATTTTTGGTGACAAAAATTTTGCCCTTTTGGGGGACCCCCTTAAAACCCCCCATTTCCAAAAAAAAAATTTTTTTTTGTTCCCCCAAATTAAAGGGGTTTTCCCCATTTGTCCGGGGAAGGAAAAATTGTAAAATTTATTTTAAGTTAGTCTTTAGTCAATTTCTTCCTTTACGGGGAAAAAAGGTTAGCACAATATTTTTGCCCCTTTTTGAACATTCAAAACCCAAATTAAATTTCCCTTAAAATTTGGGTTTTCCCCAGAAATTTTCCCGGGAAGGGGACCACTTGGGAAAAACCCCACTGTTTGAAAACCCCTATTAAATGCTTTTTTTAAAATTTTTTCATGGGAAATCAAAACCCCAAAAAATTTTTTGGATTTCCAAATAAAAGGTTTTTCGCCCCTAAAAAGGATTAAAATTTCCAAAAAAAAAATAAAAAAACCCCCAAAATCGAGGAGACGAGCTGTAATTTTAAATTTAAAGGGATTTAAATTTTTTTCCAAAAAAGAAAATTTTAAAAAAAAAATTTGGGAAAAAAATTCCCTAAAATTGCCCCCATTCTTTCGGCAATTTGGGTTTTGGGATTTCCCTGTTTTTAAAAAATTTGAAAAATTATTTAAACCCAAAATGGCCTTTTTTTTTGTTTTTTAGGAAAGGGGAAAAAATTTTAAAATTTTTGGTAAATTAAAAATTTCAAAGGAAAAATTTTTTTCCAACCTAATTTTAAAAAAAATTTGGGGGGGTTTTTTTTTATCCAATTTTAAAACCCCCGCCGATTTCCCTGGATTTTTTTGAATTTTCCGGGCAAAGGAGGAATTTTCCCCAAAGTTATTTTTAACCGAAAAAAAAAAATGCCCCAAAAATCCGGAAATGGCTTTTACGTTTTTTTTTCAAATGATTGGCCCCAGGGAAAAATTTTTTTGGGGCCGCCCAAAGGAATACCCCAAAAAACCCATGATTTAAAGGGGGTTAAATTAGAGGGGGGCAAAAAAGGGGAAAATTTTTTCAATAAAAAAAAAGGGTTTTTTTTTAAACCCTTTTCAAAAAATGTGGGTTGCTTTTTGGAACATTTCCAAAAAAAGTTGTTCAAAATTTCCAAAATTTGGCCAAAATTGGGTCTTCTTCTTTACCAAATTTTTTTTGGAGAAAGAAGGGGGAGGTCTGGTTTGGAAAAAGCCAAGAATCGAAATTTGAAAATTTGGTTGGAAATTTAAAAAGTGTTTGGGTTTTGAATTTGGGGTTTTCCCCAAAATTTAAAAGATTTGTTTTAAAATTTTAAAATTTTTTGAAAAAATTTTTAAATTTTTTGCTTTTTGGGGGAAAAAATTTTTTTTTCGACGGGGGAAAACTAAAATTTAAACGGGGGTTTTTGGGGCAATCCAATTTTTTTTTTTAAAAAAAAATTTAAACCGAAAACTGGTAAGGTGAAAAAGGGTTTTTTTGGTTTTTTTATTTTTGGGGAAATTTTGGTCCCGGGGGTTTTTTGATGGGGGAAACCGAATTTGGGGTTTGAAAAAAATTTTAAGCCCCGGGTTTCGGGAAAGTTTTTTCTTTTTCCCCCCCTTTCTTGAAAATTTTTTTAAATTTTGGTCTAATTGGAAAAAAAATTTTAACCCCAAAAGGTTTTTAAAGTTTCCCGGGTTTTTCCAGGCAAGCCCCCCAAAAAACCGCCCCAAAATTGGGGCCCATTTCCGACCCCTTAAAAGCCCAAAAGCCATTTGCGGGCCCCAAGGGGCCAAAAGGGATTGGTTTACCCAACTCCCGCCCCCCTAAAAGGCCCCCCAATGGAAGAGGGTAATGGGGGAAAGGGGGTAAATGGGGAATAAAGGGGAAAAAGGTAATAAAAAATAAGGGGAATGGGAAAATTAAAAATTGAAATTTAAAAAGAAAATAAAAATTTTAAGAAACCAACCCCCCCAAATTGGTACATGACGCTTTTGGGGTACCAAGTTGGGGGATACCAATTTGGGGACGTACCAAGTTGGGGGAGTAAATGTTAATACCCAAATTGGTACATACCCAAAATGGTATACCCAAATTGGTATGTCCCCAACCTGGTATCTCCAAACTGGACATTGACCCAAATTGGTATCCTCCAACCTGGCCAAAATACCAATTTTGCCAAAATACCAAACTTGGGGGTGTACCAATTTGGGGGAGAGCTCGTGAGAATTTATCACGACCTAAAATTTATCACGACCTACTGACCAGGATGGGGGGGTGGCCAAGTTGGATAGTACAAACTTGGGGGTAGCCCAGGATGGGGTGTACCAGATTGGGTCGTCCAACCTGGTACCCCCCAAAATGGACTACCCCCAAATTAGTATATGCCCAATCGGGTACACCCCATCCTGGGCTACCCCCAAGTTTGTACCCCCAATCTGCACCCCCCAAATAAGTATTCTCCCATCAAACCATTGCGTTCTATTTCACAACTTCAAGTTGGTATAATTGTATTAAACGAAGCCGGCTTTAATTTAGATTTAGTCCGCTATAGTATAAAATTCCATAGGACGCACCCGCGGCTCCGCCGCGGACGACCCTTCGCCATCAGTATGCATTCCATTGAAAAGTTGGCTTTTTGGCCCCCTGGGGGGTAAAAGGGATCACAGGGGGCCGTCTGGGGGCTGAAAATGGTACCAAACGTCTTCTCTCGCCGAGACGAAGCGATTGACATATCACTCGCCCAAATCCGAGCGCAGCGTGAAAAGTTGGCTTTTTGGCCCCCTGGGGGTAAAAGGGGTCACAGGGGGCCACAGGGGGCCGTCTGGGGGCTGAAAATGGTACCAAACGTCTTCTCTCGCCGAGACGAAGCGATTGACATATCACTCGCCCAAATCCGAGTGGGGCGTGAAAAGTTGCCCTTTTACGTGACCCACGTGACACACGGATGTCACGTTTTCACGTATGTCAACCCCAATTCTGACATTGATAACCCCCCCCCCTGAAATCATGGGTTTTTGGGGGGGGGGTACTCGCGAGTTTGGGGTCCGGGAGCGTGAAAAACGGGAAATCCGTATCGGGGGGGGGGGACATACCCAGTGCGCCTTAGAGGGACTCGATTCTGCTGAAGTTATTATTAATATTTGGTATTTTATTATTTACGCCGTTGATCATTATTTTTGTTTTAGGAAACAATCAATCCAAGACTACAAGAATTAAAAATGAAAGCTGAACAGAGCCGAATGGATGCGGAAGCGACCATAAAACTTTCTCAGGTAATCTACAGGGTGGCCCAATTTTTTTAAACCGATTTGTTTTCCCGTTATTGAAAAATTTTTCCAATTATGTTAAGCTGATTTTTTTACATAATAAACTAGACAAAATAGGAAGTTTTTTCACACCAAACTCAACGTGCCAGCTTTTTTAAAAAGTACAAAAAATGCATTTTTAGAAAAAAATGTTTTTGAGAATAATAATTTGCGTAATGATGATTTTTCGTTTATTTTTTGAGCTATCTGATAGCGATTTTTTGCACATGGGGGTTTTCGGATGTGCTGATTCCGAATCTGTAATCAGATTTTAGCGCGAGTTTGAATTTTTGACACTTTTTTGGCATTCTGTAAAAACAGATGTTGGTGTGAAAAAACTTCCTCTTTTGTCTAGTTTATTATGTAAAAAAATCAGCTCAACATGATTGGAAAAATTTTTCAATAACGGGAAAACAAATCGGTGAAAAAAATTGGGCCACCCTGTATTATGACAATTATGCGATATTTGGTTTATTGCTTAGAAATGTGACAAATTAAGTTTCATGCATTACTCTTCAGTTATAGTATGACGAAAATTAAAATTTATATAAGCCAATCCTTATATTAGAAATCATATTCTGACTAATTAAGTAGTGCAAAATAAATAGTGCAACGATTAATAAAAATTTTAATTGACATTAGAAAATATAAAACAAATATCGAAAATGTTTAGGATATCAATGATCTCAACCAAGTGATGACGGATTTAGCTCAACTTGTACATGTAAGTTATGTCTTAATCATCATGTTATACTAATAAAATAATTTCTAATATTATCCCAAGTTTGTTATCTGATAAAGATTAATATTTTAGCAAAATATAAAAATAGATATTTGTGTTGACTTTATTTTTCAGAAAAACTAACATTTACGATATTTGGCATTAGAAACAGTGATATTAAATAGAAACATCTGAAGTAACATTTGATTATTCAAACATATTATTTACAGCATCTAAATTTCAGAGCCAGCACGATCTTGTCGATTCTATTGAAGAGCACGTTGAGCGGACCACACATGAAGTCCAACAAGGACATCAAAATTTGAAGGTAAGATATAATTGATTTTTAATGATTAAAATTTTTTGTTTAGAAAGCTGTAAACAGCAAGAACGCCGCAACGCCTCTATTAGGAGCTGCCGTTGGAGGGATGGTTCTCGGAGGTCCTGTGGGTATCGCTGCTGGTTCAACGATAGCCGGTAGGCGTTATTTGATAAAGTTTATATTTTGGATCATTTGAAAGCGATTCTAAAAACTTCAGTGACTATTTCGGATACCTGTATCTGTGTGTATTATTGGGTCATTGCAAACGAAACCCGCCATGGCAGTCAGCAGCTGATGCGCAGTGGGCTTTAAATTTGCGGCACATTCGGCTGCATTCGTCTCTTCGTTCGACACGAAGAGAGAGAGTCACTCAGCATTTAGGCCGTCTCCTTCTTCGGAAGGAAAAGAAAGAAGAAACGACGAAATAGTGTGTGGAAATATCCAGTAGCCCGGGTGATTCAAATCGACTTTCGTCATCGCTGTTTACTGCCATGGCGGGTTTCGTTTGCAATGACCCAATATAGACGAGCATACTCAAATTATTACTATATATTATTTAAAAGTTGATTCTAAAATTAAAAATACAGAACCATACTTATGTTTGATAAATATGTAAGATGTTTAAAATTGCTAAAAAATATTTTTAGGAGTCGCAGCAGCCGTGGCTGGAGCTTTTGGAGGTATTTTTGTAATTGAGATACAATAATTCATTGCATATTTCCAGGTTTGTATGGAGGACGATTAATCAAGAAGCAGGTGAATAAAGAGGCTAACAGAGAGCTCTAAAAATACCGGTGATCCTATATTTTAAATATTTTTCGCTGTCCATATTGTTTTCTGTATAAAATTGACACGAGTATTGAAATAAATAATTTCTAGTCATGGAATGCTTTAGCGACTACCAAACGATGTATAGGGATATTTGTTACTCTTTCTTTATTATAAATAAAAAAGGGAATAGGATATTTCGCCTACCGGATATTTCGCCTACAGGATATTTCGTCTACCCCTTATAAATAGGATATTTCGCCTACTCCTTAGAAATCGGATATTTCGCCTACCGAATATTTCGCCTACAGGATATTTCGCCTACCCCTTATAAATAGGATATTTCGCCTACTCCGTATAAATCGGATTTTTCGCCTACTGATTTCGCCTACTCTTTTTAAAACGGATATTTCGGATACAATTCGGTTTATTCAAAAGTGTATAACAAAAAAGTAAAACAATAAACAACAAATAACCACAAAAAAAGCGCGTTACTCTTCCTCTGATGTTTCATTTTCTTCCTGGTCTTCATTAGGCACGCGCAGACCGTCGACAAATCCTTGCATCACTAAGCCTAGCAAATTCACAGCATCGATGAGCCCTTCATCCGTGTCGAAATTTGCAGCATTCAAAACCGTGATCACTTGCTGTTCTTTGATCACATTGCGCTTTCGTCGTCCACGGCTGTGTTGGAGTCGCTCTGCACGGGCAGCATCAATTTGTTTATCGACGTCAGTGAGGAGGGCTGCTAAATAGTCGCTTAATGACGGATGGTGATTGAGATCCTTCTAAAATTTAGTTCAATTAAGAGATTTTATTCACTTTTATTCTAAAGTTTTAGTAAGAATTTTTATTCTAAAATTTTTACTGTTTAACACTTTACTGTTTAACACAGGTTTTTACTGTTTAACACTTACCGCAAAATATTTGTGTGATGACTCCATTCCATTATTGGTCCTCTCTATTGCGTTTTGAGCCCGGTTGAATACATTCCAGAACGGGATCGCATATCTCGGCTTCTGCACAATTTCCATGTCCCATCGCTGCACAAGCTGAAAGCTGCTTCGGTTTGATAAAGCAGAGAGCCGGGCTAGCAAGGTCGCATTTAAGGCCGAATTTGAAGAGCGCAGTGAGGATCGGCTTTGACCCGAAAGCATTGATGAGAGTGTAGCGATGGGGCTAGGAGTAGCGATGGTGGAGGGGGTAGAAAAGCGCTCTAGAATCTATTGGAACAGAAAAGCCTGTCTGCAAATAACTGCATGATGGCTCTGACCGATAATATTATATATTTCCGACTGGAATACTAGTATAAAGCTGAAAAAAAGCTGAAATTATACCACTGTAAACGCAGTAGGCGAAATATCCATTTTCAAGGGAGTAGGCGAAATATCCGGTAGGCGAAAAATCCGATTTCTAATGAGTAGGCGAAATATCCTATTTATAAGGAGTAGGCGAAATATCCTGTAGGCGAAAAATCCTGTAGGCGAAATATCCGATTTCTAAGGAGTAGGCGAAATATCCTATTTATAAGGGGTAGGCGAAATATCCTGTAGGCGAAATATCCCCCTCCGATAAAAAAGCTTTCACCGAATAGTGAATGAATAATTTGTTAGCAAAGAATTCAAAAAATTTAGCTAGAGCTTAATTTAAGAAAGTTGCTAAACTGCAATATTTATGTAAGGTATCATCTTCCGAATCGCCGATTACACCAACTCGGAGTAACATTTAAACACGAGAAAAATCTGCGTAAAATACGTTTTAGGATAACCACTAAGAGATACACGTGAAATCTTTTGCACAATGGCCAGAACGCAAGCATATTAGAAAATTGTACAGTTTTTTCCAGCTACAGTCATACCCCGTTTATCCGGACCCTCACTTATGGCCGGAACGGATTTTTTTCATACAAATTTCCATCGTTATCCGGACTGAATTGGGAAAATTTAGGACAAAAGGGTCCCCCCTATTGATTTGAAAATTTTGCTGTTTTTGGCCGATTTTTCGGTCAAAAATTTGAATTTTTTCCTTAAATTTTTCAATTTTCAGCCCACTTTTTATAAAATTGTCAAAAATTTTTCAAAAATAGGCCAAAAATAGCGAAATAATTTAAAAAAATTCTAATTCGCACCAAAAATTTCAAATTTTTAACGGTTCTCTCAGTTATCCGGACTAAATTGTCCGGAAAGGATTTTTTCCATACAAATTTCCCTCATTATCCGGACCCCGTTTATCCGGACAGAATCGGCCGGTCCCGATCTGTCCGGATAAACGGGATATGACTGTATAGCTCTACATCTTAATTGCATTTTTCATATTTATTAGACGTTTACATTCTAGAGTTTATTAGCTGTTACACGTCGGCGTTTCTTGTTTCAAAAAGCGTGGCGGCCAATTTCAGCCAAAAATCAAATGAGTTCTTATCAAAGATTTTTTTTGCCAGGAAGCAAGCTGAAGTGTTACCCGATCATACCCCGTGGGTGAAATATTCGTCCGTACGATTATTATTTTTATTTTGGGCTTCAAAGTTGGTATACTTTGCGTTTTTCAGTGTTAAATGAGTCAAATTTGAGACCCGATTTAGAAATAATAATCGTACGGACGAATATTTCACTTGTACAGTATCATCGAGCAACACTTCAAATTTTACTTTTTCATAAAATTTCTGACCTATGAACTCGATAGCGACCATTACGACATTTTTTCGGTTTTTTTGCCCAAAAATGGCCATTTTCGTGTATTTTCGAGAAAATGCGAAGCAGTATGTCCGAAATGGACTGGGATTTTTGCTAGTTACCCTATTTCGGATACGGCGAATCCGAATTTGACCTCAGATCGAGGGTTGTCCCGCCACGAAAGTTGGGAAAATTGCGTTTTTTGGCGTTTTTGAGCGAAAATTATCACAAAATGGTGCCAGAAAATTCGTATTGATGGTATTTCATTTTACGGTTTCAAATTTTTAATCAATTAATATCCGCAGAATACGAATTTAGAGTTATCGGTTAACAAGACATAGTAACTTCGCGACAAAAAAAATGATTGACCGACCTGGGGTTCGAACTTGAGACCAAAAACGCTCAACAGATCGTCCGAAAATGGCCATTTTTGACGTGATATGAAAAAAATAATTGCAGATTCGGAATCAGCGCATCAAATTACCCCTAAAAACACTCATTGCAGAAAATTTTTCCACATTTTCAAAAAATCGATTTTTTTCAAAATCCATGTGGTACCCCCTATGGTGAAAAATGGCCAAAAAATGAAATTTTTTTGGAATGTCAGCAAAATGTGTTTTTAGGGGTATTTTGATGCGCTGAGTCCGAATCTGCAATTATTTTTGACGTAACGCATCAAAAATGGTCATTTTTGGGCCATTTTTCATCAAAAACGCGATTTTCCCAACTTTCGTGGCGGGACCACCCATGATCTGAGGTCAAATTCGGACTCCCCGTACCTGAATTAGGGTATGTACCAAAAATCTCGGGATTTTAACGACAAAAACAGGCCTGTCACACTTTTTGAAACAAAACCATGCAAAAAACGCCGACGTGGTTAGATGAGCAGTGTCTTCGAGCTGTGAAAAATGTGCGATAACTAAAAAATGTAGAAAATAGATGTTTTGAGCGTTATTGAATACATTTCAGCTCGCTGCGGAGGAACGTAGAATAGAGAATAAAGAATTTTAGGAAGGATAGAGGAATAAAATCTTAGCTTAAACATTTGAACAATGATACTATTTCTGGACATTTCTGAATTTTGTTAGTTTCTATGATGTGATTACTGTTTAGTTAATTTATATGAGTTTGGAGTTTCACATTTTTGTGTAATCTGTGGATTTTGGAATTCCATTCCACATTTTTCACCTCTTTCATATGTTCACATTTTAGATTTACAATTACAAGCAGATTGCGGCTTGGCCGCAATCTGCTTGTAAAAATGGTGGAGCGTGAGTTGGGTTCTACATCGCTTCGCGCACCGCCATCAGCGGTCAGAGTTGGGTTGTTCCTAAGCGTAAATCAGAATAAAAAAGCCACTTTTTCGGATCAGCCCCAAAAAATTCCTGCGGATTCCCTCATCAACTTTTTGAGACCTACAAAATGAGCTATCAATCAGCCCTGTATCGAGGGAACTCGAAAAGATATGACCATTTCCAGAAAAACCTCAAAAATGACATTTTTTGGCCAAAAAAGCCACTTTTTCGGATCAGCCCCAAAAAATTCCAGCGGATTCCCTCATCAACTTTTTGAGACCTACAAAATGAGCTATCAATCAGCCCTGTATCGAGGGAACTCGAAAAGATATGACCATTTCCAGAAAAACCTCAAAAATGACAATTTTTGGCCAAAAAAGCCACTTTTTCGGATCAGCCCCAAAAAATTCCAGCGGATTCCCTCATCAACTTTTTGAGACCTACAAAATGAGCTATCAATCAGCCCTGTATCGAGGGAACTCGAAAAGATATGACCATTTCCAGAAAAACCTCAAAAATGACAATTTTTGGCCAAAAAAGCCACTTTTTCGGATCAGTCCCAAAAAATTCCTGCGGATTCCCTCATCAACTTTTCGAGACCTACAAAATGAGCTATCAATCAGCCCTGCATCGAGGTTTAAAACGAATGCCGTTTGGACTGACATTTTGAAATCTGCAGCATAATCGCGGCTGTTCCGAAATTCGAGTTTAGAGTCTTCCGGTCAAAACACAAAATAGACAGCTGGAACGGAATCAAGGGATTATTTTGATCTTTGCCTGCTCTCAACACTATAAACACGCCGAAATCAATAAAAATTGATGGGAAAAGCTGCAAAAGAAAACTAACGGAAAAGTCAATTTTTTTCCGAAAAATACACAGAAATTGAAAATAATATTTTATGGGTTAATTTTATGGGTTAAATAATAATAAATATTTTATGGGTTACTGAGCATCTTCTAAATTTCTGACAGGTTTTTATTTTCTGGAATCCAATAACTAGGGCCCGGATTTCCCGGACATTGTCCGAAAATGTCCGAAAACAGTCATTTTGGAAGAAAATTTTCACGTTAAAAATGCAATAAAATAGGTCAATTGTCCGAAAACACACATTCCATGTCCGAAAATGGGAAAATTTTAGAGAAAATGTCCGAAAATGCGATTTTCATGTCCGGAAAATCCGGGCCCTACAAATAACATTTGAAGTCAAAGAAATGTATCAAACCAATCTATCAGATATAAAAACACAAAACTATCATATTTACAAGCAAAAACTGTTTTCGCTTCAGTCTGCCAAATAAATTGAAAAATCTCCAAAATATGTACGATCGGGCTTTCCCAATCCAAAGAGCGACCTTTCTGTCGGTTCGATAGCATCCAACCCCGTTTGTGCGTTCTTCGATTTTCAAACGTCTGTTTATATCCAAGGTTCCAGCAATGGCCCTTTGATTGAGCGATGAGGCACTTCGTTTTCATTCCGGGTTCATATGTCCGCACAGGCTTTCAACCAACCATTCACATGTCTCTCTAGTTAGCCGTTTGTTTTTAACATTGTTGTATTTTTTCCAATATTTTACACTTTTTCTGTATGGATGCGAGTTTCGTCATTATGCCTCTTTGACGGAAATGATATACAAGGGCTTGTTTTAGTACCGGAAAAGGTTTTTTTCATAATTCATTCTTATTCTCGCCAAAAATTTTGTTCCATATTTTATTTATTTCTGTAAAGCGAAAAAATTAATTCCAAACATGAACGTAAGAATAACGCTTTGCAATCCATTTCGCTTTTGGTCAATTCAATTAAAACATAATTCAGACATTTAGTTAAAAAATACAAATTTTTGTGAATTATTTAAAAATTGCAAAATGGATTTTTCAGAACACAATGTTCAAATGACATTACCTGGGAAGTGATTCACAAAAGCAAGGTGTCCAAATATGACGAAAGCTTTAAAATTGCTAAACTGTAACCTTAATTTTGGTAAATCAAAATGTGACGTCATTTTTGACGGTCACTACCACAAAATTAACGGTTAGGTGACAAGGGATTACAGCGACAAAATCCGACATTTCCGGATTTACCACATTTCCGGATGAACTTTAAATCCGCATTTTATACCGCTCAAATCTGCTACTTCAATCCTAATCATATCTATTTTTACTTCCCGACAGAATAATACTTCTTCATCGTCAGAATAATGATGATGCAACTTTTCCCAACAACCTAAACTTTGCACTAATTTGCATAACTTATGATCACGTCTGCAAGAGCACAATTTCGGTGTATGCTCCGCTTTTTCCCTCTTTTCGTCCAATGACGAGTATTGACGAATATTTACGGTCCTGGTGATTTTTTGTCAGTGGGATTATTAAAAATTACCATTCCGTCGGCGAAATAGCCGTCAGGCGACTAGCACGGGCCAAACAACAATAATTTTTCCGGGTGTGATTTTCGTAGACAAATACACTTTTGTGTGGCATTCTCACTGTGGCTCTGCGTGTCAAGCCTCCCGATTACGT
This sequence comes from Ditylenchus destructor, assembly GCA_022814885.1. Lineage (NCBI taxonomy): Eukaryota > Metazoa > Nematoda > Chromadorea > Rhabditida > Anguinidae > Ditylenchus > Ditylenchus destructor. The sequence continues at coordinate 205,582 of JAKKPZ010000014.1, forward strand.
CTCCGACTACGTGCAAATTGTGATAACAAAAGGAATGAGCGACGAAAGCCGCAGCACTGTCAAAGATTATGCAAATTTGCGAGTAACGGCGTGCACAGGCCATTGATCGCACCCATTCCCAGCCCCATAGACTCTCGAATTCTATATGAATAGGAGTGATTTTCCCGGACGATTGTTCATTTGCAATTGCAAAGGTGAGGCGATACTGCCCGCCAGACTGAGCTCTGATTTTTGAAAATTATTTGTCCACATCAGGTTGATCAAAATAACGCTATTGTATTTGCATGTCATCCAAACACTCGTAGGCCACTAGTTTGTGATAATTAGTAAAGATCAAAGTTCGCAACGATTCTCTATCGTTCCATAACGATATATAAACTTTGCCCAACTGATGACACCACTAAAATTTCTTATTTCTTCTGAACGATTATTTAACTATTGACATTTGAAATTGAACCTCAAATTTAAGTTTGTTACACCCTCAGAATCTCGCCATAGTGGAACCTGCTCGAATTTCCACCCAATTTTAACAAGATTTACACCCTCAATTTCATGTTTGGCGATAACTAAGTTCACGCTTAAGGTTAAGCTTTGAGTGAAAAACTGCTAAACAGCCCTTATAAGCGTATTCTGATTAGGCTTAGAATTCTACACGCGCAATCCGGAACGGATTGCATGCCACTTTCGGGAGGTGCAACTGACAGGTGGGTGGCAACAACCTACGCTTAAGCTTCAACTTGAGCCATCACTCAAAGCTTAAGTATGAGTTGAGTTATGACCAGAATGAAATTGAAGGTGTAAATTCGTCGTTTTGGGGTGTAAATCCGCCGCTTTTTTGAGTAAATCCGTCGCGAATGGAAATCCCACCGCTAACCCACCAGTTTTTCTATCCATTGGATCACCTTCGATGCGTTTAGGACTTGGAGCATTCCCTATTATTACAACATCCATACAATTGCAATTCAATGCCTTCATTTCTGATTTGAAGCAGAATTCTGGATGCTTCAAAACAAAAACTACCGCTGTTAAAGACTGATCTTCAAACTATAAACCACACCCACCACAGGTTAGTGGGCGTGTCAAGTAAGTAGAGAATATTCTAGGAATCTCATCGACGATTAACATATAAGGTCATCGCACAGAGCCACATTCCTACGAAATCCCATTCCATTCCTGCCTACTCTTTTTACTAAATTTTAGTACAACTCTTCTCGATATGCCTAAGAGATTCAATCCTCTAGTTTTGCATCTGTAAATGATTTACAACCATACAGATATTAACAGTGAAGTTTGCCCCCACTTTCATATTTTGTTCAGCATTATTTGGAAACTGTTCTTTGATCACATAAAAGCAAACAATAAAATGCATTTGAAGCGTTTGAAAGTTTAGCCGAGCCATACAAAATACAAAAATACAATCAATGTTTCGTTTTCGCTGGAATGTTATTTTTGTTGGAAAATTTTCATTACGTGGATTTTAAAAAGTCAACTGCATTTGATTACACTCTCGGAATTTATTCTCGATATGCCAAAGATACGAAACCATTTGTGCATAATCTGTATTTTGTTATTATTTTGTTTCATATTGTATGTATCCCACTTAGGGTCCGTCCATAAATGATGCTAGCTGAGAACGGGCATGTTGGGTGTGAAGGAAAATGAATGGGGAGGGTTAATTTTCATAGACCTGTTCCATGTCGTTTGGATCTCATATACTGAATTTATAAAATTTTCCCACTTTTTAAAAATTTTCCAAAATGTTTGAATTCGGATATTCAAAAATTGACACCAGCTGAAGGAATGGGGTGCGCGACCAACTTTTATAAGTATAAATTTTACTGATTGACAAAAGTGTCTGCTTCTGTTGAAATTTCGATTGATTCCATTTCTGGACACTTTTGGTTATTAAATTTGCAACTAATTTCAGGACAGTTTTCTGAACCGGACAATTGTCCAAATAACAATGGAATGCTTCGGGTGGTGCCAAGGCGGAAGCCACGAGGAGGACAATTTGAAAGAGCAACAGTCATCCGTGTATTTCGGCAACTCCACACGTTATTTGGTGCTAGGCCTGTCGATGCTTTGCCTTTCTATGACAATGTCCAATTCACTGACACTCAATTTCACTATTATTTGCATGAATCCCGAGGTTAAACACATAACGGATGATGTCAATGTTACGAACATAGAAATCATGGACTATGAGAACAGAAACGTTGAAGATGTAGGACTTCTCCAATCAGGTATGTGTGTTAGTAAAAGACGGGTTGTCGTACACCTATAAATAATCAACCATTCAAGTACTAAAATGTCGATTTTCAGGAGAAGATGATCGGTACAATTATAATAACGCAGAGAAAAGCGCGCTCTTTTCGGCTATAGCAGGTCAGGATTCGTTTAAAAATTATTTCTAATCAGTTAGCTTTTAAATTCTGTGTGAAATTTAAATAAAATATTTTGTGATACTAGTTTCTATGAAAGAATGTATAAATGATTAGAAAAATTTTTTAGTTGGCACTATCATGGGAACACTGCCAATCACTCATGTGACTTCACGTTTCGGTGTAAGGTTTGTTCTATTTTGTTGAATAATTTGGCCTGATGATTGCAAATTTAGGAGAACATTCTTCGTCTATGGACTCATTTCTGCCGTTTCCACTCTGTTGTCGCCATTTTGTGCCTGGTTGGGCTTCGTGCCATTGTTTGTGATGCGGGTGCTCCAGGTACATTCGTTGTGTTATGTCACGTTTCAAATTATATTATCCTTGTTAGAAAAGGTTTTCACAGAAACTTACCTTTTCACAATTTTACATAATTTTACCTAATATAGCCAATATTCCATTTCCTGAATCAACGCCATTGTGGACAATTTTGGTCAGAAATCATCATGATCAAAATGCATCTTTTAGCTATTTGTCCTACTAATCAAAAATAAGGATACTTTGCGTGATCTCCTATCCAATTTTATTAAAATCATTATAGGGTGTTGCCCTATCAACAAGTTACCCAGCAATGGGCTCGATTATTGCACAATGGTCCACGCTGAAAAATAGTGGCATGTATATCGCCTTTCTTTCGTGTCATCTTCAGGTAATTTTATATGTCATCTGAAAACGACACCCTCTCAAAGTATTTGATTTCGAAAATATATAAAAGATATATTAAAAGATAAGCACGCTTAATTTAGTTGGGACCAATTTTCACGATGCCGGTGTCTGGTGAATTCTGTGAGTCAAGATGGGGCTGGCCGGGTGTCTACTACCTTCAAGGAACACTCACTCTGATATTTTTCCTCTTCTTCTATCTATTCTTCACGGATTCGCCTCAATTTCACAGGTAGAAAATATTACCTAATTAACGCCATATTAAATTTCTACCCTATAATGTCGCTCCTTCCAGAAATGTGAGTGAAAAGGAACTTGGAAAAATCCAAAAGGGCAAAAATTTTGTGACTGGCGATAGAGAGCAGAAAGTGCCTTGGAGTGCAATGGCCAAAGATATCTCGGTTTGGGGAATATTCGCCACAAACTTAGGAGCTACTATGGGATTCCAAATTTTCATGCAGGTTAGTAGTGGTTGATCCAGAAGCTGTTTAAGAGCCACATGTTTTCCACTAATCTCTATTTCTCTTTGACCTATTATTACTTTCACAAATACATAGAGATTTTTGGCGAAAAATAGCCTTCGTCTGCAAAATTCTCTCGCTTTTTATCTTCAACCCACAAACGTGTAAATCTTCAATTTAAATTTTTAGTATGGCCCAATTTATCTCAACAAAGCGTTGAAATTTGACGTACAAAGCACGGGATTTGCCGCAGCTTTGCCATATGTTGGGTCAGCTCTTCTGAAATTTGTGGTTGGACCTTTAAGTGATTACTTACCAATCGGCGGAAAGACGCGTTAGTTTATATACTGTTACCAATCATATGTTCTACTTTAAAGATTTCCTATTTCAGGAGTAATACTATTCGCCACAACTTCTCAGGTTTGAATTTTATCAGAAATTCAAAATCTTTGAAATATAATTTCTCATTTTCATAACACTCATTTAATACTCTTTCAGTTTCTGATGGCGGCTTGCTTCGTGGCACTTACCTTTTTGCCACCGACCTTTCCCACGCTCATCCAAATATGTTTCACGGGTGTGACCGTTTTCAGCGGCCTCAATTGCGTAGGTGTGGCTAAGTCAACCCAGCTGGTAAGTTTGTTTTATAAAAACAAACAAAATTTCAGTTTCAGTGCCCTAAACAATAATGAGGTTGCAACTAGGGTGGCACGCGGGCCCCCTTCCCCCCCGGGACGGGGGGGGATCCCCGACGATTTTTCGATTTTCGGCCACGGGGATCCCCCTCCGAAAAAAAACCCGGGGGACAAATCCCCGAAATGAAATCCCCGGGGCCCCGGGGGAAATTAAGCACCCCTAAGAATGCACTCGGCGGCGCCCGGTAGGGCGCCGCCGAGGGGAAATTTTGAATTTTTTCGAGAAGTATGGAAAATTTTCAATGCAAACCGATTCGAAACATAAAAAATTCGCCACCGTCTGGGGGCTAACGCCCCCAGACCACAACTATATTTCAATATATTAACTATAAATTACATCTTCAGACCAGGGCTGGGAGATCGGGTCGGATCGGAATGGAAATACCGGGCTTTTTGAGGATCTGATCGGTTTTTTTGGCCGGGAAAAATTTTAGAAAATTTTAATGAACCACCATACCAAAATTAAAAACTTTATGCGCTATTTGGCTATCCTTGCTTCTCCTTCAAGTATTTTTTAAAATAGTGCAAATTTTCATATGAGAACCGCCAAAAATTGGAAAATTTTCGCCTGCAGCGCTGTTTTTTCGTTATTTCTCCATTGTTTTTCGACAGTGATTGTCGCTTTTAGTAACACAAAGTACTGATTTCGAGCTAAAACGCCGAAAATTGAAAGTTTTTATATGAAAATCTCCAAAAATTGAAAAATTTTCGCTATTTGCGCTATTTTTTCGTTATATTTGGTAATATATATATATGTATAATATAATAATAATATATTTGGTAATTTTGGCATATTTTACCTAAAATTGGTAAATTTGACCCATTTTTAGGCATAAACAACAAATTTAGGTGATTTGGGAAAAATTTTGAAAAATAGCTCACTTTGAAGAACATTTTTTAATAATTTTTAATAATTTTTGAAGGAAAATGATCGATATTAGCTGGAATTTATAATAAAAATTGAGTTTTTAACAAAAATAACCCTTTCTTTGAAAATTTTGACGATTTTTATGCAAAAATAGCATTTTTTGAAAAATTTTGAAATCCCCGGGTGGCCCCGGGGCCCCGACTGAAAGTCGGGGAAAATCCCCGATCCCTGAAAAAATTATCCCCGACTTTCGGGGGCGCCCCCGAACGCAAAATCCCCGTCCCCGTGCCACCCTAGTTGCAACTGTAATTTAATTCACTATTTTTAGTTACATTTTGGCCATTACCTCTAATATTGCACAAAGCCAAGAGCAGTTTTTGCAAATTCTGAGCAAAAAATTTCTTTTGTGGGTAAATTTTTCATTAGCTAGATCAAGCTTTAAACACTGCAATTCCCGGTCTTATTCATGAAAAATACACAAAGCCTAACCCTCGACTTCGACTTGGAAAATCAAAATATTTTATTATTGTTAAAAAACGATATACTATATTTAAAGTTCATTTCTAATAGTTAAGTGCCAGCAAGTAATTTGTTTAATTATTTTAAAATATTAATATTTTCAGATGTCCGGCCAATTCTCTCACGTTCTCATGGCCATGAGCGCTCTCACCAGCAGTGTGGTTGTGCTACTGATTCCTCCCGTTGTCAGTTTGATGGTTCCAAATAATACAAATGAGGAGGTTTTGAATGTTTTGGCTTGAATCAATGTAATTTCGGTATTTTATTTTAGTGGGGCCGGATATTTATTCTGATCGCAATTGCTGTCGTCATTACCATAATAATATTTGACTTCACAGCTGAGGTAAGGTTTTCATGGTTCAACTTAGGAAAAGTATTTGTCTCGCGAGACATTCGTAACCAAAGAAAAGAAAAAGCAACTTTGTATGCAAAAAATGGCTTTAATTTAATGTTAAAGGTGACAATTTTCTAAAATCAAAAGAGTAATCAAAAACTTAGCATAAACCATTTTGGAAACCCAAAATCTGTGATTGAGTGAAATTCTAAGAAAGTTAGAGGTTTTATTTAATATATACATTTTTAAATTACTTTAGGTTGACCCTCGACCGTGGACATATACGGAGATTGAGGCGTCCAAGAAAAGCACAATGATCGCCGAGGAAGAAGCCGTCAGCAAAATATTCTCACTCGACATTGCGTCCCTTCAAACTGCCTGTGAGAACAAATCCAAAGTCACTGACGCTGCTTGAACATATCCGAAAATTTCCATTATTGGAAATGTGTAGTTTTTGCCATTTCTGCCGATTTTTTATCGTTTGTCTCATTTAAATATTGACTTGTTCCTCCCGCTGATCTCTTTGTGGCTGGAAGTGATATGTTTCCTGGTTTGTTTATGATTGTTCGTGATGTTTTCTTTTATTCGATTTTGATGTACAGACTGAATAAATAACTTCAACTATCGAAAAAATATTGAGCAATAATGCGCAAACCATTTTGGAAAATCAATCAAATTTGGATTTCACTACTAATTTCTAGAATGACTTTGGTTGATAAACACTTTAATATCTCTTGCATAGCCAAACCTAACTGTTTCACAGAATAGGCAATTTTAGCAAAATTTCAAAATACCTTCTTAGGAATGTATTCTTAATGTTATCATGCAAAGGTTTCTTGGAGTTAAACTTATAGCAAGGATAATTACTCTCTCATTGTTTGACCCTTACTATTTATTTATCTAAATATTTATAACAAAAATTTGTATTAAGAAGTTAACTTTTTTTTGTATAGCTGATGGAATCTTTATTAGCAGCCTTTATTAGATTAAATATAGCATCAAAATACAATTCAATGTTTTATCGTTTTATATGCGACTGATTAATTGATTGAATTTCCAAAGTTTGATGCTCCCTTGGACCTTATTGGGATCGCTGACTAGCGCAGCCGTTGCAGTGACATTGGCAACAAGGACAAGAGCAGCACTTGTTTTGAGCCGGCTGTGCAGCTAAAATATAACTCATTGGAATAAATAAGCAATACATTTCTTGAATTGCTTTCGAAAACTCAAAAACATTCTTTCAAAATTTGACTCCATAAATTTTTTTACGAATTTTCGACCTTTCAAAACTTTGAACAATCTTATTTGGTGAGAAGAACATTATAAAGAAACGAAGGATATTATAACTACCTCTTTTAGAGGAGAAGTATAATTTCTATACTCAATAAATCGAATATTGCGCCAATTGGATTCATAATTTAAAAAAAAATTTTGACTATAAAAAGCAAATAAAAAACAAATAACCTACACTTGCAACATGCGGAAGCGCAGCATGGAGCCGGACCTTTCTGCTGACCAGCCGATTGTTGGGTCACTAAAATAAAAACCAAACTATGATTCATTTCAGAAAAAATCTGGAACAAACCATTGGAACAACACTGGCACACCATTTTTGAATTCGCTGAATTTGGAAACGAAGTGAAAAGAAATGAGAGCAGTCCAGAAAATGAGACTATTGACCTCTCACTGTCGATAGCCCATATAAATATGGAATATTTCTGGCTGTAGTTTATAGTCAGCTGTGGTCTATGATTAGTTTATTGATTATAGTTTATGCTCCGTAAAGAAAATAGTTTGAGACGAAGGAAGAGAAAGTGAAAATAGTTTGTAGCCTTCGTGCATATTCTTAAAGCATTCCCGTTTATCAGTTAATTTAACCCTTGTTTATCTATGTATTTTGCAACCGAATCGAGCATTCACGAGACACAGTCTCGGCCTCTGCTGATAGTAAGGAAAATTAATCGAATGACATAAACAACGCTTTTAATTGCAGAATGTTCCATAATGCAAAGGTTGCAACCAATCACCCGAAGCTCAACTCAAAAAATTCCTGACCGAGCGAGCTTACACATTTTTGGACTCATCGCACCCTGAATCATACCTTAATTTTGAAGAATATTAAAGATGTCAAACTTTAGTGCAAATATTTTCAAGACGAACAAGCGAGCAAATTAAACATTTGCTGACACTTATCAATACAATGAGGAGACAATTATGGAATACCTATTATGTATGTTCAAGATTTTGCAAAGGACCATTTAAAGAGCATCATGATGCACCTTCATCACACATTTGTATCACGAGATCTCTCTGATATGTGCATTTTAATTTTGCCCTTTTCATTTAGACAACAAATATGCGGCAAATATGTCAGTGAACTAGCTGAGGGGGGGGGGGGCGCTTCGCGGCCCACCCTCAGCTAGGAAGCGGGAGCGTGCACAGCGGTAGATTGGGTTCTTCATCGCTTCGCGCACCGCCATCAGCGGTCAGCGTTGGGTTGTTCGGGAGTAGAGCAGCATGAGATTATTTCGGGCCTGCGGCCCTCAACAGCTGTTGTTCGGGAGTAAGGTTGTTCGGGAGTAGAGCAGCATGAGACTATTTCGGGCCTGCGGCCCTCAACAGCTGTTGTTCCGGAGCAAGGGTTGTTCGGCAGTAGAGCTATACGTACCAGGGGTGGGCTTCGGGACGATTTTGAAATCCCGAAGCCCGAATCCCGAATTGAGATTTTAAAATCCCGAAGCCCGAATCCCGAATCCCGAATTGAGATTTTAAAATCCCGAAGGCCGAATCCCGAATGGCCAAAAGTACCGAATTTTCCCGAATTTACCGAATCCCGAATCCGAATCAAATCTCAAAAATCAACTTTTTTTCAAATTTTTGCCTGTTATCTATATTTTTTTACAATTTTCGGTGCATTTATATTTTCAATTATTGTTTCAATTTACATATACGTCATTTGTTATCAAGTTCCATTGATATAATCCACGAAAAAACGGTTTTTGGCCATTTTTTTAACTTTTTTAGCTATTTTGTCGTATTTTTCCTTATTTTATTACAATTTCTTAGCAAATATGCCTACCGATGGGCGAAAAATTTCGCCTATTTTTCCGTACTATTATCTGCCTATAAATTTTAAACGGCGCTATTTTCTTCTTACTTTTCCGCATTCTAAACAAGAATGCAAGCAAGATTCAAGGTTTACACCAGGGCTGGGAGATCGGATCGGAAATATCGGGTTTTTCGGGGTTCGGATCCGATCGGTTTTTTTTCGCCATTTCCAATCCGATCCTAAGAAGGCACATTCCTAAGGCGCATTCCTAAGCAGGCATTCCCGCCGGCCGTGCCCGATAGGGCGCGGCCGGGAAAAATTTTAGAAAATTGTAATGAACCGCCATTCTAAAATTAGAAAATTTGCGCCTGCGGCGCAATTTGGCTACCGTTTCTCCTTCAAAATTAAATCTCAAACTTAACTCTCCTCCTATTAAATGCCATAATTCGTTTCAATGATTTTTTGGCCAATTTTTAAAGAGAGAGCAAATTTTTTCAAGAATTTTCGCCTGCGGCGCTTTTTTGTTGCCCAAAACCATTGTATTTTATCAGAAATAGGGATGAAATAACAATGAAATAAATTATAACATTGAAATTGCCATTTTGTCATATTTTTCGCTATTTTATTACGCGTTTTTTCGCATATCTTTCCTGAAAAATTTGGTTTTTTGAGCAAAAGTTTGCGGATTGGGGCTGTTTTGCCACAATCCGCAATCTGTAAGCACCCCTAAGAATGATTAAGCTCTCGTTGTTTTCCAAAATGTTGGGCCAAAAATTTTTAAGATTTATTGAAAAAATGGGCTTTTTCTTTAAAAATTGATTAAAATAAATCAATGAAATAAATTATAACATTGAACTATATGAATTAAACTATATGAATTAAACTATAAATTTAAAAACAAAAATACTATTGAAAATTTTCGGCCAAAAATTTTGGAAAACAATGAGACATACTACAAAACTAAGGAGAAAAGAGCGCCGTGGAAAGGGAAAAGAGAGAAATCAGCGTAATTTTCCTTCTTCACCAATGGTCCTAAGCTCAAGAATAAGAGATAAATTTTATATGCTAATAGTGCTTAACGAGACAAAAGTTTTCTAAAACAAGTTTTATGTTGTTTAGAAACAAAATGTTGTTTAACACAAAAAACAAGCATAATAATAAGGAAATTTTCTAATAAGAAGAATTCTAAAAAATAGCGCCGCAGGCGAAAATTTTGAAGTTTGGAGTCACCTGACAATGAAAATTTTCACTATTTTCCCAAAATTTTCTCCCGACCGCGCCCGATAGGGCGCGGTCGGGCGAGGTCATTTTATCCAGTGCTTATTCGGGAAAATTCGGGAAAATTTGACGAATTCCCGAAGGCCGAATCCCGAATCCCGAATTGAGATTTTAAAATCCCGAAGGCCGAATCCCGAATCCCGAATGGCCAAAAGTACCGAATTTTCCCGAATCCGAATCCCGAATCCGAAGCCCACCCCTGATACGTACCTCACATTCCAAGGGAGAAGGTCGGGGCGCTTCGCGCCCCGATCACAGAGCTGGCTCGCCATGTTCGGGAGTCTATATAAACGGAAATTTTAGTCTGACCTCGTAAGAGGCCTGGTAAGAATACCACGACCTCGTGAGAACAAATCACGAATCTGACGTCAGATTCGTGATCAGCACCATCAAAAACCCCCGGGTGCAAAAAATCAGCCCGCAGATGCTTTGGATCGAAAAATGTCATTTTTTGGCAAAATGGCACTTTTTCGCAAAAAAAGCCACTTTTTTGAGATCTGCGTTAAAAACTTTTTCCGGATTCCGCCTCAGCATCACGCCAGGAGAATTTTGAGCTATCATGCGTCCAAAAAGGAGCGGAACACGGAAACTTTCCCTTGTAACCCAAAAAGTGGCCAAAATGACACATTTTTGGCCAAAAAAGCCACTTTTTGAGAAATGCGCAAACTTTTTTTCCGGATTCGTTCTTAGAATTCTCAGGGAGCATTTTGATGTATCGTGCGTCCCAAAAGGAGGGGAACATAAAAAGTTTCCTTTGTAGCCCAAAAATGGCCAAAATGACACATTTTTGGCCAAAAAAGCCACTTTTTGAGAAATGCGCAAACTTTTTTTTCCGGATTCCTGCTCAGCATCTCCGGGGGAGCATTTTGACGTATCATGCGTCAGAAACGGAGGGGAACACAAAAAGTTTCCTTTGTAGGCCAAAAAATGGTAAAAATGGCACATTTTTGGCCAAAAAAGCCACTTTTTTAGAAATGTGCAAACTTTTTTTTGCAGATTCGTTCTTAGAATTCCCAGGGGAGCATTTTGACGTATCACACGCCCCAGTAGGAGGGGAACACGGAAAGTTGATCTTTTGTGACACGCACACTCAGCACTCAAATACTATATAGGATAGAATTGTCATGACTATCTCAAAATTATAACATAACATGTCTAGGTTGATTTAGACACTAAATTCCATAGGACGCACCCGCGGCCTACGCCGCGGACCAGCCCTCGCCAAATCCAGGATTTTCCGGATTTCCGGAAGCCATAAATCCCGGTACTCGCCGATGTACCCGGCGAAACCGGTACCAATCGACTCAGATCGCCGAGACGAAGCGATTCATGTATCACACGCCCGGATCCGAGCGGCGATAGGGGTACTTGCCCTTTTACGTGACCCACGGATGTCACGTTTTCACGTATGTCACCCCTAATTCTGACATTGATAACCCCCTAAAATCATGGGTTTTTGGGGGGTTCTCGCGAGTTTGGGATCCGGGACCCCCAAAAAGCGGAAGATTCTGCTCATTGGGGAATTACAGAGTGCGCCTTAGAGGGACTCGATGTAATATAAACTTCCGTACAGATATTGTTGACCTAGAAATTTTTCACTGTTCTCATTGCGCTCTTGAATTTGACACATTGCTTTCTAACTTCAGTATATTTTCGATGCTGTTTCTCAAGAGGACTGTTCTGAGACGTTAATACTGTTTCATGACATAACGTCTCATAAAATTACAGAAGAGTGTTATACCGTTAAATTAAGTTCAAGGAGCTAAAAGTTATGTTTAAATAGTTTTTCAAATTCCGAATGTTTCAAATTTGGTAATTGTTCCAGTTACTATAAATTTGAGTGAATTAACATCCTGAAATGGGCAAACTTCATCTAGGCCTCACCAGAATTCTTGAGTATACTGTTAATTCATTTCTATGAATCCCTTGTGTATTTTGCTTTTAGTGAAAACTATTTTACAAAACTACTTACAAATTTTTTCAGTGCAAACGTTTTTCACGAAAAGTCATGACTTGAGTTAAAAATGAAGCAGAGAACTGGGCGCGTGACTGTTTCTGTTCTCCGTATCTCTTCATTCATCTGGTTTTGCTTTTGTACAAAAATGCCAGTCTGAAAATGGACAAAGAGATTCCTTTAGGATTTTATAATTTGCATTTTATAAACTTCACAATTGATAAATTTGAAGTTGTCTACCGCAATCTTTTGAAATGCATGACTTGCATAAAGTTTTGCCAAATGTTTAAGAATTTATTCTAAAATATGTGTCATAAAGTACAATACTTGCGATGCCGAGTTATTTTTAAGTGATAAAAGCAGGTTGGGAACAGGTAAGGGGTTCGTAAACCGTTTACAGTGAAGATCATTTGAAAATGGAATTGTCCCGACACGAATATTTTTGGCTCTCTCCTTTCTCATCAAATCCTTGTGTCTAGTTAAGTTTCGTTACAGTACTTCAATTATATGCATTGGGGGAGAATGAGGCAAATTGTAAAAATTTGTGAAACAAAAAAAAATTAAGTTCGATGCACATAATCGGAAAATTTGAGTGGTAAAAAGTATAAAAAATTTAAAATTTGTGTTTCGTTTTATATGTAAATAATTTTTTTCGACATGTGATTTGCTTTCAATTGCGCTTTGGTATATTTTTATACACATTTTGAACAGAAAATTCTCGAACGAGAATCATTAACGTTTTTATCTCAACATTCCTTTATGTAAAGTCAACATCTTTATCTGGAGACAGCCATAAAATCCTTTAAGGACAAAAACTGTTTGAATTAGAAACAGTGATGAAATTGCCTCTGAATAATGAATTTGTCATTCTCTGTCGTCCCAATTCTTTGGTATTGTTTTTCCAGTGAAGCTGAAATGAGATAACAACAGTTTGATGTTAGATGATGTTTGTGACTCACTGACATGCGAGGACGTTCAGAAAAGATTTTGAAATAGCGCTTTAAAAGATTTAAAAAGAAAAACCAAAACGTTGAAATGTCACTGTTACGAAACTGCTTTGGAAGCGAATAATTTCGCTTCTCTCTCATTCATTCACTTCTCCATGCTCAATGTTTTGAATCACATAAACCATTCACTTTTCAGTATTTTGTGAGCATACTATGATTTTAAAGACAGATAAAGAAAAAGTTTGTTATCGCTTAACTCTTTTACAGTAAAACATTGTTTTATATTCATTGATTTATATTTAGCGTTTCAGAATTATTCAGTTTTTATGGCAATTTAAGGCAGGGCCGTAACTTATTGTTTGAAAAATGTATCGAATAATCGACACAAATTTTTATTATACTGTAATTCGCAGTATTCTGTGTATATTTGTGAATGCTCTTAATTTTTCATTTATTTAACTTTTGGGTTTCTTAATTTTTCGATTGTTGCCAGATCATCAATAACTGGCTTGTTATGATAGTTACTTTTGCTTAATCTCTGCAACAAATTTACGTTATATATTTTAGCTAACATTGAAGCAGCCTCAAGATGTTCTGGTCTCATCACATTTTGGTGGCTAAGCACAGCAATTTTGCATTGATCTGGTTGGTTTTGTGTTTTCATTACAATGTTTTATTTTTGCTTACAATAGTTAGAATCGTTACATAGAATCTTGTAGAATAATTTAGCTACTGTTCCCTATATATCCGTAATATATTTTCGGAAAAGTTTATTATAGAATAGCCGTTCAATATAATTTCTTTAATATTTAAAAAATTTTAAACACTCAATGAACATTTTTATCTTCTATTTTGAATTGTCCTGCGTTTTTGAATTATTCGAAAATTATCTTTTCAAGTATCTACCATTAATGCAGTAGGTATTCAGGCGCTATATCCACGATAGTCGAAACAAGAACAAAGTCCGTAATGAGCTGTTGCAGCTGGACATCATCGAAGTATGGTAAGTTTGTTTTTGTATTATGTGGGTTTGAGGCATCGATAACTATAAAAATGAAAGCACGGTTTTATATCTGGGACCACTCATATCTTAGTTCAACTTATAGTAGATACTAATCACTAACTAATATTTTCAATAATATATGTCAGATATAATTTCTAAAAATTATACCGAGTAGGAGTTACATTATTTAATTTAAGTGTCTAATGAATATCCTTTACAGTTAAAATACTTTATTTTTCAGCAAGGATCTCATGAAATACATTCCAAGTGGCATCCACTCCGCTACCGAACTTCAAACTAAGATGTCACTTTATCTCCTGGGCCAGTTATACTATGGAATAACCTTGGTTTATCAAGTTCAAGTGGATGCTTTTTTGAGTAATATTAACGAAATTGTAGTGTTATTGATTTTATGTATTTTCAGGAGATGCACACGACGTTGCAAAGAGTATGCTTCGAGTGTCAGAGCCTGAGAAGAAAGTCAAGTAAGAGTTCTTATGCAATCAAACACTATTTCTATCTATGTTTACAGGAAGCGTACAGCAAATGAACTCGATTTTCCAATTGATGCAGAAGAGCAAGCGACAAAGAAGCGACGATCGGCAAAAACTAAGATTGCGGCCATTTTGGATCTAAACGACCCGGTGAGCATAATTTGTTACGTTTATTTTTGTTCAATTTTCCATACTTAGTTATTACTCTAATATTTTAATATTTGTATCTTGCACTTAAAATGCCTCTTATCAAATTGGCTTCTAATTTTGATACTATTACGTATTAAGAACAATTACGTGGTGGAACCGCCTCTGCGACAGCCAGTGACTGATCCTTATGCCGGAATTGATGACATGTTTGGCGAAGAAGTTCCTCCAGGTGGCCGACCGCGTACTTCGAAGTTGTTCCGTGAAATCGAAGAAGAACTGAATCGCTCTCTTCGGCCGTAAGTTTCATATTAGTGACCTAAATTTACAAAAAAAACCTATCGAACAGGGCTATACTATCTGATTGTGAAAGCATATAAAAATGAGTTATATGATATACCGTAAATCCTCCAATAAGTCCCCGGGGGGACTTATTGTTTCGTAGGGGGTCTAGGGGGGGGGACTTATTTGAGGGAGGGGACTTAATTGAGGGGGGGACTTATATTTTCGTGGCCGCGCCGAAGGCCCCGCGAAAAATTTTGGGACTTTTTGGCAAAATTGGGAAAATTTTTGAAAATTTAAACCAATTTTGAATTGGCGCCAAAAAATTTTGGCCAAAAATTTGAATTTTTTGGATTTTTGATCGATTTTTCGGCAATTTTTTGCAAATTTTTCAATTTTTTGACAAAATTTTGTAAAAAATAGCAAAATTTGCAATAAAAATTCAAATTTGCGCCAAAAAATTTGAAATTGCGCCAAAAAATTTGAAATTTGGAAAAATTTGGAAAAATACCCATTTTAGGGGGGGACTTATTTGAGGGGGGGACTTATTTTTTCGTTGGGGGTCTAGGGGGGGACTTATTTGAGGGGGGGACTTAATTGAGGGAGGGGACTTATTGGAGGATTTACGGTAAATAATGTATTAGTAAGACCGTTGCCTTACTACTCACAACTAAACTTACAATATTAGATGATATAACACTGAACACAAAAAGTCCTGACCAAAATTTCACAGTATTGATTACGATTATTTTATGTCACAGAATTTCTGGTAAAAGTATGTTGTGCTTAAAGGAAAAATGATGAATTTTCCTGATATTTATATTTTTCAGAGAAGATCGTTTGGACCTCGATACGAGTTTGCGAAACCCGAAAGTGAGTATGGGATGGGCAGATTTCCAAGAAGGAGCGCGCGGACCGTCAACTCCTCGCTTCGATGTTTCGCCTATGCGTGCGATGAAGGAAAGCTTTGCTGAAGCTTCGTCAGCTATGAAGAAAAGTTACCTGGCCGAACCTCCTGCTGAGCCAGTGACTCCGACAGTTCCCATTCTCGAGCAACACGATGATGAGCCCGTTCCGCAAACTGTTCCAATCTTCAGACAACCGGAGGAAGAACTGATCCCGGAGTCTCAGTTGTCTCAAAATGTTTGGCTTCTTCCAATTTGATTTTATATTAACTTTGGATATTTACAGTTAATTCACTTGGATCCGCTTCCGCAACTTCAAGCTCGAGCTGAAGGAAAGAAAAAGAAACGACGTCTTACTATTTTCGATGAAGAGATCGCCATCTCTAGTGTAAGTCTATATTTTTATATGAGCAAAAGGTAAAAGAGATACGTTACGCAAAATTATGAATTTTAATATTCATGCGAAGTAAAGAGCACTTTATGGTTTTACCATTTATCTGTTGGAAATTTCATCAACTGTATGATCAAAATTAGAACGGCAAAATATAATCTCTAAAATTATTCAGTGTTTAAAAAATTGGTTTTTAATAGTCGGAAGTTATTATTTTTATATTTTAGGAAGAAATTATGCAGCAGCTGAACGACTACTCTGGGCTGGTGAGAACTCGTGAAAAGCGTATGGCCGAAATAGAAGCTTTACGTCAACCGTCGCTTATTGAATTGCTCAATCCTCGGCCTCCGCTCATGCCAGGTAGTGTAAAAATTTCGTCTGCTTTACCTTTATCTGTGAATTTAGTGCTCAGCGAGGAATTATACTCGCTTTTCGACGCTGTTTTGAAAAATGTGAGAGACAAGCCTTTAACATTCGAAGAGGCCGGCAATATGGGAATTGATGAGCTGCGCCGCCGTCGTTTCGACTTCGATTTGCCTTCCTGGGGCTCCGAACAACCGGTTGGACAAGAACTGCCGCAGTTGAAAGTCTCAGTTGCTCAAATGTCCATGAGTCCTGTGGTGAGTAATATTATGGTTTAGTTCCTTGAGTACCTCATGAGTACAGGTGGTTAGCTAATAATGTCGCATCAAGAATAATGGAGTTCTCATAGCATATTTTTGACCTGAAACATCCATTTGTATAATTACAGGATAAACAATGCGTCTAGGTTCAGAATCAAGATAAAACATTTAAGGTGTTCAATTGGATAATGAAATAGAATGGCCTTTGGGACCATTTCAGTTACACTATGCTAGTCTATTTTCAGTGACGTATTAAGGATTTCGCACTGTTTTTAAACCATTGGAAAAATGTCTTTATTTCCGGAAGGACATATCGACAATTTTTGATATTTCGTATTTTTGATATATTCCGAATTTTTGATATTCCGTATTTTTGATATATTCCGAATTTTTGATATTCCGTATTTTTGATATATTCCGAATTTTTGATATTCCGTATGATTTTGTTCAGTCGAGAAATTACTGTTTGATCTTGTCATCTATTTATTATTTAAAAGAAGAATCAGTTAAATTTTAAAAGATTTTTGACATGAAAATCAATTAATTTGTTTCGTTTAGCGTGTTGAACAGCCGCTACATGAACCTGCAGCTCCAGAGCCACCAGCTCCGGAACCACCTGTTCTTGAGCCGCCAATTGTGGAGCCGATGCAAGAAAATGAGGAGGAGGAGCGCCATAGAAGAATGTCATCTGTGGCGGCCGGGAGCCGAAGAACTGCTGCTACGCCTGCAGGAACTTTGTTAACCGACGAAGAAGGAATAACTCAACATTTAAATTCTGATATCAGTTTGTTATCCTTTTCAAAATTATTTGTTATAAAATTTGTTTCAAAATTTCAGACTTTGATGCGTACAATTTGATTGAAACCAGAGAAGGATATGCTCCTGTGCAACTAGAAGCCCAGGATGCCACCATGCCTGCTATTCCACCCGGAATCATTGAGAAGGAAACGGAGGAGCTTTACGGGTAGGAACATTTGTTTCAGAGAAGTTAGGATTTAAACAAATACATTAAGAACTCATGGGGAGTAGGGATTCTTGAAAACCGGAAATTTGATGTAAAATGTTAACTACTATTTTACGGGAAGTTAATTCTATCAAAGTTCTAACGCGAAATCCAAATCTATTTAATTTGAAAATTGAACAATATAAAAGCCATAAAACGCCAAATTATGCAAAATTTCAGATATTTAAAATTTTTGAAACCAAAACACCTACATTCGTAATGTGTGCTAAAAAAGCTGAGGATATGAGCTTCTGAAATTTGATTGTGAGATTTTGTGAAAATAGTTATATTGTTCTTTAGACAAATAGTGGCCCAAAAGCGAAAAATATGTGTGTTCGCCGAAGTCATCGGAAAAGTTTCAAAGCGAGCTGCTGCAAGAAAATTTATGGCTCTTCTATGTAAGTTTTTCGGTAAATAATCCCTTGAAATTTAATGAAAAAATTTAGATCTTTTGAAGCGACAGGAAATCCATGGGAATTTTATCAAAGCCAAGCAGCAAGACGCCTTTGGGGACATATTGGTCAAGCTCAAACCGGTGAACGAAGACGATGCGGAGTAAATTTTATCCTGAATGTTGTCTTTTATAGTTATTTTAACTGTTGTCTAGTTTTTTTTTCATTTAATCTCTTTACTTTGTTTTATTGTTTCTTTAGTGAGGAATAAAGTTTTCAGTTTGTAAAATGCGTTACTTCAAAGAAATGTATAAATGTGTGTCTATTGAAAGTATCATTCGCATCGATTAATATGAAGTGTTCAGAAAATGCATATATTGTGAGAAGTCATATTTTTTGTTCAAAGCTTTCGCAATTCCAAAGTAAAATATCTAATGGTAGATGACTAAACGAATTTTCCCTATTTGTTTCATGTTTTAATCACGAAAGTTGCCACATCCAAATCAGATAATTCCGTTGTTTGCCAATTCAAGTTCACGCCAACTCGAATAATCAAAAAATTTTGGAAGTATTTTTACATTTGTTAATCTCGGAACACCTGTGTACCATTTGCGACATAATTCCCGGGGATGTGTGCTCCAACAGGGATTTTGGATCTGTGATCGTTAAGTACTGATCATGGACTTTTATAGTTTTACATCTCGCCAGCCGTCAAATGTTTCTAGGCTCGGTCAAAATTTGTCCGGAATATGCAAATATGGCGCTTTTTTATATTTTGTAGGATGGTTATTCTGTTTTCAATTTGTCGCACTCCCGGCGGACGGCGCGAATCATCACATCATTTTGTTCGTCTGACAAAAGCGTATTTATAAAAGCAACGGTGAGTTGAATTTTTAAAGTGTTTGTTCTTAACTGCAACTATTTTGGATCCAGATTGAGGATGGAAGTTACAAGTTTGAAGAGAGAAAGTTCCGAGAAGAGCGGCGACTTCTTCTACTTCGGTCATAATACTCGCTATATAGTCCTACTGATTTGCACCGTTTCTTTGACTCTCCTTGTTAGCAACAGCTTAGCACTGAATTTCACCGTTATTTGCATGAGAAAGCAACCATTGGTCTCGAATTCTGAGCCGGAGTATGACGGAAGCCAAAGGATATCTCGCTCAGTGGACGCTAATGACTTTGGAGCGACAAAGAACTATTCGAATGAATCGTTGTTAACCGGTAGGAATTTGTTTGACTAAAAAACGGTATTTCAAATTGAGAATACCAAAAAATTCTTTTTAGTCCCATTGGATGAGAAGTCGGCAGAGAATTCGATGTTCTCCTTGTCCGAGCAAGCGGCGTTATTTTCTGCAACAGCCGGTATTATATACTATCCACCTTTCCGTGATTTATATTGACAATTTTCAGTTGGGTCTTTCATTGGCACATTACCTATTACCTACCTTACATCCAACTTTGGCGTGAGGTAAGACTTATTTTCGACATTGTGATTATTTCAGAAATTTTTTAGAAGAATGTTCACCGGATATGGCTTACTCAGCGCTTTAGCCACCCTATTAACGCCCCTTTCCACCGTAATCGGTTTCTGGACCGTGTTCGCGATGAGAGTTATTCAAGGATTTGGTATCGCAACTTCTTTTGTCGCAATGGGTAAGTTTTCGTGTATACTTTACTGATCTATTCGCTTTGTTTCTTTTCAGGAGCAGTATCAGCTGCATGGTCTCCTCTGAAGACAAGCGGCATGTATGTAGCGTGGATCAGTTGTCATTTACAGGTATGCTGGCATTATAGGTAAAACTCGTAGGAGTCGATCATCATTTAAATTTTTTTGCACGAAAATTCTTGTGTTGTCTTATACCAAAACATAAAGCAATGCAAATAATTTATGCCTTTTCCTTCTTATTTTAATATCTTTAATTCAGTTCGGCCCAATGTTCACAATGCCTATAGCTGGAGAATTGGTAATCATTTTCATAAATGATTCTCTTTATATGAAATCATTTCAGTGTGAAAGTAAATGGGGCTGGGAAAGTGTTTATTACTTGCAAGGTGTGCTCACGATTATTGTCTTCGCTTTATTTTACTATTTCTACCGAGATTCGCCACGATTTCAAAGGTATCATTGAATTTTACAGATCATTTTTTCGATATTAGAATTTGTTCCAGAAACGTCAGCGAAAAGGAGCTAACGAAGATTGAAGCGGGCAAGGCGGGCATCAAGACAGAGAAAAGCGATAAGGAAACCAAGAAGGTATATACTATATTTTTACATTTAGGAATGTATCGCAATACATTCGCAATGCGGAAATACATTATGCAAGGTGTCCCAACTTTTTGCCAGCTATTTCTTTTTTGATTTTGATTTTTTTCCAAATTTAGCTTTTTTACATATTGAACTAGACAATGAGAATTATTTTGACACCAAACATACCGTACCAGCTTTTTTATAGATAGCAAAACGACGTTTCTGAATGTACCCAAAACCCGGGATTTCTGGAGTTCTATAAATGATTGATGCAAAAAATTCCCAAAATGTCTAGTTCATTATGTAAAAAAAACCAGTTTAACATGGTTGGAAATTGTACATTCCCTCTAAATTTTACCGAACGGGAACAAATGTTCGAAGTTAGGAATTGATTGACATTAGATAACAGATTGACACTTGATAACATGTATTCCCGAGATCTTTAAAATGAGTTCAACGCTTACATCTCATCAAAATCCATGTTTGACCAATGAAGACCGAAAACTGTTTAGGTCCCCTACGTTGCCATGTTGCGAGATCGCGTCGTGTGGGGTATCATAATTTCGAGTGCTGCAGCCCAGCTTGGCTTCCAGTTATTCCAACAATATGGGCCGACGTATTTAAATAAAGTTTTGGGAATGAATGTGGAGAAAACGGGCATATCCGCTGCATTGCCTTTTGCACTTTCGTGTATAGTAAAAATGTTGGCCGGCCCGCTCAGTGATTATGTGCCAATGTCAGGTAGGATTTGCTTGTAGTTTTTATTGCAAATGACAAGATGTTTTTAGATAAAGGACGAGTGATTCTTTTCGCTAGTGTTTCTCAGGTTTGTCAGAATTTTGTGTTTAATGTCACAATAAAGAATTTGAAAAATGAAATTAACTTTGATGAAAATGAATTTTACTTTTCGCACTTTAAATTTATTGAAAATTAATTCGTGGTTGCTTGGGCTCTATGCTAAAAACTGTTGAAAGTTGGCGACTCTAATCCATTGTCGTTTTTTGACTGGTCTCCAATTAATACCAATCTTTCAGTACGCCATGGCAGCATGTTTCGCTGCGTTAGCGATTCTGCCCGCGTCCCAAATAACGCTTTTGCAAGTTTGCTTCACCGGAGCAACCGTTTTTAGCGGCCTGAATTGTGTGGGAGTCGTGAAGTGCATTCAGCTGGTGAGTTATATATTTTTAATTCAACGGATGTTGTTTTTTTCTATTACCGTTGCTCTTGAGAAATTTTACCCATGAAGCATTCAAAATACAATTATTTGGATGTCGCAAAGTATAATCATTTTGGAAAACATAACAGTGATCGGAAATAAAGTATTATTTTTGTTTTAGGCTGCTCGAGACCTTTCTCATGTGATATATGCATGGAATACGCTATTGTATAGCTTTATTGTCTTACTTATGCCGTTATTTGTTAGTTTGGTGGCACCGGAGAATACGATGGAACAAGTGAGAAACTGTCAATAAACTTATCTGCCACTGCATTTATTGCCAAATGATTTCTATCAAATTATCATTCTCAATCACTTAAGATCAGATTTTTTCTATAGTGCAAGAAATAAAAGAAGTGTAGAGAAAATTAAAACTATGATTTTAGTGGGGTCGGATATATGTGGCCGTCTCAATATTGGTAATCGCTGCCACGACGCTTTTCAATTTCACTGCAGAAGTTGAACCTCGGCATTGGACGGGAATTCCGAACAAGGCACAAATTTTCTGTGTCGAAGCAGGAAATATTCCGGAGAAAAATGAGAAACCTATATTCGAAAATTAATTTTTTATTTGTTTGTTTGTCATTTGTACATAATTTTTGCTTTTTTATTGGTTTAATAAACTTTATTAACATATATTCGGACAATAATATTTCGTACGCGAAGTTTTTACAAGAGACGAGAAGATATTGTAGATGTAGTTGAGACCTATCTGGCAAGAATAATTGCTCTTTGACTTGATCTGACAAATTCGCGCCGAGTACCGTAAACGCTGAATGAAAATCGAACATCTCATACGTACTCGCATACATTTAACTTTAAGGTACAAGTTTATAGGCTTTGTCATAAGAACAGGTAACCCGGGGCCAAATAATATATTAGTAAATATGTGGTAGATATTTTGGTGGTTAAAGTTAGTGAAAATTATCAAACCATCCAGTTAAGGAGGAATGACAATGTGATTAAAACTGTCTAGGACGGCATGACAAGTTTTATGGTATAACCTTTCATCACCGAAGTGAATCTTGCGGACCGATCCCCGAAGGAAATTTGGAAGGCGGAATCGTGCTTTACAATCAACTTCATCACCGAAGTGAATCGGTTTAAACGAAATCCGATCCCCGAAGGAAACGGTTTGAACCACCTCAACATAATCGAACTTAGATGGGCAGGTTAGGCGTGATATTTTTTTCCGTGCAAAAAATATTTATTTTCGTGCAAAAAGCCAAAAAGCAAAAAAGTATTTTTTTTGTGGTAAAATATTTTCGTGCAAAATAGTATTTTTTTGTGCAAAAAATTTTCGTGCAAATTAGTATTTATTTTCGTGCAAAAAATGAGAAAGCAAAAAAGTATTTTTTTCGTGGTAAAATATTTTCGTGCAAAATAGTATTTTTTTTCGTGCAAAAAAGTATTTTTTTCAGCTTAAGATCAAGCTTAAGCTCAAGCTAGGGCTTAAAATAAGGGTGGTTCGGGAGCTTAAGCCTAAGACTAAGTCTTGCCTAAGCCTAAACCTAAAACCTAAGCCTAAAGTATGCCCTTATAAGGCGTTGTTCAGCCTAAAACCTAGGTGCGAAGATTTTGCACAGAAAAAAATACTTTTTTGCACGAAAAAAAATACTATTTTGCACGAAAATATTTTTGCACGAAAAAAATACTTTTTTTGCTTTCTCATTTTTTGCACGAAATAAATACTAATTTGCACGAAAATTTTTTGCACAAAAAAAATACTTTTTTGCTTTTTGGCTTTTTGCACAAAAAAAATACTTTTTTGCTTTTTGGCTTTTTGCACGAAAATAAATATTTTTTGCACGGAAAAAAATAGACAGTAAATAATGTGAACAAAGTATATTGAAAAGATGAGCGAAAATTTGTATTCATTGTTTCACCTATAATGTCCATAATAATACAATGAAATTCTATTACAAAAGATAATCCAAAATAAAATAATCCAAATAAAATAACTTAGATTTTGAAAAGTATTTGGCCGAAAGATTTCAAAGTCCAGCATTTTTGTGTATTCGCCATAAGCCAACGAATATCGCATAAAAGGCGATGATATTGCCTTAAAAATAATTGAATTTGCTGAATACTGCATCAGTTACCTCGAAATGCATAAATTACAACAATCGAAAATCTTTCAAAGTAGAATTTTACTCAATTATCCACTATGGGGTGGAATCAATACCAAAATTTAGAGTCATCGCTCATTTCTCGACGTCTTCTATTTGCGTGCATATTTGATCGATACCACCTATTGTGCATGTGTGTACATTGCTTTACAGCGACGGATTATTTGCAAATGATTACTTTGAAAGATTAATATTCAAATTTTTTCGATAACAACACGACTGTGTCACAAATTGGTGACAGTGGTGACAAATGAAACCTGGGCATAATAATCATCAATGACCACAGACCGCCGCCGATATGCAAATATTTCAACCCTTCGATCGTCAACTGAACCATTCGTCGTTTTGAGTCCATTCCGCAATATTGGGAAAGGTTTATATAAAACCTTGACGTGATTTTTCAGTTCTGGTGACTAAATTTAGAAATATATTGTCTGAAACAACATACATTTGTCTGAAACAAAAGTTTGAAATCTTTCAGACTTCCATCTTCTTGCTGCCACGATCTTTTTCCCTTGAGTGCTAATCATATCATTTAAGGCTCTATTTTAGCAATTTTGCTTATAGACATCGCAAAAGTGATACTTGCTATTTTTTGTACAAAATTGTTGCTGTTTTCGGAACTTTTACACTTCCGGGTGCAGGCTTTTTTCACTGTTTATTTCTTCCGCTGCTGCTGCTGCTGCTGCTGTAGATTAGGTTTTCACATCGCGGCTTATCTCTCCGATCTACGTTGACTTCGTCCTCACTTCCATCGTCCATACATCCAGAAAATGTATGGCACTTTTGCAATATGGAACAAAGGAAGAATTATTTACATAGACATTACATCGACGAGTTTTTCTGGAAACGCCAATTTAAGGAAAATCGTGCGTACGAATTCTGGAAAATCATTTATTGATTCTACTTTAAATGTTAAATTTAAAGCAAAACCCAAGTGTAAAAGTTCCCATTTCCCTGTTTTCTGTACAAAATGCATATTTGATATTCAGAACTGTTTTACTGTTAACTTGAATTAATTCTTTCCAGCTATAGAGAATGGGTGCGTTCGCTTCTCCAGACTCTTCAGACCAAACAACTGACTACAAGATTCCATTTACTCCCTCGCTGCCATTAATGTCTTCGGATGAGAAGAAAAAAGCAGAAGAAGATGAGAAATCCAGTTACGTCAGATATTTAGGTAAGTATGGTGAGCTAGGTAGAGTGGCATAGTGTAGTATAAAATATGATAGCTAAAAAGCGTAGCTCACAGAAAAATAAAGGCTTTAAAACTAATTTTATTTCCGTTTTTAGTGATGAGCATATCAATCCTCAGTTTGTCAATGATCATATCGAATTCCTTGTCGTATAATTTCACGGTGTCTACATTTTGTACGAGCTAATATCGGTTATATTTGAGGTAATTGTTTAGGTCATTTGCATGACGAAAGAAATAAACTCAACAACAGCGAACCTTTTGGAAACTGAACTAATATCAGGTAACTGTATTTCGTCATTAATGTTTTGAAATTTCTGTTTAAACCTGCTCTTTTTGGGTTGGCGAGATTCAGTTTCAATACATGAAATACAACCCAATAAAAATTTCAAATATATTATTGTCTCATAACGGTACCCTACTAAAGCCTAGCATCTCCTTTTCAGGTAATATGGAAACAAACAGCGATGTTGAAAAAGCCGACCATCTCAGCAGTGCTGAAAACGGATGGTTGTTCTCGGCGATAGCCATTGGTTTGTTTGCATCTCCTCAATTTATGCATAGTTCAATTTTTAAGGCACGATACTTGGCACGTTTCCAATTACAATATTAACAAATCGATTTGGTGTCAGGTACTGGTGTCATGGACCTTTTCGTAAACAGGTATTAGATCAAACTTTTAGAGAAACATACACTGTCTATGGACTGATCTCTGCTTTCGCAACCTTGCTCATGCCGGCCTCTACTTTGTACGGATTTTGGCCAATCTTTGGTTTAAGATTATTACAGGTAATTTAGCGCACAATATTAGCCGCACCAGCAACTGAGGTCAATTAAACCCACTTCCTATTTTCAAATGCAAAAACTAACCAAAGGACAGATCAGAGCTTGAAAGCGTTTTTGACCGTTTTGCACGAGATAATTTCCGACACGAATTTTTCTTACATAGGCCTCAGGTACGTCAATAGAAGAATTAAGATAATTAAGAATCATTTATTGTAAGATTAGGCTTCGCATATGGGGCGGTGACCTATAGAAATTTTTCCACCGAGTTTCGTTGTTATATAATACAAGTCGACTGTCCTTTGTAATAAACTGGGATTAAAATTTTCACTGAGTTGATACACCGGGTTAACGAGTTGATGTCGGGTTAACCGGAAGTTTGACTTTGAAAATCCATGTTTCACTTGGATCATAAGGCAAGTTATATACCGTTGGATAGATAAGAATCAGTACTTGATAGTACAGTAGTTGAAGGTGGTAGTTGTCGGATGGGAGTTGTTACGGTGCCGTGGAAATATCGGGATTTTTCGGCAAAATTCCGTTGTCCGGGGTTCAGTCTTAGAAAAATGTCTCTTAACATATTTTTTGTTCTTTAAGTTTGTTTTATCACTGAAATAAAAAATTTTATCGGCTAAATTTTTAGTCGGAAATGCGACTAAATAATATATCCTTCATGTATTATTGATCGTTTTCAGGGTTTTTCATTGGGAATATCCTTTCCGTCGATAGGAGTCGTTTGTAACAGCTGGGCCACTGCGAAGAGTAATGGTCTCTTTATTGCACTCATTTCATGCCACTTACAGGTATAAAAATGTTTTTAAAGTTGTTCTTTTAATTAATTTGATTTCTTATTGTCAGATTGGTCCCGTTTTCACGTTGTTATCTGCTGGTTTCCTTTGTGAGTCGAGTTGGGGATGGCAGTCGCTGTATTATATTCAAGGCGTAATCACTTTGATATCCTTCGCGCTTTGGTATGGCATATTCCGAGACTCTCCCAGAGACCACGGGTGAGCATATTTATAATGCTAACATAGGTGTTGTTTTAGTTGAATTTCAAAACCGGTTCTTTATTTTTTGCAATACCCACTAAAAGTTCAAGAAAACTGATATAGTATCATTCGGAAATAGAATAAAGTGGATAATTTGAAATAGATACATCTTTAAATTAAAATTTAACTGTTCCTCGATTCAAAATATTACATATGATGTTACTTTTATATGTGTTTATGTATGTTGCCATTATGATATTAGTAAAAATTCTATTTCAGTTGGGTCAAAAAATGCGAGCTCTGCAAAATCGAAAGGGGTCGTGAAAAACAACTAAAAGAAGACTACGAATCAAGTCATAAGCAAAAAGTGCCTTACAAGAGAATTCTCATGGACAAGGTGAGATCAGCAGTCTATTTTTAATTTAGATTACTTCGAGTGCTATAATTAATTTTGTCAATTTTTTCTATTCTAACCTAAGTAGATTTTGTCATATGCAGTGATGTCAATATCTATGAAAAACTATAAAATAGTTAAAAACTATTGTATAGTTTTAAATGGATATTGTTTCTGATCACTGATTCTAGAAAATACTAGAAAGCGAGTAATGGCTCAAATTAATGCTGAGATTCCGGGCTTTCGATTGGACCATTACCCGTCTTCTAGAGTGTTCTAGAAGCAATGATCAGTAGCAATATTCATTTAAAAACTATACTATAGGTTTCAACTATTTTATAATTTTTCATAGATATTGCCATCACTGGTCGAATGATGATTCCGCATTATTTAAGCCAAAAAATAACATGCATACCTATTTATTAATATCTGTATTTTTCACGTAGTTTCGAATCAATTTTGATCAAAAAGTCCTATAATATTATGGGAATATTAGTATAATAACTTTTATTACGTTTATTTTAGTCTATATGGGCCATATTCTCGACTTGGTTTGGTGGAAGTCTTGGTTTTTACATATTCTATGTTTACGGTATGTTATTCTAATTTTATATGAGTTCTACTAGATTAAATATGTGAGCTACTCAGTGTTAAGAAGGCGCACAAAAATTTGGGGAGAAAATCATTTTTTTTAAATATTTTTAGTAACAAATTTATCCTATGGTCATTTGGCGTATACCTTCACACTTTATGTTATCGTCAAATTCATAGGAATTGCTGGCCTATATTGTAATTATAGGGAGCTTGGACAATTTTTTCTAAGATAAATGTATTAGCGGAGCGTTAAAATTATGTGACACTGCTTTATAGGTCCAACATACATGAACAAAGTGTTGGGATTTTCCATACAAAGCACCGGTTTCGCCACCGCTATCCCCTATGTGGGTGGATGTCTTTCAAAAATGATCGCGGGGCCTCTCAGCGATCGTCTCACGTTTGTCAGTGAGAAGACCCGTGTGATTATTTTCGCCACGCTTTCACAAGTAAGAAGGCTTTGATGCCATTTTATGTATAATGATATTCTTTATACATCCTCGTATAAAATTAATACCTTTTATATGCTTTTCAGGGATCTGTGGCTGCCTGTATAATTGGAATAGCCTTGGTACCAATTGAAAGCAGATTTCTCGCAAGATTATTGCTGGCACTGGTAATTTATATTGTGCTCAGGGCCGATAAAACTAAGCTTTGAAGGCCAACAAAGCGAGCTTACTGGCTTAGCTATAGTGAACTCATGCCTAAATTAAGCAAGCATATAAAAGTTTTATTAAGAACAAATTCTTAAAGTCCTTAAATCTGATATCGCAGTAGGACAATTTTGAAATTATAACAAATTGTTTGAATTATGTTTAAAATGTTCCCATTATTTAAAAAATTGCATTTGTCCATTTCCCATTTATTCACGGTTTCCTATTCACGATTTCCAACCACCTTAAGTGATTCCTTCCTCTGCATGTGGCATTGTCTGATTTATATTAAATTTACTTTAGGGCACCAGCCTCTCAGGCCTTAATTGTGTTGGAGTCTATAAAAGCGTCCAGTTGGTATGTCTCTGTATAATGATAAGGAAATTCAAGTATTTTACGGTTTCGTAAATATATCACATTTTTCTATCCCTGAGAAGGTTATTTCGATAAATATTATTCAAGTGGTGCCAGGAGCAGGTGCGAAGGGATGGCTGCCTAATTTGTTGTTTTTGTTCTTTGATAATCCCACCAAAAATGCTCCTGAGGAACCCTGCTGACATGATAATCGTCTCATGACAACAATTTTACAGGGTGCAAATTCAATGCAAAAATGGCCATAACCTTTAAATTCCAATTCAAAAAATGGCGTTTTTACCCCTCCTGGGGAGCCTAATGACACCCCGTTGCGCATGGGCTAACCGCAGTGTAGGAACGGACATCACTGTAATACTAGTTGGTAAGATTTCAGATATCATGCCAATATTCTTATGCAATCCTGGCAATGGCTGCATACATATCGAACGTCGTAATTTTAATTCTGCCATTACTTGTCTCTTTATTTGCGCCGGATAACACGATTGAGCAGGTATTCTTTATCATTTCGTATCGCGTAAATTAGATCTGATCTTTATTCCTTTTGGCACAGTGTTTTCCCGTAATTCGTTAGGTGAAAGTTAATCATGGATAGCTGAAAATTGCGACGGCTCGATATTTGAATTTCCGTTTCCTTAAAACATTCTTAAGAAATCAGTTTAATGGGAAAATTATGCTTTAGTGGTCTCGTCTTTTCCTAACAATTGCTGGAATAGTCATCGTTACTGTGCTCTACTTCGTAGCCAATGCAGAAGTCAACCCACGCCCTTGGACGTTCACAAACAGCGAAAGTCAAATAGCGCCCATAACTGAAGAGAAAATCCCACCTAAGAAATTCTCAGTGTGAGAAGAAGCATAAATCTGTACAAACAAATAATTTCATGTTTATACGAATTTGTTAATAAATTTTTAAACTAATTTTGTGCATGTGAGTGAGATTAATTACATTTTATATAACAAATATAGCATACCGAAATGTCAGAAGGGATTTTTGTATAAGCTTTCGCATTTCTGAATCCAAATCATATGTTAAAATAAAGGTGTATGGCAGCGCTTAAGACTAAATTAATTACATAAACGTAAGAATATCCCTTGAGTTTTCATCAAAATTTGGCGTGAATTATAGGGAAAACAATGATCTATGACATTAATTAAACTTTTTATATTAGTGCAGAAACACACAAAACGAGTGCTTTATTGAAAAAATATAGACAAAAATACTCTACAACGATTTGCTGCAATAGTTGGAAGTACAGCAAATCCAAAAATATATGTGGAATCTGTTTGTGACATTAGCAACGTCGTCGAATCAGTCGAATTAAATTATAAGTGCAAAATGACTAGAAGGCAATTTCGTTTCACTCACTTCTTCAAAATGAGGCAGTTCTCGTGCGAGTAGAATTTGTGCTGTCACTCATTTGTCGTTTAACCGGCGTGTTGTGGAGATTTCTGATCTCGCGTTCGACTCGAGAATCGGGCATCCGACTTCGCTTGTTTTGTTGCACTCGACGCACAACTAAATTTAAAAAAAGTTAACAGATACGTTTTTGAAACAAAATTTATGTCACTGTCACTCAATATTTTTATTTCATAGTTTCAGTAAAAGTTAGGATCTATCAAGCCGATTCAGCTTTGTGCATAAACATTGATAAAGATGGCTCAGAAATTAATCGCACTAAAATTTATTTTATTTTTCACGTCTGTGCCCAAAAATGAATATAGGGGCGGAAAAAGAATTAAAGAAATTTTTTTCAAACAGCTGAATCACATCGGCGCCAACTGTCTCAAAAAGCGTCCCAGCCGTTTTCAGCCAAAAATCAAATTTCAGGATGTTAGTGATTTTTTTGCCAGGATGCAAGCTGAAGTGTTCCTCTATCATACCTCGTGGGTGAAATATTCATCCGACAATTTAAAATTAAAATCTGGGGCTTCAAAGTCGGCATACTTTGCGTTTTTCAGTGCAAAATGGGTCAACTTTGAGACCCCAGATTTTAATTTTAAATTGTCGGATGATTATTTCACTTGTACGGAATGGTCGAGCAACACTTCAAATTTTATTTTTTCATAAAATTTCAAACACATCCTGAAATTTTTTCAAAAAAAAATTTTTTTTAGATTTTTTTGCCCGAAAATGGCCATTTTCGGGTATTTTCGAGAAAATGAGAAGTAGTACGTCTGAAATCGACTGGGATTTTTGGTAGATACCCTATTTCGGTTACGGAGAATCCGAATTTGACCTCAGATCGGGGGTGGTCCCGCCACGAAAGTTGGGAAAATTGCGTTTTTTGACGTTTTTGGGCGAAAATTATCACAAAATGGTGCAAGAAAATTAGTATTGATGGTATTTCATTTTACAGTTCCAAGTTTTTAATCAATTAATATCCGCCGAATATGAATTTGGTGTTATTTGTTAACAAAAGATAGTAATTTCTCGAGAAAAAAATTGATTGACGGACCTGGGGTTCGAACTTGAGACCAAAAACGCTCAACAGATCGTCCGAAAATGGCCATTTTTGACGTGATATGAAAAAAATAATTGCAGATTCGGAATCAGCGCATCGAATTACCCCTAAAAACACTCATTGCAGAAAACTTTTCCACATTTTCAAAAAATCGATTTTTTTCAAAATCCATGTGGTACCCCCTATGGTGAAAAATGGCCAAAAAATGAAATTTTTTTGGAATGTCAGCAAAATGGGTTTTTAGGAGTTTTTTGATGCGCTGAGTCCGAATCTGCAATTATTTTTGACGTAACGCATCAAAAAAGGTCATTTTTGGGCCATTTTGTAGCAAAAATGCGATTTTCCCAACTTTCGTGGCGGGACCACCCGTGATCTGAGGTCAAATTCGGATTCCCCGTACCCGAATTAGGGTATGTACCAAATATCTCGACATTTTAACGACAAAAACATGGCTGTGACGCATTTTGAGACGGCTCCCGTACATTTGGCGCCGATGTGGAATGAATATAAAATAGATTAATTTTACTTTCAATGTCGCTATAAATGATTATCACTTTTAAATATGATTGGATCCAAATTCTGAAAATATTAACTCACAATGAGGCGGGATTGGTGGTGGCGGCACCTGAGGCGGTGGTGGCGGAGGAGGTGCCTCAAGAGGCGGCCTTCTCCTTTCCTTTCTCAAGTGATGTTTCCTGAGGCTAGATTCGTCACTCATCATGGAAGGTGGACCTCGTCTGTGGTGATGTGATCCAATGCTCCGATAAAGACGCTCCAGCTCCGTGGGTGCCTAAATGTAATTTTAGTCTATACTGTTTAAACTTTTCTGTTCTTTTTCGATTTGATTTAGCGGCTCTTAAAGACAACTAAAAATAAAATGTCAGTAACACCAAATATTCAAACACAAAATTTATGTATTTTAAACATTCAATCATATTTAAACGACCTAAAGATTTGAAAGACTATTACAAACACAAGAAATTGCGTGACTTTTGGATCTGGCAAAAATCTTACATCTGGCAAATACACTCTGGCAAAAATTCAAATATAAAAAGCGCCAAATAGCAGTTTGCTACTAAATAAAGACATCGACGGACTACTGATCCCTTTATTGCAAAGAGAATAGTATTTTTTGGATATGACATACCTGCGAAAAATCGTCAGCCTCGTCATCATCTAGCTCATCAGGTAGACCTCTATAGTGCCTATGGCTATGAGGATAGATCAAGTGCTGACTTTGTTGATCAAAAAGAGGCAATCTGCCCGTAGCCAACATCAACTCCAATTCGTGCTTTTTGCGGCTTCGTCGACTCAGTAGTGACGTTAGAATTGCATAAAATATCGCCAAGAGAGCCACTAGAGCAAAGCTGATTGCGATGATCATATAGCCCAATGAGCTGTTCAGTTGTTCCAATTGACCCCATAAGTATTCAAGAGTGGCATTGTCGGCATCGGATTCATTACCACGATTTGCTTTCTTTGATGTTTTGCGACGTCTAAAAACGATTAGTGTCAATTATAGATAATAAAACATTGACATTTTAAACAACGAATGTAAAAATAAAATTCGCTTTGTATCAGTTTTTGTGTAGGAGTAGTGTTTTGCCAGAAATATTTGTATGGTTTCTTGACAAATGCCAATGATTTAAACACACTATCGTAAAATTTTATGAATCTCCAAAAAATCGATTTTGTCTTATCAGCTCAAACACCTTTAAAGTTTTACCGATAAAGGTGCAGTGCATCTATACCAATTTTGCTGCTATCCATATGATTATATATGTTACATACCGTATTCCCTGTAATTGCTACCCCCCCTGAAATTATTACCCCCCCTCTAATTATTACCCCCCCTGGAGCTCGAACGATTTATTATTACCCCCCCTCTAATTATTACCCCCCCTCTAATTATTACCCCCACCCCCAAAAATGTGCCAAAAATAAGCCAAATTTTCTATTTTTGTTGTGTTTTTAGCTATGATTTCGTATTTCAAACTTAAATAGACAAAATATAGACAGTTTAGTCTATTTTTTACTGCTTTTAGCTTAAATTTAGATTATTGCCATATTTTTTTGCAAAATTTTCCTAAATGTGGCCAAAAATTGGCCAAATTTTGAGAAAGACGATGGAAACAACCGTTATTTCTGTTCTCGTTTTTATTATTTATTTAGACATTTCAGTACTGTTTTGTACTACTTTTTAGATAAATGTATATTTTTGCCACATTTTTTGCCAAATTGTGGTTAAAAGTTGCAGAATATTGCAAAAAAATAGCAAAATTTTAGGAAGTTTTGCTTTTTAGTGTTAACTTCAACTAAAGGTAAAACTTTTGTGAAAATTCCTTTACAACATTTTAATGTAAAGGTTAATTTTAGGGATTTATATCTGATATTATTATTCAAAATTACTTAAAGTTTAAAATTTTTAGAACTTTTTAGAATTCCGTTTTTGTATTATTTTTACTAGACCTTTATTTTGTTCCGTTATAAGAATAATAGAAAAATAATTCGTATTTTCGAATAAAAACGAAAATTTATCTATTTTTGATAGAACTTTCCATTTTCGATTTAGTCATTTTTATATCATTTTCAAATTTATATTGAAATTTATTTATTATAAACTAGACTCATTTATCGTGCATTTTCAAGATTTTTTGAGAAAAATATTATCCATGCCTTTAGTCTTCAGTCAAATTTAGACTTCACTCAAATTATAAAAAATTGTGAAAACTGAAAGGAAAAAATCGATTTAAATTTTGAAAATTATTTGAGAAATATAGCTAAAAAAGTAAAATTCATAGTCAACAATGATTCAGAGCAATAAATGCGCTTAAAAATTTAGAGATTAATTTTAAAATCATTCAGAAAATGGTAAACTTTCATAAAAATCTCACGAAAATTAGTAAAATATTGATAATAAATTAGAAAAATTCAAATCTTGCCCAAATAATTTCGGCCGCCAATTCAAAATGGTTTAAATTTTGAAAATTATTCGAGAAACTTTGACAAAAATGCGAAAAAGTTTCAGAAATTTAGCTAAAAAGGTAAATTTTGACGATAAATTTTTGAAATATTCAACCCCAGAACACTGAAAATTTTTAGTTTTTCGTAAAAAAATCTCAAAATTTTCCCCGCGCCGGAGGCGCGGCGACATTGAAATATTATTACCCCTCCTGTAATTATTACCCCCCCTCTAATTATTACCCCCCCTGGAGCTCGTTTGAAAAATTATTACCCCGGGGTAGTAATTACAGGGAATACGGTATATCGGAATGGATTTCGATAAGTATTAACACATTTTAAACATATAAATTTAATTCATTTAGGCATTCAGGAATTCTTCTACAATAAGTTTGAGATTCTATTCGATTTTAAATGCTTGTGACAAAAATATATGGTAGAAAAATATTTTAATGAAAATTTTATTCGCTTGTACTCATATCGCAAGTAATTTTGCAAGCGCGAGTGTTTTAAACAAAAATATAATCGCTGCTTTGAAAATATTCTCCCAATAACAGGCGCACGAGAAATTTCTTTGATATGCAATCAAGAATACCGTGCAGATTTCGGTGCCGCAGCTAGGGTATTGTTTTGATCCAAAGCCATTGATTGATAGGACGACGATGGATTTGTTTCGTCCGTGGGAGTTCTCTTTCTGTGGACCGCAGCATGCGGGCCTTCTCCTGCTTCGTCGGCATAAAATTCGTCAAGGTTTGATGGATTTGGAGACTTTGTAGTCCAATTCTTGAGCCGAACTTGGATTACTCCAATGTTGAAGTCTGTAATTGTTCAATTTTATTTCAGTCAGTAGTCATGCTATGATACAAAACTGAGCATATACGAACTCCTTGGGCCATTTAAGTGCCTGAGTTCAACAAAAATATTAAATTAAATAATTAGCGACAATATCTGATTCTAAAAATGTCTGACATCACGTTTTCTCTAAATGAACGGACATTTTGCGACTTTATCCGCAAATGAGCTTTAAGAGCCAACAATTTTTTGAGAGAAGCATAAAGGAATAAATTTGACTTTATTGTAGCTTTTGAGATAACTTACTTTGCTTTTCGGCATTATCCAATGATGAACGCTGCGCACTAAAAACCCGAGTGGGGAAGCTCAGCTCATTTCCGAGATCACAGTTGAATGGCCTAATATACAGAGTCAAGAGAATGCCTAAAATTAAATACTTGGAATTCCAATTGCGTAGCAAAATATTGCAACGTTAAAAGATTAAAAATAATTTTAGTTGAATTTGCGTAACTTAAACGAATTAGTTCATTAAAATATGTGATATATTATACATAACTCACATATGACTGGAAGAAAGAAAGGATTCCATGATGTAACAGCGAAATAACAACTACTAACACGGTTGTGGTACATTTTCTACTTTTTTGCTTTGGCTATCGAAGTCGTTCATCTGTTATAAAAAGTGCGTAACTGAGCTGACAATTTCCACATGCTAAAAGTAATAAAATACAGAAAATAACCATGTTCCTCATGTAAATCTTCAGAAAATTTTTATGATCGTACATATAAAAAAATATTTATAAATACTTATGTTTAGAAAATTAGGACGACCAAATTTTATTCGAAGAGAGTTGACAAATTTTGAGAGTTCACAGATTTTCCATTTCAGTCCAATAAAAATTTATGGAAAGTTAAACTTCTAAAAATGAAAAAAGTAACTCACTGTCCTAACTTTTACAAAAAATCTTTATTTCTGGCATGCTGTTTACCAAAATTTTGTCGCAGATCTATCGAAAAAATTTCATGTGCGACTCGCTATCTGTGGATTAAATAATTTTTTAATTCCTATAAAAAAATCGAGATGATTAGCAAAATAAATTCGTATTCACTAATTCGCACATTGTTGCTTTCTAATAACAAGAATGAAAAGAATAATAAGTCTTACATAGAATCGAGAAACATCGCCTGCAAACGCCTCCGTGGAAGTTTAGTCAAATCCCGTGTAAAAGTGGATGTGATAAATTTCAGCGATGCAACTTCGAGACCCGCGAATTGACAGCGGTAAAGAAGTGGGATTGGGTAAAAAGGAAGTGAATTGATTCACCTAAATAATTGTGCAATGATTGACTGAAGAAATTGGGCACAGCGGTGGCGGCGGATCGATCACCGTTGTCGCGGGGCTAGAGGGTGGCAGAAAGTGGACGCAATCAGAACACACGCGGGGAATAACATGAGAAGGAAGTGTTTTCCTTTCCAATCACCAGACTTGCACCAACTTTCCGCTTGTTTTGTAGGACTCAAACTTGAGGAAATCTGAAAAATGATAAGGTGGCAAAAATGAAACATTAGAAAACATAGATGTTGCAATAACTCGACAATCCCTACCGATTGAACCTATTCCAAAATCCTTCGGACGATCAAAACAATTTCGTAGTTATGGCTTTTTCGATATTTTCGTGTGCTCAGATTTGGAGTTGCCAGGGACGATTTCCCGATTTTCGACACATTTTTAAAACTACGGAAAATGTTTTGTAATTTGCAGTATTATTTATTTTAAGCCAAAAATCATAAAGGCAAAAATAGTATAGTTTGGAAAAAGGCATTGTAAAAGGAGTTAGTCTTTAAATTTTTTATCTTTAATTTTTCGTCCATGACTTTGCAAACAGCCGCCTTGCATCATTTGCAATATTCAAATCATATCATCAAATCAAATAATTTTTATTTGTACAACATGCAAAGAATTCATGTGTATGGAAATGTAAATTTAGCACTTAAAATGTGCATTTCAAACTTTCAAATCCAGTGAGGAACGTTTACTGATACGAGATGTCCACATGGATCGAAATTTTCCGACCTGTTGGCGTTTGAAGCACAAATCCATTTGAAGCCTCGATCAAAATCTGCAAAATAAATATTAAATGAACTTAATGAAAAGCATAGTAATGATTCGATTGTTTTTCAAATATCTATGTAAATGTTTACCTCACTTTCAACATAAAATGTCACAACAGAATTCTTGGAATTGAACTTCTGGATCTTTCCGCAAGCCACACGATTTGAAACATCCAGTTTATTTGAGCTCTTTGCGAGCAAAGGCAATGGTTTGTGAGGAATCGAAAGCTGAACCATCGCCATGATAGACGATTTTTTCTTCTCCGGAAGCTCACACTGAACAGAGATTTCGTACATTCGCTGAGCAGATGAGTGCCTGAAACGGTTTATTTTATACAAGTATATTGAAAATGAAAGCTTTACTTGTTTCGCAAAAAACCTCCGTGATTGGCGGCGAATACTGAAGGAACAATTTGTTGAGCTTGTTCCTGAGTGAAATCTTCGGAGCTGAGAAGCTTGCCACGCACAGTCCAATGGCATTGATTCTGAATCACCTTGTCGAAAGAGATTTCCCATTTCTTTTGCCACTCGGAGAATTTCGGCATTTTCTGGTAAGTACCAAGCAAATCCGGTAGATTAAAAAAGAAGTTCACTAAATCGATCAATTCAGATAAAGATAAAGTGGCCCCGTGAATCAACGGTACTTCGCCGAAGCTTTTCCCGTGCGGGGTCCCCCAAGCCTACTTGCCGAAGCTTTCGACCGGGGATGCTTAGCAGCTTGCGGCAGCCTTAGAGTGGGCGCGGGCAGCAACCCCCTGACCCCGGCCATTGCCGTATTTATCTTCCAGCCGATCAATTCAGATCAGAAATTTACTGGGAAATTAATTTTGTAACTTTCGAAGCATATAAAATAGTTTTAAACTAGTTTATAACGAAAAATAATATTTACCAGAATAATATAACAAATTTTCAAAATTTTATACTTACCATGTCCCACCGGTTTGCTGGAAAGAACATGAATTTTACCGCTCGAGCTTGACGACTGACCCTGGATTTGGCTGCTAGTAGCTGGCAGTTCTACTGATGCCGCAATGGCTGAATTTTGCGCTGACTTTGAGCTGTAAAGGAACTGTTAGATTAGCCATAATAAGATAAGAACTAGCTGCGGGGCGGCTCCGCCGCCGCAGCTAGCTTAAAGATTATAATATTAAAAATCATGTTCTTATGCATTTTTCTTAGCCATAAGTAATGCACATTTTCATTGAACATACTTTTAAGGGGCACTAAAAGGATACCTTGCTTAAAAATGGTATTCTCCTGTGATTGAAATAATTCATCTTAAAAGCATATTAAAATTATGCTTAAGCATAATATGCATTAAAAACTGTTACACGCCATGAACATGGTTAGTTTCAACCAAAACGATGCGGCTTCGCCGCACCGTGTTGGTTGAAACATTTGGGCGCGGCTTCGCCGCGCCCGTGTCTTACATTCCGTGCCATGACATACATGCTTACATTATCATGACTGGATTATCATGCTTACATTCGCGTAGTATGCTTACATAAGGAAGCTTACAGTAGCAGAGCTGGCGAGCTCACTTTTTTAATGATTCATCATGCTTGCATTCTCATATTTACATTCTCATGCATACGTTCACATGCTTACGTTTACATGCTTACAGAAGCAAGCTTAGAGTAGCAGAGCTTGCGAGCACTTTTTAGGGGCACAAAAAGGATACCATGATTAAAAAATGGTATTCTCCTGTGAGTGAAATAATTCAACTTAAAAGCATATTAAAATTATGCTTAAGCATAACATGCATTAAAAACTGTTACACGCCATGAACATGGTTAGTTTCAACCAAAACGATGCGGCTTCGCCGCACCGTGTTGGTTGAAACATTTGGGCGCGGCTACGCCGCTCCCGTGTACATGCCATGTCATACATGCTTACATTCGCGTAGTATGCTTACAGAAGGAAGCTTACAATAGCAGAGCTTTTTCATGCTTAGATTATCATGCTTACATTCACGTGCTTACATTATCATACTTACATTCTCATACTTACATTCTCATGCATACGTTCACATGTTTACAGAAGCAAGCTTACAGTAGCAGAGCTTGCGAGCTCGCTTTTTTAATGATTACATTATCGTGCTTACATTATCATACTTACATTCTCATGCTTACATTTTCAAAAACATAAAAAAGCAAGGATATCCGTCATCGCCTTCAAAATGTTAGAAAAATATGTAATAATCTTCGTCTCAGCAGTATTCAATTAAAAAACACCATGAAAGCAAAAGCTTGCGATTTCGGCCTTTGCATTGTTACATTCACATGCTTACAGAAATTCAGCAGAAATTCAAATTTTGAATTCCAAATCTGACTTCGGATTCGGATTCAGTATGGTCGAAAACCCCTGCGTACCAATTTTCAGCGTTTAAGGTCATTGGAACGAAAAATCACTTTTTTGGCCAAAAAGTGGCTTTTTGGCATAAAAAATTAAAAAAAAGGCCATTTTAAAAAATGTAAAAAGCAAAGATGTCCGCCATAGCCTTAAAAATTTTATAAAAATAGAATTGGAATTTTTCCGCCTTTAAAAAGCCTTGAAAATCGAAAAATGCATTTTGGCGCGAATTCAAATTTTGAATTCCAAATCTGACTTCGGATTCGGATTCAGCATGGTCGAAAACCCCTGCGTACCAATTTTCAGCGTTTAAGGTGCATTGGAACGAAAAATCACTTTTTTGGCCAAAAAGTGGCTTTTCGTATATATTGGCATAAAAAATTAAAAAAATGACCATTTTAAAAAATGTAAAAAGCAAAGATGTCCGCCATAGCCTTAAAAATTTTATAAAAATAGAATTGGAATTTTTCCGCCTTTAAAAAGCCTTGAAAAACGAAAAATGCATTTTGGCGCGAATTCAAATATTCAAAAAAATCATTTCATATTTTTGTGCACCTAAGAATTTCATGAGGGTCATTTTAAAAAAAAGATCACGAAAAAATACCCATTGGATCATGAGATACAGATGTGACATAGCCATAGACATAAGCCAAATACTTAAAAGAAGGGATATATCGGTTTTAGAAAATATTGCGGTCACTTTGTGCGGTTCAAAAACCTAAAGCCAAAACAATCGTTACAAAATTTAAGACAATAATAATCCCTTTTGACATATATACCATTATGGTGTAAATTACGCCACAAGTATGGACAAATACTTATTTACTGAGTTATGCTGCGTAACCACAGAGAGTAAATCTAGCCCGAAAATATCGAGGCATACGTTACTATTACATATCAGTGCACGAACATATGCCGTCACCTGGTATATATCTAAACAAGCTTAAAACATAGACATGACAGAGCCAAAGTGCAAGTAATTTACACTTAAATGTTTACCTAAGAAGCTAATGTAACAAATGTTACCAAACAAATACATTGACGTACCTTTTGGTATTTTTCAACAATTTTTCATTGTTATTGTGCTCGAGGCGACAATTTGGAGTGACACAATTCGCTCCGTCTTTGCATGGATGCAAAAAAGTACATTTGGCGCCCGTCTTGCAATTAAGGCCCCATTTGCACGGAATGGTCGGATGAAAATATTCACATTTCGCTTTAGGACAAGTCGGCCATGCAGTGCATCGATTTGTGGCATTGCGCGATGGATGTGACGCCTGGTTTTGCAACTGGGACTCCATTCGCTTGCAGATATCCTAAGAACGAATTTGAATTATTTATGTCACAAAGAAAGGAAAATTAACCGAGTTTACCACAATTTCCGCCACAACGTTCGACTTCAATTCCAAAACGATTTTATAGCTGCAGCCGTCCTCAGCTAATTCGTATTCGTCCGCCAATAAAACATATTTGTCGAAACGCTTGTTCAGTACCTTAACACGCAATGTTAGTTAAATAGTAATTCCAATTTACGATAATATAAAAAAATTGGCGATATTTTTGCTCAGGCATAAGCAACACTTTGAGGTGGTGAGAATCTAATGTTTTGCTCACAATATAAAATTCACCAACCTGTATACCTTTAGAAAAAAAATTCTTTTCACCCCAAAAAGTTACTTCGTCAATTTGAGCGTATATTTAAATGGAATGGGATTTATCAAAAGAGATACGGTATTTTCACCAAAAATATATAAAAGTATAATTATATGTTAACATATTATGACATTCTATAAGCTGAAAATCTGTTTTTCCTATACGTATGAAATAAAGAAACCCGCAATTTTAAGTTTGTAAACGAAGTTAACTTAATAATAAATAATTTCAAAATTCTTTCGAAAAAATTCATTTTTTGAAAGAATGAAGAAACTAACCTTAAGCTCTTTGACTTCCACTTGATCTGGCTTGAAATGAGTATTATTGCGCTGATTTGATCGAATCAAGGCGCGGACCCAGCACTCGTGTACGGTGCACTTCTTCTCCAATTTTAGAGCAATGTCATCTGAATCCTCATTCAAACCTTCTGTAGCATTCGAAGCGGACGGTTTCGTGACAGAGAGATTCACTAACACCTCAAATGCGGCGCCGGATTTGCATGTACCGGCTATCGAAGCACTCGTGCCCACTTCCCAGGATGATGATGTGTTAGTTTGATTGCTTAGAGGCGAATCTTTTCTAATGTGAGAAGACTGTGACTCGAGCTGAAAAACAAACTATTACCCAAATGGTGCTGAAGGGTTTATCAAAGGACCAAAAAAGGTGAAGGACACAAATGACCCAAAAATAGTGTTTTCAAAAATCAAATGTAGCCCAAGTTTGGACTCAGTTTTCCAGGGCGCTATAGACATTTCAGCAGAAATAGAAGTAAACAAAATTTCCTATATTTTCTAAAAGTTCCCTTTCTGAAAATGGGTTTTAAATCGCCTAAAAGTTGCAAACTTTATAATCTCACACCATTTTTAATCTTTAAAGTATTTAAAACTTTAGCTTACCTCGAAGAAATTGTCACTTTCGTGCTTTGCGTGATATCTGATTCGGAGGCGAGTTCCATCGGCGACCAAAATATTCAGATCACTACAAGCGACATACTTGTCAAACTTCTTATTATGCACCGCGAAATCGACGAATTCCAAGCCCTCCGGCTCGAATTCATTTTGCATCATCAACACGCGCATGAAATAGTCTTTTGCCTTTGCCGATTTGTCCAGAATTTCCAATGCGTAGTCGTTTTCGAATAAGATATTGTTCGATGATTTCTTTATGATGACCAGGTTAAATAAAACTTCGCAACCGCTGTCGAACAACGCAGGAGTCGAGACGCCATTTTGAAGAACAGCGGTAGGAGCCCATATTTTGAACATATCCGCTGATTCCATACTCTAAACAAAAATATTACTGTACTCCAAGTTCAAAATGTGCTTGATTCGAATTATTTCTAGAAACACGCTTAAAATGGCAGCTGAAGCAATCGATTACATTAAAATTTTTATTTAGAGAGAAAGAACGAAAAGTGCTCTCAGATTGTACGGACTATCTCTGAATGAAAGGAACAAAATGTTTTCTGCTGGGCTTGCAAATGGCAAATCAATAAACGGCGCACAAGCGCATTTGTTTATAAGAATGAGCAGAGAATTATGTGGCCTGAATTTGCAAATACGATTATCAGCACCAAAGATAACAATTTCCAGGACATTATCCTTTATGCGATAACGACCGCTCTGATTGATGTTTACATTTCAAAACAATTGCATATAGCCTTTACGAAGCCAACTACGAGACGAATGGCAAAACAGAAACGTTTTTCGGCATCGAAACCTAATCTTATGCTAGAGGAGATTGGGATCAGGGACCCATTGTAAAAACGGTAGGTCCAATTTTTGGATTCCGGGATCATACTACATAGAGTAGTGGAAAGCAAATATAAAATGGTGCATGTGCGTGCACAAGCAGAGGGACAGCCTCAGGCAGAAGACCAAGTGCGAAAAGTCGATCTTTGATTCATTCTAGCCTCGATTTTGAGTTCGAGGACTGAGTCTGGCTGAGACAAGGACCGAGATCAGTCTCGGTTTCGAGGCTGACACCAGTCTTTCTCCCACCAGTCTCGGGGCTCGCAGTCTCGGACCTAAACCTTCGAGACCGAGTTAGAAATTTGTGTAATATTGCCAGATATCATTCGAAAAATTTAAGCAGAAAAAAGTAAATCATATGGAACAATCCACATGGTCAGTGAAAATGAATGTATTTTGAGAGACTATAATAAAGTTTTCGCGCTTTTTCCAATATTAGTCTGAACATTCTCTAAAATGATTACAAAACAAATACACAACTTCGTACTGCAGAGCAAGGGCTGCACGAACATTACTCATGACCAAATGCACATTGTACGGCAATCGGAATAAACATTAGTTAAAATTATAAGAAGATATAGAGTGGTGAACAAGGAATGAATCGTGATTTTATCGTATGTTCTGTGAAGAGAGTGAGAATACAGGCAAAAGCAGAAAAATATCACGGTAAAATAAAAGGTAAGAGCATTTTTGAAGGAAAATCGACTATTAAAATATGAAGACACACAATGGTCAGAACTTCAGCTCACTATTCACCACATTGAGACCAGTGCCCCAGTTTCAGGTTTTTTGAACCCCGGGGAATTTTGCTGAGCCCCGGGGAATTTGGTGTCTGGGTGCATCCCTAGGGATGCATTTTTTCAATTTTCATAAGGATTTTCAAAGCTAGACCCCGGGGAATTCCCCTATTTCCCCTATGAAACTAGGGCCCTGATAGAGAGACAAGTTTTCATTGTCTTTCACCCAACTCTACCAGAGTTCTACAAAATGCAAAATTCTAATTTCGATTCTGGCCCCCAATGAAGGGATACGAGTCGGTATTTCGGAATTTTTTTGAAAATTTTGAAGGGAAAAATTTCCCAAACGTTCTTCTTCAACTTTCGAAAATTATTCGCTGCAAAAACTATAATCTAAAGTTAGCCCGTCTGTGTGTGGCTCACCTTCTTTTTAATAAAAAGAAGGTGAGCCACACACAGACGGGCTGCTATAAAATGCTATAAAAAGTTTTTATAGCATTTTTGTTTGATTCGGTTTTTCTTATATGATCACATATCTGAAAATTGCATTGCTATTTGTAATATTTGGGAAATTTTTGGAATCCTTGGTCCAGGTAAATGATTTGTCCTTACATTTCTCCCCGGAGTTTTCGCTTATATGCTTCGAGAATATCAATAACTACAGAAATTCCTGAAATCATTGACAGCGTGCCGCTTTTGCGCGATTTTACATTGCTTTCGATAAGAAACTATTTTCCATTCATCATAGTGCAAACTGAAGAATGTTCACACGAAAAGAATTTAATAGTTCTAGAAAATCAGCCAGAAGGTCAAAAGTTGTCGACTAGTTGAATGTATAACTTCAGAACGACGTCGATTTGTTGATTGAATAAAATTGATTGTAGACCTGACCGTTGTTTTCGATGAAAATGTTTCTTTGTTATGGGCGAGTTCCATTTCTCATAGCTCCATCTTTTGGCCAGGCTTTCATATTTTTGGCGCGAATTTGAACACTGTTTTTCGAATAGCTCTTTTCAATGGAATCAAAAGCTTTCCAAATTTGTTTTATCGTTATTACTGCTTATAAAATGTCTTCAAACTTGTTTGTAATAAATTTGTATGAAATAAATCAACAAAGAAT
Source organism: Ditylenchus destructor (assembly GCA_022814885.1). Classification (NCBI taxonomy): domain Eukaryota; kingdom Metazoa; phylum Nematoda; class Chromadorea; order Rhabditida; family Anguinidae; genus Ditylenchus; species Ditylenchus destructor. The sequence continues at coordinate 250,546 of JAKKPZ010000014.1, forward strand.
GTTATAAGAACATAATAGCAATAAGAAAAACTTTAGTTTCACTTAAAGATTTTAAAGTCAAAAATAATGTTCAAAATTCGCGCCTAAACAATTTGAAAGCTTGGCCAAAAGATGGAGCTATGAGAAATGGAACTCGCCCATACTACCATAAAGAACACATATCAGAAGGTAAGTAAATTTTTGAGGCGATGTTAAAAAAATATTATTCCTTAAAATATTGTACTTTACGTTTCGTACCATAATTTACTCTTACTACTACATACTTTACTTATACTCTCGCCCTATTTTGAAAGAAGCAAAATCTGTTAATTCTGATTTTTCCTATGAATCATGCGTGTTGTCATATGACTGGGCGTAAACCCATTCTTGGGGTTCCAATTCGTGTGGTATCTAGATTTAGCAGGTTTCAGGTATCCGCTCAAGCAAATTGAAAGCTCTCCGCTGGTTTCAGGGCCAAACCCTCTCCCTCCCCCGAATCAATCCATTTAACTTACCCTCACTTGTGGGTATTCCTTTTAAACTGATAGAGGAATTCCATCGATTATTGTCTTTCACTTATAATTGTAATAAAATTTGCATTTTTTGTACTTGGTGTCGAGAATGCTCATATTTTTAAGAGGCAATGCCACCCGTTTTGGTAGTAGTATTTAGTACAAAATGAAATAGTATGCGAATTGGTTTTAAACATATTCCTTTCTAAAAGCAGATTTTATTTGATAGTGTCACATTGTGTATGTTATATTGTGATTTAAGACAAGATTATTGTTTGCATTTTACAAATTTGTGTGTTACATTTGAAACGGAATTTTAAGCCTCAGGGTCTCACCCACATTCACATCTTTGCCCAACCTAATAATTAAGACATGCCATTTCAGATTGCACCGACTTTTTGCTAAAATCTTAGTAATAATTAAATTCTTATCGAAAAACGCTAAGTAATGCCTACGCACAAACATTTTTATATTGCAGTTTACCTTTTTCGTCTTTTTTCTTCCTTAAACTTTCGTTAGCTTCTTTACATTATGGTTGTCATCTATTGGTATGAAAGTGTTTGTGCGGTTTGCAGAATATGATCCACGATCTCTTTTGGGATTCCTCGGATTAAAAGTGAGTGACTCACAAATACACCACTTCTGTAATTCTCGGTATAACTTTTGGCAATAATGTTATAAAATTATGTTTTTATCAAAAATTTTTGCTAAATTTTCATTACATTAAAAAATGTTTTCTCGGATTTTTCCAGGCATACAAAAAATGTTTGTCGAAAAACTAAAAAATTGATCGAACCATAATTTTTTTCCAGAACTGTATTTTCTTATAAATCTTATGGCTTGCTTTAGAACATGGCGCCGCAGCCAAAATTGGCGTAATTTTTATTTATTTTTTATTTCAGATGAATTGTTGACGATGCATATAGGTATGCCATATATAGAACGTTTCCCGAGATCTAACGAACATTTACGTATGTAACATTATTATTATATGAATCGTCAAGGAATCATCTAAAGTTAAAAAATAAAATGAAAAATTGCGCTAATTTAAATTGTTGCGCAGTATGCCGAAACAAGGCTCGAAACTATCACGGTATATCTTTCCACTTCCGATAATCGGATAACACTATTCTTGGAAGGCATAATTTAGGCGACTTTGTTATTGACTCATTTCGCCAAGCTTATAAATTAATCAGGTTACTGAACATAATAAAATTATACTCGCTTAAAATTAACTGATTCTTTATGTCATTTTTAGTCTAGTTTGGAAAATGTTTCATTCAAGTGGTTTGTGCCGCTATTCTGTCTGACAAATTCGATAATGCAGAGCACTATTTATGTGTTTTACGTAGAAAATAGTATCGAAAAGGAAATAGTTGGACTAATTATGCCACTGTTGTTTAAAATAAACTTACTTATACCAAAGTGTAAATTCTGACCGAATTAGCGTATTCATAACGTTGTTAAACGTTGTTTACTATTTTGTAAGGAAAATTTTCTGATACATGATTATTTTTTGTCGAAAAATTTGTTAGTAAAAAGCATTTTAATCATAAGGATTTTAAACATAACATATTATAATCTATCATCGTAATAATTTCTATATGGAATGATGGTTTTATGCTTGCTTTTTTCCACCTGTTGAATTTCTCTCCTTATAATTAAACAAATTTCTTTGTCACTGCTCAAAATGCAAATGCGTATATTTTTTATCAATTTAATTTTCTAACAGTTTGATTTATTTAAAACTAAATTTGTTAAAACCAATGAATGGACATTGGAATGTTGATATCACTATCAGGACAAATTATGACACGTGGCGAAACTTTTTGCCACAAATTCCAAAATTATTCGAATAGAAAATTCGAGAATCAAATTTTGTTAATAGTTAATTTATTGTAACTTTTGGCTGTATGAAAAGAATAATTTCTTGATTTAATTATATCCCATTATTGCTTATGCAAAGTGCCTCAAAGTCACTTTTCCACACGGAAAATTGAAATAAAATTTGTTTTATTGAGATTCAATAAACGGTCAACAAATCGTCTGGCCAACCAATAAATGTAATTTTCATATAAATATATAATGTATAGAAAGATTAGTCACACAAGCAAGGCACAACAGAGATCATCAAAAGGTTTGTCGCAGTAAATTTAATGCCAACAAACAAAGCGAAGGAAAGCCAAATAAATTTTTGGGCTGTTTTCATTCAAATCGCTTTAAAATTCGTATCAAAAGCTCATTTCAGGATGTCCATTTCTAAGGACTCTCAATTTCCTATCCCGGCAATCTGTCTATAGAATTAATATGCACGTTTGTATTTTGGCTTTCCCACACGCGGAGAAGTAGAAGTGGACAGACAATAATTTATATACAGACAATAAACGGCTTAATTATGATTAAATTATAATACTCTAGCCACTCTGCTGATGTTCTCTGATCAGAAAAGAATCTTGTTCAAGAATAAAGTATGCAACACAGAAAAGAAACAATTGGTTGAGCAGACATTGGTTTATAGTTTGGTTTTGGATGAATAACAAACATGAAACATTTTGCCGCGAAAATTTTAATTTTTTAGCAGCACTATCCTATTTTGTCTACGTGATAATTGACATCGATTGCCGCGCTCTACAACGCATAGTTCATCGATGATGACGCCAGAGGCATTTCCTACCGAAATATGTTGTAGTCCCGACATAAACAGCTGAATCGAAATTTAATTCAATTACATGTCTCATTCCTATTCTTGTTTCCTTTCTTCGAATCCCTACCCCTTTAAGACAAACACAGTTAAAATAATGTCTTGAATCTCGAACACCACAGGACTAGAAAATGAGCCAACTGTGGGAAATTGGAATTGAATCAAGTCGTTAGTGACGTTTTTGTTGCTTTTTTCTCATAACAGGACCTTTAAGGGTTTTCTTTACCTACTTAGAAAATTATTCCGTGAATGGCGAGCCAGCGCCCTTTTTAATGCCAGCGTATATTTTTAATTTTCACACGGAGTGGTGACCCAAAAATAAATGACTTGGACTTTCTTTGGCCAAGAATAAATGACTCGGGAGCTGTTTTTGTGCCTTCCGAGTAGGAAAATATAATTTTCTCTGTTTGTTATTCATCCACTAAAGTTCAGTAATGATGTCCCCAGAAAAGGGAACAGAGGGAAATTGTATAATTAAACAGTAAATAAAAAGTGGTCCATATATAATGACGAAAATGAGTAGGAGGTAATATTTTCTATAAACTGTAGACAAGATGAATATCTGGAGCAGGAAGTAGAAGAATGAATGGCAAAATAAGAGCAAGGTGGTACCAGTTCATTTCAGCTCACGACACAAACTTTTTCCGATAACTGAGTCATTTTTTATGGAAATGGGCAAACATTTCCAGGAATTTTGAATGTACTATGTACTATCAAACCTAGTCCAAAAATCATTTTTCTCATGTTTTTGTCATTTTTCCTTAAGCCTGCACAAAAATGAACCAATACCCAGAAATATAAATTTCTCGGAATCACAAAACTTCCTAAATAATCAAAAGGCAGAATCATGGCCAGTGGTACTTGGCGGTGACGGTGCATCCCGGCAGCGAATGTCCTCATTTCTGGTAATAATACCTGAAACGAATATGTATCGTTATTATCTCTAGTTCAGATTTGGACTATTAAAAGTACCTCTGTGATTCGAAGAATTTGCGCAGTTTAGGAAATCTGTTTGTTTCTTTGTGGGACGTTGTCTTTAAGGTTGAAGAGAGTGAGGAGTAAGGAGTCGTCTTAATCGGCACTGAATCCACAAATACCCCGTCGGAGTAGTCCGTCATGTCCCGGTACTCATAGTCGTCTACTGTTTGTTTGCCTAAAGTTAAATTGTTAAAATCCTTGGTCCATACAATGTCAGTTCAATGCTTAAATTTGCTTCTGTTCAATTTAAATGCATGTTAGAATTCTTACGAAATTTTCGTGCCAGACTTTTTGCCCGATTTTTACTTAATGTCAGGTTTTTACGATATTTTTAGAATATGACATTATTCCTTGTCAAAGTTTTTGCAGTCTATTTTCTCACTTAATTTCGGGTTTGAGGGAAACTCCAGAGAAAAATGCAATGAGTAAAGTACAAAAAAGCAAATCCAAACTCGTGGAAAAGTTCATTGTTAGAATTTGGCTTTGAGTTTGTACTAATTGTACGTTTGGCAAAACAGTAATTATCGGACTTTATTTTGGAATAAATTATAGACATAACGACCATAAAAAATTCGGTTTTAACGAAATTGCAGAGATTTGAATGTTTCGAACTGGCGGAACTTTGCACGGATTGCATCTCGCAGATCTTATGATAATTCGTAAATTTCAAATGCTTTTGGCAAAATTCCAAAAATTATAACAATTTGTGCCAAAATATAAGTTTGCGCAAAAAATATACTAACACGTGTAGTATTGCGTATCTGAATGCAATGAAAGAAAGTTCTTATTTTACGTCACTGCCACCTGACTCGTTTTCTCTATTATATTTTGTAGAAGAGAACAAACGAAGAAACCCACTTTTTCTGTGATGGTGGTGTCTTGCATCCACTTGGCTGGCAGGAAACAGGCACAGACACAACAGCAGACAAACAAAAACTATCCTCCACCAACAAACAATTGATGTTGGTGGCCGGCGGTTTTGTGATGCAGGCGAACTGCGGGAGGCGATAAGGGGCGAAATGGAACGTAAGGAGCTCATAACTGACTGCTGAACCGCTGCTGCCACAATTGGGATGGACTGATTCCAAATTTTGCGCTGATTGGTGATGACGGCGTCCCAAGAAAATAACGGCTGTGTTGATAAAAATAAATGCTCGAGTTTTGATGCTATCAGTTTCGAGTGATAACGGTTCTAAATGATCTGAAAATTGCATTTGAATAAAATATTACGCAGACCGCTAATCTATGATAAGAGAACAAATGAAGGAAAGAAATGGAAAGTGAGGACGAAATGATGCTTATGGGATTCCGCCTCTCCCACTTCCACGTATGGTGCACGAAAAAGGGAAAGCTCGTAGGAGCATTTCATAAATCGACGACAAATCGACGAAAAGGGAAATTCACGCGATATAATGGCAACATAATAATAATATAACACAAAAGCATTTAAGTCGGTGGGAATTATCTGAATTTCCGCCGAGAAAAGAAAGCGCGGGAAAGAGAAACCTCCTTCAGAGTTTAACGGAATTAAAGGGACAAAGGAAGTGACAAAAGGAAAGGTCTTATCGCGAAATTAATAGGCAAGATCTAAATTTAGAGAGAAAGTTTATATATGTATCGGAAGGAACACGAGGGCAAGTGAAAGTACGAATTTTGGGGTTGAGAGTCTCCAGAAACCTAAAAGATTGAAATTTTCGGTTAAAGCCTAATAACTTCTTGTGTAATAATTTAGCATAATTTTCACGATCTCTGCGAAATCTGAAGTTTAGACGTGAAAATTTTAGATCCAAATTGTTTATTGTAAGACACGAGAGAAACATCCGAAGAGAAACCTTTAAGTCCTGAAAGGTATAAGCAAAGTCGCAAGACTTAAGAAATAAAATCATGTTACAATGTGTATTTTTGAGAAAAGAAACATGAGTAAACCCGAATGGCAGAAATTAAAATATGATCAAAGGAATTGAAAGAGCCGGAAAGACAAAAATTTAGAGCTCCACCCCAACCGGCAGTGACTGATGATGACTATTATAAGTTTCCAGCCCCAACGATTTATATAGTCATTTTTTGCGGTGGGAACACGAGAGCACCACAAAATAACCTCGATACATAATCTTCCATACAAAAATATGTGTTGAGATGGCCCGGATGGGTGGAGTCTGGCAAGGCCCATATTCTGGAGGGACACCGGTGATTATTGGGCTTGGGCACGCCCTTTTCTTGGCACCGAACCCAACGTTAAAAAAGGTGGCGGAAGGGAGGTGTTCTGTGGGGCATGCGAAAGACAGACACTCGCCAGGCGGCGACCACTTCCCCACAACAAACTAATGACGAAATCAGCACTGCCGGAACAACGGCCCTGGGAACGGAGAGTCCTGCCGGATTTAAGCCAGAACTAAGGGGTATTCGTTGGACATTCAAAAATCCACGAAAATACAAGCCTAAAAACGGAGAAGGAAATGACGGAGACAAAAAGTGACCACACCAATGGTTGGCACTTAGAAAGGTGGGCAATATCTTTTAAGAAAATGCCCACTTTTAAAAAATGGAAATTTGGCAATTTATGAAAATGATCTTTTTCCTTCAAAATTGGTTAGTTTCATGGGTAAATATTTGAATGAATCATTTTCGGGCTATCACAACTTTTGATAATATACAATTCTCAATTCTAATTGCTAAAAAGTTTAAGAAACTACACGTGCAAAAATTGAGGAGGAAATGGACCTGGGTCAAAAGATCGCTGCGCGGTTACTGAAATGACCACCCCGTTGTGAAATGGACAATTGGTGTGATTAGATCTCATCTGGAATTCGCTGGCAGAATAGAAGCAAGAGGGCAGTGATGACCACTACCAGCCATTATTCAAGGTTAATATTATGTGAAATGAGGATGAATCATGCACCACAACCCACAAACATAACTCAGGGAGGAGCCAAAGTTTGTCGCTGAAAGGTCCAATTGCTAAGCAATTTTCGACTAGGTGGTCCACTCAGCAAATATTTAGTCATCAAAATTATGAAATGATTGAATTTGCGCATTTCATAGGACCGAAATTTATTTTTGATATTTTTCTCTTTCGAACCAACTGAAACGTAAAAGTCGAAAATATATATAAGAAGGAGCTAATTATGCATGCTGTCGGTTTCTGCTTAAATGTGAGATTTATCTTCAAAGTTGACATAAAGCTTCCCTGTATTTATAACTGAAATTTATAATCGAACGCCCGAATCAAGATCTGACTTCTAAATTTCCACTGCCAACCACAGCGAGCTTTCTAATCGAGAAAACTATTGCGAAAGAACCCAGTAGCGAGCAGAATAAATGCAACATTGATCAAAGGACAAATGATCCAACAAATATGCAACTCTCAATGACTCATCACAAATCGTACTACGATCCAACCCTTATAGGTCACTGACCTCTGAGCGCCGATTTGTCTTCTGTGGACCTCAGGTCAATCGTAAGCGTCAGTCGTATGCCCAATCGGAAACCGAGATCTCGAAAATTAGGAATAATGCCAACCCCGCCTTATTAGAGCAGTTCAATGTTTTTCCCTTGACCTATTGAGGTGGGACGATTTCGGGAATGCCAAGCAGTGAACAGGAGGAGGCAGTCTCGGAATGAGTGACCTGCTGCCGATCGCCGCTTTGCCCCTTCTTGATGCATACAACACAATTACCGATGAGCTCACAATTATTACTCGGTTGTAACCGCGAATGGCTCCTACCGGTGCCATCCACCGCCTTTCGTAACCCACAATCCAATGGACTTTCGGATGCCCTTTGGATTGGATTATGGTAGTGGTCAAGTCTGTACACAATAGAAGTGATTGACCACTAACAAGAATGACAAAGGAGAATGTTTCGAAATGAATAATTAGTCGTCTAATGTCACCATACCAAATAAAGAAAATGCTGAAGATCAGAGCGAATTTTCTAGAAGAATTAGAAGTGGCAGAGAAACGGCATCGGATTTTCGAGTCAGCTTCTTTCAGTCAGAATCAAAAAGCAGATTCAAATTCCAAATGTTTGGCAACTAAACTTGATTTATATTCTCTATGACCAAGAGGTACGAAAAATGGCATAAAAATAAGGTTTTTACAAGTTTTTTGGGGTGGTTTTGTCCGGCTACAGAGAACCGTTAGTGTTCCAACTTATTTGAAGCCTCCTAAAGTGGGATAATCATCAAAGATTAACTTATAGAACGATCAAGGTGATTAAATCGCTGCGGTTTGGTGAAAAGGAACACTTCTGTTTTGGGACTGAACTGTTATCATCGGAGATAGTGCAGATGAGATTAACACGTGTATATTTGAAAAAGAACAAACATAGAATGTCGCCCACAAAAGGACAAGGCCGAAAAACAATTTTCTTGAAGATGATTATTGCTCAATCCACCGAACCTATTGTTCAAATTGAGTGTCACGGAAATGAAAAAACGGACACGGAAAACGGGAGAAGGCAAAACAATTTTTTACGTAACTGTCGAAACTTGGAAGAAAAATGTTTCCACTTCCTCACCCAAAGAGTCAATTCATAAAAAACAGAGGAGTGTCACAGTAAGCGAATCCATCACCTTTTGATGCGAAGTTTGGCTACCCTTTTGCCAGGCGGGGTTACATTGGCTCAGGCCACACGTCCGTTGAATGTAAACAAAGTTGCAAAAACTTTGACATTTGGCGGGTGTTTTTGGTGGTACTGTAATGACTTTAAAAGTTTAAAATCTTTTGATATTCAGTTCTGTATAAAAATAAGTTTGATGGAAATTTGAATTCGTTTTTAGCTATCTTTAAATTTTGACTTATATATTATAACTGAAAGTTCAAAAACACAAAAATTTTGTTTTCGTTCGGATGTGTTTAGATAAAGCAGCCCGCTTGGGCTAAGTAAATAAATACAAACGAAGTAATAAAACACAAAATCAGCCTAAAAATGCTTTAAATTCAATTTATGAACATTGAAAATCGTTAGACTTTTGGGTCATTGCCTGAAGGGTTTCCAAAAATTGAATATCCGTTTTCATTGACTTCCGCTCAAAAATGTTAGTAATTTCCGGCATGACGAGCATTCATTCCCATCTCGCTCTTAACAACAAGTGGCAACTTCCTAATGTCTCTGTTGTTTAAATAAAATAAACAGAGTAAATATAATAACGTAATTGACCCAATGTTTACTCACACGTGGACGCCAGAGCCTTGGACCGGGGACTTGTACCTACTTGTACCCGCTGGACTTCCAAATTGAGGCGCACTCAGCAATTCCCCACGCAAATAATGAGCTCATACCTGTGGAGTAGCCTACGAAAATCTGCCCACGGGAATTTGGCAACTCACCCGTAGGAAAATTGATATATTATTCGCCCAAGAGAGGCAAGCCAGTTTAGGCAAAAGATCAAATCGTCACGGGAAAAGTGAGATCTTCTGGTAATTTGTGTGAGTTTCATGGTTTAAATACGTTTTGAGTCGAAGACCACATTTAATTTTCATTTAAAATTTGTAAACTTTGAAAGGGCAGAAATAAAATTTACGACTATTTTCAATTTCGTTAATGGCGAAAAGTAAATGATGACATATAGAATTCAAAAATTTTAAGTTTGCTTACTCATTCTGATAGGATTAGAGCCATGAGCTGAAATACTTAAAAATTCAAAGGTTAAGGGTAAGGATTATAAGCGAATAGCGAAAATATTTTCATTATATGTAACACTTTAGTCTTTTTCCGAATTAATTTAAAAGGTTCAAGTTCCAAACATAAAATTTTTCTATTGATTATTTTTCAGAAAATACACAGAAAGCATTAAAAAATATTATTTTTCCTCAATTATTATTTTTTGCCAAAAACGTGACTTTAGTTAAAAATTAATCCTGGGACTAATCCATTAATTGCGTAACAAATTTAGAATTGTATCAAAGCGTAGGAGAAGTCGCAGTTCAAGGATTGTGGCACCGAAAATGGATATTTCCGAAAACAAAAACAGTGCTCAGCTACTTTTCTGGATTTCCGCGTTGTCTACGTGAGAATTGTGTGTTCTTTAAAGATTGCAGTATTTTAACAAAATTTGACAAATACGTGGGAAAAACTATTTTGTACTTTCGGGGATTATTTTATGGCGAAATATTCCGATAATGTTTTGATGGACTCTAAACGTTTCACGATAAACAATTTTTGCCTCCAATCCATAGGATTAAAAAATTTATTTGCAAAATCCCATCTTAATTTATGAGCCGATCGCCTAAAAATATGGCGAGAAATAGTTTAAGCAATGTCATACCTTAAACGTATTCCCCTTTTACGGTGCAATTTTTCACCTTTTGACCTTCGAGTTTACACGTTGTTTCATTTTGAAAGTGAAAATGGTTATGATGACGCGGCACAATTCCTTCACAAAAGACTTTTCCACTTTGCTCTTGGACCCACTTTGTTTGCTTTTGTGATTTCCCACCCGACCTTCAAATGACGAAACATTCTCAAGGAATGTCCTTAAATCACTCTATTCAACTAGAAAGACCGGAAGGGAATGGCTGTCCATATCCACTGGACAGGGCTTACTTTATGTATTCGTCAAAAAATGTCTAGGGCCCATTGTGACTCAGGAGGTGAAATCATTCTATTGCGCAACCATTTCATTTTCGCTCCCACAGTCTGCGTGACAGTTAGCCTTTCAGTCTTTGAGTGCCAGGGAAATCCTTGGACCTTTTGTATTTTGTACAGGACAGACCGCAACTTGTCCGATGGTGTCTGCCCTTTTCAGACGGGCCATCTCCTTTCAAATCGTTCGGCCCTTTACATGTTCATTTGTGTCTCCTTGTGTTGAGTTATTTTTCGGCCTTTGTTCTTTTGGGTGTGAGTGCGAGGGTCTGACCAGCGATGACTCACCGCGCACAGCACTTCCAGACCCCACAAAAGGACCCTGGCTTATTACAAGGATTATGAGTTGAACTCGAGCCAAGACGCTGTGTAGTCCGGTTCGCTGCGCCTCCGCTGGACGGCGACGCTGGCGACAGGTGGCACGGCCAGGATGTGGGGGCGTGCGTTGCGCAAGAATTTTGGCGGGCTTTTTGCGGAGGCGTGCAACCCTGTGCCGACGGCCCTCATCAGAGAGCCTCCAAGAGAGGCGCCCATCCCAAAAGAGTGAGAGAGTCTTCCTAGAGATGAGATCAGAGAATTGAGAAGTATATTCTATGGAAAATATTTCAGTTATACACATTTCCCCTTTGTTGAAAGAAGAAGAATAATGACAATGGCAGAGTGCGCGAAATTCCTTTGCACGGAAGCGGCGGATAACGATAAATAACAATGGAAGAATGATAATTATGTTAAAAATATGTTCTACATAAAAACAAAAAGATTAATTGCAGTCTAAATGTTTCATTCACAAGTCGTTAAAAAGGACATGGTCGTGTGAAGTTAGACATAATTGGGTCAAAGAACAGAGGAATAGTGGCAACAAACAATCGAAAATGCTTGAATTTTTGTTCCAAGCTTTATCTTTGAAAATCATGCAGATGTTTTCAAAGAAACTCAATTTTCATTAATTTTGAGCATTCAAAAATATGCTTCTTCATGCAATGTCTCTATAGAGTAAAGTTCATTTACCCTTCCAAGGCTAAATTCCAACGCCCATGTAAAAATGGTATAAAAAGTGTTCTCTGTGATTGCTTTGCTCGAGATATTTCTCGAAAGAATTTTGTTTTATATTTTGACCTTATTTTTTAATACTTGACTTATATTTCAAACTTTTAATACCAAGAGTGCCTGGAGGCATGGTCTTCGCTCTTCGTTGTGTCTATATCAGGTGATTGTTTTCTCTAGAATAGTGTGTTGAAGCACATTTCACTCTGTCAATCCTGCCTGAAGACAGAAGATCATTCGGGAAGAGGATTTGCAGCTTAATTTCCACAATAGACTGCGTCTTGTTTAACGTTAAGATACATGCCAAAAGCCAAAACAGACAGAAGCCTGAGAATAGCCCCGAACTATCCGTAAAAATATACATAATACTACAAAAATGCGATGCGAGTTTTTTCATCAGAAATCGCTCTGGATACAAATTCTCGGATTATATACGTGAGATTTCAGGCCTCAACCCTCATATTTGGCACCTACACAAGCGAACGGATAAGACAGTATAAAGTGTAATGCATCAAATTTTGCCCTTTTATTTGTCGTGTTTTGCTAGTAGCAAAATATAATTCTAGCCAAAAATCGCATGTCTGGATTTGCGCTTTCGAAATGATGCGTGGGCAGAATTCCTCAAAATGTGCTACTTATAGAATAACTGTCAAAGTTTAGGATGATGACCGTCAAAGCTCATTTACTAACAGAGAAATAGTTTAACGATCTATAGAGACCCAAGACCAAGTTTTGGTTTCTATCTTTAAGGAAACGAGGCTTGGGAATAATCTTCCACAAAAAGCGCTTCAAAAGTGTTTTGTTAGAGACAAAATTAAGTTGCATTGATTTTTTTTAGTGAACAAGAACATTCCAACTGACTCATCGCATACCTTCACACTTTATATATTGGACTGATTTTGACGCTAAATTCCCTAATATCCGACTACAAAATGTACACTTTCTCAGCGAATTTTTGTGTAGAAATGTTTTTTGGAGAAAACTTGGAATGATCCAAAAAATTGTTGTGCATTATCACAATTATTGTCGCAACACATTAAAATGTGTAAAATATTAAATGTGTTAAAGCCAAGAGCTAGACAGATCTAAGACTAAGCAAGTCTAAGCTAATTAGACTAAACTAACAAGACTGGTCAAAGAAAAATCTGACAAAATAACGTAATAGTGCATAAATGTAATGAGCTTTTGGTCAAAAATCGGATTCTTCGCCACAATTTACCAGATTAAAACTTTTTAAGACACTAGAAATTTAAAGTTCTTCCTTGGTCATTTTCTTCGCATCTGGCACCGCCAGCGATTTTAAGGATCAAAAAGCATATTAATGAAAATTATATCCCGTTAAAAACTTTGTTCGGGATCAGACTTTGTTCTTTTAATATTTTCGTTAATATATTGCGGCGGCAGATTTTTTGATGAAGACATTCAATGTTCATGTGCTCGATCTTGCGGCGGCGGAAGTGCCTCGATTGCCGGGTTGGGGTCTACTGTAACAGCACATAACAGAATAACAGAACATTTGGTCGCCAAATGATAAGGAGGGGGAAGGAGCCACCTTTAAGGAGGAAACATATGGCAGACTCAAACGCCATATTTTTACGCTGGGGAGTTTTACTGATTGTTTTCTAAAACGGATCACGAGGATGAGTTCCTAGGAGTCTCAGGACCTGGTATAAAGATCAGTAAATATGATAAGTATGGAATTTTTCCGGGTTTATCTTTTTGAACAAAAAGCAACTTTGTTTTGAAAACAACGAATGTATCGGGAACAAATTACTATTATTAAGGTACTACTCTTGAAAACAGTAACATAAATCATTTAAAAAAATGAAAATCTATATTACATGAAATGCTAAGGGAACAGTTGGACGCCAGATTTTTGTCCTCACAACAAACATATGGCAGTGTTAAAATGTCTTAAGGCCGATTTTAAAGTCATGTAAACAGTTATGAAAACGAAGTGGAGAAGTCCAGAGCAAATATAAGTTAGGCCAGGTATAATTTCCCATACCAACCTTTCTTGAACGCTACTTTTGGGCAGAAGTTGAATTTTTGTCAAGATCAATTCTAGATTTCTAGAAAAGAAGTCGGTTAAAGGTCTTTATTAACTTTCTCCAATGTATACGGTATACGACGAGTCTTGCGCTCTCTGACTTAAGCTTAAGCTAGGCTTAACCTAAACTATAATTCAAATACTCTCTTTGATTTGTTTTGAATCCAGAAAACAGTAATGATATACAAAAACAGAAACATTCGCTTTAATTCCGCATACTTAGTGTCATAAAGTATAATAAAAGTCTTTTGAATAACTCAAAGATTTACATTGCTCAATTTAAGCTATGGTTAAATACTTCATTTAATTGGTATTTACTCCAGAAAGGTAACTATGCAGATGATCCCGGACTTAGGCCCAGTTGACAGCTAAAATCACGAGATATCTTGTAGCACAATGGTTGAACATTGGTCCCTGAGTTGGAAAATCATTCCCTTCTAGTTTCCAAATTTTTTCGATCAAGAACACTATAGTCAGCTATAGCTTCCACCTCAGACTACACCACCCATCACGAGAATAAATTTCCAGGCGCAAATTTAATTGCGCAAAAAAGGGCAAAGTATTGCTAAGCGCATTTAATTTTAGTCTATATTCGCTTCGAATGGTGGAAATTCGGTATGAACTATGAAAAAGCGTGCGCTATCCGGGTTTATCCCCTGGAATAAAAAGTCTGGCATGGAATTAGAAGACCAGAAATAGAAAAACTAAAAGTCATTGCCCATTAGCAATTATTTGCATATCCTTGACAGATGATCCTGCAAATTTGCAACAAATCCGTTGGATTGGTTTCCGTACTCAATTTCCTGCGAGATATTTACTTTGATAGTCGCAAATGACGAACCCTGGATGCATATAAACAATTTTTCCTTAACTGACGAAATTTGTTTTCTAGTGAAATTTTGTTTTCCGTCCATTAATTTGACAGAAGTAAACAAAAAGTAATGAAGATAATTTTTCAGGATGTTCTCTCTTTTTCAAGAAGTTGGGTAAAAAAATTGTCTGTTTTCGTTACATTTTATTAAATAACTGGAACGGAGCCAAGGTTCTCGGAAGCAAATGATGCAATAAAATGGAATTTTAGGCAAAGTTTAATAATGGAAACAACAAAATAAAATCTTATAAAGCGGTAGCGTGAAAAATAAATAATAAAAACCGAATACAAGTATTACTTTTTAAGAAACCGTTTAGTTTGTTTCTGATAGAACCCTAGCACGTTACTTAATGACATATGGAGGAAACGTAAACCATATTAAGCAAACTCTCCATTGTATGTGACTGCGATGTATGCTTTGTTAGTGAGCGCAAATCTCGACAATGTATTAGAAAGTACGGTTTATGGAATAATTAACCGTATATTCAAACATACGTAACTTTGAGTTTGGCCAAACTTTGAGATTCGAAATATTTTACCCACCGAACTTATTATATGATCTCCACAAACTATAGATAGACTAACGAATGTGCAAAAATCAAACCAAAAGATAAAATCTAATTTGAATAATGAATGTAAAATTTCTAAAAACACAGTGAAAAGGATGACAATATTTTAAAATGAAATTGAAAAAGCGCTTTACATTTCTTTTTCTTTCTAATAAATTTAAAACCAATATTGCAGGTCGCAGGAGATTTGCAGAAATTAGCTGCATTAATATTATTAAAACCATAAGTATTATATACAGGATTGAGGATGTAAAAATTATTACCATCTCTACTAGTAATAAATAACTTATAGAATAGAACCAAAGCAAAGTTAAACAAAGAGCTGTCATTTACAACATAACAGCAGTGGATTTATACGTAAAAACATCAACGAACACAAATGATTCATGAAACCAATTGCTCAAAACATTTCAATACAATAAAAATGTTCAAGCCTCTCGAGGTGTCCCTTCTTAAATACCCGGCCCACGATTCGCCGAGGGCAACTTTTTTGGGCGGAGATGTCCACCCGTTTGGAGTACCTCCCAGGGCGGCCTCCTATGGTGCCATCCCACACCAACCCAGCAATCCAACTACAACCCTGTGGTCAACTCGGCTGGCTCCCGTGCGGAGTTGAAGCTGCATCGGACCTGCTTTTATGCTTCGAAATGCATATGCGCTCGAATCTGACAAAAACTGGCTTCAGCTAAGAACTAGTGTCAAATTATGCACCACCAGCTGCATCCTCTACACCAGCTTTTTGCCCCTTACGATCCAAATAGCTTCTATTCCAATAATGGTGATGGATGTATGCTGCAGACTCGGTGCGGGTGCGACAACCTTCGTGTCCGCCCCCTTCTGATTTTTGGAGAACACGTTTTGGTGATTCCCCGGCTTGAATAACTCTCTTCGTATGTTTAGAAGGACAGAAAAAGTCTGAACTTCATAAAAAGCCTTTTGTGAGTTTATTCCAGATATACCCCATTTATGCACTTTTTTATTGGTGGGCGGAAATGTACTGTTTTTGCTGTTTTCCGGATCCATGCCCTAAGAATTCTCACTATCCAGGAAACACCGAGTTTTGAATGACTAACTATCACTTTAGCATCGTTTCTGTTGTATTTTCTTCAATTTTTGTTCTGTTGTGCTCTTGGGCGGAACTCAGACTATTTTAACGGCTTTATCAAATCCACACCTCAGGGAATGTTCACTTTTCTCTCACGCTCTGTAGAAATTCAGAAATCTTTCCACTCGTTTATCCATGTGACGTCTATCTCGTTCTATAACTTTTTTGGGGATTTCCAGCAAAAAGCCCCTTGACCATGTGGATTTCCCTTCCCGATTCGGTCGATCTGTGCGGTTTGATCCATCCGCCCAGACGAAAAAACTCGTCTGGCGACCCAGACAGACGGCTGCAGTTGCTGGTCATGTTAGATCTGTCCATCACCGAGTTCAACTATAGAAATTTTGGAGAAAAAAGTGTCCTTCAGGAGCGCATCACAGCTCGGCGTTCGTCAGACTTCGCTAGTCTTTATCCAAATTCACTTCTTTCCCGGCAAAAAACGGGTGCGTTCTTTTTAGTTTCTATAAAGGGAATTCGATAAACATCCATCACGAAATACTAACAACGGTGACCACCACACGGCCACTGCGCCAATTTTACCTTGAAAATAGTCTAGGCGCCAACTTGTGTTTGGGTTGTTTACACCTGTGCAAAGGGTAAAAGTAATCAGATGAGATAAGTAAGCAAAAAGTTGGTACTACAGTGATTTTAAAAGGACTTTATGCGTATAAAGTGCGCGAAAATGGTAGTTAAAATTGTTACAATTCTTGTAAAGGCGAAGCTCGAGAATATTTCCAGGAAACTATTTCACAAATTGTAGTGGCTCAAATACTGCGATGAGAATATCGATTTAATTTGTATTTGGCAAAATAAACGGCTGGATTATATGACTTATTCCACAGTTCTACGCCTCCATATCATATTGTTTTGTTGTAAATTAGTTTATTATTCCATAGGACCACCCAGCGGCTTCGCCGCATGGCGGCGCCCATGGTCATCCAGGATTTTCCGGATTACCGGAAGCCATAAATCCCGGTAGTCGCAAATGTTCCCAGCGAGACCGGTACCAATCGACTTGTCTCGCCGAGACGAAGCGATTGACGTATCATACGCCCAGAACGGAGGCGCGACACGAAATTTGCCCTTTTATGTGACCCACGGGACACACGGATGTCACGTTTTCACGTATGTCACACCCAAATCTGACATCCCCCCTAAAATCATGGGTTTTGGGGGGTACTCGCGAGTTTGGTTTCGGGACCCCCAAAAAGTGGGAGATTCTATTGGGGGGGGGGGCATGGAACTTCACCAATCAACTTAGAGGGACCGATGAATAATTTAATGTGTTACTGAAACGATCTTTCTCAATAACTGGAAGATTGTGTTGAATATGAAGGTATAGTACGATATAAAGTAAATAAAATGTGTATATGATTTGTATTAGGAATTGCAGGCGTAAAAATACTGAATGAGTGCGCATTTTGTCATGTATTTGAATCATTATAAAAGGAATGTCAAGTTAAACTGAGTTATCGATATTAGGGGTAGAGGTTATTCGGAAGATTGCCGAGAGAGTCCTAAAGAGTTGTATACTTTAGGGACCTCCACAAGAATTTTCAATTGGATAAAATATTATTCGACCGCTGGGTGTGATCATAGAATAAGGAACATAGAAACGGTATAAAATTAGCAACTTCTGTATATTGGTTTGGCAAGAAGGTCCTTGGCGGTTTTTTATCTAATCTTTTACATAACGTTAGAGTGCATATGAGTGTAATATGCCGTTTGTCCAACGATGCTAAGATTTTATTTTTGCTTCGAAGAGAGTGGATGGATATTTATTATTACCAGTGACACCAAAATAACACACTAAAATTTAATGGTATTTTTATAAAATTCATTTGGGTAAATCTCATATATTATATATTCTATTGTGCAGAAATGTAGAGTAACTTGTGTGCTAGAAAAACTCAGATGCCAAAATTTCAGGTATTTTGTCGATGAAAGTTGCTAAAATTAACCAAAAAATCAACAAGATGAGTTTTATTCATTTGGCCAACCGTAATATTTTCCTATAATGTAAAAGGAAGTTAGACACAGACTAACAGAGAAATGAATGGGTTAGCTAACGGTATACGGCGCTCATTAAAAACTTTGCTCTGGATAAATAAGAATTTATTTTTAAAACCCTCAAAGACTTTCCTGCAAACCTATATAATGCCTATCAGAAAAATTTACACCTACGTCGCTATAAAAAGACAAGGGTTTCTAAAGAAAATGCTGCAAAGTTGATCTCTGAAATTTTGGCTCCTATTAGCGTACAAGGAAGTAGGTTGCTTATAAAGAGTAGCAGTAAAAGTTCTTCACGTCATACAGGTTCTTCTACAATGAAGCAGAGGAACTGCTTCCTTTTCTACCTTGCACATGATCAGCGGCTTTCTTTGTTTTTTGCTCGGAGAATATTTGGCTCATACCCACAACGAGCAATGCTTGCAGCATATATTAATAATTTCAGTTCTCAATGTATCCTATCATTTTATCATGGGAAGTAGCTCGAAACCAGTTGCACGCATTTTTGCTAAGGATTTACTATTTTTTGAATTTGGAGTTTTGCCAAATTTTAACGTTCTGCTCTGTTGAACATTCTGAATTAGTCAAACTTGATTTTTAATATTAAATTATCAAATAAAATATTATGAGGTTATAGTATTGGTTTACATTCTTTTATTGATTCATAACAAATCGAGTTTACTCCCACTTGATAGAGATTCTTTGGTAGTTGCCCTTAAGGGGTCCTTAGTTACTTAAGCACAAGCTCTTTGGTAATCAATTTTTCGGAATGGACCCTTATGGTTAGGTTTTATACCAGTCGCGGTCTTCGGCCGCTATCACACACTTCCGAAGCACACCAGCAAAGTGGGTTTCCAAAGTGCCGATTTTGCCACTTTTTGCCCAATAACTCCATATTGGTCCACTCAATATAAAGGGTGTTCAAAAAATCTGGACTAGTTTAAATCACCGCCAATATGGCAAAATTTTGCATTCCGTCACTGGATTTTTAAGAGTGATTGTAGCAAATTTTATCTAGTTTCCAAAAATGTATAACAAAGTTTTGTGATGATTGTTCAAAATTTTGAAAATATGACATCAAATGAAGACACCCTCCGATCCCGACTCGGGAGCGTACACTCGGGACTCCCGTGTGTACAAGTTCTATTCCGAAAATTTTGCACCCCGACGTGACATAATACGATCTCCGCCAAAATAAGAGATCCGGCGGAGCTGTAAAAACAGTAATACAGTAGAGAGCCTTAGCCAGGATCCTAGCTTGAGAATTTGTCCGGTGTTGCTCTGGAATGCCAAAAATTCGATGTTTTTAATTTTTGGCCGAGATCAAAAATTCTTGACCAGATGTGTCTGCAGAAATTGTCAAAATTTTCATAAAAGTGATCTTCTTCTTGAACAATCTTATACTCAGATCAAAGTGGACAAAATTCTGAGCATTATAACTGAACCTGGATATTATTTAGCCAGTTGTTGTTAATTTTACAGTTATCTGCAGCCAAATGTCAGCCATCGAATACCGATTTTCTCCTAAATCGGCATCTTTCAAAATCGGACTTTACAAAATCAGCTATAAAATCCATAAAAACTGGCTAAATAATGTCGGGTTTTCGCTATAGTGTTCAGAATTTTGTCTACTTTGATTTGCGTATAGGCTTTTGCAAGGCAGAAAGCATGTTAACAAAAAATTGGAAGATTTCTGCAGACACAGCTGATCAAACCTTGTACAGTTCCTCGCCGAGGCAACCAAATAAACGAATTGACAAAATTCGCAGAAATGGAGTAAACAAGAAACAGTTAATTTGTAAGTAGTTCCTATTGTTACAGGTCTTATTTACTATACAATTATTTTGGTTTATTTGGATTCAATAAAAAATTATAATAAAATACGCTAGTCCAAATTTTTTGAACACCTTTTAGCTCCACTCAACTTACCTTAATTTTGAACATGCAAATCCTTGCAATGAAAAATTCCTGTAATAAATTCCTGAATGTATTACCATTTATAAGTGTACGTTGCCAAAGCTTCCCTCTCTTTGCCCCTCAAAATGCCGAAAACTAATCATTTCTTACGGTAGAATCTGTTCCACTTCCTTCTGGGTTAGTGTTTTGATTGTTTGGCCATCCTCCCATCGTGTGACTAACTAACCGGATGGCGCTCGGATGACAAACTCGATGAATGATTAAACCTCAAGGACTCCGCTGCTGAAAAGGGCATTTTTTACTTTGTTATTGTTTCGCATGGTGTGACTCTCAAATATATCATGCGCATACAAAAGCGGCAGACGGCGACCACTCCGCCAATTTGGTCAGATGCCAACGATCTCTGAGAAATCCGCCTCCGACAGCTATCTATCAAACTTTCAAGGTTGTTCAACACGTGTTCGTCTATTCCATCGGCGGCAGAAATACCAGTTTTCGATATTAATAATATTAATCATTTGGAAAACAAAATTATGAATAGGCGGATAACAACGTGAAGTATTGCTGTTGATCTGTTGTTTACTCTGTAGGCGTCAATGCGCAAAATTAAAATATGGGGAAAGGGGTCTAACCTCATGGTGACATAAAATTGCCATTTAAATTCCTGTATGATCTGGTGAACAAGATTTATTAAAAAATTTTTAGAACTTATGCCAAGTTTAACTCTACCTCAAATTGAAATAACTCTTTAAAGGAGTTTTGAACAAAACTGATGTTATGCAAAAACAATGAAGCTGAGTGAATGGTAGAAAATGAATCCCTAATCATCATCATCAAAATTCGGGTAGTCGTAATAAAAATATAGTGACATCCTAAACTGATAATAAAATAATGATCAGGTCACCGGTCAGGTTGCCAAATTACCCGGTCATGAAAACACTGGTTACAAGTCACCTTCCTATGTCATTCAGAACATTGTACAAACCAACACTAAAATCCACGCTCGTCAATATTGATTAAGTTATTCTCAATTTATGTTGATCACGTGAACAAAATTCAGAATGTATGATTTTATTTCAAAGTATTGCTGTAGAGTACATACTGTAGTATTTAGTCAAATTAAAGCCCAAAAAATATGTCGTACTAAGGAAGCACCAATGAGAAATGTGTGCAAAATTAGAACCAGAGTTTTGTACCAACAGTTTGGTAGACAACTTTACGAAACAAACTTATAAATATGCTGAAGATAATAAGTACAATCAAACCGCGGAATTTCGTAGCATTATTTAATAGGTATACAGTCGTCCCTCTCTAATATGACCCTCTCTAATATGGCACCCTCCCTAATATGGCGCACTTTGGCCGAAACGGATTTTTTTGTATGGAAATTCCCTCTCTAATATGGCGCTCCCTCCCTAATATGGCGGATTTTTGGGGTCAGGCCCGAAAAGTGTCAAAAGGGTACCCCCTATTGTTTTTCAAAAATTTTCTCCGGCCGCCGCCAATGGCGGCGGCCGGAGAAAATTTTTGAATTTCTTACCAAAAATCCAAATTTTTTGGCCCAAAAACCATAGGGGGGACCCTATTGATTTTTTTGACAAATTTTTCAGAAAATGATTTTTCAAAACCATAGGGTCCCCCCATGGTTTTTTGGCAAAATTTTTTTAATGAAAATTTTATGGCTAAAAAACCATAGGGGGGACCCTATAGTTTTGAAAAATCATTTTCTGAAAAATTTGTCTAAAAAATCAATAGGGTCCCCCCTATGGTTTTTTGGACATTTTGCTGAAAAATTCGAAAAATTTTACAGATTTTGAAGAAAATCTCAAAAAATTTGCCAACTAAGCAGACATGTATCACAAAATATTTCAACAAAAATTAAAATTTATCGTGATAATTTATTGTTATGTGAATTTGTATATTATAGTTCCGCTTAATAAAAATTATACAATATTTTTTACGCATTTGGACTAATTTTGGGTTGACCCTCCCTAATATGGCGCATTTTGGCTGAGACGGTTTTTTTTGTATGGAAATTCCCTCTCTAATATGACCCTCTCTAATATGGCACCCTCCCTAATATGGCGGATTTCGGCCAAAACGGATAGCGCCATATTAGAGAGGGACGACTGTAACTTCAAAAGACCTTAAATTCAAAAAACCGTTGGATTGTGAAGTAATGAAAATAAGACATATCCTTCGGAGAATTCACATTAACTAAAAAAATTTTCTTAAATCTCACTAAGTATTTAAACTTAAAGTTTACTATTTACACAAACTACCAATATTAAACATTCAAATGTCATGTGTCTTGCAACGGAAAATCTTTTCAATAGCTTCTTCTTCAAAATCTATAATTGTGGTCTCAATTTCTTTATGTTATAAATCTGAACCAATGTATTCTAAATAGTCTTACTTTTTTGTTTGTGTATTATGTATATTTCCTCAACTCCCCTTAAGAATGCTCTTACTTTTAATCTGCGTAGGCATCTACTGACGATGACCCGACCTACGTAGAATCATCTTATTTCTAACCGTATAGACTGAGGGTCGAAACGGTTAGATAACCATTTACTTTTTACATCATTCTTTCGTACTCCTTATTATTTATAATTTCAATTGTAACTCATAAATTTATATTTACTCAAAATTCTATTATCCTAAAAATACAGTTTTTAAGTTTGTCAAAACACTTTGAAAATAAGTTCGGTTCAGTTGGAACTGGCATGTCAAATTTAGCTTAATTTTTTAGTTGGAACTCTTTAGTATCACCGTTAAAAAACAATTCTATGCTCAGGCGTGTTAAAACAAGTGTTTTACCGTTTCTTTCTGTTACTTAAATTTGATTCTTTGTGACTCACTTTTGTCATTTCTGACCTCTATCAAAATTGGCACTTATAAACAATTTGCAAATTAGTGATTGTAGGTACAAATTTACACGAAACATGACGAAGTTAGGTGAAAAATTTCCCAAAGGAAATTTTTCACCTAATATAGCTTTTTGCATTGGTCTTTTTTCGTTAAGAAACTGAAACATTTGTTTTTCAACTAAAATTGCTTAGGTTTCTACAAAGAATACTTCAGGATCAATTGACATCGGTTTTCTATATCCCTAACACCCCTAATTGCACGCCTCTAGGAGATTATTTATTAGCTAAAATTTTATGCCTAAACGTATTACAATTCTAAATCAATTTGAAAAAAGTGTAGAAATTTTAATCAAAAACTGGCGACATTCGAATAATCTTCTCCATTTTCTCAATAAATTGACTTAAGAAATGTACAATTAAATCTTTCCATTAATTTTATTTCTCTATTCTGGAATTTCAAAAATCTCTGGCATTTACTTAACAACCTTCACTCATATTTTTGTGGTGAGACATCCGTTCATTCAGGACATTTTCCCGCACATGTATTCGGCAATGGCCGCAAACCTAAGTGTGGAGTTTGGGGTTTCCGCAAAGTGTCTCTTGTTCTTGGAAAATGGCTCGCAGCCAGCGCCATTAATAATAATCAGTGATTGTTTCATCTCCATCCTCTCCAATGAGAAGCGGTGGAACCGGCCTGGACCAAACTGATTATCACTATAACGGAGCGATAAGTGGCACCGTTTCGGGGGTTCTCTCGGAAAGGTCTTCTCTTCGGAACCCAAAAGGGACCGCTATACTAGGCATCAATAAAAATATCGCATTTGTCTTTTTCCGTTTCCACTGTGAAAGCCAAATGAACACTTTACGTTTTTCTGAGACCTTTTGTTATTGGTGAGAAATTTCAAGGACACATCTCATTGGACAATACACTTGGCAACAAATGATAAATATTTTGTGTGACGAAATAAAATATGAGTTTAATTCGGAAGAAATTAATTTGCACATTAATTACAATTATACAGTGAAAACATCCCAGAGTTATAGAAAACGGTCAAATTAAACAACTGGCGTTGTTGAATAAAGTGGCAACATTTTGTTGAGGTCAAACAAGATTCTGGCAGAGGAGCAGAGAAATGAGGATTTGCACACCTTGCTCTGATATAAAGTTTACGCAATATTTCGTCATCAAAATGAAAGTGATTATTTGTTTTTATTTATATGAAGCTTTGGATGACTGGAGCCAAGTTATGCCTTAGTTACTAAAATATTCTTTCAGACATCCTCTTTCTGCCATTAATTTTTCGACAAAGGTGCAAGTTCAATCTTTTCAAAATGTCATCCTTTTGAAATGCCACTCTTTACAGTTCAATCCACTTAAAAACTGTCTATTTACAAGTAAAATTAAAAAGCGAAAACCGAGAACAGATATCTACTCTTTTTTGATTAATTGCGTTTCGTATTCCTCGATTAGTCTGTTTAATCTGTTTATTTTGCCTTCTAATTGTGGAATCGAGGCGGCCCTTTGCTTTTCGAATTTCACGGCATCTAGCAAGTCGCGCTGTTGTAGTTCCAATTCCCGGACACGCCGTTCCAATCGCTGTTTTGCTTGTCTAAAAAATAAAAATAAATATTAACAAAAATTGGTAACACTTGTAAATAAAAATAAAATTTCAAAAAACTGTACTTGACAACTTTGGCAATTCTCCATAAATTTTTGTTGAATCAAACACATATCATATAAAAAATTACTACTACTTGTTACCCATAAAGTTTGGGACGCATTTATGACTTCTGGAATATATATAATTCACAATAACTATAGTTAGAAATTCTATTTATCACAATATTTATGGATTCGATAATATTTGAAACATACAAATTTTCCTGGTTCTTCAATTCTTGGTACTTCCAAGTACCAGAGGAATCTGCGTGCGCCTTTTGAGGTTCTTTGTTTTCGGTTTCCTGCAACTTTTGAACTTGCTGTTGTAATTGGTCCCGCTCTCTTTGGCACCTGGCCAGTTCATCCTTCGCATGTTTGAACGCAGCTAAAAAATCAAATAACAATCTAGTATAGGACATATAAAAAATTTAACCAAGTGTGGGCCCCGTGAAAAGGTCTTTGCTATGGGATGCATGTCCCTTTTTCGCATTATCGTGTAACATTTTCAGAGCTTTGTCCAGGTCGAGTCTAAGCTTTTCTTTTTCCTTGAACAGTAAAAGCATTTCTCGCTCTTGCTTTTCGCGTCCATCGATCACCTAAATAATAATTCACTGTTTTTGGACTCATTCTTTAATTAAAACTGTATTTTAGAGCATTTTTGAAAACAGTGGAAATGTTGCTTTGTTTAATTATTTAATCTATTAATCCTTTTATCTAACCCAAACTCGTTATTTTGGTTTTACTACGTTTAATTTTGGATATTAAATTGATGGCAATAGTATATTTTTTTAATAATTAAGACTGTTATTCTTATTTTAATAAGAATTTATCTGAATATTGATAAACGTTTTGACTATTTCAATATGGCAACATTTGTTTTCTCTAGCATATAATATTCGGTAATTAATTAAATCGCATAGTATTCGTTAGTGTATAATAAGTACCTCTCCAAAAAGTGAATTTCCTTGCGATGCCATATTTGAATTGGACTTTAGTGCATGCAGTTCACCATTCAAAACTGTAGCTTCTTCTTGCGAATTCTGAAATTTTGCCAACTATCAGCTAGGGAGTAGTTTTCCAGAAATGCACTAAAATTGTATTTGTCTAAAGATTTTGCTTCAGAAATTTCTCCTCGTGATTTCTGAAAATAATTAAGAAAAAATTATTCTTAACATCAATGATTGATTCAAATACGTGATACCCTGTTCACGATTCCGGAGCGGAACCAAATACAATACTAATAATATCGATCATTAATGTACAGCTACAATCGTACCTTCAAATCCGTTTGCAGCCCGCTATTTTCGTTGCGAAGGCACTCAATTTCACTATTCATCTCCTCGATTTTATTTTCCAGCTTGCGCATATTTTCAATGAGCTCGAAATTCTCTTCACCCATTTCATTGCATTTGACTTCCAGTTCTTGCTATAAAAAGTATAAATATCGTTTCACGCAAAAATGATCTTGTGAAATTTTAGTGTAATGAATTTTTACGAGTGGAACTTTAAGCGAAATTATTTTATAATTGCGAAGGTTTACGAAAAGTAACATTTTCCTTCTTCTGTACAAAATTATAAATAGCTTACAATCTCACTTTGCAGCTGCTCAATTTTGCTCTCTGCATTGAACAAATTGGTTTCGTTTAATGGACCGCTCACTGCGGGAAGTTGTCGTTCTGTCTTTAATTCCTCTTGGCAGCTGCGCAATTGTGCGCTGAGTTCATTGTTTGTCGATTTTTCTGCGTCCAGCTCAAATCTTAGGAGTGTCACCTATGAGAAATGTCATATTATGCAAAGTTTAACACATAGAAGTGCTATTTTAGGTAATCTTAAAGCAGAAAATTTGGTGGCATCAAATATCCCCCAAGTAAGCGAAAGCTGTCAGTCCGTGCGTCCTGTCCCATGGCCGTTAGACCCCTTGCACCGCTGATATCTGGGCAAGTGATAGCTTAAAATGTTCGTATAGACGAGCTGAGTATGTTTTTAGAAAAATTTAGACAAAATGTAGACTAAATTTAGACAAAAAATTTAGACAAAAAATATTTTCGAAAAGTCGATGCTTATTTTTGGTGTCAGTCACGGTTTCATTTTGCAAGTGCATTCTATATAGCCCTTAATTTTGGTCACGCTTTTTTGTCACGCTTTCAGTGGAAGGGATTTTTAGGGATGCTTATTTTTGTCTGTAATTTTTGTCACGCTTTCAGTGGAAGGGATTTTTAGGGGTGCTTATTTTTGTCTGTAATTTTTTAGTCACGCTTTCCGAAAGGCAGAAAATTGCATACTGATTCACCCTGGAGTCCTGTCCCGACCTTCCCCATAGGAATGTGAGGGAACTTAGAACATATACTCCCGAACAACCCACACTCCAGAACAACAGCTGCTTGAGGGCCGAAGGCCCGAAATAGTCTCATGCTGCTCTACTCCCGAACAACCCAATCTGACCGCTGATGGCGGTGCGCGAAGCGCCGCGAATGCACGCTAACCGCTTACTAGCGAAGTGAGGGCCGCGAAGCGGCCCCACTTCGCTAGTAACTTTTAATTTAGTGACTAACACTAAAAGTTATACGAACCAACGGAATTGTACAATTTAGTTGTACAATTTCGATTCGCTCATATGACGACAAAATTCGAGTGGCAAATTTCAACTTTTGCCGTTCAGATTTGCCGCGAAATAATGTTAGAAACTTTGAGAGACATAATTTGTTTGGAAGCCCTTTTACAGGTAGTTAAAAAAGTTTGATTAGTTTTCTAATCAATTGATCGCTTGTTACAATAAGGAGGTAAAATAACTATAAATTTTTGAATCGCGCATGTTTAGTCAAAATACAATTCATACGTCAGATTGGAGCTTGGTAACCTTGGAATTCATTTCCGCCACAATCTTATTCTTGTCCTCCTCCAAAGCACTGAAGTCTCTTTCCCGCTCATTGATATGGTCCACGTAAAATTGTTTCTCTTTCAAATAACTTTGAATTTGCTAAAATTTACATACATAAAATTCATAATATGATGTGAAAAATTCGAACCGCTTTCAATCGTTCATATTCCTCATTTGGAATTATTGTGGTCGTTGATTGAGGTGAGTTGAACGAATCCACCTGACTGATTGACTTTGACATTACTACTGAAAAGGGTTATAATTTATATTACCTGGGAAAATTCAAAGCGCCAATAGAATCATGTGTTCGATAACAACTTTAAGCGAAAATTGCAATTATTGATTGAGGTAAATAATAACAGGTTTTAAAATTCATATCTCACAAATAAATATTATAATTGTTCGGGATACGAGAGTAAACCTCTAACCACATACGAAATTTTATTTACGACAAAAATGACAAGAATGTGCGAATTCTCAAACTGAGAAATGTTAAATTCGGACATCATTATTGGTCAAATTTGAGTTTAAAAATTGGATTGACATATATAATACTAGCGTCACAACGGCTACTTGTCATAAAGTATAAGAACAGATAGGAAATGAAAGAAGTAATTTTTGTACATGAAAAGGCTCTAATATGTAACCCTCGTTATTATAAAGGACTTCGGCAATCGGAGGATAATCTTTGCCCAATTTGATCCATTGAGCACGAATATTAGCTTCCTTGGACGTTCCCAATTTCTTAGCTCAAAAATTTTCGCACAAAAGCGCTCAACAATAACATTCGCGGCGTTCTGGTCAAATAAAGCGTGATCGATAGCCAACAAAAACATGGATCGATCCTCGTTTCTCGAGCGCACCTGGATGGCCAATACGCCGATAAACTGCAATTTGAAGAGGATTTTTGGCGCAAAAGCATTTCGTGCTAAAACCAAACCAGTATCAAAAAGATTTGATGTAAATTACTCTTGCGTGATTCTTGGTTTGAAAAAAGGTTGATTTGACGTCTTTCATGTGACATGGGCAGCATATTCAGCAAGAAACATGGAAATTCGCCGAAATACGAAGCGACTGAGCAGGAAAAAGCAATTTTGGTAAGTGTATTGTTGAAGCAAGGGTTCATTGTCAATAAACCATCAAACACTTAAATTTTTTAATCTGAGTCATGCCCTTATATGCCCTTATATAATAGTTCAAAAGTCCGTCAGTCACACCCACTTTTAAGCATGCTTGGGGAAGTTGCTGGGTTTGGCGAGATAGGCTTCCATGAAAAGCTGCAGCGCGATCGGCACATTGTATTGAAAGTTACGGGCCCCGAGGGCATTCTCCAGAACCATGATACCCCCCTCATGGATTTTTTGTGCCTTTGATTGCGTAATCGTAATCAACCTTGCCTCTCTCCTTTATAAACATGTTTACGTAAACAGCGTGTGCAATGGAGAGGTGCACGCGGGGGGGGGGTACCGCGGGGCAGGGTGCCGCGGGGGTGGGGGACCGCGGGGGTAGGGGACCGCGGGGGCGGGGTACCGCGGCGATGGGCATACTGATATGGGGCTTCTCGGAGCCGCCCTATCAGGGCGGCGACGCCGCTAGTATTTATGAATGTCAGATACTAGCTCCAAAAATTATCTTGAGGGAGAATCCTGAAAAATTATATAAAAAGCTAAACCTTTATTTTTAACTTCTATCCACGAAAGTCGCCATATATTTGTTATAGTTAATTTATCTGTACCCTTTTTTGAAATTTCGCACGAATTTTATGAATGTTTTTTAAACGCTACAAGTAATACAGTGACTGAATAATAGACACTATCTACGGGGAGTCCAGAAAATTTCACTATCCTGGGAATATTTATCAGCGAGAAATTTTCTGGACTCCCGGCATTCTAAAACACTTAAAATTTATTTTTTTAATTATTTTCTGAAGTTAAAATTATGCCGATGAACCTTACAGCTCTACTAAAATGCCCGAAATGATACCAAAATAAATATTATGCCGGAAATTAAAAAAGCCTAATTTTCTGAGCATATATAGACAGCGTTTAAATCATAAAACTACGATAAATAGCACCATTCCGTTCATTCTTTGATCTACAATCATTATTAATTCAGATTAGCATTTCTATTATTTTGTCTCGTTCAGGCCTTAAAAATGCAGAGGGACAACATGAAGCAAGCCTTCAAGCGCTACGAGAACAATATCGTCAAAGAAAAGAATATGGCTCGGAATTTACTCAACGACGGCCGAAAAGAGTAAATATGAATTTCTTTGTAAATCAATCTATAAACAATTTAGCCGCGCGTTAGTCGTCCTGAAAAGGAAGAAGTACCAAGAGCAGTTGATGGACAGAATACTCCTGCAGCTTGACCAAATCGAGAGGATGGTGCACGAAATCGAGGCAGCTCAATTAAATAAGGAAGTGTATGAGAAGCTCAGACTGGGAAATCAAGCACTAAAAAAACTGAGCGAGGTTAGTTTTTTTTTGTAAAATGTTTTAAGAGTACCAAAATGTTATAGTAATATACATGCTAGGAAGCAGGACACTAAACCACCTCGACACTAGACCACTCGTAACACTAGACCACTCGGTACACGAGACCACCAGCGACACTAGACCACCTGCGACACTAGACCACTCGGTCACTAGACCAACCGGGACAGTAGACCACCCGGTACACTAGACCACCCTCCAAAATATGGTGCGACACGTGGTCTAGTGTACCGGTGGTCTACTGTCCCGGTTGGTCTAGTGACCGAGTGGTCTAGTGTCGCAGGTGGTCTAGTGTCGCGGGTGGTCTAGTGTACCGAGTGGTCTAGTGTTACGAGTGGTCTAGTGTCGAGGTGGTTTAGTGTCGCGTACCCTACATGCTATAGTATACCGTAACTATAATATCCCGGCTATGAGTTCGCTTAAATTGCTGAATGGTGTCATAGTTGAAGCTAGATTATACATACATTAGTATAAATGATGTATAACAGTAATGCACAGACCTCTTCCCTCACCGGAGAGTAGGATAGTTGATCTACAAAAAAGAATTTTAATGAATTGTCAGAAAATGAAATATGGCACTCTTTCATCTAAGTCAGTTAAGAGCATATCATGAAAGTTTCTATTAAAAATGCATAAATTTATATAGCTGACCAATTTCTGTATGAGTGGTTAAAATGGTGTCTGACAGTCAATATTTTAAAAATAATATTTAGAAAAATTTAGAAATATGCATCTAATGAAAGTTTCTCAACATTTTACTAAACACGAGCTCTCCAAATGTCACTTTATTTCAGAAAACTCAAATTACCAATTGTAAATTTAAATGAATAATGAATGGCATCATTTAATGTTCTGGTTTTATTTTGCGCAATGGAAGTAAGATGAACCAAATCGCTTAAAATGCACATATTTGTCATAATTTTTAGACAAATTAATCATTTTAAAACTAAAGTGCTGCAGCAAAATATTTCTTTTACTCAATCTAGTAAAAGAAATAGTAGTAGCAAATATACTATTCAGCCTCTTTCGACCATCTCGATCCTAAACTATTTAACAACATATATATTATTATACCACATAACATTACAAACAAAAATTATTAAGTCTACAAACACAAAAATCCGGAAAAGTGTCGGTTGAATAATAAGCACAAGATTGTATAATTTCAGGAATTTTCTATCGATGAAGTCGAGAAGCTAATGGAAGAAACTCGAGAAGCCGCTGAACTGCAAGAAGTAAGATTTCCTGTTCGCTATATCCGATCCTATATTAATTTCTGACTTTAGGAATTATCAAGCATACTTGCCACAAAACTGACCCAGGATGACTTAGACAAAGTCGACGAAGAGTACGACGAAATGATTCGTGAACAATTACCCTCCGTGCCTACCGATGAATTACCGCAAAGGGCCAAAGAAAAGGAACCAGAGAAAAAGAAAGAACGGAAGGCTCAGAAAATCGCGCTGGAAGCCACTTAAATCTTTTATATGAATCGCTGTAAATTTGTTTATCGTCTTTGAAAAGCTCCAACTTTATGTCACTTTGGAATATAAAATCAATGATATTTGTGAACTCTATGAAGATTGTATATAGCTTCCTCCATACTTGAGATATTTTATTGCGACTATACGCATTAAAAAGTGAAAAAAGCCATTAGTGAAAATGCGTTTTGCGAAATTCGCTAAATCTTCGATCTTGGTTGCATTATTTTTCATTCACAGTAAGAAAAGAATAAAATGAATTGTTGTTTAAAAATATTCCGCCAAAAATTTTTGGTAATTTGCTGAAATTTAATAGCGTTCAATTTAATTAAAAAATTAAAGAGCGCTTTTCATAGATCAAATCCGAAATTTGATTATTCTATGGCAAATATTTTCCAATTTGAGGACTGTCGCACCTGAGGGAAGTACTTAATCCTTTGAGGCCAATATAAAATTGCAAAATACTTATTACATTTGGCTATTTTCAGAAAAGAAATAATATCGCAGTTTTTGTTCAGTATTCGTCATCTGTATACGTATCAATTCCCACTTCTTCATAATCTTTTTCCAGAGCAGCTAAATCCTCTCGAGCTTCAGAAAATTCGCCTTCTTCCATACCTTCGCCCACGTACCTGCAAAGAGATCCAAAATAACAGACACAAAAGTGACATTCTTACCAATGAACAAAAGCTCGTTTGGCGTACATTATATCGAATTTATAGTCCAGTCTGGCCCAAGCTTCGGCGATCGAAGTGGTGTTCGCCAGCATGCACACAGCTCTCTGGAGTTTGGCCAAATCGCCACCAGGAACCACTGTGGGCGGTTGATAATTTATTCCAACCTAAACCAATTTCTGTTTCAAAGTGATTTGATTTTCAGGGCTAAAATTCAAAGTTCCGATCGGATGTTGATTTAAATTTTTGATGTTTTCATATTTTCACACAGGTGTTTTGCCATCGTGCCAAAATGTGTTTTATGGCTGATCGAATATATTGTTTTATGGTATTTCGTAATTAAAATCTAAAGCGAAAAAATTATATCAATGGAAATTCAGTTGTTTTGTTTTGAATCATGCACTAACCTTAAACCCAGTGGGACACCAGTCCACAAACTGAACCGATCTCTTCGTCTTTATTGTCGCTATAGCCGAATTTACGTCCTAAAATGTTGTAAACATAAGATGCTGTGGGATGAGTAAAACATATAATAACCTTGGGCACCACATCTCCACGGAATAGCAGACAGCAAGCCATAAATTTCCCATTTCTCGGGTCACATTTGACCATTTGATTTCCCGGCTCAAAGCATTGGTCTAAAATTAACTGGCTTTTATTTATTGACAATATAAAATAAGTACTTTACTTGTAATCTCAGCAACGCTGAGCTGTTCGTGGAAGGCGCGATCACTGAAATTTTGGTAATTAATTGAGTTAATCTAAAATGTCAATAGTATTTTCTATGTTTTTGATAATGAATTAAATTATTCTTCACAAAAAGCTAATGGAATGTAGTATTTTGAAAGAAAGGAAATAAATTTGGGGAATAGGAAGCACATTTTCTTCCTCTAACGTTAAATAACTTTTCGTAAAAAAGCATACCAGCCGTTTTCAAAAATGTCGGAAAATTACATTTTATGAAATAGATCCTAGGAAAATTTAGACTATCGGCTACGACAGCCAGCACATACATACTTTTTTAAATAAGCTTTCCAACTTTTTAAGAAACCGTGATTTAAGACACCTACCTGGATACAATTGGAGCATATGTGGCTAGCGGAAAATGAATCCTGGGATATGGGACTAAATTTGTTTGGAATTCTGTCAAATCCACATTCAGAGCTCCGTCGAACCGCAGTGAGGCCGTAATTGAGGAGACAATTTGTGCAATCAAGCGGTTCAAATTTGTGTAGGTTGGTCTGAAAGTGTTGCAAGCGGCTTCTTATAACGTCTCAGTCAAAATTAATAAGAAAATGACAAACCGGATAATGTTCAAATTTTTGCGACAAATCTCATATATTGCCTCGTTGTCGACCATAAAAGAACAATCCGAATGTTCCAAAGTGGTGTGGGTGGTCAGAATGCTGTAATATGAATCAGAGTCAAGATAATCGAATTTCGAAGCGATATTTTAAAATAAAATGTAAAAATTTGTTTTCGACTCTGTGACAATGAAATCTTAAAAAGAAATATAAAAACAATTTACCTATTATAGGGCTCCACAACTGCTGTGCTAATTCTCGGTGCTACAAAATTTTTATTAGATTGACAAATTTAGTCTAGTAGAAACCTGGATAAATGCTGAACTCTAGCTTTGATTTCTTGCCGAAATCAACTGAGAGCCTCTCCATAAGCAAAGAGGAGAATCCACTTCCAGTTCCACTGCAAATATTATGAGATCGTCCATAATGCAAATTGAGAGAGTAAAAATTACCCTCCAAACGAGTGAAAAAGCATGAATCCTTGCAATCCCGAACAAGATTCTGTCATTCCTTAAGGTACTCAGGTAATCAAATTGCTCATTTAAACACTAAAGCTCACTTCTAATGCGATCCATGCATGTGTCAATAATTTCTTTGCCAATTGTATAGTGGCCTCTGGCATAATTATTTGCCGCGTCTTCTTTGCCAGTAATCAGTTGCTCAGGATGGAAGAGATGTTTGTATGTGCCGGTTCGGACTTCGTCTGAAATAAAATGCCGATTATCACAATTGACGCATTTTTCAAATTCAAGGCATTTGTCATAAGATCACTTTTCAAGGATGGTTTTCCAAGCCTTTAATCCTGAATCAAAGTTTACTTTGTTTTGCAAAAATCAGCACAATTAAGATCTAAACAGAGACGTGCTCAAAATAATGAGCTAAATTTCGACATTTTTTGTACTTATCGTCAAGAGCGGTTTTATTCCTAATGCGAAAATCAGTATATCATTAGGGTATAAAAGACACGCGAACATATTCCAACTAGTTGGTGGCGCAGTCAGACACAAATTGAGGAGAGTTTTGTAAATGGGAGCTTTGGGGTTTCTCTTTTCCGAATTACTCAGACCACCCTACTGGCAGAAAGGCTTTGCTTGATAGTGGTTTTTTATCTTATAATATTTTAATTTCTCTGTCGACTTCTTTCACTACAACCTATACAACTTCTGGCTGGCCAAAAAACTAATCTGTTATAGGCGAATGTTAAATATCTTTTCATCAGAAGCAACACGGATGAAGGAGGACAAGTCGAAGCCTGGGTCCTGGGTGACAGCGCAATCTGTGTGTCTGCTTAGTGTTCCAATTTCTCCCCTGCGGGGGTACTGGTTGACGTGGTGATGTTCATGGACCAGACATTGGCTCAGGTTGTTCGGTAGGTCGTTACGACCGATTGTTCCATCCTTCGATGAAGTGTTGTAGGTGCTTCCCTTTTTATCTTCTTGATGCTTATGCTTGATATAAAAACACCGGTTTTGGGGTTTAATAGCGTTACACACACTCTTAAGTTTCCTATCGGTGTGTTTTTATATACACCTTTCGTATATTTAACAATAGTTCACCTAGTTTGGTTCAAGTTATTTTTAATAAAATTTAAAGATAATCGCACCAATGACAGTTGGCTCCAAGTCAATAAACAGTGCTCGCGGAACATATTTTCCTACAAAGTTCATACTATGCTTTACTTAACAATAAGCAACTGTCTAAGTAAATTACCTCGGCTCGCTTCAGCAAAAAATGTCGAGAATGAATCATCATCTTGTCCTTCATCGAAGCAAGTTCCATCGGGCCCAATTCCATGCTCCAGGCAGTATAGTTCCCAAGCCTATAAAGATGACCGAATTTTATTAAATGATTGATTGAATAAACAATTGTTAACATTTTCTCAGGAATTCAATAAAATATTGAGAATTTTAATAAATATTACCATTTTATGCAAAAATTATGCAAAATTCAATTTTCAATAAAACTGAATACCCCCGTGGATTCCCCTGACGGATAACTAAAAGTGGGGGTAAAATCACTGAAAATATCCACGACTTCCGGGCCGCCTCACTAAATCACCGTCCCCCCTTAAGCCTACTCTCTAAAAAGAAATAATTTTTAATGCATTTAGGATAAATTCTAACGACAGGAAAGAAAATAAATTCTTTGTTTTCCTAAATCAATGAAGTGAAATAAGCCTTTAATTGGGTAAAACCTTTTGGCTAAGAAGAACAATGAGAAGTTTTGACCAAGCATTTTATGAATTTCATGTCTGCGAAGAACGCTAGCCCGAACCAAATTCGAAAACCTCAACAACAATAAAAAAATATATACAAACCGCATTGCCGATTTGGACGCCAGCCTGACCAACATGGATCGATAGCACCTCCCTTCCATATTTGCCCATCGCGCAATGATAAAAAAGTAATAATTTGGAGTTTTAATATAAATCCGGAAATCGAAACAGATTTAATCCCAGAAGCGGAACTCGGCCAATCTTAAGCAGTGAAATTCTCGGAACAAGCAGCAATTGAAAGGAGAAGTGGCAGAAGCTGCTGGAGTGCCAAATATCCAACCCTGCTGACAGCCGAAATCGGGCAAAGGTGCAATTATCTTGGATTCGGTGAAAAGGACCGAGGCAGTAGAAGAGGAAAAGGAAGTTCAAAGGTGAATTCCGCCCTCACAACCATTTTTGCGTTAATCCATACGAGAATTCAGGAACTTGGACGCTGGAATTTTGGATAAAGAAAAATGCCGTATATTGATGGATTTTCAAACCACTTCTGCTGCAATAATGATAGTAGCGGTACAACGTCAGCAGCCTCATACCTCCATTTTGAGTTCACCTTCAGATCGAAAAGTTCACAAATCATATAAAACAAAATGTCAAAATGATGAAGCATAAAAGGATAAAAATGGACTTATACTTCCCAAAAGTTGTCAAAAATTTGGCCATTTCCTACTAGTCAAGCTAACATTTCCCAAATTTATCTTATGTATTAATATCTATCAGTCATGTCCTATATCAGGCAGCACATTGTTTGGATTCGGAGCAACTTTTAGCCATATTATTCATATCCAATATATTCATCTAGCGTAAAAAATACGCAAAACAAATACAATAACTTAACTTTTGGAACGAGACCAAAATTGTCAAGATGTTGCTTTTACTCCTAAAGGTAACATTTTGGTGGGAAAAATCAGTGGATATTTTCGGTTATTTCCATCTCTTAAGGACTCCCTCACAATAGCGAAACAATTGATGAAACAGATTGGTGAAACATAAATCTTTGGGCCATTTTTCAATTCTTGGCCATAGATCTGATGTTACTCATTATATTCTTCATCAAAGTTTAACGAAACATTGATGAAACATGCACTTTTTGGTCAAAAAATGGCAAAGTTGAAAAAATTGTATTGTGCCATTATAAACTAGAGAAAAAGTTGACATATAATGAGTAACATCAGATTTATGGCCAACATAGTAAAAAAGTGGCCCAAAGATTTATGTTTCACCAATCTGTTTAATCAATTGTTTCGCTATTGTGAGGGCCCCTTTAGTGGATCTCAAGGGGCAATGTAAAATTTCGCAACAACTGCTTTGTTCAAAACCGGCACATGTTTAAACCTACAAGCGAATATTCGGTTTCAGAGTGCAAGGCATCTATATCTCACATTTTCGGCATACCCAATGTACAAAATTATTTATTTCACATTACTACGAACAATAATTATGCAATTAAAAATAAACTTGGCAGAAATTATTAATAATTAAATTTCATATTATGAAAGTGGAATGTTGCTAAAATGGAATACCTAGTATCTCTCCGCTAATAAGTTCGCCGGAATTTATATTTGCCTCTAAGACATGACTGATCCGACAAATGAGAAGCGTCGCAATCATACTCACAATCGAACACTCCTTCATAGGGATAGCGCTCGGTGTATTTTGTGACCGTAGCTTGACCCGGCATTATGTGCTCCCCTGGACAAAATGCTTCGTGGATTGCGGCCAGAGAGGATTGGTGTGCAACGATCAGAATTGAGCAGGGACGCGGGCTACACCTGAGGATGTTCTCTATTGTGTTTTGAACACGTGGTCTGCATCCATACAACCCGATTTCACCCGGTATCACATTTGTGAAGAGGCGCGAATAACTGTTATTGATCAATCCTGAAAAGCTGATTTTGACGCGAGGAAAATTAGATTTTTGTAGTTTAGCTTTTTTGATATTTTGAACGTTTGTCAAGTCTCTTCCTAAATTTAATAGCAAGTGTACATTTTTTCACAGTTTCTGATAATGCTCTTGAAAGCTTGAGCATTTTTTCGTTTACAAATGTTACATGATTCCGGATGTATAGTATTATAGTAATCTTGCATTTCAAAATTTTGCCCAAATATTTTCACTTTAAAATTTATTTCAAAAAAATTTTGTAACAAGTTTTCTAGCATGGTCTAAATCGGTCAAAAATTACGAAAGCAATGGATATTTTACTGAAAACACTCTATTAGGCTAACTTTGTGGTGAAAATTCCGATTTTATGCTTATTTTTGCCATTTGCAGCAATAAATTGCGCGAAATTTTCAAATTTCTGATTTTTTATGGTTATTGTTAGCCTAAATTTTTTTCATATTTTCAGTACAATTATCTAGTATAAAATCACTATCTAGGGTAGTTTTCTGTTGTGAATCCGATTTTTTACTCAGTTTGGCCAAAATTGACGTTTATCGAAGACATGGCTATGTGGTTTCAAAAACCAGTCAATTTTGCCTCCCGCAAAAATTTCACATTTTCTTCAAAAGCTCAAAATTCCCGAATGGTCAGAAAAAACTGCAATATGTTCTTGAAACTAAAAGTCATGCTGGTTCTAGCGACATATTACTTGCCCACAAGTACCATCGGGATGATACCTAAATAACAAACTCAAACATGACGACTCAAAATTTTGGGATCGCGAGAGAAAATCGGCCAAAAATGCACATCACTCAACTGAGCGATTCCGATTTTTTTGCATATCTAGCAAGTACCCAAGGAGTACTATACAACTGCACATTTACCACGCATGACCGTCCGGGTGTTAATATATTATAAAGGATCTCACCTGGAAAAAAGCGCTCTATTTCAAAATCCGATTCGAAGCTGCAACTGCCCACTCCATTTCCCAAAATTATGGATTCTGATTCCAGAAGGCCAGGTTCGATACAGAGTTTGGTAAGGCGTCCAGCAAGAATGTATGAGGCGGTTTCAACTGTTCGGCGACATGGCGACGAGAATGCATAGTCAATATGGACGGAAGCCAAACCGCTAGCAACTTCCTTGGCCTGATCTGTGCCTCGTTCGGACAATGGCGGATTATCCTTCGTAAGGCGGCTGTTGTAGAACCAGTATGGATTATCGTTATCCTCTCTTTCACAGTGACGAACACAATATATGTCACGACCGCCATACATCTCGACGGCTATGGGTAAAAACAGTCCCGCTAAAACAGTCCCGGTAAAAACAGTCCCGGTAAAAACAGTCCCGGTAAAAAGAGTCCCGGTAATAACAGTCCCGGTAAAAACAGTCCAGGTAAAAACAGTACCAAACCAATTTAATAGCCAAAATGCCCGCCTAGTTGTTATTTTTACCACTGAATGCTATTTTTACAGTTTTTGCGTTGATTTGCTGCGTTGAATCACAGATAAAAGAAAATAAAAAGATTTGCCCGGTTTTTCGTCCAAAAATACATATCGGTTTGGCAACTAAGTTTTCATGTTTTCAAAATCTATTATCATTCATACAGAGCAAAGCTTATCGTGAGTGTCACATACCGTTGGATACCTTCTCCGTTTCACTGTATATAACTTTCGTTTCAATTATAGAAACTGTTATATTACGGTGGCCCAAATCAAAAACAAAAAATATTGGTTTTGGTTATTTTAGAGAACTTACACCATTAAAATTGTCGCACTTTTGGCACTGTGCCAAGCTGCGACATAGCGGCTTTTGTAGCCAAGGTCCGCTTAAAGTAGGTACATAAACCCAAAAACTGATCATATTTATGCAACCACCAAATGAAAAAATGTTCTGTAAAAAGTAGCTATTAGCACTCAAGTTTTTCTACAATACTGTACAATTATACATAGAATACCGAATTTTTTCTACGATAAATTTATAAAAAATATCTCAAAAATCTGTTATTTTGGATTAGGTAATCATAAATATGCATTTATTTTCTGTAAGGTAAAATAAAAACTCAAACATGGTCGTGTAGAGAAAAGACTTAGCTATTCAGCGTTATATAACACTCATAGGCGCGCTTACGTTATAAAGAAAAAAAATTTTACAGGGAGTAGGCGAAATGTCAATTTTTATGTCAAACGGTAATTATTTCCACACATAACAGCCAGGAGTCAATTATTTTTATGTTACATCCCAAACTACATTCCATTTTCGCACATTCACTGGGTGTGGCAGTAAATTCGCAAATTCACTAGTGAATCTGCGAAATTCCTGGTTTTGGCAGTGAAAGTGCGAATTTCGTACTTTCACTGGAAAACTCAGTCTATGTGCGAATTTCGCACTTTCACTAGTGATTCTGCAGATTTCCTGATTTCGCACTTTCACTGTAACATAAACAACATTCTTGCTAGAAATTCATTTCTTTTATCTGTGATTCAACGCAGCAAATCAACGCAAAAACTGTAAAAATAGCATTCAGTGGTAAAAATAACAACTAGGCGGGCATTTTGGCTATTAAATTGGTTTGGTACTGTTTTTACCGGGACTGTTTTTACCGGGACTGTTTTAGCGGGACTGTTTTTACCCATAGCCATCTCGACCCGCAGCTTTCTGCAATATATTTATGGTTAGAATGAACTAGATGAATAATTTAGCATTTGGCACAGCTCCTAGATTTTCTTCCGATAGTAATGATCTTGGTCTGATCGCAAAAAGATTCTGATGAACATTTTTTAATAGCCAAAAATTGTTTTAGTAAAAATATTTAACATGATATTTCATATTCCTCCCAAAATCAAACATTTTAATCAACGGTAATAGATGGTATGAGTATATGGTAAAGAAAGTTGTGTAACTGCCGAAGAATGTGTACTGTAACCGTTGTGTCCCACAACGCTTTGGCTCCAACGAAGAGAAGTTCCAACTTCGGCAGTTACACAACTTTCTCTACCATAAGAAGCCTTGAAAACTTATCAAAATAATAATAATACCTTTTGTTAACTTTTTTTTGCAGCTGAATAAGGATAATATATAATTGCACTAATTTGATGTACTGTCATTGTACAAAACCTATGTATGGATGATCACCTGGAAACGTGCGGGATTTATCACGCTTTATTTTTATGAGGCCCGTTTTATTATTATAATAAAGGTTTCAGGAACATTGATAGTACTTACTTAAGTTAAGGATGTTAACCTTTTTCAGACATCTACGAAATGTTCTAAATAAGAGTTTCAACACTTCGAGAAATATTATGCGTAATACGTCCTAAACACAAATTGTTGACGTGTCGAATGCTCAACATTTATTCCATCTTCACAAACAATTTCCTTTATTTTGACACATACAATTTCAGAGTGTTAGGGTTAGATTTATTTCAACAGTTTAGGCAACACTTTGCAAGACTAATAGCCATGGATGTAAAATCCAGAAGAATATCTCTCTCGGTATCACAGAAAGACTTTCAATACAAATCCTTTTAAATACAAACATGTCTGATATGCTGAAATATAAATTACTAGCTCGGTAAATTTGTGAGTAAAATACGCAATTTGCACTGTTAGAAATTCGATTTCGAAGATTTAGAAATTCGAAGACAGCATCAGACAAGAAAGTGCTCGTTATTGGTTAAGCATGGCCCAAGCATCATCGTCCCAAGCTTTTTCTTTCTTCTTGGATTCCGTAGGCTTTGATTTGATGCTGGATTTCGCTGTCGATGGGCTGGGTCTCGGCGACGGACTTTTGCTACCTGTTCCAGACACTGTCATATCAGATGTTTCTTTTTCGGCGGACTCGAAGGAAATCAATGGTGGAGGTGACGTTTCCACCCGTTCTTCACGTGGTTTCTTTGGCTTTCCAGAATCGCCCCTTTTCGCCTTGGGAGGTCGATTGCCTGAGTCGCGCGGTTTTCCTTCTTCTCCACTGCTGCTAGATTTTTTTGTTCGCGGTGACTTCTTCTCTTTTGTGGGTGGTGGTACATCGCAGAAGTCATTCCTTAAATAATTCGAAAATTGAAATAAACTCCACCGCCTTCATAAAAAACTTACCCAGAACTATATGAATCCAAATCATTGTGACTGTTTGCTGTTAACGACATACTCTGGTTTCCTGATTTAAATTTGGAGCCATCAGGTGTACCAAGGTCTTCGTATTGGCTAAATGATATTTTAGCATAAATGGCGCTAAAAACTACACGAAGCCTCACCCTTTAGATGGCGCAGTAAAATTTTGCATAGATGAAGAGTGAACTAAATTGGAGATGCCGCCCCAAGATTTCTGGCCGACTTCCGTGGCGCGAGAGGCAATTGTACTAAGTCCTCCGAGCAAACCACCGTCGTTATACTGAAATTGTGAGAAATGGGAATTAAAACTATCAAAATATTTAATGATAATTCGCAGAATGTTAAATTTTGCATAGTGCCAACTGTCATTTCTATTTTTTCAAAATGACATTGATATAGTAGAATTATTGCCATTCCATCCAAATTTTGACTATCACGCATTAAATTACATTGATACCCTCATTTGACTTTTGGGAATTCAGATCTTATACGTATACTTAAACCAGTGTACTTATTAGACACTTGGTCTAAATGTGATTGTTAGTAGTGTTAATGAACACCGAAATTGGTCGATGGATTTCAGGTGGAGCAATTTATTAAGCCCATATTTAAAAAGAATCTTACTTTTTCCGTTACAGCACCGCCTAATTCAGCAGCCTTTGTTCCAGCTTGACTAGTAAAATCCTTTGCGTATTCTGCAGCGGAGGTGGCACTACGACTTAGCACATTCCAACCCTGAAAAACAAAAACATTTGCTAAGTTTTCACAAAGCTGTGTTTACCATTGAAAGTGAAGTCATTGCACCGGAAAGTAAGTCGGATTGGGATGACATGTTGTCCGGTCTACTTTGATATGCAGGATTTCCAAAGCCTTGGTAGCGGGAATCGCCTCCACTAAAATACACTATTAATGTTATCATGTTAGGTTGATGTATATG
Source organism: Ditylenchus destructor (assembly GCA_022814885.1). NCBI lineage: Eukaryota > Metazoa > Nematoda > Chromadorea > Rhabditida > Anguinidae > Ditylenchus > Ditylenchus destructor. The sequence goes on from JAKKPZ010000014.1 coordinate 293,426, forward strand.
AAATATTTAAGTTAGTAGTTCAGTTTCTGCCTAGGATTCTTTGAAATTTAAAACACGATAGGTTCAACAATCGTTAAAAGTAGTCAAATTGGTATTTTAGTCTATATTTATTCTATGATTTTCTATGATGACTATCCCATTTTCCTTAAAATTTAAATTTACCTCTGGTTGCTCCCTTTAGAACTATTTTGGAAGCCACCTTCGTCAGATCCACCACCATAATAGGAAGAATTTCCGCCACTCGCCAGCTGAGAACTTGATCCCTTCGCTGAAATATTGGAGGCCGAACTACTGCCATAATAACTCGAGGATACTAATGTTGGTTGGTAGTTACGCGCCGGCGATTTCTCATAAACCCAGTCTTTGCCTTCTGCTTCGGTGACCACCTGAATGAATAAAATTTGAGTTTTCAGTAAACGAATTTTGACAAAATGTCCCAATTTTCGACTATGAATTTCGGCCGGAACTGTGTTTTTTCAAAAACTTTCTATAATTATTGACTTGATCTCTAATCCAAGTTTCATCTTAACTCCCAATGTTAGCTAAAATCTGGAAAACAAGGGTGCAGGAATTCCCCGCAAATAATGATAAAAACTCAGTGGAAAGGTCTAGTTCTGACATTGTTATAGTAAATTCCTAATTTTAAATAGTACTATGTTTCGTCCTGACATGATCTATTCACAAATATGGTTGGAAAATAAATTATCTAACTAAAAATACTGTATTCTAGGGGATAGCCAAACATTATTTAAGTAGACAAGTAACTAGAAAAAGGTGACATTTGAAAATATCCTATGAGGGAGGAATAAAAAATGAACAAAAACGATTCAGAATTTTTTAGACAGAACGAAATTTCTGCAAACAAATTTCAATCAGAATTTTACCTTATCTCTAAGTAACGCCGCAGCCTTACTATTATACTTCTCCATGATCGACCAATTGGGCCGATAATCAGGCTGACTCTCTAAAAAATCGCGAGCTTTCTTATTCCCTCCAGCTTCCATCCGACTGAGCTCAGTATCCTTCCATTTGTCTATAAATTATCAAACAATTAAATAAAATAACTTAAACAATTTTACCCATTGTCAATGAACGCACGAAGCTGAAATTATAGAGTAAATGACGATAAATGAGTTTGATTGTAATACTCACCTGAGGTGAACGCCAAGTCCGCGGTGTTTTCCCGAGCACTGAAATTTATACCAAATACAAAAATTTTACAAAATAAACATACTTCGAGGCATATCCAAATTCCATAACTAAAATTATAATTGGCATTGAGCATATCAAAACATCTTAAGAATAAATGGCTCAAAGAAATTTCTAAACTCCTTACAGGAAAGTCTGGCTTTTCCAAAAGCCTAATTTTTATTCCAAGCTAATAGATGACTTATATTGTCCTACGCGACATTTCTCCAGGAGTTTGCCCAGAAACGGAGTCCGCGATAATGCGAAAAAGTTTCACATACGTTAACCCTCTACTGGGTTAAACCCCCATAAGTTCACATACTTAGTCATAAAAAACGATAAGAATACAAAATTACCTGACACTCGCCCATTGCGGATTATTCGCTCCACATTCGAAACAGAACTGAAATATTTTTCCCAATAATAACCGGAACTATAAATGAAAAATGCTTACATTATTTTCATTGACCGGTCTAAGCTCCTTGAGTACGCGCCTCGTTCGGGGACTGGCCATCGCTACAGTTCAAATTATTTCCGTTATTTGGCCACACCGCTAAAATCCAGCTATTCGGTCAGAATGCACATCCCCGCCGAAGGAACACCTGCATAAAACAGCATCCACACATCCGCATTGCAGTCTGCCATTAATTGCGCCAATTCAAACTAATTTTATGTTAGGAATTATATTAAGCCAGACTATCCGACGAAAATTATTAGCGATTTTAAAGATATCAATTTCGTGCAGGATTGATCGATACTACTAATTACTTTTCTAAGCGTAGGAAATATTTTTGTAATTCTATACTCTTTATGCTTGTTTCAATTCGTCCTGATTTCTCAGAAATTTTAATTTTTGTCCTCATTTCTATTTTCATTTTATATTTCTTTTCTTCCTATTTGTCATGATTTAGACATCTGTTCACTATTTTCATTCAAATTTATATTAATTCCGATTTATGAGAAAAGCCGATTTATGAGAAAATGATGCAGCGGAAAAGGTTTCACGAATTTTCTGAGTAAATTTAAAATTGGGTGGCACAATCTGAGTTTAAGTTTTTGACTCCGATATCTATTGTTCTCAAAATACAGTTATGTTTTTCAAAAATGTTGAGATTTTGGAAAAATCGCATTACTAAACGTTAAAGTTATGAGATTTGTGAAGAAATTCCGATATCCTGCTACTTTTATAAAGGATTAGAATTTTTAAGGTGGCTATTTTTCAAATTTCAATTTTCAATTTTCAAATTCAAACTATTTTTCAAATCTTTAAATTAAATAACCGCACAAAGATGAATGTCGCTTAATTTGAAGTCCTCAAAGGAGGTAAAATTTTAATTTTTGTGTAAAAAATTTAAAATACAGCTCAGAAGCTCATTTTCTAAGATTTATATTGCTATGTTTTAGATTTGTCGTTTATTTTATTGAATGGTCATTGTAAAGATTTTTCTGTACTAAAAACTATAATTGCCCTTTAGGTGTTCTAACATGTACAGAAGAGCAATACCAATATGCCGACGAGTTATTTTTTCTCCTGTTATCCAGATGCCTTATTCTCACACTCTTTCAAATGCTAGTTGCAGCTGGCTACCCATTCCTTACAGGTATTTCACGACATCGCCCATTGTCCTTAAGATTTCTCCAAAGAAGAAAAAAGGCAAAGGCATTTATGACCAAGAGAAAGAGAAAATAAAGGTATGTTCTTTTAACAATGAAACATAATGATCTGGAAATATTTTTGACTATACTTAGGACCGCAGCCAAATTAATACTGAAAAGCGCAGTCAAATTGTGTAACCAGCGCTATTTGGAACTAAAATATAATTTGTTTCCAGACATTTTTGTACAGTATTTTGCACTACTTGTTTAACGGGGAAGCTTTTGTAAGGGAAAATTCTATATTTAAAAAAAATAAATGAAAATTTCGTATATGCAAATATAAATACTTTAAAGGTTCCAAAAATAGTTTTGACGATGTAACTCATTTTTTAGGGTTATCAATTGTAGTTTTAACATTTCAATATTAGAATATTTCCATTTTTATATAAAAATTAAAAATATTACTACACGCAAAAAACTTGTAACATAATTTACCTTGATAATGTGTGCTTCACTAACCAAACAGTTCTGAATTTGTATTAACTAAAAAATTCGCCATAAGCGAAAATGATTACGTTTGTGCATCTATATCCATGGCAAAGTTATGGAAAAATAGATTAGGAATGAAAATGCTCGCAAATGAAATTGATATGTGCTTCATTTTCAGAAGCTAGATGAAGACGAAGATGGTTCTGACGAAGTAGAAGAGAAAAATAAACGATCAAATAACGAGCCTGAGGAAATCCCGACCCAAGTTCGCATTGAAATGAAACGTATGAAAGATATTCTGGATGATCAACTCAGTCGTCATTTCTCTCTGCAAACAAATCTTCATGATTTCGAGGAGATTAATGTGAACATGGACAATAAGGTGGGCACATGCATTTTTATTTCGGCTCTCAATATACCAAACGGACGGCTACGAATTTTCCTGAGAATTTTAGCTTTAATGCTTATGTTGAGGATCAGTCCAATAATTTGTGTAAAGAGACAGACCCAGCCAAAATGTGCTTGTATTTAGGAAGGATTGTACCCAGGGCTGGGAACTTTGATCGCGGGTCCGATCCGATCCTCGGTGACCCCCAATCCGATCCGGAGCCCAAAAAAACGATATTTCCGATCCGATCCAAAATTTTTCACCAAATTTGGCTGTTTTTCAAAATTTTTCCCAAATCATCTAAGTTTGCTGTTTATGCCCAAAAATGGGTAAAATTTGCAAGTTTTTGGTAAAATATGGCAAAATTAATGTTTTTTCACGAAATTGTACAATTTTACTATTTTTTACTCAATTTTGCTAAATTAAGAAAAAATTTGGAAAGAACACTTTTCAGGCAAAATTTTACGCGGTAGCGAAAAATTTTGCAATTTTCTGTATTTTTGACTCAAAATCAGTACTTTTTGTTGCTGAAAATGACAATCACCATCGAAAAACAATGGAGAAATAACGAAAACACAACGCCGCAGGCGAAAATTTTTCAATTTTTGATGATATTCATGAAAATTTTTAATATTTTTAAAATACTTGAAGGAGAAATGGTATCCAAATAGCGCCGAAAATTTTTCAATTTTGCCTATTTGCCACAAAAATTTGCACATTTCAAAAATAGTTGTCGGGAAAAGGTAACTAAATAGCGCCGCAGGCGAAAATTTTCTAGTTCTGAATGGCTGTTCATTAAAATTTTCGCCGGCACAGAACAAAAATTTTCCAATTTTCGGCGTTTTTAGCTCCAAAACAGTAGTTTTGGTTACTAAAAACGACAATTGCCGTTCAATAACAACGGGTAAATAAAGAAAAATCAGCGCCGCAGGCGAAAATTATCGGGCACGGCCGGCGGGAATATAAAATTTGAATCCGCCGAGTGCATTCTTAGGGGTGCTTGGATCGGATCGGAAAATGGCCAAAAAAACCGATCCGATCCGAAGCCCAAAAAACCCGATATTTCCGATCCGATCTCCCAGCCCTGATTGTACCTTGTTGAAACCAATGATCATTTTCGTAGCAAAACCATTTACTGAATTTTGATATAGGAATGACATTTCTGAATTTAGAGTTAACCCTTTTATAATTATTGTTACTGGTATAGATTTTAATTAAATTTTCGTTGGCCATCATATTCAGCGATATTCATATTGGAACTTATAAAATTTCAATTTTTTGGTTTTTCTTAAAATCTAAAAGTCAAAGAGAACGAGGCAAATCTGTTGCTGCAACTTTTTTAATATAATTATTAGTAATAATTATATAAATAGTTGCAATGGCACCCATCTAGAACGCTTATACAGGATCTGAATAGTCGATCTAGGCCGGTTTTATTCATACTAAGAATTTTTGGAAAAAACAGGAAAAATTTGATTTTGCATGTAAAATTTCTATAAAAATCTAACAAATAGCTAAAAATAGACCAACTGGTCTAAACTGTGCCTTTTTATAGCAAAAATACGAAATATTAGCTAAGAAACAGTAAAAACACAAGTTTTTGACAATAAAAAAATTGGCGGGAAAAATAAAAATTCAAACGGACTCGGCGAGTCCGGACTCGACTCGGACTCGGTGACCACTACCGAATCCGAGTCCGGACTCGGATTCGTCAACTGATATTGGAACCCTACGAGTCCGAATCCGAGTCCGGACTCGGAATCGCCCGGACTCGGACTCGGTGTAAAATTCCGAACCCTTAATTATTATTGCCACTTTATTTTTCAAATTGTTTAAAAAACGTTTTAATTTTTTACTTTTAATGAACGACATTGCATTTTTATTAGCCAAAATTTGAGTTAAATTGAAATCTTAACTTTGTCTTCCAAGAAAATGTTTGATCCAAAAAGGAAACATTTTGCTCTAAAAACTACTTTTGTAATATAGCATTTCGTCGTTGCTTGTATGTACAAAATTTTAATGCAATTTTGCTGCAGAAATACAAAATGAATCACTTGGGTCGAATCACTGTGAAGAATCCACAAGCAATCATGATCAATTTCACGGACAATCCAGGTGCCGTAAAGCACGCAATGAAGGCATTGATGGACAAAAATCCCGAGTTGGGAGCAGAACAGGACGGTATCGTCATTCATATCAACTTACCAAGGCTCACCAGAGAATACCGCGAGAACCTGGCCAAAAATGCTGTAAAAATCTTCAATGAATATAAAATTAAACTCGATAAGGCAAGTTTAATTTATATGTTGAATTTTGAAATTTTTGCACCGCTACATTTTAAACTAGAGTCATAGTTTTGTGGAACTAACTCTGGAATTTTCGAAAAAATGTCAAAATTTTTGTCGACAATTTGAAATATAACTGTGACTTACACAAGCTACAGGTTTCGCGATAGATTTACTTCCGCACCGGATTCTATTCGACCAGAATGACTTTCTGAGAAAAAAATTTCTGAGAAATTTGAGAAATTATTGTTGTAGGTTATACGTATTTTTCAAAACGGTGAATATAATTAAGAACTATTCGTAGGCATTAAATTTTAATTCTTAGGAATTAAACTTGGGCTGTTTCCCGACTAAATAAACTGCAATATGATATGCAGCTAATTCTGTTATTTAGGTTTATACCGAATTCGCCAAGAAGAATCAGAGGACAGCATCTAAAGACCTAAGTCGCAAAATCAGCGAAGAAATACTGAAATGCAAAAAGCAATTTGAAGAAGAAGGCAAGAAAATGCTGGCGGAGAGGCAAAAAGAAATAATGAAGGAAATCCATTAACCCATTTGATGATAGCTGTTACTTAGTTTTGTTTTATATAGAAGCAATACCAGATTTAGGATATGTAAAAATTGAAACTACAACAGAATACAGGTAAAAATAAGAGCTCTGTTTATTGTTTAAATTGTTTTTTTTTCACAAATGCGTTATTTAGTATGCCAAAATATTCGAATACCTTAAATCGGACGTTTTTTATATCCTACTCAGTTTATACTACTCATTTTATAAAAGTTTTTTTTATTAAAATCCTTTGTTTTGGAAAACCCGTTGGCTCCCAAATCCACTGGCAATGCTCTCTATTTGGTTATTATATCGATAGCGTTTATAAGGAATAAAGACACTGGATCTGTTTAATATATTTAGCGTAATGCCAGGGGTTTCATGGAATTTATGGCCTTTACGTTAATCTTCTGACGGAAAAATGTTCTTACTGAGAAACATTTTTGACTGTATTTTAGTCAATTACTTTTATATTTTCCAAACCTTTAAGTTGTTGGCCAATCATTCATGATCATAAATGATTTACCAAAGTTTGAATCCAAAAGAAAATTTGTAAAAACTAAAGCTATTATTTTTGCTGGATAATATCTCGAGGTGGAAAGTGCCTGGATAATATTTTCACTGCAATAAATTTATATTACGTTACAAACTTTTTTCCTTTGCTCAATACCAATATTGCTTCCTGAGGGCATCGAGACATCTGCCACCCGACTTCTGCCACCCCGACATCTGCCACTTCATACTAGAGAACAGTGTCTGCGTGCGACAGCGACTATGAAATAATGTGTATTTCTAACCGTCTGCGGCCCATCGTTCCTATGTCTTTTTTGACCGAGTCATTTGATAAGAGTCTGAAGGAAAAGTTGAAGGTGGCAGATGTCGGGGTGGCACTTGTCGGGTGGCAGATGTTACGTTGCCCTTCCTGAGTATGACAAGCAGTATACATATTTTATTGATGCTTTATTAGCAAAAGGCAACCAATCAGTTTTGTGGATCCTCAAAAATCGGATGTTTCTGATCTATATAGAACACGCCACCATCAGAACTGCAGTAGCTTGCGCAGACACCTCGTTCTCCTGGTGCCCCGGGATCGCCGGGTAGTCCCACCATTCCGGCAATTCCGTCGCGACCGTTCCTTCCTAAATGAATTTTATTAGGTCGAATGCAAATTGTCATAGGGTTGCAATTTGGATATTTTTACTAAAACTTTCGAAGAGTGTTATATTTGATCATAGGGAACATTAAGAATTTGATAAGGAATCATAATTTGGATCCGAGAACCTTGTTTGCCTGACTTAGGTTAATGGCCTACCTCGTTTCCCATTGGGGCCTTTTGGACCTGGAATTGTGATCGTCTCTCCGGGAATGCCATCATCACCACGAGGGCCTTCAAATCCAGGTTTCTATAATTATAAACTTTTTTACTTTCGATAGTTTTATTTAGCGTTATACCCCCGGAGGCCCTGGTGGGCCGGGGACTGCATGGTCTGCCATAACCTAAAGGTTAGTAAATTAAAAGGTCAGAATTCGAAATAAAGACTATAAATTACATACATTGACGCCTGCGTCGCCAACTTCACCTCTCTTTCCTTGCGGTCCTCGATTTCCTTGGATGCCTAAGACGCTATTTTTAGAATAAAATGATAATTTTACAATTTTGACCCAGAACTCGATAAAAAAACACCCATATTAAACAAGTTTTTGGTCTTAAGGGACAAATTAATAACTGTTATCAAATCACCTTTCCGTCCACACGGCCCCTTTTCTCCATTTCTGCCTGGCTCTCCTGGAGGCCCTCTTGGACCATTGTTTCCTGAAAAGGCCTAAAATTTCGATACATCATTTGACCAGTATAACCTTTTTCGCCAATTGGACCAGGAAGACCCGGAGGCCCTCGGGGACATGGAACGCAAGTTGGCTCTCCTAAATTAAAAAAGCATTACAAATGAGTTCTTGAAGGCAAATATTAACTCTACTTTCACATGGTAGTTTCACTGGAGCCGGCTTCCCTGGTCTACCAGGACGACCATTTGGGCCTAAAATTTTGTGTCAAGATAAAACTGGAATAGCAAAGAGAATTTACCTGGATTTCCAGGCCTGCCGTTAATGCCGTTTCTGCCAGCCGGTCCTTTAGGGCCGGTAGTACAGCATCGTGGATTGAAGGTTGGTGGAACAGGAAATGGAGACAAAACGTTCGCATAGCCCGTTTGAGCCTGCCGACGGTTCGGGAATCGGCCTTTTCCGAGACCACGATTTTTTTCTTTGACGGATAATTGGGCCATATATTTACGGAAATCATCCAAAGTTGACTCCTTAAAATGCATAAACTAAAATCAATATTTCGACAGAAGTTCTGCATTTGTTGCATTTATCGAAACCTACATTGCATTGTCTTGTGAGTTGAAAGAGCCATTCATCCATGCTAGCTTTGGAGTTAAGTAACGGTATTGTGACTAACATTAAAGAGCACAGCAAAATGGAAAACAACGAAGAGAGCATTGTCATCCATAAATAACTCCTGAAAACGTTACCAAATTATTTGCTTGTTTCAAAATCTCAAGAATTGAACAAATTGAAGTCAGAAATTAAATCTCCAAACAACTGGAGAAGAGATTCAGAGAACGCTAACTATTAATCTGTAACACTTAGCAAGTTGGTTTGCAGTGCCTATTTTACTAAAGGTCAATTGTCAAATTGGCACGCCAAATTAAGCACATGGCACGAAAAACTGCCAAGTCCAATTTTACTAACAATTGTGCCAATGCCTAATTTGGCTGACATGCTATTAAGTTTCATCTTTTCATAATCGGAATTCGAAAATTTCGCAAACTTATAATTGGGCACGAGTTGACGGGCCGCGCCTTCGGCGCGTCCGTCAACTCGGAGCGTGCACAGCGTCAGATTGGGTTCGTCATCGCTTCGCGCACCGCCATCAGCGGTCAGATTGGGTTGTTCCTAAGCGTGATTTACCTACTTATTGTTGGTGGGAACGCCACGAATAAGTGTGTATTTGTGGGTCGTTTTGGGGTCCTCGCGGCGCTTCGCGCCGCTCGAACCCCAAAACGACCCACAAACCCTCAAATACACACTTATTCGTGGCGCTCCTTTACATAGCGTGAGTCATGCTGGGTCTCCGCTCGCTTCGCTCGCTACGACCCAGACGTGATAATCAGTACTGGGTTGGGTTCGTGAAGATCTCGGCCGCCTTCGGCGGCCTCGATACAGGGTTGGGTTCGTACTACCACAGCGCGGCGAGCCGCGCTGTGGTAGTACGTCACGCACTCTAGGAGGAGTATACCATGACCTACATCACTTCCCATGGCCAAAACCCCTAAAAACACGTTTTTGCATTTTGGCGCGAATTCAAATTTTGAATTACAAATCTGACGTCAGATTCGGACTCAGCACATGCGAAAACCCCCGGGTGCAAAAAATCAGACCCGTAGACACCTTGCATCAAAAAACCCGATTTTTTGGCCAAAAAGTGCCTTTTTTTCAAAAATGCGCCAAATTAAAAAGTTTAAAAAGCAAAGTGGTCCAGAATTGCCTCAGAAATCGATTGGGAACATAAAAAACATCACTTGCCCAGGTCAAAACCCTTTAAAACACGTTTTTGCGTTTTTCCGCGAATTCAAATATTCAAATTTCGGGTCTGATAATTTTCCCCATCCTAACTTTTCGAGACCTATCGATTGAGCTATCACTCGCCTCTGGCTAACGGCTGGACCGCGAGATCTGGTGTGGGCCGCACGCACATACACACAGACGGACAGAACATGGCCCTTTAGTATTAGTTCATTCTCGAAATTTTTGGAAATCCGAAATTCGACCAAAATTGAATTTCGAGTAGCGAAAATTTAGTCAAAATTCAATCGAAATTCTAATCTCCAGTTCACTCCCTTCCGTTTCATTTTAGGGGAAATTTCATAATTTGTCGTAATATACGATTATGAATGCCCCCATTAGTTTTCCATTTTTAATATTCTAGCATATTTTTTATTCATGATTGCTAATTCAGTCTACAAAACGGATGCATCTCTGGTGTGTATGATTATAATGCACACGTTTTTAGTAAAATTTAGAAATCTTTTAACGTTGTAACTTTAACAATGTAACTTAAATTTTTCCAAAAGTTTAAGTTTCCAAAAGTTTAAGCGCCTGCGGCGCTCTTTTTTTGCTACTCATGGCAAATTAAGGGAATCTCAAAATCTGCCAAATATTTAGAATTATAGTATATTACTAACAAAATGGCAGCTCACCTTTCTGTAGAATCAAAGTAGTGCCAATAATTGTTGCGCAAAAAATATTTTGCCATGGTATGTGATTAGGGAAATTGGGTGTGCTAAAATATACGACAGTGTTGAATAAAAAATCTCCGAAGCAAAAGTTCGGAGACTTAAGACAGAAGGACAAATAAATTCGTCACATACCTTTCAATAGAACACTTATGAACTCAATGAGTCATGACCTTGATCCTGGAAATAGGTGAAATGCCCACTTTGGGTCCTTTGAAAGAGCTTTTCTTTTATTTGTTCCATACAAAAATAAATCTGCTTCAAATATTGCAAAATTCGTTGAATACAATGTCGCTTTTATTGTCGAAACAGAAACAAAATTATCAATCCAGAGCTTACAATAAAAAATGAAACATGGAATAAACAAAATGAAAAATGAGATTATTTACTGCGTTTTCTTAGCAATGTATCGAATTCTGTCACCGTTCTTTGCAATCATCTCTTGTCGGATCAGCAAATTGATGGCCTCGTCGAAGGATTCTTTGTCGATCATCTGAAAATAATTAAATTTAAATTAGAGAGAAATCGAAAAACAAGAAGCAAGATCGCAGCCAATAAATTAGCGCCAAGCTTATAAAATTGTGGGAGAACATTCTAGCAATGTTCAAAAGCAGTGCTAAGAGCCAATGTTCAAAGACATTACTCGAGTTTTAAGCCTAACCTTAGCTATATGCGGAGCGGGACATTTCGCCAAAAGGATTTTTCGCCAAAGCCCTATAAAAAGGATTTTTCGCCAAATCCCTATAAAAAGGATTTTTTGCCAAAAGGATTTTTCGCCAAAAGGATTTTTCGCCAAATCCTTATAAAAAGGATTTTTCGCCAAATCCCTATAAAAAGGATTTTTCGCCAAAAAGGGTTTTCGCCAAAACCCTGTAAAAAATAATTTTTGGCTCTGTATTCGATGTTTTCATTCTTTTTCGTCCAAGAATGTAATGTTGCGAACAAGTCACATGACTTTTTCATGTACATATTGCACTTTCCGCTGATTCATCCTCAAATTTTCATCTTCTAATTGTTCCTATGCTTAACCACAGGAACTTGCTTTTAGCCTAAACACCCCTTATAAGGGCATACTGAAAAAGGGTATTCACCGGAATGCTCCCTCGAAAAACGCACGATACACTGATGATATGTATGTAAAAGTTGTTTTCTTTGGAAAAGCAAAAAAGTGCGAAAAACAATTCCAAGATTGCTTCTAGAACGTACTAGAATTTTGGAATAACACCTCTCCGGTAGGTGTCTGGTACCTACCTATTAGGTTATTTTAACACAGTGTACCTACTGTATAGGTATGTGATCCTCAGTAGGTACATCCGCCACCCAACCTGCAGGTTAAAGTTAAAACAACCCTTAAAAGGCGCCAAACAAGCCTTTAGGCTTAAGCTCCCGAACAACCCTTACGTTAGGCTACTGTACACGCCTAAACGGACTTCGTTTTAGGCTTAAGCTCCCTTACGTTAGGCTACTGTACACGCCTAAACGGACTTCGTTTTAGGCTTAAGCTCCCGAACAACCCTTACGTTAGGCTACTGTACACGCCTAAACGGACTTAGTCTTAGGCTTAAGCTCCCGAACAACCCTTATAAGGCGCCAAACAAGCCATTAGGCTAGGGGCCCCGAACAATATGGGGCCTAAGGGACTTAATCTTAGGTTTAAGCTCCCGAACAACCCTTACGTTAGGCTACTGTACACGCCTAAACGGACTTCGTTTTAGGCTTAAGCTCCCGAACAACCCTTACGTTAGGCTACTGTACACGCCTAAACGGACTTAGTCTTAGGTTTAAGCTCCCGAACAACCCTTACGTTAGGCTACTGTACACGCCTAAACGGACTTAGTCTTAGGCTTAAGCTCCCGAACAACCCTTATAAGGCGCCAAACAAGCCATTAGGCTAGGGGCCCCGAACAATATGGGGCCTAAGGGACTTAATCTTAGGCTTAAGCTCACGAACAACCTGACTGCCGATGGCCTTTGTTCCGTTTTTGTTAACATACTATGAATAAACGTCTACTTTAGAAGGATTTGGCGAAAATAGTTGGCGAAAAATCCGTTTTAAAGGGATTTGGCGAAAAATCCTTTTGGCGAAAAATCCGTTTTATAAGGATTTGGCGAAATATCCTTTTTGTAGGGATTTGGCGAAATATCCTTTTGGCGAAAAATCCTTTTGGCGAATAATCCTTTTGGCGAATAATCCTATAGCCAGCTATATGGACTGAAATGCACATGCAGTTCAAAAAAATTTGGTTTGCAATGTGCGACAACATTCCGAATCGAGATATGTAAAAGTTGGTTAGCTTTTTTAACGCAATTTAAAACACTATGTCTCACTTTGTTAACAGTTCGAATATCTTTGAAGAGCTTCTGCAGCGGAACAGTTCCTTTACGGTGCTCAATTTCAGTTGTGATGGATTCCGCAACCATTTCCGTTTGCTTCTTGAAACCATCAGTTGTACCAGCAGCGATCATTCCAACATTGACTCTACCTGTTGCCGGATCTGTCGCCGATTGTCGCAGAGCTTCTTTGTACAAACTAAATAAATATGGCAATATTATTTTGACTGAGCTATACGTAGACGATAAAGGTGGACAATCTAAATTTTGCCTTTTTATCAAATTTATAATATTTTTGCATTTCTCGATCTTCATGATCGTCATCGTTTTAGAAAATTACAACTTTGCCATAAGCCCTATAAATTACCCATTAGTCAGTCAATGTCAAAAAGTATAGCAATCAATCCGAAATTTGGGGCACTATTCCAAAATGTTTTGAGCCCCAAGATATGACTTGCACGTTGAAATCTAAGAACTCAAATTCACGTACTCATATGCGTTCTCTACATCTGCCTCTTCGACCGAATTCGATAGGCGCATTTTTGCGAAGGCTTCAGAGAGACGGATAAGCGATTCCAGTTGACGGGGATATGCGGTTATGTTTCCAGAGTCTTGCGCGCCTTGGTAGCGCATCTCCAGGTACTTTTGGATGAGAATATCGGCAGTCTTCACACCAACCTGCGGTTTGATGTTTTCCTTGGCGTACGCAATATAGTCTCTAAAATGCAACGATTCTAATAATTGTAAAACTAAATAATATAAATGTATTCCAACCTGAGAAAAGCCATATCCAACTGTTGCTCCCGTTCTGCTTCCTTATCTCCTTCCAAGTAAAAATTGGTGAGATGCTTTGCCAATCTCTTATCGTATTCTTCAATTTCTGGATCCAAAACCAAGAAGATAAGGTCAAAGCGAGATAAAAGCGTGTGCGGCAAATTAACGTTCTGGATAATATTCTTTTTCTTGTTCCACTTTGAGTCAATCGGGTTGGCAGCAGCAAAAATCGACGTTCGCGCATTCAATTGACAGATAATTCCAGCTTTGGCGATTGAAAGAGTTTGTTGTTCCATCACCTTAAAAAGACTGGTTCATTCATTTTTAATGATTTCGATTACTTCCTTGTTAATAATAGTTAATAAAAGATATATAAGATGCAGAAACATTTTGAACTTTACCAACAAGATTAGCACCAAGCTTATGAAATTGTGGGGGGGGGGTTTCCCACCTCTAGGACATTCCCCCCCCGCACGTTTCCCCCCATATATAAAACAGCGCATAATGCCTCATAACTAAGTCTACATTTAAGCTTTGAGTAATGGCTTAAAATGATCCCAGGCTCTCGAACAACCCTTATAAGGGCATACTGAAGGATTTAGGCTTGCGGCTCGAACAACCTGGGCCCAAAGCAAGACTTAGTCTTAGGCCTAAGCTCCCGAACAACCCTTATAAGGCGCTAAACAAGCAATTAAGCTTACGCTGTTTGGGGCTTTAGCCCAAGCTTAAGAGCATTTTAAGCCATTATTCAAAAGCTTAAGCTTAAGTGTAGACTTAGTTATGAGACATTATGCGCTGTTTTATATATGGGGGAAACGTCCGGGGGGAATGCCCTAGAGGGAGAACGTCCGGGGGACGTCCTAGCGCCGAAATTTGCGAGAACATACTAGCATGATTCCAAAAATGAGTCCGAAATTTTAAAACAAAGCGGGACGAATTGTTTTAGCATTTTCCATTTCACGAATTTATGGTCGCGTTATTTGCATAATCTTGTTTTAGGATCATTCGTTATCTATTTATTTAAACAAATTCTATTAAAACTCGCAAATTCATTTAAACGAACCTCATGAAGAATACTTCGAGTGCTATCATTCATTTTGTCAAATTCGTCAATGCAACAAACGCCATTGTCGGCGAGAACCAAGGAACCCGTTTGTAAAACAACGCCTTTAGAGTCCGGATCGTGGGTGATAGAGGCACTAAGGCCAACAGCTGAGGAACCTTTGCCAGAAGTATACTGTGAGCGTGGGACCAGTTTGAATACGTATTGTCTAAATAGATAGTGAATAAGAGCCAAAGAGAAAGTCCTTACAAAAGTTGAGATTTTGCGGTTCCAGGATCACCACACAGCAAAAGGTTGATCTCGCTACGCAATTTCACGCGGTTACCATCTTCATCTGATTTACGGCAGCCACCAAAGAGTAAACAGAGAATTCCCTTCTTAATCTCATCATGCCCAAAAATGTTTGGTGCTGAAAAGAAAATTATTCATCGTACATTGAAAGTATAAATCTAGAAATACCAAGCGACTTCACGAGACGGTCAATAACATCAGGTTTACGAGACAGCTCCATAATTTTATTGACTTGCTCATCGGTATAGTAGCACCTAAAATTTATATTCGTGCATACTTACAAATTCAAATATTTGGTGTTTTGTAAATGTTGCATAAAAATGGGTTTTCCTGTAGAAATGAATTTTAGATATTACGTTATTGCGAAGAACATTTTGGTTATGCTTTTTCTCAAGTTGTAACTTTTTAACACTTTTTACATAAAATATGTAACGAAAATTAGAACTCAAAAATTACCATAATTCATGTAAAATTAGAAACTATAGCTATCAACGAGCTACTTTGATAGGGCAAATTCATCGTCGAGAAAAATTGATTGTTCCCCATTACTAACAATGCCTACTTACTTATAATTGCCGGAATTTACTGAAATACCTTAAAATTAAAAGAATTACCCATCGTTAACTTCATGGAGTCTATTTTGATCCATTTTTCGGAAATGAATCACATCTATGCTAGTTCGGAAGACAGCTTTTACCGTCTGCTGCACCGGATTGACACGAATTGGAGTGCCGCGGAAAATACCCGTAACGCAAACTCTATCACCAGGATGCACATTTTCCACAAGACTGCCATGCACAAAAAGTGTAACAGTATGTTGCGTTTGACCAGTTGGCGCATCTCCTAAAACATTTTAACTCACAAAATTGGAACTAATTCAGCATTTAGGTCCAATTTATGGAAAGAATCGGCTTTCATAAATTTTAAACTGTAAAAATTGGCGATATTGTTTTGACAAAATTTTACAACGATAGATTGTATGTTTAACTATTCATAGGTCAACGAATTTTTTGGCACAAAGTGGTGTCACACGGTTTGACATCATATTGAGTCAAAAGAACTGTGCCTATTCCTGCCTATGAAAGATTCAATTACCATCACAGAGCTTGGTGTATTATTTATAACTCAAACGAAAAATTCACTCTAATTCCATGCGATGACAAATGCTAAGTCAGAAGCTAAAATAGATCAAATACTTTGTTTGTTAAGCCAATATTGATTTAGTCGTGCTGGCTACATGTGATATTATTTTTACCTGGAATTTCCTGCAGCTTTATCACTTGTTTATCAATAAAGTTTGAGCGATTGTGGACAAGTTGGTAGGCATAGGGATTGCTACAGTTGGGACAGTGCACGGGCTCTTCAATGCGACCGCAATCCACAATGTTTTCTTGCTATAAATTGGAGGTCTGAATGTTTTTACATTAAATAATCCTTACCGTTTGTTTGCAAACAGAGCATTGAAAGAAGCCTTGGTTCATCTCCGGAATGAGAGGTGATATTCTAGTTACCATTCCATTAGTTGTAATCAGTTGGTCAATATCTTAAATTTTGAAACTTATATACAAAAGCTGCCTATTATATGTTTATTTTCTGTTAACAAAAGAAATATATTTGTCTAACATAATTTGGAGCTTGCAAAGCTATATTTAAATGTTTCGATCATTCACCTTCTGGATTCAAATCTCGCATATTCTTCGTCACTTCGACATTGTACGGACGAATTTCGATCGGCGTTGGCAGCTCCTTGCGGTATGTTTGAACGAAGATATCATTTATGGTCACATCCAGATATGGAATAATGTCCTAAAAGGATAAATGGCACATTAGCAAACACGAACAACAACTACCACAAAGGTTCAATAAAAATAAACAAAAAGTATACCAAAAGCATATTTGTATCATTAAATATTTTTTTAATTTGAGGAAAATCAGATAGCAACCTTCAACAAATTCAAAAAACAATACCGGGAAAAGTAGAACTTTTAGTTATCTAATATGTGAAACAAAATTATACTCAGCATTTTCTGCCCAAAAACAAGTCCTTGACGTTGCTCTAGCTTGGACATCCACAACCACTCTTACATTGCAACTAATCAAGTGTCATGCTTTCAATGATAAAGATCTTGATAAAAAGCAATCAGTTTGTATCTTTGCGTTTTTCTGGGCAAATTGTTACACCACTATAAAGATTACCGCTGGATACGCGATTATTTCCTTGTATAGTGCCTCATTGAATCTTCGCAAATGACCGAGATTGAGGTTTAGAATTGGCACTTCGCACATGTTGATCCCTCGCAGCTTTTCCATGTAGTATGGGTTGCTCAGATCGATTTCCACTCGTTCGCCGCCCGACATCAACATCGCATTTTCGTCCTCGTCCACGTCGTCGGCGCAGAAAGTCGTGACAAATGTGTTGAAAGCCTTCTGTACATCCTCGACAACGATTCTTGTTCCCCAAATGTAGAGCTTCGAAGTTGGTGCAAGCAAAGGGTCATCAACGTCACCCAGCACATCGCCCACAATGGCGTCATCGTCACGTGGAATTCTAATCTGGAAAGTACTGAATGCAAAAAAAATAAAAAGACCTCCTAAGGAAAATTTGGATTATTATGGTTAAGGTCCTTCCTGTTTTTCATTATAAATAGCATCTCTTCATAAATTTTTGAATAAAATTTCCTGTTGTACTCACTGCTGAAAATATGATTTCGGCTCTGCCATTTTCACAGTTTGATCAAATGGAACAGATCAAAATATTCCTTATTGTGCCATAAAATGGTTCTTTTGTAAAAACGTCGGAAATCAATGATAATCTAACTAAAACCCCGTTACTTTGCGATGATGCGCCGGTGCAACACCTAGATCCACCCTTGCGCGACTGCCACCTCGGAGCTGTGATAGCACTGTTGATCCACTAACAACTGAAGCCCCTTCAGAGTGAGCATATCCACCGCCGCTGGAATCTAAATTTGATCAATTAATACAATCCAAATACCCAAGTAAAGGTATAACTCTTACCACTCATGCGAGATTGGTTCATCGAATTTCGCTCAAAGTCGCCCATCGGAACCAGAGGCGAACTACGACCCGAAGCAGAGTTTTGAGAAGACATCGTTGCTGCGCACTCTAAATATAGAGGTGTTTGCGTGTGGAGAAGAGTTATACAAAGATATGCGAGAACATGTTATCGTTGATTAACATGTGAAGTCAAATATTGAAAACAATGAGAAAATTATGCCTCAATTAAATCACTTCAGTAATCAAATGGAACTAATTGAACGCATCTGGAAAGGAAAGCTGGAAAACGAGAAGTTATCACTGACAGAAAAAACAGTCAACTCAACTAAACAAATTTAAAACAGAACTCTTTACGCTCTTTGTCCGCATTCAATCGCAAGATGCCCTTTTGAAGTTTTCCTAGCCCGCCCTTTTTTCATTTTGCGCCAAATCAAACATCATTTAAATTTACGTTCAAATACTTCCAGTGCCATAAAATGAAACGATGTGATTATCACTTTCTAACATGAGACTTCATTTTGTGTATCAATCTATGGAACAGACACAGTACGATTTAATAGTGTTTTTGGAACGAAAATGTTTGGTTTGAATAAGTACCCAATTATATTTTTAAATATAAAAAGCACAGAGATTTCCATTTGAAGAAAATGGGAAGTTAATGAATGGAAAAAGAAATAATATCGATAAAATTTTTGTTTATGGATTTATTACTTAATTTGTCTGATCTATTGCTCTGGACAGTACTACCGAAGTCCTGAAAGTTTGTTCCTTAACAGGCTATATTTCTGCATTTTAGCAAAGCGTGCTTTGTGGATGAAAAAATTGCCTTGGGATTCTTGTATGGAAAATTCATGTATTTGTATTTTGAGAAATGTATCAACAGAGCACCTTTCATATTATGCTTGCACAATGTTCTTGATTCTGAAATTGATGTTATTTAATCCGATCTGAGAGATATTATATGTGGACAAAATTAGGGATCATTTATTCATACAAATATAAGTACAGCAACTACAAAACTGAGATCATTTAATCGTTCCTTCGTTGCCCTCCTTTGCTTGCTTCTTGCGGAAAAGTTCCATTTTCTTTTTCTCAGTGTCAATTATGTTCGATATCCGGACACTGAAAAAATTCTTCTATATAAAATCGAAAACTGACAAGGGAACCTTTTTGAGTGTGATTTCTAATTGCAAGAGCGGGCACCCGGTTTTTTTACTAAAATTGTTGCATCTATGGAGTGGGCTGAGCGCCGAGATTCGTGAATAACTCCATAGATACAACAATTTTAGCAAAAAACCCGGGTGCCCACCCCTGCAATTAGAAATCACACTCAAAAAGGTTCCCTTGTGAGCAAAATTTTTATAAATAATGCAACAAGTAAAGGTAAGCCATGTTAGTCTTTGCATATCTCGGGAAAAAGTTACCTATGCTAAGATCCTAAGAGTAGAAAAACTTTGTTCATGAACCGCAGATTTACTTTCCAGCAAATAAAAATACAGCTAGTCATGAAGCTTTTATAGTATGATTGAATTCATGGGTTTAGAGAGTAACAAAAGAAGCGAAGATTTAGTAGAGAAAGCCTAAGCCAAGTTAGAACGGCCTCAAAAGAAGTTCCATGAGTTGTAACATTTTTCTTAATAATTTAACTTACGTTACACTTTAACAGGGTTTCCATCGACTCGGCTCAAAAAATAAGAACATTTGCCTCAAAAACTAAGATTTCGGGGTCAAAAATAAGAACATTTTTATAATTTTTCAAACCATAGGGTCCCCCCTATGGTTTTTTAGCAAAAATTTTTTCCAAGTGCATTCTTAGGGGTGCATTTTTTCAAATTTTTCAAATTCGCGCCGAAACTATAATGCCAATATTTTATTCTGCATGAATGAAAAAATAGCGCCGCAGGCGAAAATTTTTCAATTTTAGGCGATATTCATAAAAATTTGTACTATTTTTAAAAATACTTGGAGAAAAAATGGCATCCAAATAGCGCCGCAGGCGAAAATTTTTAGGAAAAGTTGCTTTTATTTCAAAAATTCCCATTTGAAATTGTATATTGCGTGAAATAAGGACAAAATAAGAACATTGGCCAAAAATAAGGACAAAACTTAGAAATAAGGACATTTTATTTTTCTAAGATTTGGACCCTCAAAATAAGGACAAATCTTAGAAATAAGGACAAATGGAAACCCTGCACTTTAAACATAACATACATATTAAAATATTTACCTATCAAATTATATACAAACATGTGTTCAAAAAATGTTGAATTATGTGGTTAAAATTTTTGATGACGCCAATGAAATTCGAGATAACATGGTCTAGCATACCAAAAAAATGCAAAATATGGTACTTACTCAATCCCCAAATCGACTTCCGGAATTCCGACGAGCATCTGGTTTGAAAGCAATTCTTCGTTAGATTTGCTGCTAGTGTATCCTTTCATTTTTCCGGCGGCCCTCAGCAAAATTGAATTCTCCACGTTGCTTGGGACAACCTCTTCTGATTTCAATTTTTTTGAATTTGATGCAACGGCGTCTACTTCAGGCTCTGCACTTCTTTTAAGCTTTAAGTCGATGTATTTTCGCCTAAAGTTTATAAGCGTTTATACTACGTATAAACAAGTACAAATATGTTTGAGAAGAGTTAACGCAAGAAAGAGTCGGATGATTTAACGTTCACTTTTATTTAATGTTCTCTACCAACCTATAAGGACAAAGAATCTAAACAGGTAAAAAGTTAGGATAACATACGAGAATTGATTTTTAGATCCCACTTATATAAAATGTTTCTGTCTACACTGTTAATATTGGTCTCACTTTGTGGTATTTACACATAAAAAGCACACTTACATTTCTTCATTTTCGTCCCTGAGTAATGTCTCTAAAATAATTATGAATAAAACATAAGTTCGACCAGAAGAACACGAACTGTACCTTTTTTGAACTGTTCTTTGATATCATTCTCAATGTCTGCGGCAGCGAGGGCAGCTTTTCTGTCATCTGATAGTCGCAACATCCCGCCTCCCTGAATTTAAATCATAATTTTATATAAGTGCACAAAATGAGAAGGGAAGTTTGAAATGAATACAATTTTTAAAATACAATAAAAATTTGTCCCATAGGTCCAGCTTGTGATGTAATCTGAATTCTCCTCCAATTTTTATTTTAGGTGTGCGAAAACAACCGCCATCACAATATTTTGCAATAAATAACCGCTCATTCGCAATTTTGATCGTTACAGCTCCAAAATTGCACGTGATCTTAACGATAAATTTGTATTCTGCACAAAAAGTTTGCCATAGGCGATTTCTACCCTATTAAAATTAATCTGCATATGAAGTCTTGCGCACAGTAGCAAAACAGCCTAATATTTACCAATCTTACTCACCTTCATGCGAAAAGGGTCCTCATCAAGCTGATTGAATTCCTTGGCCAGTTCTTTGCCAACTGCGCATTCCACTGCGGTCATCCCATGTTGCCTTAGCCGACCCTTCTGCGCTTCGCGAATATCATTCAACTGAGACCTATAAAATTCATGTTTGTGACTACCTTGGATATTTTCCTAAAGCTGTTCTGCGATCAGCGAAATTCGTGGCCGGGCGATTCATTCCCATGTTTAAATGCCGGTTCAGTTCAAACTTAACCATAGAGCAGAGTAGCGTAACTTAAAGCTTCGACTACCCTTATAATTTTACAATAAACTTAGGGTTAATTTATGAAGTTTTGGGCGAACAAAGATTACTCCCGAATAACTACCCTTAGGCACTCAATGAGGGTCGAAGGCCCGAACATATGTTCAACAACCATAACAGCAGTTATTTTAGGCACATGAACGTGGATTATGCAAACTCGCTGCGCTATCTTCTAGAAATCAGCCTGTGGGAGTTAGCAGTCATGATGACATCACCACGAATGATGACATCACCGACAAAATTATGTTATTACAGTCGTTTTAACATAAAACACTTACTCAACATCCTGTTCAGATTCGCTTTCTTTGTCACCCTCTTGTGCGCTTGGGACAGTCCTCAACTTGATATTCCTGGCTTTTGCGGGTTTCCTAAACGTTGGTACATCCATGCTGCAGGTACTAAATTTTAAATAATTACCACTGAACAGAACACTGACTGACAGACTAATTCGCAACGGGCACAAACTCCAATTATAAAATTACCGTTATCTTTTTGTTACAAATTTTATCGCTAACCATTTCAGTTTTTTCATATTCATAGAAATTAGTTTCTTTAAAAAAATCTTTCACAAAATCTTCAATCTTTAAAGTTGAATGTTCATGGCAAGTGTTCATCGCTTGAATTAAAACAAAATTTGATAGGGTTAAAAAAGCCTTAATTCCTTCCTTGTAAATCCATGAAATATTTCACATTTCAGACAAGGTTTGGCTATGTGCCTTGGCGCTAATCTAAAATTTATTTGAACGGGAGCTGCACAAGCGAATGAATATTGGGGGAGAAAGGTTTATCAAATCGAGAACGAGGTCATCTCTCTCAATGTGCGAGAATGACCGAGAACCGAAATATACGGAGTTTCAGTCGTCGCGTGCTGCCAACGGACAAATATGGTTAGTTCTGTTATTATAAATGAAATTTGTGATAAAGTGATCGTATTTAGGCGCACCTCTTTTCCGAAAAACAAATCGAAGGTTGCATTTTGAAGGATTATACTCACTTTTATGTTTTCGTTTTTCAGAAATCCGCCAATGCTTTCAGTTATATGCCGATGGAGGACAACTCATTAAAAATGAGGCACAACTACGTTATGTCATGCGCAGCGTCGGAGGCTACCAGCCAACGGTAGCAGAAACGAAAAAATATGCAAAAGAATATGGTACGAACATTTTATTTGCTTGAGGGTGAGAATGGGCTGTACTTTTTCACCAGATTGAGTTAAACTTTATTCAAAACTTGGCCAACCAAATGCACTTATCGTCAGTTCGGTAACTATTTCCGATCACCAGACATTTTGCGTTCTGACATCAGTCCGTCAAAATTGACAACGCTTCTTTGAATCACATTATTTAAATTTTTCTAAACCTAGTTTGTCGCCAATTAGAAATTTCCTTTTTTGGGATGAAGATTGTGAATGTAAATGAAATGAGCTATAGGATTATTCACCAAAAGGATTATTCGCCAAAAGGATTTTTCGCCAAATCCCTACAAAAAGGATATTTCGCCAAATCCTTATAAAACGGATTTTTCGCCAAATCCCTTTAAAACGGATATTTCGCCAAATCCTGATAAAACGGATTTTTCGCCAACTATTTTCGCCAAATCCTTCTAAAGTAGACGTTTATTCATAGTATGTTAACAAAAACGGTACAAAGGCCGTCGGCAGTCAGGTTGTTCGTGAGCTTAAGCCTAAGATTAAGTCCCTTAGGCCCCATATTGTTCGGGGCCGCAAGCCTAAATCCTTGTTTGGCGCCTTATAAGGGTTGTTCGTGAGCTTAAGCCTAAGACTAAGTCCGTTTAGGCGTGTACAGAAGCCTAACGTAAGGGTTGTTTAGCCTAACGTAAGGGTTGTTCGGGAGCTTAAGTCTAAAGGCTTGTTTGGCGCCTTTTAAGGGTTGTTTTAACTTTAACCTGCAGGTTTGGTGGCGGATGTACCTACTGAGGATCACATACAAGGATCCCGAACAAGGATTTAGGCTTAAGCTCCCGAACAACCCTTATAAGGCGCCAAACAAGCCATTAGGCTTGGGCCCCCGCTGGGCACGCCCCAATCGGACTTAATCTTAGGTTTAAGCTCCCGAACAACCCTTATAAGGTGCCATACAAGACATTAGGCCTGTTTACGTCCCTTATAAGGGCTGCGCGATTTTTTGTTGAAGCCAGTCGACATATTGGCTACGCTTGGATTTAGCTACCGCGCCAAAACTGCCCGAAACCGGTGTCAATCGTCTCCATTTGATGAGAGAAGTCCGAAAAACACAAAATTAGGGTGGAGAAATGCAACTAGAAGGTTTTATGCCCTGGGGCATTTTTCGAAATCCATGATATCCCCTATGGTTCCAAAAAAATTTTTTTTCGCAATTTTGCCTGAAAACGTCTAATTAGGGGTTTTCGACCATGCTGATCACGAATCCGAAGGAATTTTCAAGATTGGATCTCACAATTTCGAGATATCGCCTTAGGCTGCTGTACAGACAGGGCCCGACCGTCATATTGGTAAATCTGGTAATTACCAGGGGTCCAGCTTTTGGAACAAGCACCCCTAAGAATGCCTCAAAAATAAATTCACAAAAAAACAAAAGGGTCCCCCCTTTTGTTTTTGAAAAGTACCAGGGGTTCAAAATTCCTCACCGTCGGGCACTGTGTACAGACTCCACCGAACTTAGGCTTGGGGCTTAGGCTGCTGTGCAGAATCCCGAACTTAGGCTTTCAAACCATAGGGGGGACCCTATGGTATGAAAAATATTTTTCTCAAAAAAATCTCTCAAAAAAATCAATAGGGTCCCCCCTATGGTTTTTTATGTGAATGCACAAAAAAATCAATAGGGGGATCCTATTGATTTTTGGGGGCGCACTTCCATACAAGCGCCCGGAATTTTTCAAAAAAATTTGCCCACTTTAGAACCCTTTTATGAAAATTATGGGGGGTTTACCGGGGGGCTTTTACCATGGGGGGCTTTTACCGTGGGGGGGGGGGCTTTTACCGTGCGCCGAATACATTCAAGCTTACTTAGAGTTTCTGGACTAATTTTACACATGCGTTTACATACTAAATGGAATACTTTTGAAACGTTATAAAATAGTTTTCTGAAGCGTTTTATAAAGTGCTATAAGATGGTGAAGAAACAAAACATTCAAAGTTTTTTATTTCAATTAAAAATGTATTTCAGGCCATCGGATTGACCTTTCCAGTTTTCTGGAAATACTTCAAAAAGAAAAGCAAAAGCCGGATCCTACTGCTGAAGTACGAGCCGCCTTAGAGGGATTCGCTGGGAAGCGAGGCTACGTCTCCCGACGCGAACTGATCCATCTGCTCTCTTGTTTCGGTGAAAGAATGTCCCCCGAAGAAATCGAAATTGCCATTGCAAAAATGGGACTCAGGGATGCGGAAATGATCCGCGTACACGATTTCATGGATCGATTTTCTATATTTATTGCTTAATATGAATAATTTTTATAGCTTTTTTTTTTACAAATTACTTTCTTCTGTATATACCACTACCAATTAAATAAACTTATTCATCCAATGTGAGAATTAATCAAAATTGAATTTGCGCAGCGATTAATCTTTGTAGGCCTGTTCACATAAAAATTTTCCGACGGAATGCTTATTTCATTAAAGGCCTCCGTATTGCTCCTAACAACGATTAGTTTGTTGTGCTGATCCTTATTAATTATTCCTTTGTCCGAATTTAGGACCATGGACGAGATTTAAGATATAAGACAACCAATATGTTGACCAATCCTTCGAGGCTTTATCGAGCAGTGTTATGGACTGTTAGCTCAAGCTGAGTACCAAATGATCGCCTGTTTCGGATAACATACCATTATTTATTGTTTTAACACTAGCGAGTAACTGGTTATGACACAAAATTTGAAAATGAATTATTTTGCTTAGTGTACATTCCGAGGCGTTGATATGAAAGACAATGAGAGCCATTATGAAAGCAATAATTATGAGCAAACCACCTGAAAAATTGAATAGGCTTGGCTTCAGAATGCTTTACCAAACCACCATATTTAGGAAACAGCATTTTCATAAATTTTCATTTTATAAGAAATTTAATATGACAAATTTGTGGAGTATATTTTTAGCATTCTGAAACCAAAGCAAACGGATATACATAGTATCAGACCTCTAGCCAAGAACCCTACGGTGATTAAATTAACAAAACAGGGCAATCTCGAAAAAAAATCAGTCACTTTCTCTGATGTTTGCATAATTTTTCTAAGCTCTGTAGGAAATAAAGCGAAACTCGTCGTAGAGCAGTTTCGAGGAAAAATAACTATGATCCCCTTCATCATAGATTTTCCTGAGGCATTTTATATTTATTTTGTCAAACACAAAATCGAGGGCTCACGATATTCCTGGCTACAGATCTTGACCAATATAACTGTCAAGCGTGATATCATATAATAATATTCTGCTTAATTGACGCTACATATCATGGCATAATAAAGAGAACAAAAAAATAAAAGCAGGAATCGTTTAAATTATTGGTTGATTAGAATCCGTTCATATAACTGACTGGAACATAAATAAGAAAAGAAATGAGCAAGGAAAGTGGCAATATCAAAAAGTGAAATGAAAGTTCCAATTAGGGGACATATTTACATAATTAGTGAATGGTGAAAACTTTGCGAAATAAATTCAATTTGCTAAACTGTGGTTTTGTTGCATCCGAGACTTCTGATATTTCTCAATTCTTTTCAATTTTTTCCGAGATGCACGCTTGATGAATTTCCGAATTTTGAAAGTCGATCCGTCTGTAGGACCTAATGTGCGCACGACTTTGAATGGCGAGAGCGGACGAGGATTATGAACCTAAAATTAGTCTTCCAAAAATATTCCAATAGACTTATGGAAAATTTCCAAGAAAAACACTTATAGTCACTTCTTTGCTAAGAATTTAAAAGTGATAAGTATAAATATAATATAAAAACTAATGTATAAAGCTAATATTGTGTATATGATAAAATTTCGAATTGAGCCAGCAAGATAAACAAATGTAAGCATACGTTCAATAGTGTGTGAGCGACGTAAACGCAATCATCCTGCCTTTTCACAGCTCTGCCAGACCTGTTTTTCTGTTTAGTAGATTGGGACTTTCCCACAGCATAGCTTGATGCTGAACTTTGCTGCGATTCTTCATCGTTTGATTCATAGTCGAACAATCCTTGGCGTCCAATAGTGCGTCCATAGAATATCTATAATTTAAGCATTTAGTAAAAAAATAGTAACAAACATGAAGTCATACCTCTTGAACATTGTATTTCCTGGCATTTGTTCTGATGTTTTCTATTCGGGTCTTGTATCTTGCAATGACTTTATCGTTCAATGCACAAATTGCCTAAATAAGCAAAAAATGATAATGCTTGTATATAAATTAAGTGAATTATGGATTCAAATTAGAATTTATCTATAAAATATATAAATTAGAATCCCCGTACTGAAAACCGCCTACCACACGAAATGGTGGAAAATGGGCAGTTTTTCTAATAAAACGAGATTTTGGACCACCCTGCATATAAAGTTTCCCCCGCTGGATAATTTCATCCGTTACCCGAAACAATGAATTCACCTTTTAATTCAATCTAGTCTTTCAATATACGTCTCCTTACATTTCTTATCTCATTTTCACTAATTGTATCCACCAAAATGTCTATAACTCATTTACTATTAGATTTGGATCTGCTAGTGTATGAGCACAAATTTGTGTATTTTTCGCAAATTTATTTGAAAATTAAAAACAAATATTTTAAATGATGTTAAATAAATATATGCATTGCGTTTACATTTTCAGCTATGGTTATTCTAAAGAATTTATCAAGTAAAGTCTTCCGATATAATTCGTTGCAAGAAAGTCAAGGAATTTTTCAGCAAATGCACGTTTAAGAAACAATCACGATCATGATAATTCTATCACGTTCAAGAAACTATCTAATAAGAGAAGCGAGAAATAAAAACATTTACCATATTTAATTTTTTGGTTGCTTGCTCTTTTTGTTCTTATGTTTAATTATTTACATGAAAATACTTACATCTTTTGACAAAGCATTTTGCCCTGTTGTAACTCGGGAATTATTGGAGACGGAACATTGTGTTGGAATTGGAATCGAAGATGCCGGAGGTTTCTTGGAGTCATTTTTTGTCTGAAGTATGAGAATGTAACAAATAATGTTTAGTTTCCATCACTTACTTCGGCTGCAATTTCGATTCTCATCGCGCTTTTTCTGGGTCCGGTCACCAAAAGAGACGACGTATTGGCTGCCAAAGCTCTTCTTTTACCCACTGCCGCCAATTTCTTTGGCGGCTTCTCACGAAATTTCTGGGAACATTGTTTCTTTTCGATAGCTTGAGAGCGGCTCACAATTTTTTTTGAAATCGTTCGACTTGTTGAAATTAGGCCGTTTTTCTTTGGCTTCCTTTTTTCTTCTTTCGCGATGATAACGGGTTTCTCCTCTTTAATTTCTGGAATAGATCCAAATTTCAATGAAATTATTTAAAATTTTTTGATTATGATTAAAACAATATTTTTTGTTTTACCAGGTGTTATATTTTGATGTATACATACCAATGCATTGCTAGCTGAGTAAATAAAGGAAAGACAACGCCGATAACTTAATTTAATGTGGAAATTATATATTTTGTTACACCAGCAGGATAATAGCAGTGGTTATTTTATAAGAGGCTAAACATTTATTGTCAACCAGTTTTTAAATCCGTACAGCAAAGGATCATACTAGTCAACCTAAAGTTTTCGGCACTTTGAATTTGGTCCGGCCGTATTATCGATAATCACGGGTATATTTATTTTCATGATATAACTTATGCTCGTGGATAAACAATGATTGCTAACATTAATTCTGCTCATTCTAGTAAAGCAAAATACAGCATTAGGTTCGCACAGTACAAAATTCCAAATGACTAACTCTAACTATAAACATTTTGAAAAGAATCTTTATAATAAACCATATGACGAATAGAGAATACCCTACAAAATTTATGGCCAATGCTAAGGAATTGAAAAGTTTCCTAATATGTTTAGTAAAATTTTCTAACCTTCCATTTTAACATCGTCGGATTCACTTGAGCTAATCCGAGCCAATTTCCTGAGGTTATTCCTGGTCATAGGAGGAACCGGCACCGCGGCTGTTTCATTAGACGAGCTGCCTCCGGAGTCATCGTTCTGTTCTTCTTTTATTCCTTCATCGGTTGCTTCAAACTCCTCTTCCATTTTAATTGATACTTGACTCCTACGCCTAGCCGTTGTGCCAGGTGGAGATGAAGCTTCCTGCTTAAGTCTATTCTTGCGACGATTCATTTCTAGTTTCCCCACAGGAATTTGGACTTGCATTTGTTCGCAAATTGTAGATATAATGTGAGGTATTTGCGAATTGAATCTAAAAAGATGTTGATAGCATTCTGATGCAAATATACAAAATTTCTTACTCTGGATAGATAACCTGAGAGACGTATTGGTTTAATTCTTCGTGGCCAAATACGAATCGCAAAAGTCGGAGTTTTGGTATTATCTAAAACATGAAGCTATTAAGTAAAATATGAAATAAAATATGTCATGATTATAATAGATATTTTTAGCATTTTGTAAAAGCGGTCGTTATAAAGAATTCATAATTTACTAATAGAAGAATTAAACTATCAGCGTTTTTTTTTTACAATGGACGTATTAAAAAAAGAAGCATGGACCGCAATAATAGTATGAAAAGCGCTTTAATATGCTTATAATTTTAAGAGTCACTCATGGTAGCATAAAAACTTACATATAATTCATCTATTGTAATATCAGAGGTAGAACTAGCACGAAACAATTCCAGTAAACAAATGACTTGAATTTCACATAATTTTTCTTGTGCACTTAGCGAGCCAGTTGAACTCTGCTTTAGTTCTTCGTTTGTGTCTAACACAAATTGCCGAACAAATTCCGCTACATTTTCGCCACATTTTGTGATCCAACTCGTCGTGGAAAAGTACAGAGCTAGTGAACTAAATTTAAATAAATTAGTCCCATGATACAAATCGACATAATTACGAGTCGTGGATAGAATTTTAAAAAACCAAATGTTATCTAATATTAATAATTGGCTTGATAACCTATACCACGAAAATTCTGAGCAGAAAAAATTTAGAAATTATTCTCTTTTTCGATTAAAAGTGCTTTTTCTGGTTAGTTTGAATTATACGCAAGCTAAAATAATATTAGAATGGAAAATATATATACAGAAAAACAGGAATATGGAAAATTTCGCAAAAAGGGCCATAATTATGACAAAATATTTACTTACTTTAGCAGAATATAATAGCATTCAGAAGCGGACGATTTCTCTTTCACAACTTTTTGAAGAAGAAGTTTAAAAGTACCCAGCAACTCGGACTCATGGCAATCTAAATTATATTAGCGAAGATTTATTTAGCGAAGGTTTTTATAAAACTCACTAATAATGACACATTCTCCGCTGTTGTTAGTTACATTGCTTCCAAGTTTTATCCAGCGTTCAACTTTGCCATTTTGAGAATTTTCTGAGTTACTGCGTGATTTTCCAGGAGAGCCAGGAAATGTGAAGAATTTGGCAGTTTCTTTAAAATCAATCGGAGAGTTGACAAGCTTAGTTGCACTTTGAGCGATAAGAGAATTTACTACGTCGTGAGGACATCGACTAGGAGATTTGTTTGAATGCAAGAAGTATTTTGTAATGAAGTTCCTAACATCGTCGTAATTTATGGCACTACGATCCAGTTGAATATGTGGTTGGCATCTAAAACTTTTTTTCATTTTTGTTTCCAAGTACTTCTTATGAAAATAGTTTTTGGTAATTTTCATGGAAAATGTTAAGTTAAAAAATCATCAAAAAACTGAATTAGTCTAAAGTCAGAGGTAAAAATCTTTGAACAGAAAACACACTAAAAACTAAACCGTTTTCAGCGATAATTCAGTTGAGAATTTTTAAATACCCTCTCTTCAAAATTCATGTTTACTTTTCAATTTTTAAAGTACTTTCAGTATTTTATCCATTTTCACGTGAATGAAAAGGACAATAGCACAAATTAAAAATAGTCGAACTCATAGTTATATTGAAATTCCAATCTCAGAAAATCTGAGTTTACCCTAAAAAATTCCTAAATCAATGCAAGAAAATCAATAAAAATATAGCATTAATTCCATTAGATTAGTTTTATAAATTTTCATGAAATTAATATAATATTTTCCTAAATAAGGAACTAGTTTATAATTTTGTTACAAAAAATTTGTGTGAATTATTAAATTTAATAAAACCTCTTCGAACATGAAAAACTCACGCTTGAAAGAACAGAAATACAGCATCTTCGAAAGAAGACCCATCACCAGAAACCATCGCGAAGGACCGCTCACAGAAGCATTATAGGTATGAATATTCCAATTTGTCGGATCTGCGGATCCTTCGCGGAATTGCGGCAAGAAAAAAGAGTGCCGTTGTCTGCGCGATAAATGCCAAGCAACAACGACGACATTGGCCAAAATCCAATTGATAAAGTGAAGCCAAGGATTTCGTGGTGGGACAAAATTGTGGTTCAAAGTTTGTAAGTGTGGCGATGCTCTGTGCATTCTCGAAAATGTATTATAGGAACTTGAAAGTTTATACACTTTGGGACCTGTAATTAACAACGTTGTTGGGAAAAAGTTCATACAGGGTGATTCAAAAAAGGAAATTTGTTCAAATGGCTGTGAAATAGCGATAAGTAATCGATATGACAAGCGGTCTTTGTACCTGTCCAACAAAAAAAAGATCACCCCGAAATCATGTCGGAAACCTAAAAATCTGAGGGGTCAAAAATCGCAAAAATGGCCATTTTTTGGGGGGGATTTTTGGGGTAAAACTGAAAAATTGCGAACCCGCAGGCAAATCGTCTCAGACGACCATACCGCTGAAGAAAAAGTTGTTCAGTGAGTCGAATGCTACCCAAAAACACAATTTCATCAAGAATAAAATTTTTTCAATTTTTCGTGTTTCATGTGGTCCCCACATGGTTCAAAAAATCGATTTTCTAAAAAGTTCCGAAATTTTTTGGCTAATAGTTTCTTAGGGGTATTTCGATGCGCTGATCGCGAATCTGCAACAAGATTTCTGATATCGCATAAAAAAGTGACATTTTTCGGTGAATAATGACCAATTTTGTCCAAAAATACGAATTTTTGGTCATTATTCACCGAAAAATGTCACTTTTTTATGCGATATCAGAAATCTTGTTGCAGATTCGCGATCAGCGCATCGAAATACCCCTAAAATGTCATATTGAAATAATAAAATTAACATGAAAGCACAAAAATTTTGACGTTTTTTCAACTATCCTGTTATACACCCTATTGTATAATCAGATGCATCTTTGATACACATTTTTGCGTTTAAACGCAATTTATTTCAAAATTAACTTATCGCATTTATGAAATTGCATTATTTGAGGACTGACATTTCATTTTTTGCTTTGTTTGTGTTCATAACATCTCCCAATTGTTTACATTTCCAATATGTTCCTATTTCGGCGCTCGATATACGTTTTTATTATTTATTTACACAAAGGTGACCAGAAAAGACAAACGAATTATACGTGTAAAGTAATGGTTATACTCACTTGACACACTACTCAGTTCCCTACCGTGTACACAATTAAGGAAACAGGATTATTAAGGAAATAATGCACTTACGGAAATATCCCTAACCTACTCTGAACCTATAGTTGCAAATTGGTTTAATGCCAATTGGTTTTGTGCCAAGATTTCGAGCAAAAACAGTTTTAGTTACAAATTCGATAATGATTCCAACGCCAAAAATGGCAATATCGAATTTGGCTTAATGCCAAAATTCTGCACAACAATGAGCCGATGCCAAAATGGTATAAAATGTGCATTATGTCGATTTCTAACGTTCTGTAAAGAACCTCGGCTTCAACCAAAAAATTGCAACTATAAACTATTTATTACTAATCTACAAAGATTATTAGACTTTTGCTAAGCATAAGAAATATTATAAAGGTATATTACATTGTTTTTCGGTACAATGACGGCTAAGTAAATCAAATGGATTAAAATATGAATATGTGAAATGGAATAAACATTTCAAAAACAAATAAAACAGAGAATACTTTGTTTATAAAACAATATTATTATTTAAGGTGAAGATGTGCGCGTCTGAAGCGATCGTAGAAAATCAACAATTCTACATAGAATTTTACATTATTATGTGACAGCAAGGAGGCGGCCGTTAGAAACTATTGGGCGAATCAGATTTCATAAATTAATTCTGTATGCAATTTTTGAGAATCTCTAGGACTTTTGTGAAAACAAAAGTTGGCTCAAATTTTCATAATTTCTAGGAATTCCCAAAATCTTCCGTGTTTACTTAATTACGAGAAAAGTTTGAAAAATGTGAAAGTAAGAAATAACGAAGTTTTTAAATATTTCTTTCCGCGAAAAATATATTTTGAGCAAATAGGGAAGCTTTTCTCGAAAAAAGACGCATAATTTTTGCAATTATTTAAAAGAAACAGGCAATAATTTTAGCGATATAATTTTTTATTTTAGTAAAATGTTTTACTGAATTTTATCACGCTTAAAATTTGGTTTGCATATGATGGCGGTTTTTGGTGAGCTAAATTGAAAGAAGCTAGCGAATGACTTAATGAAACTAAAGATAAGAAACATAAAACTATGTGCATTAGTAAAGATTCCTAAGAAAACGGAAAAGGAAATCTGATCCGACGTCGGCAACACTGGCAATACAAACAATGGAGGAGGAGGCGAGGTGAGCAGGGCAAATGACGGTAGAAAGGAGGGCATAAAAGATTCAATACCTTTGCGTTCAGTCAGACTTAAATCCTTTTTCGAAATGATTTCATGAAATCTATTTAGCAAAATGCCAAGCATTTGGATCTAACACCATATATGCTTTCGAAAATTTTCACGTTTTGACACTTTAAGCGATTTGTAGCGCACCATTGTTTGCGCGCTGTCC
The DNA here is from genome assembly GCA_022814885.1 of Ditylenchus destructor. NCBI lineage: Eukaryota > Metazoa > Nematoda > Chromadorea > Rhabditida > Anguinidae > Ditylenchus > Ditylenchus destructor. Next base: position 327,392 of record JAKKPZ010000014.1, read on the forward strand.
AAAAAATTTCGAAACTTCAATCCGCATTTTATGCTTTGCTTTTTTCAACGAGTTAAGTACGCATTTTAAGGGGAAGGCAATTAAAACAGAGTGCTGGAGAGGGAACACATTATTGAGTGACAATGCATTGAGGTTAAAATCCAAATTTCACGCAGCAGCAGCTATATCGATGTGTGAATGGTCGAATCGGGAAAGTCGAATCGGGAATCCACTGAGTAGTTGGGGCCTTCTGTTTCTTTACGCTGAAGTCAGTTGAGCAGTTGTGTCTCCAACGCAGGATCGACCTGCTCGTTTGGATTGCTCAGCATCTGCTGAATTTCGTTGTCCAGGTGCAAGTCCTAGAAGTTAAAAAATTAGATTTTTATGAATATAAAATATTTCTCAATTTTTAATTTACAGTAAGTAACAAAATTTTTCGCTAACAATGGGCTAAATACGTATCCATCCCATAAAAAATTTTTTATCGAAAACTTAAAATGAACTCAGTTTTGGTATAACATTTAAATACTGAATTGAAAATTGTAAAACAGCGATAAAATTGGATTCTGACGTTTTATCAATTTTTATCTTTTCAACTTTTCTTTCATGTTTGGAAGATGCAAACTTTTCCACTGGTCACACGTAATTCAAAATCGACTACCTGCAGGTCCTGAAAGCAATCGAGTGTGCCATCGGCGCCAGTAAGCACGATATTTGGTATGGAATTCATGTCAAATGTATCTGGACTCGCTGAATAATGTCGGGACTGTGGCGTTGGGGTCCACTGTTGTCCTCGCAGAAGTACGTCTTTCTCCATTCGTTGATCGGCTGGACTTGTGGGCGCTGACTGAGATGCCATTTGACCTCCGCCACCACAGTCCGCTGGAGTCGATAAGCGATGCTGCAGAAAACTGCTCTGTACCTGTGATTGTTGCCCTGCGCAGGAAGCGTTCTGCATTTGTTGATGTTGGACCTGGTTTCCAGGAGATTGATTTCCGAACTGCTGGTTATGTTGCTGCATCAGACTCGCGTGCATGTTTGGAAGAGAACCAACCGATACGTCCTGACCGGGATTACTGCTGAGTTGCTGGCAGCCGCCTAAAAACGGAATGCGTTAAATTTTGGAGACTCATAATAATAATTTTTCTGTAAAACTCATGTTTTGAATAAAATATATTTATAAAAGCGAATTTTGAACGTTTCCCCTTTAGTCAATTTCGGGTTCACGTATGCATTTTCCTTTTCATCTCAAAGCTCGCTTTATGGTGTGTTATCCAACCCTTCAAATGCTCACCTGGTGAACCAAGAGATTGATGTTGTTGCAACTGCTGATGATGATTGTTTGGTACAGAGGAGGGCATCATTTGCGCTTGGCCGTTTCCAAATTGCTGCACATTTAAGGCAAACTGCATTGCGGCTGGATAAGTGGGCACAAAACTGGTCACATGAGCTGAGGTTGGGGCTGAGCTGGGCGAGCCAGCGCCACAGCCCCCATTCATGTTACGATATAGATCTGGACTCCACTGACCACCGCCTGCCATTGTGGGCTGGTTGTAAGGATAGGCATTGTGGGCAGAGGCGGCAGTTGCGGCGGCTATTGCGTTCATGTGAATTGTGGGGTCACTTCGTGCTCTAAAAAATCACATAAAATTTCCACAAAAAATTCTTCACCAATAGCATATTTTTAAATTTTGCACTGTATTTGGGCTTTTCGCAATAAAAATAGATTTTGAGACATCCTCCACAATTTGATGACAGGGAGCAATTATACATTTCCTATTCAAAGAAAAGAAATTACCTCTCAAAAATGAACAACACTTTAGCATACTTTTCGTTTTTTACTTATTTTGTAAAACAATCTGCGTTACCAAAGTAAAATGTTGAGAGATACCGTTATGTAAAACATTCATATACTTTTGCAATATAAAACAAATTTTTGAAATGAAACACCCCGTCTTCAATGGCTTGTTAAGTTCAGAAGAAGAGAAGTCTTTAGAACTCTAAAGACTAGACTTTCAAGCTATATCTCTCTTCAAGCAATAACTCACTTCGACCAAGACGAATCAGGCGGCTGAAGATGCACGCTGGGCGACATCATGTTCCCCTCCAGGGGGTTTCCATGCAACGGAGGTATTCGCTCATTTTGTTTAGGCCTGTTCATATATGGATGATAATGCGAGCCAGGTGATCTTGTTCTGACATGACCTTGCCCTGCATTCGGCATTTGCCAATAGTTCCATGTAGAATAGTCCCCTACAGGCTGCTGCTGTTGTTGCTGAACCATTTGATGTACATTCGGCAGAGATCCACCTGGCCTGTTCCACGCCATAGCAAGCGGGTGAGTAGGGCCAGCGCTCAAAGTCGAAGGTGAGCAAACTCCTGGCGAGCCCACCATTCCAGCCGAGTTGGGCATATTTGAAGAATCCTGCATATTGTTGGCTGAGGAACATGGTATATAGTTTCCGGGACTCGGCGGTGTTTTATGTGACGTGATGGCTCGCACATCGCGCATCACACTGTGAAACTGCCTGAAAATAGACGCAAATAATATTTCACACGTTTATTAATAATAAAACGGATGACATACATTTTAAAATAATTGCCTTTAATAGTCGTAAAATAATCAAGATCTTGTGAAATGTTTGCAAAAATGTAAAACCAGCAGAAATAGGAATGGACTGCCTAGTCATACAAAAATGGGAAAAACCTAGAAGGATAAAGCCCGGCGATTTAAAAAATTAACGTTCAGTTTCTAAATTTTCTCCAGATTGCAGTTTCCCACTTTTTATTTGCGCGAGATTTAATCTACATTTAATAATATTGCTCTTTTTCTTGATGTTGCTTTCACTGGAAACAAAACAAGAAAATTTTTCTTAAATTTGTTTAAATTTAGATGCACAAAGAGATCGGCTGATGGAAGAAAATAGGCTCATAAAAGTAACTCTAAAACACCTTTTAATAAGCCCTAAGTGGGATATTGTCTCGCTATGCTCCATAACAGCTTACTCATATGTCTCAAATCCCGCGAAAAGTTTTAATCAATACACCTAAACGATTGAGACTTTAATCTGGTGACGCGTAGAGGACGAGGGATTACGTGATAAACAACAAAATTGATTCGAAATGGAGCCCAATAACCACTCTCATGTTTCAAAAGTACAACCCCTGAGGTTCTATTAAAGTGCTAGCAACAAGTCTGAAAGGAGTGGGATGCCTTTATTTTAATGGCTTATATGATACATTTGCAACAAAAACCTACTCTTGTTCTTCATTTTGCTTCCGCTCGAGAATCGCGATCTTTTCACTGAATTTGCGTGGCGTTCCTTGCGACATCCTAAATTGAGTTAATTAGCCTTAATTGAGTGTTCGAAATGAATCAAGAGTACACTGATAATGAAATATATCACGACAATTCACTGTTCCAAAAATAACGGTTCACCGGTTAAAAGTTTGCACCGGCAGCAGAAAGCATGACCTCCTTTGAAGTTATTTATAGTCAGCCATTCCACTTTAGTGTCTCGACACGAATCGGTACGGTGGCGTTCAAATTTGAAATTAGTTTTTATAGCCAAACCACCGACGAGGCGTGAAAGGGAAAGACGGCCGCTTTGAGAGAAAAAGAAACACGGAGTGCTGTGCCAATGATATTCTTGGGGCGCCTTGACTTACAATAATTATTTTTGGAAGTTTTCTTTTTTATCGATTTGTGGTTTTGTATGGGAGTGCTAACTATTCGCTACCGTTTAGCTTCTATTTCGAAACGATATTTCTCTAGTTTATTCGAGTACGTTGTTCGGCTGTTAGTGGTTTATATAACCCATTTTGATAAAGTAGTAACGAGATTCACAAGATTTTGATTGGAATGAAATTCGAAATGGGAACATACGTTTTCATTTTTGTAATGGAAACTTCTAGAATGTATACATTATACTTAGTCCCGAATTTCTTTGAAAGAATAGAAATTTGGATTTTTCGTTTTGTCGGCCATTTTATCTTTTAGTACCAATCAGTGCACTCCTAACGGAATATTTTAGTGTACGATATTTCTAGCAAAAAAATTTGAATGAGAAATTGGATTTGGTGAATTGTGTCTGCAATTGTTTTGCATTTAATAATGAACAGCTTTCGAATTTATGTTTATAGCATAATATTCTAGAGCTTTTTTGAATGACTTTTGTAATTCGTTTCCGTTTTGAAGTTTTTCTTAACTTATCTCAGCAAAATTTATTCATTAGTACAATCGTAATCCAAACCATATAAAAATTTACAGTGTATATACGATAAATTATCCATATTGTAAATTTTCACAATTTCAGGACTGGCAGTTTTAACTAACCCAAGATCGAAGATGACTTCCTCCGCGATTCTAACTGAAGTGTCTACAAACCGAAGCTTTAATGGTTACCAAAAGGTTTTCGAACATAAAAGGTATTTTTCGATACCTTTAATAGTGTTAGTCATCATCTTAATTTGAGCAATCAGCTCGGTTGTGATATGAAGTTTGGTGCCTACATTCCGGATCACGAGCCTGAACAGAAATTGCCAGTGCTCTTTTACCTATCAGGTTAGTGTAAGAAATTCCATAGGACTGCCCAGCGGCTTCGCCGCACGGCGGCGCCCCTGGTCATCCAGGATTTCCGGAAGCCATAAATCCCGGAATTCGCCGATGTACCCGGCGAAACCGGTACCAATCGACTCAGCTCGCCGAGAGGAAGCGATTCATGTATCACACGCCCGGATCCGAGCGGCGATGGGTGATCTGTGACCTGCCGAAATCCAGGATTTTCCGGATTGCCGGAAGCCATAAATCCCGGAATTCGCCGATGTACCCGGCGAAACCGGTACCATTCGACTCAGCTCGCCGAGAGGAAGCGATTCATGTATCACACGCCCGGATCCGAGCGGCGATGGGTGATCTGTGACCTGCCGAAATCCAGGATTTTCCGGATTGCCGGAAGCCATAAATCCCGGAATTCGCCGATGTACCCGGCGAAACCGGTACCAATCGACTCAGCTCGCCGAGAGGAAGCGATTCATGTATCACACGCCCGGATCCGAGCGGCGATGGGTGATCTGTGACCTGCCGAAATCCAGGATTTTCCGGATTGCCGGAAGCCATAAATCCCGGAATTCGCCGATGTACCCGGCGAAACCGGTACCATTCGACTCAGCTCGCCGAGAGGAAGCGATTCATGTATCACACGCCCGGATCCGAGCGGCGATGGGTGATCTGTGACCTGCCGAAATCCAGGATTTTCCGGATTGCCGGAAGCCATAAATCCCGGAATTCGCCGATGTACCCGGCGAAACCGGTACCAATCGACTCAGCTCGCCGAGAGGAAGCGATTCATGTATCACACGCCCGGATCCGAGCGGCGCAGCGAAACTTGCCCTTTTACGTGACACACGGATGTCACGTTTTCACGTATGTCAACCCCAAATCTGACATTGATAACCCCCCCTAAAATCATGGGTTTTTGGGTGGTACTCGCGAGTTTGGGGTCCGGGAGTGTCAAAAAGTGGGTTATTCTGCTGGGGGGGGGGGGGGGGGGGGGGACGGACACCTATCAACTTAGAGGGACCCGATATTTGTAAAACATCACTAATAAGTTTCCGACAAATAGTAAATAGAGCAGTTTTTCAGTTTTTACACTTGTAAAAATATTTATTCGTGTTTTATATTAATGATAATTGACCGCTTACCAAAATGATAAATTTAAATTCCGTTATTATAAAGGTAAAATTTGCTCTCCATGAATCGTGTAACTTTACATTAGCTATATCGCTAATTTTTCAAGAGGTAATTAAGTGAGCATCACTTAATATTTTGAAACCATTGCGTTGTGCGAGACCGTTATATGAATTTATTACAGCAAATAAGTTGTCGAAATTAAGCAAAATTGGGTTTCAACTGTTTTAGCCGCATGTTGAATATAGGACCTTGAATAAAAACTATTATCGGTAAATTATCCCCCCCAGTAAGCTAGCCCTGTTAGTCCGTCCGTCCGAACATGGCCGTTAGACCACTTCCAGCGGGTATATCTGGGCAAGTGATAGCTTAAAATGTTCGTATAGACGAGCTGAGTATGTTTTTAGCAAAATTTAGACAAAATGTAGACTAAATTTAGACAAAATTTTTTAGACAAAAATTTTCAAAGGCCTATTTTTGGCTGTCTGGGCATTCTTGATACACCGTTTTCGGTGTAAGGTTTCTGTCCCCAGTTTTTTGGGAGGGCATTCTTGATACACCGTTTTCGGTGTAAGGTTTCTGTCCCCAGTTTTTTGGGAGGGCATTCTTGATACACCGTTTTCGGTGTAAGGTTTCTGTCCCCAGTTTTTTGGGAGGGCATTCTTGATACACCGTTTTCGGTGTAAGGTTTCTGTCCCCAGTTTTTTGGGAGGGCATTCTTGATACACCGTTTTCGGTGTAAGGTTTCTGTCCCCAGTTTTTTGGGAGGGCATTCTTGATACACCGTTTTCGGTGTAAGGTTTCTGTCCCCGGTTTTTTGGGAGGGCATTCTTGATACACCGTTTTCGGTGTAAGGTTTCTGTCCCCGGTTTTTTGGGAGGGCATTCTTGATACACCTTTCTTGATACTTAAGGGCATACTGATACACAGTGGAGTACTGTGGTCGGGCGCGGAGCGCCCGACCCTCCCCCTTGGAATGTGAGGGAACTTAGAACATATACTCCCGAACAACCCCTTACTTCCGAACAACAGCTGCTTGAGGGCCGAAGGCCCGAAATAGTCTCATGCTGCTCTACTCCCGAACAACCCAATCTGACCGCTGATGGCGGTGGGCATACTGATACAGACGAGGGCATACTGATGGCGGTGCGCGAAGCGATGACGAACCCAATCTCCCGCTGTGCACGCTAACCGCTTCCTAGCGAAGTGAGGGCCGCGAAGCGGCCCCACTTCGCTAGTACACCTTATTTCGAACCTTTAATGATTTTGGATTAAATTGTTTCTCGTACTTATTTGCTCTTTTTGGTTAATTTTATCTATATCTAATTGTAACTATGTCGTTTAGACGCAGCAGTGTATTTTTGTCTAGTGTAAGAGTTATTCAAGAGAAAAAGAATGAGACAAAAAATCCCTTTCTGCATGAAATATTTAGCTAAATTATTAAATTATCATTTTCTAGGTCTTACCTGCACAGAAGCGAATTTTTTACAAAAAAGTGGCTGTCAACGATTTGCATCTCAACACGGAGTTATCGTTGTGAATCCGGACACGAGTCCTCGGGGAGTCAAAGTGGAAGGTGATGACGAGTCTTGGGATTTGGGTGTCAGCGCTGGCCACTATTTGGATGCAACAGAGCCGAAATGGGCCAAACATTATCGAATGTATTCATACATTGTGGAAGAGTTCGTGCCACTCATTTTCAACCAGTTTCCTGTAGACCAAGCAAAAGTTGGAATTTTTGGACATAGCATGGGAGGCCATGGTAAGTTTTTGCATGCTTATGTTGAACACATGATATTTTACTGTATGACAAAATTATTGTTGTATAGTTACAAACTATAATTTTCCACATATATCCTGGCTAATTTATATCCTGTAATTAATTGATAAAGAATCAAGGTAGGATTAGGATTAATGACGTAAAGATTGATTCGGTTTAATATTTCGATTCTGATATTTCCAGGCTAGTTGGGCCATTGATCATTTCACACAGAATTTTGAATACGCAAATATTATTTAAAAAAGTTTAAGACAAAGTAGAGAGTAGCATGGACTTAATGTCAACAAAATTTTATCCAACTGTTTACATAAAACATATTCTTATCAATTTGCGCTTTTAGGTGCCTTGACTATAGGACTGCGAAACCCGTCTGTATTCAAGTCAATCTCCGCTTTTGCCGCTATATGCAACCCTTCCGCGGCTTCTTTAACCAATAAAGCCTTCACTGCCTATTTGGGAGAGGACCGATCAAACTGGGCCAAATATGACTCCGTGGAAGTATCGAAAGTGTATGCCGGCCCGAAGCGAACAATCCTATTGGATCAAGGAACCGCCGACACCTTCTATACGGGCAAAAACCTCTTGCCGGAGAATCTTATCGAAGTCCAGAATCCGAACATAGAATTCGATTTTCGCCGCAGAGAAACATATGATCACAGCTACTTCTATATCGCCACATTCATTGAGGAACACTTCCAATTCCATGTGAAATCTTGGAACAGCGGTAAGCTTACAGTAATTTAAAGAGAGGTTACAACTTTATATAAAAATCGAGTCATTATACGAATATTTAAATTTTTCCACCTGCCACATCTTAGGATTCCGTATGAGGGAGTAAGGTTTAATTGCCTCCGGATCCCACCTTTTATCACTTCACTATATGATCTATGAAGTTTTTCGTAAGAATGGAAAACCTCCAAATGGGTTTGAGCTTTTCAAAGACAAAATCCCATTTGGCGGTTTTCCATTTTTACGAAAATCTCCATAGATCATATAGTGAAGCGGTAAAAGGTATGATCTTTGGGGAATTAAACCTTCCTCTTTTACTCGGAATTTTGACCAATATTCCTTTAACGACGGCCCCCTACCGAAGATATTAGTGTGTATGCTATTTATGCTGATCTTTACTACAATACCCCGTGAAAATGTTTTATTTTAGCATTACGGAAATGTTATTGTGTTCCCAAAGGCGTTGATTACGTATTTTGTTGAGAATTAGGGATTGAAAAAGTTGCTCTGTGATCCAATCTTATACGTGGGTATTTGCCCACTTCAATCTCGGTACAATCTGTTTCTTTTTGAGCGCTCCTAAAAAATTTAACTGCAAATCCCAGTAATTTCGCTTCAAACTAAGGCTTCGGAAAGAAACTAATTTTACTGCTACTTTTATTTGTAAACCATTTTTAAAATAAAAATCTCATTAGTTTTTTCAGGTTCGTAAATGATGACGCTAGTTAACCGAAGTACCAATTTGTATCAAATACGGGAAATATTAAAGTCTTGCCTTAATAACATTACTTTACAAATGATTCCAAATATATTTATTTTATGATATTGTTTTGTTGTAGAATTTGATTCGTAGAAACTTAATAAAGATAATTTCACAGTTATGTTGCATTACCTTCGTTTGATATATATAAGCGCACTTTGTTTTAATGTAAAATTAAAGCCTTAATAAAGTTATTTTTTATTTGAGTTTCATTGTTATATTGCTATGAGTATATGTCTCACTGGAATATCTGATCTCGGTGTTTCGTTCATTTCATTGTGAATTTTATAATTACAGGTTGAAATGCCATCTTGCGAGGAAGAAGTTCTCAGTAAGTTTTTACATTTGAACAAAATTTTGCTTTATACAAACTCGTTTTAAGGAATTGGTAAGAAGCTGGACAAGATGGTTGAAGGAAAGAAGGAGGTTAGTTTCATATATTGACAAAAATTAATTCAGAATGCCGTTTTGGGTTATACTCATGTGCTTAGAAAGAAGTGAAAAATTTTGTGTGAAGCTACCCTTATCGATAACCGAACCTAGTAAATAAGAATCTTGACTCTTAGGATTATGAATATTGAAACACAATTTAAATTAATAGTAATTTGTGTTAAAATTTTTTAATAATTATTTTGAAAAATTTTTATATAAACTAGGAGTAAGAATAAAGTTTTATAACATGATAATGTTTGGTTTCGACCCTAATTCTAGACCAATTCCATGTTGCTTGGGTCATCATCAGTAGAATGACAACATGGTACTTAAACTATTTTATTCTTACTTTTCTTAGTTTTAAGGCTATACTTAAAAAGGAATATTGCTTAGACTATTTCAGCATAGTATTCACCCGGCTGAAATCGAGTGTTTAAAATACATACCTGTTTATTTTGTTCTGGTTGAGAGAGCCTAGTTTAAGGAAATGTCAATTATGCTTAATAAAGTTAATGTATTAGGGTCCCACTGCTTCGAGGATTCTCAACCCCACAATATCATTGGACATATTTTAGGAGAATGTAGGCTTGAGTTTTTCTCCATGATTCTTCCAGGAAATTCTATAGACCTAAGGTCAGAACTTAGTAATGATAAACTTGATTTTAGTGGTGACGATGTAGTTTACAAGGCCACGCTTCAGTACTGTCCCCACCGGAATCAGCCTAAAACCGATGTCAATCGACTCCACTCGGCCTGCTTATACCGAAAAAAATACTCCCATGCTCCGGAAATGCTTCTAGAACCTTCTAGAAGGTTCTATTTTTTTGGTATAAGCAGGACGAGTGGAGTCGATTGACATCGGTTTTAGGCTGATTCCGGTGGGGACAGATACTGTAGCGACCCCGTTTACAATTACAAAACAGTCTTAGCAATAAATTTATATCAATCCAAACTTAAAACGGTTTGACGAATTACATGTGCTCTGGGAATATACAAAGAGAGTTTGTAGAAATTAAGATTTCTAAGAATTTTAGTTCATGTACCATCCCTTCTATTATCACATAATTTTGGTTTTTACATAAAATTTACAAAAAGTGGAAAAGTAAAGATCGAGAATTATATTTTCATTAATTGATAACCGTTAAGAACGTAAAAGAGAGGAAATGTTTAGGATTAAAAGACAATTTTCATAGAAAATTGTCTACTAATATTGTCGAGAACATAGTTAATTGTGTGTTAAACATTGACTTCATAGATGGACGCAGCCGAGGAACTTATCGAGGCGCTTACTGAATTGCCTATTACTATGGATATTTTGACGGTATAATTTAGTATAGGTTATGTATATTTTTACGTTACGATGTTTTTAGAAGACCCGAATCGGAGTGACGATCAATAACTTGAGGAAGAAGGCAACTGACGAGAAACTTACCAAAAAGGCAAAATCGCTCATAAAACAATGGAAAGCCCTTCTGGAAAGCAAGTCCTCGTCGTCCACTCCGAATTCCAAAAAGCGTAAGGACAGCGATTATGCCGACTCAAATTCACCTGCGGACAGTCAACAATCTAAGGAATCGGAGTCCAGGACTGCTCATCTTCCAAAGACCAATGGACTTTCTGCGAGTGGAGATGAGGTGAGCAAAATTAAGTTTGCTATTCTAAAAATATTACGCTGAGACTATCTTTATTTTGGAAATTTGGCAAAATGCAAAAATATAAAACGAATATTAAAATTTTGATAGATTCGCTCTGAAGAAATTCGGCATATTTCTTAAAATAGATAAGTAATCATAACAGTTCTATGAAGCCACATAGTATATCGAGATTCGATGTTATTTGAAATTTAGGTTCGACAGAAGACGGTTGAGCTTTTGATTAACGCGTTGAAATCTTCTGATCTGCCAGACGGTACGCATGATCCGGAAGAAATTGCCATGCGCGTCGAAGAGAAACTTTTTGAGGTTCATCGTGGTACCGGTCCCAAATACACAGCCGCAGTACGAAGCCGAATATTCAATTTGCGTGATAAGAAGAATCCTGCACTTCGGGAAAATGTGTTGACCGGCGCCATCAATCCTGCGATATTTGCTGAAATGAAATCTGAAGAAATGGCCTCTAGCGAAATGAAGCAGATGAGAGAAAAATTCAATAAGGAAGCTATCGACGTTAGTTTATGGTTACTTTGCTAAGATCGAGATCTTAAATAAACCCCTTTATTATCTTGGAAAGACATTTATTGGCCTATAGTAAAGATCTACGGGGCAATGAGTGTCTCATTAGTATTACTCTTCCTGAATGAGTTGAAATGTGGATTACTATCAGAGTTTTTATTTTTAGGAGCATCAAATGGCAGTTAATCAAGGAACTCCTTCGGATATGTTCAAGTGCGGAAAATGTGGCAAACGAAATTGCACCTACAATCAAATGCAGACCCGCAGTGCGGACGAGCCGATGACTACTTTCGTGTTCTGCAGGGAATGCGGCAATCGCTGGAAGTTCTGCTAGAAAAGTACATGTCTCAAAATACCATAATTCTACCTATTTTATTTATTTGTCGGCAATGTTTGTTCCATAATGTTGTTGCTGATATTGGTTTTCTCTTTTGTGTTTTTACCGTTGTGTTTTCAATAAATATTTTATAAATACAACGCACTATACACTATTCAATTTGATTATCCCAAACTCACCGAAAACTCATAGGTATTTTCAGCGCAAAAATATGTATTCTGGGTATACTGCCTGTCGGAAGATAGTAGGTCTCTTTTGAATATGTAGAATTGAATTGGCGGCGTGACGCCAAATCAATTTAGAAGGGGGCTAGTGCAAATCTGATATTGCTAACCTCTTTTAAAATAAGATTTTAGAGGGGGTTAGCAATATCAGATTTGCACTATCCCCATTCTAAAGTGAATTGGCGCCACTGGCGAAAATTCAAATCGACATATTCAAAAGAGACCTACTATCCTCCGACAGGCAGTATACAAAGTTATATATTATACTAATACAATATCAGAAATACATAAAAGTTCCACAATGTATTTTATATGACAATGCAATTGATTCTATCTTCTATTTTCTTTGGATAAAATAGTGGCAATCAGGAAAGATAACTAAAATACTAGCGGGAACCTTCATTGGTGGGCTGGTGGCTCCGCCCCATCGCACTCGGGCATGGAGACTAATGAGACCGTTACAGAATGAATCAGTGAGTGAGCCGAATTTGCGGATTAAATAGTATGATTTCATATAAAGGATATGAAATACAGTCACATGTGGATTTCAATATTCAGCAATTTTGCTGCAAAATGAAACATGCCGATTTCACTGCTTTTTACGAAGGGACTCTTATCACAAAATCTGTTTCGAACTTCCGCGAATTTTTAAATTTAAAACGGTCATTTCAATGTTTGCGTAAGGGATAGTTTCGCAACATTTGAATGTATAAAGGTTATAAAGTGTGAGAATTTGAGAAAAGCATCATTCTTTAGCGGGTGATAACTAGGGTTCGTTCCCCCCCCCCCCGCCGGAGGCGGGGAACGGGGATCACGGGGATCAGCATCGGCGGGGACGGGAATCCCCGGGGAAATACGGGGAAATGGGCTTTTTTCAATTTTTTCACATTTTTTGGCCATTTTTTCAAATTTTTGCCCTTATTTTGTCATTTTTTCGGGTTTTATTTTGCACTTTTTGGTTATTTTTTCATGTTTTTGTCATTCTTTCGCAATTTTGATCAATTTTTACTGTTTTTGTTCATTTTTTCCAAATTTCGGCCACTTTTTCGTGGTTTTGTTCATTTTTTTCTAATCCAGATAATTTTCCACATTTTTCGTCATTTTTTCGAAAAATTATATAGCAAAAATCTCGACTAAAAAAGCGCCGCAGGCTAAATTTTTTTGAAAAAAATTGGCTTTCTCTTTAAAAATTGACTAAAATTTGTCATTAAAATAGATTATAACAGTGAAACTTTTGACTATAAGTTGAAAATTCCACAAATTTATGGCCCAAAATTTTGGAAAAACAATGAGACGTAATACAAAGTTAGAGACAAACTTTTTAAAATTAGACATGCTCAGAGAAAAATGACTCATTTTTCTAAATAATATGCAGTCGCGATTTTATTGTGTTTTTATAACAAATTCTATTATTCTATTTCAATTCTTCTAGAAACATTCGTTTTAATGACGTCAGACAACGAAACAATATGTAATCTTTTTGAATAGCTTTTCGAAGAAATATTCGAATGGGGGCAGAGAGTAATATAAAACATAGTGGGGTCTGGGGGCGATAGCCCCCAGACGGTGAAGAAAATTTGAGAATTGGGGTCAACTTTCTTTGAAAAATTTGAATATTCGTCGAAAATTTCCCAAAATTTTCGCCGACCGCGCCCTATCGGGCGCGGCCGGACGCATTCTTAGGGGTGCTTGTCAATCCCCGTTTCCCGGGGAACAGCACACGGGGAAGAGGGATCCCCGTGGCTCACGGGGAACGGGGAAAAACGGGGAACGGGGATCCCGGCGGGGGGGGGGGGGGAACGAACCCTAGTGATAACCTCAAAAATTTATTATTTTGCAGAATGGACAGTGACAGCCAACAGGTATTCACCAATTTTCTACCAAATTTCTTCGCCAAATTTTGGAAAAGAATCTCGATTTTGCTGCCTATATTTTAAGAGAGCTTCATGATCTCGAACTACCTTTCTTATTTCTAATAGAATAGTTTATCGGTATATCAAAAACGGCAGTTCTAAGTAGCTGAAACTCTTGCCAAAATATGTATTTTTGCCATTTTTGTTTGATAGAGTGGGAATTTTATTACATTTAAACCCTGATACTTAAATCTTGATATAGTCAAAAGTTGACAGGCAAAAGTTAGTCAAAAGTTGACAAGTCAAAAGTTGACAGTTGGCATTCCGAAGTGGATGACCCAATAAAAGTTACATGAATAAAGCCACTATATATTTTTGAAGAAACATTCCATAAAAGCGATATTTCTCATTCGTGAGTGAGGTTGGGAAGAAACTCCTATTTGAATCTGTGTTCGCTCTAAACAATCGCTAATGGTTCCCACAAACTTTTTTGCTCCATTTTTTAGATTGCAAGTCATAAATTTCTTCAAGAGCGGACCGCAATTATTTAAAAATAATGCTTTCTACTCCAAGACCGCTCAGATTGTGGTTGAAGGCCATGCATACCCAAACAAGTCTCGTGCATTAGCCACCCCCACTCGCCCTCTCTTTCGCTTTAGGTGATGTGTGATTTTCTCGCCCTATCTCTCTTTTCCTTTCTGGCACTAATTTTAGCGTCGCTCATGCCCAGCTCTAGCCTAATTTGTGCCGAAGATGGGTGAAAATGCTTTAAAATAGAGCCAAGTTCAAGGATCAAGAATCATGTGTGAGACACATGTTAGCAGACATTTTTCTAGTTGAAGTTGTTGAAGCATTTAAAAGTTGCCATATTACAAAGTTAATGTATCATAAATTGCAATTGGATGATTTCAGATAATAAAAATGGAAATGTTGCAGTTTATTACAAACGTTGCCTTTTAAGCATAAAATCTCACAAAACAGAAATATATGGCCATTTTTCTGAAATAATTTTTCATTTTCACAAAAATTCTTCCAAAACCAAAGAAGATCATTTACCAAACTGAGAATAGCGAAGATTTTTTAACATCCCAATCTCACTTCTTCTCTGCCTCTTTAGATAATCTGTGACTTTTCCGCTCTTGCGCCTCTCTCCTATCTTGACACCCAGTTTCAACTCAGCTTCTGGCCAGTCCTTGACACATTTGCGCCAAATCCTCGGGCCCTCCCAAAAAGCGGTGACACCCAAGGACTCTCGAGCTAAGGTATATAAGTGCACAGCGAATGGCCACCCGAGTCGACTTTATTCCCGGCGGCACATGGCCATATTTATTTTATTGGATTATATAATTCCTCTCTGCTCGCTCCATTGAACGTGCCGTCGCCCTCGCTTTTGGCGCCGGCTCTGACCAACTCATTTTTTGTTTTATTACCCGGTCGCCCATTCCTAAACAATGAAATGCCGAATTTTAAGTAGCCACTAGCCGGTAACAAAAATGGCAGCAATTGAGAGGTCGGAAGCCCATAGCTAGCTAAGCCAGCCAGAGGTGGAGCTCCAGGGATCCGGAAATATGGCCTTTGACTGCCATCGGCACTGCATGCTACTTCGAGGACCATTTTGAACTGAAAAGGTGGTTGCGGCAGCACTATATTGTCCAATTTATCAAAAAATTGCCTTCGACACTGTGATGGGTGGCGCTTTTTCTTGCTCCAGCAGCGCTTGTCACAACAGGTGTGTAGATATGGCCTCGATTTTCCCCAAAGATAGCTCGTCCTGCAAGTAAGTTGTTGATTTTAGATGGTTATAGAAAACGCTAGAAAATGTTTATGGTGTTAGCATATTCTATATTTGGAAAATTTTGAGAAAAAATTTTGAGTGAAAAATTTAGATAATTATGGTGAATAAGATTGTTCACTATTCAGAATATTGAACTTTAGATTTTCCGCCGAAATCTTCAAACTCTCCGAGAATCATCAGCAGTGGACCAAAGTTCATCCACGTGTGCTTTCGGTTACAGTCAGCAGAAAATTGGAGGAGACTGGATCAGTGTTGGAGTTAAACGCTAGCGATCTGGAAAATCAGCAAACATTTTCCTTGCCTATACCACAAGGTGTAGTTCTGAATCTGTTAGAAAAATTTTATATAATTTGGGCGTCTGCGGCATTTTACCTTTAAGTTCTTGATGCCTCTAGCGTTCGATAATAAAGAATATTGAAATTTTAAATTTTTAAATATCTCAAAGTGACATAATAGCAAAACGACTATGATAATTTTGTGTCAATTTTATGTTTATCGTATTATCATACCGCGATTTGACCCCTATATTTTGAACTGTACTTGAAGAGTTTTCTCCTACTAAAACATTTCTTTGGATAGTATATTCTAAAGAACATAGACCAAAAATGTCAGTATTCCATTTTATTGACATACTGTTGAAAAACAACTCCAGGATATGGGTTGTGTCAGTCAGCCTAAATTCTGGTGTGATCTTGTTTTCAATCTCAAAATTTCTATATCTTTATCAATTACATTGTTTACATACATCATTTCAGACTCCGAAATAAAGCGATATTCCAACCGATTTGTTTATTGGAAGGCCAATTCCAACGACATATTCGCACTGAATGTCGTGTCCGGCTCAGATGTGGACCGTCTATTTTTGGTGGCCTCTCCAGCATCTTCCTTATCCACTTCCACCACAAGCGGCAGTTGTGTGCCCACAGTCTCCCCTAGAGTTTCAGTTCATGTTGCGACCATTTTGACTATCCGCCACGGTATTGTGGTGGAAAATTTGCAACTGACTTTTACAAAGTCAATATTGTTGTTCGAATCGCCTAATTCCCTCAGAGTATTGGACGAACATGAGAACTGTCTTTTTACAACGCAGGCGGTTAGTTTTTAAATAAAATTAAGAACGGGATTGTATCTAGATAAACCTCTGTCTATGGGTATAATATAAAGTTTATGTTTTATAAATTAATTACCATATATATCGAAAACATTATTTCATTTGAAAATCTCATTTATGTATCACTTAAACTCAATTAATATCACTTGAAGCCTCTAAACATCATTTCTTAGAAAGAAGGAGATTAACCATGCCTTTTGACATTCACAATAAGAAACTTCAATTTCAGACCGAATGCGTTGTAAGTCTGAACCAAACACAATTAGTTCTTTGCCTTAGCTTTCCGTCCCGCGCATTGGTTGTTCAGTTTGCAGAAGTGGAACCTATGCGAACATTTTGTAGCGTTGTGCTCAATGAATCTTCTATGGTATGATTATATTTTTATGAAGCAACATTTTTGCCATAATTTGTACTTAAAAATGTATTGCCGATTTTCTTTAAAAAGAGTGCGTTTTATAGCTAAATTAAAAAACTTTAAAATGTTTGGCATAGGCAAAAATATAAAAAATTATGCTTGATTTAAAAATTACAGCATGAAATGAGGTTTTAGGCATTAAAACTGTGTCATCCATTGATCTGTTCAATCGGTGAATTCATTCAAATTCCTGTACTTTCTACAAATTTTTATAATTATCATTCAATTTTAGCATCTCGCAGCCAGCAGAGAATTCTCTGAAGTTCTTGCCTACCTGCAACATCGCCTGGATTTGGTTTCTCACCTAGTCAATGATGTCAGTTTTCTATTTTACGTACAATAACCACTTTAAACCTTCCAGTTACCTTATCACAATGCCAATGGTAAAACCAAATCGTTTCATAAGAACTCAAAGACTACTCCAAAGCGGTTCCCGAAACATATCTCTGCAAGTCCTCAGACAAATAGGACCTACCCACCGCATCCAAATTATCCGTCACATTTGAGCACCTATTCTGTGGCAGAAGTACTCTATACGCTCAAGTACATGCTCATTTATAGGATAGCGTCGTGGAAGAATTTGTTGCCTTATTCTGATTTTGTGGTATGTTTCCCTTATATGATATCCAAAAGTACTAGGGGGGCGTGCCAGTCTGGCTTCGCCAGACACGTGGGGCGGAGGAGCCTCGAACGGGGTTTGTCAGGGGAGCCTCGCGGCCTTCGGCCGCTCGAACGGGGTTTCCGATTTTTCAAAAAATTTCGAAAAAATTTTTCAGAAAAAATTTTTTTTCGTACCCCGGGGGTACCACGATAATTTTTTGACCCCGGATTCGGATTCAGCACCCCAAAAAACCCCCGGGTGCAAAAAATTAGCATCAGAAACGCTCTGAAATCGAAAATGCATTCCAGCAGGTTAGAGAAAAGAGAAATAGTGTGTAAAACTGCCCCAGGGCATAACTCTCGATAGAAACATCGGCTCAGCAAAATTTCAAAAAAACCCAGCCCTGCAGCTCATGGGGCGTCTAATGATCTATCACACGTCCCCAACGGAGTAACGCAAGGGAGTAATCGTTCAAAACTAAGGGACAGTACTAAAATACTAGGGGAAGGATGAATGCAAAATAGGTGCCTGCAAATAAACACATCATGACTGGGATGGTAACTTTTATACTTTTGAGACTGGGGGTATTACAAGAACATACCCAATGTAATATGTCTAAAACTTCAACTGGACCGCGATTTTCTGGGCTTACTTCTATTTTTGCTTCTGGGAACCCAGGTTTCTGAAAATTTAATAAAAATAAGTTGATTTTGTCGGACTGTAAGAAAATTCATTGTATGATTGTTCTTCTCGTTATCCCTTGAGCAAAGTAAGTATCAAAAGTGACCGCTGGAAAGTTAACCTTCTAAAAATTCCTCACTGAGCTTCGATTTTAATTTTATTGCTAAAATATAATCAGTGTATTTGAGTTATAAGTGAAAATTAGGAAAAATATTTCAGTGGTGTACAAATAAAATTAAGTACAATCAGTTATCAAATTGTATCCAATCCAATTGTTCACACATTTTATTTATTTTGTTATAGAATATGGTTTTTCCGTCCGAACTCAGAACCATGGTCAGTTCTTCATCCGATAAGCAATACATTGCTCATTTCATTCACCTCTCTTGTATTCTACACTCGTCTTTCGCGATGTTTGTATTTTTGTAAGGACAATTACTAAAATTTTCATTTGAGTTTATCTTTTTCATTTGAATTCTACACTCGTCTTTCGCGATGTTTGTATTTTTGTAAGAACAATTACTAAAATTTTCATTTGAGTTTATCTTTTTCATTTGAATATCAGAGTGAGAGTCATTTCATCTGATACACTTTCGTAATTAATATTATCCACTTTTAGCAGTCAAGATACATTTTCTAAAAAATAATTTCGAAATCTAGGTACACAAAGGAGTACTTTAGTTATGAAAAGAATTTCAAAAAAGTAAATTAGTCGCTAAACAATTTTCGCTCTTAAATTTCCATATTTAGCCAAAAACACCTGGAATCTCTTACATACGGGCCCATAAATCTTTCTAAGTTCATTGTTCAACGGACTGCAGACAATTACGAGAATCCGAAGTTCCACAATGGAAATTTGCACAAGGTTTGCTCTTATCGAAATTCAGAACGTTGGCTACAGTGCAGCTTTGCATGTAAACATGCAAGCAAACATACTTGCTAAAGTTTTTAAAATTAAATAAACATTACACCGAGGCCATGAAAATCGTACGAAATCTGAAATGTGTATGAAGAATTTTTTATTATCGCCTCAAAATGAAATAGTGTGGTTAAATTTATATTGAAACACAAGTTTTGCCATGTTTGTTCTATTGGCAATGTTATGCGTTAGCATCCTAAATTTATCATACATTTACGTTATTACTATAAGTCTTTAATGATATTCTTTAGCAAAATGTGTACGAGAATAAACTTTCCAAAGTGGTTACTGAACTTGTTCAAACCGAGGAAATGTTCGTGAACGATCTATGCAAGGTAAGTGAGAGGGTAAAGCTAAAATAAATAAAAATATCTTCAGTTGCTTAATCAATACATCATCCCCGCCGAACTGACTTGTTTGGATTGTGTCCGGGAGCTCCATCGTACACATTCCCATTTTCTGGATTCGTTACGCGACGCGAGTGGAGACATTTATGGAGCGAATTCGGATTCTTCGTCGATTCAAAATGTGCAAATTAAGGTAATTTTGTGATTTATTTGCCAAACATTCATGTAAATGAGTAATTTTCTATTCAATTAAAATATAGGAGTACAACCAACCCAAGTAAAGAGCACACGTAATTTATGAAATAATTCCTCTGTCTCATTAGTTGAGAAAAAGGCTTATTTTATAAGCCTTCTGAATTCTGTAAATATTTATGCACAACTAATCAATGTTCAGCAAACTTCAATCACGTAATATTTCAATTTCAGGACGTCATTATGAGGATATCAGCCTTGTTCATAAATAAATGCACCAAATTCAAGGTGTACAGTGAATTTGCATCCGCACATCTTTTATTTCACAGGATCCAGAAAGGTTCGTATTTTTGTTTATATAAAAAAGTTTAGATAAATATCTTACCGTGTAAATGATTATTTTATTTAAAATTTTTTAGGAATAAGCTTCCGGGATAATATTCCTTGGAAACACGACATTCAGTGTTTTTATGAAATTGGTATCCAAATACTCCTCAACACGGTTACCTTTGGGGAACAAGTTTTAAATTTAGAACATATAATAAAACATTTTGAGCCATTAGTAACCAACAAATTTAGTTAGCATGAGAATGTACAAAGTTAGCATGAGAATAAAATTATTACCGTATTTAATTTAAACATTTTTATACTCCAAATTTTTTATGTAGGCAACGTCATGTGTTCCCGAATGTTTCTTTACCAATTTATTATTTTTCCGTTGATACAATACTTCTGTATTCCATATATTTTAGAAAACCAACTCTTGAGCAACACACTAAACTTGCTTAACGTGAGAGGTCAACAGAACGATAGCATCGAGAGTCTGCTTATTAAGCCGATCCAGAGAATTCTGAAGTACCCTCTCTTTTTGGCACAAATCCAGGAGCATTGTTCTCCGGAGAGTGTGGAACACAGTCAATGCAGTCAGGTTGCGTTCTTCCGCTATTTCATTGATGAATTAGGTTAATTGGAAGTGTATAGGCGTTGGATCGGATGCAAATGCTGGCCAATTATGTGAATGAGATGACTCGCTTGTTCGAGGATTACGGCCAACAGTTGCATGGAATATGTTTGGGGACCGAGCTGAACAACCAGGTTTGAAAGAATTAGAACATGGAAGGAAATTTAAAATGCCAACGTACATTGTTGAAAATCATATATTTTTAATTTTTCATAATTGTACTCATCATGGCTGTACAGTTCAAGAATTTCGTAGCCATACCCGCACAATTCCGGAATACAATTACCAAATTTGTACATAACACACAAACAACTATTTTGTTCCTTTTCTTTAATGAAACGGTACGAAAACCATTGTTAAACGAATATTATTCAAAGTTGAAGTTTTACTTCGTAATTCTGACGCATTGATAATGAATATTATTGCTTAGGGCATTCACACTGTGGACATGCGAGATTTATTGATGTTTGCTCAGCTGAAGATATGGCGCAAGGATGTTGGAGACTACGTGGACTGTGTGGCTTTTGTCTTCAAATTCTTCATAATCCTCCTCGAAAAACCATCCAAGGACACAACTCAGGTTTGAATATGTACTTGTTATCCAGGAAAATGCGAAGATTTATATTATCGCATCAAAGAAAGACTAAAATAGCTGTTATTTGATTTTTCTATAACCTTGACATAAATTTCGCTGTTGCCTTGCTTCCCGAATTTTTATTTATTGGTCAAATTTCTTTTCAGAATTTTTTAATGTCCTTTGATCATATACACAAATGTCTTCTTATGCATAATTTTCAGAGTACTTTCCTCACTGTGGTGCTTCCATTATGGATGGTTGACGTAACTGAGCCCGACGTATCTTCAATGCACTACCCCGCCCAAACTAATGCGATGCATCACTTCTTTTGCCTCGTTTACTTCCGTAGCCCTACAACATCAAGCAACCAAACCACCATTGAAAATTGCCGCACTGTGTATTATTTGTCTTGCTGCCACGTGGACATCAAAGAACATTTCATACGCTCTGTCAAAAAAGGACTTCGAGCTTGCATGTAAGTTTCGTGATGTTCATTAAGTTAGTATACCTCCGGTACCAATGAATATCCCAATTCCAGGAATCCTGTCCGATTTTTGTAATTCGCCAAAAAACCAGCTGTTTTTTTTTGCTATTAGATAGATTTTTTTGCTATCACTTTCATCTTTTCAGACTGTTATCAAGTCTGCTATTTTCACTATACCACCTCCGCTTCGCCCATAAATCATATGTCTTACCAAAGGTCCATCAAATCTTCACAAATGTGTGATAAGTCGAGTATAGAGAAATGACTCAACCTTAACCACTCAATAATTCATATCATAATTTTCAGCAAGCAAAATATCCGGCCCACAAGCGGGCAATCAAGTCAATCAGATTGGGGCTATGCCAGTGGCAGGTGACGTATCTTCAAGGATATTTATGTGTTGTTAGGAATTCGAGAAACCACTCTAGCTTTTGATCTCATCGAAAGAACCGATATAGTTGCATAGTATTGCAGTTGTTTTTTCTCGACATTATCGTATTTGGCCATAGAACTGTATAATAAATGTTTATTCTTAAATTACTCGTTAAGAACAAGCAAATGGCAATGTCATTAGGCAATACTCGAAGAATAATATTATTAACTGGGATTGGCATTGGCGTTCGGAAGAGAGGTTCGTTGGTGGTCATATAGCACAGATTCACGTCTGAAGACGCTTTTTGCTCCCAAAAATGGTCTGCTTAAGTCGGTTGCCGATGCCCATGCTTTTGCTCTCAGATGGCTCTAAATTTGGGGAATTCGTTTTTCACCTTATATATTTTTAACGTTTTATTTTTAACGTTTTAATTTTTGCCGTACCTTCTTGCTTCATGGCATGAATTCTCCATGGCTCATTACTCAAACTATTGCTCTTCATGAGCCCAATCTGTCGGCCATGCATGGGAGTGTCGTTGGAAACCTTAAAATTTACCTTATAAAAATGCCATTTATGGAAAAGTTTAAAATACGAAACATATAAAATTATTTAAGTCGATAGATCAGTGATCATAATTTTTACCGATTAAAACTATTTTATTAGGTACTAGCGAAGTGGGGCCGCTTCGCGGCCCTCACTTCGCTAGGAAGCGGTTAGCGTGCACAGCGGGAGATTGGGTTCGTCATCGCTTCGCGCACCGCCATCAGTAGGCCCTCGTCTGTATCAGTATGCCCACCGCCATCAGCGGTCAGATTGGGTTTTTCGGGAGTAAGGGTTGTTCGGGAGTAGAGCAGCATGAGACTATTTCGGACCTTCGGCCCTCAAGCAGCTGTTGTTCTGGAGTAAGGGTTGTTCGGGAGTATCTGTTCTAAGTTCCCCCACATGCCAAGGGGGAGGGTCGGGCGCTCCGCGCCCGACAAAAACCTCACTTACAGACAAAAACCTCACTTGACTCAGTCTGAGTTTGGCTCAGTCTGATCTTTGATCCCTTAAAAACCTCACTTACAGACAAAAACCTCACTCACAGACAAAAAACCTCACTTACAGAAAAAAACCT
The DNA here is from genome assembly GCA_022814885.1 of Ditylenchus destructor. Taxonomy (NCBI): domain Eukaryota; kingdom Metazoa; phylum Nematoda; class Chromadorea; order Rhabditida; family Anguinidae; genus Ditylenchus; species Ditylenchus destructor. The sequence continues at coordinate 350,919 of JAKKPZ010000014.1, forward strand.
CACTTACAGACAAAAACCTCACTTACAGACAAAAAACCTCACTTGACTCAGTCTGAGTTTGGCTCAGTCTGATCTTTGATCCCTTAAAAACCTCACTTACAGACAAAAGCCTCACTTACAGACAAAAAACCTCACTTACAGACAAAACCTCACTTACAGACAAAAACCTCACTTACAGACAAAAACCTCACTTACAGACAAAAAACCTCACTTGACTCAGTCTGAGTTTGGCTCAGTCTGATCTTTGATCCCTTAAAAACCTCACTTACAGACAAAAACCTCACTTACAGACAAAAAACCTCACTTGACTCAGTCTGAGTTTGGCTCAGTCTGATCTTTGATCCCTTAAAAACCTCACTTACAGACAAAAAACCTCACTTGACTCAGTCTGAGTTTGGCTCAGTCTGATCTTTGATCCCTTAAAAACCTCACTTACAGACAAAAATACAGAATGCCAAAGGCGGGAATTCAAAACGTGGAACGGAGGGACGGAGGAAAATCGTCACTAACTTATTATAAGGATTTTTTACGAATAAGAGTTTTCCAAAGCAAAACTCTAGAACTTAAATTACGATTTAAACCAGACATATTTTTAAGTTAGGTAAGAATATCGATCGCATCTTGTATATTCCATTTATTCAGCGCCTAAAAAGCGATAAACTGCTCAAGAAAGTCAGATGCAGTAGCATAACTTGGATCTAATCGTCTAAGATTAGAGTCGAAATGGTTAGGTTACATCAATATGTTGACAAACCGCTTCGAAACCCGCTATAAAATCTGACCACCTACCTTGTTCAATGAAGCAAATGACGCGGCATTATGCACAGGGGGTTTTGTGATTCCTGTGGTGCCTCCAATCTTCCTAATTAATTGGCCAAACCGACCACCTGTACTTTTATGGGCTGGCGGTAAATTTTGACTGCACAGCGATGCATCGTCCATCTCGCTCAGTTGGGAAAATCGATTCTCGGTTGGCAGGTTGTCGTAAATGTCGTCGTCATCTGCACTCGTTTGCGGGTTAATGGACGAATTCGAGGTCTTGCCCATGAGAGAGTCTCCGCGCGAATTTCGGTTTGAAGACGATCCAGTGGCAGAATTTGCAGCAAATTGTACGCCATTTTGTGGCACAACTTTGCCCTTGAGTCCAACTGGATGTTGTGCGGTCGGGAAAGGTGCTTGAGCGGCCACTTGACCAGACTTTTGTCGCAATTTGACTTTATTATCAGAATTTTGCGGCGATGTGGTTTGCTGCCGGAAGATTGGGTGAATGTTTACGCCTCGCAATTTTGGCTGAAATAATGTTATCGATGTACAACTTATGAACTTAAAGGACCCCAGTGTCTGGGATTCGATTTTTGTAAATTATTTTAAATTGGTGATTGTTGACTTTTTAAATATATTGGAATTGGGTTAGAATGAATGGGTTAAAATGTTGTAGATTCGAGAGTGGAGACACCTGCGGGAATAAGAAATTGAACTTCAATGGACATATATTTTAAAGAGTAAGAAAGTTACCTTCTCAGAAATCGAATTGCTGGCATTAAATTCCTCAGCCTCAGAACTTGTATCTTTACTAGAATTTCGAGCCATTTTCTTTGACCAAGTACTGACTGATGATGGTGCACCTAAAATAAGAAATTTAAAGCATGAAGGTTAAAAGTCTATATGACTATTCCCTTAATAATATCCCCTATTGGAGGCCACTCAAATGTCTAGAAATTTGTGAAGAATACTGAGATGGCAATGATCATTTTTAAACTTCTTTAAATTTAAGACTTTTGGTGCTACGACTGAAGACACAGCGCCCAAAAGCAAAAGGAATGCAGATTTTTTTCAAAAATAAAGAAATTTGAATCATATGATGAGCTCTCTGGCGGATTTCAATCTTCCTGAGATTCAACTACATTCATCATACATACTTCCAAATTATGTAATAATACGCAAGCAACTTTAACCTACCTGGTTTACCGCCTCCCTCGAACATATTGCTGATGGCCTCAACTCTGCTCGGATTCACTCGCTCCTGGTTGATTGTTTCAAATGGGTTTGCGACCTTCTTCTCGCCATTAGCGGCAACACCGGCGCGTGGATTACTGAATTTTCGAGGTGAAGGTGTTTGTGAATGTACTTGTTGATTAGAGGGTTGCAGTGTCTGCTTGTGGTGTGGATCGCTCACATCTCTCAACATCTCCGCAACTTCGTCCAAAGAATTTTGCTGGTGAGACCTTTCCGGTTGTTTCATTGAATGTCTCAGACCCGCACTGAAACTTTGCATATAAAGAATTTCAATCATATTAGTAAAACTTTCTTAAAAGCACGATATATTTATCATATGCTTCGTATAGATTTTCTGACTTTTCTTAAGCAAAGGTTTGCTTTCTGGGAACAACAAATTCCTTCCGGCGACCAATGCTCGCACAACTCCCTAACCCTCTCAATTACGGTCAACCACCATTTTTTGTGGCAAGATTGGTAAAAAGTAGTATTTTGATGAAATGACGTACTTTACATTTTTCAAAAACATACTTTTTCTAGAAAATGTCTCTCTCACTTTTATTCGGAAAATATCCATATACGCTTACAACATAATGACTACCAAAAGAAAAGCCATGAATTTTAATTTAACAACAAATTACGCCTAGAAGATTTTTTGGTAATAATGATAAACCTCTCCTATGGCCAAAAATAGCAAAGCTGACTGAACTTTGAATTTTTGTTAAAAACTATTTTTGCAACTGTTTTGCTAAATAATTGCTCTTGGTACTTTGAAAATTGCAAAAACAAGAGCGTTTGAACCGTGTAGCTTAACAAACATTGAACACAAAAATGGGTCTTGAGGGTTCTATTAAAAACGAAAAACTCCAGCTTCATAAAGGCAAGTTAAATTTTTGCATATTCAATTTTAGAATGGTGCAAAGTGCAAAACGGTTTAATTCTTGAATTCCTAAAATGCAAATGATACCTCTGATTTGCCTGATTCACTGGCGCTTTGTTGGGAGGATTTGTTTGCCGTTGGATGCTTATTGTGGCTGGCCCAACCTTTGTCATATTTTGAGCATTTCCCTTTAAGGGAGATTGCTGATGTTGACCGTTGGATCCAAAATCCCTTCTGTTTCCTGGTCCAGAGCTTACTTCTCCGTGGGTGGTTGGAAAGGATCGGCGCTTATCGATAGCTGAGGTCTGAAAATTGATAAAAATAAGCGATACATATTACAATGACGCCAACAAAACCAGTATACCGTAAATCCTCTAATAAGTCCCTCCCCTCAATTAAGTCCCTCCCCTCAAATAAGTCCCCCCTCAAACAGAATGCCAAACGTCCTTGCGGTCTCGCCCGACCAAAACTAAGTGCATATTCGTGTAGATCTTGACGAGTTACGTAAGAAAAACCCCAATGCCAAAACTTTGTCATTGAAAATATCGGAGAAAATTGACTTTGAAATTTGAAAATTTTTTTTGAAAACCCTTACGAAACAATAAGTCCCCCGGGGGACTTATTAGAGGATTTACGGTATACTGTAACAAAATATAGGTTAAAATGTACCGCATCCGTATTGAGCTCCAGTTCTGCCACCAATGCATCTATGGCTAGGACATGGTCGTTTGGTGCGGGGCGGCCAAATCGAGGAGCGTTTTGGGGCGGTGGCGGCTGATTGACCGTCAAAAGAGCGGCATCAGGTAAACTATGAATTGAGCCACGGGTGGGATTATAGTTGACAAAGGCGCCTCCGCGGTGCAGAGAATTTGTGGAAAGATAAGTGGAAGACGCCGGCTTGAATCCGTCTTGAGAGTGCACACTTCCGAGGCTTTGGTAGTCCTATAAAATTTCCTTTCTACGAACACTCATTATAATAATCAATATACCTGAGAAGCTGCTCTTTCTTGACTGTACCGCGATCTCAATTGTTCGTGCGATGGCACCTTTTGCAGTTCATAGATACTTTCCGCTCTAAAATTGTACGAACGAATGAATAAACGGTTCTATGATAAAATTTATGTTTCGTTTATCTTCCCATGCCTGAGCAAAATTCACTCATATTGTTGTACCTTTCTGTAGGTAATTTTTAACATTTTTCACCAGAAACAAAATCATTATTTTGAAGTTAAGGTGATAAAAGACATAATGAGATTATAAAATGGTATTTAATTAAACAAAGTTTACCCAGATGGTGGATAGATGGCGAATTGCGGCTGTGGACGGAAGGGTTGCGGTCGGATAGGCGCAGGGTTTGGCACAACTTGAGACTCTGGCAAGCACTTTTGGGGCGCAAAGGCGTTCTTTGGAGGCGGTTGCTGAGCCTGCTTTGGCTTAATCCTAAATATCATTTATTATAAAGCTTGAATAAAATAGTAATATTTTTAGTACTAGGTTCTTTATGTGTATTTTCTTTGAGTAAAACATACGGTTGCGTTTTGGAAGATTTGATTATATCGGGCGTCTCCCTGGCCTTCTTGCGCTTTTCCGACGCATTAATGGCGGCAACTTCTGCTGAGCACGAACCAAGTGAGTGCTCATCTGACCCGTTATTGTCGTCATACTGAATACCCATCTAAAATTTGCATAATTTTTCTCTGAATCAATGTGCTTGTACACAAGCACAGAATCAACAATTTCATTAATTTTCAGTTCTTAAATCTATGAGTTTATCTATGAATTAATCAACGATTTTATGTCATCTAGCAATATACCTGATCGTCAGACCCAAGGATGAGATCTGGTTTCTTGTTTGGATTTTCGGCCCATGATTTTATGTCATCCACGAGCCTAAAGTAAAATAAACTATTTCAGTAAGAGTCAAATAATATCGCACAGATATAAGTAAATACTCGACAAATAGAAAAATTTTACCATTGCCTGGTGAAATCCAGCCGGTCGGAAGTGTTTTTGGAAGGCAGCACAATCGTCTCCGATACTTCGACATCGACGCCCTGAAACATCACAAATATTTAAAAATGACGTTTCTGCTATATTGCTTAAAAATTGGCATCTCACAATTACAAGCAAGAGAATTTCAAACTTAAAAACTAACTCTTCACAAATATTCGATTCGATGTTTGCCATTAATAAAACGCTTACATTTTGTGGATGCTTCTGCGCCAGCTTTTGTCCAATATTTTGTCGGTGCCCATCCTGCGGCGGTACACCACTTTGCTGTTGTTGCGGAACTCTCTGTAGCACATTTGTTGGCGCTTGTTTGGGAGCCGCCTTCTCGGCAACCTGGGCAGTTCTCGGCCATTTTACGTTTGCGGTGGCTTTGGCCGGAAGTGTTCTGCAAAACGATGTTTTGATTTGGCCAGTTAGCTAACGCCTTTGATATAATTACGAGTGGGATGGAAAAAACTCCGGATAAATTTATCATTGTGACAGAACGATGAATTCTTTGTGTTTTGAAAGGGGTTCCCGGGAATTGGCCGCAGCTGCCAATCAATTAATTATCCACCAAGAGGTGGAGTGTCACAAAATGACACCAAAGCAATATCCGTAGGGTTTTCATTTGAAAGATCCAATAAATCGATAACCATTGAACTTGTAAGAATTTCTTTTATTAGAGTGCAAATTTATCAATGCAATAAATAGATTCGAAATTTTAGTTTTAAAACTTTTCTCGAGTGTATTTAAAAAAATTTATCTGTTAACTATTTTTTGGTACAGAAATAATTTTTAATTTTTGGAAAACGCGATAAATAGTCTAAAACATTAAAACTGAATTTTTCCTGGGCCAACAAGAACAAAATATCCCCGATAGCCCAAATTACACAATTTTAAGGTAATGGCCAATTTTGTCATTATGTTCTCTAATTGTACGATAAAACAGTACCTGGTGTGAATGTTTGGATCTTTGTTATGTACATCTACAGGTCTCTGCTGTTGTTTATCGAACATAGATTTGGCTGATTGATTAGTGTTAGGCTTAGGAGCAGGTTTGCTCTCGACGTTCTGAAAATAATATTCGCGTACTACACCAAATAGGTTTTGTTTACCCTCCGAATAACAGCAGTTATCGTAATTCTTTAATCGACCAAAATTAAACTGATCAATCTTTTAATATAGGTAAGTATCTATTTTTTAAGCTAATTAGAAGCTGTTTACTACACTATGAACCATTATCTTATTCCTAGATTTCAGGTGTAAATTACAATATTGAAACTCACTTGGGCTGTACTCTGATTTTCCTGCGATCCAAATGAGCCTTTGTCGCACTCTTTCTTCAAGTCCTCAAAAATATGATCGAGATACTCGATTGCCTCCTTGAACTTGCTCCTGTGCTGATGATGTCGATATCTGGCCTGATCTATCATTTGGTCTAACTGACGCCCTGCCGTGTCCAAAGCTCCACTAAAAAATAAAAATATATTATTGGCATATAAAGTCTCAAAATGTTATTTTATAACTTTAAAACATCTGAAGAAAAACTATTTAAAAATTGGAGAAATACAAAAAAGTTTTTAACGGATTTTGACATAAATTAGAAAAAGAAATGAATGAAATGAAAAAATTCGAATTTAAAAATAATTGACATTTTACACTAAAAATTTATAATAGTTTTTGCATCATTCTTGTTTAAAAATGATGCATTTGGTTAAAAATTTGAAAACATTATTTAAAATGTATTTAAAAATTGTCCATTTTGCATAAAAATTTTATAATCTATCTAAACAAGGCCATTGATTTGGTTTAGTCCCAAACTAAAGTGCTAACCGAGGCAAAGACTTGCACATTCTCTGATCGTAGAACATCAAATAACGCTTTATACAGAAATTAACAGAAGTTTTTTAGAAAAGCCTATTTTCCAGGTCAAAATTCAATAATATTTCAATAGAGTCACTCGCTTAGCACAAGACTGATAAAAAAGCTTTTGAAAGGTCGAGGCAACAATTCTCGGCTGGGTCCAGGAACAGGCCGAAAGATGTTGAGTCAAAGCTTCGACGGCCTCCTTAGGACCTCTGATTGGACACAGGCGGCTCAGGCGGGGGCCAATGGACAGGCAATCTAAGTCCCCATTCACTCAAAGCCCAGAGAAAACTGCCTCAGGCAAAATTGATGTGATTCCCGAGACCCAATCAATATTAAATGTGAAATAGACTCGAGGAAAATCACACTTGTTCTCTGTGAAGCTGGCGGCACAAACAAATTGCGTCTCGGGTCAGAATGGTGGCAGCAGGAGACATAACAAATTAATTGACTTCTTGGTTGGTAGTGGCTTATTAATGTTTTGTTTTTGTTTATTGGACTATAGCATGGGATCTGTACTTTTTACTGAAGGTGACATGTTGGTGGCTCGAAAAGTTGAAAATTAAAGTCGATAATTATCATCAAATGAGAAAAATTTACAGCAATAATTTACTAAAAATGGTGACATTTTCAATTTTTGTTCTAAAATACAGGAATTTCGTAATTTTTGAAAATTCGGGACACATTTTTATGTCATTCCAAAAACCGAAACTTTAGTTACTAAATTTACTAAATAGATTCTTTTCCAACCGTTTTCCCTATTCCACTACCGAAAATTGGAACGGTTAGGTTTTAGAACCTGTTGGAAACTTAGAACTGTTAGAATTTTATATTTTTAGAACAAGGAACTATAAAACTATAAAACACCTTATAAGGCACAATAGTAGTAGGATAAAGTGGATTGTAACATTTTTGCACAAATAACAAAATTTTGCAAAAATATGCGTATCAATATATAAAAGATATACTTATTATTAAAATATAATACCTGTTACTGGAGTCGACACTGGTGGTGGATTGTCGACCGCTCAAAGGAAGAGGTATATGAGCAGCATACCTCTCGGGTTGTCTCGGCTGGTTCACAGCGGCTGTAAAATTTTGTGCGACATTGGGTGACTCTAAATTTTATAAAGATTATGCTTCTCTAATAATAAAGGTCAATATATGCCATTATTTCATAAGTTATTCAGACTCATAAAAATTTTGGTTGTCAAGTGCGGTTATTGAAGAATTCAATTTATAAAATGCAATTTTAGACTAAACTAAGGTTTTGAGCATTAATAAGTAGAAAGTTAAAAGACTATTGTCTGGGAAACGGTCGGAAAGTCAAAAAACGGAAGCCAGAAAAGAAAAACCTTTTTTTTATCATTACGTAGAGCATCACGTACTGATTTAAAAATCAATAATTCGTGACACAAACCAGACTCAATAAGAAAAAAATTACTTTCTGTTGAAGACCTTCGTCTTAGCATCATATTTTCAGTTGGTTTCACGTCAGGTGGCGCAATTGAAGGCAAATCGTCAGTGTCATATACCGGAAAACTGGATGGCTTATTGTAATCTGTAGGAGCTTGACTAGTTTTGCGCAATTGAACAGCTTGATTTTGCATCCTTTGTTCAAAAAGAGACTTTGGAGCTTCAAACACAACTGTATTCTTCGGTATCTCGGCAGGTTTTCTAAATGGAATATATTTATTGAAGTTGAATCTTCGACATAGTCAAAATTGCCGAAGAAGAGCGATAATGTAATTTGGCTCTAGGCAATGAAGCAGATTATCAATATTCAAAAGATGGACCATTAAAGGGGGTTTTGAATGGGCACCGTAAAAAATTGAATTTTGGGTCACCAGAATTTCTATTCACCAAAACTTAATTCTTACTTGTAATTTTGAATAGTGCCTTATATCTACAAAATCCGTGCTTGACTCTGTTAAAAAGTTCCGTTTTTTAGCGAGCACCCACGGCTTCCTTTTCCTTCTTGACTAATGTCAAGAAAGTTTAAAAATTAATTAAATCCAGGATTGGTAAAAAGCTCAACAACTTACTTCAACTGATTCCTCAACAAAATACCCGGAGGAGCGACGTTCTGACGACTGATTTCTCCCAACCCGGCAGAGGATTTGGCTACAAGTGGCTGATGTAGGGATCCCTGTTGGATAGTCGGTACATTAGGTTTCAAACTTTGAGATGAGGTTGAAGGCTTTTGGTCACCACTTTGAAATCGGGAGCGCGGTGGGGACACCACTCGGGCGATAGTGGTGCGAATGGTTGGGTCGACGGGCGGGGCAGCGTACGACTCGCTGGTGCCAAATGAGAGCAGACCGGGAGAATCGCAGCGACTTGACTCGGCGGTGCTCAGCAAAGCGTCGTCGGAGGTGTGCAAATTCTCCAGCTCATTGCGTTTCCTGCAAATAATTTAATCTGTTAATTAATGTATCATTTTGCTGCAAATAACCGAAAGTTGCCTCAAAATCGGTTTTTTTTTAAATTTTAATATCATTGTTTATACCAAAAACCTTATATTGCTTTTATTATTTCAAGTTTTGAACTGAAAATGTAATTTTTGTAACGCATTTTCTTCGAAGATATCAACCATATCATCACACCGAAAATTCTCTCTAAATTTTCTCTCCGGAAGACCCATGTACACTTTGGCAGGTAGTTTGGATGAAAAGTATTTTCCTGGTAAAGTGTAAAAATTTATTTTCTACCGTATTTTGTGGAGAGTTTAATTCTGCCAATTTTTTTGTAGTTTCAAACAAAAATGGGCGAAAATTTTGCATACTCATAGTAAAAACTCAATGTTTACCAATATTCATATGTTCAATGAAAATTTTTGCGTTCCGGAGAGATCAATTATTCACATAAAACATCTCGCCTAATCACAATTGTGAAGATAATAGTCTCTTGTGAATCGCGTCAAAACCACAAAATTAGAAGATTTTCTGCAATTTTCATCCAACAATTTCCTTTCTCAAAAATGAGTCCATATTAACCAAATTTATTTTACATCTTCACAAAACGCTCACATTTAAACAATTTTTTACTCAAACTTCGGATTGTATTTTCGTAAGCATTTAAATCATATTTGTGTAAAATGAAACATGACACGAAAGAGGTAAAATAATTTTAAAAATTTTATGAAATCAAGTCATACCTCTGAACATACTCCTCCAACAATGACTTGTCGGGCAGCACAATCGGGGCGCCAGCTGTGTGGCTGCAGGGAATATGCTAAAATTAAAGCATTAGAGCGTTGGTTGGGCATTCTGCATTGGAGCTGGCCAGTGGTTAACGACTGGCCAGTGGCCACTTGCCAGTTTGAAGGAATGAGAGGAAATCCCGAGAATCCTCTATAGCAGATAATGGTTTGCCTAGCGGAGAGAAAGGAGAGAAAATAAGCAACAAGCAGCGCTAACTGCAGCCGATTATTACAGCACAAGAGAGAAGGGAAGGGCCCAACTGGCAACAGCATCCAAAGTTTCATTCTTAACTGACCACGCTTGAACTCAACCGCGGCTGTCATAAGCTGGTCTCGCCGATTGAATAAACAATGACAAAGAGGAATTTTCTGTGATGCAAAAGTCCTGATCAGGAGTAAATATTAGCTCCAAACCCGGTCTCAGGTATGATTAGGAAAATTTTCCAAATTTGAGAACCACTATAATCGCAAATTCAAAAGACCATGTTTTAGTCTCTATCACTTTTTTAAATCTATTACTATAGTTTAATTCTGTGTGGCTGCAGGGAATATGCTAAAATTAAAGCATTAGAGCGTTGGTTGGGCATTCTGCATTGGAGCTGGCCAGTGGTTAACGACTGGCCAGTGGCCACTTGCCAGTTTGAAGGAATGAGAGGAAATCCCGAGAATCCTCTATAGCAGATAATGGTTTGCCTAGCGGAGAGAAAGGAGAGAAAATAAGCAACAAGCAGCGCTAACTGCAGCCGATTATTACAGCACAAGAGAGAAGGGAAGGGCCCAACTGGCAACAGCATCCAAAGTTTCATTCTTAACTGACCACGCTTGAACTCAACCGCGGCTGTCATAAGCTGGTCTCGCCGATTGAATAAACAATGACAAAGAGGAATTTTCTGTGATGCAAAAGTCCTGATCAGGAGTAAATATTAGCTCCAAACCCGGTCTCAAGTATGATTAGGAAAATTTTCCAAATTTGAGAACCACTATAATCGCAAATTCAAAAGACCATGTTTTAGTCTCTATCACTTTTTTAAATCTATTACTATAGTTTAATTCGAGATCAAAGCTTGAGATCAAAACGAATTTTGAATAAAATGTAAAATCATTTTCTAACCGAAAAATGAAAGAAACTAAACAAATTTTCCAAATTGCAAAATGTCGCAGTTTTGTGGAAAATTTCATAGCTTTGGTCACACAATAGCTTTGGTCACACACTCAATTCATGGACATATCCCAGTTATTTCACGATTCCAAGTCTTCGTTTGTATCCAAATCTGTTAAAGGCAACTCGAAATATCATTTAAGAAGACTCCTCGAGTCCCCAATCTTAACAAGAGAAATAATCCATACTAATTGTAATTCAACTAACATTCAGTTTTCAATCTTAGTGGTTTTTGGCATCAACAAAAATTCTGTAAACTAACCGTGTTTTTAACGAACACAGGCCTTTGACCGTCGTGTTTTTTGTTCAAAATCGCTTGCGAAGGCGGCAGAATACGAGAGTCGGTTTTGTTTGAAGAATGAGCAACCACACCCAAATTCTCTTTGTCGTGAGTGGACACCGCCGCTGCTGATACTTTGCCGCCCTCCCTTTAATTAATTTCACAGATATCATCATTAATACAAAGAAAAAATAGTATTACCGGTTCTTTAAAGTCGGCTTAGCGGCAACAGGAGCCTTCAGGTTTCGTTCGACCTTTGTCCAATTCACGCCAGTAATGGCAGCCGAAAGGATCGTGACCTAGAGAAGGAAGTTGAATTGGATTAAAATGGAAAATATTAAGGGAATCGGTAAAACCCCCCCCCCCGCTCGCCATTTTTGCCATAACTTTTTACTGGAACCTTCTAGAAGGATGAGTAATAGCTTAAATGGAAGCTAAGACTCTGGGCTACAAATCGGTATATTACTTGCCACATCTCGATTCAAGATTCTCGAGATTTAATTATTTTTGTCTCAAAATTTCAACTTTTTTTGCAAATTCGAGAATTTGAGACAAAAAAAATTAAATCTCGAGAATCTTGAATCGAGATGTGGCAAGTAATATACCGATTTGTAGCCCAGAGTCTTAGCTTCCATTTAAGCTATTACTCATCCTTCTAGAAGGTTCCAGTAAAAAGTTATGGCAAAAATGGCTGCGGGGGGGTTTTACCGGGGGGGGGGTTTTACCTACACTCAAATATTAAAGCAGATAGGAAACATTTGGTGAAGAAATTTATGAAATATAAAGTCGCGCAAGTTGGAAATTAGATATGCTATAATCAAGTGGCATTTTAATCGAATAACGACCTTTTCCGAAATTTGCAAAACTTCTTTACATAAAATGTTTCGCAGGTTAAAAAATCGAAATTCAACTTCAAACTTCACAAAACATAAGGAAAACTAACACCAAAATTTGTTTAGAAAATGGATAAAAAATAGAAGCTGAGTTTGGGCTAAAAAGTAAGCCGGATTGATGAGCATATTTTTAGTAAATATGATATTTCCAACGATTCTGCGCTCACAAAGAAAATTGCCCGTGCTAGTATTCCTGATAAGCTAATTCTGATGCGCGAATAGTGCTAAGGATCTAATATACAAGTCGAACAAATAAGAGATTGCTTGAAATTTTTTTCGAAAACTGCAGGAAGGTTGATAAGGTAGTCTCAAAAAGGTCCCGTATCATGGTTCCTCCCCCGGCTGCAAACTGGATACTTCGCGCATAAGAATTTGCTTGTGCTTGTAAGTTCACAAGCACAAACTATTATTATTGCGAATTTCGAATGAAATGTTTGAATTTCCGCTAAAAATTTGGCCGCCACATTGGCTGTCTTAATGGCTCTAGCCAATAAGAGCTCCTCAAAAGTGATGTAAATTCAAACATTATATTCTAAATTCGCAGTAATAATAGTATCAATTTTTCAATATGCAACAGAATGAAATGCACAAACCGATGCTGTTCGCTTTTGTTGTTTGAATACAATATTCAAGAGAATGGCAGTGGAGGTATTCTTCGCATGTTGGCATTTGAACTGCAGTTTATCCGTTTTCAACCTGGAATTATTATTTGGTAAATTTTCAAAATTATCTCAAACCATTAGTAAAATAGCACCATTACAGTTATAACGATATTTTTCGTGCTTATGCTCGTGGAAGTTCAATACGAAGTAAAAAGCGGGAAGATGAAGAGTGGCCAAAATATTTAAAGATGAAAAACTATGTGGAGATATGCTATAATTTACATTCGAATCTTTCAATCACATTAATGTGTTTCCAAATATCATAACTGGAATAATAAATTTAGAGTAATTCTTTACCCTTTGATCCGAAGAATTTTCTCAATGCCAAGACGAAGGCGCTTCTTATTGGTGAAATCCTGATTAACAATAGCCAACGCAGTAGCCAGTTTCTTAGGTTTTGCGATACTCTTGATAATTTTAAGCGCCCTAGGCTCCCTAAAATATTCACCATAATAATTTTCCGCTAGTGACATGAGAACTTACGTTTTAGGCTTTAACACAATAGCAACATTTTGCTTGTCGTCGGCTGTCTTTTTGGTAATGGAAGAGTTCACCCTTTGCTTGGCTGGTGGTATCTTTTTCTTTGCGGGAAGAAGTCTAATAAGTTTTGGCGGGAGTCTTTCCAGCTGGAGCTGTTTGCATACCACTTCCACGGTGACGGTGCCGGGGCTCCTGAAAGAAAATATATTTCACTATAGTTAATTTAGTTGGTTTTTACTATTCATAAATTGGATTTAAAAATCTCTTTAATTTTCTCTCTGCAAAAGGAGATGACAGCTATCCAAATTAAGTCAAGATTTTCCAATAAATTCTCTACCTTGCCAAATGCTTGTTCTTGCTTATAAACGCTTCATTTTTAACTTCCCAGGTCCCTGGCACAGGAGCGGGTTCAACCACAGGTGATTTCTTCCGTTGATAGGTAGGCTTGAATTTTGTAACTGCATTGTATTTGCTCTCGTCTTCGTCAACATTTGAGGGAGTTTTGGCCTTGGTGTTATCCTACAAAAATCATTTGAAATTATAAAGAATAGTTAACAAAAATTCTACTGAATGATGCACGATTACTCCAAAATAATTATGTTTGTTTAAAAAATAAACGTCAAGACTTTTTAGAAGCAAATTTTTCCAAGAAAAATTTCAAGATTTTATTTTACATCAAAATAATTAACTTGAAATTTTTTGTAAGTTTTCTCTATTTACAACTTGCAAAACAATTTCTCTCTTTTGACAAAACTATTAAGGCCTCACCACAACGGGAATCGTTAATACGCCGCTGACTTTCTTCTGTGGTTCTTCAGTTTCTTTTTTCTTCCTCTTCGTGATCGGAGTAGTGGGTTTCTTTTCCACTTTTTTCGTATCCTCTGGCAAATTTCGCTTGATTTTCGTGGAATTATCCGCAACCATCTAAAAATTATATAATCCTATACTATTGAAAGTTACAAACTCTTAGCATAAACTTTTCAGCTGGTGCATGGATTTTTAGCTCCAGAACTACTAGTCGGACTTCTAGAAAAAGATATTCAAAATTCCCACATTGTACCCCCGGTTTTGACTCCCTTTTGTGTGCGTACTTTGGTCTTTGAGTGCAGAAAATGTGGATTGCAGACGACACGTAGATCTCGCGATATACGCTTTTAGATTTGGTACCATGGGTGATTTTTTATGGAAAAAGCCATTTTTTGTGCAAAAATTGGGATTTTTTGATGCAAAATGTCTGGAATGCTGATTTTTTTGCACCAGGGGTTTTCAGGGGTGCTGAGTCCGAATCCGACGTCAGATTCGAGATCCGACCACCCACATCGAAGTCATATGCCTTGAGGGCAATTTGCGGTTTTGGCCATATTAGATTCATTTTAAGGTCATAAAAGGAGTTCTAGATGCCGCAGGGCAAGTTCATAACGATTTCGTTAACAAATAATTTTCTGCTTTTCACCGCCACAACTAGTCCCCAAACTAGAAAGTTTGAAGCGCTGAGCACGGTAAATGTGCGGACGCATGTATGTGGACTCCTGGATCTCACGATCCAACCGTTAGCCAGGGGCAACAGATACCTCAATATATAGCCCTCGAAAAGTTTGTTCATCTGCGTCAAGTGGAAGATGGACAAATTTTGGAAGCGTTAAATGGCTGAGCAAACTAAAAAGTTTGAAGCGCTGAGCACAGCAAATGTGCGGATGTATGTATGTGGGCACCCGGATCTCACGATCCAACCGTTAGCGTGGCATCCCCAACATTGTTGTGGCAGATGAATATATTTTTGAATGTACCGTTTTCGGACGTAATATTTTTCGGACGTATTTTTCGGACGTAATATTTTTTGAACTAGCTAAACATACGCAACTAACTGGCTCCGAGCGGGGTCAAACTAGGGAGTGAATATTCACATAGAGGGACTGTAATTAGAGGGAGCGGAGTAATTACAGGTATTACGGTAAGTCATGTTTACCTTCGCTTCTGTGGCAATTTTGTTCGCAGATGCCGGAACCGTTGCTGTGTCTAAAAATATTTGCGCATATTTCACGTAAAATCTTAAATATTAGTACAATGATATAAAGCAGATGTATAAATATGAGTTATCAGTGGACCTCAATGCGAAAAGAAATCCTTGACCACTAACATAAAGAGGGAGAAAGCAAGAAAGACGGCTGTTTTCTTCTTCCTCAATCATTTTAGCAACGAAATATCATCTGCCCTTCTCGACTAGCAGTCTTTTGATTGGAACCGAATGTTACCCTCGAGAAAAAGATATGCTCAATATTTAACATCAGGAAATATATACCAGAGCATTTGGCTCCGGATTATGAAAATTTAACAGGACACTTGGTTTCATACTCAGCTCAGATCAAATGTTTCATAAAATGTTTTATGCTTTTCAAATACGATTAACAGAATTTTGACACACACTTCCTAATTTTGGAAACGAATTATAACACAAAAAGTAGTTTAGCATAGTAAAGAAAATCAATTTTTGGACACTTTGTAGGAAAGGCCTAAAATTTTGACGCACAATATTTCAATATTTTGAATTCAGAAAAGTGACTGGATTTTTTGTCATAACATATTTTTTGTCATTAGCCTGTTCTTGTCAGAATAAAATAATCATAAAAAATTAAAATTTGGATTCAGTGTACTATATGTTAGACTGTGCAGCAGAGTATACCGATCAGGAAATTAACTCTGCAAATACTAACCTTGAGAGGATTTTTGTACTGGCGTTCTGATTTCCGACCTAGTCTTTGTCTCTTTTGAGGTTTTCCGTGATGGACGGTGTCTGGACGTATGTTTTTCTTCGTCCGATGACGAACTTGAATGAATTTTCTCTAAGGCTGCTGCCAACGCGCTATTCTGTCTTCGAGCTGAACGGCTCCGACGACGTCGTTCACCTGTTAGAGGTATAATTATTTTATTTACTTTTTCTTCCTGTGAGGAAGGTACGAATTTGAGAAAATCGGGAGGATTATCCACTAATTAGGCCAGGGAAGGATCATAAAAGCTTTAATTCCCCAAGAAGGTGGAATTATTTTTGTATCCTCAGAAAATTAAAAATCATACTTTTATTGTCATCTTCTGGCAAATTTGGCGGTGGTGGAGTCTTAGCGTCGGTAATCGCTTCTGGAAGAGCCATCGGTGCCTTGGGTGGAGAAATGGTAGAATATCGCTTATTTGGATCCGTAACATTTTTCTCCCTAAATACGACTCTTAATTATTGCAACATACAAATAAGGCAATTATTTTACCTTGACTGATTATAATGGAGTAATGCGGTAGATGCGTTTGAGTCTGCCGAGGAGAAAAACGAGGAGCGGACCGGGGAATAGCTCCTGAAATATTGTAACTACTCAACTTCCAAAGAGCATAGATAAGTGGTAAATTTAAGCTCACTTAGACATAACGTTTGGTATGCTAGTTGTTGATGGAGCGGCTGATGAGTTCATACTGTTCGCCATAAAAGATGTCCTCCAACGAACTGTGGATGGCATTGAGCCCAACGCAGTGGTCATGGCTGCTCCTCTGTGTTTTGAAAGGCTACCATCGGCATTCCGTATACGATTCTAGAAACATTCAATATAATTTTTTTGTATAAAATATAACCAAAGCTATAATATAAAGTACAGGGATTATGAGTTGTATAAGGATAGAGATTAAAAATAAGTCCGAAGAGTTTCTCATTAGGAATAACTCCTTTGAAAAGGATCAGGTACTCATTGACAAAAAAGTAAATCCAGAAAAATATTTTCAAAAATCAAATCACAGTTTAAAATTGTAAAGACAAAATATCCTATTTGTATAAGAATTGGCAGGGAATATAAATATCGACATTTAAAAAATGAAAATTATCATTGAAATAGATGTACGATTAAAAACTTCTAACGTAAATCAATACCTTGTCTTCTTCCACTATGTGCCTCAAAGCAGCAAGCTGCCCGTGCAATTGTTGTTCCGGCGTGTCTGTGCTCGATTGACGGCTGTGTGAACTTTGCTTACCGATGCTTTGACGTCGAGACGCCCTATCAGCCCGCGCCGCCATAAATTTAGAAGCAGAATCCTCGGCACTCAGCCCGCTACTTTGTGCTTCGCGTAATCTCGCAGAGTCCGCTAAACGTTGTCGCCAGGGTCGTTCGGATTTGGGAATGGCTTTCGGTGTAACTCCATTCCTAAAAATAGTTTCTGTCTAAAATTTTAACTAAAATTAAAAAATTTTTTCTATTGTGCAAAGAGAAAAAATCTATCTACTACACTACATAAGATGTAGATAGACAGTTTCATAATAGATAGATAGACGAAATATATGTGCTCATCAATGCGCTTTAAAACCCTCTAATTTAGACGTTAACAATTTACCCGATCGCGTTCGTGATAGCCATTGTCGTTGTGGGGCCGGTCGTGAAGGTCGGAGGTGAAAAGTATTGTGAAAAATCGGAGACTCGCTGAGATACGGACGACAAATAGGGATTCTTTGGCGGCGGAGTTTTTGTACTTATCTCTGTAATATATTTAGCGTTATATGAAAAACATCGTGATTCCGCAACCTGATTCTTTTTTTACTGGACGAAGGTTCTGACGTATATCCAGTAAGGTCGATCTCGGCGGTGTTCTTCTTGTCAAATAAGAAACTCCACCTGAAATGGATAAATAAGCCAAAAATTCAGAAAAAGCTTCAGTAAAATATTGACATAGGGCGATAAAACGTCTAATATAACGAATAATACCATTTCGACTGTTCGTATCGGTCAAGACTGATACTCGTGAAGTCCGTGTGGATGACATGGGTGATCCTCGGCTGCTATTTCGGGATGTACTGGAAATCTCGTCTCTCATCGTTGAGCCATTAGACCTTCCATATCGGGTTGTCATTGGAATAGAACTTAAAATAGAGGTTATTTTATTAAAATAATTTCGGCATTTCAAATCATGGAAAAATATATGCCAAAGCAAAAATGCCGGGGGAGTTATTGCTTCCCAATAGGTCTAGTGGAACTTATTTTAAGAGGACTAAATTGAGGAGGAGTAATTAGAGGATTTACGGCATTTTGGATCACAATTATATAAAGCTTATTTTAAAACCGAAGTTGCTTTTCTGGAATACCCATCCTTTTCTAGCAATAACTTGTTATCCAGATATTTTTAAAAACGAGG
Organism: Ditylenchus destructor; assembly: GCA_022814885.1. Taxonomy (NCBI): domain Eukaryota; kingdom Metazoa; phylum Nematoda; class Chromadorea; order Rhabditida; family Anguinidae; genus Ditylenchus; species Ditylenchus destructor. The sequence goes on from JAKKPZ010000014.1 coordinate 369,485, forward strand.
TGTTGTGGGATCCTTCCTAGCAAAAGAAATATTTCTTCTTTTGTACGAAATAAAGGAAAGACTATATCAGAATCGGTAGTGCCCTAATTCTTTTCTATTGATTGCCTAATATCTGGATGAAACCTGGATTTGTACCTTCAGAGATTTAATCAGAGACTAAGTATGATCTTCCGGAGTACCAATGTACAAAATTACTTTACCTCATGTTTGAGGCGGCGTTTGTGGAGAGGTACCGGCGTTCGGGCGGGGTCGGCACTTTCCTTCTTTCAGGTGTGTTTCTTGCTGGAGACGCAGAATATGAGGAACCAATTGACACACCTTTACCTGCGGTGGAGGTACTCGGCTCGAACGCATTATTCAAACGGCTCATGCGATCCCGAAACGTGCCATTCACGGGCCGATTCCATCGGACCGATGCCCAACTTAAGCAATGAATCGTTAACAAAGTCAAAGAACGTCTATGATCTACCTGGTACCAGTAGTGCTCGGCTCCACTGAGGTGCTTAGACGTCGGTGAGTTGAACTAGGTTGAAAAATATTGGAAGAATCCGACGCTTTTTGAGTGCCGTAATAGTTCGTTCGATTCTGATATAGTGAAGGTTGCGCCCGAGTCGAAGATAGCGTCGTCCCTCTCGACATACAAATGCAATCGTTCGCTTAGTTCCCAAGTTGACCGCCCTGGAATTGGACATATACGTAAAGTATTGTTCTAAATTACTTATATGCCTAACATAAGGATATCAGCATTCATAAATTACTCAAGCGGGTGGGGTAACGGAGTCTTGCACTATTAAATGTGACAAACGGGCTATTAAATATTGCAACAAACTGAAGTGTTTCGACATCGGAGAGGGCCAAAAGAAGTTTTGGCTGACCTAATTTCTGGGTGTAATCTTAGGCTTAGTCATGTATTCGATATATTACTCAAATGAAACATTATAACCGGAAGTGTAAAGGGAAAAGGTCTAGGTGCCTGGTAAAAATTTATTCGTACAAAATTTCTCATAAAACTCGTAAACCTTCTTTATAATTGACCTAATAATACAAGATCAAGTGATAGCCGGGCTTATTTACCCCAATTGAGACTGAAAAACCTTTGCAAACAAAGGCATCGATTGATGAGACGAAAAAAGACATTGCCAACAACTCAAGCAATTAATCACACCTCACAGCTGTTATTTCGGCCAAGGAATAGGGTGGGGATAATCAATTGACATTGCGGATAACCTCAAATGTCGCTCATCAATGAACAATAGATATGTGGGCGGCGACATAAGTGCATTCCTGGTATCAAACCAAGAGATTACATTACATACTACCAGTACTATACTATGCGAAATCATGGAAACGGATTATATATTTGATGCAAAAAGTGAAGTAGTCCAATCAAACGACAAATTTTAACAATGACGCAATTTTGGTAACAACAACGTCCTACCTTGTCCAGTCATGTAGAAATTTGTAGGCTTCAAAAAATAAAATGTTTGCTATAAAACAGTTAAAAGTTACATAAATAGCAACATTATTTGAATTAACTTTTGCAGAAAAGTTCGGCATCAGGTAATGCTAGAATAAACTCTAAACTTATTCAGGTTACAGAAAAGTCAATTTTGGCAAATTTGTCGAGTGATAAAATTGCCCAAAAATCGATTTTCTCTTCAAGGAATTTTCATATAAAAAATAAAGATCAAAAGCATAAGGACAGATATTATAAAACTTTCATAATGTTTCTGCTGCAAGACTATACAAAAATCATACAAATTAACTGCTTTTTGACTAATGTTTTATGTTCAATGGTCCTAAATTAAATCATTTAATTTAAGTTCAAATAATGCACGAAATCAGATCATGCGAAATTTCAGATCACTCAAATCTCATCTGTCTCTAACCAAAATACACCTGCGAAGTAGAAAAAAGAGACTTTCTCTCCCTCTTTATTTATCCTCCGCCCGATCGCATCAAGAACATATAACGAGAGGAAAAGCTAGTAAAATCTTACCCGGGAGATTGAGGGATATAAACACACTGCGAGGGGTTAGATCATTCTTTATTTACAGGAACACATAAAATTCTCTACTCTCTCTGTCTCTTAGCTGGTTTAGTTCCACCGTCACATCAAAACGGGGTTTCTATTAGCCATAAAAGACGAGAATACAAAAGATTCAATTAAAATAATTGGATCAATTTTCTAATGGGAAACAAACAAGAATAAAAAACTTGGTAAATTAGAAGTTCAAGAGAGCAAAAACGTGTGAAAAAAGGAGTTATTGTTGCGAAACAGAGAAATGTAACATTTTGCTCACAAGATACAATTCGCAAAACCATCCAAGAATAGAAATATTCTTGAACATCTAAACTTTCTACAACGTTGTTTTTCAAAGTGAGTATAATTTACCGTAAAGCTGCAATTACTCCTTTCCCTATCATTACTCCCCTGTATGGATTTTTCACTCACTGATTCGACCCCGCTCGGAGACCTTGCCATGTTAACCAAACTTCGTAGCGGCTTCGAAATTTGGTGTTTAAAAAATTACTCCCCCGGGGGAGTAATCCTTATAGTAAGTTAGTGACGTGCGTCCGTCCGCCGCACGTTTTTCGGGTGCATTCTTAGGGGTGATTATTTTCGAAATGTACCTATTTTAGGGTAATTTTTAGCGGGGAATCCGAATTTGAGGTCAAAATTTAGCTAAGATGTAGACAAATTTATACAAAATATAGACTAAATGTACCTAAATTTTCGGTTTTCCAGTGCTTATTTTTCGTGTCCGTCACGGTTTTTTCAGGAGGGCCATTCTATCCAGTGCTTATTTTTCGTGTCCGTCACGGTTTTTTCAGGAGGGCCATTCTATCCAATGTTTGAAACTCAGACTGAGCCAAACTTAGACTGAGCCAAACTCGGACTGAGTCTGAGTTTGCGAGCCACCTTGTAGCTAATCTTTAATATATAAAATATAATGTGTAATGCGTGAAATGCAATTTTGCAAAGTGCAACGAAATTTTATCACTCATTTCTCCAAAGCGCAATTTTTGTAGTAAGTTTTTTTCACATTTTGGTAAGTTTTTTCAAAAAAATTAATTTCAGTAAATGTTCATTCTTGAATATCAAGAAGGACACCAAGAAAGCGTTACTCAAAATAGTTTTTAGCTCGAAATTCGTATCCAGAGAATTTTTTTCTTAGTTCCACTATTTTGAAAAAATTCGTTCACAAAACTGAAAAAGTGTAAACAAAATGATCAGTTAAAATAATTAAATCAATCTGTTAGTGAGGGGCGACGAGGAACTCATTAAACAGAAGTCGGAGAAGGAGCCAAAAAGGTGTGAGGGGGAATGTAATAGCAAATACAGCAGCTTTGTTCCTTTTCCACAAAGAGATCGATGAACAAAAACAAATAAATCGTGCGCCAGAGGTTAGGTCTTGGCCTGGGGCGAACGCCTTTTGGGGTAAAAATAAAACCGCAACGTGTTTTTTGGTGCGTGCAACCATCAACTGAGAGGCATCAGTTAAATGTCCTTTTGGCCGTGCGTGTAAATTGATTGATTCTATTAGCTTGTATTACATATTACAACAAAAGAAGCGCTCTCTCAGTGGTCGGAAATTTATAAAGAATTTGCAGAAATGTACGAAAAATTTTGGGGGTTAAAAGCAGTGCATTTGATTGTTAATGAAGGTGTTCATTCGAGACAAAGATGATCATAATAACGGAGTAATAACTCATTTTAAAGTCACATTATCTGTCCTGGTTCAAAAGACTTGCAGAAATACATTGTGTTTTCATATTTTGCACACAAGCTTCATCGATATTCCTTTCTAAAACTTCTTTTCATATATTAGCTCACTTTAAAAAATTATTAAAACCTTACTTTTCGCGAAAATGATTTTGCTCTTAAAGTTGCCATTTCTGAATGACCTTTCAAACTAGCAGTTCCCTACTCATTCAGCGCTCAGATCATACTAGAAAGAACTCTGGTACCCACAGCCTCAGTTGCTAACTGTAACAAAACTTTTGAATGAATTAAACCCAGGGGTGGGAGTTCGGATCGTAAAACCGGGTTTTTTGAGGATCGGATCAGGTAGGATTTTTTGCCCATTTCCGATCTAAGCACCCCTAAAAATGCACTTGGGATTTAGTTAAACAACCCTATGAATGCATTCGGCTGCGGAATTCAATCTTGACTCATCGTCGGTCGTGCCCGATAAGGGCGGCCGGCGAAAATTTCTGAAACTTTTTGTAGATATCTAAATTTTTTAGTGAAAACTTTCTCCCATTTCCCCAGTTTTTCCACCAAGCTCTGTCTTTTCCAAAATTTTCGCCTGCGGCGCTGTTGGATGCCATCTCTCCGCAGAGTATTTTTTCAAATAGTGCCGATTTTTATATAAAACCGGCAAAAAATGTCGTTTGTCGGAAACAAATTAAGTTCCCCACTTTGTCTAATGAAATTCGAGATTGGTACAATTTTATGAAAAATGGTTAGTTTGTAATATTTTACCTAAAACGAACAATTAAGACCAATTTTTAGCAGATATAGCAAATTTAGATGAATCAGGAAAACATTTTCAGATTTCGCAAAATCCGGGCAAAAGTTTTTCAAACATTGCTTCATTTGGTGGAAAATTTTGAACCGGATCAGGTCGGAAATACAGGGATCCGATCAGAACGCGAGTAAAAGCCCCAGGCCTGATTGAACCGTTAAACTGCTTCTATGTATGCATTAACTCATCTTTTAGTAGTGGTTATATAGTTTCACATGAACATCCGCAAGATATATGATCCGAACGGGCTTGAAATATCACACTCAACAGCGCTGTGAGCTGAATCGAGGGAACTTTCTTACGTTTCGGGCCCTTCGATCACCAAATGTCCCATGAGTGCCCACAAAGCAGCAATAACGAAAATCAAGCCTTTGGAAAATCAATTCAACAAATAAGTGAAGGCCCAACAATTGGCTAATTCACTCTTTCTCTAACCAATCTCCCATTGAAACTCTTTCAGTCCCACATTTGCTTTGTTCTTTCTTTTATGCTCATCCGCACTTTAGAGCCGCTGGAGCTTTTCTGGTCCTTTGGATCAAGGTTCTATTGGAGCAAGGATTTATTGATTCGATTGAGCCATTTATACGAAAGATATGACTGGGCCATATAATGCGTGGCAATAAAATGAAAACGGTCCCGAGATCAAGGTAATTGGATATCTTTTTGATATTGCTCAGATTTTTCGTCAGAACGACAAATTCTAAAATGTGATCTTAACTGAGGTACCAGTTATGAAATAGAGAGCCACTCAATACTTTATGGACTTCTAAAATTATTAACATCCCTTCCATAATTAGTACAGAAATATTTTAATGTTATGACTCTGTCATTTCCGGTAAAGAAAAATGTTTAGTCGATAAAGACGCAAAATACTATAGGATTTTACTTTCAAAGGTATAGTAAATATTCCAGGTATGGTGATAAGAACGATCGACACTCATATATTTATTTATAATATCAGTATTTGATTTACGGAATCCTCGACCAAAAATTCAGATCGAGGCTAAAAATTTGCAAATCTATAAAAAAAGTTTGTTAAACTTCGCTCACGTATCTCATCAAAATTTAAGCACATCCAAAAATTTCTAATTAGGATAATCGTTATTTGGAAACACTCAAAAAGCAACAATTTAGAATACTATTCCATAGGACCACCCAGCGGCTACGCCGCATGGCGGCGCCCATGATCATCCATGGGGGGGGGTAAAAGTGCCATTTTTGGCACGTTTTTGGCCAAAATTTGAAATTCATGTTATCTGCACGGGATTTTTTTTGCAGATTCGTTCTTAGAATTCTAAGGGGAGCATTTTGACGTAGCATGCGTCCAGAAAGGAGCTGATCCCGAAAACTTTTCTTTGTAGCGCAAAAAGTGCCATTTTTGGCACGTTTTTGGCCAAAATTTGAAATTCATGTTATCTGCACGGGATTTTTTTTGCAGATTCGTTCTTGGCATTGTCTGGGGAGCATTTTGACGTATCGTGCGTCCAGAAAGGAGCTGATCCCGAAAACTTTTCTTTGTAGCGCAAAAAGTGCCATTTTTGGCACGTTTTTGGCCAAAATTTGAAATTCATGTTATCTGCACGGGATTTTTTTTTGCAATTCGTTCTTGGCATTGTCTGGGGAGCATTTTGACGTATCGTGCGTCCAGAAAGGAGCTGATCCCGAAAACTTTTCTTTGTAGCGCAAAAAGTGCCATTTTTGGCACGTTTTTGGCCAAAATTTGAAATTCATGTTATCTGCACGGGATTTTTTTTGCAGATTCGTTCTTAGAATTCTAAGGGGAGCATTTTGACGTATCATGCGTCCAGAAAGGAGCTGATCCCGAAAAGTTTCCTTTGTAAAAACCCCCCAAAAGCTGAAAAAATGGCGTTTTCTCGCTTTTCGTGGCGGGACCACCCCAAATCTGACATTGATAACCCCCCCTAAAATCATGGGTTTTGGGGGGGTACTCGCGAGTTTGGGGTCCGGGACCCCCAAAAAGTGGGTTATTCTATTGGGAGGGGAAGGACGGACACCTATCAACTTAGAGGGACCCGATTAATATTTAAAACCAAAAATATAATTTCCAAACAATTATCCATATTCAAACGATGCTCACTCAATTTCTAAAGGGGACACGCTATTACGTTATTCACATATCAAAAGTATCTTTTCTATAAAGAGAGAAAAGGTGCTATACGGAGAAGTGAGGTAAGATATCGCATTTCTTAAGACGATTCTCTGGATGGGACATTATAGAGGAACGATATAAATTGACAATAATGCAACGATGGCTAAAAATAAAATTATTATATTGTACAATTCGTATACTTTTTAACACCAAACTAAAACGTTACAAATACCAAACTATACAACTATAAACTGTAAATAAACTCCCAAGCGCACATATTTGTGTGTGTGGGCAGTGGCCTTGAATGGAGTATCGCACCAGAAAAGAACGAGAACAGGAATATTCACAGGTTATTTCTGAGGCACTCAATCCATTTTCTTATGTAAAATTTGCCTCTATATTATTCGGATATATGTTCCTGAAATAGGAAAAAATATTTCCCGATAGCCTGAACGCTAAAAATCGTAATATGAGAAAAATAGAATATTTTTAGTAAAATGTTTTACAGTTTTGTAACCTTTGTGAATTTGTTGTCCTTCGCAAGACCATATTTACACATATCAGCAGGTTTGCGGTTCACCATAGCCATAGTTTGCGGATTGTTATCCGCCAAAATTAGAAAGTTACCAAAGTAACCCATAATAATGCACTTCTCTACCCAATTTTCTGCCTGAGATTCCAGACCACCTTTCAAAATTTTTCCAAGCTATGTATCTGTTTGTACAGCAAATCGTTCTACTATATTTTCTTGTACAAAACATAAGTAAAAAGCACAGACGGGAACCAAATTTTATTAAATATCGCAACCTAGACGGATTCCACATTATATTGGATCGACTAATTCGATTAATTAATTTTGAAAGGTGAGAATCGAAGATGCATCCATATCATCTTCTCAGATTGCATTTCCGATCACGCTTCAGCAGCCATCTTCTCAATGTGATAATAGAAATTCACATGAACAAAATATGCAATATTCAAATTAGCACCTTTTATTTTTTGCTATGTGTCAAATTGTGACGTATTTTAGACTTGTATTGGGAATTTTCGTAAACAATAATCGGAAATGCTCCATGCCTACCCCTTGCATGTCATTTTACCAGATTTTACGTAAAATTGTGACATAGACATCTAAAAGAAAAATGGCTAAAATGAAAAGAACGCAAATATCCCATCAGATTACTTCATAGCAAAAAATGGTACGAGTAAAGAGAGTTACTTTCACTGGATGTTTTAATAAAACCAATCTTGGCAATTTAAGAATTAGACACCGCACCCGATCCTTATTCTTAGTCTGCCTTGGCTTATGCTTCAGTGTGGGCAGAAGACTAATAGCTAGCAGCTGCACCGAATGCCGCGCCATCACCACTTGTTAGGTAATAAATCTGATTTTTAACAAACCTAATGGAATGGAAAACCATGACTGGAAATGGATTGGATTTTTGGAAATGTCATCCAGCGTGATTTCACATGTGCCTGAAAAAGCGGCACAAACAGATTTCCTAACTCCTCCATCCCGAAAAATGGGATGCATTTTCTCTAGCACTTCCGATGATCGGAGATGGAATAAGCAGTTATTCAGAACATGTTTTTATAATGTCTATTTGTGTCAAATCGTCAAAGGTAAATTCATCGGAGAACTTGCAGTCCTACAGAATAGCTCGCCTACAATATAACAGCTCTCAGTGACAAACAATTTGCTCCGTTGATAAATGTTTTATTTGATCAAATGCATAATTCCGGTGATTGGGAAGTAATTCAAATTTCGAAAGTATATAAAAAGCTGCCATTGGAAGAAATGTACCAATATTGATGAGTTTTGCAGAAGAATACCTTCACGAAATCCATCAACCAATGACATATTTACTATTTTGGGCCAACATTTGTACTCCACAGCAGTTATTTGTAATCGTTATTAATTTTTCCCCAAACTACAGTGAAAAATGTTCATATCCGTGACTCTTTAAAAATTTAGTCAAAAAAATTCGGTTTAAAAAATTCTGCGGTCGTCACGGAGTTTGATTTTTACAAAAATGGAATCGAAATTAACCAAAGATCTCCTTTTTCATCTTTACTTTTTCTCAGAAAACAAGACACAAATAAACTCAAAAATAATGTTCAAAAAACCGCCAATTTTAGCGCTGCGATAACGCAGAGTGAACCCTGCTAGCTTTTGCTTTTCCATGTTTTTATAATCACCACCTGTTTTGATTGACATCAAATATCGTTAGTAGTCTAATTTTCGTATAGAATCTAGAACTTATATGATCGACCAAATATTGAACGCTACTCGGCAGGAGGATTGGAGGAAAGCATCAACTTTACTCTATAAGCACTGGTCTCAAACATGCCCAAATGTCTACGCAATTACGGGCGAACCATGGGACCAACCGCAGCCAAATGATGACAAAATCGGTAACACTTGGTTGGAAAAACTTTTTGGAACACAGACTAAAATAAAGGCCAAAGTCGGTTGAATGATCATCCAAAAGCTCATTCAAATTTAACGGTAATAGTAATATTTTTGTTTCAGAGAAGCATTTGCTGTATCCTCTGGCGGCGATGTATTGCTGTGAGCAAGGCGCCTCAGATAGCCATAAGAATGATATCTCACTGAAGAGGCTAGGCCAAATCACAGGAATTGATGCAAGCAATCGACGACCCGGTCAGATCTGCGGACGGGTCTTCAAAAATGGTGAACCAAATTACACTTGCAAGTAAGAGTTTTTTTAATGAAATTATTATCAGATTATAAAAAGAACATTTTAGGGATTGCGCTACTGATGGTTTGTTTACTTAATGTCACATGCTTACTCGTATTAAAAAAGAATGCTAGAATTTATAACAAATATAGGAAAATTTGTGCTCAGACGACAAATGTAAAAAATAATTTGTTATATTTAAAATGTGATGTTTCGCTCTTAAAGCGGAAAATAATTTAAACTAAATTAATTGGAAATTTTGGAAGTTTAATTTTCTGGCCTTCTAATCTTATTAATCGATTCAATGAAACAGACAAACCAGCAAAACTTTCATATAATTTCTTTCCGTTTTTTTATTAAGCAAATCGAAGATTGTACCTAAAAGATTTGTATACATTCTATTATTTGTATCATAGCGTGAGTCATTAATTTATTTTAGGCACTTGCGTCCTATGCAGAGATTGTTTCTTGAACTCTGCTCATGTAAACCATAAGTATAAGGTAAAGGTAATTTCAGTTATTTTAACGCTCTATATAAAAATTGTGTAAATTTCAGATGCATACTTCTCTCGGGTATGGCTACTGCGATTGCGGAGATTCCGAAGCATGGTCCCGGAACCACATATGCAAAATCCATTCCACATCAGAAGATCAAGAGGGTGGCGCTGAAACAACTGGTTCAGCTTTACCATCAGATTTAGAAACCCGTTTGTACAATGTGTCAAGTATTGCCTGCCGTTTTATTGTCAACCTTTTGTGCTGGTCTCAAACAGAGTCGCTACCTTCAAATATTATACAGTAAGTTTAAATGCCGTGATTTCATTACGAACCTTATTAATTTGAAATCGTCACACAAAGTACTTGATGTCTCATTTATAACCTCTTATTTCATGGGAATAATAATACGTTTATTACTTTTTTATTGCCATTATTAAAAAACCATAAGTTTGCATTGGTCGCGGCACGGTATAATTGTTATACATGTTGCAGATATATATAATATAAAATTGCTTTGCTAATCTTTAAAATATTAAATTTGTGTTGTAAAAATTGAAGTAAAAATAAAGATAATAAAAAAGTAGGAAGGAAGGACTATAAGACTCCTTTTCTCTTCTTAAGCTCTTTTTCAATCAAATGTTTGGTTTTGACGTTTTTGAACTGATGACTGAATTTTAGAGAAATACCTTATATCGACGACGACGAATTCCAAACTGTGCTTTTCAACGATGAAACTCATACATATGAAGCTGTAATACGAGCTCTGGAGCTCGCTGTACACTGTTCAAATAACCAGGCTATGCGCCTAGCCACCATTGTGGATAGAGGTCAGTTTTAGTGCTAATCCACTTTATATATTTCGAAATTTTAGAAGGTCGTTCAATTGTAAAGACCGGGAAAAAAGAAGTCTGCGACACAGTTAAGGCTATGATAGAAAGGCGAACCGCTCGTGAACCTCAGAATCGACGTACGCAAAAATCGGGACCGCTGGAAGTGAAAGTGTTCAGATCGTCTCTTGTATCATATCAAAACTTTGCACTGAGGCTTATGAGTTGGATGAGTTCGCAGAGCCAAGAATTTCGTAAGTTTGCACAAAATTGACTTGTTGTATCACTCCACTTCTCTAATATAAAAGTTGAACGCAAACAAATTATAATAATTGATTATATAAATATAGCTGATCTTTTAGCCCCTATGAGTACGATAATTGGGGATGTTTTGCTGTATGAATGCTACGAAGAAAAATGTCCGCTAAAATTCTTATCATTCAACAATGAATCGCCATCAGATCCAGCGAGCCTTCCATGTCAGCATCCGTCGATTTGCCTCAAGATGATGGAATATGATCGAAAATTGTGGAAAGGTTTGTTTTTGGCGCTGAAAGTATTTCGTTCCACACATTATCAAACTTTACACAAAAGTGTATTCACAAGTAATCCTTGCGGAATTGTTACAATATTATAAAACTATATACCTGTTCAAAGCATTATTGTGCTATTAATGGGCCGTAAATATATTAATCACAAAGTAGTTATTTCGTTTTATATTTAAATAAACATCTTCAGTTTCAAAGATGAAATGGTGGTATTGACGGTGAATACATTTCTGTAAACTAAAAAATGTTCGCTGCAAATAAACACAGAATAGCATTTACAGAACTTATTCCTCATCCATTTTTATTAAGCTGCCAGGCTAGCATTTCACCAGCTGCTCATGTGCACAGTACTAGTCAATTTGAAACAAAAACAAGAATTTGGGCGCATATTCGTTAGGGTCAGTTTTCAACGTTTCTCCGTCTGACAATGCATTCATATATTTCAGAACTACGTCAGTTTATTCAACGATTTTATTGATGATGACCACGAACACTCGGTATAAATTATTAATACAAAAGGTAACAATCGTCGTCAAAATTTCAGGTTTCAATTGTATCGATGACGGTACAAGTCTTCACTGTGCCGACTGTGGCTCGTTATCTCGTTGTTGAAGAAAATGTGCTGGATCTCATTTACTCAGCTTTATCCAACTTCTGTCAAAAATACGTCACTGTTTCGCATTTCAATGATAAATTACTGCAGCTCGACTTTGCATCAGATTCATATCCAGCTGTGCTTAGGGTGGGTTTTGGTTATTCTTTATCGCCCCTAGGGTTTATCCAGACATAAATGCAGGAAGTGATTCGCTTCTGGCTCGAAATAAGTTCTTAGAAAACGTTGCTAACTGGGTCAAATAGTTTATGAATTTAAACGGTTTTAATTATTCAATATAGATGTATTATCAACATAATTTTTAATGATTTTGAATTTAGAGAGCCTGCTATATGCTCTCAGATGCCTCGTACGTTTTTATATGGCATGTATATTATCAATGACAGATATCTATTTACAGGTACCTGCTAAATTTGGTACCAAAACCGGAAGATTGGACCGATCCACTAAGAGTGAATTTTCTTCGAGGAGGTAATTAGTTTTCACATTATTTCAAGTTCTTATTATTGTGATATTGCAGGTGTGGCATTTTTGCGTTTCTTAAGAGACGTTGAAGGAATGGATGAAGGTTCGTTGAATTTCTGATTGTCTATATTCGGTTAAAATTTTATCCATTTTAGTCAAACGGCAAAGCGTTGAGCATCAATTAATGGAAAGCGAGTGGGAAACGGCCTTCAATCTATTTATTCGAACTCAAGATCCACTGTCGCTGATGCTGGAATGGACCAAATCTGATGTAAATTTATATTTGATTATATAACTAATAAACAGCTAATTTAGGTGAAAGTCCATCTGAATCTCTTCAAAAAATGTTTGATGGAAATACATCGCAAAATCGAGCATATGCCGGAATTTTCGTCGCAAAGACAACTAGTAGAAAGTTAGTATAATATTCTATTTTTATTTTACTTACATTATTTCTATGCAGCTATTGAATCCAGCAAAAACTAAAACATTTTCTATAAGGTATTAAATATTTGTCTCTACACTCATAACATTTTATATTATGAGTGTATTTTTGTGTTTTCATTTTTGTTGAATATCCTTGATATGTCATGCAAGAGTTTGAGGTCCCGAAATTTGATAGAAAGCACCAAAATACAGACTTTTGAAATATGATTGTCATATGATTTATATTAGTATCATTTGCTAACCATGAGTTTTCAGTAAACGGCATTTCCGCTCACTGCATTAGCTTCGACGTGTCAAAACAGCCGCTCTCAATTCATCGACCATTGTGGCGATTTGTTGCGGGTCTATTCACTGCCTCAAAAGAAACACTCTCGCACTATGTCATAGATGATTCGGAACACATTCCGCGGGTATTAAATGACGAAGAGGAGTTTGTCGCATGGGATGTATCGGGTAGTGCCAGTCAATTGAATCTCAAAGGATTTCGTTCAATACTTATGGAAATGCCATTAAGGTAACGTTTGTAATGAGCTTCTTTTGCTCATACCCCTTGCAAAATATTGATATCGATTAGCGATTGCCCCACATAAATATATTATAAGACATTCTAGAATATTCAAAAACAATCTACCGTAAACTCTCTAATTTAACCCCCGGGGTAATAATTATTCAATCGAATTCCAGAGGGGGTATAATTAGAGGGAGGGGTAAAATTAGAGGGAGGGGTTAAATTAGAGAGTTTACGGTAATTAACTTTTATGTTCTGAAATTTATGTAAAGAAATCACTGACATAGAAATAAACATTTTGCAGGGGCTATGAGCTAAAAATGCGTCGTTTGTTATTTGCCATTAAGCAAAACTATTTTTTAGAGTCATAGTTTTACAAGCTCAATGCAATGCTCAACTTTGGAGGCGGAACGGATTTTCGTTGGTCAATCAGATGCATAATTACTCGTCGCATTTATGTCGAACTGAAATGGTATATTAACAATTCTCACTAATATAATACAAATGTATAGAATAGAACCCTTTTCCCATTTTCTCTCTGAACTTAGTTTTTTCCACAATTTTTGTCCTTTCTCCTAGATAGTAGGAACGGTTATTCCGTGGTAATAATAACTAATTTTTTATATATAAATATGTTTAAACATGTATTTGCTCATGGATTTTGGACTGGCAATGGTAGTAATTTTAAATAAAATACAATAAATCTCAAATCTTGTTTAGAATTGCAGCAATAATTTTTTGAAATATATCACAAATATGTTTTTGCCTACAGCACATTTTTATGAGAGACAGATGAAAACTAAGCACTGTGCCATAATTTCAACTTCTAGATTTATTCAGAATTATTGTATTAAATACTGGTCATTTCAGTTCGATCGAGACGTCTTGTTGCTTCAAGTCGTTGCTGCTCTGATGGACCCAAACAAATTCATTATACGGGTCTTGGACAAATTTACTCTCTCTAAATGGGCAGAAATCGGTTTTGAAGACTCATCCACGCCTCTTTCATCTGCTTCTATTCCTGGAACTCCCTCTGCCACTCCGGAAGAGCTCAGGTTTTCAAATAATATATCAAAATTAGTATGCATACTATTTAAATTATAGCAAAATATCAACCATGTTGGCAGAAGAAATGCTCCAGTTGCTGATATTCATCTTGGGCGAAAGATACTTGCCAGGATTGGGCGAATGTTCTCCTATGCAGTGCTTGGAGCGAGAAATTCTTCATATTTTATGTACAGGTCCGCAACCATTCAGCAAAATTGAAAGAGTAAGCTTTATATTGATGTTGGACAAAAACGATATCAAACAATACTGTAAGCAAAGTAATTTCTTGCAGAACAATTATTGAAATTTAAATAAATTCAGAATGAATAAATCAATAACATGTTTATTTTAAGCATAACGTTAACCTTTTTCTGTTTTTTAATTCAAAGTACCTTAACAAACAATATTTGGGTATAATCAATAACAAACTTTACAATATTTATGCAATTGGTATACAATTTCAGGCTGTACCAAATGATCCTGGAACTCAACGCCTCTCGATTGATGTGGCTGTGAAGAACGTAGGAGAGTTTAAGAAACCCACAGCAACTACTAGTGGGATGTTCTATCTAAAGTCCAGTCTTCTCTCAGAGTATAATCCATTTTTCTGGCACTATTCTAAAACTCAAATGTCACAGGGTAAATAATTTTAAGTACTGACTGTTTTATGTAATATTTTAATGTTTCAGCAGAGCAACAACAGAAAAAGGAGCGTGCAAACCTCAGGCGAGATCTAATCGCATGTCCTCCACCGATGCCGCCAAATTTCGCACCGTTTTTCAAGCCGATAGTTCGCCTAGCCGAATGTGAATTGTTTATTAAGTTACTGCGAGTCATTTTCGAGCGAGTGGGCAAAAGAAGCCGTTTTTCCAATGATGGATGTTTCCATAGGTTTGTTTTTCAATAAAAGGAGAACAAAATTAAAGTCTTCTATTCAAGGAGAAAAATTTTTGAAAGCGATGGTGAAAGGGAAATTAGAGTAATATTGACATTTTGCAATAGCAATATAAAATTCATATTCTGAATTTTTTGAAGTTACGTAAAGTATTTCCAATTGTATCAGTTTTTACAAATGAATTACCTCTTCTCTTTCCCATTCCTTTTTCGGTCCAAACAACTTTTCAACAATAACATCTTAATATAACCTCAGTTCATTGTTTTAATTTATTTTTCGCATCCGTATAGTCCAATAAAGTATCCCAATGAAAATCATTTTAGAGCACTGTTTTTGACTGGAATGGCGCTAAATGAGCAACAGCGTGCAATGGACAATGGCGAGGAATTCGGTTTTATACACAAAGCAGAGACCGAATCCTTATTGTCATTGATGACTAATCTTCAGAACAAACCCGAGGGTGAAACTCACGCGGATTTGCTCGCATGTATCATCCAGGTATTTGGCTTTAACATTGGGCAAACCTATTAATTTTATTTCAGAAATATCAGCAACTAAATAATCGTCTGAATGAGAAACAAGGAAAAAGGCCGGAAGGAAAAGCTGAACCGGCTGGAGAAGAGGGAACACCCAAAACTCGTAATGCTGAAAAAGCGAGTATTGCCGCCAGAAAAAGACAGCTTGCTTTAGAAAGGGTAAGTATTATTGAAAGGTTCACTGCTATAAGGGATGGTGTAGATAAAAGTGTAGATAAAAATTTATACCTAGATAGACAACGCATATAAAAGAAAATATTGTGATATCAAAAGGAACGCCACTCATTTTTAGATATATTGCTAGGATAACTATTTGTAGAATGAAAGAATAAATCTTATGTAAATTTAAAAATATTGCGTAACGAAAGTAATAAAACTAACATAATTTCTGACGAAATTTCTTTTTGTCTTTATTTATTAGGCATCGGCGAATCCGAGTCCGAATCTCCTTTCACTGTCTGCACAAAGCCTATACTTAAAGCATTGTTTTTGGTTATCACATACTATTTCTATCTCTCTTTCTTTGTAAAAATATAATGCCGAAAAAAAAGAATATTCCAGCGTCCTGCCTTTATCAAGCATCGCTTCGTTAAAAGCTGGGAAAACATGTATCTACGTCTCTACCCTACGAATACAATGGATTGTTATTTATTAAAATTTAATAAATAACAATAATATAAATTGATATTGCTTCGTTGCTTGATAAATTTAATAAATAAAATTTATCAAGCAACGAAGCGATGCTTGATAAAGGCAGGACGCTGGAATATTCATTTTTTCGGCATTATATTTTTACAAAGAAAGAGAGATAGAAATAATATGTGATAACCAAAAACAATGCTTTAAGTATAGGCTTTGTGCAGACAGTGAAAGGAGATTCGGACTCGGATTCGCCGATGCCTATTATTTATACACTCTAAAGAGGGAAGCAGCGTAATGAAGTCATATGTGTAGCTATAAAATGAAACATTTCCAGATATTTTTATGTATGAGATTATCTTTGGGCTACGGTGCACTTTAGGAGCCGCGCCAAAAATGCCCGAAACCGGTGTCAATCGTCTTCATTTCATGAGAGAAGTCCGAAAAACACAAAATTAGGGTGGAGAAATGCAACTAGAACTTTTTTTGCCCTGGGGCGTTTTTCGAAATCCATGATACCCCCCTATGGTTCCAAAAAAATCCGAAAATTTTTTTTCTCAATTTTGCCTGAAAACGTCTAATTAGGGGTTTTCGACCATGCTGATCACGAATCCGAATGAATTTTCAAGATTGGATCTCACGATTTCGAGATATGGCCTCAGGGCATATATCGCCTAAGGGGCCACAGCGCCTAAAGCCCCAAGCCTAAGACTAAGTCCGATTGGGCGTGCACAGCGCCTAAGGGGCCACAGCGCCTAAAGCCCCAAGCCTAAGACTAAGTCCGATTGGGCGTGCACAGCGCCTAAGGGGCCACAGCGCCTAAAGCCCCAAGCCTAAGTTCGGGATTCTGTACAGCAGCCCTTTGAAATCAGAAAGAAAAATTCGAATTTATTTTTGCTCTCTGAAGTAGAAAGAGAAAGAAACATTTTGATTATATCCGCCTAAGACAGTAGCGCTGTCCGTGAGTGAAATTGAAATGAATGCTGCAGTGACAGTATGAAGGAGAAGAAGGAACATTGTTTCTATAAACTTTACTACGATTAAATCTTCTCCTGCATACAGTCGCTGTTGGCATATTCAAATTAACTCATGGACAGAGCTGTCTTAGGAGTCTATGAAATTCGTTTTGGTATTATTTTTCACATTCAGATGAAACAACTCCAG
Source organism: Ditylenchus destructor (assembly GCA_022814885.1). NCBI lineage: Eukaryota > Metazoa > Nematoda > Chromadorea > Rhabditida > Anguinidae > Ditylenchus > Ditylenchus destructor. The sequence continues at coordinate 387,016 of JAKKPZ010000014.1, forward strand.
AGATCGTTCAAGAACCAAAATATTGAACACATCGATACAGACGAACAAACGACGAGCAAAACTCGCACATCTGTAGACGAGAGCGACAATTACATTGGCGAAGACGAGGAATATGAACAAGGGTTTGATATAAAACTTAGCAAGTTAAAATTTTAATATCCTTTTTAGGACGATATCGGATAATGCTGGCTTTCCAGTATGTTGTGGCCCACGGACAACGCCGATGGTGTCCAAAACTCAGCGAAAAATAACATGTATTCTTTGCCAAGAGGACGAAACGCTCTCATTCAACGGATCACCGATTGTGTGCGCTGGATTTATTCAGACGTAAGAAAAATTTTGAGACATTCGCTTTGCGATTGAAAAGATTGCAATTTGTGCGCGCAGCCTCACTCACAAATGATTTTCAGACTGAAATTTACTATGGATTTACTTACCGATAAAAATTTGGCACTAGACAGAACTGCCCAGGAATAAATTTGGCACATTCCTAGTTCTGCTTTTTGCGCTAGGATATATCACTATTTGTGAAACTTAATAAAAACGTAATCAGTCTGATGTTTTGTTTGCAGGTATTAATGCAGCGTTTTATTACTTGAATAGACTTGTGTCACAAATTTTATAATTCCTCAATAACAGTATAGAGGTATAAATAGCTTTAAATTTTTGGAATCATATTTTATGGAATACAGCTAACTAGCGAAGTGGGGCCGCTTCGCGGCCCTCACTTCGCTAGTAAGCGGTTAGCGTGCATCAGCTGCGCTTCGCGCACCGCCATCAGCGGTCAGGGTTGGGTTGTTCGGGAGTAGAGCAGCATGAGACTATTTCGGGCCTTCGGCCCTCAAGCAGCTGTTCTTCGGGAGTAAAGGTTTTTCGGGAGTATATGTTCTAAGTTCCCTCACATTCCAAGGGAGAAGGTCGGGCGCTCCACAGGACTGGCTCGCCACCTGCGGTGGCTCGCGTATATGGTTAGGGTGAGGTCAACAGTCGCACCTTCGGCCGCTCCTTCTGACTGATTTCTGCGTCTGACTAATTTGTGTCTCTGACTGACTTGTGTCTCTGACTGACTTTTGTCTCTGACTAATTTGTGTCTCTGACTGACTTGTGTCTCTGACTGACTTTTGTCTCTGACTAATTTGTGTCTCTGACTGACTTGTGTCTCTAACTGATTTGTGTGTCTGTCTGACTTGTGTCTCTGACTGACTTGTCTGACCCTCCCGAAAAAACCTCACGCGATGACAGAAATATGCACCGAAAACCGAAAACGTAGGTACATTTTAGCTAAATTTTGTCTAAATTTGTCTACATTTTAGCTAAATTTTTTTTAGCCAAATTCGGATTCCCTGCTAAAAATTACCCTAATTTGGTACCTGTCTAAAATTAAGCACCCCTAAGAATCCACTTCCCGTATATCCCAGGTGACGTACATCCCAGGTGACGTACAGACAGCTTTAACTTACTATAAGGATAAGTTGAAAAATTGTAAATGATAGTGTTGGTAAATTTCCATAAATTACAAACTTCTACTACACAATTAACAGATCGATAATTTATCCAATTGATATATTTTGTCTCCTTCCAATAAGTCGTAAGTCCTAGTAATTAGGAAGTTGATCCAGTCTCAGTCATATTACATGCAACAATGATGCTTTTCTAGTTTTGATAAATAACACATGATGATTGCAATTTTTCATTTCTGTTAATTTTAGATCAAGAATATTCTCGATGAATCGCTTTTCCTCACATCCGAAGTCAACAGACATGATTCGCAATAGACGTCTGGATATTTTCACCCCGATTGAAACGGACGAGGGCACCATTATTTCGACGTGCTCGCATACAATGCATTACGCATGCTATAAAAGCTTTGTGGACTCTTTGAATGTGCGAGAGCGAACGAGAGCACGTCAACAGCTTACAAGGATGGTCAACTACGATGATGGAGAATTTCTGTGTCCATTGTGCAAAAGGCTAAGCAATTGCGCTTTGCCATTTTTGCCGGTAATTGACCGCCGTTTGGATTTGCCTAGGTGAATTTTATAGCATAGAATTGATCTAAAAATTATTAAAGGAACAGTCACAATATTTAACTTTCTCCACATAAAGAAAATGCTATTTTTTGAAATCTGTATAATACCCAGTCACGGCGGTTTATCATTATATTTATTATGTTTATTTATTATGTTTAAACAAAAATGGTCCACTATAGAAATTTTGTGAAGTTTTCTCAAACCAAAAATAACCAGTACTTGTGTCGAATGATGTGGATCAATCTAGTATCTTTCAAAACATTTTAAATAATGGCTAACGAATTTTTAGAACATTATGACATACTTCCTATATGTGATAGTAGCATAACCTCCCTGGAATTTCAGTGACAACTCTATTGTGAATCCTTCCTTTGGTTTATGGCTGGTTGATCCAAGCAAAGCTCTTTCTCAGTTGCTCAATCGATCAGAAGCTGCTAGTCGAGGTCGCAAGAGGTATTATTTGAGGTACTTTTGTTGCGAACTTGGTTTTTGTAATACAAAAATTATAGATCCAATTCCGAGGGTCCGTCGGAGAAAATAAGCGTGTTATTGGGTCATCTCCTTCCGGCGTCTTTGAGCAGATCCACACCGTCCAATATTCGTAATTCAAGCGATTTGAGTGCTCTGATACATGACGGGCCTATTTCGAGTGATTTTCTTAGTCGTTTTCGAGCGACGCCGCATAAAAACAGCATGAATTGTAAGTTTTTGGAATAATAATCTTTAACGTTCAAAATTTCTTTTAGCAAAGCGTTTCTATAACACACTTGTGCCTGAGATCTTGGCGCTGAACAAAAGTGAACGTCAAGAATTTTTCCAGCATCGTTTAAATTCATCTGTGAGCCCATCAAAGAAGAAGTCAGGTGGTCTGATTATGTCTGGGAAAAATGGGTAAGTTACAAAGTCGATTGATAATATGCTTAATACGATTAGTCACATTTTTAGTGAAGCCTCGCATTTCGACTCCAGTTGTTTCGTTTCTGTACCGCCTTTTCTGAAAGCACTGACACTGGTAATTTAAGACATTTTATAGTTTGAGAAGATGCATATTAACTAGAGGTCGTGAAACCCATTTTGTGATTCTATATTCTGATTATTGTTACTACATTTTGCATATGTCCCCCAAAAATTGGGAATTGCAAACTGAGGGTGGTATTTTCTAGTCTTTGTTTGTTGACCCTGCCTGCCCATTTTGTTCTCACTAACAAGATACGCCCGAAAAAGTATATGATTGGACTAATTTAGGAATTAATTTCGGAAAAGATAGGAATTAATTTCGGAAAAGATCACATGGAATTACCCCATTAAAAATAAGGAATTCCATTCACATTCACACTCATGTACTGAATTTTTATGTTTAGTTTTAGCAAAATGAAGAATACTCCCATCCATACAAAAATTTACAGTATTAATAACATCATTATAGGGAAATACATCAACTGAAGGAATTAACGTATTTGGTGACGCGTTTGAGCGTTTCAACGAAGCCCTATCTGTGCTCGAGTCGTGCGCGTTTGTCCTTCGTTCGATCTGTGCTATACTGGAAGCAGAGAAAAAGCCTCTTTTTGGAGCGCTAAATGCGAGACAGGTAAATTTAGGTCTTATAAGTGTAATAAACCAGGTGCATTTAATTTTCTACAGTGCTTGAGATTATTAGAAATGAGATAAATCTAATACGTGGGCTAATTTCTATGAATGTAGAACCGATGTTGATTTGCTAATGAAATATGGATATTGCGGGATTGATTCATAACGCAATTATGGGATTTTGAGGTTTTAGAGAAAAAGCGATTTTTACAAGTCTCCAGTGTTTAAATTACAGCTTCTAAAATACTACAATTTCCTAATATAAGTAATAGGATAATTTTAGCGAGATTGCATAAATGCCACTGTGCGATTGGCTGCTGTGATACCGTTGAATTGCCACTCTGTAGGATTCCGCGTTCTCGTGACATCGTTAATGGATCCGCTAGTAAACTATTTCGGAGAACAATTAGGAGGCACACATTCAACCGAAACTTCGGCATCGGAGTCCGCCGCGCGATCATTATTCGATGATCCGGATAAAGTGAACATTATGGAGATTGATATGCTTACTTTAGCTGTAAGTAAATTCGAATTATTTCATTCATTGATTATTAATTTATAAGTCAATATAAGTAAGGCTTTCCTAATATAAATCTACATGTGGTAAACATCAAAACCAGCCTTTTTGGTTATGGATTTCAGAAAAATTAACCAAAATAACTATGGAAAATTTTTATATACACTATTTTTCACAATTTAAATTCTATTTTATACGATTAAAATTTTTTATTTAGGTTGAACTTTTGGCTTGTGTGGGAAGCACATCTTTGGATCAAGCACAAATGTGCGGCTCTCATGAGCAAAGCCGAAAGAGCAAGTCGCAAACGTTGGTAAATGGAAGTGTTAATGAGCTCTACATACTTCGTCTAACACTCCTGGCAAACCTTTTCCAGGTATGGTTATATACTTAGACGATCCCTTTATCTGGAAAAATCAAATTTTATTTTTATGCGATAATCTAAAATGGCACAATATTTGTGTCGTTTCCCATCAAATAAAAGATATCTCTTTGTCTGTCCATTGTTTATATTTCAGACATTTATGTCATTCGACGAAAACGAAAGCCTAACTGAAGTTCAAATTGATGCATCAAAAGGAGACACATCCCGAACTGACGTGCTGGAAAGTCGTATTAAAGAATTGTTCCAAACTTGCAGATCGCAAACTTCGCTTGAGGATTGGACCAAACTTTATCAGGTAAGGAGAATACGATTTAAAATTGTTGGGATAAGTAACGAAACAATAGATAGGAAAAATTTGGTGACACATTTCTGTTGAAATTTAATTAGAATTGCTTATATTTAATACAAACTAGGTTTATAATCAGGCACGCGGGCACGGCCCGCGCGCGTCTATGGATTGAAAATTTTTAAGTTTAGAAATATGTAATAAAATATTTTTTGCTACAACAAAATTGAATAATTAAAACTGTCAAAAATAAGCTGTAACTAAATGTTACACAGCAAAGACTAAAGCATTGGGTTCTAAAGTCTGAAGCGCTGGCTCCGTATGTCCAACGTACAAATGTCCTACTTACAAATCTCCAACGTACAAATCTCAGACGTTCAAATATCCCGACTTACAAAGGCCGCCCCACAGTAGTAGACCATTTTCAATGTTGGTAGTCTACTAATGTCAACTTTCAAAAATGGTCTACTAATGTCGCAATTTGTTTAGGCTAAAACTACTCTTATTAGGCGCCTAAAGCTCCAAATAAGGCCTCAGCAGCCTAAGCCCCAAGCCTAAGATTAAGTTAAATTTAATAAGAATTGTTTATATTTAATACAAATTTAATTTGAACGGTTTTTGCAGTGCATATTACATATTAGCCACATTGTTTCTAAGTTGAGCCACCTTTATAAATTCGTAAATTTAGAAGCTCTGCTATGCAATTGTAACGTTTCTTCGGCCATTGGCGCTGTATTATAATGTAACTACTTTGGTTCCGCCTCCAGAGTCTCTCAAAGGTATTTGTAAAATATTTGAAATGTTTACAATGATGTTACAAAATTTTCAGATCCATCAGTTGCCGAAATGTCCTCTTTGTGTCGCTACATGGGTCTGCCGCTGAGCTTGTCTGGAATTCTGGAAGGCACAGAAGTCGAGACACTTTTTCAAGAGTTTGTCCAGCTTTCTATAACATGCCTAATTTGTGCTTTAGATGGACTAAACAAATTCCCGTTACTCAACTCACCGAAATACCCTCGACAATTCATCTTCCTCTGAAAATGAACTTGCTCATGGATTTGCCGCATGACTATTCGGAACTTATTAATATGGCGTCGAAATTCAGGTTCGTGACTATTTTTTTCTTATTTTAGTGGCGATAAACAATCTTAAACGGGCGCTTGTATGGTTTCCCCCCCAAAAAAAATCAATACAATTCCTCTCCACAATTCTTTTTTAGGGCAAACTCGATTTCAAATTAGCGCCAAAACATAATTGCATGCCAAAGGGGTTAAAAGGGGGCCGCTGAAAATTTTTAATGAGGGGGATTACTCGGCAGGGGTCTCCTCTAGAGATTGGTAAAAAAATTTGAGTGGGGCCTTATTAGAGTAAAAATTTTCACAGTCAACACTTTTCCCTATTAGTGGAGGCTCTGTTCAGCATCAGGAAAAGAGTCTCCTCTAATAGGGAAAAGTGTTGACTAAATTTTTTTACCAATCTCTAGAGGAGACCCCTGCCGAATAATCCCCCTCATTAAAAATTTTCAGCGGCCCCTTTTAACCCCATTGCCATGCAATTATGTTTTGGCGCTAATTTGAAATCGAGTTTGCCCTAAAAAAGAATTGTGGAGAGGGATTGTAGGGTCCCCCTATTGATTTTTTTGTACATTCACATAAAAAACCATAGGGGGACCCTATTGATTTTTTTGACAGATTTTTCAGAAAAATGATTTTTCATACCATAGGGTCCCCCTATGGTTTTTTTCCAAAAAATTTAAAAAAAAATTTTTTTTGCATAACAAACCATAGGGGGGACCCTATTGATTTTTTGACATATTATTTTTAGAAAAAATTTGTACAAAAAAATCAATAGGGGGACCCTATTGATTTGGGGGGGGGGGAGAAACCATAACAGCGCCCTTAAACGTGTATTTCCAAATTATCGCAAATTATAATTCCGCGCTTGATGAATGGCAAATTTTTTGGTATGGTTTATATACCATTTCTGAAGGTATTGCATTTTTAAGTAAGAAAGTACATCTAAGGGCCATGCTTTGGTATGAAGCCAAATTTGTATCACTCGTTTAGCAGTTATACCTTCACAGCATTTCGCATATCAAATTCATCCTTTAAAATTGTTCCCAAGTCATAATTTACGTCTTGTTTATTTTAAAATTGGAAAATTATTGTCGGTATTTTCAGGTGCCCGTCTGTAAAAGCGGATGATTTGACGTCGGCAGTCCCAACATTATGTCTCAATTGTGGTGAATTGCTATGTTCTCAAAGCTACTGTTGCCAACGATTGGTAAGAAATATTTGGTGGCCAAAAATTGTTATAGTGAACCTTAAATTTGGATGCGATGCTCATGCGTTTTAATGGTTAACTTTTCTTTATACGTTCTATATTTGTGACAAACCATTAGCTATGTGTCAGCTTAGCAATATATTACAGTACATTTTGAACATCAGTTGTGCTATTAATAAATGATCAATCATAAATATCGAAAATGAAAAGATGTCCCCGATACGAAAGTTTGGGGTACTGTATCTTAATTTCTAGGTCACCTTAATAATAAATTTGTAAAACTAAAAATTTGTGAACTTTCTAGCTGAATGAGCAAAATGTAGGCGCTTGTACATATCACATGGCACAATGTAACGGCTCTAGCGGAATTTTCTTGAGGTTTGAAATTTTTCCGAAACATTTCTGAATCACTGACATACGTTTCAGAATTCGTGATTGCCAAATCGTTCTCTTGACTACCTCTAAACGTGGATGTCAACGACCGGCACCGTAAGTCTAGTAATTAAATTTTAAATTCCGAGCTAGGGTTCAGAAATTAAATCTCTTGACTGGCTTCGTATTGGTTGATCACTGAAAATTTTTGCTGCTTTGATGGTCTCAAACCCTCATGAATTTTATCTGCTCGTTCTTGCAAAAATTGTGCATCCACTTAATTTTAACATAAAGTTCAAAGTATTCACTTCAGGTACGTGGACGAATTCGGAGAGACAGATCCTGGCTTTCGCAGAGGTAATCCGATGCACCTGAACACGGAGCTCTATTGGAAGCTGCAACGAGTTTGGATGTATCAGGAGATTGCAGAAGAAGTATGATTTGAATATATTTGCACTGATTCATTTCTAAATTTCTATTCTTTATTTTAGGTCGTCTACTCCTATGATTCAAATCACCGGAACATTGCTCTTGAATGGCAGCATTTCTAAATAATTTGTATAATTTTTGTTGTTTTTCATGCTTTTAATGCTCCTCCGAATGTGATTTTCATTGCTACTCGTTTTCGAAAATAACTATAAATGCATATTATTGCTTCCGTTTAGCTTTCACCTGTTCTTAGTTTTATTTAATTGCTAAGGTCTAAGTCATCGATTACAAATTGTTCCTCTTATTCTGTTCAAAAGTTTCTTTTGTAACAAAATGGACTTTTGTCACAGATAAATATAATTAATTGCTAATGAAATTGTTTAGTTTAAATTTCTTTCTTGCGAATTATTTGTGTTTAAGAAAAATGGCTTTAGAGTTTCTATGAAATTATTAGTTGGCAAAAATTTAGTGAAATTTTGATTTCGGATAAAACTGGCCCAGCCCCATTTTACTACGTTAAATTTTTGGGAAAATCTATAATAAAATAATTTTGTACCTATCTGGAAACAACATTTTTTAAATGTTTGAAAGCCATATTTGCAGCAACAGGTGTTTTTGCTTGTAAACCGGTTCGCATGTATATATTCTTGAATTTGATTATGAACGTTTTGCCAATAAAGTTATTTTGAATTCCTCGTGTATACATATAGTTTAATGTTTGTTGCTCGTCGTATACCTGGAAGTTTGTGTAACATTCTTACCTTGACTCTCTCTGGGTTTCAAATATAAATTAAAATTGATTTACATTCGATTTTAGTACCTCAGTATCGTAAATGAGTTCCAAAGCTGATTCCTCACGTGGGGATAACCGAGAAAGACACAGGAGAAGTCCTTCACCACCACGGAGACGGAGGAGCCGAAGTCGTAGCGACGAAAGACGTGAAAAGAGGCGTCCGCGACCAGCGCGCGACAGCAGGGATCGATCCCGATCGCCACCTCCAAGGAAAAGATCTGAAGAGCGGGATTCAAAGTATCCCCTAAAGCTGTCATTTGAACCCAGTGGGAAATTGGCAGAGGATGCAGATAAAAGACGGCAGCAGCGCGGTTATGACAACAAAGACCGCCCACGGGGGTCTAGAAATGGTATGTTTTCAGCGCAAATTTGTTACTGAAATTTTTCCTCAATATAATTGGGTGGTTTAGAGGACAACAAAAGAGACGTCAAAAAGGAAGCCGAATCACCGGAAAGATGGGGAAAGCGGTAGGTCCTTATATGGTAAATTGTAGAGACTTATATTAAATGGAAATAGCCCTAAATACAGTCATTAGATAAAGATAAAGTGCCCCCGTGAATCAACGGTACTTCGCCGAAGCTTTTCCCGTGCGGGGTCCCCCAAGCCTACTTGCCGAAGCTTTCGACCGGGAATGCTTAGCAGCTTGCGGCAGCCTTAGAGTGGGCGCGGGGAGCAACCCCCTGACCCCGGCCATTGCCGTCTTTATCTTCCAGCCGAAGCTGTACCTATCTATCCGACCCACGGAGGGATGGAGCACCTAGGTTGGGTGTGTGACGCACCAGGGAATCGAACCCCAGTGGGTTGGTGCGGTAAGCCGATGTCTTAACCACTCCACCACTACGCCACTCTAAAATGGTTTTACACCGAGGTAGCTATGCCTAGAGCCTCCACCCATCCTTATTCAGGGAGGTCGAAGTCACTAAAGGGATGATCGTGTCTTAGCAGATCAAATATGGGGAAATTAATTAACTGACATTTTGAGTAAATTGAAACATTCTATGAAGAATTTAAAGGCATTTAAGACGTTATTTTACCATACATTTTGAAATAATAACACTTATAATAATTTATCGAACTCGTGTCATACAAACTTATTTGATAACTTATACTACTCTGAAATTTTCGTATGCTTATTCTCCTTTCAGGGATACGGAATGGGGCAAGCGTCCGACAAACGACGGCAATCCAGACATTCCAGATAAAGAAAAGGAAAAACCTTCCTTTGAACCGAGTGGAAAACTAGCCGAGGATACAAACACATACAAGGGAGTCGTAATCAAATACAACGAACCGCCTGAAGCGAAGTTACCGAAAATCCGATGGCGACTGTATCCATTCAAAGTTAGTTCTGTTATAAGTTCCAACAATTTCAATGTTCTTATGAAAATTATTGAGATAAATATAAGTGATCTATAATCATTATTTGTGACAATTTTATGTTTTCTTTCAGGGAGAAGATGATCTTCCAGTTGTCTATATTCATCGACAATCGGCATATTTGATCGGACGGGATAGAAAAATCGCGGACTTTCCAACCGATCATCCAAGCTGTTCAAAGCAACACGCTGTTCTGCAATATCGGTATGCTCTTGATTTGTTAGTTAATATATAAGGTTCTCAAGTAAATCTTACATGAGAACTTGCCATAATTATAATCTTCCATCAAAAATGAATACTTTTCTGGTATCAGTACCAAAATAAAATTGTGTAGTCTTACATGTCACTATTTTTAGGATTATTGGAAAATGTCACATGTTTATGCTAAATGACCAAACTATGACAAATTGTTAAATATAATTAAGAAAGTTTTACGTCTTTTTGAGACAAATTCATTGTTTGGATCAAATTATTTATAGTTGAATTTCAGGTCCCTACCATACGAAAGAAGCGATGGATCACGTGGGCGCCGAACAAGACCGTACATCATCGATTTAAAATCGGGAAATGGAACTTATCTTAATGGAGCACGGATCGAAGCGCAGCGCTACTACGAACTCAAGGAAAAGGATGTCCTGAAATTTGGCTTCAGCTCAAGAGAATACGTAGTGCTCAACGAGATGTCTCTGGAAGGAGAGGAAGACGAGGAATCAGATGAAGAGAAGGTCGATATCGATGCAACCGGAGCAGAGGAAAAAATGAAGGACGAAGACGACGAATTGTTTTAATGTTTTATTGTGTTTGTAGTTTTAATACTTTGAATAAAGGTTGTACAATTTAATTGGTTTATAGAAATTTCTATTCTCACGAGGTTAACCGGCATTTCTGTCCCTGATTTTTTGTTCCCTGGTTTTTCAGTGATGCTGAATCTGAGATTTTAAGAACCCTAAATAGTACTTAAAATTACCATAAAGGTATCTTGTAAAGGTAATTTTTTGGACGCCCTCCCAAAAAATTTAAAATCAGGGTTAACCCCAATTTTTTTTGAATGTAGACCTTTTTTTAATGTAAACCTAGAATATATACCTAGAATATATATTTAATCCACAACCAGTGGCTATGGACGCTACAACCAAAGAAGAGGACATCAAATTCTCCGATAAAGTCTCATCGATGAAACTCTTTGATTGTGTCCATTTGTATATATCGAGTCACCCGAAAAAAATTGAAGACTCCGGAAGAACGTAGGGCGTATTGCGTTGTCTAAAACGCCTGTTCATGGCACTGTTAACTCACTTTTCCAGGCTGATCGTTAACTTTGTCCATCGCGCGGCCCAAGCCTTTGAGGGGACCTGTGGGCCACATGCTGCTGTCGCCTGTGGCTGTCACCAACAGCCTGCCTTCAAACGCAGTGGCCAGAGGTTGGCTTTTTCTGAGAAAGAAAACGTAAATTGATTTTCCGAAAGAGGAAGGACTTCTCTTTTGCAAGCGAGCTCTCCAGGCATCCAGCAGCCCATTCTTTTAATTTTCTTAAGCTCACCCGAGAGAGAAAATATGCGTTCTTTTTCGAGGAACGTGCTTTTTCTCGGGAGTCGCCTTTCCTCTTCGTGGAAGCCAATAAATTTGATAGCCCTAACGGGTTGTTTATTTGATTCACACTTCTAAGTTTCTTCTCTTATGCGCCAGTGACTTAATAAAAATATGACGCATTTGAGGTGGAGAAGTGCCAAATGGTGTTTGTGAGAAATTTTTTACATAAATGAAATTATATTTCGTTTTATACAGAAAAATTTTGTTTTCTCGGATGGAGATGTACAAAAAATCGTTGTCGAATAACAATATTATTCTTTTATTGTTGTTGAACCTAAAACTTTTATAATAAAGACATTTTAGCAGTTTCAGAAATGTGGTAAGAGTACATCTTCTCTAACTACAGTCGACCCTTCCAATAACGCCCCTCCGAATATCGATGCCCTCCCAATAGCGCCGATTGTCTCCGGTCTAGGATTTACGTCTTAGGATTTGTATGAGTTTGGTCCTTCGAATAACGCCGATTTTAGAGCCGCCCGCCCAATAACGCCGATTTGGACCGGGCCGGGAGAAAAAACAAAAGTGTTTCCTCTTATGTTTTATCATAGACACCGCCGAAAGCGGCGCCGGAGAAAATTTTGGAGACAATTTTTTTCATTTTTAGCCAAAGATTAACTAAAGGTAGCTATATTTTAGCTATTTCAATAGGTGTGGCTAAATTATTGTCTAAAAAGACTAAAAAACTCCATTTTTAGGCACTTTTACCTTTGAAAATGGCGACCCTCCGAATAACGCTGCCCTCCTAATAACGCCGATTTCGTCCGGTCCCTTGATTGCCTTTAATTGGCCGGATTTGAACTCAGCGAGATCGATTTACTATATACGGACAAATTTTGGAGCCCATGCTTGCTTTCCACGCGAGATACATCTTTATTCCCTCAGGGTTTCCTGAACCTTCTAGAACCCGATATCGTCAGCCGGACCCGGTTTTTACGTTCCTACCGTTCGAGAGCTATCAAACGTGGTATTACTCGTCTGGAACTCGGAGGAGCGAGGAAATTTTGCTCTTTATTTCGGAAAAAAATCACGTAATCTGGGTTTTGGCGCGAATTTGAATTTTCAAACCCGAAAAATTTCTGAAATGCCGCGAGAGCTATCCAAAATACAGCCTGAGTGCTATCCAACGACACCTCACTCGCCCAGGTCAAGCGAGTGGATCGTGAGATACTGCGACATGGGGGCCATGACACAAGTCCTGCCGTTTAGGTAAGAGTGGATGTTATTTGTGGTCCTGCAAAATCTAAAAACATTGATATAATTTCGGCAATGTACACTTTATCTTGTATTTTTTGCTTTTTAAGCGCTCAAAAATGCATATCCGTCTTTTATACGAATAACATTTCCTGTTTCTCATTTGCCGAAATATCACCAGGAATTTATCTGACTTTTACGTGCCATTTCCGATCACATAAAAGGAAATGTTTCAAATAATAAGCTTCTGGCACGCCATTTCCCGTTTTTCCTTCCTGCCAGCCGTATTGATTTCCTGCCGCAATATGTTGTCGGCGGCAGGAACACATGGTTAAGCTCTTCCACTCAAAGTCTGCTCTCGGACCTCCGAGCTAATTAGAGCCACCGGAGATGTCGACCTAAACTTGTTCCCACGTTTGTTGCGTTTTAACGTTCGTCCGTGTGAAACATTTTAATGGCTTTCGTCTTTGCTTCGAAATGTGTTTTAAATATTTATCAGATAGTTAAAATACCCGTTATTCTTAGTGAAAACAACGGAAGTGGTCTGACGTGCTGAGAAATGGAGGCTGCCGTCAGCCTGGGCCATACTGATCTAAATATTTCCGACTATAACTGTAAATACTCACCTTGGGCATCTTGTTTGAGCTTGAGCGAGGCGTTCGTAACCGTCGCATCGATGCTTAGCGTGATGCTGGTAAGAGATTTTTGCAATTTTGTATCATTTTTCCTCCTATCTAGAAAAGATCATCACCCGGAAAGTTGAACCACCGGATTATTTTTGGACTATTTTTAAACCTTTTAATGCGTAATCAATTGGATGATGGATTTGTATTATGTGACGAATATTAAATTCTTCATTGCTTTTTCATTTTTAACGAAAATATGTTTTTACTGATTTTATGAAAAACCTTTATTTTTAATAATATGACGTTTCTAGAAGCTTTTCCTAAGGAGTTACGTCCAAAAAAATTTAAAATAATATACATTGCAAATATAGACGACAGTTAAATAAGTTTATACTACTAATGTTTGCTACCTGATTATATTTTCCATTTGCAGGTAATTGTGTTCGGCAATCTAATGGTTGTGCTAACTGTAAATAACGATCAGAAGCTGCGCAGTCAGAGGCAAAATTGGCTGATTGTTTCTCTGGCATTGGCCGATCTTTTGGTAATAAAGTTTAATTAGTTTTTTTAGCAACAACGTTTTTATTGCTTTAGGTGGGTCTGCTCGTCATGCCATTGACTATGATTTAGTGAGTTTAAAATTTATATGTATTAAAATAACTAAAAACTTAAAATTGAATTTCAGCGAAATTGTTGGAATTTGGGTGCTAGGTTTGTTTTTCTTTACTAAACATATATTTTTGACGAAGAGCTTATTCGTGTCACTGAAAAGGCCCGTTTCTGTCACTGATTTGGCATGTGGCGTTGTGTAAAAATCCTTAAAAGGGCATACTTTAGGCTTAGGCTGAGACCCTCTTTTCAGGGGTAAATCCTTAATTATTGTTTGAATGTGGCGGTAAATATTTGAAATCAATGACAAGAAAGAGCCTCTTCAGTGACATCGAAAAGCTTCACGCTATTTTTGTCTGTGTCTTTAAGGTGAAAATTACTTTTAACCATTCCAGGAAATTTATTATGCGAACTATGGCTGGCCTTGGACGTGTTATTCGTTACCGCTTCAATTCTGCACATATGTATTATATCGTTGGACAGGTACTGGTCAGTCACTCAGCCCCTTACGGTATGTAAATTTTAAATTTAAACTGTGAAATTCATTTTAATATTGTATTACCTAAAGCAATACAAAGTTCGGTTTTTTGCATTATCGAATGGTGCATTTGAAGGATTTTAAACCTAAAAGTTTTCGCAAGGATTCACTTTTGTTTTATAAAGTTTTAGATTTGTTGAATTTTTATCGTTAGGAACCAGGAAGCTACCACCTGATAATGCAACAGTACTCAAAGATTTCTTAAATATGATGCCATTAATAATTTAAAGCTGAAGCTTTTTTAATAATTTTCGACAATTTTATCAAAATTAAAAAATTTGTTGACAGGAAACCACTTCGGTAATATGTTTTTTGTCGATTTGATTCGTAAACAGAAAATAATTATCGGTTTTAATTTATAGGATATATTTTTTGAATGCTTCTTTCTTTTCAGGTTTTAACCTATACATATAGATCCATAAAACTTCTTTAGCCATAAACTTTCGGATCTCAACTTAATCTCCTAGGAATTTTCCAACTTGCTCGCATAAACAGTTCTGAATTCATAATTTTTCAGTACCCAACAAAACGGACGCCATTGTTTATTTGCGTCATGATAGGTACGCAAATTGGAAATATTTGTATATAATTTATAATAATAACGGTTTTATTTTCCAGGCGTAGCTTGGCTCGTCTCTCTCCTCATATGTTTTCCTCCAATCTTGGGTTGGAGACCACAGCGGAAGCCAGGCGAATGTTCCGTCTCCCAAGATTTGGGTGCGTCAAATTCCGCTAATTGCTCTATATTATTATTTTCAGGCTATGTTTTATACTCGTCACTTGGTTCGTTCTACATTCCCGTAGGAATTCTGGCGTTGGTTTATTGGAGGATTTTTGGTCAGTTATTTTGTAAAGTTTACATCTTCGTCATTTAAACCTTTTGATGACACTGATCTTTATTCGAAGCAACTTTTTCTTCCTAGAACCAAAAATCAGAGAAATTGTAAAGAATTTAAGGAACGAATTAAATTTTACGATACATCTGAAGTTTTCTTCTTCTCCCTTAAAATAGAAACCTAAACATATGTTTTCGATATTAATTACTTTTTTCTGGGACCCTAGGGATTTAAATTTTCTGGGGCATAACGTTAATTTTTACCGGAAATTCCAAATATTTTATCTGTTTTTACATTATGTCCAATTGTATAAAAAATTGATATATATTCCAAAAGAAATTATCAGAGAATTTGCATAGAGACAATTAAAGAATTATATGATACAAAAAATGCAAAATTGTTTGTAAAAGTGATATATAGAACACAAAGTTATGTACCAAAATATTGTAGTGAAACATTTGTGATAAGGTTATATTTTCTATGATCTCCGGTCAGTGAGACTCGAGGCCTTCGGCCGCTCGAACACTGTTTCCGGTGCCCAGTGGCTTTGTCAGTTTCACGCTAAGTCAACGGTGCATCAGAATCCGGGATTCTGAATCCAGAAACCCAAAATCTGACTTCAGCGTTTGCTTCCCCGTAGCCGAAAACCTATCACGGTGTCGAATCCCAGTGATTTGGTACCGTTGTGTCAAAATATTTTATACAAGAAATGTGTTACATAATCCAAAATCTCGGTTTTGATCCTGAGATCTGTGATTATGTTAATTAGCCTCTGGGATTTCGCTGATTATTTATCTCATTTTAGTTATAACGAAGAACCATAGTCGGCAACGTCTGAAAGACACCGCCAGGACAGATGAGACGCTTTGTCAGCTGACAGCCCAGCTTGGAAATCAAAACGCGATGTTTCAACCAGTGCAAAGGTCGAAAGGGTTTCTTCAGAATGGAAAAACCAGCAGCGTTTCAGAAGGATCTTCATCGGATATACAGCTGAGTCTGTTTTCGCACATCAGATCGCGACTATTCTCCCAGTCTGGGCCAGCCAAATGTAATGGCGACGACATAAATCAGAAGAAAAAGAGCTTGGACAAGCGAAGACGTCTTTTGAAGGTGAAAGAAAGGCAGGCCACGCTTATTTTGGGACTCATCTTTACGGCATTCATCGCATCTTGGCTGCCATTCTTCGTAAGTATTTTGCAATGATTTTTTTAGTATTAAACTTTGGATGGCTCTTAAAAAGGGACTTAAACTTTGTATGGCTCTTATATTACGGAAACTGAGTCAAACGGAAGTATATACACAAAAATTAATTTCAGATAATGTACGTATTGGGTGCCTTTGGGTACCAGGCGCCGATCTTGGCCTTCAAGTTTTTCTTCTGGCTTGGCTATTGTAAGTTAATTTTTACCAATGATAAAGAATGGCCGAAATCTGAGGGTATTTATCTCAGTGGAGGAAAGACAGTGTTAAAACAGAGATAAGCGCCTCCTAAAAAATAGGTACTTTAGGAACATTTATTATGAAACATCTGTACGGAAATGTTTGACTCTGAATACGGTTATTTTTTATACATTTTGACAAGGCGCACGAAAGCGCCTTGACACGATTTTCCTATAAAAAATGTGAAAATTGATTGATAGATTTATCAATTCAGGTAACAGCGCAATCAATCCCGTCATATATACTGTTTTCAACAAAGAATTCAAGAGAGCTCTTTTCCGATTATTACGGCGGCATCAGCACTATTTCCTATTCTTGAAACCTCATGTCTGTTAAATTATTATCTGCATACAAGAAATTGTAGAATAAAATGTAATTTTATCGCTTTCATCGCTCAGGTGATGATGTTCAGTAAACCTCGTTTACCGTATTGCAATATTGACAATTTTCTATAAGATTGGGAATTTTTACCCTATTCGAGGACGTTCGAACAAAGTTCAAAGTTTAATCCTGGATAACGGTTTAACTTTTCTCTCACATTCCCAGTACTATGTTTCGTAAAGAATATTACGATTAATATCGCCCTTTGAATTCGCAAATATCATTCGTAGAGGAATCTAATTATTCACCTGGGTGGGAGAAAACGAAATTATTTAAAAACCTAGGGTGTCCCGCAAAGGACTTTCTATGCTCGTCAAAAAAGGGACCGAGAAACTTAGGGTAAATTTTTTTCCGGGTCCGAAATAAAAAATGCCCTAGTGTAGTTCCAATTTCGAATGCATTTATTTTCCATTACAAGTTGTGAAAACGAATTACTTTTGAGAACATTTGTATTTTGTATGTAAGCATACCTGTAATAAAAATAACTCATTACAAACATCGAGAAAACTATTGATTATCTTGTAACGATAAGCAAAAGCCGAGGACGCATTGTATTCTTAGAGGTGAGATTCGAGAAAATAAACTACGGATGACTGTGTATAGGGAAATAGCAATAGGGCAGCGATTTATAAAAGAAAGTGAAAATGTTCCTTGCTGAGAGCCTAGGTCTCGACTCTTACAAAAATGCGCTCGTGATATTCTAAGAGCCCAGAATAAACAAATTGTTCCACTTTTATTTTAAGCCGAGAACGAATAAAGTCGGCGCAACTCAAAAGTTTTCATTCTCTAAAGTATCCAAACTCATTAAATTCGGGATTACCTTTTTAATTACAAGATTACTCAAGTCTGCTTTTTTGTAGGCTCTTTACCTTTACTCTCAGGTATATTGTTTCCAGTCACTGAGCAAAATGAAATACCTTTGGCCTGTTCTGAGTACTTTCATTTCGACGACCCAACTCTCCTCTCTGTATTTCACAGTACAATTTTCATTCGCTATTCGATATTGCAATGATGAATGGTTGTGTGATGGAAGTAATCTATGATCCAAGCCGGGAAATTTTGGGATATATGTTTTTCCCCAATTAATGAGTATTTAGCTGTCCTGCTAGAAAAAAATATTATCGTATAAGTGTAAAAACACGATTTTAAATGCCGCAAAAAGCTGGCCGATCTTTGCCTGTTTTTTCGATGTTCTTTAGACTTATCAAAAAGTTGGTGGATCCTGTAAAACCACACTTTGGAAAGACGGAGAATGCCCGAATCATGGTAAACTCGATCGCTAAAGGAGAAAGGTCGCTGCGGCCTCGTATATTGTTTGCATCAAACCTCTGTTTTGGCTGATTGCATGTTTTTGGGTAATTACATTGGCGGCCAGGTGCCCGGCGTCCCTTTCACTGTACAATTTCATTTCGGCAGTGTTTTGAGGACGATCGATAACACCGGGGCTGGGATTTGTGTGAGTGGTCAGAGAGAAAGTTGTCGAGGCGCAGAGAAAGTGAATATCAGAGAATGCATTTATGTAAAGGCGAGAGAAAACAGTCAATGGCAGTAAATGGGAGTCTTGGTCACCGCAGCCCCGCCCAAAGCAGCCGCCTCACTCATCACTTGCTACCAAAATGTTTCTTCGGACCTTTCTGGTTTTCATGGTGGCTGATTTCCCATAAGTTTGATGCTGTTAATGAGATGAGACGGATAAAATGTGCGGAATCTTCTCACGCGAATTTTTGCCCTTCTCTTTTGTGGGTGAGCTTTTCGGTGCATAAAATTCTCTTTTCTTGTGTTAATCGATTTAGTCGCTTATATCGTAAAAATTACTGATTTTCTGCTCTGTTTTTCCTTGGTAACTTGCCATTTTAGTTCATCATAAAAATACATTTATGCATTTTTCACAGAATGGCATATTATTTTTGGGGAAATGATATGCCGGATTTCAGTGTTTGGGTTGCAAACGCCATTCATAGAATTCAGCATTTTAAAAATCTTTTTATGGGGTAATTAGATCAAGAAACATTCCTTAAGTTCTGCCATAATCCTTCAAATTTTTTAGAAAACAATCAGTTGTGTTAAAAATTATGAATCAATTTACATTATTAAACAATGTCAATGTCCGCTATTCAAAATACAGAAAGTCATTATTTCCGACCGTTGCTCTCTGTCTCCGTTATTGACGATCAGGTTTCTTCTTTACCTTTACGCCTAGCCATTGTTTTTTTTGCGGGCGTTCTCTCCTAAGGCTATTCCCCACATTATCCGCTCTCTTATTCTTGTTAATCAATTTAGCTTATTCCTAGGCTCCTTCCTTCTTTGTGTTTACGTATTGCAAAAATATGAATGTCTTTGCGATTGGAAAACAGTCATTTCGGCTTAAAGATTGATCTTTATAATAATAATTGATCTTAAAGATTGGTATTGAAGATTGTAGAGATATGCCAGTGATTCATTATTGTTTTCAAATTTACAAAGATTCTTCAATTAGTTTTTGGAACTGAGGAAAATTTTCGTTGTAACGTTATAACAACCCCCTAAAAAGTTTTAAACTTGGAACGTTTAATTACTTCGGGTCCCCGATGATTTGCGTGAAACAAAATTCTGCTCTTTAATGAACCTGCCAGCAACCAACTTAATGATAGCTGTGATTTTAAAATAGGGATATCGTACCTTTCCTGTGCAACTTTTGTCTATCCAAACTATTTTTTCTATCAAAAAGTGCTTAAATTACTGCCACGATCAATCTTAGCCCTACTAAAAAATTTAGCTCAATGCTGTTCAGAGAAATGTAACAAAAGCGCAAAGTAATTTAAAACCCCGCAAAATTTTGGGTATCAGATTTGCTTTATTTTCCGAAGTAGCTCCTACGCAAACTCTTTCGATTTGTGCGGTTGGTTCTGCATTCATTAGTCATTCCTTATTCGTATTTTTGCGAAATCTCTTCATCATCACACATTTCCTTTTCATTAACGTTTACTAGTTCTAGAAATGTTTTTAGGTTGTTTGCTAGGCAAACATATCGCTTGGTTGTTTTTTTGCAAATTTCTAATTAAATTTTATGTACGATATACTTATGTACTATTTTAGGTAAAGGAGAGCCAATTGAGAAAATTTTCCTGTCGAAATGAAAAGCCTGAGCTTGAAACTGCTGCTTCCAGCTGCCGCAATCTTGTTGGCGATGTCCTATGCTCCCGTTGCTGCGGACGAGAAATCTTTCATCGACGAAATTAAGGATATGGATATTTTCAAAATTCGGTTAGTTTTTTTATTTTATTCCTAAAATAATAATAGAATTTGGCCTCTTTCTTTATATAATTTACTTTAACCATAACAATAGTCTGTAATTGACGGATTTGACTAATAACATAGCGTTATTGTATTTGTTTCGAAGAAATATCGAATTTATTTTCCGAAAAGTAAGCAACCTGTAAAACAGCCCTGTAATTATTTTTCTAACACGATATTTTTGTATGATTATGCGTTTAGAATTAAAAGCGTTTGAGGAAAGAAATCTAAAGAAATTCGTTCATGTATTTCCGCTATGTTGAATGGTATAATTTAACCTGTAAAATTTTATCAGAAGTATACAAATAAAATTATATCAGTAAATATATAATTCCATTATACTTGACTTGAAATCAAGTCAAAGAAACTGCCGAAATTTCCATTACACAATTTGTAACCATCAATTATTTCAGCGATGGTGCATATGCTTGTCCTCTGCCAGTGGTTGGAAAAGAGTGTCCTGAAAGCAACGCTTTGTACCTGTTCAAATGCTGTGGCGATCTCAATTCGTCGTGTTGCTTCCGCTTGCAGGTACGTTTTGTAGTTTAGCAATTTATGTTGTTAAATCTCGTGATATATTCATCGCTATGATTAGAACCCAGAGCAATTCGCTCATGATTTCGCTTATCGGTTAGCGATCTATGAATTAAAAGAATTTGCGTGTAATGAGCGATGAGAAACATTGTTATGATTCTGTGAAAATTTGTTCTATTAAACTATCAGCTACTTTTATTTTATTTCAGGACTGGGCCGTTGCTATTATCGGGATCTTCGTCATTTTGATCATCGCTGGAATATTCGTCAACTGTAAGTTCACAATTAACATGTATCTTCCACAAATCTCATTCAAAGAATAGCTTGACGAATTGTTTTAGGGATCTTAATCTGACATAGATACAATTTTTTATTCCGTTGTCATTTATATGTCACTGTGATTTTGTGAATGTTTACTGTATTTCTTTTCAAGAAAGCGACAATTTTACATATGTGCAAAAAATTTGTAACCGAAATGATCCATTAGTGAATTTAATTATAAGAGTAGCGAAAATAAATGAGAAAATTTTAAATTATGAGTGATATTAATTATAGTTATTTCAGTGATTCGCTGCATTTTCTGCTTCTGATGACCGGGTCGTGACAAATAGATGTGAAAAACTGTTATGTTTCGATTTTTCGCGTAATTTCATTTTTTTTGCTACATATATGCATTTTGCTCAATGTTTTATGTAAATTGACTTTATTGTACTTCACTTTATGCATTTTAAATCTACTTCCGAATACACACATCAGTATTGATTTTCATTCTCTCAATTCCATAATATTGCCTTAAACTGGTGGTTATTTTCTTTGATTGACATAAGAATTCTTGCATTTACGTAGATTTTGTGATAAATCAGATCAATTCTTTACTGTTTACGATGAGGACCTACAGTGCACTATTGCCATATTGTGAATAAAGTACATAAAATTATTTTCTCGGTCCCTTGTTACGGTTTATTCTGAGTAAGTTTTCAAGAGTAATTTTTCTTCAGATGTAAAATTAATTAGATCGAGATCATAAGACCTGCAGTTTCCACACTTAGTTTATATTGAATAATCCAGAAATCTTGGACAGTGAAAATCATGATTTTTGTATTATAATAATACAAAAATCATGATTTTCACTGTCCAAGATTTCTGGATAGTAAAGTAGGGAGTAAGTAAAGAAGGAGAGAATTATGTCTGGCCTTAGCATTTCATATTGCTTTAGATGTTGAAAGAAAATTTTTACAATTGTAGTGTATTAATTATAGTAAATATAGTAATTGTTCCCAACTAAATCTCCCTGTGAGTGCACAAAGTAGTGCCAGTTTACTCAAAAGACTGGTCACTTAAATGAATTTTGGGGGTCTGCATTGTTGCCACGGTAACATGTTACCACAAATGTGTGGTCAGTCGATGAATTGGAATTTGTTCAGTTTTGACAATGTTTCAAGCTTCACTTCACATGTTCAAGGATATTGCGTTCTAGTATTATGCATGGCATTTATGAAATTAGGAAATAATTTAAGGTAGATTTTCTAAAATGTATGGTAAAACTTAAAATTTATGCAAAGTTTACAGCCGTTAAAGATAAGAAATTTCCCGTTTCACACATTATTTGTAGAAAGCCTCGAAGATAAAGCCTGTGATAAGCATGAGAAAAATGTAAAATCATAGTATGCCGAATAGTGTAAAGTTCACAGTTGAAATTTGAAGAAAAGTGCAGAAAATTTGAAATATTAGTGGAAAGGGAATGAAATTCCTAAAACTTATCATTATTTTCCTTTTGTTGAAATTCTCATATGGCATATAGAAAGGTTAGATGCAGGATAATTCAATGAACTGAGACCAAAAATGGAATTGGGAGCAAAAATGTTTTCACCACACATTGAAATCATAAACCTTACAATCTCAATATTTTCAATCCAACAACACTAACGTTATTAACAATGTGAAAGCTGCTTCGACATACCTACCTGTGTATGTGTGTCGACATTAAAAAATTACGATGCGCTTTTTGCGCCGCATTTGGGGACTGTTCGCAACATAAAACGTCACATGGGGACGCGATTGCGGGCAATATTGTAAACCTGGTGTGAAACGGACATCTTATTCGAAAAGCCCCGACACCAAAAAGTCTAAACAGGAAACTTCCGAGAAAGAGTCAAACGAGAAACTAGATTTTTATGAAAAAGTAAAAAATTCAAGATTAGGCCGATACCCTAAAATGGAAATTTTGCATTTGGGGTGCCGGTACTTTTGCACTTGGGGGGGGGGGGGTGCAGGCTTTTTTCACAGTTTTATTATGTTAAATTAAGTTTTCGAATCGCGGCTTATCGCTTCGATCTACTCTCTCTTTGTCTTCACTTCCATCGTCATTTTCTAGAAAGTGTATGGGCCCTTTTACTTCTTCAAATCTGGTGAAGCGATCAGTCCACTGTTCCTCCTATACGATTTTAATTTTTTTGGTTTTTAGATGGCTTTCACTAAAAATTTCATCCGGGAACGTCTAATTAATGTGCGTCTGATCACTCCGCCAGTTTTGGAACAACTAAAAGGGATCAATCTTCGTCAAATTTATCGTATGATTGATGCTACACAAATATTACTTTGTTGATCCGGGTATAAAGCACCCGTCCCTCCAAAATAAAAAATATGTTTTTCAGAAAATCCGTGGATTCACACCAATTCTATTGAGAGCACCTGGCAGAAATTTAAGCATGAACAGATAAAGAATAAATATGGAACAAAGGAAGAAATATTTATTAGTTACATCGACGAATTCATCTGGAAACGCCAATTTAAGGAAAATCGTATGTACGAATTCTGGAAAATCATTTATCGATTGTACTTTAAATGTTAAATATATACATATTGTTCACTCGTTGTTGTCTTCTACTAGTTTATTTCATCATTGCTTGCTTCTTGAATAAAATGTGATAATAAAACTGTGAAAAAAGCCTGCACCCCCCAAGTGCAAAAGTACCCTAAAATGGAAATTTTAATAATTTATTCGAATTTTCTGGTCTCAAAGTTGGCATATTCCCCCAAACAAGAAAGTTACAGACCTCGACCGGTCGACTTTTCACCTGGCCCATGGATTTTTGGCTCCGGGGCTTCTACACGGTGAGATAAGACCCCCGGAGAAAAAATTTTTGAAATTCGCATGTTGAACCCGAATCACGTTGAACCCGGTCACGCCCCTTTTTGTCCGTCCGTCCGAGGAAATTGTTTAGAAATATCCAGCGTGCCTCCAGAGGCGTGTGATACGTCAAACGATTCCTCTCGATGAGTAGGCGAAGGGAAAATTGTCAGATTCGAGATCGGACCACCCACGTCGAAGTTATGGCACCTGAGGGCATTTGTCGGGATTTTGCGTTTCTGACCACTACAGAGGCGAGTAAGGTGTCAAATGATAGTTCTCAATGAGGCAAAACGAGTGGCACATAAATTTCAGACATCGGACCACACACGATGGAGATATTTGCCCTGGAGGCATTTGTCGGGATTTTCCATTCCTGACTACTATGGCGAGTCAGGTGTCAAATGATACATCTCAGCGAGACAAAACAAATGGCACAAAAGTTTCAGACATTGGACCACACACGTTGAATATTTTTAGCCTGAGGGCATTTAGCCGCTTTTGGACGTTTGTGGTCGGGCGCGGAGCGCCCGACCTTCCCCCTTGGAATGTGAGGGAACTTAGAACGTAGGTATATCTGTATTATACCCTTTAAAATCTATGCCGTTTTCTAGACGGCCGAAGGCCGAGTTCTTTTCGCGTAGCGAATACCAAAACTGTTATTCATATTGACCCAATTAAAATTTATTGACCAAGGAATTTAATCTAAACTACGAATATAGACTCCCGACAGCTAGCCGAGCTCTGCTCGGCTAGTTTGTATGGAAAAACGCAAAGTTTTCCAACTTTGAGGCACAAAAATTTGAATAAATTACGAAGGGATTAAAAAATCAACTACGCGGTATGATAGAGCATGTCCTAAACTTGCGTTTTATAAAAAAATGCAGTGTCTAACGTTTTGATTTTTGTATGGAATTCTGGTGTCACTTTTTTTGTCGCCCTGTACAAGGCGGTGGCGTCAACATGCAGTATTGATCGTAGTTATTTCGCAATTTTAATTTTTATCACCTAATATCGGTTATTTTGATTAATGAATCCAGGAGAATACAGCATGAGCACCCTTGAGCATGAACTGCTTGAGTCCCCAATGAATGGGGAAGATCTCGAAGAAGAGCTGAACAGAATGAACGCACGAAATATGCAGTTAAATAGCGAGCTAGCTATGATGCATCGTTCTACTTCACCAATAGTTGCAGAATTCACAAAAAGTATTCAAAATGCTTCGGACGCTGTGGCAACAAAATTGAAAGAGAAGTTTGCTGAATTAAATGGAATTTTGTCTAAACAGCAGCTGGAACAGACGGAGATGTTACAAGTAGGTTTCTTTTTAGTTTCTCAAATATTTTTGCTCAAACTTCATTTCTTCGCCCGTGCTTGCCGTTTTATAAAACACCAGAGTGAGGCGCCCCGGATTTGCCTCGAAAATTTTAACCCACAGAGGTACCTCTACCTCGAAAATCATATTTTTCTGGATTTATAACCTCTTAAAATCCCCGGTATAACAAATTCACTTGTTAAAAACGATTTAATCCGCGCTGAACCGAACCTTCATCGGTGGCCTGGTGCCTAACCAATTTGTTATGAAATTAAGCATGGCCACACTTCTGGTTTACGTTTAGATATACAGCCAAACCTCGTTAAAGCCCCCTCGGTTAAAGCCCCTTTTGGTCTCGGAACTAAAAAAATTTTTTCCCAAATTTTCAAATTTTTCCTCAGTTTTTCTTCAAATTAAAGGTAAAAATTAAGGTAAAATAGTGCAATTTTATAATGAAAAAGTGTATAAAAATGGTAGAACAGCATAAAAACACCAAAAACACCATTTTGAGGCATGTTGGGCCCATTTTTGCTTTGGGAAAAATTTTCCCCACTTAAAGCCCCCTGGGGCCGATCCCAGGTGGGGCTTTAACGAGGTTTGACTTACATTCAATATTAGAGGCCTATTTGTAATTAAAGTGAAAATTTTATATGTAAATTGTAAACTTTCAATGTTATTAATGTGTAAATATAAACGTAAAATATAAATCGTTTGCATTAACACGTTACATGCAAAATTTTTCACTTTATACTAAAGATGTAAATTTACAAAGTCTGCGTTACTAATGTGAAAAATTTACACAAACGAAAATTTGGTTTTCGGATAGGTTCTCTGGGTCTTGCTTAGTGATATGTTCCCTCTTTCATGCTTGGTGTTATGTTCCCAGGGTCATGCATGGAAAAAACAACACTTTTTATCCAGTTAACATGCATGGGATACTTCATGAAATTTTCTGAAATTTTCAAAATTTTTTGAAAAAAATTTTAGGTATGTTTTCACCGACTTTTTCCGACTATTTAAGACCTGAATAGTCGATCTAGATAGGTGACATTTTTACTTTTAAAATACACGAATGAATTTCAATTGTTATACTAGCAGCAAAGCTGCTAGTTAACCGTCAGGTCAATGAATTCGTTGAACTCAAAAAATTTTAACGCTTTGCGTTAAAAAAACTCGGCCTTAGGCCGTCTAGAACATAAAAAACACCACTTTCCCAGGGCAAAACCCTTAAAAACATGTTTTTATGTTTTGGCGCGAATTCAAATTTTCAAATTTCGAAAATTTTTGGTTTCCCCATCCTAACTTTTCGAGACCTATCGATTGAGCTATTACTCGCCTCTGGCTAACGACTGGATCGTGAGATCCGGATGCTTACATACATACGGACTCTTTTACGAACTCTCTATGGGTAAGGGATTAGTAAAAGTATATATATGTAAGTATATTTTATTTATTTATTTTGCAATACATTCTAAATCCAATGTGAAGTGCAATAGCAAATGCCACAGTTCAATGCCATGTGATAACAAACATGATTAATTGTTCATTTTTTGAACAAAGTCAATAAAATTTTATGTTATGTCCCACGTTATATACCATTTCCGCAAATTCACCGAGTGTGGCAGTAAATTCTCAAATTTACTGGTCATTTCAGGAATTTCGCAAATTCACTGGAAATTTCAGTAAATTTGCGAATTTACCGATTTCTGAAATTCACTGTAACATATATACTAGGTTTAGTGCCAGTCCCTTCAGGATTGTGCCTACTGTCCAGTCCCGGTTTCTTGGTTCCAGTCCAGGCTGATTGCACTATGTTCCCTCACATTCCAAGGGGAAGTAAGGAAAAGATACAAACATGGGATTTGTAACAATTATTTAGATTTTTCGACAACGGTATGACGTAACCGTTGGTGATCTTAAATCCAGAAACAAAAGTCTGCAGGATCAATTTAACGAAGAGGCGAAGGACCTTGAGCTGGCACAAAAGCAGAGAGCCGAGGTAGAAGCAAAACTGAACAAGAAAGTAACTGAGGCCAACGGCCGCAATTCCGAGTTGAGGTCCGAAATTCTGAAATTGAAGAGGAATAGTGAACATTTGACGGTTGAATTGGAAAAGACGAGAAGCGAGAGAAATGGCGTGCAAACCAAACTGGAGGAATATGAAGTTGTCACTTGTTGTTGCTTTCTGTTTAAGAAACTTTTTGTTGTAGAAATTTTTTGCGCAAGCAGAAAGTTCATTCGCGAACTTTGTGCGCCAAATAGGAAATCCTTGCCCGAAATCGGCTGATTTGGTAAGAAAATAATATTTTAAATATGTAATTATGTAATAATAATAACATAATAATAAATATAACTGTAAGTATTTTATTAGCAAGAAAAACAAACTCCACCTGACACCAGTCAACAACCTGCACACAGTGGAAATCTGCCAAAGCGACCCAGACGCTTTGGCAAATAACTGGCAATATGACGTCACATTGGCTCAGAGAACCACTACAATATAAGTATCATAATAATAACAATAACGTTTAATTACCCATATTTGAGGTTGTGAAGCAAACGACTACACTCTGCTCTTACTATTCACCTTATTCCATTCGCTAGCCGAATTCTTCTCTTACTATTGCTACCAAAATGTCGACTAAGCAACTCAAAGAACAGCTCGAAGCTGAACAGCAACTCAGAGATCAACTGTCAGAACAACTCTCAGCAAAGATCCATGCCCTCACAGACAGCCTCATAAAGCAGAATGAAAGCATCGCGAAACTTGTCGCAACAAACGAAACCATCATAAGCGAAAACCGGGAGCTCAGAAATCGTATAGCCACTCTCGAACAAAACACTAATGATAAACCTGCTCATGCATACGGCGAGCCACCATCATACGCAGCCATCACCCGCACTATACTCCAAGTCGTTAACGACGCTGACAAAGCCAAAGAGAAGAGTTGCCGTGCAGTAATCGAACGCCTACCTGAAAAAGCAACCGAAACTGAAACGAAGGAAAGTGATACGAAAACCCTCGAGAAAATCGCCAATGCTTCAGAGAAAGAGTTCAAGATCATCACAGACGATAGCCATAGAAGTGGTCCCACTCGTCCTGGCCGAAATCGTATACTCAAAGTGCAGTTCTCAACTCAGAACGAAAGAGACACATTTCTCCGATCGTTCCGAAGTTCAGTCAAAAAATGTCCAGAAGTACATCAAAAGATCACCGCTCGGCGTGATATGACAGACACAGAATTAAAGCTACTCTACAACCTGCGCCGTCAATGCTTCGAACAGAACCAGAAAAGCGGCCTATTCCGATACATCGTGCAAGACCTCGAGATCAAAGAATTACCGGATCCGAAAGAATTCAAAGTACACACAAGCGCATAGGACCGTTTTGACAAGCCAAGTAAACCTTTAAATTGTTTTAATGTATATAAAAATTTTCATTGTTCTGATGGGGAGCCAAATCACTTAGGGGATGATAATTTCTCTTGTTTATATTTCAATGCCCATAGCGTAATGAACAAATTAGATGAACTTAGCATTATCCTAATGTCTCGAAGCTTTCAATTAATTTTAGTAACTGAGTCTTGGCTAGGTAGTAAAACAGATGATTCTTTAATTTTACAAAACTTACCTTATAAATTAATTAGATGTGATAGGGAAACCACCTCAAAAGGAGGTGGCTCTTGTATTTTTATCTCGGATCTTTTACCTTTTCAGTTAGTCAAAATTCCTAAGATTAAAAACTCAGATATTACATGCATAGATATTTTTTCTTTAAGTCATGAAAAAGTTCGTATTATAAATGTTTATAGACCAGTTACTAAAGAAACCACAGAAGATTTTTACCGTCTTTTAGACACACTTTCCGAATTCATAACCGTAGATTTCCCTGTTATCATAACAGGTGATTTCAATTTTCGCAACATTACCTGGTCAAATTTCAAACCTAAACCATACTGTAGAGGCAAAGAATCATCTTTTATAGATTTTATTGAGAACTTTGATCTTTTTCAACTAGTTGAGAAGCCTACACGAGACCAAAACATTCTCGATTTAATTTTTTGCACCTCAGAGAAACTTGTAGAAAGTATAGAAATTAAGCCACCTTTAAGTTCATCTGACCACAATAGTATTTCGTTCTTAGTTAAAATTCAGAAAGAATCGGAAATTAGTGTTTATAAAAGGAATTTCAGTAATGCAGATTATGAGACTATTAACAATTTTCTATCAAACATTAATTGGAATGTCATATTTAATTCTTGCTCAAACATCGACTTTATGTACCATAAGTTCATGGATGTTATTTCTGAGGCTATAAATTTATTTATTCCTAAGACCAAAATAGTTAGTCCAATTTCACGTTTACCAATTCACATCCAGAATCTTTTCGACTACCGGAAAAAACTTTGGGTTAAAATATCTCATCCAGGAATAAGAGAGAAATTCATAAAAGCTTCAAATGATATTGACTATCATACAAAGAGATTTCTCAAAAATAGAGAGAAAACTAGAATTTCCAACTTTAAGACACGCTTTAAGCATGTAGGCGCATTCCTTAAAACAAAATCGAGTTTAACACCTACTCTTTTCGACGAAAAAGAAGAACCAATTTTTTCAAACCAGAAAAAAGCAGAAATTTTTGGAGATCAATTTTCATCAGTATTTACCACCGCTAAATTACAAATCGAAGACATAGAATGTCAAAATTTTGGCGAACTTAGCTTCATACTGATTACTTACTCAAAAGTCCTTCAACTTCTTTTGAAAGTCAAAAACATGAACAACACGTCTCCGGACGAAATTCCGAATATTTTTCTTAAAAATTGCGCTTACACGCTCAGCTATCCAATTTATTACATTTTCTCTTATTCCATGATGACAGGGCAAATCCCACACTTTTGGAAAGAATCAATAGTTCATCCGATCCCAAAAATTTCCAAACCTTCAAAAGCAGAAGAATTTAGACCAATTTCGTTATTATGTTCCACGGGAAAAATAATGGAAGAATTAATAGCCTCAGAAATCACATCATTTATAGAGCACAAAAAGATTTTACCGCACTCCCAACACGGTTTTAGAAAGGCAAGATCGGTTACCACCCAACTTTTAGAAGTTGTGGATGACCTTTCATTTGCTTCTGAGCAAAAATTTCCTGTAGACATGATTTACTTTGATCTAGCCAAAGCATTTGATTCTATTCCTCACAACCGTTTAATTCGCAAATTAGAATCTATAGGCATCAAGGGCCCACTTTTAAAATGGATACAGAATTATTTATCAGATAGGTTATTCAAAGTCAGGGTTGGATCATGTTTTTCGCAAGAACTCTCTCAAACAAGCGGTGTTCCACAAGGATCCGTCCTAGGTCCACTCTTGTTTCTCATCTACGTTTCTGATCTCCCAAAACTTTGTGAAACAGAAGGAGTTATTTGTAAACTTTTCGCCGACGACCTAAAAGCTTACCACATTTTTCGATCAAATTACGACTCAAACAGTTCACTCCAAACATTTATTACCAGATTTTCTAACTATTGCGAATTAAACGGACTCAAAATTGCGGTTAAAAAGTGCTCTATACTAAACTTAGGAAAGAAGAATCAAAATTTATCATATAGTCTGCAAAACTGCGAAATTCCTTGTATAAATCCTAGTACCACAGTACGAGACTTAGGTGTTTATTTCTCAGCTAACCTCAAATTCGGAGAACACATAGAGATTATTTGTCGAAAAGCCCAAAAGGCTTCTTTCGCTCTCTTAAAAGGACTGAAATCTAGTGACCCAAAATTCTTAGTTGACATGTTTACAACATACGTTAGACCGATCTTAGAATTTGCCTCTCCAGTATGGAACCCTCATTTTAAAAAGGACATTCAAAAAATTGAGAAAATACAAAAACGCTTCTTTGAACTGGTCTATAAACGAACTCAATATTTTAGAAAGAATTTAGAATTTCCATCGTATGATCAATTATTAGTTCTATTCAAACAAGAATCTTTAGAAGATAGAAGGCTAAAAGCCGACCTTAAGATGTTCCATGACATAATTCATGAGAAAATTTCTATCAGACATAACAACTCTTTTTACTTTGAGAAAACTATTACTAGAGGTGATTTATATAAGATAAAAACAAATCAATGTTCTACTAACGTCCGGGCCCATTCTTTCTTTATCCGTACTGCTAGGCTATACAGTAAATTACCAATTCATATTCGGAAAACATTCCCCAATGAATTTTACAATTTAATTAGTACAAAAGAAATCCAAGAAATCTTCCCCCTATATTGACTTGGCTTGTCATATATTATCATTATTGAGATATGTTGTTTTGTCTTCGCTTTATGTATTGTTTTGTTCTGATATCACTTGTTGCATTATGACATCGTAATTGTTGACTTTATTGTATATATACCCATCGCTCCAAGAAGAGCAAATAAATAAATAAATAAATATCCTTATATTAATAATTAAGTATTTTGAAAATACGGAATAAAACTGTGTTGTTTTATTATTTTATACTTAAAACATTATTCTGACAAAGGTCTTTGGTCAATAATATTTCTCATACTTTTTAGCGATAAAATTTGTAACAAATGTACGACACTTTTCCACTTTATCGTGCAAAATTTATCGAAAGCGGAAAGTTGTCTCGAAAGCTGCAAATTCGGGAGTATCGTAGGAGATACATACTTTTATTTTCGTCAGCGAATAATAAAAATCCATAAGTATTTTATTATAGAAGTTATTCTTTTACGAATTCATTTCCGAATTGATAAAAAATTAATTTGTTCTATTTTTGTTCATATTTATAATGCGCATAAAAGAAATCCCACATGACTATATTTTTTCTGATGCCTGCGCGAAAACTGTGACAAACATAAGAAGTGGTGCCAGAGTTATAGAAATGGCCCACAATTTTCAAATTTGTTCACTTATTAATTCATAATACTAAGAAGCGCCTCGAGTCTCAAAACTTTGTTTCCAACCTAATATTTAGGGACTAGCGCGCTAACGCGCGGGGAGTCTATATCAGTATGCCTTTTCTTTATCAAAATGCCTTTTCTATATCAATATGCCTTTTCTGTTCTAACTTCACTCACATTCCAAGGGGGAAGGTCGGGCGCTCCGCGCCCGACCACAGGATTGGCTCGCCACCTGCGGTGGCTCGCAAACTCAGACTCAGTCTGAGTTTGGCTCAGTCTAAGTTTGTCTCAGTCTGAGTTAAGTCTAATATACATCCCTAAACATGCCTTCCAGAAAAAGGGGGACAAAACCTGACGGACAAAAAAGGGGGACAAAACCTCACAGACAAAATAAGACATGAATTCTCCGTACCTGAAAACCCCCAAGTGCCAAAAATCGGCTCAGTATGACCCCAGTTCGACCATGTCGAACATTGTTCGACCCCGGGGTCAAATCCGACCTCAGATTCGGATTCCCCGTATCCGAAAACCCCTGAGTACTAAAAATTTCGACCTGAAATGGCACAAAACCATAAATTACAAAATTTGTAGTTTGTAGTCAAAAAAGGGGGACAAAACCTCACAGACAAAATAATAGTACTTTTGTCTTTAAATTTGTAGTTTTACCTATGTAAATTATTTTGAAATAAAAGTAGAAATAACATAAAGATTTATGGAAGAGTGTCGTTTCGACCCCAAATCTATACGACTCCATGTAGTTGGGTCATCATCAGTAGATTTACCACATGGTATTTAAACATTTGTTATTTTTACTTTTTAAGAAAAAGTGTAGGAATATTTTTTGGAAACAATATCGAAAAACCAGTATTCAGCATAGTTTTTCACTATGCTGAATTCGATCATAGATTAAATGTTTACCTGTTTATTTTTGTTTACATTGATTCCTTAGCATCTGTCGGAGTCTCATTGTTGTCAGTATTAGCACTCGATTCATCCGAGATATTGTCCGAGTTGGATACATTGGACTGATCGACAGTAGCAATTTAGGTGGTTTGATCCGAGCCATTGGTAGAGATGCTTTGTTGCTTTACTGGGTCCAGCAGATTCTCTTTGATGTCCTTCAAGACATCAAAGATCAAAACGTCCGGCGTACGGACGGACGGAGGATCGTCACTAACTTATTATAAGGATGTGCGAACTGATGATCAAATTGTGTTCATGTTTCATCAAGAATTCCTATTCTGCTAAAATACCACAGTGAATCTGGATTATTCTTATTATTTCTATAATTCTAACGAACGAATGGGGTGGTTTTGAGTTAAAAAATCATTATGTTTTTCAGTGTAGGAAAAACTGACATTCATTCAATAAATACGGAAATTGTCAAGGACTAAAGATCAGAATTGCACTAGGGTAATAATTTTAATGAGCATTTTTTACGCTGACGTTGGTTATCATATGGATAGTTGGGTAAATACGTGGCCCGAGGAAAAAATTGAATATTACTATCCAATTATAACGATCCAGCTAAATTACTATCCAATCTGGTTAGCGATTTTAGCATGCTTGTGCTTTCCTATTACGATATCTTGATCATT
The DNA here is from genome assembly GCA_022814885.1 of Ditylenchus destructor. Classification (NCBI taxonomy): domain Eukaryota; kingdom Metazoa; phylum Nematoda; class Chromadorea; order Rhabditida; family Anguinidae; genus Ditylenchus; species Ditylenchus destructor. The sequence goes on from JAKKPZ010000014.1 coordinate 421,057, forward strand.
TTAAAGAATTCGATCGATAAAGAGAGCGATAATATTCAAATGAGACTTGTTTCAATCAGTAATTTCAGTCAAGTTAAGTTCATATAGCAGAAACGGTGAAGCGTTGGTATAGAAAAATTATAATTTTTGCTCAACTTTCAAATTCTTGTGCATTTTGTTTTTGTTAACATTATTGTACTCAATTATTTGCTGTGAAGCAGAGCGATTATATTAAAATTAACTTTATTAACAGTAAATATAAACAAAACAATTCTAATGGAAAGATAAAATAGATTCTGATAAATAAATAGCATTAAAAAGTGTGAGACATCATCCCTGCAATACAAATTAGCCTTCTCAGTCGACATTGCGCAGCTGCATCTCTTATGGACCCCATATAATCTGAGGCAAAAACGCAATTTTATAAAGAAACAATAACTGAGACTCTGACCCGGCTGGAAGTGAGAAGAGAGGAGATAATGAAAGTGGCAGAATCGTAAATGTAAAGAATGAAACAATCTATCATTGTATTTGATTCAGAATTCAAACCGGGTCTTTGGGGATTTTCCAACACATTAACACGCCATAATCCGGACACAACCGACAAAATTCTTAATCGTTTGGGGGACTGCGAAAAAAGCAGCAAAACAAAAAATTGCAACTCCCATTGCCCTGTTACGGATTTAACGTTTTCCATATTTTGATAAATTGCAGTTTTCATATATCAAAAGTCACATATCTTAACGTACATTAACAAACTGAAATTCGTGGTAGGACAAATGCAACGGTTTTATACTTGCTACATTTCGGATATCCATCAATATTTTCGTGAATCCTACGTGAAAATGAACGGAGATATCGTCCTATTACATTACTGACTTACAATTGAGCTTATTCAACAGAGTTCATTTGGACTTAAAGGATAAAGTTGAGAGAGGTGTTTAGTTTATTTTATAGTTCCAAAGCAACCAATAAATCAATTATAGACAAATAAATCCGTCATCACAAACCGGTAATAGTGCAAAGTAAACAGACAACCACCAACAACAGACATAGCCTAAGTTTAGACAATAATTGAGGTATATGTACAAACAAATTCTCAAGCTGGAGAAAAGGCGTTGATCTAGGCCACAGCCGTGAGAGAACCCGTCGTGCCTGTCGCGGCGGAACTGTTGCTACTCGATGACACGCTCGTCCCGTTGTTATTAACCGCGGATTTTTGGCTGGAAAAGTTATTTGAAGATGCAGAGTCGCCATGAGGTCCCATATAGTTGGCCATGTGTCCGCTGGCATTAACCTGGTCAACATGGTTTTGAGATTCCAGGTAACCATCCTGGCCAGAAGGTGACCGTTTTCCGTTGATTTTCGACATGGAGCCGTTGAGAAGCGGACTCTTCTTCGATTTCATGTCACCGCAGTTTAGCTTAGCATCCTCCTCGTGCTTCTGGTAGATATTGTTTCGGATTTTCTCTTTCACCGCATCGGAAGTTGTGAGCAACTTGCGGCCAGAGGATGGAGAAAGCTGGCTAGCCAATGGCTTCAGGCACTCGTCTCCGCTCGAGTAGTGGTGGTTTTGATTGGACATGTCGGAGCTGTTTCTACGATATGAACCATCTCCGGAACGTTTTCGTGTCCGTTCGGTGTCCACCTGAAAAATGAGATATTCTTCAATACTGGATATTCAATTCTTCGAGTTCATATAAAAGTAAAATTGAACTATCCCTGAAAAATCGATTTACTAGTAATAGGTGAAAAATTACCTGTAGATAACTGTTGGAATCCATTGAATGGTGCATTGAAGACGTACCATTCAGGTGAGCTACCGACGAAGCCATAGGCTGGGTATCGTTAGTGTTCGAGAGGTCATCGAGAATCCTTGGCAGCATGAGCCCGGTCGTAGCTGGACCTCCGCTGGCCGACAGTCTTGACATTTCGTCGTCCTGAAGGGAACTGGCAGCAGAATCAACTCGCATTGGAGAATGTATGTGCGGCTTTTCTTCCTGTCTTTCGCAGTCTGTCTCTGGCTTTTGTGTATTATTCTCGGATCTTTGCATTTCGTACAATATCTCTGCAACCATTGCGGCCACGCGGGAGTCCATCTGAAAATTATTAATGAAATTATTTTGTGGGAAAAACGAAACTAGTAATGTTCTGATTTCATTTAAACATATTTTTGAATCTGGCGCTAAGAGTGATATGTGATATTTGAGTCTAAAAGTTACAAAAAGATACGTGAAATCTTTGGGTAAAAACTTACGAAGTGAGACACTGTGAATTGGAGAAGCCGATTTTGAAGTTTCACAAAGTATTTCCGGCATCTCTCATGTCTGGCAATATGGACCATAATTGACGCAGCTCTTCTAAGCATTCCCACAGAAGTGCCCATCATTTCGGGATTCTCCCTCAGTGCCTGCATTCCTTGCATTTGCACAAACTAAAATTTATTTCATTATAACACAACTTCAGTGGGATAAAAATTAAACCTGATGCATGTTTGAATCGGCCAATTCGAGGAAGGAAACCAAATAGTTCAGGACGGAAGTTTCTGTGGCAGCGACATAACTAAAGTAAATAATGCTGAATTATTAATAGCACAGAGTTAGGTAATAAATTTTGGATAAATAATAAATTTTTTATCTGAAAATGGCAAAAATCCCTTTAGTTACATGTATATGAAATTTGACCCTAAGTTTAAAAGCTAGTTTAATAATTTACTTTACGCAGGGTCCATTTTCGCAAAAATTGGTTGACTTAGAAATTTGAACTTTGATAAACCCTGTTCAAACCATAAGAAACCTACCATGCGGGTTCAGAAGCCGCACAAATTGCATTAAGTATGACAATAGCAAATTCTCTGCACGGAATTTCTTCTCCCAGGCTCGTGAGACTGCAAAGCACACGGACAAATTCCTCAAGCCTCGCCCATGGTCCTGTGGAGAGCATGAGATCCACATTGTGTTCGATGACTGACATCTTGCACAGAATTTCTAATGCATAGTTTCTGAAATGTATGCGGCGTTACATATATACATTTTCAAAAGTAGTGCTATAGTATGTATAATATTTTACAGTACACTAAATGGAAAATTGAAACAGCGCAATAGTCCCAAAATTTTGCACAATGATAAATATTTTTTAATCAGTCATATAATTGTAATAGAAATGTCTAACCTAGGACAGATAGTGCCCAATGGCAATGGATCCTTAGCTTGGAGATTCGTCGTGACACTCCAGTGCAACAGCGCATCGAAAATGGGCCATGAAACATCACTTTCCATATCGAATAGATCCAGCTAAAATGAAGCTTTTATTACAATGACAAAATTTTGTACTCGAGTTAAAATTGCATTCGTGAATAGAAGATATTGACAAAATCTGTGCTAACATTTCTCAAGAATATTATTATTCGCATATGGCTCAGCAAGGCTATTATATTTTTTTAAGCAGCAGTATTAAAATTTATAGACGATATTTTGGCATTTTGTCCAGCTCGGATCGTTTAGCTTTTGACAGCTACATATCAAAACTTCTCACCTGAACACTCATGTGAGCCAAAACCACGAACGCATCTTCCTTTAAGTGGTTTGCGGTTTCGAGATACAATCTGTCTGGACTATCCTCAGCCGGAAAGCAGACTGGCTTCTGATCATTGCCTTTTGACAGAAACAGAGCAGCTACGTCTCCAACCATAGATTCCGGGTAATTTTGATGTACTTCAGGCGCTTTTGGCTCTGCATTATCCACGGGCCCGTCTTCCGTGGGCTCCGTTTTGACTCCAGCAAATCCAACGAAGTTTGACTCCGGATCTGTGGCATCCTGACCAGATTTCTCGCTTTTAGATTTTGTAGCGGAGAACAAATTCGGCTGCTTGTGATCGTCATCAGCGAATAAACGCAAAATTTTGCCAATCAGACGCAAAAGTTCCGTATGCTTGCTAAGAGTGCGCTCGTTGCTGGGCATGAAGGAAAATCCGCGAATAATGTTTGAGAGCGCGAGACATCGGTTCACCATGTCGACAAGAGTGTCGTCTGGGTCGCAAAGGGCTGTTTGCCTGGTCATCAGAGAGCAATTCGGCGTGGCATAGCGATCCCATTTCTCGCCTTGTGTTGCAGCTCGGAAAAATAAGCCAACAGATTCCTGGAAATACGTAGATCAAAACCGAAACAAAGTTTTGGTATGAAGTATAAATGTGGAAAATAGTATTGTACATAATTGCTAGTGCATATAAACTACATGGACAAAAGTTACAAAAACTGTTTTGGAGAGTAAAAAAATTTCAACGATATGAATATGTGGATTTGTAGATTTAAATATCCAATGGATATGTCAAAGATAAAAAATAGTAAAACTACTAACTTTAATTGTTCATGTTACTGTTTGTGAACGACAATTGAGTTATTTTTCTTTACCTAATTCTCATAAATTGTAGCATTTTCCGAATATACTTTCAGGGAAAAGTAAATTTACCTGATTTTCCATGTCCATATCGTCTGTAGCATTTTCATCCTGTAGATTTTGCACAGTTTCGATCCAAGTCCGTTTTGGTTTTCGGGCTTCATCTTTACTGAAAACCGGCTTCTTGATTACCGCTTGACTTTTGGCAGAAGTGAGCAGTTCATGGCGGACACGGTCGGCCAATCTGTGATGAATCCTGGCAGGCTTGGATGGTGCTTCAACTTTATGCGGAACATCTGGAAAATAAGTATAATCTATAATAGAATTCAGTACTTCATAAGACAAGGTTTTTCATTTATTTATAAAATATCAATTTGACTTGGCGTGAAGAAATATGAGGGAACAATTTACGATTTAAGAATTACTTAAACACTATTAATTTCAATTTCATTGACGCTCACCATTGACGCTGGCAAACATGAGAAAGTAAGTAATTGAAAAATTGGTGGCAAATAATATCACTCCAAATGCCAGTTAATTTTTCGCTTACCATTTTTATCTGGCGTATCAATGTGCGTTCCAGCCGGTGCCATTCTCTTCAATGGAGAAGGCATATCTTTTGGATCTTCCTTTACTGGTCTGCCCGTTCGAGAAATCCGTGTGAAATTGATTTTGGTTGATGTCTGCCGGCCGATTGGAGGCTTTACTGCTGGCCGAATACCCTCTTTCAAATCTTTGGTCGCCATGCACGGAAGGTCGTTCACGAATGCGGCTACACAGTCCTTAGGAGCGACATTTTCATCGGCTTCTATCGTGTTCAGCATCCATTTGCAGTCACGCAACTGAAATTCTTGTAATTAATAATTGACGATTTTCTTCTGCTGGAGCTTTTCTACAAAATTTTAACATAAGTTTAACTCGTTCAACACACATATTCGTTTTATCTCACATTATGACCAAGTGATTAGAAACAAAAATAGTAACAAAATTTTTAATTTGCTCTTGGAACCAAAACTGTAATATACAAATATTCAAACCTTAAAATAATCCGGGAATAAGAGTGATAAAATCGAAAGCAAATGTTCAACAACGACGTTCAAGAAATCCGGTACAAGATCCGAGCTGATCGGTGGAGTCGTGTCATCGTAGAGCATCACGTTCAGTACATTGATTGCCCAAATTGTTTCCATTGTCAGTCCGCTTCTCAAAGCCATTAAAATTCTCTTTGGCGTAGCCTAAAATCAAGGTTGCTAATAGTTAGTCTTTTGTGTTTTAGCATTTATAATAAAAATATTTCATTAAAATTGTAAAAAAAAATTTGCATTGTCAGCTCAAAAAATACCCATTTGGATATAATATAAATTAAGCAAAAGGCGTAAGGACCTGATTTGAAATTAAACAGGGTATAAAATTGAAAAAATCTAAATCCTTGAAATCGAGTTATGATAACGCCAGAAATAACGTGGAAGTGAGAGAAAAAGAAAATGACAGGGATCCTATAAATGAAAGACGCCAATTTAACAGGAAGATAATTACTAATTGGATTTTATTAGTGAAAATTCAAATAACATTTTTTCTGCGAGGAAAAAGTTAATTTCACTTTTGTAAAATTATACGTGTAACCAACCATAGTTAGATCTCGAGTGAAGATTTTTGGCCTTTTTCGCTTCATAATGGGTGTTGATGTGGTGGCTTCCACAGATCCGGGAGGAAAAGACGGAGCGGAGTTGTACATTGCTGAGGAGCTAGTGGATGGACCATGGCCAAAGTGAGTGGCTTGAGGCAAAATCGCAGAAGGTCCGGGCGGCGGCCCAAAAGGATGCATCCCGCTACGAACCGCTAATGATGCATTTGCAGCTGCAGGATACTAAAAAGAAAAAATTCTTTAAGTGTTTTAGGATAGTGTAGCAAAAATGTGCACGCTATTGTCCAAAATATTATATTTGTTTTATTTTCTTCAAACGCGAAAATGATTCTTTACACTGAATCATCAAAATAATTCTTGGAAAACATCATCAGATTTTTATAATATAGGTTATGCAAAAATTGACTCTAACGTCAGTAAAAATTGTCATCTTTATTTTACGATCACCTCAGCACAAATCTCGTGAAATTTTTGTCCATTTTGTGAATTAATCAGAGAATAGTACCCTATCTTGGATTTAAATAAAAGCTATTTAAATTAGCGAATCATACTCTTGATCGTTGTGCAGATCCCGGTGAATGTGCTCCTGGAAGTTGTGGAGCAGCGCTTGCTGCCGGCCCCACAGGTGGATAGTACATCGACGGAGGCTGTTGTTGCCTTCGTTGCAAGTCACTTTGTGTTACGGCCACTGATTGATTCTTCAGCTGGTATGCAGCAAATTGGTCGGCACTATTTTGTGGAGGAGCGTATCTTTGAGGCGCGGCACCATGAGGAGGCGGCATGCCCATCCACATGCTCTAAATACGATCATGTAAATACTTTCTAACCAAAATTTGATTCTGGAACTCACGGGTTGTGGCGGATAATTTGGCGGCATACCGCCCGGATACATCTCGCTCGGATAGCCATACGGTGGCTTCCCTCCAGGCGGGATCGGCGGACGCATGCCGCCATATGCCATAGGCGCGGAATAGTACGGAGCCACAGATGTAGGTGGTGGTTGTCCCATGATCGGCGGAACTGCTGTTCTAAAACGTAATTATTAAAAATACGGTAACGTAAAATGATTTGTAATTTAATTTTCGGATAAATGATATCAAAAAGTAAAAAACCAGTTTTCGAAAGCTATCGCATCATTTAGCCTTTTTTCAAAAACTTTTGGAAAACGGTATATTATTGTAGTAAATTTTCTCGGTAATTATTGTATTGATAACAAGTATTCAAAAAGACAAATTTCGATATAAAAATCGATTTCCTGACGTCTATTACATGGAGTAGTCTACGATATATTAGGATAATCTGCCATTATTGTCTGTTTGCTTTTTATATTGAATTCCAAGTTTACCAAAATTCAAGACTCACGTTAGTGGTGGTGTAGGAGCATTCGCGTTTGACGCGTATGAATATGAAGTCGGTGTTGGCGTGTGCCTGCTCGTGGGTGGTTGCTGACTTGCCGGCCTGTTCGTCTGTTGTTGCATTTGTGCGTTTTCCTGTTCATTCGCATTTGAGGATAATCTCGACGTACTATCTGGAGTGTTTGTCTGTGGCGGAGGACCCGTAGAAGACGCCCGACTGCTAGTAACTGCCGGCGGATTCGGTGTTGTGGAGGAATATGCTCTTGAGGCGTCTGGAGGTTGCAGTGAACTGCCCGACGAAGATATTGGAGGTTGTAAATGTTGCTGTTGTTGGGCTGCAGCTGCTGCCATGGCCTGTTGATGTTGAATATGGGCCACGTAAGCAGCTTGTTGCTGTTGTTGGTGGTGATAATATTGACGCTGTTGTTCTTCGCTCATGCCACTTTCGCCCTGAAAAAAAGTATCAGAATTAAGTTGATGTTAGTTTTTATGATCCATAATTTGTATGTTTAATTTAAAGTCGCACAAATGGCAATAAACCGGTAAATTTTTCATGGCGGCAGTAATTTAAATTGTTTCCTAGATTTCTGATAAAAAGTTCCTCTACAATTTGTTACGGAATAAATGTCAGTGTGGAGCCGATATGTGCTGATGACATATAAAAACTATACTCTGGATTTGGATTAGAGGCATACATAAATTTGGTTGCATTAACGTAAAAAATATTCAGTTCAAAGAACATATTTCAATGGCAGCGCAGGAAAAATTATAAAAACAACCAAACCATTGCCATATTTTGTACTTTTACATGATACTTATCAAAATGAACTAAAACAAAAACTTAATTCTAAAATTATTTCTTGCATCATTTTGTACATTTAATATGTCTCATGGTCAACTAACCATTTGCGGTGGAGGTGGCGGCCGGATTCCAGGCGGCAAACGCATCGGCTGAGGCGGGTACCCCGCTGCCGGATGGCCAGGCGGGTATCCATGTTGAGCTGCCCATGCTGGGTGCGGTGGTCCTTGATGATGAGGCGGCGGATAGTATCCTGGGTATCCTGGATATTCCGATGGCGGATGACTTCCGGGTGGTGGTACGCCTGAAGTTTTTGTTAAAATTTTTATACATGCAAATCTTATGACAACTTTCTGCGTATTCCTCACTACAATTTTACTTGTATTACTTCAGACTGATACAAGCATTTAATTGGGGCCTTTTGGACAAAACTACAACTAATATCTATAATTTATTTTGTCCACATTTTTGTCGGTAGGCGTACGGTTAGGTTGCGCTGGCAACCGAACTTTATCTTTACCTTCCCAACCTTTGAGACCTTCCTAGCAACTTTACAATCTCCAAACATCATTTTCCTCATTCCGCCCCCGTTACAAGTCTACTATGCAATTACAAGTCATTATTTTGCTTGCTGAGTCCAAAATATTATTTTTTCCTGAGAATTGGTTTTGTGCTGGAACACAGTTCAAAGACGAGACTCTTTACACAGAATCCTGAATTTTGACCAGATTACAGATCTTACCCGCTTGAATTTTGCTCTTGCTCCAGTCCGTGTAAATGAAACAAGGTAATCTTTCAAGTCCCCAGAATCTACGCCGAAATTTCTCGGATCTAAGACACGCTAACAACAAACGGGAACCCAAAGAATATTGAATGTCCTCTTTCCCGAAATTCCGGCTATATCTTGATCAAATTATAGTATTATGCTCCAACTTTACCAGAGTAGCTCGTGGACGGATAAGAATGTGAATCCGGCTGGCTAGGTGACTTCGACCTTGCAATATTTGGGTAATGAGAAAGCCACGGTACTCGAAATCCACTAGATCCTGGTGTTAAATGCGGATACCCGTACGCAAGCCTCTGCGCGTTTTCTTCTTGAGAATTTGACCCGCTGTAGCCCATGGCTGCCGCCCATCGACTCGATAGGTAAGTTGGATATGAGTGTGGCGTTGGATAACCGGAAGTGGTTGTGCTTGCTAAATATGGCGGGTATCCAGGATAGCCGTGAATGTTCGGGTATGCACTCGGATAATATCCATGACCATGATGAGTTGGGAAAATTGTTCCGGACCTTGATTCCGGCCGGGCAGTTCTTGGATCAGGTTGTTTAGCCTCCGCTTTTTTTCCACCCGAAGGTGTTCGATGTCGTTTCTCTGACGCCGGGAGTCCCAAATACGGCCAGGTACCAGTCGGGTAATTCTGTGAGGTTGGTGCAGGACTTACGCGTAATTCCGGACCAGATCCTGGTGCAAGTTGCTGTTTCTTTTGCAAATCGGCCTCCTTGGCTCGAGCAGAGTCCGAATTTCCGATCGAAATCTGCGGGTAGTCCGGCCATCCCAATGGCCTGTCCAGAGGTCCTGCGTTGGGCCAGCGGATGGAGGGGTACGAAAATTGAGAGGAACTCGAAGGTCTTTCCTCAGATGAGACGGTTTTCGGAGGTAGCCCGCCTAAGGCATTCGTTGGAGATCGTCCACGAGGTATTGGCGATAGGCTTTTTTCCATACATCCAATGCCGGGGTAGTATCCATAAGGCGGAGGTGGGTACAGAAATGATGAGGTCGAAGTTGATGAGGCTGACGAGCCTGAGCTTGAGGCCGCCGGCGTTGAGGATGAGACAGCGCTAGACGACGAGAAAAAAGGCGCGGGATATGAAGTGTAGGATTGGGACTGGGAAGACGACGGAGTTGCGCCGAAAATGTGCTGCACAATTGACGAATTAATCTTGAATGGGTGCAGTGGTGCAGCAGCAAATTACCGGTATAATAATAGTATGGAGGTGATAGATAGAAGGGGAGGCGGTGATTGCGTCAGAGTCTAATTAATCTCAAAGGATGGCTGCAAATTAAAGGGTAATTTTAGTCCTTGCGGTCACACTTAAATGGGATTCACATTCGAGAAAGTCCATTCAATCCACATTCAACAGTAATTAGAGACAATTAAGACAACCAGGGTAAAGGTCCGCGCATGTGAACAAAATATGCTTGTTTTTCAAAAGAATTAATGAGTCATGTACGGAAAATATTTTCAGAACAATTTTCAGATTAAAAAGTTCAAAGTACAGAATAAATTTAATACGTGCATAAATTATGCGCTTTTTCACGGAAGGAGCCAAAATAAACAAATTGTCATACAATTATAGCGCGCGCTTACGCCGAAGATTGAAAAATAATTAATTTCCAAATTCAATGCAAAAAGGCATTTAACGTAAACAAGCCCAGAAATTCACCGGCCAACGAGAAAGGTATGCGTGTGCGGGACTAATCATTTAGCTGAGATTACTATTTGGAATGTATGGCAGGAGCCAAGAAGCCGAGGCGAGAGTCACGACTTGAGACCGTCAAGCTGATGCCTATGACCGCCGGGGCTTAAGGTGGGACGGCCTTTGCTTAAAGGGGACTGTGGACAATCCGCGCAATTAATATATAAGGCACTCCAATTCGACCGATACAACCAGTGCTGCTCTCCTATCACCATGGTTGACTGCTATTAAGCCTTTCGGATCCCGCGCTCTATTTCAATCAGGACTACAGCTATCGAGAATGCCGTGGGACTTACAAACACACCTTTCCCCGCGCAATGAGACCGGAGATTAATTAGGGGGAGCCATCATAGAGGCGACAAAGTCGGAGTCCTCAGGCCAGATGCTTGCCGCAATCTTCCCCTACGCCAACTAACAAGCCCTTATTAACTGCGTATGGCCTGTGGGGATTGTTGCTACCGGCCTGCCTTGCATTACACTCCCGATGGAGTTCCCTATGGCATTCACTAATGAGTGGTTGGCAAAGTGAGTCGGGAAAGAGGTATGCTGTAGCCGACTTTCGAGGTGACTTTGCACACCTCTCATAATGTTATTGCGGTTTTGTGGTCGGTGATTAAATTGACGCCTCTCGTTTATGTTAGGAGGAAATGTTTAACAGCTTTGCAGGTAATACTGTATGGAATTTGAAGTAATTGCTATACAATGGATTTGGGGTGAAGAAAAAAGTTCAAATGTCAAGACCAAACATCAGAGGTCATGAAAGATTAATACCGGTTTCAATTCTTCGAAATAAAAAGTATTGCGGACCTCAAAAAGCAAAAAATGTAACAATATCGAAAACGGTTAAAGTACATAATTCAAGTGAAAAACAAACGACCTTTAGATTAATCATTTTTGTTGTATGTTGCGGTACCACTTATGGATGTTGCCAGTTCTCGGATTCTTGGTTCTGGCAATGGTAATTAACCATGCGAAATAATAGCCGGGCCTACTTTTTCACTCACGTAGGCGTTCGGGGCAACATTTTTAGCATACTTAAAAATTGTATCAATCCCATTTCATTTCCTATTCTCATTTCGTACCTATGCAGGAAATTGTAGCCAACTTTGGACTGAAACCACTCTGAGACCAAAATAATCATACTTGGTACTATGAATACCTTTACATATATCTCTTTCTAATTAATAATTTCTATTTCAGCTGTTTAACATTATTTACTAATCATATCCTATATGGTTTGCATGTACTATAAAAATTATTAATTTACTCACCTTGGCCAGGTACAGAGAAATTCGGCGGTGGGATGCCTCCAGGCGTCGCATGCGAGCTTGACCCGTGCTGTTGTTTTCCAGCAGCGCCACCTGTAGCGGACGTGCTTGGCGTACCACTCGGATGTTCCTTTTCTTTCTTTTTCTTCTTTTGTTTCTCGGCAAATGCTACCAATTCTTCCGCGTTCTGGCCAGTTTCCAAACATTCTAGCGAAAGCAAATATTTTTGATAGTGCCTTCTTAGTTGATATCCGGCCGCTGACGATTCTTGCATGTTAGGATTCGCATTGGGACATAGATTTTTCCACGCTTTGTTCCGGGTTACCTAAAAGAATGGTTTATGTAATGATCACGAATATAAATGTGTAAAATACCGCAAAATTATTAGTTTACATTATCGCCAAAATTTGTGTATTTTTGCATAGGGGACTATTGCTATGAGAACGAGTACAAAAGTTTCATGGCTGGTCCATTTAAAATAGAGATATAACAGTGAGAATGATATTAATAGTTTTAAAGTAATAACCGTTTCATCACTAAATTCTAGATGGTTATTACCAATATGTGAGTGTGGCTATATCCAAATTTTACAAAATCATACTCCTTTTATTTTTAGATCACGAAAAATGTTTCAAAGGTTTAAAACAAAATTATTGATATACCTGTTCAAATCCTCCACCATTTCTTGTCGCGATATACAAATTGTACAAATCCACAGTTGACTTCGACACTTGTGGGGGCGCTGTCAGAATTTCCCCATGTTTCTCGTTGAGCAATACGAGTCTTTCGAAGAACATCCTTCTGTCGGGAGTTTCTTGATTTCCCACAAGTTTGTCGACGGCTTCTTTTTGTGCCGGCTTCAGCTGAACAACAATGCCGAGTTGTTCGATCGGAGGGCAACTGTAAGGCGATGAATGTATGGGAGGCGGCGCACCAGGCTGGTTGGGCAGCGGTGGTGCCCCGAGGTGAGGTGTTGACGAAGAAGGTGTGTGCTGAGATGAGGGTGGTAGCCTCTAAAAATTATATTCGTATAGATTTGTGGTGGTTATTATTTCTGGAAACGGCTTACGTGATGGCTCGTCGGAGTGTGTGGAAACGGCGGCGAATGGAAGCCCTTGGACTCATCCATAGACTCGTCATGCACAGATGATGCGGCTGGACTCGGAACTGGAGCACCTTGCGATTGGGCTGCGGACGTCGATGCGTTTTGGTCCTAAAATTTCAGAGCTTACATTTTTCACATAAAGTTAAAATTTCTGTTAGAAAGGTAATCTTGAGCTATTGAAATTCAAATCTACGAACAAAGCTACGAAAACAATAGAAACCCAAGTTCAAGAATGATAGGGCTGTTTTTTCGGTGTTAGAGAGGAATATCGCCAAAAACCATGTTGTAAAATCTCACTTACACAAATCTGGACTAAAGACTTTTGCACATTGTATCCACAATACTTAATTTATGCTTGAAAATTGCATTAATACTACAATTTTCACCATAATCCCGACCCCAACAAACAAATTTCCCACAAAAATGGTACACATACCCCATGCCCTCCATATTGCGTTTGTTGTTGAGCTCCCGGCTGTCCCACCGATCCATTGCTTTTTTGCCAATCAGGTGGTTTCAGCTGATTTTGGCCCGGCACATGCATCGGTGGTTGGGCCAATCCTTGCGGTGGTGGGTAGCCTTGAGGCATCGGCAGTGGTGGGTAATGAGGTGGTATCATATGGGCAGGCGGTAAGTGGGGTTGGCCTGGGTACATTGCTGCAGGATGACCGATAGGATAGCGATTTCCGGGCGAATGTTGCGGAGGCCATGGATAGCTGCCAGGAGGTCCTGCTGAGGATCCAGGTGGTGGACCGTACATTTGCTGTTGCTGCTGTTGTTGCATGTGATGTGCATAGTGCGATGTTGGCGGAGACATCAGGCCTTGAGGCGGGGGTTGAGATTCTTCTACCGAGCCTAAATAGAATTTTTTTATTACGTCATGCTGCAAAATCGAGGAAACCCGACAGAAATTGTTTATTGCTTAAAATGTTTCATGAAGTTTTTGACTATTTACTGTCAGAATAGAGACTTTTTAAATTATGTCACTATTCGGACGAGAGAAATTTTATCGCCAAAAATTTTAGCATTTCAGGATAATTTTGCAATTGCGAAAAATGGAGACAACCACTGACTTTGCATTCCTGAGCTTTTAACATGGTTATTATAGAAATAATGTCTCTTAATCTGAGCTACAATCTTATTTTATCTGTTCTATCATATAAAAACATTTTTCGAATGATTAATATGTCTATTTTCATAGGTCGTTGGTTCTAATGTCAAGAAAAAGTTGGGCTATCCCCGTTTGACGCAACTCATCAAAACTCGAATTCTGTGCCAAAAATTGGTCGTTGGAATTTGGAAACGTTGGAATGCTTTGAAGATCAAATCCAAAGTAATTCGTGGTGGGACAACCAAATATCAAACGCGATTTAGCGCATTTCTATTTTAAGTCAAAGAAATTCTCAAAATAAAATAAAGGAATCAAACGAGTGTCCGATATTTGGAAGTTGAAAATATAACTCACCTGGTGGCCACCTCATTTGTGCTCCTGGAGGCATCCTCTGCATTCCACCGGCTGCTGCCGCTGCATTATAACGATGTTGAGCAGCGGCCGCTTCTGCCTCTGCACTTTCGATGCTCGACGTTGGTTGTTGCTAAAATTTGGACGTTATTTTGCTGATTATTTATTTATTGAAGTTTTATTAACACGTACAGCAAAATTATATGTTAAATATCGACCCAGAAATGTGCAAGTTTAGTCTAATGCCAAATAAAAATCTACATTTTATCCCATTTTTAAATAAAAACCCATTGTCGTTCTTATACTGTGTTCTTTGTTTGACCTTCAATGATACTATGCAACTTTTTAACCAAAATAAACACGTAATTGTTCTTTCCTTCTCACATTCACTCAGAGATTAATTTTCACTTTATAATCCTTTCCTTGCCAATTTTTTACACACATCTGTTTGGGGTTTCCAAACCACAAACAGACAGTTGGGACTGCCAAAGCTCAACTATTTGTACTATAAAACTGGAGTGCACTTTAAAGAGCGGTCTCCCCTCTGTGAAAAACGATTAATAAGAGAGTTGCCGAAAGAGAGCAAATTATGTCATTCTTCCTTCTCTTTGTGAGCAGGTCGGCAGAATTGATTTTTCAAAATAGAACAACAGGAAACAACAAATGGGGCCTGGTGGGTGCGAATGTTCTCTGAGTGCTCTGAGCTATTATTTGTGCTGATGCTCGTGACTGCATCGTCGTCGGAATGACGAAAACCACGACGATGAATTGGCGAGTCGACGGACGGGGAATGCCTCCTTCTTCCGCCACTCATTTTCCCACCATTAACAACAAATATCATCCGTCGACAGCCCGAAATAGTACTAGCACCCCACCACCCTCAGCCTAACTCGAAAGACTAAAGAACGCTCAGAGTCACATTTAGTGGATGCACTCATATGGTTGCACGGATTTCGGCAAATCGAAGAATGAGAGTTGTTTTTAATGTCATTGTTGGATTCTTTTGGAGAAACCTAGCCAAGACCGTTTGTCTCTCTGCTATAGAATGCAAGAAAAAGCTTTTGAGAGCGTATAATTGAAGTCACGTGATTTCGAGAAATTGCGCTGAGAAAAAAGAAAATAAAGGTGTCAGAGATGGAATACGATTTATTTTGTCGTTAAAGCGGTTGATTGCTTTGACAACTGTAATTTTAAGCACTTTTATTTATAAGCCACCATTATATGATGCAAATGCACTGAACGCTGTTACGTCACAGTATAATTTGTATGTAATTGGTGTACTATTTGCTGTCGGATTAATTTATTTATATGTCTGTTTTGTATGGCACAGTGAACTAAAGGCTGCGTAAACTAAAAGTTGACATAAAAACCTCTGTTTTGTCGTATTGTAAAAACGTTTAGGAAACTGTAAATAATAAGTCTAACCAATTTGCTACAGAAAAGGTTTTTCAAAGTCAGAACTTGGAACAGATGCGACCCGAAAAGACGAAACGATTATCATTAGCATTAATATTCATTTGCATTCAAAATGTGCCCTACAAAAATGACTTCAACAACTCAGAACTTTGAATATTTCTTTGCTTTAGCCGCCTTCTAGAAAGAAATTACTAACATTATGCAATTTCTGAGAGCAAACACACCTGCAAATAAAAAATGCCGTTACAAATAGTGATTGTGAGAAAGTTTGAGGATTTTAATATATCAAAAAGCTTTCTGCAGCAAAATTTGATAATGGCTAACTTTTATAAAAGCTAAACCCTTAAAACAAGTGATATTGTAACCTGGTTGATTGAGAACTGAAAGGTTTCGATAATTCCCGTTTAGATAAAAATGGGACCAGTGAGATAGAGATTTTCCTGGGATCGTGGTTTTGGTTTCGAGCGAAATGGTCGCCCCGAGCTAGAACTTCGTAGAAAAAACAGACTACTCTCGCCCCGATGTCGAAAAAGTTGAAATCATGTAATTTTTCTATTCCACCAGGCTATCTGAAATTATCTCATAGTTTCTGGATATAGTATGTCTTGCTGGAAAATATAATATCATTATTCATCATCGCCTGTTCGCTGGTAAAAATAAAAAATTCAAGACAAGTTAAGCTCTCTTATGCAACTTTTCAATCCTTACAAGCCGTTCCCGTTTGTCGGCACGTAGCCAAATTTCGTCATTCCAAAATGATCTTTCATCTTTTTCAAATTCCTTCGTTCATCTATTTTTGTGTCTCCATCTGCTTTTACATTTGAGTGCTTCCGTCATGGTGCATTCCTTCCGCCTTTTCATAGTTCCTTTGTCTCGTGGTGTGCAATAATGAGCTGAGGATAGTCGATGGAAAATTTTTTTCTGTTGTCTGGTATCTCCATTTCCATTTGTATGGTGTTTTGAAAATTGGAAACATCGCCAACTCATCGACAACAATCACTCCCGCAACCTCCAATTTCACTCGCAAAAACGAACATTACTAAGCACCTCAGAGAGCGGCAGTGTTACTTTTTCTTTTGGTATTACTTTTCTCTGTACTTTATTCTCAGCCCAACGGCCACCACAACCACAAATTCCCATCCCAATTGTTTATTCCCACACACAAATTCTCACAGAGGAGCATAGACCGTCGGTGTTGTTGAGGAGTAAAGTTGATTGCTGTGCCCATTTTCCCATATATCTATTATATAGCACGGTCCCTTATGAGCAACGCTCCTTTGAGCTAAGCCTTTAGTCGAGGACGGGCTGTGTGTTTGTGCGGAGAATTGGTTGTTGGATGGATGGTCGAGGCCGTTTTCCCGTCGATTCCCAATTTCTTTTGCTTTGCAGCGAAGGAAAAATGGGTCTGCTGGGGTGCGGGGCCCGCCTCACTATCGCCGCCGTCGATGTTATTATCTCTCTCGCTGCAGGATGGTTGATGCTCCTCGGTTGGCTGGTCTGAGTAGGATTACAGCGCTGGGCTCCCATTCCCCACATCTATTCGCCAAATGCGCCCATTCACATACACACCCCACACACATTCAATTTAGGGGCTGTGTGGCAATTTCATCTTGCTCGCCAGGATGGAAAGAAAAGAGGGGCGCCGTCACAAGACCCATCGAGGTTGGCTGGCGGGGGCCCGCCAACACACCACATCCAATCTCCAATAAAGTGGAGCACTCCATCGCCCATTCATTTTCAATGCGATCTCTCTTCGTGGGAAAAATTTGTCAGTTAGTTAAAGAAAGGAAAATATTATGAGATTTTCGGAGAGCGTCTAGATGGGCTATAGACATTTTAAAGGAGAGCTCTGTTGTGTTCGACGAATAAAAAGAGCCCCATTAGGGGTATAGTCGTCAAATGCATACAACGCAGGCTCCGATGAATGGCTCTCTGATTGTCTGCGATCTCTTCACAAAACGACGACCGGGGACAGGCCTATTGCAATTCCGCCGCTGCTACCATAACCCATCATGGGGCCTGAGCCCATTACTGGCTGTTTTCAAAGGAAAGGGCAAAACTGGGGAGAACAAAGTCGACAATTTGGATGGATGGGAGACCTTCGGCGGCCCCGGCCGAGCTCTTTGTTTATTCCCTTTCACAATCTCTCTGAGTGTCTGCTGATAGTTGCTCTCTCACTATACAAAGACTCAACAGCCCAGCCACCCGTCCATCATTTTGTCTTCTGTCATACAAATGTGAAAGGTGGAAGATTGTTTGAGAATAACAAAGAAATTTGGCGCTGCAAAAAAAGCAGAATTTAAGAGAAAAGACACACAAAGCCCGCTTCCCGTGATATGGTTTAATTATTTTTGTTCACCTCTCATCATAAATGGAGACAAACGAAATCAATCAAAACACTGCGCCGCCGCCACCGCAGAAAAAACAGCCATTCCAGAGCGGAGACGGGTTCTGCTCATAAAGAAAGGGCACACAAACAGAGAAAAAGAAATAGATAACTTATCATTTTAGTGTTCGCCGAAATGAAAATGATAACAGAAACCAACCGGTCCGACGAGTCATTAACTTACAATTAAGACCTTCTAGAAGGTGAAGAGGAAAGGATAATAATATCGGAAAAATAACGAAAGGTGAGACGTAAATAGCGCAGCTCGTGACCAAACATCGGATCAAAAAAGTCGTCACACGAATTAAAGAAATGAGACACTATCATCACTTAAAGTGACTAATCAGCAAATTGAGTATCAAATGACTTCAAGACCAAAATTCCTCTCACGTAAATACAAAGTTTCAATGAATTTAGCCGATGTTAGTACTAATACTGGAGAAAGTGCGGCTTAATTTGTTAATCCGAGAAACCGTTAATCCGCGAAAATTGCAAAATTAATCTGGTTTGTAACTATAGAAATATTAAGCGAATTTTTGCCGAAGTGCTGCAAAAAATTTGTCCAATATTGTTATACAAAAATGTTTCAAACTAAAATGCGATGTATTCTCATATTTGTACATAAAGCCGCACATTAGCCGCTTGGGATTTCCCATTTTCCGTGAGAGATCCTAAAAATCACGCGTCACTTTTCGCTCACTTTCCTTCCTCTCAAGCACGCAAAATAAATAAACAAAACAATTTTGGAAACAATCTCGTTCCGGAAAAATCAATGTTGTTGTGTGGCGGTCGGCCCTTTTTGTTCTTTTCAGTCATGCACTCATCCGGGCAACAGACTGCGGCGGTGGCGTCGAGGGCGCCCCAAATTATAAATTTGGGGAAGTCTGCCTCCTCGAAATGGGAAGCGGAATGTTAAAAGGGTCGAGACCCTTCTGAATCACGTGCTATCCACTAGGGATCGGCGCACTCTCTCGTCGCATTTTTGGCGAATATCGGCAATTTTTCAAATTTTTTAAAGGAAGTTGGAAAATCTAAAGAAACGTTAACCTAGATAATTTAGTTGTCTAAAAAGGGGCAAAAAATCCCGATGACGTCACTTTGTAAACAACAGAGAAAAATCAATTCTCCCAACATACACTTTTTGGTTAGAGAAAAAAATCGAGCTTTTGCCATTCGAGCTTTGGTTAATAACGTTGTTATTTTGTTGCAAACCGAGAATGTCCCAAATCAAAAATTGTGTAACTTCGGCTGCTCTACTATTCTGTCAAAAAAAGTTTTCAACTTCGATGGAAAAAACATCTACTTTTTCCAAAAGCTCGGTTATTTCGAAACCGAGCTTTAGGCCGAGCTTTAAACCGAGCTTTTGGAAAAAGTCGATGTTTTTTCCATTGAAGTTGAAAACTTTTTTTGACAGAATGGTAGAGCAGCTGAAGTTACACAACTTTTGATTTGGGACATTCTCGGTTTGCAACAAAATAACAACGTTATTAACCAAAGCTCGAATGGCAAAAGCTCGATTTTTTTCTCTAACCAAAAAGTGTATGTTGGGAGAATTGATTTTTCTCTGTTGTTTACAAAGTGACGTCATCGGGATTTTTTGCCCCTTTTTAGACAACTAAATTATCTAGGTTAACGTTTCTTTAGATTTTCCAACTTCCTTTAAAAAATTTGAAAAAAAGCCGATATTCGCCAAAAATGCGACGAGAGAGTGCGCCGATCCCTACTATCCACCCCCATCCTTCTCGCACTCTTGATGCAATAAAAATTTGTTCAAATTGCAAACAACGTGAAAATTTTGCGTTGAGAGTAGCTCGAACTTGCTATTTTTACGGACATTCCTCACTTTTTCTCGACTATGACTTCTCATATTTTCTCGAAATGACGGAAATGGAAGTGATTGAGAGCCGAGCAGATAACTCTTCAAAGCAAATATCCAATTTTCCCACACATTTTTAGCAGCAACAAATACTTCCTCTTGCCCCGTTCCTAATCCAATGTGCGACCTAATCTGTGCGGGTGAATGATGATGGAATAGATGATTGAATAGTTTGGAGTGAGGGTTGGAATGCTGCCAGGTTGGAGGAGCTGTCTGGACGAATGAAATTGATGACGACACTTGTTTGAAAGTTGAGTGTTTTTATTTTGTATTGCAATGAACCATTTTTACTCTATTGTTAATAAATCTGGAGCTAGAGCAAAACGAAAAATTTATCAAAAAAGTAGATTAGGTTTGTTTGGGACTGTACGAAAATGCAAATTTTAGTCATAAATTTAAACTCTGCATTGAATTCGCGAGAAAAGTAAAGATTAGGAAATGACAAAACATAAAAATATAGAACTGTTACTCTCGTAAATGTTAGTACATAAGACGTCATTGTCTTCCGCTAACAAAAAAAGTATTCTTGATTTTACCCTAAATTCAAATTTTCAGTAAACATCAAATTTGCTTTCCGGCGTCCTCCTCGGTCTCATTCTATTTTAAATTTTGACAAAACACACTTTTATTTCACAACCGAAAGCTTTGGCTTATAAAAAAATTGTCAAATTTTACGATCACAGGGAAGGTATTTGGATGGCTGCCAGATTACAGGTGTTGTTTAACTCGAAATCGATGACGAAGTGTTTTCCAAATGCTGAGCCTCTCATTTTGTCCCGAAATGACTAATTTCCCCCTTGAGGCATTAATTTTATAGGGCAAGCGTTGAGGCGAACAGCTGGAGTTGTCGTCGTCGACGGATTGAAATGAAAATGATTAAATGTCGCTAATTCACACTGCCAAGAGCCGCTCGTCACAATTATTAATAGGGCAGTAGGACTGCCCTCCTGACGGGGCAGATTAGGTGTGACTCGCTAAATGGGGACTCCACCCTCGCCAAAATGAGGGTAACAAAAAAAAGAAAAGCAAATATAGATGAAACCAACCAACACTTCAGCACGTTTTTAAGTCGAGTTTTGTGCTCAACGCTCTCGACACCGAGTCAGAGTCAAAATTCACATGACTGTCAGGAAAATTCATCCACAAATTGATTTTTGAGAGAAAGAGAAACAAGGAAGTCTGCCAAGAATTTTGTACTGTATTTGATTCTATCATAGTGCATGGTGTTTGAATTTATTCCACGACCTATAGATGGAATCGTAGTCCGTACTATGTCTCATATGACAGTTATGTGAGGCCAATAGTGCCCAGAATGAGATCACAAAGTTATCACCAAATAAGAAAGTGGGTCTGATCGCTATATGCTACTTGATCTCTGATACTTTTGCTAAATCTTGCCCGAGAAAAAGAGCAAGTAAAACTTTTGTCTTATTTCGGTATAAACTATCCGCAAATTATAAGTACAGACGCACGTAGAAATAATATAAATTCAAATCATATAAACTCACAAAAAGTTTCCAGCGTGATAAAAATTGATCACAATCGTGATAATATTAAGCCTTAAAGGCCAAAAATTGAAACATGTGAGCCCTTTCAGTTTAAAATAATCAAGATGCGAATAGAATACCACTGTTTGTTTGAATGAAAACTGACTCGTCATAAAAATTTATTGTTATTAATAGCTTCTATAGACTTGCGTTTGTATTCAAGCTATAGTTTAAATCCTTTGATAAAAGTATCGAAAATAAACCCGAAAAATGTTTATCTTTTCGAAAGTGACATATTTTAAAATATAAAGTGAGCACGTTCATAAAAATTTTTCTTTAGTAAATTTTACATTGCAAAAATCTCAAACCCCAAAACTCTCCTCACACTTAATGAATGAGTCTCGCATAGAAATTCGGAGGCGAAAAATGCATAAAACCCACAAAAGAGTAGCATTTTCTTTGGGCTGAGTCAAAGTCAATTTGCTTTTTATAGCGCACCATAAATAAGGAGCATGTGATGAAGCGCTGCCCCGTTCCTCCTCATGTTTTGACTCGAAATTGCAACGTGGTTGGAGCGGGATGCGAGGGTGGAGGATTCCTGTCTCGCCTTTCGGGGCAGGGACACCCCAGAAGATATGTAGTTTCGACGCCGACGACCACGACGAATCAGTCTCATGGGAAAGAAGAAAACAACAGCAAATGTGTGGGTGACGTAATAATGACACATTGCATAGTAGCAGAAGCAATTATAGACATAAGGAATCGACGGGCGGCGACGGAGTCCCCGGCGAGGCTCTCATTCCGTTCCCACCATAGAATAGGAAGGAACAAAAAATTTTGCTTACCACTTTCATCGCCGCCGTCATCATCATCATGGTTGGAACATTGAGAGGGTTGAATTAAGTAAACAAAGAAAGGAATGACAATGAAATGTGTCTTTAGTGGGAATTACCAAAGATCAATTGTTGCGGGGCGCTGGAGAGCCAATGCAGAAAAATGACCGATCCAGCTGACTCACACTTTTGGAGTGAAAAACAAAACTTGGGTGGCCAGAAAGTGGGCGCCAATTTCTGTATGGGGAATACAAAAGAGCAAACGGATGAATGAACCGAAGAAATGGAAAGCATTTTTGGCGGGTTTATGCATTAAAAGGTCCAAATGATAGAGTCGATAAATAAAAGTAGAATAAAGAATGCGTTGCTTTGTAGTATTTAATCGCACACAATTGAGAAAAAATACCTGAAGGCAAAAGTCTAAAAACATTTCCAGAGGCGAAAAAATCTATTATCATGCACTTTTCCATTGGTATCCCAAAAACTGAAAAAGCTTCTTAATATTCAATTTTCAAACTATCCGGATAAATTTGAATGCAACAGTTCCAAAAAAATGCAAAAATTCCAACCTGTTTCGGAGTCGAGCCTTGCCCGGAGCTTCCATCAGAAACGTTGTTTGACATTTCTCAACTTATCAACAGAGGTTCGCTGCTTCGGATATTAGAGCAAAAACTCTGGGTTGTGAAAGTCCACAGAATCTTCTGATGATGCGCGCATGCACAGTCGGAATAGTTGAGGAATCAGTTCGGAATAGGGAAGCAAGAGCTTAGAACGCTCTGAATTGATAGTACATCAACTAATAAGCAACGCAATCTGAAAAGTGAAAACATTAGGTTTGAACCCGTTATTTAGTCGTGAAATATTAAAATTAATAAATAGTTTTACTACGGATTATGAGATATTCTCAATAAATCCCGCACAATTTATCGAGCTGATTTGTGGGATCCAAATAACTGAAGCCTTGGCATTAGGTAAATTTAGTAAGTAAAATGCAGCGGCCTATCATAATCGGGAGACAGATAGCGGAGGTTTCTGCGGTATAATAAGCGGGAATTTGGGTGGGAATCTTGCACTAATGATTTGGGATCACGTAGCAGTCATTGAAAGGTATGAAACATACAAAATGTTGGATATAAATATTGAGATTGGAACAGGAATTCATTCACAGCCCCCCAAAAAGCTAACCATATTGAGCGCGTCACGAAAACAATATGATAGCCAAATATCGATGGGATGGATGCATGAATTTCAGCTGAAATATGTGTTTTGGATCACTCTGATATAAAATATTTAGTGTTAATAAATTCAGCAAAATGCAACATTTTGAGACGGCTCAAGACTGAATCTCGCGGTATGGATTCTCACTTTATAAATTAATAATTAGAATGCTTAACGGTTTGTTCTGGAAAGTGCAAATTTGTCAAATCAGCAGTGTCAAATATTTCTACTCGAAAATTCCTACGAAACTCTCACTCGTTTGAAACAATTTGTAAAATTGCAACATTTCAGGTTTTTCGCGTGATTATAAAACCATTTCAAATTATATTTTCCTTCGGGATTTAATTTTAGTGACCAAATTCTATTTTTGCTTTGTTCATCAAAAAGTGTGCTCGAAAATTGTATTTTGAAACGTCGCATGTTCTCACGCATTTATTAAGAGCATTAATGGCGAAGGTATTAAGAGACACTTCCAACTTTTAGTGATATTTCCTTATATGGGATGGATAGGAAGTTGCTAATTTCTTCCACCCATCCATTAATAAACACACGGAGAAAATTGTAATTTTTGGAGCATCGTGTTCGAGAATTTAAATATGCGTTTGCTGTTCATTTTGCATGTTTGCAATATTTTCGGGATAAATTATTAGAAAACGTTTCAGTTGCTGCAAAATTTTCATTTGTGATATCCTTATAGGTGAATGTGTGTGATTAAGAATAGTTTTACATTTTCTTTCGATATTTCAGATTTTTTAGGTTGCTTGGGTCGTTTAGGCGTGAAAATCTTGCTAACAAAGATAGGTTCAAAAAACTTGGCCAAAAATCTGTCATTTTTCATTTTTATTTTCTGTTCAAAGATTTCGCTATGAGCTCAAAGTTAGTAGAACCTTAATCCATTTATTGGCAGCAATA
Source organism: Ditylenchus destructor (assembly GCA_022814885.1). NCBI lineage: Eukaryota > Metazoa > Nematoda > Chromadorea > Rhabditida > Anguinidae > Ditylenchus > Ditylenchus destructor. Next base: position 445,672 of record JAKKPZ010000014.1, read on the forward strand.
ATTTGTTTGACATACTATGGTAATTATAGCATTCTTGTAATCGAAAAATGTAAACTGTTTCAACAATGCAACAATTTTGCAACCTTTTAAGATAAAATGTGCATAAAGATGTAAAATTTAAGAGAAAAAATGAAGTTAACATTTTTAATAAATCTAGACCACGGCTAGATGAAAAGATTTGAAATAAAATGTAAAGTGTAGTCTGTAATGTTGTGATGTTTATTTTATTTTGTCTCCGTCTAATAATTTTTGATGCAAAATATTCGAAAAAAGAATAAGAGTTTAAGGGGTCCTCGGAATTGTAAAATTTAGGAAGATCATAAATGTTTCTAGATTTGAAGGTGTCACTTTTGCGTTTTCGTTCCGATTTCTCGAGTTCTGCTTCGAGTAGCTACAACCATCTCGCTTTTATTCATTTTTTCGCTACGAACTATTTGCGTGAGTGCGGAAATTTTCCCACCCTCACCTTACCTTACTTTTCCCTCAGGGCACATTTTGTTGTATTATAATGAGAGACTAAGTCCCATAAATTGCCAAACTGAGAGAAGCACTGAGGCAAATTGTACTTTGTAATTACGGCTGTTATTTTGCGATTACATGCCAAAGTTTCCACGCAACATTAGGTCACACCCACATTTGTTTATTGTGTCTAAGTGGGTGGTCAGTTCATTGAGCTGTTTGGGACTCGAGAGTTGAATCTCGTGTATTATTATTAGAAACAGGAAAAGGCAAGGTGGTCGTGGCTAGCCAAAAGATAGCGAGCCCAGAGTCGACACAGGAAGTAGCAATAGGGGATGTGGGTGATTGTGTCGTCGTCAAAAGGGCGGCGCAGAGCAAAAAAACCACATGGGAAAAAGGAATAACGAAGAAGAAAACAACAACAAATAACAATATTGGTATATTGCAACAAAACAACAAACAAAAAAGAGGTGTGGGATGGGTCTGAGTCGGGTGAATGAGCGGGGATATCCCTCGCCTCTTGACGGCTCTCTGGGATTGGGGCAGATGCTGGACTGACTGTCATGGTCTGCGGGGGTGCTCGAGTCGTCATTTTTGGAAGACGACACAGGAAGTCCAAAATGGTTTCAGTGGGTCTGGAGTAGTGATGGCCGTGGTTTTCATTCTATCCTCATTTTTTCTTGGCATGTTCCCATTTTGTGGGAGTGAGAGCCTTGATTCTAGACCATACCCTGGGACTTGGGCAATCTTTCCCCACGCCACCCTCACTCACCATATTCTCGACCGGCCAACATTACCACCCACTATCAACATGAAAAAGTACCGCCACCGTTCCCGCTCAGGTCCCCGAGGCGCCTCGACCACCAGCACCGGTGAGGAGGCTGAAGTCATTTAGGGTTGAGCTGAATGGGGTGTCCCCTTTCCCTTTTATTATTAAACAACCTTAGCTTAGAGAGGCGAAGGGTTCCCCGCCACAACCATTTTCCATTACTACAGCACATAAACCGCGCCATGATGAACAATCATCACCACTATTACCACGACCACCACCAGCGCCGCCGCTATCAGGGCCGGGACAACCGGGAAAGCGGCTGTAGAGGAGTAGCATAATCACACTCGCCCCGAAAACCACTAACACGGCCTTTACGGCGACGGAGGACTCCGCCGGGGAGGACCGTCATCGAGGCTGCTCTTGCAGCAAAACCACCCATGAGAAGAAAGCCGTCCACCAACAGCCCATAGCAAGCACCCTACCATCGCCGGGGAGGGGAATTCACCACATAAGATTGGTGCTGGTAGTAGAGGCAGCTCGCAATTCTACGCCCCAGTACTCTCCCAACCCCAACCGAACCAACGCTGCCCATTGCGCTGAGCGTTTTTTTCCACTCTTTACGGCGACGACGACGAGCAGGACCACGACAGCCCTACAACCAAAGAAGGGTGCTGGTGGTGGAGAAAAGATGGAAGAAATACCCTTCACAGAGAGCCAAGCCCAGTCCTGCCCCCAAACCCTCGCCGCCAACAGCACAAGCCGAGTGGAAACGACATCGAAGGCAACCCAACGACGACGACAGCTCAGCTCCGCAGCAGCTCAAAGCACTCTGGTCGCCCAGGCTCCTGCCCGTCGTCGTCGCGGAGCTGATTAGTCCCCTGCCTTGTCGAGCGATGGGAGAAAGACCAGCCAACACACCGTATTTATTAAAAGAGAGAGAAGTGGGATAAAGCGAGAGGCTACGTGTCGGCGACAGAGCACCAGACAGGCTAGAGGGAATAATGGATTATCTGTAGGATAGCAAGCGAGGGCCCCATTCCTCTTATTTCACTTCCCCACAGAGAGCAGAGGGTCTGTTGATGATTTGAGTGTATGAAATGTCTCGTTTCTCTACCGTTTTCTCACTTTTCTGTGCTATTTCTCTATCTGTTCTGTTTCTTATAGTGAGATTCACTCTCATATTCAAACCCAGGGCTAGGGTGTGCCTCCCCACACCAGCCATCCATCTATTCACCACTGACAGGCTCTTTGCTGCTCGATAGTAAACAGACTCATCGGCTGTGGAGATGGGCCTGTGCTGCTCCTGTCGTCCAAAGGTGGCTGTTTTAATGGTTGGGCTTGTCAGGCGCCCCATTCCCCATCAAAACACCGAGAGAGCGCCAGAGAAGATATACAGCTCCGATTTCCTTCATTTACACACAGAGAGCCCTCTTTCCCAATGACATTCACCACCAAGAGCGGGGCTGAGCCCCGACAACAGCCGAGTCTTGTCGGAGGTTTTCGATGAATGAATGTTTTTCAGTGGCCCGCAAAAATGGAGACGGGAAGGACGCATTGCAAAATATCATTCACGTTGAAAGCAGCAGAAAAATACCCATTTGCCGCACCAAATTCTAATACACCCCAATTGGGGCTATTTTCGGTGACGGCCTCCAACGGGTCTCGATTCTCCATTAGGCGGTCTCGTCATTGTTGTTTTGGCGGAGGGCCGCCGGAGACGGAAGACAGAGCAAGAGGAGCCTATAATAATTGAACAAAAACAAATAAACAAATCGATATTTGCAGCCGCTGTTGTTGTGGTGTTGTTGTCTTGTTGTTGTGGTTCTGGCGGTGAGTGGGTGCAATGTGGTGCTCTTGCAGGAGAGGGTATAAAAGCTGCTCAGTCGTCGGCCTCTTATGTTTATGCCTCGCCACCGCCTCTATCGCATTTCATCCACATTTCCGCACTCAACATCGTCATTGTCGTTGAATCAATGCTCATTCCTTATTGTGCAAATCGACAAATTCATTGATTTCAATCGATTTGATGTGTTGCCAAAGTTGGTTTTGCGTTCAATTTGGGCGTTATATCCATGATAGATCCATTTACTGAGATTATAAATTGCTTCAAGGTTGTGTAAGAAGTTAGGTTTTCATACCTTTTCTAACCACAGACATTTTGAATGTGAAAAATCTGTCATCATCATGAGCATATTATATATTTTCTTTCATTGATTCTTGAAACTTCGAAGTTTTTCGACAATATAATATTGAAGCGTATAAAACGCAGAAAGTTATAAACTGTTTAAATCTAAAAAAGCTGTTTCGAACCTAATCAATAGACAGCTTTTATGTACAAATCGTAGGAGGAAGAGTAAGAACCTTTTTTGAACGCATTTACTAAGATTTCGACGTTCAAAGTTGCAAAACCAGTTAAAATTGTCATTTCCTCTATTTGTAAATCCAAATTTTTCTACTTTTGATCTTGGACAATTCTGATAGGTCATATTTTCTTTCCTTGTCATAACATATTTATTGTCTTTATGTTGCGAATGAACAAGTTTAAGTTTCGAATCAATTTATTGTACTATTAGAATTATACAAAACTACAAAATAACAATGGGTCAAACCCGAGCAAAATCGACAAGGACTAGAATGGAGTCATTATGGTTTAGATTCTAGGATATAGTATTACCTATAATATCACATTTATATACATGATTTAAATCAGTATTATGAAATGTATAATAGATTTTGACCGAATTTTCCAGAATTATAGCAAAGGCCCACATTCCTAAAAAATCTAAACTAAAACAAATTTTAAATTGTTGTCATAATGAGATCGGGAACATAATTTTTAATGCAACAATTCTGTCAATTCCGGCCAAAACCTTCGAAAAATGTCGAATTACTGGCACCGTTCGGTAAAATGCTAATCTGGCTAATATGGCAGAGCTACTGAGTTGGCCTATAATGATGCGGATGTTCGCTGGAAACCATTGGGAGAGATGGTGAATGCAAATTCACGCGCACCGGAAACCTTCGTCCAGCGATTTCCACTTCATAGAAGCCGTTGTTGATAAAATCCTGCGAAATGCCAAAGTCGTCATTTTGCAGATAGCCAAGGCACACCTGCAATTTTGCTATTTTTATTTCAGCCATAATTTTTTAATAACAAAATTTTATGTTGGCTTTTCATAAAAATACATAGCGTCTGTTACAGGGTATAAATACTTTTACCCAAATCTCTTTAAAAAATTAAACATAAATAAGCATCGTTATTTTATGCTATTAGGGTAATATCTTTATGACCGCTGCTCACCTTCTACTTTTACGGTACCACCCATCACTGTAATGGTGCTGGGACCCAAGATGACTTATGACAATACCCATTTTTATTCCTACAGGTTCGATAAAAAAGTTATACTACAGAAAATAGTTTGGATTTGTCTTTAACCCTACTTACGAGCACATGCAAAGTTCATCAACTGTTCGTATAGTATTAAGTATTTTACCTGAGAGCCGAGTGTGAAACCGTAGGCTGCTGATGTCGTCCACCCGACCAATTTGCCATCCCGGAAAATTGGCTCTTCTCCTTGCGGCAAAGGGTCATTTTCTTTCTTGTGTTTGTCCACTAGTAATTGGACGAATCTCTTGTTGACTCCCGTCTCGAGCTGTTTCAGTAGAGCTTGTTTTCCAATAAAATCTTTCTAAAACACAGAAATTAGTGTGGGCTCTGAAAAAGATAAATCACAAACATTGAAGTCGACTCGGAATGTCCTCCCACATTCAACCGGTGTCGTTGTGGCATCAATGTCCTGGCCCCAATATACGTAAAATTTTTCGATTCTTAGATGCCTAAGAACGTAGTAGCCTGCCTAAAATAGTGGGCCATTGATTTCAAATAATAGATCAAAATAAGCCAGATTCGGATCCAGAACTTACATGTCTCAGACCATATTCACGCCCTGCGTCCACTATTCTGTCATAGACATTTTGGGCTACCTAAATATTTTAAATTAGGCTCAAATTAAATAGCTTATTAGAATGTACTGACTAATGATATTAGACTGGAAAATCAATCAGTCGGATTTTTCAAAATATTATAATTTCAATCCATCTACGTAACTTGGCCAGCGAGTGTTTTATAACTAACCTCATGTTATGTATTTTCGTGCGTTTAAGACCTGAGTTTATTTAAGCCTTTTATTCCAGTTTCTGTACTTGATAAATGACACTTGATTGAGTTTGATTTGAGAGCAATGAGAATGCAAATTGAGAGTAGGAATGAATGCGATGAGTGAATGCAATGCAACTGAACTGAATCAAGCTCGATCAGGCGCTTTTATAGGCAGACTCTGGAGGCGGGCTCATTAGCTTGTATGTGGGATAGGACCAGTCTGGCTGTCAAGCCAGACTATAGGCCACGCCTCATAATAGCATAATTGCCGCCAGGACTAATATTTCAAATCACAATTATTGAGGAAAATGGGAATAGTATAAGCTCTAGAACACATCACATGTCCGCTTATTCAAAAATTTTTCTCCCGAAAAATTGAGAACACAGCGTCTTGTAATTTTAGTTCTAGCGAGAGGCAAAAGATTAAACATAAGTTATCTGATACGACAGGCACAAACTTGAGGCAATTAAGACGGCATTGAGTTCATAATTAAATTATACTTTAACGAGATGAATTCTTTCAAGTGAAATTATGGCAATTGAGATTAGATTTATTTACTGATTAGAAGCTTAAAACTTTAAGAGAGAGATATATTTTGATTTGAGACTTCAAAAATTTTTCAATTATTTCACTCTTTCTTGGTTTCCTTGTCCTTATTCTGGGGCGGCTTTTCGGAACTGGTTATGCCAGTTAACCCATTGACCTTAGGTTTAGGTTTTGCCGTATCCTTTAGCTTGGGATTTGGTTTTCCCTCACTCTTTTCTTTTGGACCTGGCATCACCTTTCCTTTAGGCAATTGTTTATCTGGGCCGGCCGTCACCTCAACTTTGCGCTCACCACTAGAATGTGATCGTTTATGGGACGATCCATTTTCTTTGTGGGGCCGCTCAGTCGAAAGCGAATGCCTGGCTTTCTTGGAAGATGGCTCCTTGGTGACCTGCTGGGCCTGTTGTTGTTCTCCAGCTTGGGTGACCGGTGGCGCGACTGGCTGAATGGAAGCGGGTGCGGTCGGCAGGATGGAAGTTGTATTCGCTGGAGTGGTCTCTTTCGGATTGTTCTGCTGCTCGGCCAATCTTTTTGCCTTCTTGCGCTCTCTCTGTGCGCGTCTCTTGAGTGCCATTGCCGACGGTTGGCTCGGCTGAGTCCCGAATGGTCGAGTGGCCTGTGTGAATTGCGGTGGAATTCCAGTGTTGAATTGTACCGGGTTGTGTGTTGGCTGGTAGTGACTTTGGAATGATGGATAAGGCACATGAGGGGGCTGAGGATAGTTGGTTTGCAGCAAGATTCGGTGTAGCATCTCATTTTGGCTGGAGAGTTGTTGGACCACATCGTCTATTTTGTTGGTGAGGATTATGAGCGCATCCTTGAGGGCATTGATCCCTGCTGTCTGTTCTGTCTGGTTGTTGCGCACCTCCGACATGTAAATAAGGTCTCGGCCAATTTCCGCATCAAGCCCAAGTGAATTTGAGTTCACTTCAGACATTTTAATAAGGAAACCAAAGAGTTCTAAATTGGCTAATTTTTAAAGATTAATTTTTAAGAGATGACATTTAATCAAATTAACAATGCGCGCAAAATTAATGACGAATTGCAAAATTATATGAGAGGAAAATAAATGGTTGATCAGTGTGTGATATTATTTTATAAGGTTTGTTTATTTGAGTGCCCCAAGCCGTCCTGTGTAATTGATATGGATATCAGAGTCCTTCTCCCTCAGACTCACAGTCCGCACTGTTATCGTCATTGCCAACTGGTCTGGCTCGTAGTTGATCGATATGTGCGTTAGTAGAGTCCTTTTCAGTGGCCACTTCGTACATTCTTTGACCGATAGGCTTCACGATCACCCCGATTTGCCATTTATTTTTGGTTCCCACACGATGATCTCTGACCCACACGGCTTGACCCACATGGAATGTCTTTGGACTTTCCTTGGCGGTCTCTGCCGTTTTTGGATCCCATCGCAGGGCATCGAGGGGGGTCCGAATTTCTCTTCCAAGAAATCGGGACGCAGGTGATTCATTGGTAACTGTATTGGGCGTCGCCCTAAAGTCTTGCAACCAAAGGCGTACTGCCGTTTCGACAGCCACTCCGGAGCCTACCATTTTTCCGACAGCCTCCTTAAAGCTGCGCACTACTCTCTCCGCCTGTCCATTGGAGGCGGGTTTGTAGGGAGCGGTTCGAAGGTGTTGCACTCCATTTTCTTTGAGAAATTTGCTCATTTCGGCGGAAGCAAATTGTGTTCCGTTATCGGACACAAGAAGTTTCATACTTCCGAAAAGAGCAAAAAGTTCTTCAAGATAATGGATTGTGGTCAAAGAAGTGGTTGATGTCATGCGTTTTGCGAAAGGATACTTCGAGAAAGCATCCACCACTATAAGCCAGCTTGCTCCAAAAATCGGTCCAGCGTAGTCCATATGGACTCTATCCCATGCCTTACCTGGGTCCGGCCACTTGTGATCCGGATTGACCCTGGGAGGATTAGGAGCGTTTTGGGCACATATTTCGCATATGGCCGCTAATCGCTCGATATCTTCCGAAATTCCTGGTCACCAAAATAGTCTCCGCGCCCTACTTTTCATTCGCACTATACCCATGTGGGTTCTGTGCAGAATGCAAAGTACGGGATTTTGGAGTGCCTTAGGGATTACAATCCGGGTCGCATCTTTATAAATCACTCCGTTCCGGATCGTAAGAGCATTTCTAATCCTGTGATAGGATTCTAAGTGCTCTTCCACAGGAACTTCCCATTCCGAACGGATGTTATCCTTTACCGACTTTAGCGTCTGGTCCTTTGATGTTTCGGACTTGACACTTTCTAAAGTTATAGGTAAAGTTACATCGGCTAGTAACAGATAGGGAACTTCCTCCGGAATAGGATTCTCCTGAACCTTGGTCCATGGAATTGCCACTCTTGAGAGCGCATCTGCCACTCTGTTGGCTTTGCCCTCAACATATGCGATTTTGGGGCTAATATCCTGAATGGCAAGCAACCAGCGGTTGAGTTTGGCATTTGTCGAGGCTTTGTGAAATAAGTATGTCAACGGTCTATGATCTGTATGGATCGTGAGATCACATTGATAGATCGTAGGCTTAAACACACTCAAAGCATAGACAATGGCGCCAAGCTCCGCATGGGTTGCTGGCAAGCGTTGCTCTGTTGCTGTGGTTGTGCGAGAGCAGTAACTCACAGCATGGAGCTTATCGCTGTCTTTTGCCATCTGGAAAAGGCCACCAGCAAATGATACTTGTGAGGCGTCTGAGAACAGGTGGAAGGGAAGCTCGTATTTAGGAGGTTGGAGACAGGGTGGCTGGCTCAAAATTGTCTTCAGTGTGTTGAAGGCTTGTTGCTGACTCTCTGCCCACTGGAATGACTTTGTTTTGCCCTTAAGCATACTAGTCAATGGTGCAGCAATTTCAGCAAATCTTTCAACAAACTTCCTGAAGAAGGATGCAAGACCAAGAAATCGTTTCAATTCTTTCTCGTTCTGTGGAACGGGAAAGTTTTCAATGACTTCTTGGTTTTGCAAAGAGGGCTTGTATCCATCCTCCGATACGGTATGTCCCAGGTATGTGATACTGGGACGTGCAAATTGACATTTGTTTGGTCTCAGCTTCAACCCATATTCTCGGAACCTTTCAAACACCTCTCTTAGAGTTCTTAACATTTCCTTCACCGAGTCTGTGTGTACGAGTATGTCATCAATATAGATTGTGACATTTTCCACGTCCTTTAAGACCTGGTTCATGGTTCGTTGAAAAATCGCGGGTGAATTTTTCAGACCGAATGGAAGAGTTGTCATTTGGAAAACTCCTCTTTCGGTTACCAGACCGCATTTCCAGCTCGATTCCTCATCGAGAGGTATTTGCCAAAACCCCGCTGCAAGATCTAGTGTTGTATAAAAACGCTTTCCTGCAGCTTGGGTTAGTAGCACATCCATCCTCGGGACCGGGTATGGATCGGTCTGAGTTATCTTGTTTAGAGCGCGGAAATCGACACAGGGTCTCAATGACCCTGAGGCCTTTTCCACACAAACTACAGGGCTGACCCACGGGGTATTGCTTGGAATCAGCACACCTGCTTTTAGCATTTTTTGAATGTGTGAATCCAGCTCATCCCTGTATTTGTCAGGCACTCTGTATGGTCTCCCAGTAATAGGTTCCTGGGTGGTGGTACGAATTGGTGGAGCCTTAATGGTACATAGCCCAAAATCATACTCATGGTTTGAAAAAACATCAACGTTTTGGTTAACTAAATCTTTCAGAGAACTTAAATCCTCTTCAGACCAGTTTGACTCACTCAGATCAATTTCAACGACCAAGGTTTGAATAGGCCATTTTGAAATTTTTCGATCTGGAATGTCTGTTAATGTCGCCATGGGTACTAATTGAGCACGTTTGAAGTCAAAATAGAAAGGTAATTTCTTGATCTCGTCGAATCCGAGTATCATATCGTAATTGCCTTCTCCGATTTCCCTATCGAAAACATGTACCGAAGCATTGCTTCTGTATCCTGCAATTTCTAGGCCAATTTCTGCTCTGCCAACCGGGGTCAGGATTTCTTGGCCAATACCAATTATTCCTGGAATGGTTGGCGGCAAATAATTTGTCATTTTGAATTTGCGGGCACAATCTTTATCGCAAATTGATACTGAAGCACCAGTATCCGCTAATACCACAGCAGGCTTACTGTTTATAAAACATGACATTCGGAAATTTCTTTTGTCAATAGCAGCAACTCTGACCGGCTCAAGTGCCCTATCGGAAGGCCATCTTTCCGCTAATGGAAGGGCCTCCACAGGTGGCTCGTCTGCCGTCGCGCGTTGCTGTTCCCCTCTGGCCCTTCTCTCTCGAATTCGTTTTGATGCCTTTTCGTAAGCCCAAACAATCGGTACGGCAATATTAAATAAGCGTATTATCTGACCGATTTGTGGTGGCAGCACGAATTGAGAGATCGCAATTAAAGAAACATAGACGCAGCAAAGGAATGTCCAAAGTTGAGCCAATGAGACCATTCCTCCTTTTAGAAAAGAGAATAGTCCGGTAGAGACAACTCTGTTTGCAAACGCTTCGGCTCGCGAACTCGGGTTGTCTAACCAAACTGTGGATGGTTTGGTCAGCTTCATTATTTCCTGACTAATTGCTGCTACATCTAAGGTTTCTTGAAATTGCTCAGGGGAGTACAATTCGGATAAGTTTGCTAAGACACGATTTCTAAAAATAGTATAACCCACCTGATGGTCCGGAAAGTCGATTTCGCCGAATCGCATTAGTCGAAAACTTTCAGGTTCATCCACATATCGTATGTCTCCTGTGAGCTGGTTCATGGTATCATTGAATCTCTCAAGCCACTTTGCAAATGAAACTGTTTCTTGGTCTCCGGCTTCTGGGTTTATCACGGGTTGCATTGATCTGCCCATACTTGAGCTCCGCAATTTCCCTCGAATATAGTTCATCCCTTCTTGTAGATCACGAACATCCTTATCAATCCGGCGGAAAGAGCGGGCAGCATTCTGCTCGAAAACCCTGAGGCGTTCGAGAAGTGGCGCCCAAATTTTCCGCTGGTTTTCGGTAAAGAAGGATGCATCAAAATCAGATTTGGCGGTAGCCAACATCTCTTCCAGTTCCGGCAAATATGCGACTGTCTGGTGTACCTCGTCCGACCTCTTGCCGGGCAATGCAGCTAGACTGTGAGAGAGCACTGAGCTTCTTAGATCTCACCGAGGGACCACCTAGGTACGACCTCCGGCTGCTCGGGATTTAATAAAAATCCGCTGTACCGACACAGACAGGAATTGCCCGGATTGTCTGGGCTATTCTCTCCTCTACTTTGCTGTAAAGGGAATGTCCTCGGCCTTTTGCACTAATACCCACAAATCCCGCTCACAATAGTTCCGAAGGAACAGAGTTGCGGCACCAAAATGTTATGTATTTTCGTGCGTTTAAGACCTGAGTTTATTTAAGCCTTTTATTCCAGTTTCTGTACTTGATAAATGACACTTGATTGAGTTTGATTTGAGAGCAATGAGAATGCAAATTGAGAGTAGGAATGAATGCGATGAGTGAATGCAATGCAACTGAACTGAATCAAGCTCGATCAGGCGCTTTTATAGGCAGACTCTGGAGGCGGGCTCATTAGCTTGTATGTGGGATAGGACCAGTCTGGCTGTCAAGCCAGACTATAGGCCACGCCTCATAATAGCATAATTGCCGCCAGGACTAATATTTCAAATCACAATTATTGAGGAAAATGGGAATAGTATAAGCTCTAGAACACATCACCTCATTTGGAATATACAAAACCCAGCCAAGTTCACCACAATGAGTGACGGATATTGATCGGATCCCATGAGCCATCCCGACGTGTAGCTCCTAAATTTGAGATTGGAAGTTAAACACAAAAGTAAAACACTAAAGCAAATATGAACAAACTCTGTAGGCGAAAGATGGAAAATCATTGGGAGCCATAGACTTGCCAGTAATGTCTTGCATCAAGTAGCGAGAAGAAGGTCCCACAATATTCAATGCGGTATATGAGCTGGTAACATCCTAAAATTTTATGTTTCAAATAGTGAAAATATGAACTCACAATAAAACAACATTTAACATTTCGAAAAGACTGCATATAGTTTGAAACGTGTTTTATTTGGGAATTTCAAATCTGAGGATTGCGAGACATCTCCAGAAAAATTTTTGGAATATCTCAATTCAATTGAACGGTTTCTTAGGATTAATAGTTATTTTATGCAATCTTGTTTGTAATATACGATGTCATAAATGATTAGCCGTATCGCAATGATTATACATGAAATAATAAATTGAAAGAATTACAAATTAAAATAACTTTGAATTTTTTAGTATACAAGCTTAGTGGTTAGATCGAATAATTATCAATTACAGGTAAAAATGGATGAACATAACGAAATATCTAATGGCATGTTAAGCAAGCTTTAATGTATTTCGAACGAACCTGTATCCTCACATCCATGCCCAACTCCTCAATCCATCTTTGTATCCAAAGGGCAATCCGAAGTTGTTGCACTGTTGGGGCCACTATGAAAAATGAGTCATTTCCCGTTCGGCTCATTGTGCAATCGACGACATAACCGCCATTATGATTTTGCATACCGGTATAGACTAAAGTAAAAATAGACCAGAAACAATTAATTTATAAAAATTACCTGTTGTTCCAACAGGTTTATCAATATCGGCACTGCATAACTTTTGCAGCAATTTTACAGCATCTGGACCCTAAATAAAATTTTCAATATGTTAATTGTAACAATACAATTTTAAAACTTACCTTGACTTCAAATTTTGAAAAGCTCGTCATGTCGATCACACCGACTCGCTCACGACAAGCTTCATACCTAGAAATTAACAGAAGTTGCAAAGGTTTGTTAATCTACTTACTCCTGGGTCACCCACGGGAACCATCCAGGTAATGACGCTAATGTGTCCTGGCCATAATAAAGGTGATTTCGCGGTTCTAAAATAACATGATGTTTTCTTGGAACAAATCATAAGATGTATCCTTGACGTTTTTATTGTTATTGTTCAAGACAAATTCAATGAAAGTATAAACCCACAATTCTGAAAGTTATCCTGGTGAAATTCTTTAATATAAGTTAATGGATTTTGCTATGATATTAAGCCACATTTACAAACATTTGAAATTAAAACAGCAATTTTCGTAAATTCAAATAATGATTACTAAAATCAACAAGAATTAGAAAAGGTTAAATCAATACCGAAATTCAGAAAAGAATGTAAAATAACCGTCATATTTTGTTAATACATTAATTTAAAAAGTTAATTCATTGATGAAGAAACTGAATTTTATTAGCAAAGCACAAACTATACTTTCTGGCTGATCGCTTGTGTCGTACCATAACGGCCGCTCATACCCCATAATTTCTCCAAAAATCGCTCCAGCTGCTCGAAGTTGGTGGTGAATGGGACTTGTTCGCAAGTTTCTCGCTGTATGACATTGATATGTGCCGTATAAATTTCTAAACACATTACCTGAAATATAAACAATATTATCCAAATAATAATTGCAAATTAAAAATTTTACTCGCAGTCTCTGGAACTCTCTCGTAAAGGTACTGGGGAGTGGTGTGAAGTGGAAGGAATCTCGTCACATCGTGTTTTCCAACGTTGATATTTGGTTGACCCATTAAAATCCACTCTGCCAGTGTTTCACCTAAAAATATATTGATTATCTTTTAAGAAATGTTAAACCTAATTTACTTTAAAGATAACCGAAGATCACGTTATCTGTGCCAAATTCGATATTATTGCATATTTACAGTATCAAAGCAAGTGTGATTTACGCCAGATCAGAGAAAAGTCTGACGAAAAAGAAATTTCTGATCTTCCATCTAATTAGAGTTACGTATATAGTGTTGAAAATGACAAATAAACACACCTAGACCGCCAGCCATTGCTAGCCCGTGCCCATTTAATCCGTTGGCAATGAAGTATCCGCGAGCCTAAATAAATAATAATTTCGAATTTTTAAACATAAATAATTCCGATTAAAAATCAAACCTGCGCTGATTCGCCAATTATGGGAAATTCATCGGGTGTATACATTTCTGCACCACTCACCAAGTCGCCCTGAGGAAGCTGTTTAAGTGACGGGCATCTTTCAGATAGTCGATTTAGCACGGAATCTGAAATGTGACTAAATTTTCTATTCAAAACATTTCTTTATTTGCCAAATTCGATGGCCAACATTCGTTCTGGAATTTACCATTGTTTTCATAACATATTCTCATATAAAAATGTTTCGAAGTAAGAAAGATTATTAATATACTCCATTTTAAAAACAAAACAATTGATTTTTCTTTACGAAATTATTTAAGAATTGGTAACTAACAAAAATTATCCCAGCTCGGAATCGGGATGTGCCAGTCGGCGGTCAAATTATGTTGCGGAATTGTCAAAGCCTTCACGTCCCCTTCCGCGAATCCACCGCACATTGTCTTGTAAGGCGTTGGGCAAATGTAAACTCCGCGGTCCATATCGATAAAAACTGGAGTTGAGTCATCCACGGAATCCTGAGGCAATTTTTCGGTAGAGAGAAAACTATAGCTGCATGGGTGAGCGGCAATGTTCACACAACCTTCTGGAATTTCCTTCACTGGCACGAGATTTGACCACTTAAATTAATTTGTGATACATAAAAGATATAGTTTTTATAGAAAACTTACAATGCCTGCGGCGTTAACAAAATTTCTGGTTTCTACGAGTCCCTGGAATAAAAATGTAGCAATTGTAAATAAATGGAAATTGGCTAATACCCTCTCAGTATCCACGGCATAGACTCGATTGTTATCGCTTAGGAGAACCTGAAATAAAGTATCATAAATTGTCTAGTCGATTACAAATTTGCCTAGCTTTAGTTATTTTGTCTTAGTTTTCTTTTTACAAATAATAACAATGAATAAAAATAACAGTTCGTAATAACAAATAAGAATGCTCAAAATTCTTTATAGAATAATATTTTAATTCAAATACGCCTACAAGTTCTTATTTGATTAAAGGTGATCACACAAAACGATTAAATTCCTTTCCCAAGCTTGGTGTTTCTGATCATACCCATTAGTATAGTAAAAACATTTTCCAACGGTTTAAAAATAGCACAAAATAGTAACAATTGCAAAGCATACCCGTTTAATGGTACAACTTTCGAAAATCTGAACGCCAAGTTCTTGTGTTTGCTTGACCAGTTCCCGGCACAGACCATGTACATCTAGCGTTACATCGTCTGGCGAATACACTGCTAACTAAAATCAAGAGATTAAATAGGGAAAACTATTACGTATAAGTTACTTTTATATCTTCTGTGAACAACATCGGCCACCGATCATACATTTCGCTGGGACAGTCGATCATTTCAGCTTGGGAATTCGTGCATGATAAACGGCTCAGCAGCCGGCGAAGTTGGATTTCTGATGCTCGAGAAGTGCCCATATATACACGGCCACATTTGTTAAAACCTAAAAATGGCATTCTTTATCAGATTTAACCATCATTTTTTGTCGATAACAATTTTGACAGAAAAGATACGGTCAATTTCCAACACAAAAACACGATATTTGTATGAAAATATGCGACCTTCTGCGAATTTATCTGAGAGAGGAATCTGCTAAGGCGGTGATTTAGACGTTAGGAAAGTGGGCCAACAGTCAGTTTCAGAAATATACAACCAAATAAATTTACTGAATTTTCCTCCGCTAGCCAGCTTTGAATACATTTCATATGATCGCCTTGCAAACGTCTGCGACGAAGAGTCCGCATAAAAACTGCTTGCTGACAGGAATCCCGATGTAATCCGCGTGCCGGAATGGAATCCAACGCTAAATAGGCATCTTTATGGCTCAAAAATATATTGCACGCGTTCAGGCTTTACGTATATATATGTTTAGATCCAGTTAATTTAAATTTATATTTTAGTATTCACATTTTCCCACTCTGACTCGGAAATTATTAATCGGAGAAAATAAAACCGTACCTTTCTCTTTCGAAAAGCATCACTGAAGCCCCTCTCTTGGCCAAATGGTAGGCGATCGAGAGACCCATAAGGCCTCCACCACATACCACAGCCTGTGCTCTGCCGGCCATGCACTTAAGCAATAAAAACGTCATAAATTTTTGAAAAATTAATGAATATCAAATTGGATTAAAATCAATGTTGAACCTTTATATTCTAATAAAACTTTTATTTTTAACAATTATTTTTCCAACAATTAACGATTTATAAAAACAACAAATATACACAGCAGAGTTTAACTAATATACAAATGCTATCCTAAAACAAACTTAAAATAATTATTTGGTATTACATCCCCGATAAATCATGTTGGGATGGCTCGCGCTTTGAATACCCTGCTGGCCATGGACTTTCTTCTTTGCATGTCCAGATATAGTGAAAGGTGTGCTCCTTCGGGACGTTGCGAACCTGCTGGATTCAAACTGTTCAACTAAAAAATATAAAATATAAATAAATTATATAAACTCATAACAGAAATTATCATCAGAACAACAGTTACAGGTCGAAGTGGGTTATTATTGGTGTAGAAATGTAGAAATAATCTTTAGGGTCTCGACAACAAATCAGAGTTTGTTTCTATACCTTTATTAGAAAGTTTTATTTTGCGCTAGAACTATTTAAATAACTCATTTACAGAAAATAGATAAAGGTTTCCCAAAAATTATACGGGAGAGATAATAATTTCTTAATACTTTAATTGAAACCTATGAATATTACCAAATTTTTGTAATATCGACTTTTTGTTTTAAAAATAATAAAAACAAACCTCTTTCAATGTACTTTCAGCTTTTTCGTATTTCGAATCCATTGTTTCCAGCAGGGCTCTATTGTAGACGAGACGCGAAGATGTGTATGGAAGAGTGGGCAAGGGAGCTGCTTGTTGCAAGCACAAGATTCCATCTTCAAATTGATTGAGCCGTGAAAACGCTTCAGCCTGAATTCAATCGAACATTAAACCGTACGTGTAAAAAAATAAGACGTTACTTTGTAAACCATTCCAATAAGTTTCTGCTTGGGATTAACATGAGGCAGGCTCAAGAGACTATTTGCGGAAGATAACGTTTGTTCAAATTGATGTAGGCGAGCATGAACACTAGCTGAGAGCGAGTGCAAATAAGGCAATAGATACGAAAACTCCTTTTGCGATAAAGCTACGTCAAGTGACTGGAACAAATTTGCAATATTGAATATTCAAATTTATTGTCATTTAAGAAAATAAGGATGCAAATTTTTATAAATCAATTCAGTATTTTTTAGAAAACAAATAAAACTATTAAAGAAACAGCCGAGAAATAAAAGTATAAGAAAGTAATTTTATGCTATTGTATATCTTACAACTATAACTTTCGGAGGATTGGTTCGCATAAGTTGTTTTCGGACATATACATTCTTTTAAGTCTACTGATTTTATAATGCGACTGCCACTTATGCAAAATTACCTTATGTATTACAAAAGCCGCAAATTCGGCGTTACAATCCAACGACGGGGGAGAAAATGAACACTTATCTGCAGCTACATTCTTTATTGTGTTCCAACTACTCAGAGCCGATATATGAAGCGTCATGTCCTGGCTAGCTTGGCTCTGAGTATCGCCATTTTTCTAAATTAAAAATCAATTGATTTATTTCAACAATCAAATATACTTTTATTTATTATTGAAATTTGACAATAAATAAATATATAAATCAATAACTAAAATTATTTATATGAACGGCTGAACATTTTTATCTTGTAATAACGTTATAGGATGTTCCACAAAACTTACGCATGCATAACTCCTCCAAGATAAATATCAAATAATTAAATCAAAATTAAATGTAATAATAAATTTATTGCATTAGAAATGCGACTATAACCAAATGTCAAGCGACAACAACGGCATGACATATAAGAGTAGTGGATTTTCAATAAAGCCCATATAGAGAAAGGGGTTATTATTATTTTTTCAATTTTAATACTAAAAATAATATTTGAAAGCCGGACGTATTTATTTTCCTCTAAAAGTAAAAACTTGCTTGCATACAGCACTCAGCGATCCGCAGAAAAATCCGAGGGTTATCTTGAAAATACGGCCATGCACATATGAAAAGAAGGAAAGCTGTGTGCGGTTTTCCAGATCCAAGTTGAGCCAAAGCGGCTTGATAGAGCAAAAGGGATGAACGAAGCGGCACGGATATGTAACCTCTGAAATTCAACCAATTATTCGATTAAAATTATCCATATACGTTTAATGTCACAGAAAATAGGTCAAACTCTAAAGATATGAGTAAGCCAATTTTAAAAATATGATTAACAAATTTTAAACATGTAAAATAAATGTTTATTTTAAGCTTGAAATCCTACTATATAGTAAGTGGACGATGTCCGCGTACGTACGTATGTACGTATATATGTTACGGCCAAAGTACGAAATCGGCCAATATGCATATTGGCCGGCCAAAGTACGTAATTCGTACTTTGGCCAATTTTTGCGGCCAAAGTACGAATTACGTACTTTGGCCGGCCAATATGCATATTGGCCGATTTCGTACTTTGGCCGTAACATATATATGGGTATGTCACTTTTGAGTTATGCATGTTCTAGGCATGCTAGGAATGTTTTGCCAGGGTAATATTATGTGTCTGGGTCTAACTAGATGCAACGTAGAGATTTTAAAATTGTCGTCAAGGAAAAATTTTTTTTTGCTAATGGGTGACTGTTTTCATGCGTAAAAAATGAAAATTTTTAACATTAAAATGGCACCTAACTAGAAATGCTCCCCATGATCTAAATAGTCGAAAAAAGTCGATGAAAAAGTGCATAAAATTTTTTTTTCGAAAAAATTTTCCAAGTACGAAAAAATGCAAATTTTAAAAGTAAAAATGTCACCTATCTAGATCGACTATTCAGGTCCTAAATAGTCGGAAAAAGTCGGTGAAAAAGTACCTAAATTTTTTTTCAAAAAATTTTGAAAAATA
Organism: Ditylenchus destructor; assembly: GCA_022814885.1. Taxonomy (NCBI): domain Eukaryota; kingdom Metazoa; phylum Nematoda; class Chromadorea; order Rhabditida; family Anguinidae; genus Ditylenchus; species Ditylenchus destructor. Next base: position 464,580 of record JAKKPZ010000014.1, read on the forward strand.
CTAAAAATTCTGGATCAAAAGTATTCCATGCATGTTAACTGGATAAAAAGCGTTCCATGCATGTTAACTAGATATGAAGTATTCCATGCATGTCGATTCATGCATTTAGCATGAATCAGAGATTATTACCCTAACCATGTAACAGCCTATGCTTAAAACATGATTAGCTGAGTTGGCGCCGAAGGCGCCACCTCAGCTAGTTTGGCATTATTTCGTTAGAAATCTATAACAGTATTCCGAAATTTAATTCATAAAATACATGTTCTCTGATTTCAATCAAAATATACTCATACTAGCGGCTTGGGACTCCCTACGGGAGTCTCACTAAAATTTTGTATCATGTATGCCCATATGTTTTAAGTTCCCTCCCATTCCAAGGGGGAAGGTCGGGCGCTCCGCGCCCCGACCACAGGACTGGCTCGTCGCCTCCGGCGCCTCGCAATGTTTATGAGGTTAGATTAAGTTGTAACATATTATATGTAACCAAAAAGGGGGACTGACTGACGGAGAAAACTTCCTGAGTCTGTCACGTGACAGACTCAGGAAGTATTGCGCTAGCTTACTGGTAGGATTCTGTGCATTCGTTATTAATTAATTTAAACTGACTCTGAATTTTTTCTCAGCATTGCGCTTCTGAAATACGATTCCGCCATGTTGCAGTCTTTGAACGCCAGAGCATATACGCAACCAATTGCATTGTCTAGCAATCTCTTCTCTTCAAGCTTAAAGTGTAGTCATTTTAATTTCACCCGAGTTATATCTAAAGTAAAATCTTACGGTAGAATTTTGGCGTCGCCGAAGTAATGTTCCGAGTGCATTTCGAACACTTCCCCCAGATTTTAGTTCTTTCTCCGCTTCCAGCAATACCCAATGGATAGCCTAAATTAACCTGGATTTTAAAAAAATGGCGTTTTAATTTTTATGCGTAAATTTACCAATTCCGAATGGTAAAAAATCGTTGTTACAGTAATCAAATTCCATAGGACCACCCGCGGCCTCCGCCGCGGACCACGCCCCAAATCCAGGATTTTCCGGATTTTCGGAAGCCATAAATCCCGGTACTCGCAAATATTGTCAGCGAGACCGGTACCAATCGTCTTGTCTCGCCGAGAGGAAGCGATTGACGTATCACACGCCCGGAACCGAGCTGCGCAGCGAAAGTTAGCCCCGCCCCAAATCCAGGATTTTCCGGAAGCCATAAATCCCGGTACTCGCAAATGTTCCCAGCGAGACCGGTACCAACCGACTCAGCTAATCGAGACGAAGCGATTGACGTATCACACGCCCGGATCCGAGCCCCGACCCAAAAATTGCCCTTTTACGTGACCCACGGATGTCACGTTTTCACGTATGTCACACCCAAATCTGACATTGATAACCCCCCCCCTAAAATCATGGGTTTTGGGGGGTACTCGCGAGTTTGGGGTCCGGGAGTGTGAAAAAGTGGAAGATTCTATTCGTCTCGGACTGACAGAGTTACTTAGAGGGACTCGATGTTTTCTTATCGTGACAAAAATTACACAATAATATATTTTTACTCAGCAATTCAAAATTTAAAGCGCAACATAAATTTCACAAAACCGAAACCCTATGTCAAAATTAAGACGTGAAATATTCAAATGGAAACCATTACAAAATATTGTCAAGTAACTAAAAAATAATTACAATTAAAAGATATTCGTCTTTCAAATAGCTGAACAAGTTTTACATTACAAAAAATAAAGTGACTAACACTTAAAAAAATTCTGTAACATACGTCCGACTTTTTGGTCTTCAATTCAGTCGTTTGTCGCTCGCCACATCGCCAAAGTAAAATTTCAGCGCAGTCGAGTTGATTCTGAGTTGCATTGCGCCAACAGTGATTTGTCCGCAGTTCCCGAATAAGCCATTGCGAGAGTTTGATTTTGTTAAGATCCACACAAATTTGAATTTCGAGCAAAGCTGCAGCGCGATAAATGTCCTCTGAAGTTATAAAATTTAGTTCGACATATGGAAAATAAGTATATCGAGGAATGAAACACAAAAATTATTTCGACGGGAAAAATACCAGGACACATATATGGATTATCGAGTGAGCAATTCTTATATCAGTTAATTTGTTCTCATCATGCCCTATAAATGCATTGCAAATTACCTGATAGCAATGATGATTTAAGAACCGACTTCAATAATTTGAAAGCGGTTGAGCGCTGTCCTCGATAGAAAGAGTTGTAAGCCAAATTGAGCGCCACCACTATGAGCATGTGATCATTTAGAGCATCGCCGGAAATGGACGCCAACTTTGGACATTCGCGACATGCGCGATCGTAATACTGAAATTCCCCTTTATATGAAACCATGTAGCCGGGAAATTAAAAACAAAACCGGGTAAAATTGAAATCGAATGAAATTTAAGTTGTATGTGCTGAGATGTTTAGCAAAAAATTTTCAATCAGGAAAAAAATGCTATGATCCTAAAATTCTGGATTGAAAAAAACGTTTAAAACAAGATTTAGCTATCTCCAATCAGAAAACATAACTCTAACAAACAAAAGGGCGAAAATCAGTATTAATACCAAAGAAATTGTTTATTTGCTCGCAATAAAAGATTGCAACTGAATGTCGGTTGAATTCGGGTACACACGTCAAATTTTAAAATTCAAAAATTAACTAGCACCTTCGGTGCTAGTTAACCGTCGGCCTTCGGCCGTCTAGCTTAAAAACACGTTTTTGTGTTTTGGCGCGAATTCAAATTTTGGAAAATTTTGGTTTCCCCATCCTAACTTTTCGAGAGCTATCGATTGAGCTATCACTCGCCTATGGCTAACGGGTGGATCGCGAGATACGGGTGCTGGCATACACACACCTTTAGGAACTTTCTTGTTTGGGGGATAATTTCCCGTTTCAAATCTAAAGTCATTGCTAACATAAATAACCAAAATGTTGTAAGTTTCATCAGCCCTATGCCGGAAATATTTTTAATGTGGTAAAAAATTCAAAGCTATTTCGGCAGGCAAAATTTGAGTTCTTAAGCATGCTGCGCAAATTTTCTTCACATGTACGGATTTTGTGGTTATAACTCGCTAAAACCCTTGACTATGGCCGTGCCCATTGATTATTAGTTTCAATCTTGTGTTCTTTCAATTGTTTTATAAGTAAAATGTACATAATGGAGCGCCGTTCGACATAAACCAACCTGTTTTGAAAAGAAATCCGCATTTAGAGTCGGTTTAAGTAGAGACATAAGGCACTTATCTTCGGGCTCTTCGCACGGCTGAGCCGTTGCGAGGTTTCTTTATGGAAGCTGTTATCAAAGTTACGATCCTTACAAAGCCTACATTAAAGTTCAAGGATGAAAAATATATGGCAAGATATTAAAATAGCTTTCGGTTTTAACAGACATTTGAACAAATTGTAAATGAACAAATTTTTGGCAAAGTGCCCGAATTTTCTATACCCTTTCACTCAAGGAACATTCCTTTATTAGAAAAACTCGTGAAATCTGTAAAGTTTATAGAATCCGAAACAGGAGGACTACCTCTCCTAGATCCTGGAATTTCGCCTATGTTTAGCTAAAAATCGTTTCAAAACCCCTGAATCGCGTCATCGACGCGAAAAAACTTTTATTACTACATAATTTCCGCCGAGATTTCAGAGAAACTTCGTGTAACATCCCTCCCGAGATCGGTACTGGGCAAAATCCCGATTCCGAAAGCTCGATTTTTAGCTGTTTTTTTGTAAAGTAAGCACTCTACGATATTAATATATTTTATTTTTAGTCATCTCTTCGTTGTTCAAAAATGAGCGAAAAGCCTGACGACAGCGCTACACTGAAACAAGTATTAAGCGAATGTTGCAATAATTCCGAAAGGCTACTGGCTGAAGTCAAAAAATTTGCCTCTTTCCTCGCAGAACAAAACAATGAGACCTCCGCCAACTCACCTGAAGGCACCAGTCTGCTCGACGTCAAGAACATGGAAATGCTCGACTTCATCATCGACTCACTGCTGCAAATGGCTCGAACGGATACGGGAGAATCCATGAAAGGTATGAATCTTTAATATTGCACCGATATTTTTCGAAATGAATAACAACCTTGAAAACCAAATTTTAAATTGTAATCAAAATCATTTCTATAGCAAGAAATGAATTTATTATAATTTAAATTTATAATTTGATAAACCTGCTATAAAATGAATTTATTATAATTTTACAGCCTTATGTTATCTTTTGATTTTACAAATTATAAAACAACCGTATATGAGCAAAAAGACAAATTAGCTCTAATCTGATCCTTGTCTTTTCTAATCAGCATTATAAGGCTTCTTTAGATATTTTAATTTACAAGCTCAAGATATCCAGAATATCCAAGTTCGTAATTTTCAAAACTGGAAACTTTTACTCTAAAATGACGTTTTAAATTTTATTTTTAAACTTATTATTATTTAAACGTTATTTAAGTTAACTCAGAATAAAATATTCACTGATTTAGGTCAAGATGTTAGACAGTTAATCAAGAATCGCGCAGTCCGGAAGAAGATTCCTCAAGCCGAAAACAAACTGAAGAACCAAATAAAAACACAAACGAATTTGTCTAATGAGGACGCTGCAGAGAAATCTTTGCGTGCTAGGTAGATATAATTTTACTTTTTATGTGATATTGAAATAGATAGCTATCGAAAGCTTTGAAATTGAATTTTAGGGCTCCCTATAATAATTTATGCCTTAGATTAGGTACCTTCAGAATATATTGATTAAAATTTCGCGTAAAAATTGAATGCAATTTGGTCTTCCTAAAATTGCAGACATCATATATCGCTTTTATTTATATTCCTGGTGCAATACGATTTAATTTTAGGCCTGACATGATGCTATTCGATAATGATGGAAGTGATGAAGATGAAAGTGAGGACGAAGAAGATGAAAAAGAAGAACAACCAGATTCAAAGAAGTCAGCGCAAATTCAGCAAACAAAAATCGCTCCACTGCACGAAGAAGAAAGGCGCCTGGAAGAAACCAAAACTCGTCGATTAGAGAAATTGAAGAAGCGAGCTCAAAAAAGCAGTCTATGGCGGGAGCTCCATCAGCAGCTCAGCGATAAACCCGAGGAAATCAGAGAATCCGAATTCTTGCCAGGTATTTTTAAGCAATTTATAAGCAACTCTTTGCATGTAGATAAATTTATTTACTTTTAATGCAATAATTATATGTGGATAATTTACAGAGAAAGTAATGAAAAGCTTGAAATTCGATTGTAGAAAAACATTGCAATTTAAAAAAATTAGGGATTGGTTATTTCTGATGACATGGTTGATATACTATTTTCAGGTGGTAACTCAAAACGTTCAAAACAAAAGTACGAAGAAGAGTTCTTTATGCGCTTGCCAGAATCGAAACAGCAGCGACATTTGGAGAAGAAAAAGCGCGAAAGAGGCGAAATTGGTAACCTGCTCTCATTTGGAAAATACAATGTGGACGAGGATGAAGCTGTTGAGGGCGGCAAACCAAAACGCAGACGACAGGATCGAGGTCCTGGTAGGGCAAAGTTCAACAACAAACGAAAAAGAGGTAGTGGAAAAAACGGTCCACGTTGAGATAAGTGAAATTTTTATTTTGTTGCAAACTTTATTGTTATTTGTTGCAATAAATATTTTATTCAATATGCATTGTTATAAATAGAAATAAACTGATAAAATAAATTAGAGATCAATGTGGCTGAAATTTTGGATCTGGCAGATTTTCTAAAATACAAGATAGACAGTTCTCTTCTGGCTTAAATAAATTGAAACCCATGGATGATCAAACAACAATTCATAACACAACATCAAGAAGACAAGTTCAACTGAAACGTCAATTATATATCAAAACAATTTTAAAACAGGTCATGTATCCTTGTTCCCGCTTGTTTCATCTTGTTGATGAGCTGATGATTGGCTTCCGTTTCTGAGGGTTTTATTGGGGTCGATTGTCGATCCGCGTCGAATTTCTAACGGCGGGAGCTGCCGGGAGGTCCTAATGGGTGATGAAATTACTATAGGCTCTCTTGGTTCGATTTTGTTATTATGCGAACTGCAACAGCGGTCACATAGGCAGCTTGAAAGCGTCCTGAAGTAAAATGTGCAATTTTAAATTAATTTAAGCAAATTTTGTTTTGGCAAATTAAGATAGAATTAAATTAAGATAAAATTTGAAGAAAATATCACAAGATTTGAAAGTCAAATATGGTCGAACCATATTATATGTCCTACAGCGAACAAGGTTGCCAAATTGCAGCCAAACACTGTGAGCAACCCAAGAAGATCCATATCTGCACTAATAGTTGTGTCTGTAACTACCAAGGTGTCATAGTCGAGTGAGAATCTCGAGACGAAATCCTAAATTGACTTTAAAATATACTGTTTCAGGAATCTAGGGAATTCAATAAGGAAGCCAGAGAATTAAACAATTTCCTTTTTCTGGAAAACCCTGGTTATGCCTTTGAAATAAATATGGATTACCTGAGTGTTCCTATATTCTTGAGGTAAATCTCTTTCGTGAGCGTCCTTTGCATGGTAAACGGTCCTTTGACACGGCATTTGTGCTGTTCTAAAATGTATTTGCCTATTTATGATTTTTAATGGATAAACATTTAAAATAATAAAGCAGCAATATTTTCTCATAAATGACGGTAGTTAAAGAATTATCCTAGACTAATCTTGAAATTGGTTGTCGTTAACAGAATAATTTTTTCTAATTTTTTTGGTTAAAAAGAAACGAATATATTTCTTATATGTTTCATTGTTCACTCAATCGCTGATTTAATGCGAATGCTTTTAAAATTAGCTGCAATGATTACCTGCGACACTTCTCCACTGAACTCTTGAGAGGTTCGTAAGACGATGGCGTACTGTAATACCATAATTTCGGCCTCGCATACTCCATATATTTTTGAGCACATCGCGAATATTCATTAACGGTGCAAATGGACGAAACGTTGAATCTGCGAAGAAATGTGCTAAACAATCAAAAATTCAGTCTATGGTGTTATAATGATTACAGCCGATACCTCTCAATTGCTCCTTGTAGAACCCATAAAACCACAACCAATGGAACACAAGAACATTGACTGACAATTGCGTCTATCAGACAGGGAACATATGTAGAGTTAGGGACAGCTTTGTCACTCGCAAGAGCGTCACCGGGAGAATTACCGCAATCCTTAGGCCTCTTCAGATCAGAGATTATCTGTAAATAATTCATTTAGACTCCTCCAAATCGACAGACGTTGGAAGAAAATCACCACACCGGAATTGCATAAGTAACTCTTATCCATGAAAATGAATAAATTCTCATGTTTCTGGCTGTGTTTGTGATAATACTCAAAACTATCAGGCGGGCTCAAAAGTTTTAGAAAAGGAAACGTTTCAGGAAGGAGCAGAAGATGATCTACACTTTTACTTCATTGTTTAACTCCTTTATCGGTGTTCGCAAACACCTAGTTAAATAGTTAAGAAAAAATTAAGTTTTCCTGCATAGTCCGGGAAGTTCTAGGTTTAGTTCGAAAAATTTTCTCCAATTAATCAGTTTTAGAGATAAATATTCGATCTGCAAGGATGTTTATGCGTTATTTTATGCCAAATTCAGATTAGTCAGTAAAGTTAATTACTTATGCATACCTCTTGCTGCAAAAGTACGCTGACAGATTTCTTATCCTGCAGATGAAATGCTCTTTCCAGCTCAGTAGCCCAACGGACTCGGTCTCGAATTTCTGGAGACAATAAATATACTTCCAATCCGGGATGAGAACTTTGGTAATTGGAAATAAACGAATTCTTTGGGATCTAAATTTCACTGTGATCCGCTATAATTATGGGTTAAATAAACCTGGAACGTTATTTGAATTCCTTGAGGATAGTCAATTGAATTTTCTTGCACAGATTCGTTGTTGAAGATCCAGCACATGCCATTGAGGGTGGCCAAAGGCTCAACATTACTGCAACATTCAAATCCACTCATAGTTTGGCCCTGAAAGGAATTGTCAAAACATCGGCACTATAAATCGAAAATAAAAGTTTAATACCTGATAAGTACAGCTGCTGATAAAATCCTGACACTTTGGGAGAAGCTGACTAAGTCTTTGTTTCAATCCCGCCGCCGGCAATAACTAAAATTGATACAGTACTTACAAAATAACTTTTGTGAATGTTTGAGTAAAAGAAAGAAAATACTTTTAAAATAAAAGGTAATCCTAAGAGCCAATTAGTCTTGATGATGTATGGAAACCTACTCATTCAATTTTTACATTCCTAGTCGTACAATTTTGTTTAATTCAAATTTTGGTTCATGGTTGAAAAGAATAAAAAATATTGCCATCGGCTTGCAAAATTTTGAACTTAGAAAACTTTCAGTTAATTGGCATGGATTAGGCGTTACGAATTTTATTTCAGAATAGAAAGTGTACCATGTACAATGTACAATGGAAATGTGTACCATGTACAATTAAATGATATAATGCTCAGATTTTGTTCCGGGTTCCGAAGTTTAAAATATTTCTGGTTAAAAGATCCTTTAATAACTTACCTGTATAACTGTGTTTTCCGCCCGCTTTTGATCTGCGCTGGATAAAGTCACATAATCGGGTGATTGATTCGTGGATGGGTCAAGCCACTCTCTCATATATTGTAGCACAAAATCCTGGTTTATAGCAGATCCAAAGGTATTGAGTCCAGCTTGGGTATAAGGCAATTTTGAACAAATCGCGACTGCAGGTAAAGGTAGTTGGTCCATTGAGAGCCTATATAAAGTAACTGTAGCTTCTAACCATGAAGATCCCAGGTTATTATCGTTAATACAACTCTGTTAAATTTTTAACTGATTTTGGATAGAATCCCATTAATGTATAAAACAAAAAAAGGAAAATCCTTCCTCCTACGAGCCACAAACTTAAAAATATGCATCACTATCGTTTTAAGAATATTAATTTTTCAATTAACTATAAATTCAGTATGTACATAGTTAAAACCGCATTTTTCAAAATTTCGAAAGCGATCAACTTTCTGCGCACATTGCGATTAGTCCTACAAATTCTTTACTTTTTCTGTGTAATTTTATCGTCGTTTTCCAAATATTGATAGAACGGAGTAATACTCTGTAGAGTCCATAACATAGCACAAATAAGGCAAATAAAAATGAACAGAAACGGCTTGAAGAATCCGGACGATGTGCGCATTTACTCCAGATTTACTTGAGCTCAGATCGTATAGCTCAGAATATTAAAATTCTCGTCGAGTATTACTTTTCTTTGACCATCAAATGCCGGCATTTTACATCACCTCCACAAATAAATCGTAATAATTTCCGCGCGAAAACCACCGGTTGGTCAAGAATAAGTAATGGGGAAAAGCTGTGACTAATTTGGAACAAACTCCAAAATTAATTGGGAAGCCCCGAACAAGCCGCTGCGCTGGGAAACTGCTACGGTCCTACGAGAGGGGTTTGTAGCCAGTCGCTTAACCGGGAAAGGCGGAAGCCAATCAAAGGCCCGGCTGGCACAGCGCACCTGAGGACACCGCCGGCAAGGCCCATAATTTATTCTTAGACTGACCGGTGAGGCAGTCTATTTGTCGAAATAAGGTGCAGCCATAGGTTTGTGCTCACCCAAAATGGCCAAAACCTGATTTCTTAACCACCTGTCGTCCCGGCAACACTTTTTCTCATAGCCAAAATCTCGTTTTGGTGTCTGGTCCTTTAAGTGGGGCAGCATCTCCTTACTCATATTTGGACAATAACAAATGACAGTCAGTTGTTTCTAATTTTTTAACAACGACTTGAATTTTTTGAAAAGAATTTGTTTAATATTTTACATGTATTTCCGCTTTTTTACATGTTATAAATTCTTTGAAACAAACTCAAATATATGTATAAAGAGTGGATGAAAAAGGTATTGAAACATTCAATTTTGAAGGTATAAATATATTTTGAAGGTATAAATAGGTATGCAAAACAACAATCGATTTTGTAAAATTCAAACAAACTAATAATCCAAAATTATTTTTAAATTCACAAAGCCACCCCAGGTCGCATTTTTCATACGCTGGATTCGGCAATATCTCGATCATCCTTAGCGAATACAGCCAAGACGCTATACAAGCGGAAGTGAAACTAGTTCGGACGCGGAGTACTACTGCTTTGAATGTCTAACGTATGCCAAATACAATTTATTGATAAGGATTTTTCACAAAAACACAATGACATAGGTCAATCGAGGCCAAGCCAAAAGACTACTGGATTTACCAATTTATCGTAAGCTTTGCATTTTATGACTGCATCATCATCCATATCTTTGATTCAGTATAAAATATCAGTACTCCCAATATTACATTGCAGCATTAGTTCTACGAATCACTACTTATCCGAAAAAATTCGCTCACAGGTATTTGAGTTATTACCACCAGCAATTTATGTTTATATAAGGAAATGGTTTGAATTCGCTTCAACGATATACAACAAATCTTACTTCGACTTTTCTTTAACATGTCTCCACGACTGTGTTAAGTCACGTAAGCCACAATTTAATTATTGTTTGTCAGAACGTTAACACATAATTTTTGAAATAATATCCCTAATGTGAACACGATAAAGAAGATAATAGAAATCCGAAAAAGAATATGAACATTTTGAGTATTAAAAATTTTGCGTTGGCGAACAACCGTATTCTAATAGAATGTCAAACGAGTGACAGACACGAAGCCATTCGTCGGCTGTGACTTTGAAGCACAAATTACATAGGTGCATTTTATTATAAGCAGAACACTATCTACAACCACTCAATTTCATTCAAAGACAGTTTACTAGCGCGCTAACGCGCGCTAGCGCGCGGGGAGTCTATATCAGTATGCCCTTTCTATATCAGTATGCCTTTTCTATATCAATATGCCTTTTCTATATCAGTATGCCTTTTCTGTTCTAACTTCACTCACATTTCAGGGGGGAAGGTCGGGCGCTCCGCGCACGACCACAGGAATGGCTCGCCACCTGCGGTGGCTCGCAAACTCAGTCTGAGTTTGGCTCAGTCTAAGTTTGGCTCAGTCTGAGTTTGGCTCAGTCTAAATATGGCTCAGTCTAAGTTTGGCTCAGTCTGAGTTTGGCTCAGTCTAAGTTTGGCTCAGTCTGAGTTTGGCTCAGTCTAAGTTTGGCTCAGTCTGAGTTTGACTCAGTCTAAATATGGCTCAGTCTAAGTTTGGCTCAGTCTGAGTTTGGCTCAGTCTAAGTTTGGCTCAGTCTGAGTTTGGCTTACCGACAAAATAAGCACTGGTAAGAATGACCCTTCCGAAAATTCGGGACAAAAACCTTACCGACAAAATAAGCACTGGTAAGAATGACCCTTCCGAAAATTCGGGACAAAAACCTTACCGACAAAATAAGCACTGGTAAGAATGACCCTTCCGAAAATTCGGGACAAAAACCTTACCGACAAAATAAGCACTGGTAAGAATGACCCTTCCGAAAATTCGGGACAAAAACCTTACCGACAAAACTACCTATATAACATGTCCCGCGCGCAAAAACTGGGAAAAACGCCTCGCGCGCGCGCTGCGCGCGCGCCTGCACGCGCGCGCGGTCGAATCCGACCTCAGATTCGCGCTCAGCACGAAAAATTACCTATATAACATGTTTCGCGCGCAAAAACTGTGAAAAACACCTCGGGCGCGCGATGCGCGCGCGCCTGCACGCGCGTGCGGTCGAATCCGACCTCAGATTCGGATTCCCCGTATCCGAAAACCACCGGGGTCCGAAAATTTCGACCTGAACTGGCGAAAAACCACGAACTACAAAATTTGTAGTTTGTAGTCAAAAATCGGGACAAAAACCTTACCGACAAAATAAGGCATCAAAGATCAACGTCCGGCACACGGACGGACATCACACACTTACTATAAGGATGTTTACATTTACATACGTGCTAGAAGATATTCATCTTCGTTTAAACACAAAATTCCACGGACGGGCAATGAAGAGTTATTTGTTGTATAAAAACTAGAAAAAGCACCGCCGCTATCGCGGCGTTTCCCACCCCCCGTCAGTTTGCCCAATTTTCAAAATTTTGTCTAAATTTGTCTATATTTTAGTCTAAATTTTTTGAAAACTTGTATCAGCACATCCGTACGAACAGTTTAAGCTATCACTTGCCGGAAATGAGCCCCGGAAGGGGTCTAAACGACAGGTGACTACGCAGCCAGGGACGCACAGACAATGGTTTCTTAGTAAAGTAACATATCGTGAAAATTCCAAGCATGGCAGCGGACCGACCTTTTGCCCGGTCCGGTCCGGTCCGCTCGACCCCCCGGTCCGGTCCGGTTTGGTCCGGTCTCTAAAAGGTCAAAATTTTTTTGCGGCGCTACCGAAGGTAATGCAATTTTTTTGTAAAGGTGTTTTTAGGGTATTCCGATGCGCTGATTACGAATCTGCAATTATTTTTTCCATATCGCATCAAGAATTTTAATTTTTGGTCTAAAATTTTGGCCAAAATTTCGCGAAAATTGGTCAATATTTTGTGAAATTTTGACCAAAATTTGCATTTTTTACCATTTCACCAATTGCAGATTTGTGATTAGTGCATCGAAGTAACCCCAAAAACACTTAGACGTGGAAAATATTTGCGACTTAAAAATGGCCGAAACCGAGACCGAGTTTCATAAGAGGAAAAACATACAAACAGCAAAAATGCGCCGCAGGCGAATATTTTGGAAGAATAACAACGTACAATAGAAAACGGAAGGAAAAATAGCGCCGCAGGCAAAATTTTTTATAAAAATTGAATTGTTTGCATAAAACTTACATTGAAAATTTTTAATATTTCAAAAATTTTAAAATTTTTTGCCGCCGAAGGCATTCTTAGGGGTGTTTGTCCAATTTTGGTCGGTCCGGTTTGGTCCGCCGGACCGGCCACCCCCCGGTCCGGTCCGGTGCCCGGTCCGGTCCGGTTGCCATGCTTGGAAAATTCCAAGAAAAATTGTGTTTTCATTTTGGGCAAAACTTTAGAGTTTTGATTTGTCGCAAATGTCGCATGCTCTAAGTTTGGCGCCAAAAATTCTCATATGCAGCAATGCCAGATTAGACAGAGTTTAATTAATCAATCAATGCTTTATTTGGTTCAATTAGAGACGAAAATGATTGATTTAAGCCTCGGGATTTTAGACGTCATATATGGTGGGGAAATTCGATAAATGCAAATGAAGGCTTCATCGGAGCTTTGTCGAAGTTTTCTAGTAAGCGCGAATCGCCGGCCACTATTTCCTGTTCTTTCCCAGCTGCGCGCAATCATTGTTGTCTTTCCAACGAGGGAAACGAATGCGCGCAGCTGGGAAACAGCAGAAAATAGTGGCCGGCGATTCGCGCTTACTAGAAAACTTCGATAAAGCTTCGATGAAGCCTTCCTTTGTATTTATCGAATTTCCCCGCCATGACGTCATAACAGACGTATGGTTTTAAAACTTTGTAAGACGCAGATAACTTTGCATGACTAAACAAAGAAAACAAACCTTTCTTCATCAACAAATGCAAAACAAAGGAAGAGCAAAACATTAATGTATCTGACAATTATTTATTACCGAAAATATTTTCATATAATTATATCGCAATATATAATTAGCAAATGAAAAGAAAATAGAATAGCTGTTTTCTCTCAGTGTTCTATACGTATTACTGAATGCTTGAAATCGTATTTTGCCAAATTTGAACTTTACTCGTATAATTCAAAAAATTATACAAGCAAAATACTTGAAAGATTCCGAATTCCTCTCCCTGTAACCCAGCATAATTTGAAGGATATTAAGCCCATGTAAAAGTCAAACCTCCCTGTCGTTCTGGATAATTTCTTGTTTTCCATACAACTGTGAATATGTGTCATACTGTTTTGCAGATGCCACCCTCATCTCTAGACAGCCTGAGAAGCAATATTGCGATCCTCATCGCAGTGCTAACGGCGTTTGCCATCGTTTCTTTCTCCGTGCTTTTTCTCCGGATTGTCCAGTTGGCTCTGCAAATCGCGGTAAAATTTTTATTAAACTTAAATTGCATCTTATTTTTCTTTCTAGGCAGAAGAAGATGAGGAAATCTCGCTGGTATCCGACCAACCTTCGGTACGAATTACTATTCGATCAGCTTCAAGCGCAATTACTCCCGAAACTCGAATGGTTTCATCTGACTCTAAAAGAACTCCGACCACCAAATATCGCACTCATTTTCATTCCTGATTCTGATCCATGTTCCTTTTCGTTCAAGAAAGTTATAAATGCTCTTCATTTTAAAAGATGTAAACTTGCAAATGGAAAATAAGGTGTGAACATGTTAAAATTTTAAAAAGCAACCATATAACAATAGCATCAACCGTCCCAGTCAACATTTTGCTGAAACCTTTAAACTATGCCCAGGAGCGGTAAGCTCAGTTTAATTGGGCCAAGAACAGCTTTCGCTATAAAACGCAACCACCATTCTTTAAGTTTTAAACGCGTATCCTCGTAAGTTTCTGATAAGGCTGTCTGTTAAGTGGCTTAAAGATTCAATAAAGTTTAGACGAAAATTAATAAGGTCAGAATTTTAAAAACAGTTGAAGAGAATGAAATTACGACCTAAAAACAACAGTCATTTTAGTTTTTTTATAAATTTAGAAATATAAAATTAGTATTTTTATGAGCAATTTGCTTTATACAACTCAAAAATTGAGCAAAATTTGTTTTGAACATTGAATTCTTTGCTCGCTAATTGTTCGGCTGGTGATCTGTAATGACGATTATGAATGCTCCCATTTTAATTTGTTGCAATATTATCGATATATAAATGCATTTACCTAATTAACATTTCTGTGCAATCAAACTATCTTCACAAATTTTTATTTCGCTTCGAAAAGTTAATACTTCGATATGTAAATGGAATGTGAGTGTACGTTGAGTACATTGAATTGTTGTCATGTATTAATTATATGTTAAGCCTTTAGGATAATTCAATCGATGAATTGATACGAAATTTTCATCGAAAATTTGTTATATGTCTAAAAACCAATTATTTCACAGCAATTTTTGTGGAATTTCGTCAATAATCACGTGAGACGCGATTTCGGTTTTACGGCTATTTTTGAGCCTTTTTTTGCTATCTTTAAAATTTTTTTCCGAAATGTCCCGTATAACACATTTTTTCGCCGACGGGGTCACTGGCCGCGGCAAAAAAATATGCGATTTTCTGGCCAAAGAGCACTGAAAATGCATAAAAATAATGGAAAAACTGGAAAATTTGTGCCAATATGAATTGAAAAATTTAATACCTTTAACAAAAATTCCTCCGGCTGAATGAAATTTTGCCGCCTGAATGAAATTTTTTATAAATATTCAAAACTTCCAATTTTATATTGCATTCCAACGATTTATTTTAGTCAATTTTTAAAGAGCAAGACAATTTTTTCAAAAATTTTCGCAATAAATTTTTCGCCATTTTTCAAATGGCGCTTGTTTCACCGTATAATGTTCCATTGTTACGCACAATTATGCGGTAAAACAGCGCTACAGTTGAAGATTTTTGAAAAAATTGACTAAAATAAATCGTTGGAATAAATTATAGCATTGAAATTTTTGAATCTGTATTCAAAATCTCATAAATTTTTGTCAGCTAATGGCGGCGGCCTGTAAAATTGTTTGCCATAGAACCAAATTTTTCAATCCTGACTGGCTCAATCATTCTAATATTTTAATCATCAAAAATAATTTATCTTCCAATAGAGAGAGAAAATAGCGCCTCAGGCGAAAATTTTTTAAATATTAATCTTGTTTGCCAAAAATTTGGTTTAAAAACATTGAAAAGTTTGAAAACATATCAAAATTCCAATTTTTTCGAGCGGCGCCCTATCGAACGATGCCCAAAATTTCGAATCCATACAGCAGAAATTCCTTGAGTTTCGAGTTTCGTCGCCAAAAAAGTAAAGTTTCGAGTTTAGAGTCTCGAGCGACTCGGCACAGCCCGGATGCTGAGAACAACCGCTTTGAAAATGTCTGACGTATGCCAAATACAATTTATTGATAAGGATTTCCCACAAAAACACAATTACAGTTTTTGCTACGAGAATTTTGAGGGAATATATTGGGTTTGGGTGTGCCACCCAAAAAGTACAAAACACAATATAAGGAAAGGAAATGTGTGAATCATCGTTTCACAGAAATGAGGTATAAAATGAAGCTGTCAATGTTTTATCGCTTCTATTAACGGAAATCAAACTCTTCCTTCGTTCCATATTCCGATTTGATCTGAGTTTACTCTAACCGTCTGGCACATTTTTATGCCCCCTCTTGCATTTCGCTAGATGTCTGCTATTTTTTGTGTATTATTTTTCGAATTTTTTGTCGAAAAAGGTAATCGAGATTCGGCCATAGCTAATTTCCTTACTGTTTATCCGAATTTTGTGTACTACCTCGTTATGCGAGAGAGTATTGCTTACAATGGAGCAGATGGTTAGACACATGCAAGAGGCTGTGCAAAATTTGTGCAACCGGAACAAAATTAGTTTTGGCCGAACCTCGATTACCCTTTTGGACAAAAAAAATCGAAAATAGTACGCAAAAAATATAGCAGACAGCTAAAAAATGCAAGAGAGTGCATAAAATATGTCAGATGGTTGAAACACCTTAACTTATTATTAATTTTTGTTCCAAATCATAACGCCGGATTAGCCATCAACAGCACGATTTATAACTTGATCGTGCGAGTCGAGGAATAGAATGCCCGGACAGCTAGCGCGACCCATAAGGTAAAACGGCATTTATGCCGAGGCACCCATGAAAATGCGTCATATTTGTATTTCGCTCATTTTGCTGTTTAATGGACGGAATATATCTGAGTTTAATAAAACTTGATTGAGCTCTGAACTCAGTGACGCACCCAGAAACTCTGTGCTCTGATTTGGTCTCTTCTACACTGCGTGATATTTCTTTCTTAAAGCCAAAAATAGCGGGACACCGTCAGACACAGCAATGGTTAATCATAGCATAGAAAAGAAGCTAAAGAAATTTCTAGAACTTCTTTCGCTTTTGTAAAATTATCTACGTTTATCATTGTTGTGCCTGCCGGTGCCCCGCTTTTTTTGGCTTTAATAAAGAAATAGCACGCAGTGTAGAAGAGACCAAATCAGAGCACAGAGTTTCTGGGTGCGCCACTGTCTGAACTGGCTTTCATTTGAGATATAACTCATGTATACGATATGCCCTTACTCTCTTATCTTACCTCATTGCTAATCGTCAACACCCTTGCCTCTCATTGTCAATATGTTTACGTAAACACCGCGTTAAAAGTAGAGGCGAGGTAGCAAACTGAAACCACACCGGTGAAAAGTGAGAACAAGGGCGTACTGATTGTGGGGATTCTCGGCGCTGCATCATTTGATGCGGCGAATTCCGCTAGTGCACACCTAACCGCAGAGTTCCAATACCACAAAAAAGTAGGTAGAAATGAGGGCCGAAGGCCTTCGTTTGGCTTCTACCTAGGAGGGCCGAGATAGACTGGCAAAAACCAAGTGCCAAAGGCACTCCCCATGGCCAGTAAAACAAAATAATACTGTACATATCGACGCGAAGACAGTGGCACACCCAATACTTTGGCGACTTTTCATATATACCGTATTCTCTATAATTCTACCCCCTTTGAAATGATTTCCTGTCTAATTATCCATCCTGGAACTCGATTGATATATTATTTGTTTATCGTTATTCCCGTTACTTATTTTTCTTCTTTCCGTTAGTTCCGTTTTGGTTCTTAACCCTTCATTGCCGAGTGTATCCGATCGGATACGCTCTTGATTTGCTAAAGACTTTATAAAAAGAAAGAGACGAATGAGTGTTCATTATTTATACAAAGAGTGTGTCTGTAAATAGATCACATAGAAAAGAGAAATAAACAATGGCAGACATGTTGATTTTGATAAAGACAGCTCACCAAAAGGAAAGCTAATGGTAACGCAGACATTCTGCCTTTTGTCTATGGCTCCGGCAATGAAGGGTTAAACTTGCAGTTGAGATTTTGAAATTTTTTACAAGAATATCTTTATTCAATCAAAATAGATTTTTGTACACAAATGGCATTTTAAGGGAAATTTTCGAATAATTGTATTTTTCAGCAAGAATAATATCTCACAAAATAGTGGAAATCGCACAAAAATAATAAAAATTGTTGAGTTGATGCAAAAATGATACTTTTTTGGTGTAAAAATTAAAAAATATCGAAGAATGCATTTAACACTACAGGAACGGTTGAAATTGAAGCAGTAATATCAGATTTATAGCGAACATAGTGAAAACACCAAAAATTGCTCCAAACAGCTCGAAAAATGGACATAAGTTTGATGAAAATAAGTATTTATACATTGAGCTATTATTTCCCCATTGTATTTATTTCGCCCCCTAATTATCTCTCCTCCTGAAGCTCGTTTGAAAAAATTTTCCCGGGGTGTAATTACAGGGTTTACGGTATGCCTATTTATGATGAAACGATGATTCATACATTTCCTTTCCTTAATATATCTATATATATTATATAGATATTATTATATAGATATTTTGTGTTTTTGAGTGGCACTCCCAGACCCAATACGTTCCCCTAAAAGCTCCCGTGAAAAAAATCGGCCACCACTTCTAAATGTTTCTTTTAGAAGGTGTCATATTTGTCCGTAGCATAATATGAGGCTACAAAATAGACAGTTATTCTTTTTGAAACATATGAACTATTTAAGTATTAATTTTGTGTTTAATTCCGTTTTTATTTTTCAGTGTTTTGATTTGCAGCAAATAATTTCGGCATGGCTCAAGGTGTTAAAAATCCGCATTACTCCATGTTTCGACACAAGTTCCGCTACATTATCCTCCTCTTGGCCACGTTCTGTATGACATCTATTTTCTCCAACATGATCTCCTTGAATTTCACTGTTATTTGTATGAAGTCGAATTCTATACATGATTACGCGAATAACACGACCAACCAGGTAAGAACAGTATTGAGATGTAGGCGGATTGGATATTGAGCAATTCAATACAACAATTGGAGTTATCTGATGCTATTTGCATTTATCAAAATTCTTTTCTCTTGGAAATATACGAAAGCGATTTTACAAGAAATAGGGTTTTCTATAAAACTAGTAAAATGAATTTACTTTGTAGCGCTCTTGAAATTCTGACGTCTGTTTTAATGTATACCTTTTCCAAAGGACCATTCATAAATTTCGCCTAAAAATAGAGAGGCTTTCGTTATTGATATCCTAAAAGAAACAAAAATGGTAAAAATGAAAATTGCACAACATTTTACTGTATTTTGAATGTCAATAATGTTTTTGCATCTTTTTGAGGTGCCACTGTTGGAGCTCTCTATTTAAGAACAGTTGTGGTACTTTTTCTATATTATAAATTTTTGTGCCATATTAGCTTCCATATATTTCTTTATTTACCAAAACTTCAACTAAAAGATTAAAATCTTTTACCTTGCAGGAAACACTGTACACGCCTTATCAGAAAACGGCATTGGAATGGTCGTTATCCCTAACGGCTATGGTTGCTACTTTCCCTTTCAGCCACTGGTGTTCCCACCACGGAGCTAAATATGCGTTTCTTATAACGGGCATGCTTTCTGCGCTGGCTACAGCCTTAATACCCTGGATGTATTCATTGGGATTTGGATGGATGATGGCGTTAAAAATTGCGCAGGTTAGCTTGCGTACCAGATAAGTAATTGATACATGAAATATTAATAAATAAAATTTAGGGTATAGCCTATGCTAGCGATTTTGCGGTAATGGGCGTTGTGTGTACGAGATGGTCGTCACTTGGAGAGATGGCGCGTTTCGTGAGCGTGATGACCTGTTTTTCGCCTCTTGCTTCCGTCCTCACATATGTAACATCAGGCATTGTACAATATTTTATTAATTTATCTGAATTATACGAAACTTAATAGAGCTATGATTTATGTGGCGAATGCTCAACTTAGAGTGACTTCCAGAGAATTCAAAATCAACTTTGACGTTGTCATACTTTAAGACATACGTGCAATAATTAATGAGCGTAAATTTATTTTAAAAGGGGGACAGTCATCTCCCCCCCGGACATCTCCCCCTCTAGGACATTCCCCCGGACATCTCCCACGCCGGACATCTCCCACCCGGACGGTTCCCCCCGGACATCTCCCCCTAGGGAAAAAGCGCATAATGGCCATAAAACCGCTATTTTAGGCTAAAACAACCCTTATAAGGCGCCAAACAAGCCATTAGGCTTGGGGCTCCCGAACAATATGGAGCCTAAGGGACTTAATCTTAGGCTTAAGCTCCCGAACAACCCTTATAAGGCGCCAAACAAGCTTAAACTTAAGTCTAGACTTAGTTATGAGCCATTATGCGCTTTTTCCCTAGGGGGAGATGTCCGGGGTGGGAGATGTCCGGGGGAGATGTCCGGAGGAGATGTCCGGGGTGGGAGATGTCCGGGGTGGGAGATGTCCGGGTTAGATGTCCGGGGGGAGATGACCTAGCGCCTTTTAAAATAATAAAATTGCATAGATTTTTACAATTTATATATTCCAAACAATGTTTCTACAGATTTGCGACATATCGTGGCTCGGTTGGCCTTGGGTACATTATTTGCACGCGTTTGTTTCTTTCATTTTATTCTCGTCATGGGCGCTATTTTACACGGATTCGGCCCAAGACAATAGCTTTGTGACACAAAAGGAACTGGACTTTATATTTCAAGGCAAAACCGAGGCACACAAACAGAGAGTTGCGTTTGTCCCATATAAGGTAAAATAAGGGATATAATTAATCATGAACTTTCAGTCAAGATAAAACGTTTATAAATCCATAAAATTTATGGATTTATTGTATGAATTTTATGGAATCCCGTTTTACGCAGAAACAGTAGTTTTAATAAATAATTTTTACTGACAAAAATACGAAATATTATATTTTAGGTTGCTAAAACTTGATATAAGGTACAAAAATCAAATGTATAAAGAAGAAATATTTAAAAAACACAAAATTTTTAACGTTGTATTCTTTCCAAATTTTCATCATTGCTCCTATTTTAGGAAATCCTCAAAAGTGCCAAAGTATGGACAGTCTGGCTAAACGCTTTTGCCGATATTTTCGCCGGTTATTTTGTGTTACTTTATTCGCCGTCTTATTTGAATCAGGTAAAGTCCATTCCAAAGTTTCGCTTAAATTTTCATGGTACCTTCAGCAATATTCGAACTTTAAAAAATGAATTATTATTTTTCCCTATTCATTCTTGAAGTCATCACAATTTGGGGTTAAAGAGTGGCATCCAATTGGAGAGAGGGATAAGCATATCGATTCCTCCCTGAAACGCATGCTTTATCATTAAAAGTAGGAAAAAAGGTATAAGCGGGAACTTAAGCCTAGGCTAAGTTCCCGCTTAGCCTAGGACTAGACTAAACACTAGACCTAAAAGTATATCCTTCTTAAGATATGCATACCTAATCCAGGTTGTCTCACAATAAAGGACACTTCCAATTGGAGAATGGAGTATTATCGTAAATGTCTAATTTTTACTCACTGCCCAAAATTATTTTGTCCATAATGAACAAAATTTAGGTACTGGGATACAGCGTCGTCCAGACCGGTGTTATGGGTGCCATTATAAGTGGTTGCAACATTCCCGTAAAACTAACGGCTGGATTCCTTAGTGATAACATTCAGTACGTTTTAACGACAAAATTTGAAATTAATTTTAGATATTATCGAGCAAAAAATAACATTGATAGTTACCAGAAAACTTTGTTTTTGATTACATTTTTAAATGTAATATAAAGACAAATAAAATATTTTGTAAACATTTTCTGTTTTTAATTATTGTCCATTTAATATAGAAACATTCCCATATTTTTAAACATTCACCTTGTACGCGATAATCGGTACCAAACTTAAGGTGTCTCTCTGAGCGCCACAAACTATGGCTATTCAACTCGATTGCTTCGATAAGTCCAGCGATTTTCTATGTACTTATATGCTTTGTGCCACTCGAAGTACCGATTATTACTGTTGTATTACTCGGGCTATCTATGGGGACTATTGGAGTGAATGCCGGAGGATTCTACAAATGTGGTGCATTAATTTCAAGGTAAATTGCAATAAGCTAAGCATAGACTTATGTATGGTTGACGACAAATGACAATAATGCTGACTCGTCCCTGTCACGAATTCCGTATTAAGAAGTTAATTTTCTTCCTGTCTGTATTTAGGCAATACGCAGAAGTTGTGATCGCATTTACCCAGTTTATAAAATGTGGCATTTTCTTCATTGCTCCCGCATTGATGACAATGCTCGTCCCTGATAGGGCCAATGCAAACCAATGGCATATGATGTTTTACCTGATGGCCATATCACTTATTGTTGTAAGTAGTTTTGTGTTTCGAAACATGTTTTAGAATTTATTGGTGCCATTGTAGTGATTACTGTCGTTTTAGGCAAATGCGGTCTTTTTCGCCTATGCGTCCGCAGAACCCGAAAAGTTCACAACAATTACAGGAAAACATTCGTGTAATGTAAAATTGGACCATAGAGATACCAAGTAAAGTATTAGTAAATTATTTATTTCAGTTTATATGTTCCCAATAATATAATACCAAAAAATTCATATTTGTCCTCGAGAAAAATTCGATTGCTTATATGAGAGGTGCAAATCATAACATCACCAAACAGTTGATAAGAGAATAGCGCCAAATAAATGTAAATTCTCTTTTGCACTTGACAATTTACAATTTAGCCTAACATTGTGTTGGTGTGTATGCAATGCAGTGACTTCAAATATTGAATCTATTTATTCTCACACAAATTCTTTCAAGAGTTTATATTTGTAAATTGTATCAGGCAAGACTCTTTTCTTCGCTCTGCAATCATGCTGCAAAGTCCAACGACTAATTTCCTTTCTATATATCTGCCCAGTCTATCCGCTCTAAGCAAACCTAATTTTTTATAAATTATGCTTAACAATTCTGATCCATTAAAGGTATCAGGACAGTACAAAATTAACAAGAATGTTCGGGACTGGGTTTTTAACTATTTACCAGTAAAGCGATTGTTGTATAACTGTAACTTAGTATTTAGTGTGAAATTATTACAGTGTTGTGATGCTACAGTTTATTTAATTATGCATCGCTTTTTTACAAACACGCCCTGTCAATATATGTCAAAATAGAGCAAAATTTGTCATTTTTCGTAACAAGATTTCATTTTTTAAATAAATGATCATCTTTTGTACTTATTTTCTCTTTGCTTTTATATAACTAGAAACTAGAAGTAACTAGCTGTACTGTTAACTGTACCAGCCTAAATGTACTAAATTAACATTGTTTTCAATTTTAGCATGTATAAATAAAATTTTCGCAAATGGCTACTTTGAAGGTAGTTTCGCATGTTTTGAAACATGTTTAAGAATAATTAAGATCTAAAATTAGGTTTTAGAGGGGGTTTGCGATATCAAATTTGCGATCAGCCCCCTTCTAAAATGATTCGAAACCGACTTCCTATCTCCTGAGAGGCAATAAAATGGCGTAGAAAAGAGTTCCGACAGGGCAAATGGCGATTTGAATTTGCGCCAAAACATAATTGCATGCCAAAGGGGTTAAAAGAGGCCGCTGAAAATTTTTAATGAGAGGGATTACTCGGCAGGGGTCTCCTCTAGAGATTGGTAAAAAAATTTGAGTGGGCCCTTATTTGAGTAAAAATTTTCACAGTCAACACTTTTCCCTATTAGAGGAGGCTCTTTTCCTGATGTTGAACAGAGCCTCCTCTAATAGGGAAAAGTGTTGACTGTGAAAATTTTTACTCAAATAAGGCCCCACTCAAATTTTTTTACCAATCTCTAGAGGAGACCCCTGCCGAGTAATCCCCCTCATTAAAAATTTTCAGCGGCCCCTTTTAACCCACCTTTGGCATGCAATTATGGTTTGGCGCAAATTCAAATCGCTATTTGCCCTGACCGACCTCTTTTCTACGCCATTTTATAGATTTTTAGATATCATTTTTACAGTCAGTGCTTTATTATAGTCCGATAGCTAAACATTTCCATATGAAGGAAACTGATATTTCCAAAGACGTTTCCGTTACTCTTCGTCACACGGTAACACCAGGCCATCCCTTCCCACACACAACGGCCTGCATTTCTCACAACTGGGACATATCTTTCCCTGCCGTTGATAGGGTGCACACAACTCAGCTGCAGTTACAGCTCGGCAAACTTCGCTTCATTAAATGGTGAGTAATGCCATCTAAATGTTTTGAGGTGTTAGGTTGGAAGGTAAGTCTTTCATTTTTCCGAATTGCCCATCTTTCGGCCAGACGCTTTCGGAAAGAAGGTAGGCGTTGAATAAAAATAATAATGTTTTCAACTGTGGTTTTTTAGCTTTCCCTATCAAGAATTAAGGAATATTGGTTTGAATTTTTCACTCGGAACGGGTCAAAATTTTAATTATATGTTAAGAATTTAGAAAATTCGACTTAGTCCCGCAACGAAAGCGTCAAGCGGAAAGAGGCGATTCGGTAATATGAAAAGACTTACCTATCAACACACAGGATTTATTCGAGCGAATCTATTAACCAATTTCAAACATAAAGCGAGAATGTGGTTAATTTTTATTTCACAATGACATTTTCGGAAATTTATTTAAAAATTCATTATATGCTGAGTTTTGTTAAATTATGTGCGCTTTACTTCCAAAAAGGAGAGTTTCCGGTTTGAAATAATTATTCAAGTCTAAATTTGACAAAAATCTTGTTGTACCTAACTGGCAGCATTCGTGTCAGAAAAGGCATCCACATTTCTTTTTTAATGAGGGCAAATTTCAAACATATTTATCTGCGAATCATTTTCTGGACATACAATTCTACTACTAATTCTGCAAGTGGTAAATGAATGTTTGAATGGAACCCTGTGATCTGGCGATCCAGACTACAGATTTTTATGAGTGATAGCTCATTAAATGCCGTGAGGCTGTAGGTTACCCCAAAATTGTCAGATTTGAAATTCAAATTTAAAATTTATAATTCGCGCCAAAATGAAAAAAGAACGTGTTTTTAAGTGTTTTGACCAGGGAAAGGCGGTTATTATATGATTTATATCGTTAGAGGAGAGGATTTAGAATATTCCTGCTTTTTTAGATTTTTGAAAAAGGCGCATTTTTAGGAATTTTATGAAAAAGGCCACTTTTTGGGCCAAAAAATGCGATTTTAGATTTGTTAAAGGCTAAAGAGTTGAAAATTGGTAGTTAAGGGTAGTTCGAGGTGTAGATTCAGAAAATGAAATATTTTTTTGAAAAAGGCATTTGTTGCCCAAAAAAGTGGCTTTTTTGCAAAAAGTAATCATTTTTAGTAATTTTGCTATCTAAAAGGCTGAAGAAGTGAAAATTGGTAATTAGGGGTAGTTTGAGGTGTAGATTCAGAAAATAAAATAAGTTTTTTAAGTGGTATTTTAGCCCAAAGAATGGATTTTGATAAAAGTTTTTGGTAAAAATTGCCATTTGATATCTGAAAGGCAAAAGAGCTTAAAATAGGGGTTTGGTCACAGTTTATTGTCATTGATTAAGATATCCTTACTGCGTCATATTTCCTTACTGAATAGGGTGGTTAGAATATTCCTGATTACTATTTGAATTTAGGCTTAAGCATGAGCTTGAGAACTAAACAGGTGTTTAACATGATTTTTTAATTCAAAATTTTCCTGCTGTTTTTCCAAAGCGCGCGCCTTTGGCACGCGTGATGAGGGGCTAGTCCTTATTATTTTCGAAATGGAAATTTGCTAAAGGCTTTAGGCAAATTTCGGCTTTTTGCTTCAGGGTTAGGGCGTCGCTTGACGTCCGAGGTTGGTGAATGTTTATCAAAATTTGTCTTCACTCACTTCGTTTTGACTTGGCCTCGACATACAGAACAGCGATTATGGCGATTACACAGAGAACGACTGCCGTTTTCATTTCAGTTGACGATTAAAAATATTTTGTGTAGAAATAGTAAATTTTGGAATGAAAAATGTCTGTGGAGAGGGAAATGATTGTGAACATATCTGATGTGTCTATATACGTCTTCCAGCAAGGAATTCTTGCGACAGATGAGTCAATTTTCCGGAAAACAATTCGTAATGTTATGGGTGAATATCTTTAGTAATTGTTATTCACGTGTTTATAGCTATGTTGTATCACCGTATTTGCTCTGCCTTTGTTAAAGTATGAGGAATATATGTTGGAAACAGGAGCACAACAATATTCCTCTGTATCAATATGCGTCACCGATCTCATGCTTGGCCAGAAACTATTGAAGATAACTGTTTCCGAGATAGAAAAAGTGGAAAAAATTTTTGGTTTCTACGTCTAGTTACACCATAATAGGTTTTAAAACGTAAAATATGATTAATTTCTTTCAATATTTCAGTAAATTGCCATTATTCCAAGGAAAAGCACAAAATATTTATTTTAGCATTTCTATAATGTTTTCCTGACTTTTTTCTATTTATGTAGCTTGCTTATGTTTTTTACGACTTTTACAGGAAAATACAGAGTGGGGCAATTTTTTCAGCGTACTTCTTTTTTGAAACACTTCTTCGGATGATTCCGAATCTGTAATCAAATTTTGGCGTATTTTCGATCTGTAGATTTTGGCGGAAATTTTGGCGTATTTTCGGCATTCTGTAAAAACACTCGTTTTTATCAAAAATGGTCAAAAGTGACGTTTTTGGGATATTGAAAAACTGATTGCAGATTTGGAATCAGCGCAAATATTTACCCTAGAAACGCTATTTGGAGAAAAAATCTATGGATTAGCAAAAAATCAATTTTTTAGCACCCCGGGCAAAAAATACATCTCTGACTGAGTCAGGATAAATGGAGCAGTTCTGTTCGTAATGTTGGAAAATGGTTATGGTAATTACCGTTGAATTCACTAAAATTTTATTTGAATCGCATATTTCATTACGTTTTATTAGAAATTGCACATACAATAATTAACAATAAATATTTCCTAGAGCATAATCTGTTGAATTTTAGAGATTCCTGGATCACTTTCCAATCTGCTTACCATGGCAACCCAAGATACGATTTGAGAAATCTCTATAAAATAATAGCGTTTAATGTACCATTTTATATATGTTAGTAGACTGTTATTTAAGATCCATTAATGTTCAAGAATAATTAAGACATCATTTGATTCTAATGAAGATGTTGTTATACAGAGTCAGATATTATGAAATTTAACCTCGTGGATCTCGTAGAAGCGGACATCACAGAAACGGATTTCATAGCGCAGCTCATCCCGCTCTTTGACAATTCCGTCATGGTTGCCGAGTAACTCGGAAAAGTTTCGGCAAATATTCTCAATACGCTCAAAAGCGTTGTCGACCAATTCCAAGAGCGATGATTCCAGGATGAGGCGATCTTCATACGGGATTTTCTTCGTCTAAAAGTTTATTGTATACATGTAAATTATTAAATATATAATGCTAGAGCGTTTACATAAATAATGCATGGAAACATAATTTGAACAACAACCCGTATCAAAAAATCTTTATTTTTCGGATTACCGTATTGCAAGTTGCAATAAAACATGCCGATTTTAGATCAGATTTAGATTTATCAATTTAAGAACATAATCAATCTATACCTAATCAATTGTTCAATACAAAATGTCTAAAGAAACATGTGGTCTTAAAACTTGTTGGAATTTTGAGTCTTATTTTGCATAAGCCGATTCTCGTTAGAGAAACTTAGAGCATGCAGGTATACATGTAATTTTCAATCATATTCCCGGAGTGTATTCCTGGAGCTAGTCTTTATTATCATATGTTTTATCAATATACCTTGTGTTCGTCGTATACTTCAAAAGCTTGACACGCTTTGTCCAGTAATTCAGCCATAATTTCGAAGCGGCCCTCCTCTTCGGAGCCATCTTTTACGTTGAGATCTTGAAGCGCTTGCTCGATTTTACTGATGCGATCTTCGCTCGCTTTCCAACGCGATGCCAAGTCCTAAAAAAACTGAATGAACATAGACTAAATTGGTTATTGAATAATGGAAACCTCGTGACGCTCCTTGTCGGGCGAGCTTTCAACAAGCTCGATTGCGGTTGAGACGGATTCATTCGAGGCAGAGGAAGCCATTTATTTGTTCGTAGATGCTAAAATCATAGTTTAAGGATGTTCATTACAAATCATACTTTAATTAAGAAGTTAAGATGGCTATCGAACCGGAGAATTTAGGAAAAGAAAATAACAACAATGTTTTCCCATAAAATGTCCTGAAGTTTGTCCTGAGTTTTTTCTCCGAATCCGGGGTCAAAAAAAATTTCAGGCGTACCCCGAGGTACGAAATTTTTTTTATATATTTCAATAACTCTTCGTGGGCCGAAGGCTCACAGCTGGGAGGGCTGCTGGCACGAGGTAGCTGTAGCGCCCGACCTAGGTTTTTTTCCATCACCGAAGGCGCTGGAAAAAGCCTAGTTACTACATATTATTGGCAAATATCTGAATGCTCTCGCATATTCAAGTTTGCACTCGTGAGTGAGGGTTATATAGAAGGCCAAACTCAGCTAGGAAAAATAAAACACGGTCTCTCCCACCCATTTAACCATCATGCTTAAGTGGTATAAATTGTTTGGAATAAATGAATACGTAGACTATTTCGTATAATTTCACATTTCGCTATTTTAGTTAAATTTCGTGAACCAGCTGAAA
Source organism: Ditylenchus destructor (assembly GCA_022814885.1). Lineage (NCBI taxonomy): Eukaryota > Metazoa > Nematoda > Chromadorea > Rhabditida > Anguinidae > Ditylenchus > Ditylenchus destructor. The sequence continues at coordinate 493,284 of JAKKPZ010000014.1, forward strand.
ACTATGTGTGGCAAGGCAATTAACTTTACTCCCATTTGAAATAAACAATGAAGCTCTAATAATGAAGTGGCTACTATGATTCACAACAAATGAGGTGTATTGTAATCAATTATATAATAATAAATCTCATTTACTGCCATAAGATGGATTGGACACTAGAATTGTAATTCAAGATACATTTCCATATACAATGGAAAGATAATAGATCCAAATTCCTACCTGTGTTTCTCCAATGGAAGTTGCCGATATTCAGGATATTTTCCTAATCGTTGCTACCGTATTCCCTGTAATTATACCCACAGGAACTGCCTGTGGCGCTGAACAGGCACAAGTCGCTAGGCCGGAGGCATGGCGGAATATTCACCCCCTTCGGCGAGGTGCAAGTCGTGGATTATCGAAAAAATCAAAGTGTGGTTTATATGCTGATGCATCAGTCAAAGCAGTAATATTATTTACCTGCCGAGGTTTAAAACTCTGAAACATGGCTCGCCCCTTCTTCTTCATCGATTTGACGAATGAAGATCAATTTTCTCGGCTTCCCCATGGTCGAAAACCCCAATGGCAGTGCATTTGGTGCAGTCTATAAACCACAGCGTAGCAGAATCCTTATAGTAAAGGGCAGATCTGATCTAGACTTGAAGTTGTAAAACGATGACAAATGAAAAAGTGACGCGCGCGCGAATTCAAATGGACGTTTTGGATTGATTTTTTCGCTATATATCGCCAGGATCGTCTCAGACACCCATGGTACTTTTGTAAAAGGTGTTCAGCTCATCGAGCTGTACACGATAGTATACTTTTTACAGGGGGTACCCTATGTGTGTTAACCCCCCAAAATTTCCATTTGAATTCGCGCGCGAATTTTATGACGCCTCTTTTTGACGCAACTCCTATTTTGCTGTCCCAACTTCAAGTCTAGCTCAGATCTGTCCTTTAAGTTAGTGACGTCTCTCCCTCCCTCCGTTGCACGTTTTTGGAGGGCGTTCTTAGGGGTGCTTATTCCATTTTTTCAAGGGTGCATTCTTAGGGGTGCTTATTTATAAAATGTACCTATTTTAGGGTAATTTTTAGCGGGGAATCCGAATTTGTGGTCAAAATTTAGCTAAAATGTAGACAAATTTAGACAAAATATAGTGACTAAAATGACCTAAATTTCTGTCCGTAAGTAGTAAATTTTTGGAAAATCGATTCTTAGGGGTGCTTAATTCTGTCCGTAAGTAGTAAATTTTTGGAAAATCGATTCTTAGGGGTGCTTAATTCTGTCCGTAAGTAGTAAATTTTTGGAAAATCGATTCTTAGGGGTGCTTAATTCTGTCCGTAAGTAGTAAATTTTTGGAAAATCGATTCTTAGGGGTGCTTAATTCTGTCCGTAAGTAGAAAAATTTTTGGAAAATCAATTCTTAGGGGTGCATATTTTTGTCCGTAAATAGTAAATTTTTTGAAAATCGATTCTTAGGGGTGCTTAATTCTGTCCGTAAGTAGTAAATTTTTGGAAAATCGATTCTTAGGGGTGCTTAATTCTGTCCGTAAGTAGTAAATTTTTGGAAAATCGATTCTTAGGGGTGCTTAATTCTGTCCGTAAGTAGTAAATTTTTGGAAAATCGATTCTTAGGGGTGCTTAATTCTGTCCGTAAGTAGAAAAATTTTTGGAAAATCAATTCTTAGGGGTGCATATTTTTGTCCGTAAATAGTAAATTTTTTGAAAATCGATTCTTAAGGGTGCTTAATTCTGTCCGTAAGTAGTAAATTTTTGGAAAATCGATTCTTAGGGGTGCATTTTTTTGTCTGTAACCAGGAAACTGACTGAGCCAAACTCAGACTAAGCCAAACTTAGACTGAGCCAAACTCAGACTGAGTCTGATTTGCGAGCCACCGCAGGTGGCGAGCCAATCCTGTGTCCTTCCCCCTTGGAATGTGGGTGAAGTTAGAACAGAAAAGGCATACTGATATAGACTCCCCGCGCGCTAGCGCGCGTTAGCGCGCTAGTAATTTAGTATTTGAGCCGCAATATGACAAAAGTCGTCAGTTATAAAGTCACGAAACTTTCGTGATTTTGAAATCCCCGGGGGGGCCGGGGCCCCGACTGAAAGTCGGGGAAAATCCCCGATCCCCGAAAAAATTATCCCCGACTTTCGGGGGCGCCCCCGAACGCAAAATCCCCATCCCCGTGCCACCCTACACGAAAGGTAACCTGTTGCACTGCAGAACATGTTCCAGCAGCTTTACATTGCCTGATCATCTTGTCAGCCCAGAGTGTCGGCTTCATATACAAACAAGCAAAGAGCATCACCTTGAGCAAATAGTAGCCTGGCAACGACTTCTTGACTATTGAGTCTAAGTGTCGCGAACGCGACCCCATTTGATTAAATTCACATTATCTGAAATTTTGGATTTGTTGCATGCATTTCAAATGTTACAGTTTGTCATATAACTTGTTCTCTCTTGCAGTGTCATATCTCTATTTTAGTGTTCCAACTATTTGGATTATTCTCTTGTACAATTTGCGATCAATTTTTGTACTTTGGATTATTCTCCAAAATCGCGAAAGCGTTCAGACTGAATTTGGGCATGTGAGCAGCCCACACTGGGCTATTTTTGGATATCCACAAACCCTTTTCCCATCACTCTTTCACATTCGCAAATGATCACCACCCAACTCTCTCCCCTATCCCACACTCCAAACATCACAGGCCATTCAGCTCACTCCGGGACTGTCCCATTGCGGGGACAGCCGGGCCATCACTGAGATCAAATCTCTGTGATGTCGGCGAAATCATTCTCACATCTGTGGGCTTCAGTGCCTATATAAACGCCCTATATGGGATCATTCCAGATTGATTCCATGGGGCCCGGCAGTCCAATTTTGGTACATTGCCCCGTTATTCTCATCTCTCTCGCTCATGTGATCAAAAACGCAGGTTCTTTTGCCCTTTTAAGGGCTTGCATCTGTTTCACTTCGGCCTGTGATTTTTGGTAAATTCGCTATGAAATGGTTTGGTCTTAAATTTTATTGCCCAAAATCCTTAAATCTCTGAATCATTTGCGGATATAGCTAAAAGAGTAATGGTAGCGTGTGAAATATTACTATTCTGGCCTTGTTCCCTCGAAAATTAATCTCACATGTTATGGTATGATTTACAGTATGATTTTCTGAATAAATGCATATATTTGCTGGACTTGTGTGTTTTTGTAATGCTACAAAATACTTCCACGAAAGAGAGTTCTCTTTTTTATCATAGAATTTGTTCGCGCTGGAATTGCCTATACCTTTTCTGAACAGAAATCGCTAGAATGCAGATTTGTCATTTCGACAAATTCGTGCATTAAGCTTAAAATCTCTAATCTGGTACATGCTCATGAGCTATACAAGTCCCATATTTCTATATTGAAAGGACCTTTAAGAAGGCCATTCAGAACTGGGTATTTTCAAGAATAAAGTTAAGAATCCCTTTCGCATTTGAGGAAAACTGTCCTCGGAAAAGCCCTAAATTTTCTAAAACCCTCTTTCCTCGGCCGAGTCTCATAAGCTATATCAATCCCTGAATAGTGATCTGAGATAGGCTCGGAAAACCCATAATTCCCGTCCAAAACCGAGTCACATAAACTATACTTGTCCTTTTGGCTAGTGATCTGAGCTAGGTGGGGAGCCTCTATTAAAACCCCCTTCAAACCCGAGTCTCATAAGCTACTCAAAGGCATGATAGTGAACTGTGATAGGTGGGAATTCTAAAAGGAATCGTAAACGAGGCCCAAAGGGTATCCGAACTTTGGTTTTGGGATTCCCAACAAACCGAGGCATACTATACAGGGCTAGTTTACGACACTAAGATCACCGAAGCGCCAAAGCAGCTCCTAAAATGGAAAACAAGCTAATGAGAATTAAGTTAGACAAAACAGTCGACCAATGCAAAAGGAGAAGATCCTGCGCAGGGCACTCATCGACAAAAACAAAAGTGAGCAGCAACGGCACAGAGCCCAGGATCAATTTTGCTAGAAGCTGTGCGTGCTCTCCATCGATCAGGTACACGGCCGCGATACTGCACACCGCTGCGGCCAGCATGTCCTCATTGGCGCCGGTCGCTTGATTCGTTGCGGCGTTGGGGTTTAGACTCGTCGCTCCGGACGCTTATGGTTTGGGTTGGGTTGTACGTTCGTCGCGGCCATCGGCAACTCCAAGGTACATCGTGATAACAAATCTCGAATCTGACGTCCGATTTTAATTCAACATGCTTGAAAACCCTCGGATGCAAAAAGCAGCCCGTATGTTGTTTTTAGGAACCTGTCAAATTTTGGCATCTTTTTAGGTTTGCTCCAATTTTTTTGTCAACTTTCGGTCAACTTTCGGTCGACCGAAAGTTGACCGAAAGTTCCATTTTTTCCCAATTTTTTTCCATGAAATCGGAAACTTTTTTCAGTAATGTGTTAACGCTCGCCGAGATGCACAACTTTGCTTTTTACAGATTTTTAATTGTTGAGAAAATTTGCGAGATATAGCTTCTTAAAATAAATTTCGGTTCTTTTTCTCTGACTGTCTGGCAACCGAAAGAAAAAGAGAATTAATTTTTCGCCCATTTAAAGTCAATAATTTATTTTTATTTCTGTGATATCTTTAATAACACTAAATTATCTAGGTTAACGTTTTTTAGATTTTCAAAAGTCATTCAAAAATTTAGAAAAATTAGCAAAGTTATTCAAACTTTCGGTTAGAGAGTTTTCCGACCTCTACTGCACACCGCTGCGGCCAGCATGTCCTCGTTGGCGCCGGTCGCTTGATTCGTCACACGCTTTTATTGCGCTTCATTCTAGATTTTTATATGAGTCATTGCTCTAAATTTTAGCGTATTTTGCGGTAAAAATTTGACACAGGTAACATATCGAGCATCTCACTGCATATGTTTTTAACATTTCGAAAATGTTCGTTCCACGATATCAACTTGAGAAACTTTATTTCTGTGCGGAATTGTTAGCAATCGATCGATGTGAACACAAAGGACGAGCATTTACTTTAGTCTGTTTAGAGTTTGTCTTTCTTTGTCGTTTATTAGAGACAGACTTGTTATTACTTGAGCATTTTGTGACCAAGTTTTCCACTTATGATGCTTTAAAATATCTTTCCTGTAATTTACGCTAAGTATTAAAAATTTTAAATTTCAGCAATTTGTGCTCTGGATTGCATTTTGAAGTTTACGCTCCCTCAGAAAACAATCTGCTTCGTCCTCCCAAATGGCAGAAGTAGCTGTGGTAATATACTAGTAAATTTTAAATCGAATATTCAACGTTGCGTTTTCAGCGCAAAGTTCCCCTTACTGTGAAGACGCCTCCCAGCATCAAAGCCGGCTTCCTGATAAAAGACATTCTCATGATTGAGCGACTAATCGGCAAAGGTGGATTCGGGCACATCTATCAGGCTAGGGATATAGTAAGTTTTTCGATAATATCTCGTGAGCATATCATATTGTATCCATCCACTCGGGAGTTAGAGTTTGGGGAGTTACAATTGGGGGGGGGGGGGTTACAATGCGGGAGGGGAGGGTTTGGGTAAAACCCCCAACTCTAACTTCCCAATTGTAACCCCCCAATTGGGTTTACCCCTGTTATATAGGTACTAACATTTTTTGAAAAAAATTGTCAAATTTTGAAAAAATTTCAAAATTTTTCTTGTTTTTGTCAAATGTTCATTAAAATTTCACCTGCCAGAGGCGCCTCCGGCTATTTTTGAGAGTCGCCTCCGGCTCCGCCTCCGGAGGCGCCTCCGAGCATCCGGAGGCGTTGCACCACTGGAGTGGATGCAGTCAAAAAATTTTGGGCGTCAATTTAAATTGGTGTAAATTTTCGCAAAATTTTGCCACAAAAATTCGAAATTTTCACCAATAAGCCGAACGTGGTGCAAATTCAAATTGCAAAAAATAAGTCGCTCCTCAACTTAGCCCCTTCCCCCACCTTCAAATAAGTCCCCCGGGGCGGAGTAATTAAAGAATTTACGGTAATTTTAATTACAAAAAATTTAATTTGTATGAAAATTTGCCAGAAAATGAATCAAAAAATATGATTAGTTAAAATTGTGATTTTTTATTTATTGAACGGAAATTTCTATGTTGAATAATTGATTATCGCCTCTAGCGTTACGAAGACATCGCAATTGCAGTCAAAGTGGCGCTTCGCTCAGTGTCACCCGCTCGAATGGTCTTAGAACAACGCGTGCTACTGGTATTGTCAAACACATCGCATTCTCCGGAATTTGTGAGTTGCAGTGTTTTTATTTGTTAATGCTTTTCTTATTTGTTTTAAGTTGGGATGTGGCAATTTTGGGGAATTCATGTACATAGCAATGGAATTACTTGGTGAGAATTTGACTGATATTCGAAAAAAGCTGCCACAAGACCACTTCTCTGTCAGCACCACTCTACGTGTGGCTTTGCAATGTTTCGACGCTCTCAAGGCAGTGCATGAAGCGGGATTTCTTCATAGGTAATTTTATTTCATACCAATAAGCTAATAGGCTTAAAGGGGCAGGAACGATAGTGGGGAGGGGCTATGACCAATGTTTAAAGCATATTTTATAGAAAGCGCATATAGACCTTTTCTGGTCATGGCATTGCTATACCAGCGTTGATTCTAGTTTACGATACTGCATCAATCATTTTGGAAGGAATGTTTGTGTTGACAGAACATTGACTTAAATTACTAAATCCGAGATTTCAGAGATGTAAAGCCAACGAATATATGCATCGGTTTTGGACCTGAAGAATGCAGAAAGATTTTTCTCATTGACTTTGGAATGGTGCGACGTTTCCGACAACCCGATGGCAAACTTCGTCGACCGCGAAGTTATGTTGGTTTTCGGGGGACTACCCGTTTTGCCTCAATATCCGTGCATAAAAGAAAAGACCAGGTATTCTAGAATTTCTTCCCAGCTTATTCTAAACAGTTTTTATTTAGAGTCCATCGGACGATATGTGGAGCTTGTTGTACTCGTTAATAGAGTTGGGTGAGGGCTCGCTGCCATGGCGTCGGATCGGCGAACACGCTGACGTGCTTCAGCAAAAGGAAAACAATCCGATTGAAAGTCTGTGCAAGTACGTTTGGTTTTATTGTTGTGAAAATGTATCAATGAAATTTAGGTTGCTTCCGAAAGATTTGAAGCTACTTTCTGACCACCTGGCGACTTTAGCTTTTGGTCAAGTTCCAAATTATAGACACTTGAAGCTGATAGTGCAGGTAATGGATAGTTTGTTGAATCTCTGGCATGGAATGGGCGTTTTGTAATTACATTGATTCATAACTTAGCAGTTCTTTTTTCTTTACATCACGGTTTTTTAACGCCAAACACAGAAACCTCAAGTTTTTAAGGATAGTCAAATTCACAATTATAAATATTTTGCAATGTTTTAAATTGCGTAAGATAAGTTGGATTTATATTCTAAAAACGGGAAATACGCAAGTTTTAGTATAAAAAAAAGTGACACTTCAGTCTATCCCCGTATTTAGCTGCTTTAGTTCAGCTGTGACAAGAAATGAGATTGATGGTTGTTTGAAAGCGAAGGCGGTCTGATAAAATATGTGTTGTATTCTCTTTTGTGATTAGAATATTTCAGAGGCTTCTAAAAACCGACTCTCATGTTGATGAGTCATATGACTGGGAGAAACTCGAGAACCACGAAGGAAGCCAAGAAAAAAGTTAGCAATGTGTTATATTTTATAAATAATGTTTGTTTTTGTTGGTACTAATTTATATGAAGTGTTTAAGTTGTCCGTTGTATAAATTTGTTAGATTGAAATTATTGTTAATTTCTCGTAGTATAATACATATCAGGGCTGCAACCGGTCGGACAAAAAGCCGGGCCGGATACCGGATAGTGCAAAAACACCGGATAACCGGATACCGATTAACCGGATACCGGATATTAACTTTTTTTCAATGTTTGGCGCCAAATTTGAAATTTTTTTTCCAATTTTGGCGCTAGTTTGCAAAAAGTTTACCTAAATGCGTGCTTTCTGTTTCCTTTTTATTATAAATATGCGAAATTAGAATAAATGTTGTAAAAATACAAGTATTTAAATAACTTTTAGCGAGTTTTTTTGGCTATTTTATTACAATATATGAGCAATTTAAACCAATTTTTCCACTATTTGTTAACAATTAAACGTTTTCACACTTTTTCCCGTTAACTTTAACGGCTTCATTGGGATTTCAATACAAGAACTATAACATTTCAGTAATCAAAGTTATACAGAGCTAGGTTATGATGATTAAAAAGCAGAATTTTTAAATTAGTTTAAATTAACTTAACTAATTCATTAAATTAATACTTTTGCATTGACGGTAAATAAATAATAAAATATTGACTGTCAGTGTCGTAAATATGGCCTGTAAACGAAATTGGAAGGAAAAATAGCGCAGGCGAAATTTTTGAAAATTGTCGAAAAATGAACAAAATTTTTAATGTCATTTTTGGAACCCAGGGGAATTTTTCAAAAAAATTTAGCCTGCGGCGCTCTCTTTTACTATTTGGCCCTCAATTAAGTAAACGAAAAAATAGCGCCGCAGGCAAAATTTTTTAAAACTTGGAAGAATAGATTCAATTTTCATTGAAAAATTTGAAAAATGCGTTACCAAGTTGCTGCTACCAATGTGCAAAAATTAAGCGAAAATAGCGCCGCATCTTTTTTTTAGCGCTTTTTTGCCTCGAATTTTTCAGTTTTTTCTGTTTATGGAAAAACACTAATATGCGGCGAAAAAGGCCGCTGTATTTCCTAAAGTATTTTCCGCGAAATATGGAAAATTTCGCGGCAATAAAAACACCGCAGGCAAAATTTTTTGAAAAAATGGGCTTATATCTTAAAAATTGACTTAACTTTATGATTGAAATAAATTATAACAGTGAAATTGTTTAATATTTATTGAAAATATCACAAATTTTTGGTCCAAAAGTTTGAAAAAAGTGAGACATACTACAAAGTTAAGGAGAAAACAGCGCCGCAGGCGAAATTTTTTTGAAATATTAAGCTTGTTGGCCAAAAATTTCGATTAAAAAACATTCAAAATTTGAAAGACCAATGTCAATTTTTTGTATATAGCGTAATTTATTTTACATTTAGCCTGCGGCGCTATTTTACCGTCGCGTAAAAAAGCTTATTGACTAAACTGATCTTGATGATAATTTGTTAACAATCGTGAACCCAAAAGCATCCCATTAAAAGAAAATTTGTTAAAAAGTCTAAATTGATAAAAACATATAGAAAAGAACCCAAGTCACTAAATTATCAATCACAAAAATGGACGAAACACAATTATGGATGGAAAGTCCAGGTTCTTGTTCAAAAACAGACAAAATACGAAAATATAGCGAGAGTTTTAACAGAATATTATTAGTTTAATTGGATTAAATAGAGAAATAGAATGGAAAAGTTAGAAAGAAAAATAGCGCCGCAGGCGAAATTTTTTCCAAAAATTACGCTGTGTGCCAAAAATTGACATTAAAAATTTTGAATATCCTACGAAATTTTCAAAAATTTTCGCCTGCGGCGCTGACTGCATTCTTAGGGGTGCTTAATTTTTTGGCCTGCAACCGGCGCACCCCCTAAAAAACCGGTAACCGGATACCGGATACCGGTTGGCAAAAAACGCCGGATACCGGATACCGATTAACCGGATACCGGATACCGGTTGCAGCCCTGATACATATGGTCTGTATTTCTGAATATAAACGGGGATAAACAACTTTTAAACGAAATTTTGCATTTTGGCGCTGTGTTCCTTTGTATGTCCTTAATATTTCCTTTGTATTTCCTTCCCGGCTGTTTGAAAGTTGTTTATCTCTATTTATATTCATAAATACGGCTCTCTACATATTCATCAACCGCCTATTCATCAACTCGACATATTCATCAACAGGCTATTCATCAACCGGTCTGTTCATCAACCGGACTGTTCATCAACCATTTTACAACTCATTTTACAGAAAATCTGAAAAAATTTGATTTTTGCTATTTTTGGACCATATGGGGGACCACATCAATAATTTTTCACGTATCGCGTCAAAAAGTGGCATTTTCGGCAATTCGGTCTTTTCATCAACCGGACTGTTCATCAACCGGTCTGTTCATCAACCGGTCTGTTCATCAACCGGTCTGTTCATCAACCGGTCTGTTCATCAACCGGTCTGTTCATCAACCATTGAAATTTTGCATAAAATGAGGGAATTTGGTAAAGATTTTTTGTACAAGGGGGTTTTCGACCCCGCTGAGTCCGAATTTGAGGTCAGTTTTGACCACGCATGCACTGCATGCGGGCGCTGCGAGCGCCAAATGTATTTGGCCTAATTTTGAAGTAGGCTCATGTTCTAAGGGTAATTTTTTGCGCCGAATCCGAATCTGAGGTCAGATTGGGCGTACTTCATGCACGCGCTGCGAGCGCCCATGACGTGCTTTGAAATACACGAAAATTGAAGAAAATTATTGGAAATTTTTTGCACTTGTGGGTTCTTCTACCTAGTATTTTAGTAGTGTCCGTCCGGTCCATGAAATTTAGGGGTCATTCTTACCACGTGAGGCTTTTCGATGTCACTGATTTGGGGTTTGGTGTCACTGATTGGGCTTTTTTCTGTTACTGATTCGATGTCACCGATTGGGCATTTTTTGTCACTGATCTTATTGTCACTGAATAGGCTTTTTTCTGTCACTGATTAGGCTTTTTTATGTCACTGATTAGGCTTTTTCTTGTCACTGATCTAATTATATCATTCTAAGCTTCTGGAACCTTCTAGATTGTTCCGAAATGTTCTATCATCTTCTACTAAGGCTCTAGAACATTCTAGAAGTGTAACTATACATCAGCGATTGTAAATATTGTTTTTTCTTGATTTTTGGCCGCTCCACATTAGTAGTCAAAAATTGGCGTTTTATATTCTACTGTCGCCTCGTTTTCAATTTTCGATTTAAGCCTAAACCTAAGTAGCCTAAGCCTAATGCTTAAGCCTAAGTACTTCGTTATGCCCTTATAAAGGTTTTATGGGCTAAAATAGCAGAGCGCGACGTTTTGCCTACACGACGTTTTGCCTACTCGTTATAAAAAGGACGTTTTGCCTACCGGACGTTTTGCCTACAGGACGTTTTGCCTACCCTTATAAAAAGGACGTTTTGCCTACTCCTTATTAAAACGACGTTTTGCCTACCGGACGTTTTGCCTACAGGACGTTTTGCCTACTCCTTGTAAAAAGGACGTTTTACTGCCCCAAATTCCTATTTTGGGTTAAAACAACCCTTATAAGGCGCCAAACAAGGGAATCGGTAAAAATCCCCCCCCCCCCCGGTAAAAATCCCCCCGGTAGAAATCCCCCCGGAAGAAATCCCCCGGTAAAAATCCCCCCGTTTTCAAAAAATCATATAAAAATGGCCAAAAAACATGAAAATGCCCATTTTTTTCGCTGAATTCGTATTTCACGTTAAATCGGATTAGGCTTATGCTCCCGAACTACCCTTACGTTAGGCTAAACAACCCTTATAAGGCGCCAAACAAGCCATTAGGCTTGGGGCCCCGCTGTGCATGCACAATCGGACTTAGTCTTAGGCTTGGGGCTTAGGCTGCTGTGGAGTCTTAGGCTGAACAACCCAACAAATACGAATTCAGCGAAAAAAACGGGGGGGGGATTTTTTGAAAACGGGGGGATTTTTACCGGGGGGATTTCTTCCGGGGGGATTTCTACCGGGGAGGATTTTTACCTAGACTCGCCAAACAAAGATTTAGGCTTGGGGCCCCGCTGTGCACGCCTAAAGGGACTTAATCTTAGGCTTAAGCTCCCGAACAACCCTTACGTTAGGCTAAACAACCCTTACGTTAGGCTAAACAACCCTTACGTTAGGCTACTGTGCACGCCTAAAGGGACTTAATCTTAGGCTTAAGCTCCCGAACAACCTTTATAAGGCGCCAAACAAGCAACTATGCTTATTTTCTGTTGTTATTAACCTTTTGAATAAAAAAAATATAGGTAAAATGTCCGTTTTATAAGGAGTAGGCGAAATCAATAGGCAAAACGTCGTTTTTATAAGGAGTAGGCAAAACGTCCTTTTTATAAGGGGTAGGCAAAACGTCCGGTAGGCAAAACGTCCTTTTTATAACGAGTAGGCAAAACGTCGTTTTTATAAGGAGTAGGCAAAACGTCCTGTAGGCAAAACGTCCAGTAGGCAAAACGTCCTGTAGGCAAAACGTCATATTCGCTAAAATAGAGGCCTAAAACCTCCACATTGGAATCCAACAAGAAGGTAAACGGGCGCCACGGCCCCGAGTCTGTATTTGTATAGTTATAGACCCCGTGAGAAAAACACAACCTCGTGAGAATATACCCCAAATCTGACGTCAGATTCGGACACAGCACCACTCAAAACCCCGATGTTATTTGTAGATGCTTAGGCTTAAAGCAAAAGGATCATTTTAACACCAAACTGGCAATGAACGGAGCGGAACAAAAAAAACTTTCCCTTGCAGCAACGAAAACAGGCATTTTTGCCAGTTTTTGGGCAAAAAGGCCACTTTTTTGGACTTCAGCTCCAAAATCTTTACATTTTCCATCTATACTCGCCGATACCTACAAAATGAGCTATCCGACACCCGGTAACAGCGGAACAAAAAAAAGTTGCCATTTTCTGTGCAAAAAGTGGCTTTTTCCAAAAATTTTTCAAAAATGCACCAAATTCAAAAGTGTAAAACGACCTCACGAATCGATTGGTAACATAAAAAAAACCACTTTGTATGGCCAATACCCTTAAAATACGTTTTTGTGTTTTAAATTCAAAACTAGTGACGCGCCGCAGCGGAAGCTGCGGCAGCGAGGAAGGTATAATCAGCGGTTAATGTTAAAATTAGCGCCGCGGCCTTATAAGGTAGGGGCCTCATAAGGTATACAATTATTCTAAAACCGGGCGGCGCGGCTACTCGCTGCGCCGCCCTATGGAGAAGTCAGAGAACGGGGGCGAGAAATAAAATAAATACCTCGTGAGAGACCTATTGAGAATAACACGACCTCGTGAGAACTGATCCCGAATCTGACGCCAGATTCGGATTCAGCGCCATCGAAATCCCCCGGGTGCAAAAAATCAGCCCCGTAGATGCTTTGGTTCATAAATGTCATTTTTCGGCCAAAAAGTGGCTTTTTTTTCAAAAATGCGCCAAATCAAAAACTGTAAAAAGCAAAGATGTCCAGAACGGCCTCAGATATCGATTGGGGTCATAAAAAACACCACTTCCCATGGCCAAAACCCTTAAAAACACGTTTTTGTGTTTTGGCGGGAATTCAAATATTCAAATTTTGGATTTGTTTGTCGACACCATCCTAACTTTTCGAGACCTATCGATTGAGCTATCACTCGCCTCAGGGTAACGGCTAGATCGCGAGATCTGGCTCTTCCACACAGGTCGTCATGATGATGACAGAACTACATAGGCGTCTTAATTGTTGGGCATTTGAATTTTGGATCTGACAATTTTATCTGGAGCTTAAGCCTAATTGCTTGTTTTTGCGCCTTATAAGGTGTTGTTGGGGAGCTTAAGGCTAAAGCCAAGTCCTTATTAAGCCTAAAGCTGATTAGGCGCCTTATGAGGCGTTCAGCCTCATACCTTAAAATTCCTTGAAAAACGTCCGTTTTTATAAGGAGTTGTCGAAATGCTCAGTTGGCAAAACATCCTCCGGCTTTAAAATGAAAAATATTATCAGTGCCAAGAAAAAGCCTAATCAGTGACAGAAAAAAGCCCAATCAGTGACATAAAAAAGCCCAATCAGTGACATTAAATCAGTGACAGCAGACATTAAATCCTTTTACCTAGTATTTCAGTGCTGTCCGTCGACGTTTTGCGAGCTCATTCTTAGGGGTGCTTATTCCATTTTTCAGAGGTGCATTCTTAGGGGTGCTTATTTTCGAAATGTACCTATTTTAGGGTACTTTTTAGCGGGGAATCCGAATTTGAGGTCAAAATTTAGCTAAAATGTAGACAAATTTAGACAAAATATAGACTGAAAGGGTGCTTATTTTGTCACGTTTACCTTTTTAAGGGATCAAAGATCACTTTTGTCATGTTTACCATAATAAGCACTGACAGGGAAGGTCGGACGCGGAGCGCCCGACCTTCCCCCTTGGTATGTGAGTGAAGTTCGAACAGAAAAGGCATACTGATATAGACTCCCCGGGCGCTAGCGCGCTAGTATGTGTGTATACTGCTACTGACGTAGCCAGTACTGGACCCCTAGTATCGTTTTACCTAGTATATATGTATATGTTAGTAAGCAGTGAGTATAAAGGGCTGCTGAAATAAGTTAATAAAATATCCTTGATAGGAGCGGATTTATGTGCACTTCCACGTTGTCATAAAAGATAACGTTTTGTAATATTGTCACCTTGATATAATGCACTAGCCATGGGGAGTGCCTTCCGCACTTGATGTTTGCCAGTCTTTTTCTGGGTCCTTTGCACCTCAGGCCTTCAACCCTCGCATCTCGGGCCTGCGACCCTCGCAACAAAATAAGCACGCCTGAATACACTTCCAAAATTTTTGGACAAAAAACTGGGTAAATTTAGGTACATTTTAGGTAAATTTAGACCTCAAAATCGGATTCCCCGCAAAAAGACTCTTCATAGGTACATTTAAAAATTGAGCACCTCTAAGAATGATCCTTTGAAAATGAAATAAGCAGTCAGACCAAATAAGCACCCATTATGCACTTCCAAAAATTGTGAACTACTACGGCACAGCAGCCAAATACTACTTAATAGTTAAGGGGATATACTGCATAACTGTTGATATAGATACGTTGATTGATAACATATCGATACTATCCACATTCAAAAGTTCAGTCCACGAATTTTATCGCTATACCACTTCCGAAGCGGGGTATATATGTCAGGCACTGTACACTTCTTATTAGTCTACCTGTAATAACACCATATTTTGTTCTATTGTTTCCATGCCAACTGATTGAGTAGTAATTTCAGGTGAGAGAGAAATTTACAAACTAAACGCATCTTTATACCTTTACGACATTCTCATAGCAAAATAAAACCAGGGTAAAACAATTTGGATTTTATTTCTTTCAATGACAATACGCAACAATGCTAATAAAAAATGCATAAAATACGGTGGCGGTGAAATGTGAATTTTCTTCTTCAAATTTTTTCTTTTGCCGACAGCCATCCAGAGAGGCGATATTTTTCGACTTCGTTGAAACAATTTCGGATACCAACCAATTGCATATCCACCAGCGACCAGAGTCCATGCAAATCGTTGATTGTAGTCACCTGTAAATTATTGCATTACGTTTTCTATTATGCTTTCGTTTTACAATAATAATTGTGCAATTTTATTGCGTTAAGACCCAAAAATATCGAATTACGATAAGAACGTTAAGAAACACATTGTGAAAATTTTTGCCAAACACCATTTATCAATTGCACAGTGCATATTTTTCGTCCTTTTCATCGGATTACAATGAATACACATATTCATGGACAGCCAGGTGTATTATAGGATAGTTTCCTCAGAAGAAATAAGAAGCTCACCTTGTCCTTTGCATTGGGATTCAGATGACTGTCAAGCTGTTTGTTGAATTGCGAAATTCTCTTGTTGACCAGTAACGCAGTGTTACCCACGGCCACACGCATTGCTTCCGACACATCGCTTGGCAACAATTCCTCACTTTTCAGAATCTCCGCCAATTTGTCCACGTGGCATTTGAGAAGCGTTGTGATTCCTTCCACGGTTTTTTTATAGGCGGCACCGTCGGCAGAGTTGTCGACCTCGAAATCGGGCACTTGGAATGAGTAGTCGGTGCTCAGCTCGAGCTGCGAATTGCCGTTGTTTTCCTTATTGTCACTGATCAAAGCCATTGATTTTGTCTGGAAATGAATGAAATGTAATTTGGGATTAAGGCCAATGAAAATATTAACATAAATATCCGGACGCGTTGAAATGAAAATCGAAAAGCAATCGAAAAAAGACTCAAATCAAAGAAAGGTCCCAAAATTTAGGCCCGCCGTCAGAATATACTAGAACCATTTCGTAAATCAATTTCTATTGGCCCAAATGTTTTTGTTAAATTAAGACTGCAAACAAAGCATTTATTACAATGTTTTTAGGGAAAACTTTGGGAATGAAAATTTTTATCAGTGTTCAATTCTTAAATCAATTTCAACGCTTTCAAAACCTAATTTCTTTGTGAACTTAACTCTTTAAACAACAATCGTTGTAATCACTCTTCACAAACAAAAAAGACCATTTGAATCATCATACATGTATGATGAAACAGATGATGTACAGGTATGATCAAATGTGTTTGTAGGAGGTAAAGATAAACCTTAAACATGTATTAATATCTTTAAACAATGTGATATATATCCCATATGATGTATATCAGGGAAGGGCGAGTTTGAGATTTGCCGATTCGAGTTTTGAGCTGCCAAAATACCGAGACTCGCGAGTTTCGAGTTGGAGGAATATTTTTCTAAGGCAATTTTTCATAAATTTTTTGTCAATTTTTTGCATTTTCTGCCGGTTTTTTTTTTGAAAAAATTTTTGAAAAATTACGATGTATGTCAAAAATTTTCTTCGAAAATTAAAAAATTTTCGCCTGCAGCGCTGATTGCATTCTGTTTGAAAAAAATTAGGAATACCATATCACTCGGCTAAATGCTTCGCGATAGCGAAAAAATTTCCAATTTTCGGCGTTTTTAGCGCAAAATCAGTACTTTTAGTTACTAAAACCGACAATCGTCGTCAAAAACTAATAATGAATAAACAGCGCCGCAGGCGAAAATTTTTCAATTTTTGCCAACCTTATATAAAAATTTGAACTGTTTCAAAAATATGTGAAGGAGAAACGCTACTGAAATAGCGCCGCAGGCGAAAATTTTGAAAAATTACGCTGTATGTAACTAAAATTACGCCGTAACTAAAAATGTAACTTTTTGACCAAAATGTGGGACTTTTTTAATGGACCAAAAATTTAAATTCCCCACCAAAAAACACGCTGAGGGTTATTTTTGGCTAAAAACTGGCTTTTGAAAATTGGGGGCGAAATGACCGGTTCCCATTAACAGGCGTTATGGTTGTGATTCTAGTACATAGTTTTATTTATTATTACGTTATGTTTCCTATACAAACACAAAATATGGAAATATAAAGCTCAGAATATTTATTGGCAAAACGGAATTCTACTGCGAGTTTGTCGTTTCTTCTGTTTCCTTGCTGCTACTATCTTCCTCTTCAGATGAACTTTTAGTTTCATCCTGTGTTTCGGCTACGGCAGCGACTGAGGTGTTGAACAAGACAGCATCTGAATGCAAGGATCAGGAAGTTATTATAAAACAGTTATGAAGTCGTACCTTTTCCATTCAATTTAGCCGTAGTCATCGTCTTCGCATACGGCGAATTCTAAACTGAAGCCAATTATCAGTCGCAAATAATCCGAAACTTTCGTCGACAAAAAATGTTCGGTTACGAATGAAAAGCAATCAAAATAACGTAATTGCTCGTAAATGACAATGACTTTGGTGTGATTTACCTGAGGGTTATTAACATTCATCTAAGACTGGTATTTCTTTTGCCTCTACTATATAGTAGCAAACGAACCTCGCAAATAATGCAGTAGGCGCCTTTTCCCGTGTGATTGTGCTTGAGGTAGTCCTGGTACGGTCGTTTCACCTAGAAATAGAAACGTGTTTGCGGATAAGACAAAAAAAGACAGCTATACTAACGTGCTTTGGCTCCCACTCATATGGCTCATCTCCGTTGATCTTGATTTCCCGTTGCATGGAGATAATCGCTTCGCCGAAGTAGGAATAGTTGACAGGCCCTGGATTCAATGCGACTGATTCGACATTAACTCTGTTACGAATAGCCCATAAAGCCGAGGGAAAATATTGCTCGGTCTTTTCCATCATCAACTTGTCGTCTAAAGTATGTATATGAAAAAGCATAAAAATGAGAAGAAATGGTTACTAGGGTTTGAGTTTCATAGCAAAATACATTCTAAAATTTTATTATATGCCAAAATCAGTATTTTGACAAACAATATTTCCTCTAATATTCTCCCATTCCTTATTTTAAATAATTTTGAATGACGTAAAATAATATCCATCCAAATATTTCGTATTGTAAGTAATTCCCATTAGTAAGTTCTAATGATGCGAAGTATTCTGTACCGATATCAGAGTTGGTAAATGATTTTTTTAATTTTCGGCATGAGTATTAAAAAAACTACACAATGCCATTGCAATTCAGAATATAGTGGTGCTGCCGCAACATCGCCACCTGAGAGTTAAGTATAGCCGAGTTATTTTTTTCTAGAGCAAAAATTTGATCTCCTTCCAATTGATTATTTTAGTACTTATTATCCAACAAATTCCAAGTCGCTGTTTATCTCCAATCTGGAGCAGGATTTAAGCTTTTATGGGAAACATAGAAGTTTACAATGTCTTTGAAGCAATATTCTCAAAGCTCTCCTTAAAAGAAATGATACCATATCATTATGCGAGAAGTAAATAATACTTACAGAAACCAGTGAAGAATAAGTTCTTTCTATAGCATACATCCCGTCCGTTTCTTTCACCATCGTTTCCATCTGTTAAATCAGTCCAAGGCAAACATTTACTGTCGAAGAGCCAGAAGCACAAATATATCCAGGACTCGATATCCCCCAAACGACCGTATTCGGAGCGAGTGTGAAAAGTTCTTGGTTGAAATCGCCGATTCAGAGAACGAAGTTTCGGCAATATGCTGAAATAGGAAATGCAATTACACAAAGAAAGCAAACCACACGGCAACCTCTTCGATTTAGTCTTGTTTGGGTAGTATCGAAAGGCGAATCCAAAGTTGACCAGATACACTATGTTTTTCTTCTCCAGATCTAGTATGAAGTTGCCTGGTCGAATGTTTCTGAAAAATATAAATAGTTTAACTCTGACCACTTTATTACTGTTACGTGCAAAAATTTATTTATCATCAAACACACGCGAAATTGTTAAAAATCGCAAACACTGATGTATGCAAAAAGTGTCAAAGATAGTAATGATTTCGTCAAAATGTTTACCATCTTCATTTCAGACTGAAAATTGATAGGACTCTTGCAAAAATGTAAAGTTTAGTGGAACCTACGTTTCCATAATTCGTTCCCTACATTCTATAGCTAATAGCTAACTATAGTTAATACTTAACTAGCAGCATAGATTCTTTATAAATTTTTCTTCTTTGTTCGTTCGTTCAACCCTTTCTTAACTATTTTAAAGCCAACGCTATCAAATTACGTGAATAAATGAAAAAATGTTTATACCTGTGGATGAAATGGCACAAATGCACGTCATGAATAGCTTGGAGTGTCTGCAGACAAATTCGAACGGCATCGTTAGGCATAAATTCACCTGAAGAGAGTCTTAGTCGCAGATCTTTGAGATTGCAACCACCGAGAGGAGTCACAAAAAAGTTAAAGCTGTTCAAAGGAAAATGGCGATCTTTGACACAACCATTGTCGATGAGTTGCAGGAAGTGCTGCCGAAACACGGGATTAGTGATTCGCGAGTTTTTCAACAAATCAATTTCGTTCTAAAGAAATAAATTTAAATTATCTGCCTTTAAAATATTGTATGCTAAACATTAAAATTTTGGTTTTTTTGAATTTCGGGGTACAAACTTACTACCTACCCAAGAACACGACCATGAACATGGTAAACCAAATCTCATGAAAATTTATATTGCATACCTTGATATTTGACCCATCATGAAATATTTTGAATTCTTCCATCTTCATGCAATATTTCTTTTTGCCCTTGACTTGGCTCACTTCGAACATATAGCGTCTACCTGCCAGCGGTCTTTCGATTTTGTATCTGTAATTTTAAGGAGCATGAAAATGTGTTTTTCATCTGTAATTTTAACGAGAAGCACATGGTTCAAGAAAGACATAGAATATATATTACTGTAACATCAAGAATAAAAGTATAGAAAATCGTTGGAATTCTTGACACAGATTATTACATCGCATTTCAGATTGTTCTTTCGGGTTCACTATTTAAGTGCGTGAACGCATTACCCATCATCCTAACTAACGGCGCCGTTTTTAAAAAGTCATCAGGCTTTTTCCATTTTGCAGATGTGTGCAGTTATAGCAATTTAAGTTGAATATAACTTACTTGTCGTGTTCACTCTCTATTGTCTCGCCAATTTTGAAGGTGTACTTAAGCTTGCTGACTATGTACTCATTCTGATGATTCTTCATGATTAATGGAATGTTATTCCCGAAGAGCTTAAAATATCAAAATGAACCAAAATTTTCAAAACGTTCAAGTAATTTGTTAAGAGAATAATGTTGAGGAAATTTCAAATATTTGGGCCAGAAAATTAATTTCTGGTGCAATTTTACTTTTAGAAGAAAATTACTTGATAAACAAAATAGTGTTTACGAATAGTTATGTCGTAGATTGATCTTCAGCAAAATATAAACCACGTAAAACGTTAATTTCCTGGAAATTTATCCTTCAAAAGAAAAGCACAGTGATCAGATATCTTGTGACTGCAATACAATTAAAATGTAAGTTTCTAAGGCGTACATTGCTTCTGAACTATTTTAATTTTTCTTCCACCAAAATCAAACCTTGAAGTATTTGTTCGAATCCAATTCAGCGCTCTTGTAACCATTATTGAACTCTGCCAGACGTTTCTTCTCACGACTCGGCGGGTGGCAACGAATAACATCATCATCGTCATGAGTTGTATCTAAAAACGTAAGTTGTTCTCTATAGTTATCGATCAACTCATTTCATTGTGTTACAAGTTGTAAAGAATATCAAATATATGCAACAAGCACCGAGAGAGTACCTTCGGGACTCAATTTTGCGGAAAGTACTCTTGTGGTTAGGGTTTACGCTCGTCGCGGCTTTCGGCAACTCCAACGGACGATTATGCTTCTGATTGTGCTGACGCTCGTCGCGCCAACTTGGGTTGCGGCGTTGGGGTTTAGGCTAGTCGCGGCCTTATGCCGCTCCGACAGACGCTTGTGCTTAGGGTTGGGTTGTACGTTCGTCGCGGCCATCGGCAACTCCAAGGTACATCGTGAAAACAAATCTCGAATCTGACGTCCGATTTTAATTCAACATGCTTGAAAACCCTCGGATGCAAAAAGCAGCCCGTATGTTGTTTTTAGGAACCTGTCAAATTTTGGCATCTTTTTAGGTTTGCTCCAATTTTTTTGTCAACGTAACGCCCAAGACCTGTCAAATGAGCTATCACACACCTCTGTAGCTAGACGGCAACGTGATACGTGAGGCGACTGACGAACTGACAGCACTCAAATACTATATAGGATTTCGTCTGCTATTATAAAAGATAACATAAATTCTGCTCACCTTCGGTAGATGTCGAGGTCTTGCCCTTTTCCTTGATATCATGGATAAATTCGTTCTCATCATGCGTCACATCTAAAGAATTTAACAGTTATTTAAAATAATAATTGACAAAGATCGCAATTGTTCAAATTTCAGAGAAATCTCAAACAAATTTTATTAAAATTTGAATTATGTAAAATTCTGGTTACCTTCGTTAGTTGTCGTGGTTTTGGTCTTGTTCTTCTTCATGTTGTAACAGTTCAAATTCTCGAGAGCAAACGGCCAGTGATATTAAAGACGATATCTACAAAAAAAGCAACGAAACATGTATGTTAACGAAATGCTTGAAGTGAGCGCAGTGATAATTTCTCGATGAAATAAATCTCAATAAGTTTGATTCGGGCAATTTTTAATTTAAGTTCAAGGCAAAACTAAAATTTACTGAAATAAGGCAAAGTTTATGTCGACATTTTAAAATAATAAAACAAAACACAACTGAATTTAATTCACCAAATTTTGTGGGAGAATACAACAATTGTTTTTATAAAAAATGTCTGTATTTCTTTTCGTGCTCACTGATTTTCTTTCATTACTCCATACAAAGAATGACTCTTGCATTACTCCTGTTGTATTAGGAGCATAGTTATGTATACCTGGCTTGGTATGTAAAGTTAAATAGCCAGAACTTGGAGTCTGACAGTATGGAAACATCCAAATTATTTAGACAGCAGCTATTTTTGCAGTCCCAAAACAAA
Organism: Ditylenchus destructor; assembly: GCA_022814885.1. NCBI lineage: Eukaryota > Metazoa > Nematoda > Chromadorea > Rhabditida > Anguinidae > Ditylenchus > Ditylenchus destructor. The sequence goes on from JAKKPZ010000014.1 coordinate 515,399, forward strand.
CCATTTCATTTTTTCATGAAGGGTATTAAAAGATTTATTGAAATATGTTATGGTAAAATATCGTCTCTAACTGCTGATTGCATAACCATATTTGTCCTTTTGTCTCAATGTATTTATCATACATTGAGAAGGAATTTATGCAAATATAAATTAAACTACTAGTTAGGGATTCTTGGGGTCTTTGGGCCAAAGCGCATATGAACTTTTAAAATCTGCTCTACGACAGCGTCGATAAAATTGAGGCTTAGTGATTGTTGGACATTTTACATGCAATTTGTTGTTTTGATTATTTATTCAATAATTTATTGTTCCGATTTATAAATGGATTATAACAGCATAGTATTAATTGAAACTCACATATATTCGATTCATTCACAATTCATGGAATTACAAATATTGAGTCGGCTACCGAAGTTATAAAATATGTATTAAATTTAAAAAATTGTCTAAGCTAATGGATATAGCTTTAAATTATATAAACCAGTGAAAGAAACCCCGTATCACACGCATTTTGGATTTTTGCGAATTACACCAAAAGTCATATTTTAATTTTGGACCGATTTCTTTTACCCGAATTATACCATTTTGGCTGGATTATGGCAAAAAAATATAGAGCCGGATTTTTTATTGGGTTGGAAATGCTCCAAATTTCTGAAGATCGGGAATTTGTCATTCGTACAAAGCATCAGTACACAAATTGACATATACTTGAGGATCATTATGAGTCAAGAAGAGATTCAAGGACTGCTCGACGCGATAGTTGTTCAGCCTAAACCCAGACCATCGTTCATTTTCGCTTTTGCGCCACTTCAAGATGAAATTCACGGGAGTTTCAGCCTCCAGGAAGCGCTAAAATTGCTGCGGTTATCAAAGAAAAAACTAATTAAAGGGGAGAAATTGTACCTTTAGCGCTTGGCGAAAAATTGGAAATTACTTACTTTTTAAAAATACTAAATTGTGTTTGGTAAATTTTGTACTATCGGCTTATAGCTGGGAGCTATCAATAATTTGTGTTGAGGAAACTGGTTTGGAATGTTAGGAATATTGTATTTTTATTAGGTATATAGATTTTTGGTCAAAAGTGGTTGTTAGAGGTCTATACCATAAAAATCTGAATAATATTAAATTTTGTTGAGAAGTGTAAAGTGTAAATACTTTGAATATTTTATCATTAAAAATTTATTAGAAATATAATCCAAAAAAATTATACAAATTTTGTCAAAATTCCAGATAAAATTTCTCATCGATAGTTTCCATCGACTCGGCTCCAAAAATAAGAACATTTGCCTCAAAAACTAAGATTTCGGGGTCAAAAATAAGAACATTTTTATAATTTTTCAAACCATAGGGTCCCCCTATGGTTTTTTAGCAAAAATTTTTTCCAAGTGCATTCTTAGGAGTGCATTTTTTCAAATTTTTCAAATTCGCGCCGAAACTATAATGCCAATATTTTATTCTGCATGAATGAAAAAATAGCGCCGCAGGCGAAAATTTTTCAATTTTAGGCGATATTCATAAAAATTTGTACTATTTTTAAAAATACTTGGAGAAAAATGGCATCCAAATAGCGCCGCAGGCGAAAATTTTTAGGAAAAATGTACTTGTATTTCAAAAATTCCCATTTGGAAATGGATATTTCGTGAAAATAAGAACAAAATAAGAACATTGGCCAAAAATAAAAACAAATCTTAGAAATAAGGACATTTTATTTTTCTAAGATTTGGAGCCTCAAAATAAGAACAAATCTTATAAATAAGAACAAATGGAAACCCTGCCTAAAGGTCGGATAGTATTGTAAATTTTAAACAATATCTTTACAAATTGAAAAATTAATATCTTATATAACTTTTTGAGATAACTTTAAAAAGCAAAGATTCGCCATTTAAGCAATATTGCTAAACTATGCTGACTTCCTTATTAAAAACATGACTCACCTTCTTGATTTCCTGCACTATATCCTGGCATTGTCCGACATTCAACGGTTTTCCACCATACATATTTATGCACAAAGCCTTAGAGAATTTATTATTTTCCGGCGTCTCTTTTCCAGCACTACTGAACAAATATGCAATCATATCATCTGCCGGCAATAGTTCCTCATCGCATTTGTAGACATAGTCATCAACGTTGAGACATTCACAATTGTCTAAAGTTAAAAATTAGCTTAGTTGTATATATTCTACGACAAAGTCACAAAGCTGAGGTAAATTTTTTGTAGTCTGAGCGGTATGGATCCGACTCGGTATAGATCAAAGAAATTTAGTCTTAATTGTGTTTGAAAGAATGCAAATTTTTGCAAAATGTTGAATAATTTTGCTGTATTTAACCGAACTTATTGTTGTACCTGACAGGATTGAGCTATTTTCCAGTTTTCAAAAAATTGGCCACGAAAAAAGCTGGCTAATTTATAGACTAACGATAACTTTGTTTCATAGATGATCAAATTTTCACAATAAATCATATCGAGAAAGGATATTTAAATTACAGTTGCAACAAGCCAATTGTAATTGGCGGCCATATTAATTCAAGAAAAAACAGCAATAAGCATGCAATTATATCAAAATATTATATTTACCTGTCAGAAGATCTCGAAGAATTGAGAGCGACTTAAAGCACACCAATTGTAGTGATCGGCAAGATGAGAAAAGCGGCACAAACTCAGGCGTTATGTTAAAGCCATTCCAATCAATCCTCAATTCCGCATCCATCCACACGTGGCTAATAGACTGGAGTACATTTATACGAATGGCCCTGAAATTATATTTGGGTTTGGTAATAAATTTTATGCCGTAAAATGTCGAAGAAGGCAACTCAACTTTGTGCATTTGAGAATTTCTTCTCGTAATTTTTTATCCTGAGAATGCAAGCTTTTGAATGAGTTTAAAATATCAAATCGCGCTTATAAATTTAGGACGTGCCTTCGTGGCATGTAAAAAATTCAAGACAAGCCACTTTCTCGTGACATAATGAACTGAGGTTTTTAAAGCCATAAATTTTTTCAATGAAAACCAGGAAACTTGTGGTTCTTATTTTCCGCTAGCTTTTCAGACTATTTATGACTACTTAAACCACCTACGAATTTAATAGCGATGTGCGTTTTGCTCTAAGATATTTGGCTTTGGCCACGTAATCGATATCCCCAATATGGTGCTGGATTAAATGTTTGTCCTCGAACGATACTCCATTATTCTGATAATATGGGCCGGTATAACAGCGCAAGGTGAGAATCTCGATATAAGGTGCATGGGCGAATTCCCCTTGGACAATGGTTTTGAAGCATCGATTCACTAGCGATAGTTTGACCAATTCACTTCGGGTGCAGAAGGCAAGAGTGTCCAAAATGAGATAGTCGTAGAGTGGCATCTGAACTACCGATAAACAACTACCACTGGTAAGTTTAAAAATTGAAACATCATTTAATAACAACGGAAAAACGATGAATAATAATGAACAAATTTAGTCCCGTTTCATTTCTTTATATTTTCCCCATTACACTTCTTAAAATTTTGTAGCAGGCCCAAACCAAACAAGTACTGTCTTTTCCATAGTTGGAAGAACGAAAACGGAATGATACTCGGGATAACATTCGGAAATTGTTTAGAAAGAAATAATTCTGCAATATACAATGATATACACTTTGAGCTCAGCCATAATGGATGAAAAATCGGCTTTTCCATTATAATAATCGTCGACCTGCGAAGCAAACGCAAGTCGAGAAAAACCAAGACAAGCACAACAAAAACAGGCACCAATAGTGTCTGTTTCTGAGGCAATGAGAGAAAGAGTTCCCGAAAAATAGAACGTATTCCTCTCGTAGTCTAGTGGCAAAGAGAGCGGTTGTGCATAATGGCCGCCGACATATAGTACTCAGGACAGACAGACAGGCGACGCTGTGATTGAACGAATTGTGCACACCATTACCCTCACCCTATTTGGATATAGCAAATGTTGATAATATAGAAAACCATTGCATAAAGAGGTCATTTGACATTCTGCCGAAGAGCGATGTATAGGTGAAACTGCCGAATTATGATAATTATTATGATGTCAATAGGGCTTAATTATGCGCAATACTAAGTATTGGTTGGACACAATAAAGGATATGCATCGATCAATACTATGTGTTTTAAGCTCAATAAAGGATTTGCTTGACCTGTGATATCTGCATGTGTGTGATATCTAAATGTCACATATGTTTGTGATATCTAAAATATATGTTGACAAATTTAAATTAATTGGGCTGGAATGACTCATTCATCAGGTGGGTACCTGAAAATATATTAATCGAGCCAAACAAACTCAACAGCTTCTATTGCTTATATTTTGCTTTAATTCAAACTCATTGCTTCAATATTGGATTTGAAGTCAGAGATATTTTAAGGCAGTGTTATTCATTTGATTGCGACGTATTTTCAGGATTATGTTCAGTAGCCAGACCTACTTCCAAACTGAAGCTAAATTGATGTAAAAATGGATGTATGTGGCTAAATATATTTATTTATGTGTATTTGCATGATTAATGGCGCACTTAAAAGCGCAAGATTTTAATGGCCAAAATTTAATATTGTCATATTAATGGTTATTGATGCGTTTTTAAAATAAATTTTAAATTAAAATACCGATTCATCACAGGGACTTAAAAACGTTCCTTGCAAACGTCAATTTCCGTATTCACATTTCTCTCGCTATCCTCGTTGCATGCTTATAATACTTAGGGTTCCTATTATTATTAAGTTTCCATGATCTTCATATTAAGTCCCCAGCCTGTTCGTTATTCATATATAAAACCATCCGACTGACATAAATACAGTTGGAAAAATCATTATACATAATTACCATTGTTAAATTATGAATTTTTGTGGTATTAGTGGGCAACTTTGAGATAGCCATGGAGTGTTGTGTATAGAATGTTACTTTACTAAGAAGCCAGTGTCTGTCTGTCTGTCTGTCTGTCTGTCTGTCTGTCTGTCTGTCTGTCTGTCTGTCTGTCTGTCAGTGGGGTGACGTTTAGACCCCTTCCGGGGCTCATTTCCGGCAAGTGATAGCTTAAAATGTTCGTACGGATGTGCTGATACAGATTTTCAAAAAATTTAGACAAAATATAGACAAAATTTTTTAGACAATTTTTTAGACAAAAATTTTTTTTTCGTCGCGGGACGCCGCGATAGCGGCGGTGCTTTTTGTAGCTAATAGCTATATTTATACAGTTTCCCCATTTTTTACAAGCGCCGTAGGCGCTTGTATTAGTACCATGTAAATATTCTAACGTTCTGTCTTTATATATGTCATCGTTCTGCATTCAACTGCGTAAAATTGGTTACCGCCCAATTGGGGAGGGGGGCAACTGGAGGATAACTGGGGGGACGTTTACCCCCAATTGGTTCTCCCCCCCCCAGTTGGTTCTCCCCTAATTGGCTTTTTTCATAAAACCGTTATTTTACACCAAAATTGCAGTTTTTCATCCTAAAAATGCGTTTTTTGCCCTAAAAATGCACCCAATAATTTTGACTTCTATTTTAGGCCATAAAACCGCTCTTTTAGGCTAAAACAACCCTTATAAGGCGTCAAACAAGGATTTAGGCTTGGGGCCCCGAACAACATGAGGACTAAGGGACTTAATCTTAGTCTTAAGCTCCTGAACAACCCTTATAAGGCCAAAAAGGGCGAAAACATCGAATACGGAGCAAAAAACTGCATTTGTGGTAAAATAACGGTTTTATAAAAAAAGCCAATTGGGAGGACCAGTTGGGGCGAGAACCAACTGGGGGGGGTAAATGTTTCCCCCCAGTTATCCCCCCAATTGGGCTAAATTTCACCAGGACTGTCATTCACGGTGCACTGCATAACGTTTTTTCACATTACATTATATATTTTTGAATTTTTAGAAAATATAGAATGCTGTTTCGACTTCGTTTTCCCAGCGTAAGCTTGGTTGCTTAAAGAAATTGGTTTGATTTACCAGCACTAATAAACATCATTTTGACCTCAGAATTGGCAAATTCCTTAAACGCTAAACCCGTGGACCTAATTTAATTTTGATCTGTTACAAAATCAGAATAAAGCTCAGCGAAAAGCATCTTATCAGTTGACTTGATATATTGATCTAAGCCACCTCTACGGTACAAAGTTGACTTTCCTTTAATTACATAATTTAGTATTATTTATGAGTTCTCTACTAAAATTTTAAGTCAGCGCCTATAATGAAGCTAAACCTAGATCATTAGATGTGTTACCTTGGAAGCATACCTTGCTCCATTTACTCCAGAACGAAATGAAAATATAGTGAAAATGGGTTGGAATATTTTTTGACACATAAAAATCAGAGTTAAAATTTCGACAGCCAGTTTTGACACAATGCTCGAATTCGTAATTCAAAGTAAAACAGAGTTTAAATGTACTCTTATCAACAGACTTGATAAGGACGCTTTATTGAGTGGATCCATGTTTTCGATCGAAAAATTTTACTTGAAAGGAAATATTCTAGATTAAATTAATCGCCAATGCCAAATCACAATTTAAGTCTAAATCATTTTACTGTATAAATATTTAGCGCACAATTTTCGCATCGATTTCTTCCAATCTCGTTTGAATCGTTTCTTATTATGGAGAACAATTCGCAATCCGATAATGGGCAGTCTCAAGAAATCGAACCCGTTGTCTGCAAGAAAGCTCGACCGATGGACAATGGAAATTCGGTAGGTTGCTATGTTACCCGAAAAAATATTTGTTCAAAGTGCCAAAACTGCACTTTAAAATTTTGAACGGATCATTTCATTCGACCAAATAATTTGAATATTATTTTTATAATGTTTATAGTTTTCGTTCCCCTACGTTTCTCTTTATTTCCTCTGTAACAAAATATTGTTCCTATTACGTTTTAAAATAGCACAATTTCGGTGAATGTTTTGAAAGGAACAAATCTTTGGCATTCACTTTCTCATTCAAATTGTCATCAAAATTTGCAAGCAAAAATTTTCCAAACTGCACAAACCTATAGTTTATAAAGTGTGTAATTATTAAGTTGTTATGCTATAGTAAAACTTTTTTACTATAGTCAGGCCCTGTATTTGTGTTTGTTAGAAACTGTTTTCAGTAAAAATTGGGACTATATAGTTACTGTTGTTTAACTGAGTTATTACTTATTTGTATGATATTGTAATTTTTATAAAAGTATATGAAATTGAAGCTATAAAATATAGGGTGGTCACTCGTTTCCACTCTTCTTCTAGACGACTAGACTAACTTGCTTGCAGACAATTTAATAGATCCAAAAATTTTCAAGAGGAAGATTATTTTTCGTAATAACTTTAATAATTACAATCATGCATGCTATCGCGATTCAGCCAACACTAATTGCAAAAAAATTTTTAACAATTCAAGTTTTTAGTAAACTAGAATCGATTCGGACCTACAGTCGCCTCTCTTAATAACGACGGGCTCGTTATATAGAGAGTCTTTTTAATATATTTTGGCCCCGTGGGTCTAAATTTCATCGTCATTACATAGAGAATCGTTATAAAGAGAGGCAACTGTAGGTCTAGGGATCTAGAATAGTTTTTGCATCTCCGAATTTTTAACATGGACTCCAAATCATATTGACTCTAATCGTAGTCATGTTTTCTCTCCTAAATAAACTATCTCAAAAAATCACTTACTAAATAATAGCAATTTAATAACTAGGTAATTGTTAAATAGTAAGTAGTAAATTACTAAGGATTTTAATTTGATATTTATTTTAATATTTAATCCAAAGTAATATTTCAGATGATCGCCATTGCGGACATCGAGAACATTGTTCAATCCGAGGGACCTGCGCTAACTGCACCGCAAGAAAATCAGAAAGTCTACAAAGATGAGTGCGTGTACTGTTACCGCACTCCGTTTTTTCCTGGTAAGTTTTAAACGAAATAGAGCCCCACGATTTTCTACTTTCATCAGTGTATTTAGGGTATCTGCATTTTCTCAAAGGCGTCATCCTTCTAATTCATAGTTCAATTTCGTACCATTATTAAAAAATTAGGATTCACGAATTTCATTTTTTCATTAATCTGAAACCACTGAGCCAAAATCCTTAATTTTCCAGCCAGCCCTACTATGTATATCGAGACCATGATTATGTAGACGCTAATGTGTATAGTTTTTGGATCTCTCCTCATTGACGTTATAATTTTCATTTCAGGTGGTTTATATGTTTGCCTGAAGAAATTTGTCGCTTTGTGCCCGCATCATATCGGACATTATGCTGAGAAGCATCCCGAATCGCGCTTGTATCTAGCAATGAAATATGAGTTGCAAGAAAAAGACGAAAAGAAAGAAGTGGTAAGTTTACAAAACTTAAGCATTATGGAAATTTTAATGATATATTATATTTTGGCACGAAATGGATAATAATTTATGATAACGAAAATATTCTAAAATTAGATTTTCACATATTGATAATTTTTGTCAGATAATGGTAATCTTAAGAAGCTAAGTAAATATTATTCGTATTCCTTTTATAGGTTCGGAAACATGCTCTGGTAGCATATCCGAACATCGATGCGGAATGCGATATTGATGGCGGCAAAATCCCAGAGCCTCTATTAAGCGTGCTTCAAGCTGTAATTGACCACAAAAGCGCTCACATTCAACAAAACACTGAGCAAGGACTTGATTGGGATGGCACTGAAGTTTATGAATCTGATCTTGTGAACAATCTCATCCAGGTTTGTCTGATTTTTGATGATATAAACTAGTATGATTGTAACTGGTATAACTTTTAACCCTTCATTGCCGGAGCCATAGACAAAAGGCAGAATGTCTGCGTTACCATTAGCTTTCCTTTTGGTGAGCTGTCTTTATCAAAATCAACATGTCTGCCATTGTTTATTTCTCTTTTCTATGTGATCTATTTACAGACACACTCTTTGTATGAATAATGAACACTCATTCGTTTCTTTCTTTTTGTGAAGTCTTTAGCAAATCAACATCGTATCCGATTGGATACACTCGGCAATGAAGGGTTAAGTAATATAAGATTTAAAATTTTGTTGTGAAGCCCGTTACAAATGGAGCTGTAGGACAGCAATACAGAAGAAAGAAAAATATAGTGATTGAATGTGGTAATAATGAAAATACATAATTTTCTCTAACGGTATTGACCAAATACCGGCAGATACTACAGCAGAAATAATAAAGTGTCTTGGAGAGTGTCAGAAAGAACGTAATGTTTGGAAAAAGTGGAAATAGCATTTACAAAAATCAGTTTATTGATAAATAAAAGCATGAAATACACGGTGATAAGTAGAAAAAGCAACTTCAAATTCACTTTTAATACTAACGTCATAGTAGTTTTAAAAATTCAGTATGTAAATTTTTATAATCTGTTGAAATATATAACCGTTGCATTGAATTTGAGCTAGATGTCCAGAAAAGCATTCCAGAAGGAGGATGGGTCTGCGAGCAAGAAGGATGCGATATTCGTCAAAATCTTTGGTTGAATTTGAGTGATGCTGTTGTGATGTGCGGTAAGGTTCTTGATGTTTCTTTGAATGTTTCATACTATTTCATTTTTAATATTATAGGTCGCTATTCTCATGGATCAAAGTATGAAGGACGTGCTCACGCAGAAGCTCATTCAAGAGAGACAGGATTTCCTTTGGTAGTGAGAGTCGCAACAATTGAAAATGAAGTGGGCGAGTGCTTCCAATACGTATGATTTACGCTTGTTCTCCCGTTTTTAGGAATTTGGTAATACTAAAGTGAAAGCTATTGACAGAAAAGCTTTTTATCAAGCGAGAACATGGAGCTTGAAAACACCATGGCATATATTTGGCTATGTTAGGCATACAGTTGATCTGGAGTATATCCACTCTAACCTATTTCGCAGGATATATGTCGGGGGGGGTCACATGGGTTTTGGGCTTTTGACGCTCCTGGACCCTAGGCTCGCGGGTACCCCCCTAAATCGGCCACGCTGAATCGAATGGCGCAAAAATTTTTCACGTGAACACACGTGAAACGTGACATCCGTGTGTCACGTAAAAGGGCAAGTACCCCCGTCGCGCCTCCGTTCTGGGCGTATGATACGTCAATCGCTTCCTCTCGACGAGACAAGACGATTGGTACCGGTTTCAGGTTTCCCAAATCAGCCAATCCGGAGATATGGCTTCCGGAAATCCGGAAAATCCCGGATTTGGCCACGTCACAGATCCACCGTCGCGCCTCCGTTCTGGGCGTATGATACCTCAATCGCTTCCTCTCGACGAGACAAGACGATTGGTACCGGTTTCAGGTTTCCCAAATCAGCCAATCCGGAGATATGGCTTCCGGAAATCCGGAAAATCCCGGATTTGGCCACGTCACAGATCCACCGTCGCGCCTCCGTTCTGGGCGTATGATACCTCAATCGCTTCCTCTCGACGAGACAAGACGATTGGTACCGGTTTCAGGTTTCCCAAATCAGCCAATCCGGAGATATGGCTTCCGGAAATCCGGAAAATCCCGGATTTGGCCACGTCACAGATCCACCGTCGCGCCTCTGTTCTGGGCGTATGATACCTCAATCGCTTCCTCTCGACGAGACAAGACGATTGGTACCGGTTTCAGGTTTCCCAAATCAGCCAATCCGGAGATATGGCTTCCGGAAATCCGGAAAATCCCGGATTTGGCCACGTCACAGATCCACCGTCGCGCCTCCGTTCTGGGCGTATGATACCTCAATCGCTTCCTCTCGACGAGACAAGACGATTGGTACCGGTTTCAGGTTTCCCAAATCAGCCAATCCGGAGATATGGCTTCCGGAAATCCGGAAAATCCCGGATTTGGCCACGTCACAGATCCACCGTCGCGCCTCTGTTCTGGGCGTATGATACCTCAATCGCTTCCTCTCGACGAGACAAGACGATTGGTACCGGTTTCAGGTTTCCCAAATCAGCCAATCCGGAGATATGGCTTCCGGAAATCCGGAAAATCCCGGATTTGGCCACGTCACAGATCCACCGTCGCGCCTCCGTTCTGGGCGTATGATACCTCAATCGCTTCCTCTCGACGAGACAAGACGATTGGTACCGGTTTCAGGTTTCCCAAATCAGCCAATCCGGAGATATGGCTTCCGGAAATCCGGAAAATCCCGGATTTGGCCACGTCACAGATCCACCGTCGCGCCTCCGTTCTGGGCGTATGATACCTCAATCGCTTCCTCTCGACGAGACAAGACGATTGGTACCGGTTTCAGGTTTCCCAAATCAGCCAATCCGGAGATATGGCTTCCGGAAATCCGGAAAATCCCGGATTTGGCCAGGTCACAGATCCACCTTCGCGCCTCCGTTCTGGGCGTATGATACGTCAATCGCTTCCTCTCGACGAGACAAGACGATTGGTACCGGTTTGAGGTTTCCCAAATCAGCCAATCCGGAGATATGGCTTCCGGAAATCCGGAAAATCCCGGATTTGGCCAGGTCACAGATCCACCGTCGCGCCTCCGTTCTGGGCGTATGATACGTCAATCGCTTCCTCTCGACGAGACAAGACGATTGGTACCGGTTTCAGGTTTCCCAAATCAGCCAATCCGGAGATATGGCTTCCGGAAATCCGGAAAATCCCGGATTTGGCCAGGTCACAGATCCACCTTCGCGCCTCCGTTCTGGGCGTATGATACGTCAATCGCTTCCTCTCGACGAGACAAGACGATTGGTACCGGTTTCAGGTTTCCCAAATCAGCCAATCCGGAGATATGGCTTCCGGAAATCCGGAAAATCCCGGATTTGCCCAGGTCACAGATCCACCATCGCGCCTCCGTTCTGGGCGTATGATACGTCAATCGCTTCCTCTCGGCGAGACAAGACGATTGGTACCGGTCTCAGGTTTCCCAAATCAGCCAATCCGGAGATATGGCCTCCGGAAATCCGGAAAATCCTGGATTTGGCCAGGTCACAGATCCACCGTCGCGCCTCCGTTCTGGGCGTATGATACGTCAATCGCTTCCTCTCGACGAGACAAGACGATTGGTACCGGTTTCAGGTTTCCCAAATCAGCCAATCCGGAGATATGGCTTCCGGAAATCCGGAAAATCCCGGATTTGGCCAGGTCACAGATCCACCTTCGCGCCTCCGTTCTGGGCGTATGATACGTCAATCGCTTCCTCTCGACGAGACAAGACGATTGGTACCGGTTTCAGGTTTCCCGAATCAGCCAATCCGGAGATATGGCTTCCGGAAATCCGGAAAATCCCGGATTTGCCCAGGTCACAGATCACCCGTCGCGCCTCCATTCTGGGCGGTGCGCGAAGCGCCGCGGATGCACGCTAACCGCGAAAAAAAAACAAGATAGAACCCGCCGATTCGAGGCGGTAATCCGCCGAGAATCGGCGGGTTCTATCTTGTTTTCTTGTGTAAAGTAATTTTGAGAAAAATGTGTGAGAAGAGATCGCTTTACCACAGGACCCTCGCAAGGCAATATCGCTGGTATATAATTTGATTTTTTGTTCCAGGATCTCGAAACGCAGCAATATGTCAATGACCGATATGTGAAAAATCCACATCTCAAAAAGCAGCTGGCACATTTCGGTCTCGACATAAACAAATTCGAGAAAACCGAGGAGCATAGAGACGTGCTCAACATGGAATACAATCAGTAATTATTTTCATTTAAATCAAACATACATCTTAAAAACAATACATTCCAGGACTGAATTCTTCGCTATCCAGGAACAAGGCACTGAGTTACAGGCCGTTTATGGACCTGGTTTCACAGGACTTATCAATCTAGGAAGTTCTTGCTACATCAATTCGGTATGACATTTATAAACTTGAATTTTTGATACCATAAATCGAAATGGGATTTTATTTTCCTTTCATTTAGCAGAATTTTTAGGTAAATTTATATAGCATACAGCAAAATAAAGTAATTAATTATTCGGTGCTACTAAAAGACCTTATAAGAATTTAAAATTTTGTAGGTATTTACAGGAAAATCTAAACTAATTCTTCCAAAATATTTTTACTTTCTAAATGACCAATTAAAGCAGAATTTACAATAAGTCAACTTTCTAAAGTCTCTCGAAGCAATAAATAGAACCAGAAAGCTAGAAAATTTTATGAACAACGTGACATGATGACACATGAATGAAACTACGCATGAATTATTTTCTCCTTACAGCTAATCCAAGTGTTGGGAACGGTCCCCGATTTTATGCAATATTGCGCCAATCAATCAAAAGAAGCCTTCAAGTTACTCGACCCAGTGCAAAGCTTCGACGACTTCACTTTCCAGCTCGTAAAGCTGATGTGTTGTCTCAACTCTACCGATTATTCACAGGTGATGGATGTTTGCGAAATTTTCAAAACCAAATTTCCATAACCGTTTGACAGATTTTAGACAGCTTCGGAATTGAATGGCATAAAACCTGTTCAGTTTCGCCGAGTGGCTGGCAAGGATCATCCTGAATTTTCGACTACAAAGCAACAAGATGTCGAACAGTACGCCAGGTAAAATGTTTCATATTACATTATATCTATTCTAACTTTTAGTAATACGTATTTTCTGTATCAAATAATTACATAGGTCAATATATATTGAGAAATAAGATAATTACTAGGGTTTGATCCCCCCCCCCGCCGGAGGCGGGGAACGGGGATCAGCATCGGCGGGGACGGGGATCCCCGGGGAAATACGGGGAGATGGGCTTTTTTCAATTTTTTCACATTTTTAGCCCATTTTTTCAAATTTTCTCCCTTATTTTGTCATTTTTCGGGTTTTAGCTCATTCATTTGCACTTTTTGGTTATTTTTTCATGTTTTTGTTCATTTTTTTCGCAATTTTGACAAATTTTTACTGTTTTTGTTCATTTTTTCGCAACTTTGACCAATTTTACTGTTTTTGTTCATTTTTTCCAATTTTCGGCCACTTTTTCATGGTTTTGTTCACTTTTTTCTAATTTAGACCATTTTCCACATTTTTCGTCATTTTTTCGAAAAATTATAGAGAAAAACCGCGACAAAAAAATGCGCCGCAGGCAAAATATTTTGAAAAATTGGCCTGTAATAAATTCTTTAAAAACTGACTGTTATAAATCACAGAAATCAATTATTACATTGAAACTTTTGACTATATTCCACAAATTTCCGGCCCAAAATTTACAATTTAATACAAAATTAGAGAAAAAATAGCGCCGCAGGCGAAAAATTTTCAAAATTAGACATGCTCAGAGGAAAATGACTCATTTTTATAACTAGTATGCAATCGCGATTTTATTGTGTTTTCATAATAAATTCTATTATTCTATTTCAATTCTTCTAGAAACATTCGTTTTAATGACGCCAGACAACGAAACAATATGTACTCTTTTGAATAGCTTTTCGAAGAAATATTCGAGCTGGGCACAGAAAGTACTATAAAAGATAGTGGGGTCTGGGGGCGACAGCCCCCAGACGGTGAAGAAAATTTGAGAATTGGGGTCAACTTTCTTTGAAAAATTTGAATATTCGTGGAAAATTTGCCAAATTTTTCGCCGGCCGCGCCCTATCGGGCGCGGCCGGATGCATTCTTAGGGGTGCTTGTCTGCCTTTCGGGTGCATTCTTAGGGGTGCTTGTCAATCCCCGTTTTTCCCCGTTCCCCGGGGAACGGGGATCCCCGTGGCAAACGGGGAACGGGGAAAAACGGGGACGGGGATCCCCGGGGAACGGGGATCCCCGCGGGGGGGATCACACCCTAATAATTACCATAAATTCCAAAATTTAGTATGCCGGAAATTGAACATTCAAATATGGTAACAAAATTTAATGCCAATATTGGAAGAAAAGTCTATGTTTCACTTTTAGCTATTTTATGACTGAATTTGTAGTAATTTATTTGAATAATACGGAATCACTTTCACTTTATTTTCAGACTATCAAAAATTAAAAAAATTGTTCATTAATTCAAAGAATGCGAAATTTCATAACTAATTTGCTGACATACTATTAAGTTAAATTTTTGTCACAATGGTTGATTCAATTATTATGTTGTCCGCTATTTATATTTCAATATTTAGACACATATTTGAGAAGATCGATGCGGTCGTTTTAAAAGTAGACGAGAATCCGGTGAACGCCCTCCGCTTCATTTTCCGGACGCGTTTCCAGGATGTAGCTTCTCAACACGTACGGTATCGGGAACATCGTGACTGCATCCTTCCCGTCACTATCCCGATCGATTTCGCAGAACAGGTATTCATTCATCCGAACTTATAAATATCTAATATTGAATGTCGGATTACTAGCACACTCAAACTTTTTCTTTGAACACAATACCTAATTAAGAAATATTTATACGATATCTAAAGGATATCCTGAATTTTTCTATTGTTTTTTTAGGTAATCTTTGCTCGTTAAATATTTCAAATTTCAGTCAGCAACAGATGCGGAACGCAAGGATATAAATTTGGAACAGTGTCTTATGGCAACATTTGCCGATGGTTTTATCGACGGATATGAATCGCCGATCACGCACGAGCGCAAGGGGGCACTAGAGACGATAAGGATGGGATCTTTTCCGGATTACCTGTTGGTACAGCTGAAGGTATGGTTTGTATTACGTTTTATGGACATACAATTAGCTTGATGTTTCAGAGATTCACCTACACCAATGAGGGAACTCAACAGAAGATGATGGTAAGTACTGTTTTCATTGGTTCATATATTTTGCGAACAAATTTTGATATTTTATGAACTAAAGCAGCACAAACTTTGTGCATTTTTGTCTTTTACCTTTAGAGCTGAATTAATTGAAAGTCACATGTGTATTGTGCCATATTATCAATAGAAAATTTAGTTCCGAAATATTTTACCTATCTGTTTTTAGTGTAAATTCATATAGTAAGACAAGGAAAATGAAAGGAGGTGATTTTTCATAAATGAAGTTTATCTAGCCGTTTCGACCCTGATCCTAGACGACTAGACCAAGTATACAAATAAGCAAATATAATTTTCTGATTTCACTGGGATTTGAATTTTTCACGCAAATAATATCTCCAAAATCTTGGAGAAATGGATGAGTTCTAAAATATATACTTTCAGGTTGATGTGAATAACGTAGACGAGATCGATTTAAGTGCTTATTTGTCCCACGGGTTGCAACCTGGAGAACAACCGTTGCCGGGAGAACAAACCTCCGTGGACGATAATCTTGTCGCCCAAGTAAATTATATTAATTTTCTTTTCGAACAGTAAATAATGTTTTCTGAATTTTTCTTAGGTAATGGAAATGGGATTTGATTTGAATGCCGCCAAACAGGCCGTTTGTAAGACTAAAAACGCTGGTGCTGAAGTAGCGGTAAATTGGCTCATGGATCATCTCGATGAGATTCAACCGGAAGCTGCTCCTGGAGCCGCAGGTCAGTTTTATTTCGCAATGAATTCTCAATAATATTCCAAATAAACTTTAGAACCTTCCCAACTGCCAGTGCGCGAAGGAAATGGCTCGTACGAGTTACAAGCGTTTATATCGCACATTGGATCAAAACCGGATTCTGGACACTATGTTGTAAGTTTTGATAAGCTGGCAATAGTTTAGGAAATAGAGTAATTTTCGCATTTTAACTTAGCGGCGGTACAGAAAGTTTACATGGAAGCAAGCAAAATGACTCTCGGAAAATCGTATTCCGACTTCTTTTCTTAGGAAATGAGATGATTTTCTTTGAAAAGTCGTGAGTCGCAACTTTTTTCGTTCTATCCTAACCGAAAAAGAGAAATATCTCTAAAATATGAATAAATCAACTGGTTATTATTATCATTATTTATATAGTTTATATTTAGGCTCATATCAAAAAGGGCGATTCCTGGTAATATTTTTATTATATTTTAATCAATGGTGATTTGAAAACGGTTTATTTTCAGGTATATTTTCAATGACGAGAAGGTCGCTGTGTCGCAAAACCCGCCGAAAGCCATGGGATACATCTACCTGTACAAGCGCAAATAATTTTTTATTTGCTTTGACTAAAACTGTTTTGCTGTGTTAGCAAATAAATAATTCGTTATCAAACTTGTTGTAATATTAAAAAACGAAAATTTCAAGACAGCAGGTTCAGAATATGACTTACTAACTTCCATAAATGACCTATAATAATTCCATTAAATGAAGTCTAGTAAGGGATTGAGAAAAAAGAGTGAACAAATCATAAAAGTAAGATTTTTTAGCAATGATCTGTTATAATCTCGCATGATTTTATGAAAATCTGGCCCAATTTTGACGCCATAATTGTGATTATCAAAATATTTTGAGCTTTCAGAAAATTTCCAAGGAACATGTCACAAAACGGATTCCTGTGCTGTAGTTGACAAAACTTACCATTGCTGGCATCAACATATGAACAATTGCATTTACGTTATTTTTGCTCGACAAGGAGACAGTTTGTCCATTTCATCAAAAACCTAAATAAATTATGACCTCATTATATATCCTATGCATACGTATACATATGTGACGATTTTGTGGCAAAAAATTCGAAAACAACAGACTGCTTTGATTCAGCATTCAAGGAATGGCTTTATTTTCGAACAATTTGCCATCATCGCTTGTCCTCAAATCCAAGCTTGGATTTAATTTGTTGGGAGTTAAGAAGAATCCAAGAAGCCTTATTTTCTTAATTACAGACTCCGCTCTCAGCCAAAGATGCTCCTTCCCGCCTTACCTTCGATGATCGCTGGGCCGGGATTAAGTCGAGTCCCAGAACTTGGGCGCGAGTCCGCAATATGAATGTGGGTACTGTAGATGTCATTTCTCCTGTCTTCCGTGCTGTCTTCTTAAAAATTTCTTACGCACTTTCTTCTAGCTGCAGAAAATTCTGCGAATTAAGCCAAAGAAACCCACCAAAAGTTTTTCTACACCCGATCGTTCTCAATTTTAAAGGATCTGAAATAGAGATTTTGACAGTTACTAGACATGGCTTCCGCGACCTCAACAGGTAGCAATGGCCCACAGCTTTCGTCCTATTCGGCAATTTGTCCCTACTCGACTACGTCATTCATTCAAGGACAGGTGGTCACTGCAAAATTCCTTTCCGTGCACCACAATGTATTACCGGAAGGACAAATTCCGACAGCGCCAGCCGTGCACTCTGCCACACCGCATTGTCCGAACATGAACTCAAACTCGGCACATCCCGATCCGTCGGATTTCTACTACTCGTCGACAAACATTAACCCACAAAACTTTTTTGCTCCCTTCGATGCAAATGGACACCACATGACAGGTACGGGATCGAGACAGATAATTGAATACTCTGTTCCAAACACACATTGTGATTTCGGGTCTTCGCAAATCTTTCAAAATAGTACTAAAATTAATCAACGATTAGTCTCGCCTCAGGTATAATATTGTAGGGAAAAAATGGTATATCTTTTGAAAAATTCTGGTTTCTTTTGTTTTTATTGATTTATTACAGAAACGCGCCAAAACATAAAAAAAAGACTTTTAAAACAATCTAGTATCGTAGTGTTCCTTGGAACTGATCCTTGCAAAAATCCTCTAAGAATAAATTAAATTTTACAATTTATGGATTTAAATGCCAATGAAGCGATAATTTACAGATTTGAATAACCTTGAAAACTCGACTCTCAAAAAGTTTCAAAAACATGTTTTAGCACCAATTTTCGCTTGTAACCTAAGTATTCAATTTAGGTTTGGACATGCACCAATATCCACCTTACTATCCCGGGTCTGCGCACCATGAGCACTTTCTCCATAGTACACCTGAGATTTACACCACATTGAAACTGGGCACCTTCGGTGATGGATTTAACGCGGATTTGGATATGCCTCAGGCTCATTTGGACAGTTATTGGGCTTACCGACAACATCAAAATCAAAGGCCAATCCCGCCAAGACATCACATTTCAACGGGACACACTACAGACATGAGTCAAAATTCGTCGGGATCCGGCATTAAAAAGCATAGTAAATTTGAGTTTGGGTCAAGTCCGTCCATGATTTGTCCTCAGGCAACGGCCGACCCAGTAGTAACAGGTTCGCCGCTCTTGCTGGTAAACAAGCGAGACATTGGTTCGGATGTAAAAGAATTCGGTGAAATCAAAGGAGAGGAGCCGGTGGAGGATCAGAAAAGAAAATCTAGCAAGGTGTTCTCCTGCGGATCGTGTGGGAAGGAATATTGCAGGAAAAGCACGCTGAAGGCTCACATGAAACATCATGCCGGTCCAAAGGCATTTGTTTGTCAGGTTTGAATTTTTCGATTAGTCGAGAACAAATTTATAGGGTAAAATTTCACAACCTGTGCGGAATTCGAGATTAAGAAAGTGAATTTTGGTAAGAACGATACTTTTGGAAAAACCATTTTAGAAAGTTAATGCTTAAAATTCAAAAACTTAATAGTAAACCCTCTATTCCCATGAACACTTGGCTGGAGTTGTTAATCTGATATTCTACTTCAGTTAAAAAGTTTATTAAGCTCGAATGAAAATACAAAAGTCTGATACTGTCTGAGTTCCATTAATACAGTACACTTCATAATTGCAGTATTGTAAATTTACCGAAGAAAACTATTTGTCAAAGTTTTTGAGTTACCAAGTAAAATTATAACACTGAAGATTCAAAGAAGAGCTTGAATATTTAGATAGCTGATGAAATTTAATGCAAATAGCAAAGAGATGAATGTGAAATATTGCGGGCTGAAACACTTTTAAATGAATATTGGCGATTTCACTTAGTGGTTTCTGAAGCCTTTTGATCGAGTAAAAGGAAGAAACCTTTATTCTTTTAATATGCGCTTGCAGTATTTCATTTTGACGACTGCTGACAGTTTTGCTACTTATAACTTTCCGAGATTCAAATGGGATTCTTTTATATCTCCTAAAGCAATCTGAGAGTCACAAAAGCGCGTTTGTTCATTTTGACAGGTCTTAGAAAATCAGAATACCTAGCCATTACTGTTTTTACCTTAAATACAGGTGTTGGCACAGATATCCGTGAATACGGTCAATATCCAGATACAAAATCTATTAAGACGTGCAATTTTCCAATTCCCATTCTTGGGATTATCTTCGTTTACCTATTAATTGTTGGGTTGACAAATGATGAGCTATAATCGGTCAACAGTTGGATTAAATGAGGTCAATTGTGGCGTTTGTGTAAATTAGTTTCGTATTTGCGTAAATGAAAAATGTGTTTGTCTTTGAATTTAGCCTGTTTAAAATTTAGTTCCATTTCTTGGACATATTTTCACTTAAATATATGAAAAACCCATTACGATTTTACGAATATTAAGTATGATTTCCGGTAACATTCACGAAAAGATTGAAAAAAATTTGGGAATATCCACCCCTGTATTTTGACCTTCAATCTTCCCGTTTATTTACAGTAGTATTTTTATGCTTCGCACTACGTTATTCCTTATATTTATGAAATTTGTTATTAATTACTTATAACCAAATATTCATATATTTTTAGATCTGCAAAAAGTGTTTCTCACAAGCTGCCAATTTAACGGTATTTCATCTTCCTCATAATCAATATTTCCGATTCAATATTCAGGCACACAAACGAGTGCATACCGGTGAGAAACCATTTTCATGCAGCATTTGCTCGCGTCCCTTTTCCCAATCGTCGTCTTTGGTGACTCACAAACGAACTCACACCGGCGAGCGGCCCTACCCTTGCAATCACTGTGACAAGGCATTTACAGACAGCTCCACTCTTACCAAACATCTCAGAACCCATACAGGTTAGAAGAATAAATTCTACATCACAAATTTACCAAATGATGCCCATAAAGTCTTTGAGATAACTAAAGAAATAATTTAATCAGCTAGAGCACAGGAATTTGTCCTAAAATGATTAAAGTGCTGAACTATCTTGCCTTCAAGTGTCAAAACTGTACTTGAAAAACATTATAACAGAATTTGCAAATTTCTGCAAAAAGTCGCAAAAATGGGGAGCACCTTCAGCATTTCATCGAAGGACGAAACAGTTGGTCTCTGAGACCTAACCGAACCACCTAGGCTATGGTCTGTTTCTATATTTAATCAATTGCGCGCCTGCTTGCTTATATCACACCATTTGAGCTTACATCCCTAGAGTGAGGTTATGCCCACAACTCTGTGCCCAGGCTCCGGCACTGTCCGTCCTTCTCCATGCCACTCCAGCGATATTTAAAAGAACTATCTATTTATATGAATATCTTAGTTACCATATAAATAGTATGATAGGTTTCAGTGAAAAACAGAAAGTCAGAGATACGAAAGAGAGAGCGATATGGCAAACTTGTAATCTTACTAATTTCACTTTATGAACACAGTGAACAGGCTGTGTGTATTTAGTGAAACTTTCGAGCGCCATAAACAAAATAACATTATTGTCAAAAATGGGGACCTTCAGCAATTTACAAAAAACCACGTGAGCCAACGTGTTTCTATATCGGAATTCCATGCTAATTCATATTACACAATGCGTGATTGGGATGTATCGTAATATTTTATGGTGATCCGAAATTGCTATTAAATTAAAAATATTCGTAAAGCATTATCTACCCGAAAAATATCAAAAGTGTGCAATTGCAAAAATATCGTTATTCAAAACTGCGACTTGGTAAATCCCCGTAAATGACAAAATCAGTGCATTTTCCGTTTTATGGATAATTTCACTCAGAAAAGTGTATTCATTACCGATGTCAATGTTGAACCAAAAATTGGCCATGTTGCTACATTTTTGTTAACACCATGGTTAAATTTTCCAATACGAGAAAGCCTCATTAATCATTATCGTCAAATTGACCTCATTCGTTTAATTTGGGCAGTATTGAATTTTTTACAAATTTCTTTGCATTAGTGAATCTATTGTTTCAGGACAAAAGCCGTATTCCTGTCACCTATGCTTGATGCGATTTTCCCAATCCGGCAATCTGCATCGTCATATGAAGACGCATGTTGGAGAAACTGACGATAAATAAATCTGAATTTAAGCTCATTTAATCTGAGTGAAGAATAGTCTTCCACCACTATGACTCTGTGTATTAAGTTTTTCTTTTTAAGTAATGATACAAAATAATTCAACGTGTTTGTACTTTTAACGCTATCTGTTTCTAGTTCTATACATTGCAATAAATGTTTTCATAAATGTGCATAAATTTACACAATTACTAGTCAACATTACTTTATTTTCTTCGGTACAAACACAATTCAACTTGCAGTGATGAATAAATGAGATCTTGAATCAGCATAAATGGCAAAAGACGACATTTTTGAAGGACATGAGAAAATATTTTGCGATAACATATTCCAAAAACCATATACCAAAAACATATAAGGTCAATAAAAATAGAAATACACCAGCTAGCCAATTAGAACATAAATTTTCTCATCTGGTCCCAATTTCGACCGTTTTTCCTTAAAAATGATCCAGTATTTGCTTGAAAACCATAATTTAGAAAGCGACTGATGAAATTATGGTAACGGTAACAACATAAATAATTAAATACGAGCGAAGTAAGGCAAAATTCTAAACCACGTTTCTTCGCAAATTCCTTCGATCTGAGCGTTGAGTTCCCGTAGATCCTCATTGAAGCAAGCTGACTTTGCTTCGACGGTGATGCAACGCAGCGCCTTTTTCTGTCCTTCAATAGGCAATTCGAAGCTTGGGCTGAAGTTTGGAAAATATAGTCATTTACTTCGCGGTATGAATTTAACCTACTCCATTTCGATGCTTTCCAAAACCGGTGATATTTTATCGGAGGCGTTGAGAAATACGAACAGTTTATCGTTTGCGCATAAGGAATTGTTGCTCCACAAACTGCTTGTTGCTTTGTTGAGTGCGATTGATGAAAAGATTTTACGCTTTTCCCTAAAAGTTTATATTTACCGTAAATCCTCTAATAAGTCCCCCGGGGGACTTATTATTTCGGAAGCTCTAACACTGCTGCAGCAGACAGAATAGATATCTTTATGCGTTGAAGAGAAAATTGAATCAAATGCACAAAGCGTTGTTTGTTTGTTAAAAATAAATTTGCATTGTCTATTGTGCTCTTTCTGGTAAACACGACAGTCGTCGTGTTTACCACTTTGAAATGATGAAATAGTAAAGTCATTGTGTTAAATGTTTTGCAGACGAATGACGCTTTTCTGTCTTTTATGGACGGGTTTGTTGGAGCGGGCGCCGATTGTCATAAAGTTACAAGGCGCCAAAATGAGCGTTTGAATATTGAATTATTGTTTTGTGGGGAAAGAAGCGGTACGAAGGGGTTCGAGTCAATATGATGGAAACTCTCAATAGTAAATCGACCCCGCTGAATCCAAATCCGGAATCAGATTTAAACTTTGATCTTTGATTTTTTAACTTTTCCCTTTAAATTTCGAAAAAGCCAATTTTAAAGGGAAAAGTAAAAAATCAAAGATCAAATTTAAATCTGATTCCGGATTTGGATTCAGCGGGGTCGATTTACTATTGAGAGTTTCCATCATATTGACTCGAACCCCTTCGTACCGCTTCTTTCCCCACAAAACAATAATTCAATATTCAAACGCTCATTTTGGCGCCTTGTAACTTTATGACAATCGGCGCCCGCTCCAACAAACCCGTCCATACTACAGAGGGGGGATTTATTTGAGGGGGGACTTATTGGAGGATTTACGGTATATACAATTAGATTATCATAGGAGAAGTTTTGATAAATGTATATTTGGTAAATATCATGTTATTAAATTGTTAGGAAACACTAAGTTTTCTCATGTAAATTATTGCCCGTAAGTTCTTTTGTCGTCTAGAATTAGGGTCGAAACGACAAATACATCATAATTTTTACAAATTTCATTTCTTACAATCAAAATTTTACCTCATCTATTTACTAGGTATATCCAAAAAGTTCTAAAACACAAAAACTATTAATACTATCCGTTATGAGAGAGATATCAAGTAAAACCAACACTAATAATAATATGTTCGCTTTAAAACTATCTTCGGCGATTTTTGGTTCTCTTTGATATTAGGTAGAATTTGGACAAACTGGAAGTTAAAATTTTTCGCAAATATTGAGAAAGTTTAACTAAATATATATGAATGTTTTATTTAAATAACGTTCATTTCTCGAAAATGGGTTATTTGAAGTGCCGTTAGCTTTCGTTTTCATCTTTAGTAACTAATTCATGATATTCAGAAATTTATTCTATATTAAAAATGATTCACCTGCTCGATAAGCTGTTACAGTGGTCCCCGCATCCAGCCTCGTCTGAATTTGAGTGCTTCTCACATGACATTGTGGGTATCCTGTATACTTCTTTGGGCAAATATGGCGTGCTCCCGAGTAAGAATACAATTTCTCGAATTAAACCCGTATTCGCTGAGCAAAATGTCCCTCTGAGTGCTTCTTTTATCTGAGATAGAACAATTTAAGTACTCCTGTGATAGTTAGAAAGCGGAATTTTCTACATTGTCAGGATGATCGTCTCAAATAGTTCTTAGAATTAGTTTCAATTTCATAACAAGCAAGGTGCAGGAATTGCGCAAAATCCGATAAAGCGGCTATTAGTGGCGATTTGAAGTGAATGGATTTAATTAAGTCAATGTAAAGTGATTGCCGCTGACAAAAATTTAGTAATTTTGAAACTACTGTTTCAAAACACACACATTTTACCTGCAAATAACCAAATAACATGCTGACGAGGATATTTCGATATCCCTTTTTATGTGCCTAGATTATGGTGAACTTCCAAAATAGAATTTTCATATTTTTTTGTTAAATTTCTATACAGATTTATGGGATTAAGCTTTCGACCATCTTTCTTAAACACGATGAATAATGATAATTCTATGATAAACCTGTTCATATGTTGTTCTAAAACTCTGTGATTTCTGATCCTGAACTTCCAGTAGATATTGCACAGGTTCCGGTATGATCTTTCGTTGATAGAGCAGTACTTGCAACACAATATCGATCAATTGACTTTGACTGTGGATGCAAAGACATCGGTCTAACCCAACGTCTAATTTCATATTTATATCTAAACAAATCAGAACAAAATTCATATTACACGGATCGTTACAGGGACTTAATTGCGTTTCATCAGTTTTTCATGAGTTTAATACTTTAACGAAATATATTCAACTTTTATTCATCATCATTTAACATATATTGTGCTGTTCAATTTTCATTTACGAGATTTTATGGCAAAATGTCAAACACAAATTTTGGCTGTTTATGAAGAAATACCGAAAATGGAACGTTTCAATTTCTTTAGTACTTTAGCCAAACCCGACAAAATATAGTCCAAAATCTGCATTTTGCACAAAACGTCGCAAATGTAAAATTACATGGACATATAACAATAACAAAAAGTAAAGCAATCATTTTGATCTTTTTAATTTATCAATAAATGCTTCCATTTCCTTCAACTTCCTCCGGCTGGCTTCCGCTGTCTCTTCGGCATTCGTCGAAATTCGCCGTTTCTTTGAAACATCCCCGTTGCCGCTTTTTCGACTGTCATCGCCGTCGTCCTCTAGATCAATAACGTCAATCGAATCGATTCTCCTGGTCACACGCCGAACTGCGTCAATGCACCGGCTGTCCGTTGGAACCAATTTCAGTGCATTGTCGTACTTTTCTTTAGCATCCGGAAATTTTCTTTCTCGCTCCAGCCTAAATTAAAAATATGACCATTTATGATGCAAGTGTCAAAAAATGATCTTACTGTTTCCCGAAAGCAAGTGAGACTTCAATGAAATACCGAATGGCATTTTTGTGATGGGATTCGTGCTCCAGAGCTTTTTGGAAGTCGGATAAAGCGGCAGTAAAGTTGCTGTCTCCAGCACATCTGAAAATAAAAGGACTTCGACTGGAAAATGAATTGGGCACATAATTGGTCGCCTAATTTTCTGAATTATAGTTCTTAAAAACGAAAAATATGTCCCAAGTTATGAATATTAATTATGTATCAATAATACATTCATTTTTCGCGTATACTGGAATTATTACAAATTAATCTGAATCAGATTAAAGTTGACTAAAAATTAAACATTTTGATAAAAGTTGAAAATCATGATAGCTTATAAAGTTTAAAGAAAAACAATTAATTTCAGTTAATAAGTCCCAATCAGAATTGAAATTTCCGAAAATCCAGGCATTCTTTTAAAACCAGCACACTCTGGAAGTCATATTCGAGATTAGGATGCGATAAGAATCCATTGTGAAAATAAATGTCCGTTTTGGGATATTTGCATTGTTAAAATTAACTCCCATATCTTTAACTACACAATGACTTACGCTGCTCCTCTTCCCACATACGCATCAGCGCAACTTTCGTCGACGACCAAGGCCCTATTGAAACATTGGATGGCCTCGAAATATTTAGCTTCTCTCGTTAATTGCGCTCCTCGAGTGACATGAATCATTGCCAGTTTTCTGGTCTGATTCGTCCTCAATTCTACTGCAGTTTCCAAATTCCCGGAAAGCTTCTCCGCCAAGGAGTTCAGTGCAGTTCGAGTTGTGTCAATCCGCACGGAGATAGCTTCGCAGAGATTTGGATTCTTTCTCGTTACGTTTATTGTTTCGTTGCTGCTGTATGTGGATTCATCGAACATGTTCCTGAAGTTTCTGAGTTTTATATATGGCATTGAACTCAGAATATATACGAAAACCTTTCAGATTATTTGAGTATTGTTTGAGCTTATAATATGAGATTAAATATGGCATTGAGTTGAGATTGTTTTATCAACCTAAGAATAAGATTAAATAAAAAAGATTTCAGGAATTGGAACTCCTGAAATTCTACAACGTTCTTCCATTTTAGATCAATCTGATATGATATACTTTGTCACAAACAGAAATATTTGCTTTGCTATTATTACAGCTTCGTTGTAAAAAACAGAAAAATTCCCGTGTTTAAGTGAAATGAAAGCAATGCCTAAAACAATGTCGTGCTACTTTAATCCTTCCCTTAGTATGTCAGTATTGCCACTATCTTTTAAGCCGTAACTTTGGTTAAGCCGTAACCTAGACAGATTGTACCCTCTAGTGACATTCAATTCCGGGTTAGTTAAATTGATCTTACCTGCAATATGGAGGTAGATTTTTGGGTTGGAGAATTGCCTCAATAGGTCATAAGCGTAACACTGCAAATCTTTGAGAAAAACATACCTCATCTTCATCAACACTTAGTTGAATCTTTCCAAGACATTTATCCACCGAAATCACCAATGCGAAAAAAGATGAATTGTTAAGAACTGTCGACAAAGAAAGCAAAAGCAATTTTGAATCAAACAAACGTACCGGCAATGTAATCGTTGATACAGTAGTTTCGCCTTGACTTGTCATAATTCACAGTGCACTGAAAATAACGAATATTAACGTTCCTTATTTTACTATTATTTGAATAATCTTTTATCTATTATCAACATATGGATAATTTCGGCAACATATAGTTTCGCAGAAAAGGTAAATCGATGCACAGAAATCCGCACATGCTAATAATTTTTGATGTATTCACACACAGGATATTGGGCATAATTATATAATTTGCAGCTGCAAAAAATCGCTTTTATGGTTTGATCCCTAAAATTTTGACGCTCCCAATTTGCTTAATATGACCTGGTTTTTATTAGAAAGGTATAAATGCGCAGCAATTAAAATAGATCATTTGTCATGACGTTTCAACGTCGCCATTTAAGAAAGTGTGATGATTTCTTTGAGTCGCCATGTATGGAAACAAAATTTGACAAAATTGCGTACCTTTTCTGCGCGCATATATGGAAGCATAAATCTTCGGAAGTGACTTAGCATACAAACTAGCTCGACTTCTAGTACCACAATTCCAACCCGAAGAGCCCTGGTACATATTCTAGCTCCAACACAAATATCATCGAAGAATTTTGTTCTCAATTCCTGATCACTCAAATGCGGTGATAACAGCTCAAATGTGGGCACTGTCAAATGTGGTTGATAATAGGCTGAAGGTACGGGATTGGCAAAGGTGTCGGTGTCCACTTTGAAACTGCTTGGCTCAACTTCCACATCCACGCATTCATTTCGAAGTACCTTAGTTGGTCGGAAATTTGACCTTGATAGAATTTCACTCAGCGCAGTGTTTATGTCGCATTTCGAAGTCGATTGAAGCAATTCTTTGTCGGTCATTGCGGAATCTAATTGTATATTGTTCTTATCTGCATCACATAACTGAATATCAAATATATAATATGGTAAATGTCACCAATAACACCTTATGTCTTTTAAACCAATATTATTCGAAACGTGTTTATTATTCAGATCAAATACTGACAAACATAGGAAAGACATCGAAAATTTTAGAAAGACACAATAGTGAGCAGAAATGGCAAAAGTGAGCATATTATCCCTGAATGTTTGTGATTTAATGCACTTTTTGGTAATGGCTATGTAAGGCTAGTAGCAATTAACATCCATATAAGGTTACTGGACAAGATACTGTAACACAGATATAAAATGAAAACGTTAAAGCAGCTGTAAATCTCATTTCTCAATATACCTAATCGACACTATCAAGATTAAATTACTAGGCCGCGGAACAAAATATAATTGTGAAGCGTTTTTAACGCTATAGAGAGAATGATTGGAATAAGTATATTTTGATAAACGACAAACACTGCTTCGCCTATAATCTGAGTTAATGTTTGGGTCTAGCCATAAAGTTAGGGCTCGTCAATCAATAATTAAAATTCATATTTTATGACGCTACGTCATTCTCGAACACAGGTCGGCATCGTTCATTTCGGAAAATCACGTGAGCTTTTCGCAGCAGCATAGCTCCAAATTCCTCGATTTTTCGATGAGGCCAAACGGTGGGCAGCGATTTGAGATTGCCTCTCTGGATGTTGGTCAGATTCTCAATACCTGAGCAATGAGAATAGAAAATATTTTTAAATTTTCAACATACCAATTGCTTCAATCATAGCGCCTGAAAATTATTGAGTTGGGTTTTCAAGCATGTTAGATCATGATGTCATGCTCTAATTTATGTTATTTTAAACATTATCATTTTATTAGATAGAATTTCATCGAAACTAAGTAAAGTTCAAAAATGATAACTTTACTCGCGAATTTTCCGTATTCTAGAATAATTGTTCCTTTCCGATCAATACGATGTGGGAATATTTTCAGTCCAAAATAAACTATGACTGTAAATTTTCCTCAATGTGTAGTGAGCTTTATTTTGTTTAGCACATTTTTCTGAATGTTACTTTACTAAGAAGCCAGTGTGCGTGCGTGCGTCAGAAGCCTCACGGTTAGACCCCTTCCATGCTCATTTCCGGGCAAGTGATAGCTTAAAATGTTCGTACGGATGTGCTGATGCAGATTTTCAAAAAATTTAGACAAAATATAGACAAAATTTTTTAGACCATTTTTTAGACAAAATTTTTTTTTCGTCGCGAAACGCCGCGATAGCGGCGGTGCTTTTGCTAGCTAATAGGTTTCCCCATTTACACACTTTTACAAGCGCCGTAGGCGCTTGTAAAATCCAAATACAATGTGAGAGGGACACTTTGATTCTATGACATTTATAGTTTGGGCAATTCAACGCTTACCTTCACGGATAAATGATTCAGCCGAGTGAATGTTGTGCCACAAATGCAGTGAGATCACACCATCTCCGCGATCCCATAACTTAAGAATGCGCTTAAGTTTCGCAGTTGGCTATAATAAAATAGTTGAAGCAGAAAAGTCCTAGTTCCTAAAGTAAATGCATACCTCAAAATTCTTTTTTCCTACAAGTGAGCGACACTTATTTGCGTCTTTCAGATGCTGCAATGGTCTTGATCGCTTGCCTTTACCTACATAGAAAATCGCAGCAATAAAAGTGCGCAAATTGCAAGTCGCCGGATCCGGAATCATTGAAGGATCGATCAAAAGATAGCAGAAAAATGATACTTGGTTTTTTCCCATGGATTGAAGAAACTGGCTTCGAAGTTCTTGCTCCTGGAGTTCACCCATATTAATTGTGTCTTTGGTGCTGTTTTCATCATCCAATATTACTAGCCGAAGTGGAGCGCTGTATCCTTAAAATGAGAAAGAATTCACGCATTGCATTCAGGGCTTGAGATCATTATTAAGAAAAACTAGGACGATGCGAACTTCGGGTAAAATGGATTTGTAAAAATATTATTACAGAACTGATAAATATAAATCATGATTTTGACAAACAGTTTTTTATTTCTAGAAATCAACAATTTGAACTTTATCAAGCACTTTTACAAATTCTCCACTTTTTATATGTTCACATTTACAATTTTAATTAGCGCTTACTTTTGTCAGGGGATTCTTTTCCAGAACTTGCCATAATTTCCAAGCGAGCCAATTTGCGTTCATAGAGCCTTCGATTGTTGCCATCCAAAGGTCCGGCTGGACAATTTCTCGTCTTCAGCTTCTCCCGCAATGCGTTGATATTTAGCTTAGCGAATTGTTCCTGCAGCTCCAGTTCTTTCATATCTAGTTCTGCATCGTTTATCGGAAGTTCTTCCTCAGGGTCTTCAAGTGTGTTATCACGTGTTAAAAAAGGATTGTTATCGCTGAAAGATCCTGCTTCTGGAGAGCGGTTCTCCTCTGTTAATGCCGTTTGGTACGTTGAGGTAGAGGCATCACGTTTCTCGGGTCGCTGAGTCTAGAAAATACAAAGTCCATAAAATTCTTATATTTATCATAGTGCTTTTGTTTATCTGTAAAAGGTGTCACGTCGAAGAAAAAAAGAAACACTGTATTCCCTATAATTAATTCCCCACGCAATACCTATAGGATCTCTCCTGTTTAATTGCACAAATGCACACTTGGGTGAAGTCGCAATGGGAGGTAAGATAGATTCTCTTTTGTGCAATTAAGCATAAAAGAGTTCCTATAGATATTGCGGGAAGGGGCTTTAAATACAGAGAAAATGGTAATTGGAACTTGATAATAAAATGAGATAAAAGAGCCAAAGTAAAGCTGAAAAATTCCTCAAGTGACATCAGTTTTGTCATAACGTTTCATTACTATTTGATGTAAAACTAGTTACTGTTTAAAACATAATGTTTAAGTAAACAGGAAGTTTTTTACTAACTTTTCCTAAAAAACTTAAATATTATTGATAGGCATTTGAAAATACTTTAATATTTCCATAATAAATGTTTAAAATATTTGGGAAACAAGATGTAATATTGTTACCAAGCCTTTACTCTAAACTATTTCCATTCTTATATCAAGCACAGATATTAGAAATCTAACCTGAACATTTGATGGGTGATTGGAAATATCATGAATGAATGATGAAGACATTATTGGCAGAGCAGGTGCTGTTTTTAGTACAGTTGGACACGATCTTCTCATCATCGCAGATGTTTCTTTGATATCTTTGGACTGCTGAGAAGTGTTATTCGAAGAAACCCGTCCAAAGATAAACGCAAAAATTTTATCCAGATGTAAACGTTCGCGGAGTGATTTCTTCTTCAACTTCTTGAGGAACTTGCGACTTTTGCCGGTAGCCACATCGGCTGGACGCCTATTGTCAATGTCTACGCTTCGAATGTCAGCACCATAGTGTAAAAGCAACTGGCCTATAATATAAATTTCATATACATTTATCTCGAATAATATCTTAAGCAATCATTTTCATGCATCCCTTCAAACTGCTCATTATAAACAAAATGCTGGAAAGTTCTGGAATTTGATCTTGCCTTTATATACTGTAAATTAAAGACTAATAATTGCATTTCTAATAAAGCTACAATATAATTCTAAATAACTGAAAAATGCTTGCACATTGCAATGGAATATGAAATGTTTAGTAACATTTTTATCATAGACGATAAATTCAAATAACAAACACACAGAAAGCGAGATTGTCCCAAGCGGCAGCAATGTGAAGTGGTGATAAATTATCAACGGGTTCCCTCTCGTCCGCAACGTGCGAGCCACTGTCCAGCAAGGTCTTCGCTGCGTCCAATGCTTGGATAGATGTGCTTCCCGCCAAAAGGTGAAGAATGAATGGCTCCTTGGCAAAAATCATGGCCCTAAATCAGTTCAAATAAAAGCGTCGTTTCCTTATAAAGCGATAAAATTGCGAAATTGTAAATACAAATGAATTCAACATATTTACGCAACTGATAAGGGAAACAGTTAAAATGTATTTATTTGACATCTGCAAATAGAATAAGGTATCCAACAAGAATAACAATTTATAACATGCTTTCAACAAGACTGTCACGAAGTTTTGTGGAAATTGCTGAAGTCTCATTTCCTCCGAGCTTGAATATGGATTCCAAAACTGAGAGTTCCGCAGAAGTGGTGTCGAGCCCAGTGAAAGCTACCCAATCGTTCACGACCAGTCCTGCGCCCACGAGTTCTGAACCGCGATTCACAGTACCTGTAATAATATATTTGTTCGTTATTGTAAAGTCAAAAGTTCAACTTCAGATGATTTAGACCCTAAAATTTTGACCAGTAAAAGAAATCATAATTCTCTACAGGACAATATTTTTCGCATTTACCGTTATTTGATTATTTAAATTTAAAAACATATTCATCTTTCCAATATAACTGTCAAAACTGGCATTTTCCGAAAGTTTGTTGTTGTAAATCAAATAAGAAATGTTGTGGATCATTTGTATAACGCAATTAAACTTCAGTTATTAAGATTTTTATATCCTTACCTGCGATAACTGGAACTTGAATAAGGGAAGCCAATTCCTTTTGAATTTCAGGCGGCGTCTTTGCTGCGACCAACGCGCCATTTGAGGTAATTGCTGCGTATGAACCAATCTAAAATAACAGACATATTTATATTTTTATATTCTGAGAGTTAAATGTTCAGATGAATTTGTACGCCAATTCTATCAGAAATTATACCAAACATATATTGTTATAATGTATCTTTAGTATCTACGGTATAAATACTGAATATATAAGCTTTGCTTATTATTGGCATTTTCGGTATTGACTTTAAGCTACGGCAAAAATATATGACTAATAATCCATACTCCATAATAACTTTCTTTCTTAGAATGATAAGTGAATTACATAATAAAACAAACCAAAGCGTGTTCTCCCAGATTCAACCGAAACACTTCCACTTTCAGCACTTCGACAAGCGCTTCTTCGGTTTCCTTACTGATATCTGCGTGAACAACGGCAACATGGTCGTTACAGGCGATTACATTTCCCAACGCTGACAATCTAAAAGAAAATTATTGTTCTTGTATCATTGAACTTGTACTGGACATAAAGGCACAACAATAAATTACTGTCATGGATGAAACAACCCACAAAGTTATAGCAAATGGAAAATTATTTTAGAAACAATGGACATTCGCAATGAGAGAAAAGTGACTGAAAAAGCAGGTCTAGTCGTGTTACCAGAGCCGAAAACTGTCTGCACTTCCGCTTATTTAATCCGTATCAATTTATTTTGTTCTTCAGCTATCCGACATTCTCGAAAAGCTACCTAATATATTAATGCTATTCACTCTATATTATAGCAGATTATTACACATTCATTCATTTACCTTTCGTCAATGCGTTTTATTCTGACTGAGTCTGGCAGACTGTTACGGAGATGCTGCAGCTCCTGATCTGTGGTTGAATTCGGCACAAGAAGTCCGTGACGATTGCCCACAACAATTCTGCCAATGATTCTCGTGCCTGCGATGGAACAGTGAATAACTGGCATCGAGTCGACCAATTCGCCTTCCATAATACTTAAAACAATATTTACTTGGTATATATCACTAGATCGAGGTACGTATAAAATCGTTGCATTAAAATATTTGGCAGATTTTGCAAGTGCTTCAATAGTAAAGGTTATATTTTCTTTTGCTATTTATCATTTACTGCGAAAGTATAGCGTACAAACTCTAAAAAAAATCTGCCAAAAGCCATTTCGTTTAAGGTTTGTATGGATAGATGAAAAGTACCTGTAGAAATTCTCGGAAGCGCCAATTCCCACTAGACAATATGCGTTCGTCAGACAACAGAATACTCCGACATCATTGCAAGATTCAAACTGACAACGGAGAGCCATATTCAAGAAGTTCACAAATGTAGTATCGGGAGCGAAAGAGTCAATAAATTGAATGCGAAAATATATCCTGAAGATAATGGTTAAAATAATGAATTTTACAAGTTGAAAACTATCTAAAAAGAATGGATTCAATATAAATACCATAAATATCGTTGATAAAAATAATAACTTAGCAAGCTAGTTATTAATTTTTCGTTTACATTCTTAACTTCAAATAACAAACTCTTTAACTAAATAGGTTTTCTCTTGCGTGTAACAATGTAACTCAGGGGTGGTATAGACTCGCCTCCAAAAATAAGGACATTTGCCCCAAAAAGTAAGATTTCGGGGTCCAAAATAAGAACATTTTTATATTTTTTCAAACAATAGGGTCCCCCCTATGGTTTTTTAGCAAAAAAATTTTTAAAGAATTTTTTTGCCAAAAAACCATGTGGGGTACCGTATTGATTTTTTGACAAAAATTTTCAGAAAATTATTTTTCAAACCATAGGGTCCCCCCTATGGTTTTTTGGCAAAAATTTTTTCCAGAAAATTTTTTGCCATTTTTCCAAGTGCATTCTTAGGGGCCCATTTTTTCAAATTTTTAAAATTCGCGCCGAAACTATAATGCCAATATTTTTATTCTGCATGAACGAAAAAATAGCGACGAAAAAAATTTTTCAATTTTAGGCGGTATTCATAAAAATTTGCACTATTTTTTAAAATACTTTGAGGTAAAATGTCATCCAAATACCGCCGAGCGAAAATTTTTAGGAAAAGTTGCTTGTATTTCAAAAATTCCCGCATATTCAAACGCGCTTTGGTGCCATATTTCGGTAACTGAAACGAGAAAACTGTTACTATAGAACGAAATCCGCACGACAATAATATTAAATTAACAATCAATGAAGTAAAATAGCGCCGCAGGCGAAAACTTTTAGGAAAAGTTGCTTGTATTTCAAAAATTCCCATTTGGAAATGGATATTTCGTGAAAATAAGAACAAAATAAGAACATTGGCCAAAAATAAAAACAAATCTTAGAAATAAGGACATTTTATTTTTCTAAGATTTGGAGCCTCAAAATAAGAACAAATCTTATAAATAAGGACAGATCCCACCCCTGATGTAACTTCATTAGCGAACATGACAACTTATGAAGGTAATGGATTTTACTTCTATATTGCATAGTCATCAGTAATCAAAAGGTATTGGTGAATCGATGTAGCTAAGGAAGATCCCACGAAATGTGGAAAACTGGATAATGGAGAAATAGTACCCGAAATTCGTTCCTTCCTATTCCAAATAAACATTGAAATCAGGAGCTGTAAACTGAGAGAGAATTAAGGTGCAGCGATCATCTGTAGACATAGTGATATCACTTGGTTATCGCGATTACGAAATACAAACATTGAATGAAAGATCGCACGATAATAAAATTTTCGGGCCATAAATCGGTCGCTCATCTCACTCAAACAAGAATGCCATTTCATTCGGATTTGTTTTTTACAACATTTTTACGATGCAAATTATTTCTCAAAGGTTAAAATTGCCTTGGAAAGCATCAAATTCGGCATCTTTGAAAACACAGAAACATTTAAGTGCCGTTCGTTTTGGGACAAACAACCCCTTGCAAAATTCAAGCCGCAATTAAATTTGGCCTTCCGCTTTCCTTTCAAAGTCTCATATAGCCAAGTGTCTTTTAACGCGTCGTTCTGCTATAGCTTTTATTGTGAGTTTGTCTGAATGGAAAAGCCTTCTGGAAGCGGAGTTAATCACGAAAAAGCGTTAGATGACGCTAAGAAGGACTTACGGGAGTTTTGGCAACGACGGCACGTCGACATTCGTCACATGGCTAAGGTTTGTTTTCCTCTGTTTGGGGTTTTGTTTCAATAATTGGGCACTTTAGAGTTCTTTCCGTGAAGTTAATCGACACCAGGAATTGCCGTTGGCCAGGATCAAAAAGATAATGAAAATTGAGGAAGAAGTCAAGAAGCAGGTACGTAAATAAACATTGAACACCCAGTGTTGATTATATTTTACGACAATAGTTTTGAACATAATATTGCTCAGAAAATAATGCTAACATACGCAAAAACTGTATTGAAATTTCATTACTTATACAAGTCTTATGCCTTAACTTTCTTGGTAAAAATGGTCGTTTTTCTCTTATATAGTTAATTTAATTCAACATTTTTGTTTGAAAACTGAATTTTGCAATAATTTCATAAATATTTCAATTTGCTTCAAATTCAGTACCAAACTTTTATGGCCTCCGCAATTGGAGACATGAATTAAAATTAGCCTTATCATTAATGCAAAATAAATATTAACGATCTTTAAAAGTGTAAATAATCATCGGCGTAGTAACCTTATAAAGTGTTTATAGATGATAAGTGCTGAGGCGCCAATTTTGTTGGCAAAAGCTGCTGAACTGATCATCGAGGAACTCACCCTGAGGTCATGGATCCATACACAAGAAAACAAACGCAAAACCGTGCAGAAAAGTGATATTGCCATGGCCGTCAGCCGGTGCGAAATGTTCGACTTTCTAATAGGTAGTATGGTATTTGTATAGAAAAACAGGTAACAATCCAATTTAGATATCGTTCCACGTGAGGAAATAATGAACCAGAAATCTCGACAAACAAATGTAAGCATTTTCAAGTTTCAGTTTTCAGTTCATTTTGTGACAAGATTATTTTGAGACATCCATATATTATGCTAGCAAAAACGATTCTCACCTCCTCATTTTCCCATTTTTTGCAGGTTTTTGGTCCCACAGACCTCTCCTCACTATTTTAGGCACAAGTTTTTTAAAGCTCGTAAGTTTCCCAATAAGTTTTGGCGTTATTCCAAAGATATATAAGAGTAGATATTCTCTTTAAAAATTTCAAACGACATGTCTTCAAAATGCTAATAATTTATTCTAATTAGATGACATAATTTCAGCCAATGGAAGAAGGCGAAGGATATTTCGTGAGCCAACCCGACGTTCATCAGTCGCAGCAACCCTACCCTCAATTTGTTGTACAATATAACGGAACTGAGGGCGATTCCCAAAGTGCGACTGTGATGCAACTTGAAAATGGCCAAATCATTCAGGCAACTCCGATTGGGCCATCAATTCCACTCAGTTCTGCTCCTGGACAGCCAATCCAGTTGATAACTTCTCAGTCCGGGGAATTCATACTGAATTCCTCAACTTAACTTGTACAAAATGCTTGAACGTTTGCGCATAATCCTATTTATTTATCTTAACTTTACGCTTTTAAGCTTAATTGATGATTCTTGATTAACGTTATGAATGAAGCTTTTTATAGGTAATGTATTTAGAATAAAAATACTTGCCATGCTACTACAAAAGGGAGTGGCCGCCTTTTGGAAATACGAATATTTATTTTTTAAACTTCGCGGCATAGATTAGAAACTTGCAGAAAAACAGAGGTCTTAAAACTAATAAAAACTTAAGACGAGTTTCGAAAATTTTAAAACATGAAGCTGAAAAGTGGAAAAATTTAACTAAAGATATATTGGTTTTAAAAATTCAGACATATTGAAAGATTTTGATTTTTTATCGATTTCATATTGGCAAAGGAAATTCAATTTTTTACCTATATTTATCTACGGAAAGTATGCAACTCTCCGTTGTCCGCATTTAGGCTCAGCTTTTTCCTTATAAAGTTTTCTGCGGATTGTCACGCCGGATTTAATTTTGTAGTATTCTCTTAGAAAAATTTCGTTGATGCGGCAGTGAAATGGTACCAAAAAAATTAGCCCCGGAATGCTACTGCGTTTCTGGGTTACATTGTTCAAAGGTTATATCGTTGTATTTGCTCTATGGATTTGGCTTAATTAATAGGGCAAAGATTAAGCAAAGGCTTACAGAAGCTTTTACACGGGTGGATTAACAAGTGTCAAGGGCTCAGAAGTACCTGTACCCATTGTTTCAGTCTGTGGCGAGGACGTCTGTGTTTAATAACTACAACTATTATGGTCCCATAAAAACGCTCTTTACAATATATTAAGAGAGATTTGTACTAATGAATGCAACAATGCATTCAGCCACTTCATCCAATCATCATTTTGGCTCAAATTACTCTCGATCGCGAGCAACCACTGTGACATTTTGCGCGTAAGAAGAGTTACAGTATTCTCATTTTTAACTTACAAGATGGTTAGCGCTTTCCTGTTTCTGTGTGTTATGGCGATTTAGGCTTCATTATCCACCATGCTATTATCCAAGGCTAGAAAGTAAAAACTTGAAAAGCGTTTCAGTTTTAACTTATTTTGCACTTTTATACTCTAAAGAAATGCAAAATAAGGGCATAGTGATAATAATAATAAACAATAAAGTCATTCGCTTTTTGGTCACTCACTCCCAAAGTTTTTCTGCACTACACATTTTTCTGTGTTTATATTTTTGAGTATGTTTACAATTGGAGACCAGAGGGTCCAAAAAGTTGCCGCTTGATAAGTTTGTTGCCTTGACAGCTCAAAAGTGCTAATTTATCCTTTAAAAACTATTCTCTATGAATTTTCCATAAATTCATATGCAAGGAATCGGACATTGTGGATTTTTAGTTCAAAAGGCATATTTTGTTATTCAGTTTTGAATTCCTGACTTTCAGGAATAAAATTGTGAGTTTCGTTCAGTTTTTGTTGAAATTAGTGCTTCTTCTAGGCAAATAATTTTGTCAGTTATTAAGAAAAGACAATGGCAACAAATTATGAGATAGATTTCGTAGACACATTGACAACGAATAAAGCCTTGTTACATTTCCAAATAATTATGTCTATATATTTACAATAAAATATTAGATTAATGCAATATCAAATTCTCTCTTCATGATGGTTGTGGCGATTGGTGATCCCCGCGTTTTTCCTTCGTTCTTCGGTTTTGGAACCATACTTTCACCTAAAAAATTGTTTAGTTTATTGTACTAGTTTATTGCACTTGCTATAAACAATAAGTTTTGGTGTGATTTGCTTTTGTTCACAGCCGCAATTATTTTGTGAACGAGTATGAAGGAAGGACTAGTGGTGGGAGTAAACTCTGAGTTTTTTAGTTTAAAATGTCACCGAAATTCTCAAGCATGGCAGCGGACCGACCTTTTGCCCGGTCCGGTCCGGTCCGCTCGACCCCCCGGTCCGGTCCGGTCCGGTTTGGTCCGGTTCGGTTCGGTCCGGTCTCTAAAAGGTCAAAAATTTTTCGCGGCGCTACCTTCAGTAGCACCGAGATTTTTTTGCAATTTTTTTTTGTAAAGGTGTTTTTAGGATATTTCGATGCGCTGATTACGAATCTGCAACCATTTTTTCCGTATCGCATCAAGAATTTTAATTTTTGGTCTAAAATTTTGGCCAAAATTTCGCGAAAATTGGTCAATATTTTGTGAAATTTTGACCAAAATTTGCATTTTTTACTATTTCACTAATTGCAGATTTGTGATTAGTGCATCGAAGTAACCCCAAAAACACTTAGACGCAGAAAATATTTGCGACTTAGAAATGGCCGAAACCGAGACCGAGTTTTATAGGAGAAAAAAACATACAAACAGCAAAAAAGCGCCGCAGGCGAATATTTTGGAAAAATAGCAATGTACAATAGAAAATTGAAGGAAAAATAGCGCCGCAGGCAAAATTTTTTATAAAAATTGAATTGTTTGCCAAAAACTTACATTGAAAATTTTTAATATTTCAAAAATTTTAAAATTTTTTGCCGCCGAAGGCATTCTTAGGGGTGCTTGTCCAGTTTTGGTCGGTCCGGTTTGGTCGGCCGGACCGGCCACCCCCCGGTCCGGTCCGGTGCCCGGTCCGGTCCGGTTGCCATGCTTGGAAATTCTGTCATCAGAATATTAGGCAACGTTCAAAAACAATATTCATTTGAAACGATTTTCTGTCTAAGTTTGTTTTGCTATGTAAATATTTTTCCATAATAACATTAATACTTTCATAACCACCGGACAAAGCCTCGTGGATTGAAACAAAATTTTTGATGCACTTCCGTACACAAATGGGAGTTGAAAGGGCCAATTAGCGGTGGGTTTAGCCAAAGGTGTTCTATTACAATTCCTCTTTGGAGGCTCTTTGAAGGGATATAGAGGTGAATGAAGAACAAATAATCTCTCGTTTAGGTAAATAAATACCCCATTATTTAATAAACACGAGTCCGCCACCGGTGTATAATTCAAGCTCAAGCCAATTATACGGATTTATTTAATGTTATGGGTCCATATGGCCATTTCAACCCAAATCATATGGCATTTGCAATAAGGCGGTATCAATTTCTGAAATTTGGGAGGCCTAAAGGAGGCGCGCGTATATTTCCGAAATTTCATGCGATGAAAATACATCCCATTAGGCAAAGGATAATGTATTCGTCTGATCAAATGAACAAGTTCAGGAAAATTTCAATAGACTGAATACATACAGGCAGGTTTACATAGGTTTGCATTGCTTTGGTTTACATTTTCAAACATCGAAAATAATAATTGAAATTCTCTATTTACAATTTTCTGGATCCAAATGAGACGAAAACAAGTTAGTCAAAGTACTTTTTTGTATATTAGGTCTAGAAACAAAGGAAAATTACTTAAGATTTAAATCATCTTTAGGCATAATTTTGTACTGATCGTAAAAGTTTTCAAATTTTTCAATAATAAATTTTAATACATTTAAAATCTACCTGAGTTTCGCTCAAAAGTAGTTTCCTGGCTAACTGTTTGCGTTCGCTTCCAATTACATAATGATTATTCCGGAAAGCCTAAAACTTCTATAGCATTATAACATTATACTTTTGAGAAAATCGAAAATAACCTTTTCCAAATGAATGAGCTGTGAAGGCGAAAAAGCCGTGCGAATCCTCTTAGTTTTCTGCATTTGTTGAAAGAAGAAGCCATTACAAATCGAAGTTCCTAAAAATTGATTATATTGACATAAATGGATGAAGGTAAACTGCTAAATTAAAAGGACATCGTCATCATAATTTACATGGCTGTTTTGATGATATAAAAGTGAAATACATTTTCCAATATGCAATAAACAACTTTTCAGATTCGGCAGGAAAGATTGTGAATATGTAACACTTAATTATTCCTGGAAAGGAATGAAGTTATCTTACCTGTTGACCTCTGATCTACAGCCGGGCTTGCAAGTGAATTCTGCAGGATTTCCATTAAAGTGTCTTGCTGTGACCATTCACTAGGTGACTTTGTCTGATCTGGAAATGATAAATCTGCCAAAGCGCTTTTTGAAGGTTGCTGTGTTGAGCTGTTTCGAATCATCTGGAAATGGAAACGGTTTAGGGGACAATAATTTAGACACAATGTTTGAAATAGAAGAAAATTACAAAGTACAAAATGACAAAAATTTTCCAAGAATTTTTTGGAAGAAATTGAACTTTATAGAGGCTAAGTGAAATATTGTTTTGAATATAAAGGAGATTTAAATAAGAAACTTCCGTTGTTAGAAAATGCACAAAGCTGACATTTTAAATAAAGAATACCAAAGAAATATTTGAATTCCGAAAAAGTTTAATGGTATCAGACCTGTATCTAGAGGTACTAGGGGCTTACAACCTC
This sequence comes from Ditylenchus destructor, assembly GCA_022814885.1. Lineage (NCBI taxonomy): Eukaryota > Metazoa > Nematoda > Chromadorea > Rhabditida > Anguinidae > Ditylenchus > Ditylenchus destructor. Next base: position 556,931 of record JAKKPZ010000014.1, read on the forward strand.
CGCCCCCGCGAAATTCGGAAGGTCCGAAAAAACCATAATGTCCTCTTATGGTTTTTAAAATTTTCGAGAAAATTTTTAAAACGCATCTTTAAAGATTCACTTTTTCTACCTCTCAACCCTATGAAAACTGTCAACCATCTCCCCAGGAATTTTTTTCTGGCTACGGGCCTGGATAGTATTTGTCGTGATTAGAAAAAGAAATTAGATAAGTGTATCACCTGCATGTGGGGGAATATGACATCAAAGAACGAGAGTGTCTGCCTGATGGGCATGGTTGGACGAGATGTAGGCTGATCAATGTCTCCATTGCCATCCACGAGGCTGATTTCTTGATCATTTTTGTCTCCTTTGGTAATTTCTTTCAAATATGAATCCAAATTTGAACTATCTCCCACATCGACACCGCACGGAATTTCATTGAAATTAGCATTGCACAAAGCTGAATCGTCATTTCGCACCAGATTTTCGATGGAAAATTTTTGACTGGACGAAGCCTCAGACACCATTATTTCACAAAGTAGGACAATGTGGGTACTACCTGTGTAGAAGAGCTTAAGATATGGCTTTGAATACCTGTCTTTTCAACTCCCGGCTCGGTCCAATGGGATGGCGCATAGTCTGGTCGAGGGGCGGGACTTACCTTCCGACAGATTTGTTTTGCATTGTTTTGATACACCGCTTTGATGCATGCGGCTTATAATAAAGGCTTAAATTACATAATAATCAGGCGTATTAACATTACGATGTAACAAAATCCATGAAAATACGAAAAGTATAGAACATCCATTAGAGAGTGCGGTAAATCATTCCGCAAAATATTCACAGAAAATGCATAAAAGAAAAATTTAATTTAGCATAAAAATACAAAATGTTATAAGCCTATAAATTTTTTATAAGCTTTGAAGCTTATTAAACTTTCAAAACTTCGTGTGACATATAAACGTAAAACACTTCAATCATTTATTGACTTTTTGTAACTTATCCATCAAACATAAAACATTTTATCAGTTACCTTAAATAACTCCAAAAATTGTTAAATAGTTACACAAATGTTTCCTGAATTGTACTTCGGGAATACATTGAGGTTAGAAGAAGTGCGCTGCAGGGATGTGCGAGATTATGATTTTCCGGTGGAGATACGAGATAGAAGAGAATAAAAAAAATTGAGATTGAGATTTCGAGACTCGAGGTCCAAAAACCTCGAGATTTTTCGAGATTCAAGATACGAGACGGAGGAATATTTTCCCAAGGTAATTTTTCCAAATTTTTTTGGCATTTTTTTAATTTTCTGCCAATTTTTCACACGTTTTGGTTTGGAAATGGACAACAGACCCCAAATTTGTGACATCCAAAAATCTGTGACAAAGAAGAGCCCATTCTGTGACACGAATAAGCCTCACGTACAAAATTGGTTAACCAATTAAAAAAATAGTCTTACGGCTAGGAGTGTTAGCATTTTTGTCCTCAGCTTGATTCACTGCCTTTGCCCGCGTTCTCTAGTGTCACGGGAATCTGAAACTTCGACTTTCTTTGATCATAACAATTTTCGTGGCGGGACAGTGGGAAATTTAAAATTAGTGAACCTGTATAAACCACGCCAAAAGAGCAAATGCAACGTTCTATTCCAAGTATGGTTCCTTGGTCTGTATTGCTCTCGTTACAGCTTCTCGATTTTCGCAAGCAATCACGTGCAATGTCACTTGTTTTAAAGTCAGTAATTTTTGATATTAGTTATAAGTTTGATATAAGTTATAATTTCGATGACAAAACCAAACTTGTGCAATGTTCATTATCTATTATAGTATTAGGAATGGGTCGCATTTTTTCTGTGCACTCTAAATCGAGTTTTTAGAGCTTATAGAGCCTGTTTTTTTTCTTACGGACCATGTCGGCCATAAGGAAGATCTTGAACCACTTTTTAGACCGATTTGAGATCTAAATTTAGACGGAATTAGACAAAAGTGTATTTGTGAGGGCATTTTGAAAATTGGCCCGAAGCCCAATTTTCTCCGTCCGTCCCCCTTTTTTGAGGGACCGCGCAGGGTTTAAGACCAAAATTTAGACAAATATAGACAAAAGTGACTGCTCAGTGCATTTTTCTCCGTCAGTCCCCCTTTTTTTGACTACAATCTACAACTTTTTCTCCGTCCGTCCCCCTTTTGAGGTTATCCGCAGGGGTTATAGAATAAAATTTAGACAGAAAATAGACAAAAGTGTACTTTCCCCGTCCGTCCCCCTTTTTGACGGTCAAATCCCTAATTTTCTCCGTCCGTCCCCCCCTTTTTGAGGTTATCCGCAGGGGTTATAGACCAAAATTTGGACAAAAGTGTACTTTCCTCCGTCCGTCCCCCCTTTTTGACGGTCAAAACCCTAATTTTCTCCGTCCGTCCCCCCTTTTTGAGGTTATCCGCAGGGGTTATAGACCAAAATTTGGACAAAAGTGTACTTTCCCCGTCCGTCCCCCCTTTTTGACGGTCAAAACCCTAATTTTCTCCGTCCGTCCCCCTTTTTTTTGACTACAAACTACACATTTTTCTCCGTCCGTCCCCTTTTTTTGAGGATGCCGTTTTTAGGGTAACTTTTTGCGGAGAATCCGAATTTGATGCCAGAATTTAGCTAAAATTTATCTAATTTTAGACAAAATTTAGACCAAAATATAGACAAAAGTGTGTAAGCCGAAGGCCGCGACTGTCTACCGCACGCTAACCATTTTTATACTCCCGAACAAATAGAAGGCTGCGCCCCGCCGAGCGGCGCGAAGCGCCGCGAGGGCGGGCGCTGCCGAGCGCGGCCCGCAGGGCCGAGGTAAGGGGCGCTGGGCATAGTTTTGCAATAATTTGATGCTTTTCAGATAGTCAGATCCGCGGCGGTCGGATGGGCTATCCAGACTTTACGATAATTTGCAAACAACGCATTTACTTTTCGAATTTTAAGCTTTTTCCCACTAATGATATTTGTATGCATGTCAAGCTTCACAACAATCAGTTTTCACAGCCTTTTCTGACAGATTTTTTTGTTCTATGGCTAAGTTTTCTTTTGACAGCCATTGTTGAAGAGTCTGTTATTAAATTAAATGAAAAAATCTCTTTGTTGTCTAAGAAAACACAATTGATAGCAGACAACAGCTTTTCTTTTAATATAAAAAAGCGACTTAAAGATCTTTGCCGCAACAGAAATGCTATTTTTGATTAAAATTTTAATCCTTCAATAAAGTTGACTGTCGTTTATCTTAACTGACTTTATAAAATACTTCGTTTGGCATAAATTTTGCTCGTTATAATTTTGACGTCCTAATTTCCGCAAAATCCAAAGTGTTCTGAAGATATTTAATGAAGGATGTGGTTCAGTACTGCTTACCATTTTCATTTCCACAAACATTCGTTTCAATATGGTTTCGTTTCTGAGCAAATTTATTCCTTTCCTAACTGCTGTTCTGTCCATAACGCTTTTCACTCTTATAAAGATTCTTTTCACATTGTATCACAGCCATCTCTGGCGGTGGTCTTTTTTGTTAAGGTAATGACTCTGTATATATGAGTTAAGTATGATATAAAGATATTTATGATTAAAAAATCGATGTATAAGTTGATTCAATTTCTCTGTAAGCCGCAAATCGTGACTTAAGTTAGCTCATGACTCTACATGACTTAAGTCTGATATTGGTACGAAACCTTGGATTGTGGTCACCATTTTAAGCTCAAAATTGTTTCATTGCTCGCTCGACACGAGACATATATATGGGTGTGGTTCAGTATTGGTTCCCATTTAAAAATTGTGATCCTTAAATAAGTTTAGCAAAATATTGAAGAGTTTCACATGTAATGAGATCGTTTTCACATTCATCGCAGTTCACCATCCGTTACTCCTTCTTTTGCTTATTTTAGAAACTGGACTCAATTTATGACCAACATGACACAACTCTCTGTTACTATTATATATACGAGTGACAGGTAGAAAAACTGTGGAAATCATTATTTTGACAAAGCCATCATTTTTGGTAAGAAATACACAGTTATGTGCTTGTCGATTATATGTTGGCCATAATATCATCTGACTTGGGCCTGAGTGTTGTGGTAGAGACCAAGAGTCTGTTTAGAAACGAAAGGGTTATTCGTGTCACAGAAGTGATTCTTTTTGTCACAGATTTGGCATGTGGCGTTATGCAACAACCCTTAAAAGGTGCAACAACTCTTAGATATTTTAGGCTTAGGATTAGGCAAAGGCTTGGTTCTCCTTAAAAAAACGAATTTAGCCCCCTTATAGGGGTCAAATCCATAACTATTGTTTGAATTTGGCGGGCATTGTTTTAAATCTGTGACAAAAAATAAGCACTTCTGTGACTTCGAATTAAAAAACCAACCTGAACAACAATGTTTTTCGCTAGAAAATGCAGCTAGTTTTGAGCAAACTTTGATAATAATACTCCTGAGGTATGACGTTATTTGAAAGTTTCCAAAAACCCATCTGTAAGTTAATTTAGGAAGTATTCAAGTTTATGACCAACATACACAATCCTCTGTATACCATAGATCACGCGTTTTTAATTCCATAACTTATTTAAAATCAGCCTTAATTTTCATTACCATTGAATGATAAATAAATATATATATTTAAAACCGTCGAAATTCATCTATGGTAAAACGATCAGCGTCTAATTCTTGTCTAACTTTGGAATTTGTTTTCTCTTGGTTACTCTTGTCAATTTCTCTGAAAGATCCGGGATGACGGTTCATAATTTATGTCTATTCTCTGAAAAGATGACTGTGTCCAACGACATATCTTGCATATTATATTGGTTTGGCAAGAAAGTCTTTTCGGTTGATTTTAAGTCAATTTTTATTAATCTAAAGCAGTGATTTTTTTGAGTGTTACATACCGTTCGGTAGCACGTTCATTCCTCTTTCAAACCGTATATAGCATGCTTTACCATTACATGTAACTACTACTTTATGATAGTTCTAAGAAAGCACTTCCAAAAAATTAATTTTTGGTTATTTTTAGCAACTTTCATGGATAAACTTTTTTACCATTTGGTACTATTCAGAAAAGTGCAATTGCGGTATTTGTAGGCAAGGTCTAGCTCTACAACATACTTTTTACAGAATAACTTTTTCTTTGAAATTCTGCGAGATATGATCTCTTGAAGTAGGGACATAAACTGAAAAATTCGGAAAAATCGATATTTTCCATTTTTCGAGCGATGTCATTTCTTAAAATGGTCATATCTCTACAGCCATCAAACGAAAAAATGTTCTGTAAAGGTAACTATTAGAGAACAAGTTTCTCTACAATAGTGCACAATTGGAAATAGAATGCCTAAGATTTTTGCATGCAAAAGATATAAAAATACCTCGAAAATTGGTGACTTTGGAATGGCTCATGGAATCACAAATATCAAATATTTTTTGAGACGCAAAAATATAACTGAAGTACGGTTGCATGGAGAAAACCCTTGGCTATCAAATGATATATAACACTTATGAGCAAATCTTGCGTTACGTTAAAGAAAATTTATTTATTCCAAACCGAAAAGACTTTCTTGCCAAACCAATATTTATTTATTTACCTGAATCATAAGTGAGACATAGTTGCAAAAAGAGGCGGCATTAACATATGTCAGAAATATAAAAAATCAAAATATTACTGATTTTGGTGGATGACAAAATTGTCTTTTACAATATAATGTTCTGGTATTTCGATGAATTCGTTCTTATCAATCAGCAGTTATCCGTTTCGCACATAGAGAATTCAAACCTTATTTCCACAGATATCACAATTTTACGGATGTAATATACCCGGCCTCTTTTTATTTCTAACACTTTTTGAAATCTCCCTTGATTGTTATAATTCCCCTTAATAGAAACGAAGGACATTCTAAGCAAAATGACCCTTTTCTCCCACTTTTTCACTCTCCCGGACCTCAGGCTTGCGGGGTACCCAAATTTGGCCCTAAATTTTGGCTCTATAAAGTAAATCGACCTCGCTGATTCCGAATCCGGCGTCAGAATTTTTCGTAGATCCTTCTAGAATGTTCTAGAAGTTCACCAAAATCGAAAATCTCGACTTTTCCCGGGCATATCTCAGCGTGTTACGGGAGCTGAGAGCCCCCCCCCCTTTTTTTTCAGGGAAGGTAGCTCCCACTAAGGCCTGTCGATTCCCCCGGTTTTGGCGGGGCAGAGATGCGCAGGCCGAGGTAGGACCGATACACACAGACACAGATACACACAGACTCAGAGACACACAGACACCGATACACACAGACACCGATACTCCCAGGTAAACCTGGGATAGCCCGTATACTCCCAGGATAACCTGAGATAGCCCGTATACTCCCAGGTTAAGCTTCCTGGATATCCTTGCACACAGATGTAGACAGACACAGGTCCACACAGACCGAAAACCGAGTTTGGTCTAGAAGCAGGCTAAGCCGTGTCAGCGGCTTCAAGAACAATAACCGATTTCCAGAAAAACCCATACACCCCAAATCCACTCTTACCTACACGACTGCATAAGTGTCACATGTCCCAAAATTTTGTTCCTCTTTGTTACTCTTATCAATTTCTCTGCCAGTGAAAGATCCGGGATGACGGTTGGTGACGGGATGTTGCCAAACAACCACATATAGTAATCCGCCCACTTGGCTGGCTAGCTCACTGTCTTATTCCGTCACGGTCTCAAGACTACACCATTAGGTCAGAGTGCGAAAGAATTCCGCGTCGCCATGGCCGAGTGTAATGTATTGGGACATTGCAAAAATAACCGGACTGCCAAGTCAGACACAAGCAGCAAAATGGCGCGAAATTTGAAAATTATTTATTCAGAAGAGGGGTATAGAAGGGGGCTAGCGCAAATCTGATTTTGGTAACACCTTCTAGAATTCGCATCGGGGTTAGCAATATCAGATCTGGGGTTTACCCACGTGAAACGTGGGTAAACGGGCTGTGGCTGACTTGGCAGTCCGGTTAGTTTTGCAATGCCCCAATAGTTGGACTTAATAGTCGGCCAGGTTCGTCTTCCCTGCGGGTGAAATTATTATTAGACACTGGTATTTTTTGCACCCTCGCTTTTCAGAGGTCCTGAATCCGCGATTCCCCTCCTTGCTTACTCCTGAGCGGTTATGAATATGTATGAAACCATTGAAATTTCATCATCGATGAAACCAACAATCCATTTGATTCTTGTCTAGTTTGGGAATTTGGTTTCAATAAATTTTTATGCTTACTACTTTGGACTAAAATACTATCCTCCCCTACTAATCATTATAATTTCAGGCAACCCGGAAAGCTCGCTCCTTCTTCAAACTTACTAACACATGGCCAAAGCGAATCACGAGTGCGATTTGTGTCCGTATTCTAGTGCATCCAGAGCAAGTATCACTGTCCATATGCGGACTCACACTGGTGAGAAACCATTCAAGTGTGAACTGTGTTCTTACGCTAGCGTCCACAAAAATGTTCTGAAACAACATGTTCGTACTCACACTGGCGAGAAGCCGTATAAATGCACCATGTGTTCCTACGCTTGTGCTCAATCGGGTGCTCTAATAACGCATATACGAACGCACACTAAAGAAAAACCGTATACATGCACTACGTGCTCCTTCTCCAGCACTAATCAGAGCGCTCTAACCGACCATTTCCGCACTCATACCGGGGAGAAGCCCTTCAAATGCTCGATATGCTTCTACTCTAGCGCAAAAAGTTCTACTTTGAAAGCGCACATGCGCATTCATACCGGCGAAAAACCGTACAAGTGCACACTCTGTTCCTTCTCTACTGCTCGACATACTAGTCTCGTGATTCATTTGCGCATTCACACCGGTGAAAAGCCATTCAAGTGTCCTCAATGCTCTCATGCTTGCTCACAAAGAGGCCATTTGAAAAATCACATTCGCACTCATCATTCTTTGGACTAAAGTGACACAAAATAGATAAATCTTTATAATGTTAAAATTGAATCATTTGTATTTATGTTTTTTATTGTTACTAATGCCTCAATAATCTGTTTATATAGTATTTGGAATGGACATAAATTATGTTTCAGACGCTCTCAGTTAGACATAATTCCGCATTTATATCGATATGTGTAATATACGAATCGATAGTCAGTATCGAGTAGGGGTGAACGCTAAACAAATTAGAATCCTAGAATGTTCTAGAAGAGTTATGTTTTTCAAACATAAATGTATGTCACAGTAAAAATAGGCTTAAAATTCAACCTTATGAGCTCATATTTGGTACATGTAGTTAATCAAATATGCTGATAATTTCTGGACAAGTAGAATTTGAATACAACTTCTGTAAAAAACGATAAATCAATTTAACAGTCAATTTACAATGCATAAATCAATTTTACAATCGATTCACAATGCTTAAATCGATTGTAAAATCGTTTCCAGAATTGTAAATCGATTTATGCATGATGTTTATGCATGACACTATGGTAGAACCATTTCAAATTCTCAGATACTTTAATCCTCGGCACAAATAGAAAATTTGTGAAAAAAGCTCTTGACAATTTAAAAATCTTTCAATTACAGCCATTGTCTGGTTAAATACGATGATGTTGTTTACAATGCGTCAAAATTATTTGGAAAGTAGCGCGTTGGGACTCCCTATGGGAGACTGAAAAATTAGTTGTCTACATGCATACCTATATGTTCTACCTTCCCTCACATTTCAAGAGGGAAGATCGGGCGCTGGGCCGCCCGACCACAGGACTGGCTCGCCACCTGCAATGGCTCGCAAACTCAGTCAAATTTTGAAATGACAGACAAAAATAAGCACTGGATAGAATGCAAATTTGGGTAAATTTGGGTAAATTTAAGTATATTTAGGTAAATTTAGACCTCATATTCGGATTCCCCGGGAAAAGTTTCTCTAAATTAGGTACATTTAAAAAATAAGCACCCCTAAGAATGGCCTCCAAAAACGTGAAACGGACGGCGGACGGACGCTACTAACATACCGTATTCCCTGTAATTACTCCCCCGGGGGAGTAATTTTTCAAACACCAAATTTCGAAGCTACTCCAAATTTCGAAGTCATTTTTCTCCGATTTTTTGAAGGCGAGATATTTTTTAAACCAGCTAAACATACGTAACTCGATGAGATCTACACTAATATGCACTCAGTTTTGGTTAAAGTGTCAAGGGCTCCGAGCTGGGTCGAACCAGGGAGTGAAAACCCATACAGGGGGGGAGTAATTATAGGGAGGGGAGTAATTACAGGTATTACGGTACTATAAGCAGTGCCCTGCGGTGAGAATTTTTGAACCCCGGAGAATTTTCAAAAACAAAAGGGGGGACCCTTTTGTTTTTTGTGAATTTATTTTTGAGGCATTCTTAGGGGTGCTTGTTCCAAAAGCTGACCCCCGGGGAATTCCCCTATTTCCCCCTATGACCGCAGGGCCCTGACTATAAGGATGCTTTTCAACAATACAATAATTTTATGAGGAAACAACTATTTTTTGCTAAGTATTATGTTTGCCGCGTCATAAGTATCCATTTTATTGTTAACACGAGCATAGCCAATGGGGATATGATATTGTTGATTATTACAGTCAACCCTGACTTATCCTGCACCCCACTTATCCTGCACCCTGGTTTATCCTGCACTTTTTGGAACGGCAAGAAATGTATGGAAACTCTTATAAAAAACCTGAGTTATCCTGCACTTTTCTGAAAATTTTCTCCGACGGCCGCCAAATGGCGGCCGCCGGAGAAAATTCTTAGCAAAATTTCAAATATTTGGTCAATTTTTTGAAAAAATCACACTTTTTGACTTAAAAGTGGTATTTTTTCTTAAAAGGTAATAAATAACATCTAGGTGTAATTTTTTTCGCGGAATTCGAATTTATGGGTATTTTTCCGCTAAGTGGCAATTTTTTGGCAAAAATGTGACGTTTTTGGTAAAAAAGTAGTATTTTTCACTTAAAATTCGTAAAACAGCCAAAAAACACTTAAAAATAGATAAAAAAGGATAATTTGTTAGTTTTAGATTGAATAAAGTAATTTTTAAAATTCAGTATAACTTCAGTTATCCTGCACCCTATAGCCTTAAAGCAACAATATTTCTCAGTTATCCTGCACCCTCGTTTATCCTGCACCCTGACTTATCCTGCACCCTGAGGTCCGCCCCGTGGGGTGCAGGATAAGTCAGGGTTGACTGTAATGAGTAGGGCCAGGATTTTTAGGTCCCAAAAATCGCATTTTAGGATCCTAAAAAGGTCCCAAAAAAGGCCATTTTAGGTCCATCTAAAATGACCGAAATGGTCATTTTAGGATCGAATTACACCAAAGTTACTTTAAGACCGTAATTTTTGGAAATATACCAGGTGGCGACATAAATTGCTAACCCTATCTAATATCCTATTCTAGAGGGGGTTAGCAATATCAGATTTGAGCTAGCCCCCTTCTAAATGGGCTAAACTGAAATGGCGCGAATTTAAACGCACAAATATCATTCCGCGAATTTATGTCGCCACCTGGTATAGTATTTATAGAATAGCTATTAAAAATTTACACATTTTTAACCATGTTCACTTTAATTGGCGAAATTTTTCGAATATTCAGGTTCAAATTTGAATTTCAAGCACCCGAAGCCACGTTTTGCACTTACACATGCTTTCCCATAACGGAGAAAAGCCTCACAAATGCAAACATTGCGACTTCGCTAGCGTCAGCTCTGGAAACCTGATAATTCACATGCGCAAGCATACAGGTGAGAAACCGCACAAATGCAGTCAGTGCGACTACGCAAGTGCCACCAGCGGCAGTCTGAAATTGCACATGCTTACGCATACTGGAGAGAAGAGCAACGTTACCAGGTGTGTTGTAAACAATTTATAGTGTAGCATGGAGTTTTAATTTTTGTCGAAAACTGCAAATTTTGGCAAACAACCAACCGCTTTAAAAGTATTCTAAGAAATTACAAATTTACAAAAATGTACGTATAAATACGTGAAACTATCATAAACTAACTATAAACACATTCTTAATATAACACTGTTATGTGATAGTATTGACTAGGGGAGCGCCACAGCAGCTACGCCGCTCAGTATGCCCTTTATAAATCCAGGAATTCCAGGATTTCGCGCACCTGTATCTTTGCGAGCCGTGCCGGGATCGGGCTGATTATGGTACCAATCGTCTTCCCTTGAGCTGGGGAGCATTTTGAGCTATCACTCGGCCCGATCCCAGCCCGGCTAAGAAAGTTGCCAGGTGGCCAAAATCCAGGAATTCCAGGATTTCGCGCACCTGTATCTTTGCGAGCCGTGCCGGGATCGGGCTGATTATGGTACCAATCGTCTTCCCTTGAGCTGGGGAGCATTTTGAGCTATCACTCCGCCCGATCCCAGCCCGGCTAAGAAAGTTAAAAAAATAGTTTACGAAAGGAAATATTTATATTCCTAAATTTATAATGGAAATTCATTTTAAATCGCAAACCCAGCAATATTTCAAACTACTTATTTTCCTAAACTTTTCGCGTTTGGCGCTGATTGCAGATACCTTTATCACATATATGTGCACAAATTTATTCATATTCTGCTTTATTTCCTGCACAATTTTCAGTAATGTACTAATCCAGTTTCGAACAATTTCCGTTACTAATAAACAGGTGCCATTCATAGTCACATGTCAAATAGCCCCAATTCCTGTCTAACTCCGGACTATCACATTCTTTGCTGTTTGTAACTGCTTGAAATAAAATATTCCCATCAGCGGTATATGTCGGCCACATAAAATGTTCAAGGTGCTCACTTGTTGGTTGTTTACCATTATCGGCGCAGACAACATTCAATTCTTGCATTTCGTTCCCATCGAAGCCAACGATCATTAACCTTGTAAACTTCTCGTCATAGTAGTTATGTCTGAAATCATAAGGAAACTGATGTGTAATGCAAAACTAATGAAAGAATTGCATAAACTAGCTATGTATGTGCCTACGACACCTGGTTCCGAAATCCTGTGGGGCACCCCTACTTACAGCCCAAACCCACTTACAGCCCGGTTGATGGGCTGTAACTGTCTTTGGGCTGTAAGTGTCCCATAGGGCGCTTATCACATACACTGCGTTAAGAAAGTATAGCCTCACCCTTAAAAATGGCATAACTTTTTAATTTTGATAGGAAATTTCAAAATTCCTTTTTTAAATCATACCTGTAGATGTCACCAAAGATATCAGAACGCACCAATCGGACTTAGTCTTAGGCTTGGGGCTTTAGGCGCTGTGCAGAATCCCGAACTTAGGCTTGGGGCTTAGGCTGCTGCGCAGAATCCCGAAATTAGGCTTGGGGCTTAGGCTGCTGCGCGGTGAAAGTAACTTGCCGGCTAACTGAGCCGGAAAGTTACTTTCACTTTCAGCGAGATAGTACACATGGGTGAGAGATTTTTAGAGATATTAACAAGGCTAAGTTCGCCACTTTTTCCCATTTTCTAGGCTCAGTGGGTCAGGCTAAGTGCGCCACCAGGCTAAATGAATAGCCCTCAAAAAATTTCCATAAAAATTGGAAAAAATTGCCAATTTTTTTGAAAATTTTGTAAAAATCTGACAAAATGCCGGTTTTAGGAACATAAAATGATGATTTTATGCAAAATAGGATCGGTCCTAAAATTTCCCAAAAAAGTCAAAATAGGTCTTTTTAGGTCTTTTAGGCTTTTTAGGAAAAGACCTAAAAATCCTGGCCCTAGTAATGAGTATGACTCCGATTTTATGTCGTGTCTTTTTGTACACTAAACAATCAATCAATCATTTTTGTACACTAGTTTGCTAGTGATGCAGAAGTTTCAAAACAAGCAGCACAACATAAAACAAAAATAGTGTTGGTTGGAAGAAATTTTTAGCTAAAGGGTGAGGAATAAAAAATGAGACTGGACAAAATTAAGTTTTTTTTCCGAAACCCAAAAATTCTATCTGGTACTGTATAAAAATATAAGTTCTAAGGATCCTAACAAAGAAAAAATTAGGTTAATATGTTTTGTGAAATCAATATAACGGTAGGTTCAAAGGTGACCACTCATTTTGAACGTGTACAGGTATTTTTCACCGAATTCCTAGCTTTCGCTAAGGGAACACTCCGAAAATTTTCACGCACTGAGAGTCACCAGAGCGTGGCTCTTATTACCCTTTTACCACTTGTTACGATCACTTGTTAGTATCACGAGATATGAGGGATTTTGTGAAATTCTCGACACCGAAACCGGTCTGAGCCTGCGCAGATTTTACACTTGTCTTGCACTTGGCTGCATAAGTGAGCCTGGCAAGTTATATATCAAAAGAAAGCCAGTAACCAGGTAGATACAAATAAAATTTTAAATAAGGCCTAACTGCATTTTACGATAATTTTTATTGGAACGATTTGGAAAAAACGGGATTTTTAAGTGTAATTTTTTAAAAACGAGCCAAAATTTGCGTGTTTTGGCAAAGTATTCGCAAGAAGTAATATTTTTTACAAACACCACATGATGTCAGCTCTCGATTGGTATATAACATTCCTGGGAGAAGATGGCTATCCAAAGCGAGAAAATCCCTTAAATGAATCGAGGTCGTGTGATTTTCGTACGATTTTGTACGAGTTTGTGAGTGCTTAATGAGTACTCAACTTTGAACCTACCGTTATATTGGTTTCACAAAACGTATTGACCTAATTTTTTCTTTATTAGAATCCTTAGAACTTATCTTTTTATAGAGTACCAGATACGATTTTTGGGTTCTGCATTTTCGCGGGAAAAAAGTTAATTTTGTCCAGTCTCATTTTTTATTCCTCACCCTTTATCTATGCATCATCTATTTCTAAATGTCTTTACGAATATGTTTTGGAACTCTTTTTACTGAAAATAATAGCTTTCACTTCTTAACTCAGACATTTTATTGCTAGATAGAAAGTTATGTTCCAAATGAAAAGCTGAATCTTATATCTGAACGTTGGGTTAAAAATTGAAGTTTGCCGAAATTTCGATACCTGGAAGCCAAACGTTTAGGGATAGCTGGATGCGCTGAGACCGATAAATTACCAGTTTTTTTACGAACTGATCTTTAACAGCATTTTCCCGTTACGAACAGGTTTCCCCAATTTTTTGTCTGAACTCACTTTAAAACATGTTTTTCGGAGTTACCAACAGCGTTGAATCGAAATTTGAAATTGTTTCATTAAAAATTCAGTAATATGAATGTGCGAAAGAACAATGATGGGTATTAAAACAGTTTTTTACTTGAAATCGTACAATTCGGAGGTGTTTACACATCTCTTTTGATACGTATATGTTTATTCTTTCTAAATTATCATTGCTAGTTGCAATTATTTTATTTTACAGCCAACGAATATGAAATTTGTGGATCATTTGCTGAATGCACACGTGGACAGTCTATTATTTGATCAACCAGATGGAGAATACGCGGTCCTATGGGTTGTGGGACGCTCTGCTGCGATATATGCGGTGCACTGGATAGCGTGGAAATTGGTAAATTTTCTTAAATTGCACTAATTAGAATAAACCCTTTGCACCCAAACATTTCCGTTCTAAAATTAGGGATTATTTCACAAATTCCATTACTTTTAACCCATAATGATAAAACAAAGTGTTTGTTACAGTGTCCTATTCGTTATGTCGCTATAATGAGTGGTTCAGTCAGTGGCGCAACCAGGGGGGTACCGGGGGTACGTACCCCCCCCCCCAAAATGGGAAAATTTGAAAAAATGAGTGTAAATCAGTGCAAATTTGGGCAAAATTTGGTCCGGTACCCCCCCCCCCCAAAATCCAAAAGTTGGGGCTACCCAAAAAAGTGTGCCCCCCCCCCCAAAATGGCCATTTCCACTGAAACGTGCCCCCCCCCAAAAAAAAATCCTGGTTGCGCTCCTGGGTTCAGTATATAAATTTTTGTAACATTATTTGCTGTGGTGAGGAAAAATGATCCGTAGAAAGAGGAAGTAATTGTAATTTTACGTCGGATTTGGGTCCAAATCATATTCCAAGCGAAGGATAAGATATTACCGTAAAACCTCTAATTTAACCCCCGGGGGGAGAATTATTCAATCGACCTCTAGGGCGGGGCAAAATTAGAGGGGGTAAAACAAGAGGGGGTTTAAAATAGAGGGTTTACGGTATATGTAAGACCACAATTCCTAATTAAAGGTCCAAACTTTCTATAGTAGGTCCTACCACTCAAAGTGGTTCTTCATCTTCGACAATGTGTCTCAGAAGTTGTTTTCGAAAGTGAGAAAAGAAATCACTACCTCCATGAGGGGACCAAACCCGACTGGACCGTAACGACCAACTAAATATATAATTTAACGGATTATCTCATAAACTCCATAATTTTAAATTAATTGATTCAGCAGGTTTCCGAAGATAATACATGCGTTTTAACGTATCCGACCATTCGGCTGTTCGACATTTTGTTCCGAAAAAGGCATATATATAGCTGGAAAAAGGAGCTCAAAGCTTTAATCAGAATCACAACTGTCTTCTTTCTGGTGGAAGTTCTATCGAAGTTGATCTGCTTGGCGATAATAACTTTATTGAGCAATCAGGTAAAATACAATTTAACTAACAGTGCCATATTACAATATGCAAAAATAAAATAAAATAGCCGAAACAACTAATGAACATAGCAGCCAGGAAAAATTGGCTAAGAAGGCCATAACTGGAAGGTTAGAGCAATAATACACGTTCTTGCACGAACCTGATTTTGATGTTTGAAAATATATGGAAATAAATGCCTCTTCTTGTAAGTTTTTCTAGTTCTTGAAGTTCGAGATTGGAGGAAATGCTAGGGAGTTGGTTTCTCTTCCAACCCATTTTTGACTCTTTAAATGGAATCGCTTCATACTGCGACGGTCTATCACCCCATAGGAACTTTGTAAATGTAATCTTCAACAAATCACTTACGAGAATTTTGTCCATAAAATAAAATTTGGTTAAGTAGTATTGTTCTGTTTTTGTCGATCACGTAAGAATTCCATGGCTTTATGATTCTTCTAAAAATTGATCCTGCTAAATGTGTTTTTAAGGTGTCCGCAACGAGTGTTAGTGAAATGCTTTGGTGGCTGATATTTGTTGTTTCTTGCACTCCACTGGTATGGCGGCTTCTCGAACATCCGTTAATGGATAACCCGAATGATGAGGTGAATGAGGGCGCGTAATGCTGGCCATCTATACTGTATACAATCAGAAATCACCCAGATCTCAACACTTGATGCTTTTCTTGTCACTTTTTATCATGTCATTCTTTTGTATAATACCGTTGTCAATTTTCAAATTGTGTTTATTAAATAAAACAGCATCTAATATGCAAGAAGTGTAATAGTCTCTGTGAATAATATGTGTTAAATTTACACTATATAATTTTCATTTACAGGAAACATCCTATACTAAATAAAGAAAGCTAACAATGAAGAGAAGTAATTATTATGTAAAAATTTTTTTATAACACGAGACCAACATCGTTTCGCCCTAAGTCTATTACGATGTGGGAAGAATGATTTAACTAAAGGGGAAGGTTCGTCAGATAGACGACCCTTTAGCTTATTGCAGGGATGGGATCGACTCGGCTCCAAAAATAAGAACATTTGTCCTAAAAAGTAAGATTTCGGGGTCAAAAATAAGAACATTTTTATAAATTTTTATCAATAGGGTCCCCCCTATTGATTTTTTCGAAAATTTTTCTCCGGCAGCCGCCAATGGCGGCCGCCGGAGAAAATTTTCACGATTTTCTCAAAAGTTTCAAAAAATCTTGCAAATTTTGCTCACAATTTTCAAAATTTCGTCTAAATTTTCCGCTATTTCTTTAAATTTTCTAAAAATTTTTTGCCAAAAAACCATGGGGGACCCTATTGAATGAAAAATGGTTTTCTGAAAAATTTGTCGAAAAAATTAATAGGGCCCCCTATGGTTTGTTTGGCAAAAAAATTTCTAAAAAACCATGGGGGGACCTTATTGATTGAAAAATCGTTTTCTGAAAAATTAATAAAATAATATTGAATTAACAATCAATATAAGTAAAACAGCGCCGCAGGCGAAAATTTTTCAATTTTTGATGATTTTCATCTGAAAATTTTTAATATTTTTAAAATACTTGATGGAGGAATGGTATCCAAATAGCGCCGCAGGCGAAAATTTTTATGAAAAGTTGCTTGTATTTCAAAAATTCTCATTTGGAAATTGGATATTGCATGAAATAAGAACAAAATAAGAACATTGGCCAAAAATAAGAACAAATCTTACAAATAAGAACAAATCCCATCCCTGGCTTATTGTGATGTACAAAAGTTAAAGAGGAGAAATGAGACAGAGAGAAGAGAGAATGAGTTTTAAGTAAAATGAGGTACTTTTTTAAATTGGACTTTTTGCGCCAATTCAAATTGTTTTGTTTTAACCCAAAGAGTGTAGTGTGCCAGTGATAACCGAAAAGAACTGGCTGCAAGTTAAGTAGTCTAGTATTTCGCTGCTGTGGGATGTGTGAGGACACATTTTGGGCAGTGCATTCTTACGGGTGCTTATTTCATTTTTCAAAGCTGCATTCTTAGGGGTGCTTATTTCTAAAATGTACCTATTTTAGGGTAACTTTTTACGGGGAATCGGAATTTGAGGTCTAATTTACCTAAATGTACCTAAATTTAGGTAAAATTTAGCTAAAGTGTACCTAAATTTTCGGTTTCCGGTGCTTATTTTTCGTGTCTGTGACGGTTTTATCCGCATGTGCAGTACACGGTACAATGTACATAGCACACGCTCACCATTTTCCATTCATGGAAAAAATGGAGAAAGAAATATAAAAGGCATGTGGCAATTCCCGGGGCGCCAAAGATCCCTTAAATCCCGGTCGATTCTGAGAAACCTTCACGTGGTGATCGGGGTTATGCAACTCTAAAAGAAATTTGTACCAGTATCTGACGAAAACAACTTCGTTTCCCGCAAGAGCGGATTTACAGATAAAGATAACGAAATATATACAATTTGATCCACCTCCGCGATGGTGTGCTCTGGGCAAGACAAAGGTATAGCTTGGAAATCAAAAAATAATTAACTACCGCTGACAACATGGCCCCATGTAAGTGCCGAAGGCACACCCCCATGGCTAGTTAGGATAAATAATTCTTCTAATGCTTCGGTTACAATCAAAACGTTTTCCGTCGTCGTATTTCGTCTGCCGGCTCTTCAAAGAGACAACGTCTGCCCTCTCTCTCTCATTGTGCTTACAATGCGCCGTTTTCCGTCGGCGGAAAACGTCGGGCGATCAAAATATTTTGATCTCCTTGATTATTTATCTTTCATCAAATTAAATGATATATGCAAATAAATTACATATTCGGAATCTAGACGCAAAGTTGGCATAGGATGGTCAATATCTGATTTGAAAAAAATCGCGAAAAATTAGGAGAAAAATGATGGTAAACATAGCTATAAATTTAAAAAAACGTCTACGTTTTCCGTCGGCCTTTTATCTATGGCCGACGGAAAACTCTCTTCCTTTTCACACACTCTATTTTCCGTCGACGGAAAACGTCGCATTGTAACCGTAGACTAACCTTTTTCACTAAAAAAGCGCTGCTTTTTTGTCGCATAATTGAAATCACATTTTGATTGTTGCATTTTAATAAACGCTTATCATTCACGTGTCTGATTTATTTTTCTGTGATAAGACGTTCGCATATGAGCCATTATGCCGAGAAATTTATTTACAAAAGCGCTTAATCGAATGTGTCTGTTATTAATTTGCATTATTCAAGAAATATCAACCTTGTTGTTGCAATTATTATTCCTCTCTTTTGTTCACCACATAGAGTGCCTTGAAGAAGCTTTGCATGAGGAGTTTGAAGGGGTTTTTTGGCGCGCAAACTTGGAATACATAGCATTGGGGTAAAAAGGGTGGCGCAATGGCGAATTCAAAGCGCCAATTCAAAACTTGTTTATCTTCGTCGGTATTCAGAGATACAGACCATAATGTGTGAATGCAAAAAATGTTTATTATCAAAGGGAGTTATTTTCCAGGGATATTTTCTCAAAATTTACCACCTAAACATTTTTTGGCCAACAACAATTTTTATTCCAATTACAAAATCACTAAATGCTGTTTAAGCCTTCAAAAGCCATATTATCGTTCACCAAGACCTCAAATTCACACAAAACACGCCCATCCTGTACATTATACCATTAAATATTCCCATTCCAGATGTGGGTTATTTTTGATCATTCTTCGTAAAATTCTTCTGTATTTTTTGTCCTCCTTCCAGTTTTTGGTTTTTCATGCCTTAAAATATATAGAAAAATAATTTCGTACTATTCCCGGGATTGGTCCAAAATATTAGGGAGTTACCGTGGTCATAAAGTTGGACCAAAAAATTAATTTGAACCGTGAAAAGTTCTTATTATGATCATAATTTTAATATGCTGAAATAAAGCCAAGAGTCGATTTCTCTGCAAAATTTTGGGTAGACAAACAAACCAAAAATTAAGAGAAAAAAGAGCTTTTCCGATGTGAGAAATTTTTTGAAAAATATTTTTTGGCCCTCTAATTCCCTTAACCAAGTTTATAACTGCAATTGAAATATGACAGAAATGCTTTTTATTGATTACATTAAAAGTTCATAAACTGGGGTTCAAAAATTCTTGATACTGGTTTATTTTCTGACTAAGAAATATTCGTGGTCCAAGAATGGTGAGTTTGCTCCTACTTGGCGCTTCTAAAAAATCATTTTTAATTAGTTTCACAATTTGTGACCCTAAGCTTTCGCGATTAAGGATATCTGAGACTAATGAATAATGTTGCTCTCTAGTTCTACTTTCGACAATGAGAGTAAAAAGCAGAGGCTGTTCTGCTCCTGTTTTTATGTATTGGAATATGCTACCTGTTCTGTTTACAAAAGTTTACCTCTTTCTGAAATCCTGGAACAGAACAAGACCAAAACGGAACTGGAAACTAATAAAGATGATTTCTATTTCGAGATTCGGATCGACTCTTGCGATGAATATTATGCGTAAAATTTTTTGCATTTTAGATCTGTACAAATCATGGTCAACATTAAAGGTGTACGATTTTGTTTCATAGTCACATGGATTATATCGATATTCTTTCTGTTTATGCTATTCAACCCTGTCCATGATGTGCACTATTTATCAATCTATGTCATAGTCCATTTCTGCGCTCTATTGGCCACGATAATTTATCACACAGTATTCGCCTTGTTATATCTTCGTCGATACCCTATTCATGAGATTGCACGTTACTATTCTACAATTTTAATTGTGGTGCTTATTGTGGTACGTTAACTTACTTTAACAGAGGTTGTTTATTTTATTCCATTTTGTTGCTGAAAAATTAAGCTAGCAGCAAATAGAAGTATTTCTGCGACAAATAAAAAAGAAAGCAGCAGGACAATGTTTAATCCATTGCTGTCTCCAGAACACAACACTCCTTATCTAGGACATCTAGTGCATCTGAGGTCATATTGACCTATGCTAAAATTTCCCGATTTCCTTAAATTCGTAATTTTAAGATATTTTTCTTCAATAATATGACTGGATTACATATACACTTTCATTTAAAATCCCATCGAAGCTTTTTAATTACCTCCTGCGGAGATCTTTATCCCTGCAGATGGTCCTCATTTGAAAGTGGAAATAAGACAACACAAATGGATATTCATATTTTAAACATTTTGGTCGGAAATTTAAATAGTAGAGATGATTTGGCCTTCTCAGGCATTGTTTACTTTTGTCCCTAATAGGCGTTATGGGCGGAATCGAATTTTACGTTATTTGTAAGGCAGTGGTATTTTTAAAAATGATAAACCGAAGTGTTCTCTCAGTGAAAGAGGGCTCTGTAGCCGCCTACTTCTCCGTTTTACTATTTGCAGAAAGTTGAAAAGTTCCATTTTTTGCAGTTATAATTATTGATACAGTTGAGTCTCTTTATATTTGTTGAGTTTCCGTTGAGCCTCCGCACCGGATGAATTCCGCGTTATAAAGAGATTCGTATTGAGGATTTATGGGGCTCAACTTGACCAAACATGACCATCTGAAGGTTAAGAGCTATTTGAACGCTTTTAAAACATTCTTAAGACTCCCAAAACGTTCAAATAGCTCTTAAATTAAGAGCTATTTGAACGTTTTGGGGCCAATGAAAGTAGTTTCCTTTTATAGTAAAGTGCATCTATACGTTAGGCCCATTTTGAATTTTTCAAATATCATATTCTTTTTTAAATAAAACAAGAAATTGTTGAAGCATTTCTGTACAAAGTTTACACTGATTTAATTTTTTCCTTTCAGGTAATTCAGTTTGCGACTGCAATTGGAGGACTTATCATATCATGTAACTTGTATTCTAGTGACACTAACAAATGCCCTGTGGAGCAGTTTGGCTGTGTCTTATTTGCAGGCATTTTCGTAATCGCAACATTTATAGGATTGATGAAGAGCGCAAAAATCTGTACTTGTGTTCATGAGCAGAAATTCCTGGCTATGGAAAGACCTATTTCTTCGAGAAAGCTTGTGCTTTGTTTTCTCTTAAACCTTAAATTTCAAAAAATTATAAAGTAGATTGTTTTAATTTGCCTTTGAATTATCGCGATTGCAAAAAACTGAAAAATTCCTGACAATAATTTATTCGTCAATGCTGCAAACTTTTAGCTACTTACGCGAACGCTTACGAGAATCTTCACGCTATTGAAAATTAGTTGTCGGTATGTACAACACAGTTCTGTATGACCAATATTGTCGGATTACGGTTTCCAAAAATGTCTTTCATATAAATACAGATTTCGACTTCATTCAAATAGCAAACTTTTGTGTTTGTTCAATTTTGCCTGCTTGTTTTAATAAAGAATTTGGAAAACCAGCAATGTATATGTTGCAGCTAATATCATTCCTAATTTGTTAACATTTTCGGGTCACTTTTCACTTTGTTGGTCATAAATCTGATGTTACTCATTATATGTTAACTTTTTCTCTAGTTTATAATGGCAAATAAGATTATTACCCGTTTTTATCCCGATATCATCAGATTTTCATCAAAATCTGATGAAAATGGCAAACTTGAAAAGTTTGTTTGGAATGGTATTCTGGGGTGAAAAAACATAGGTAAATCCTCACTTTACAATTTTTTCTATGTTTTCGATCTCTAACCATTTGAACTCTTTTAAGTTCATTATCGTCGAGCACAAAATCGAAACAGAAACTAAAGCATTTGAAAATCCGCATTTTCTTTGAAAGCGATATCAAAAGGAGTGAATCCGATCAGAGTTAGTTTGGTGTAGGCAAAACGATTTGCCAGAGCAGAACAATCTAGTTTTTTTTGCTATAGGAATAAGCTGTGATTTCGTAAAGGGTTTTGTTTTCAGTCATCTTTTCGTTTCGTTTTGGTTTTATAAAACGATTTTTCATCATCAATAGAACTAAACTGCAAAGCGCGCTTTCCAATCTGATCACCGAAAACAAAACCATTTACGAAATCACAGCCTATTCCTATAGCAAAGAAAATGAGCTATTATGTCCTTGTTTCTTCCTCCCATCGAATTTTCATAAATTTCGTTTAAAACAATACATATCTTCTTACCTAGTATTGGCCAGCAATAATTTCTGCGTCTGTCAGGCTTTTGGGAAGTGAATTCTTAGGGGGTGCATATTTTGTGTGTCTAAATTTTTGTCCCCCTATTGGCAGCCCAGGACTTATCATTCCTACCAGTGCTTAATTCATTTTTCAGAGGTGCATTCTTAGGGGTGCTTAATTCGGAAATAGACCTTTTTTAGAGTAATTTTTAGCGAGGAATCCGAATTTGAGGTCAAAATTTAGCTAATATTGACAAATTTAGACAAAATTAATTCAAAAGGCGATTCTTACCAGTGCGTTTTCTGTGTCCAAAATTTTTGAAAAGGTCATTCTTACCAGTGCTTATTTCTCCGGGATGAGGGCCGGTACTTGTCGGTTATCGGGGAGCAAAAAGTCAAAATTTCAAAATAGCCTAGTCAGTGCCTTCAAAATGATTGTAAAAGTGATGAGTCAGCGCTTTTATTCCTCTATCTTACAAATTACTACCACTATAAAGCAATGACTCATCACTTTTACAATCATTTTTGAAGGCACTGACTAGGCTATTTTGAAATTTTGACTTTTTGCTTTGAACCGACAAGTACCTGAGGGCCTTCGGTCCTCATCCCGGACTAGCCCCAAAAAAGTTACTCTCGAACAACCCTTTCAGGGAAGAGAGTTGGGATGAAGGTACACTCTGCTACTGGCGTAGCCAGTTCTGGCCACCTAGTTTTGTGCATCTGGATTAAGAATCCGCGATTCTGATGCACCTTTGAAGGCCTGGCCCCAAGAAAGCTGGACTCTTAATTGACCTGTCTCCGGCCCCGTGGGGGCTGGCAAAAAATGCTAGTGTTTAATGTTGTAGATGAGAGTAAGCATATGGGTAATTTAATAATACATATATTTCCAATTTTAGACTACGATATTGCCTGGATCAATCGTTGGCATCTCAAACCTCAAGTGGGCGACATATTTCCTTTTCTGTAAGTGAAAATTTTGACTTGTTTAAATTGTAACTGTGACGAGTACGAACTTTTTTTCAGCTATCCTCGGGATTCATTCAGAAGATTCATCAAACGGGTCCAGCACTGTGAAGGAGAGTTCGTTCGATTGACGGACACGAAATTACGTATGTTTTTTATAATGTCAAAAATAAGTAAGTGGACATAAACAAAACTCACAAGGTACACTCACCTGGTGAAACGTGATGTATAGGAATTTACCTCCACCTAGTGGGCATTCGAACGGTACCTAACTTTTTTCCATATACGTTACGAAAAAAAGTTATCCTTTACCGGAACGTTGGATTTTTACTAGGAAATGCTAGAAAATCCGACTTCAGAGGCCGTTTTCGGGCGTTTTTGTATATGAAAGTGCCAAAAAATAACGGCATATTCGTGTTCTCCCTAATTGTTTGGGTAAGATAGCGCCTTTTGCAGAATTTTTTGAGAAAAAATTTTTCACGTTTTTTTGCTACCAGGTGAAAAACGTGAAAAAATTTTTTTCTAGCATTTTCTTAGTAAAAATCCAACTTTCCGGTAACGGATAATTTTTTTTCGTAACGTATATGGAAAAAGTTGGTACCGTTCGAATGCCCACAAGGTGGGGTTAATTCCTATACATCACGTTTCACCAGGTGAGTGTACCTTGTGAGTCTTGTAACAAAATGTTAAATTTTGAAACTGTGTGCCATTTTGTCCAAAAGTTGCTAATGTGCTAAAACGTTGGAGTTTGATATAATCAACCACGTTACTAGCAAAACTAGAGGGTGCCGGTGCGGCCTCACCAGACAGTGTACGGCACTCCAATCCGTGGATGTCGCGAGTTCCTAATATATTTTGATTGCATGGGTGGTTCAGTGATATTTTTGATATTAGGAATGCGAATTGTTTTACACTTTATTCAAGTTTTATATTATTTATCCAAATTGGGGTAAAATGACAAGGGCGCTCGTGGTAGTAGCCTGTACCTACTTGCATAGTAGCCTGAGCGAAATACAATTATGGTGAACAAATTTTATATATTTTTGAAGCGATAGAAATTTTAGGTCAATAGGCAGTGATAATTTTATATCTGAAGTGAAGAGAACCGACTAACAAGTTTTATGGTCAAAAGGCGGTGTTTATATATTGCAATTTTAACAAAGGGAATTCCTAGACAGTTTTAGGGGTATTGAATTCATAGACGGTTTTGGCCCTCGGTGGTGCAGCTTTTCGATAAAAAATAGCTATTGCTTTGCAAATAATTCGTTACGATTTTTGCAGAAAAATGTATACAAAAATTTCATATAAAATAAAAAGATCACGACAAAGGTCGTGACAGTGGGCCTTCGTCCCATGAAAGGTTGTTTGAAATAAAAAAATTTGAAAAAATTGTCCTTTCTCAATTTGACTTTCTCTTTTCCCAGAATGAGAATTCACAAGCGTATTCACTCCGACGAAAAGAAGTACAAATGCAACTTGTGCTCATATGCCAGCAACCGAAGCGATGCATTAAGTCGACACATGTTTACGCACACAAATGAGAGGCCTCATAAATGCGATCAGTGCTCCTATGCCGCCATCACTTACTACCACCTGAAAGTGCACAAACGTACTCACACCGGTGAGAGGCCGTACAAATGTTCTCTTTGTGCCTATGCAAGCACCCGAAGCCACGTTTTGCACTTACACATGCTTTCCCATACCGGAAAAAAGCCTCACAAATGCAAATATTGCGACTTCGCTAGCGTCAGCTCTGGAAACCTGATAATTCACATGCGCAAGCATACAGGTGAGAAACCGCACAAATGCAGTCAGTGCGACTACGCAAGTGCCACCAGCGGCAGTCTGAAATTGCACATGCTTACGCATACTGGAGAGAAGCCGTTCAAGTGCAATCTATGCTCGTACGCGACCACGCAAAAAGTCAATCTTCAGAATCATATGTTCATCCACACTGGGGAAATGCCCTTCAAATGCGACTACTGTACTTATGCGAGCGCACAAAAGTCCAACGTCGAGATTCATATGTGCACGCATACAGGTGAAAAGCCTCACAAGTGCAACCTATGTGCCTTCGCTGGTGCAACTCATGGAAACTTGAAGCTTCACATGCGTACGCATACTGGAGAGAAACCTTTCACGTGCAATCTATGCTCATATGCAGCCACTCAAATGAGAGATCTTCGCAATCACATGTACAGTCATACTGGCGAAACACCTTTCATGTGCAATCTCTGCCCTTATGCTGGCACTCAGAAGTGGAACTTCGAGGCTCATATGCGCACCCATACGGGAGAGAAGCCCTACAAATGCAACCAGTGCCCAGCTGCTTTCGTCAGGCTCAGCAAACTGCGGGATCATTTTCGCTGTGAACACGTTAATTTTTTTACCTTCTGAAAAGTCATGATTTGTTATTGATGGTTACTGCAGTTGGTTCTCGTGTTGATCTGATTTTTTGTTCTTTTGCTATACGGGAATAAAATATTCATGTTTTATAAACATATAAAGCAACGTTGCCAGGTGTGTTGTAAACAATTTATAGTGTAGCATGGAGTTTTAGTTTTTGTCGAAAACTGCAAATTTTGGCAAACAACCAAACGCTTTAAGTTTGGTACACATTCTTAATATGACACTGTTATGTGATAGTATCCTTTTACCTAGTATTTCAGTGCTGTCTCTGGGCGTTTTGGAAGTGCTTATTTCATTTTTCAGAGGTGCATTCTTAGGGGTGCTTATTTTCAAAAAGTACTTATTTTAAGGTACTTTTTAGCGGGAATCCGAATTTTACGTCAAAATTTAGCTAAAATGTAGCTAAAATGTACCAAAATTTACCTAAACTTTCATTCTTAGGGGTCCTTATTTTTACGAAGGTCATTCTTTATAGTCCTTAATGTCAAGTATTTGTCCAAAATTTTTAGGAAGGGCATTCTTTATAGTCCTTAATGTCAAGTATTTGTCCAAAATTTCTGGAAGGGGCATTCTTTATAGTGCTTAATGTCAAGTATTTGTCCAAAATTTTAGGAAGGGGCATTCTTTATAGTCTTTAATGTCAAGTATTGTCATATTAACGTGTCTGATTTTAGGAAAGCAGCTCGAGGATGGCCGCACTTTGTCCGACTACAACATCCAAAATGAGTCGACTCTTCACTTCGTGTTGCGTCTTCCAGCGCCGAAGGCGCTGGAAAAAAGCCTAGTTGATCAATATATTCAGCGTGTCAAAAGTGTGTTCAACTGTCCGTCAGTTTATTATTTTTGATTTTTACATATCTATAGCTATTGAATTAAGCAAAATTCCCTTCATTTTTGAATTTTGTTTAAATTGAATTCTATACCACCTTAATAATACTGAAATATTGGAACGGAGATAATGGAAAATAGTATGAAAAACGAAAAGAGATACCCTAATAATTACATAACCTTTCCAGACCAAATATCCGCTGCCGGAAAACTCCAGTGCCGCTATTTTACTATGATGGATTCAAAATCGGTAATTATCGAGTCTTTAATAATACTCGAGTCATGGTAATTTTGGACAAAGTCCTATATTTGTTATCAACTTGCTTAAAAAATATTGGTTTGGCGGGAAAGTCTTTTCGGTTTTTGAAAGCCAATTTTTTATTCATCCAGAGCAAAGCTTTTCTTGAGTGTTATATACCGTTGGATAGCCCATTCATTTCTCTGTTAGACTGTCAATAACTTCTTTTTCAATTATAAGTAAAATATTGAATTACGATAGCTCAAATGAAACACACTCAAAATATTTATTTTTGGTTATTTTTGGCAACTTTCATCGACAAAATACCTGAAATCTTGGCAGTGCACAAACCAATGGCATTGCGGCTTTTGTAGACAAGGTCTAACTCTATAACATACTTTTTACAGAATAAAATATGCTTTTATGTTCTGCGAGATATGATCGCTCAAAGTTGATACATAAACCGAAAAAATCGAAATTTTCCATTTTTCTGGTGGTGTCATTCACTAAAATTGTGCAACCATCAAACGAAAAAATATTCCGTAAAAGGTAAGTATTAGAGCTGAAATTGCTCTACAATATTGCACAATTGGAAATAGAATACCTAAGTTTTTTGCATACAAAAGATATAAAAATAGCTCAAAAATCTGTGATGTCAATTTGTCTCAGGTAATCATAGATATTCATTCATTTTCTTTGGAACAAAAATAAAACCTTAGCATTGTTGGACAGACAAAAGTCTTGGCTATCATATGGTATATAACACTCATAGGCACTCTTGCGTTATGTGAGAAAAAAATAGATAAAACAAAACCGAAAAGACTTTCCCGCCAAACCAATAGTTTACGAAAGGAAATATTTATATTCCTAAATTTATAATGGAAATTCATTTTAAATCGCAAACCCAGCAATATTTCAAACTACTTATTTTCCTAAACTTTTCGCGTTTGGCGCTGATTGCAGATACCTTTATCACATATATGTGCACAAATTTATTCATATTCTGCTTTATTTCCTGCACAATTTTCAGTAATGTACTAATCCAGTTTCGAACAATTTCCGTTACTAATAAACAGGTGCCATTCATAGTCACCTGTCAAATAGCCCCAATTCCTGTCTAACTCCGGACTATCACATTCTTTGCTGTTTGTAACTGGTTGAAATAAAATATTCCCATCAGCGGTATATGTCGGCCACATAAAATGTTCAAGGTGCTCACTTGTTGGTTGTTTACCATTATCGGCGCAGACAACATTCAATTCTTGCATATCGTTCCCATCGAAGCCAACGATCATTAACCTTGTAAACTTCTCGTCATAGTAGTTATGTCTGAAATCATAAGGAAACTGATGGGTAATGCAAAACTAATGAAAGAATTGCATAAACTAGCTATGTATGTGCCTACGACACCTGGTTCCGAAATCCTGTGTGCCCATCTCCGGTTCGCGCCAACCCCAAATTTTTTTGACTTTGGCGCGAATTGAAATTATGAACAACGATGCTTGAACCATGGTCTTGAGGAGTGCTGTCGATTGACATCTCACACGCCCCTGGTGGCAGTAGCGCCAAAAAATGGGTTTTTCGGTTCTGACGATAAAAGTTGCTGAAAATTTGCATACAGGGGTTTTCGGATATGCTGAATCCGAATTTGAAATCAGATTTGAAATTTGAAAATTTGAATTCGCGCCAAAATGGAAAATCGTGTTTTTAAGGGTTTTATGACTGAATGTTGGTTATTTTTTGTTCCATATGGTGAAACATTTTGAATGATGAAACATGATGAACAATGATGAAACATTTTCGCTTTTTATCGAACAGTGACGAAACTTTCTATCCATCAGCTTGAACCATGGTCTTGAGGAGTGCTGTCGATTGACATCTCGCACGCCCCTGGTGGCAGTAGCGCACCCACGGGGTAGCGGGGGTACGTCCCCCCCCCCAAAATGGGAAAATTTGAAAAATGAGTGTAAATCAGTGCAAATTTGGTCCGTACCCCCCCCCCCCAAAAAAAAACACAAAAGTGGGGGGGTCCCAAAAATTCGGTACCCCCCAAATGGCCATTGCCACTAAAACGTACCCCCCCCCCAAAAAAAAATCCCTGGGTGCGCCCCTGCCTGGTGGTGGTCTGGTATGCCCCAGACAATTGGTCATACGGAGCGTTACATACAGAATTTTCCAACAACTGCGGTTTAGCGATTAGGGAAAGGATAGGGATAATTTCAGTTTAAACATTTAATGACTTCAGTAAATATTAATCTTTTATTTAACCCTAATAGGTTTCTATTCCTTACCTAAGCAATCCATTGTATACAAACTTCTCATTCTAGTTTCTTAATTTAACTCTTATTTTAATTTTGAAAATTATCTTCTCTTTCCCATCAACCCCATAGTGATTTACTTTAATCGTTAAGTTGTGAGGGTCCTACTGAGGATGACCCAACCTCATAACAGATACTTGGTCTAGTCGTCTAGGATCAGGGTCGAAACGGCTAGATAAACTTCATTTATGAAAAATCACCTCCTTTCATTTTCCTTGTCTTACTATATGAATTTACACTAAAAACAGATAGGTAAAATATTTCGGAACTAAATTTTCTATTGATTTCCTCCGATGTTAAGGGGCTTGGACCTGCGTGGAAAACAACATGCTTGTTGTCGGGAGAGAAAGACGCGCCACCTTCATTACCAATTCTGTTCGTTAGCTTAAGTCATAGATTTTATTTTATTAAACACTGTGGCGCAATTTTTCCCTTATTTAGTTTTAAATTTTTATACACAAATTATACACATTTTATCTTGAAGTTAAACCAAGATTTTTTGCATACGAAACTAGACACTTAAATAATTTTTTGACACCAACATACCATACCTTCATTTTTAACATTAAATAATTAAATTTTCAAAAAACGCGATTTTCAGGTTTCATCCGCTTTAACTGAAAAAGATCGATTTTTTGAAAATTCCCTGCGCTGATTCCTGTACAAATTGAAGCTATGCGATGGACAAAGTTAGCTGGATTAATTAGATCTAATTCAGATAAGTGATGAAAAGAAATTCCAAACTAGTTGCCGTCGTTTTTTTTGTAATAAGTTACAATTCGCAATCACGGTAGAAATCGAATATAATATATTCCGTAAATTATTTTATTCATACGCATTAGAAGAGTGAATTCTCGAAAGATTTGCCTTATCGATACCTGTCGTTTCTGTCGCGTGATAGTTTTTTCCGTGCAAAAAATATTTTTTTTCGTGCAAAAAGTCAAAAAGCAAAAAAGTATTTTTTTCTGTGCAAAAAATTTTCGTGCAAATTAGTATATATTTTGTGCAAAAAATGAAAAAGCAAAAAAGTATTTTTTCGTGCTAAAATATTTTCGTGCAAAATAGTATTTTTTTTCGTGCAAAAAAGTATTTTTTTCTGTGCAAAACCTTCGCACCTAGGTTTTAGGCTGAACAGCGCCTTATAAGGGCATACTTTAGGCTTAAGAGGGACTTAGTCTTAGGCTTAAGCTCCCGAACAACACTTATTTTAAGCTCTAGCTTCAGCTTAAGATTAACCTTAAGATCAAGCACTAAAACGTGCCCCCCCCCAAAAAAAAAATCCTGGCTGCGCCACTGCTAACTAGCAAATCGCTCATCAATTGTCAATCGCTATTGTGACCTTAGCCTTACTTCGTGTTTCTTGATCAGATAAAAGTTAAGTCATTTTTCCGTAATTATGGAATTCTTCACCAACAATTAGTCTTTTTAGAAAATTTTCACTCATTAATTTAACTATATTATTTTGCAAGTGTGTGTTTGAGATTTCAGATCTCTGAGTGGTTTCGTTAGTTTTTGATGAGTAATGGCTCATTAGTTAGGGTTTTGAAAGTTATTTGCCGGAAAAATATTTTTTTCGAAATTTGAAAATTTGAATTCGCGCCAAAAGTGAAAAACGTGTTTTTAAGGGTTTTTATGTATGAATGTATGTTGTTTTTTGTTTTATATCGTAAATTTAGGTTATTTAGAGTATTTTTGCTTTTTAAATTTTTAGATTTCGTCTTTTGTAAAAATTTTTATGGATTTTTGGTCATTTTTGGGCCAAAAAATGGGTTTTTCGGTTCTGACGATAAAAGTTGCTGAAAATTTGCATACAGGGGTTTTCGGATACGCTGAATCCGATCTTGAAATCAGATTTGAAATTTGAAAATTTGAATTCGCGCGAAAATGGAAAATCGTGTTTTTAAGGGTTTTATGACTGAATGTTGGTTATTTTTTGTTCCATATGGTGAAACATTTTGAATGATGAAACATGATGAACAATGATGAAACATTTTCGCTTTTTATCGAACAGTGACGAAACTTTCTATCCATCAGTGATAAAACTTTTTCCGTTTTATCCATCAATGACGAAATTTTTTTGGCTTTTATCCATCAATGATGAAACATTTTCGCTTTTTATCCATCAATGATGAAACATTTTCGCTTTTATCGATCAATGATGAAACATTTTCGCTTTTATCGAACAGTGACGAAACTTTCTCGCTGTTTATCGATCAATGATGAAACTTTCTCGCTTATTATCCATCAGTGATAAACCTTTTTGCTTTTTATCCATCAATGATGAAACATTTTCGCTTTTATCCATCAATGATGAAACATTTTCGCTTTTATCCATCAAACCAGATAGAAATCGGTTTCTCTCTTAGGTATCGACAGCAAAAGTAACATTATTAATCCGCAAGTCAAACCCACAATCAAACCAGTTAGAAATCGGTTTCTCTGTTAGGTATCGACATCAAAAGTTAACGGTAGGAATCCGCAGGTCAAATCCACAACCCAACCAGGTAGAAATCGAAAGTTTTCCGCAAGTCAAATATACAACTAAGCCAGGTTGAAATCAAAAGTTTTCTGTTAGGTATCGACAGCAAAAGTAAGAACCCAAATAAAAATAACAGTGAAATCCCCGGGGTTTAAGCAAAATGTAAGGAAACCCAAATAATCGAAAGTTTTCTGTTAGGTATCGACAGCAAAAGTAACAGTAGGAATCCGAGTCAGTAAGAAATCGAAAGTTTTCTGTTAGGTATCGACAGCAAAATTAGCAGTATTAAACCCAGAGTCATATTATTACAATCGAACCAGATAGAAATCTAAAGTTTTCTGTTAGGTGTCGATAGCAAACGTTAACAGTAGTTCCCGAACAACCCTTATAAGACGCCAAACAAAGATTTAGGCTTGGGGCCCCGAACAATATGGGGCCTAAGGGACTTAATCTCAGGCTTAAGCTCCCGAACAACCCTTATAAGGCCCCAAACAAAGATTTAGGCTTGGGGCCCCGAACAATTGGGGCCTAAGGGACTTAATCTTAGGCTTAAGCTCCCGAACAACCCTTATAAGGCCCAAACTACTTTAAAAGGATTTGGCGGAAATAGTTGGCGAAAATCCTTTTTATTAGGGTTTTGCGCTTTTAAACGATCAGTGACGAAACTTTCTCGCTGTTTATGATGAAACATTTTCGGTTTTTATCGATCACCCAGGTAGAAATCGAAAGTTTTCTGTTAGGTATCGAGAGCAAAAGTTAACGGTAGGAATCCGCAGGCCAAACCTACAATCGATCCAGATTGAAATCGAAAGTTTCTGTTAGGTATCGACAGCAAATAGTAGCAGTATTAATCCCAAAATCTAATTAGCAGTGAAACCGGGTAGAAATCCAAAGTTTTCTGTTAGGAATCGTATGAGTCGGCTCAACAGCGTCTAACCTCAGTTACTTTGCTCTTTTTTATTTTGTTGTTTGTTTGCTTTGTAAATAAATTGTTTAAAATGTAAATTTTTATTCCACTGCAAATATAAAATGAGATAATTATCTCTGAATAATTCCTTTCCAAAATCGTAGGGCGCGCGGGCTTTGCCCGCGCGCATTCGAAAATCTAGTTTCTTCTTAATAACCAACTCTGCAAAGTACCAAGATAACTATGACATGCATCTCCAAACTGGTAGTTGTAGCGATCTATACCATCGGTGGAAGGAGATTGAAAAATAATGTATTGGTCATCGGAACTAAATTAGAAATTGTTATGAATAGAATTTTAACACCTGGAATACCGACTGGTACAAGCGTATATCTGAAATCAGCGGGGGTGGTGCTTGCAATACTTACGAGAAAATATTTTGGGCCGTAATGAAAAATCTCTCAGAATTCGGGATTTTGTACAACGAATTTTTTGAATTTTTCGAAATTTTACCTCACTGCAACAATCCCAAACATTTCTGGAGATAATGGCCACTTATCGCATTAGTATACAAAAATTGCTCGGGACAAAATTATGAACGGCGCATTATCCCTTCATTGCCGAGTGTATCCAATCGGATACGATGTTGATTTGCTAAAGACTTCACAAAAAGAAAGAAACGAATGAGTGTTCATTATTCATACAAAGAGTGTGTCTGTAAAAAGATCACATAGAAAAGAGAAATAAACAATGGCAGCCATCATGATTTTGATAAAGACAGCTCACCAAAAGGAAAGCTAATGGAATGCAGACATTCTGCCTTTTGTCTATGGCTCCGTTATAAAGGAAACTAGCATTTTATGCCCGGCTTCGCCGGGCAGCATTTTTGTTTAATTTTCTTGTTCTTTTTGAGACTTTTTGCGAAGATATTTTAGAATGTATTAACTTGTTACCTTTGTCAGAAAAAATATCAAGATCCTTAACAAATATCTTCAGAGAACAAATTTTTCGACATTTTATTATTGGGTCATCCAATTAGAAATGTCGTTTTCGATTTTCCATCTAGCGAGTTAAACAGATTGGGTCCCGCCACGATCTCTCTGATTTACAGTATTAGCATCCAAATCCTATCTTATTGACTAGGAAAAAACCTTTTTTTTGAGACTCAACGAAAAAACTAACTTCATATTCGTGCTCAGCGAAATTGACCAGAAAAAGTGTTTTTCAGGATTTCAAAAATTTCGGAAGTCAAATCCATGATACCCTCCCTATGGTTAAAATAAAATTTCGAAACCACAGGGTATCATGGATTTGAATTTCGAAATTTTTGAAATCCTGAAAAACACTTTTTCTGGTCAATTTCGATGCGCTGTGCACGAATCTGAAGTCAGTTTTTTGTTGAGTCTCAAAAAAATGTTTTTTCCTAGTCAATACGATAGGATTTGGATGCATCCTTATAGTAAGTTAAAGCTGTCTGGCGTCTCCTGGGATTTGGCGTCTCCTGGGATTTTCGGGAGCTGCATTCTTAGGGCTTAATCTATAAAGTTGGCTAATTAGTGTAATTTTTAGCGGGCAATCCGAATTTGAGGTCAAAATTTAGATAAAATATAGACAAAATGTAGCTAAAATGTACCCCAAAATTTCGGTGACTTTTTTTTTACTGAAATTTTTTTAGTGCATTCTTACCAGTGCAAATTCAAAGCCACAAATTAGTCAGAGACACAAATCAGTCAGAAGGAGCGGCCATAGGCCGCTGCTGTCGACCTCACCCTAACCATATATGCGAGGCGCCGGGGGCGGCGAGCCAGTCTTGTGGTCGGGCGCGGAGCCCCGATCTTCCCCCTGGAATGTGAGGGTACTTAGAGCACATATTCTCCCGAAAACCCTTACCCCCAAACAGCTGCTTGAGGGCCGAAGGCCCGAAATAGTCTCATGCTGCTTACCCCCGAAAAACCCCAAACTGACCGCTGATGGCGGGCGCGAAGCGCCGCGGATGCACGCAAACCCCTTCTAGCGAAGTGGGGCCCCCGAAGCGGCCCCACTTCGATAGTAATTATATATCTTCTAAACACAAATGTCAGTTCATTCTCATTTGGTAATACATCTATCATTTGGCAAGATACTTTTTTTCTTGCAAAAACTGAATGTATCACACCATAAACCTAGCTTGAAAAGAGAGCTAAAAAATAGGGTTGCAACCTGATAGCATGATTCCTCTCATAATCCCACATCTTTTTTTTTGTCCGGGTTAACGCATCATAATCAAGATTAATAATTGTGGAGAAAAATGTGGTTTTGAATTGTCATTATGCTCAAAACCCCTCTTGAGGTAACTATGCCCAGCCAATTTCAGCCTACAGTTATGATTCATGGTTATTTTTAGTTATGGCGTTGTAAGTCAATTATTTTCACCTATGGTTCGGCCCCAAAAATTTTATCGTTTTTTCGAGATTTGAGCAAAAGGGGTCTCATTGCAGAATCCATTCCACTTTTCTCATCAGTAGAAGAAGGTGAGCGTTTCGCTTTCTCGTATACTGTAAATCAGAGAGATCGTGGTGGGACCCAATCTGTTTAACTCGCTAGATGGGAGATGCTGATAAAGCGAAAACGACATTTCTATTTGGATGACCCAATAAAACAATTTTAGCATTACAATAACAAATATATATAAACTAAACTGCAATAATATTTACGGAGAAATTCAACAAAGATATTTTTTTGCATTCTTGATAAGAGATGAAAGCTGGAAATCATTCAAAGGGAAGCAGGTACAAAATGTGTCGCGTACGGAAATCTAAAATGTAGAATTGTAAAATGACAAAGTATTTTTGATGTTTATAATTTGGGAAACCTTTTTAAAGATTTTCGTCGGTGTGCATTAAAATTTTGTGATTACAATTTTGAGGCTTACTAAAAAATATATAAAGCAATAACTTACATTAAAAACCGCGGTTTGAGTTGGGATAATAATCGCAGGATCCCCACATCCGAATTGCGACTCAGTAATTGCCGTGTTGCGCGAAGATCGAAACCTGCAAAATCATAGAAAAAGTATAAAAAAATTTCAATTAAAAATGGTTACCTCCGAGAAGAAGCTTCTCCAGGAAAAGCCTTCCATTATTGCACCATACTTGAGGTTTCGAAGCAAATCTAAAAAGGTGCTGTTATATTTATGGATAAAAGTGACATGAAAAAAATTTACCTTTTTATCTTGTCCTGCAAACATTGCTCCCGTAAATACGAAAGAAAAATTATAGAATCTTATTATGTTTTTATTCAATAATTTGTTTATATACCAACATATTATTTTATAGATTTGTTACAAAATTCATAAAGTTGTGTTATATACAAAAATATTATTTATAGGTTTATTCCAAAATTTCCTTATAAACAATATTGGTTGTTTTCCTGTCTTTTTCTTTATCCTCTGGTAACATTACTTTTAGTTTATCCCAACTCCTTACTCTTGAGCATGCGGTGTATAATTGTCCATGTGCAAAAACTTCATTCTCAAGATTTAGTCCAATTTTGTCGAATGTCTGACCTTGTGCTTTATTGATTGTCATAGCAAATGCTAATCGTACTGGAAATTGTTGCCTTTTAAACTTGTACAAAGATTCTTTTTCTTCAAGTAGTGTGATTCTTGGTATGAACACTTCTTCCGGTTTTTCATTCTCGTTGATAATTAAGCATTTTAAAACGTGATCTTTCATATCAAGAATTCGCATTCGTGTACCATTATTATTATCGGGTCCCTCTAAGTTGATAGGTGTGTACGCACTGAATAGAATAAGTGGCATGCCGCGCTCGGATCCGGGCGAGTGATACGTCAATCGCTTCCTCTCGGCGAGACAAGACGATTGGTACCGGTTTCAGCCCCCAGACGGCCCCCTACGACCCCCTTTACCCCCCAGGGGCCAGAAAATGCAACTTTTTACGCCGCGCTCGGATCCGGGCGTGTGATACGTCAAACGCTTCGTCTCGGCGAGACAAGACGTTTGGTACCATTTTCAGCCCCCAGACGATCCCCTGTGGCACCCTACGACCCCCTTTACCCCCCGGGGGCCAGAAAATGCAACTTTTCACGCCCCACTCGGATTTGGCCGTGTGATACGTCAATCGCTTCGTCTCGACGGGAGAAGACGAATGGTACCATTTTCAGCCCCCAGACGACCCCCTTTACCCCTCCCCGTGGATGATTAGGGGCGCCGCCATGCGGCGTAGCCGCTGGGTGGTCCTATGGAATACATAGACTAATCCAAACATTCAAATTTCTTAGGCATATAATTATTGCTCCTATTTTCAGTTTCAAACAATGCTTTGGAAATCCTGGTACATCAAATGCGTTAAGCACTTCTACAGTTACTTCAGGATTCGATTCATCAGGTTCATCGATGCTTGTGTAAATTTTACAATCGCCATCTAACATATCTAATACCTGGTATTATATCGTTAATTTCATCAACCATTATATTAGTTGGTGCAAGAATTGCTCTTTTAGAAATCGCTTCAAAATCTTTATTTTTTACGAGTTGACGGGCCGCGCCTTCGGCGCGTCCGTCAACTCGGAGCGTGCATAGCGTCAGATTGGGTTCGTCATCGCTTCGCGCACCGCCATCAGCGGTCAGATTGGGTTGTTCCTAAGCGTGATTTACCTACTTACTGTTGGTGGGAACGCTACGAATAAGTGTGGATTTGTGGGATTGTGGGTCGTTTTGGGGTCCTCGCGGCGCTTCGCGCCGCTCGAACCCCAAAACGACCCACAATCCCACAAATCCACACTTATTCGTAGCGCTCCTTTACATAGCGTGAGTCATGCTGGGTCTCCGCTCGCTATGACCCAGACGTGAGAATCAGTACTGGGTTGAGTTCGTGAAGATCTCGGCCGCCTTCGGCGGCCTCGATACTGGCGGCCGGATACTGGGTTGGGTTCGTGAAGATCTCGGCCGCCTTCGGCGGCCTCGATTTCACTGGGTCCGAGCGGCGCTTCGCGCCGCTTTCGGACGCAGGGTTAGGATTCGGAGTTTACATGGCCAAAACCCCTAAAAACACGTTTTTGTGTTTTGGCGCGAATTCAAAATTTGAATTACAAATCTGACGTCAGATTCGGACTCAGCACATGCGAAAACCCCCGGGCGCAAAAAATCAGACCCGTAGACACATTGCATAAAAAAACCCAATTTTTTGGCCAAAAAGTGGCTTTTTTTCAAAAAGTGACCAAATTAAATAATGTAAAAAGCAAAGTGGTCCAGAATCGGCTCAGAAATCGATTGGGAACTTAAAAAACATCACTTGCCCAGGTCAAAACCCTTTAAAACACGTTTTTGCGTTTTGGCGCGAATTCAAATATTCAAATTTCGGGTCTGATAATTTTCCCCATCCTAACTTTTCGAGACCTATCGATTGAGCTATCACTCGCCTCTGGCTAACGTCTGGATCGCGAGATCTGGTGTGGGCCGGACGCACAGACACACACACAGACGGACAGAACATGGCCCTTTAGTATTAGTTCATGTGCTCTTCAAATATTGCTTTTTCAAGTCCTTCGTGAATTATTACTGCATTTTCAGAACAATATTTTCGTCTTCATCAATTGTAGTACCGTTTCCAATATCAAGCAGATCTTCACAAAATTTGACATCGTTTTTTGCTCTCATATTCTTTGTTAGCTTATTTAATTTAACTATATTATTTTGCAGATTTTTGATTGTTTGTTTGGAACGCTTATATCTGACGATCCGTTCGTTAGTTTTTTATGAGTGATAGCTCATTTTGTAGCTGATGATCTGTAGGTTTCCCGAAAATTGTCAGATTTGAAATTTGAAAATTTGAATTCGCGCCAAAATGGAAAAACGTGTTTTTAAGCGTTTTTGTCAATGGATGTTTGTGTTTTTTTGTTTTATATCGCAAATATATATTATTTAGAACATTTCTGCTTTTTAAATTTTTGGTTTTCGTTTTTTGTGTCATTTTTTATGAATTTTTGGTCATTTTTTGTCCAAAAAATGGGTTTTTCGTATCTGACGATAAAACTTTCTGAAAATTTGCATACAGGGGTTTTCGGATACGCTGAATCCGATCTTGAAATCAGATTTGAAATTTGAAAATTTGAATTCGCGCCAAAATGGAAAAACGTGTTTTTGAGGGTTTTGAATAGGGAAGGAGCATTATTATTGTTTTTGTTATTGTAAAGTTATGTTTTTTGGAAAATTTTTGATTTCCATTATTCGGATTTTATTTTTCATTCCGTATTTCGGCATCTTTCACTAAAAGACGTTATTGGTACCTAAATAGGTCATATTTTGGCCTAAAATTGGGTTTTTCGTGTCTGACGATAAAAATTGCTGAAAATTTGCACACAGGGGTTTACTAATATGCTGAATTCGAATTTGATATCTGATTTGAAATTTGAAAATTTGAATTCGCGCCATAATGTAAAAATGCGTTTTAGCGTGTTTTTCGAGTCAACATATGTCCTTTTTGTTTTATATCGCGAATATAGATTATTTAGAACATTTCTGCTTTTAAATTTTTGGATTTCGTTTTTGTAAATAAATTACAACGTTTTTATGAACTTTTGGTAATTTTTTGGCCAAAAATTGGTTTTTCGTATCTGACTGTATTATTTATATCTCAGGATCCATCCATGAGTTTCCTATGACCAACAGCTCAATCGATAGCTACCATTCACCAGGTTTCCCGAAAATTGTCAGATCCGTAATTTGAATGAAAGTTTTCCCGCCAAAACACAAAACCGTGTGTTTAATCATTTCTACTAAATTTTATGCAAGATTTGGTCATTTCTGGCCTTTTTTTCACCAAAAATATCGATTTTTCATATCCGACTACCAAATAACTTGAAAATTTACATCCAACTGTTTTTCGACATCCTGAATTCGAATTTTTGAATCAGATTTCAATTTAATATTTGAATTCACGCCAAGATGAAAAATTGTGTTTTAAGTCATTTCAATTATTAAACCTATGCCTTTTTTGATTTACGTCAATTAATTAAGTGATTTCAAACATTCCTGCTTTTTAACCCTTCATTGCCGAGTGTATCCAATCGGATACGATGTTGATTTGCTAAAGACTTCACAAAAAGAAAGAAACGAATGAGTGTTCATTATTCATACAAAGAGTGTGTCTGTAAATAGATCACATAGAAAAGAGAAATAAACAATGGCAGCCATCATGATTTTGATAAAGACAGCTCACCAAAAGGAAAGCTAATGGTAACGCAGACATTCTGCCTTTTGTCTATGGCTCCGGCAATGAAGGGTTAAAAGTTATACCAGTTACAATCATACTAGTTTATATCATCAAAAATCAGACAAACCTGGATGAGATTGTTCACAAGATCAGATTCATAAACTTCAGTGCCATCCCAATCAAGTCCTTGCTCAGTGTTTTGTTGAATGTGAGCGCTTTTGTGGTCAATTACAGCTTGAAGCACGCTTAATAGAGGCTCTGGGATTTTGCCGCCATCAATATCGCCAAAAAAGGATTTAGACCTGCGGCTCGAGGATTACTGTAGGTCAGAAGGTAACTGAATTCTGGATTACTGTAGGTCGAGGGATAACAGAATTCCGGATTACTTTAGGTAATGTGATAACATAATTGTAGATTACTGTAGCTCAGGTGATAACAGAATTCCGGATTACTGTTGGTCAGACGGTATCTGAATTCTGGATTACTGTAGGACATATGATAACAGAATTCTGGATTTCTGTAAGTTAGAAGGTAACTTAATTCCATATTACTGTAGGTCAGTTGATAACAGAATTCCGGATTACTGTAGGTCAGAAGGTAACTGAATTCTGGAATACTGTAGGTTCTGTTATAAGGTGTTTTGTTGAGAGATCTACCATTTAAGAGATCTACCATGGCTTTAACTGATTTCTAGACTATTGTAGGTCAGGTGATAACAGAATTCCGGATTGTGTATATTTGTCTGTTTCATTGCATTTCTTTACTGTCCAAATAAATTTTTAAAAAATACCAGAATGAAAAAATTTTAACTTTTACATATGTTTATTTATTTATATCGCGCGCGCCTTGCGCGCGCGCTAATTCATCACTAGTACACTTTAAAAAGCTTCCATAATTTACTTCTTTTGATGCTTAAGTCAATTATCTCTGATCTTGTACTTCTTTCTTGTATTGGTAATGTTTGACGAAAGTCACCGCCTAATAAAATTATTTTTCCACCAAATGGTTCTTTATTCTTCATAATTTCTTGAAGCTTTCTATCAATGATTTCAAATATGTACTTTTGAGCCATTGTTGCTTCATCACAAATAAAAACTTTAGTTTCTTTCAATTCATCGGCTTTTTTAGTATTCATTTCAATACATGAATTAGAATCACTTAATAGAGGTACTGGTAAACCAAATACGTTATGCAAAGTTCTTCCATTTGGTAATAATGTAGCAGCTATTCCAGAAAATGCACTGTTTATTACTAAAGACTGGATTTTTAGGTTGTTACACTGCCTGGTATGCTTAACCACTGTCTCTCTTCAAAGATAGCACAAAAGGCACTCTCTTTTAACCTATTTTTGATCACTAAATAGGTTGAAAAGAGTCTTTGTTCTAGAAAGCCTCTTTCCCTTTGTGGGCAGTAAGCCCATACGTCGAACGCAATCGACGTGTGGGCTTTCTTCTCAAGGCCGTATCTTTGACACTTCGTCGATATACAATTTTAGGTCAAGTATTATGGACGAAACTGAAAAGAGTCCGCTCTAACCTAATGTGTCAAGTGTTATTACTGTATACCCTGTATTTAAAGCCCCCTGTGTATGGCTTGTTTTCGTCCTCTATTCTTCATCATAACAGGAACTGTGCTATTTCGTAAGGCTGGAATATGAGAAATACAACAAAGGGAACCCAATCAATAGTCGGTATAGACAGAATTCATTGGAATAATAAAGCAGAGGCTGGCTTGATTCCGCAGTCTGGGCTATGTAAATCGGAGGCGCTTTCCTCTCATTTAGCGACTGCTGTCTGTAGTGACTATTGATTACGCTCCCTTTGTGTTGTTGACGTTCTATTTCTGATTTCACAGCATTTACAAAATAGCGCACAACGCTGTTTTTCCAATGATTAAGAATAGGAATGAATCAGACGGCTTTAAATACATGGAATAAGGAATATAATAATGTTTATGCATTGAAATGCGACTACAATAAATGTCAAATGACGCAATAAAAGTACAAATACAACAATGATGGATTTTCAATAAAGCCTTTATTGAGGGAGAGGGGTATTTCTTTCGGTTTCAAACTCAAAGCAAATGTAACAATTTACGATGTGAAGCATGATTTAGTGTTTTTGGAGAACTGCATGTAATCTGATTTCTGGAGTTCGGGACAGGAGAGTAATGCGTAGGAGTGGGTGTCACCGGATCATCCCAACAACTTAATGCAGAGTCCCCGGCCTACACCTCGTATTTTTTCTCCCTTAATTCTTTTTGGACTCTTTTAGTGAGATTGCTCTCACTGTTCACCGAAGTGATGGTCAATTATCTCCAATGGAACTCGTGAGCGAAATCGTCATTTTACATACAGAGATTAAACTTGAAGAGAGATAAAGTTAGTATTTGGTAATGTATGGATCGATCTTACTCACAAATGCCTTTAAACTCAGTTGTCTAATGTCTAGAGATAGTTTAGCGTAAAGACGAGAGACTCGAACGAAAAATGATTGAAAACGTAAAGTAGTTTTGGCCGCAGTGGTTTGGAATTTGTACTTTTCTCCACGAGTTATGGACTGGATGAA
Organism: Ditylenchus destructor; assembly: GCA_022814885.1. Classification (NCBI taxonomy): domain Eukaryota; kingdom Metazoa; phylum Nematoda; class Chromadorea; order Rhabditida; family Anguinidae; genus Ditylenchus; species Ditylenchus destructor. The sequence goes on from JAKKPZ010000014.1 coordinate 599,398, forward strand.
TTTAAAAGCAGTTTGGTTCTCTAATGGAATGATACCTAACATGTATTTGTGGAATAGGCCAAAATCTGCTTTTAGCCTACGATGCTCAAGTGACTCAATCTTATAAAGTTCTAGTAGTTTTTCGTACGAAGGTGGTTCCTTTCCAAATGTGCAACGTTTAAAAACTAGTTTAAGGAACTGCTTCTGGACCTTTTCGATGGATCGGAAATTGTTGCGCAGAATACATTAGGAAGATCGGAAATAATTAGAAAGCTAGCAATGTTGAAATCGCTCATTCTATCTATCAAGAGGCAGTATATGTAAATATTATAATTTTAGAAAATCGTCGCAATAAGATATTGTAAAATTCTTAGCAGCAACTGCATGGTATTTTTCCAACGAAGGAAGTTAAATTCAAATTTATAATTTCAAGGATCCCATTTCAATACCCATCTGAAAATGATCCCCATAGAGAAATGAAAATAATCTCAACTGATTAATAGTCCCTATTTCAAACGAATGCAAAAGCTGCGTCTGCCAAAAACAGTGATTAACGTTACACTATTCTCTGTTTTAATGTTATCAAATATAATTTCAACTGATTTTCAACTTTTTATTTTATTTACTCGTTTTCAATCTGCTCAAATTTTTAAACATATTTACTGTGCTTAACATTAGCGAAGGCAAAAAAGATATTCCATGCAGTGCAACCTGGAGAGGAAGAAGATAACGAAGTGATCCGGGGGCAACCGAAGTTCACCAGAGCGTTACGACGCATGACTTCCAAACGTGCAGAATGTCTTCCAATACTGATTCAGGATCATTTTGCCTGAAGTACGCCTGTGCTTATGAAACCTTTTATTTCAGAAATAATTTAGTACAAATGATAATGTTGGGAAGTCAGACCTTCAATATTTTCATTACGAAAAACTGCATCAACAAAATCTTCTTCAGCATTACGAAAAAAATTTCAGCTATTCGAAATGAATATGGTTTCATATTCTTTGTGTCTCGCCACGGAAACTATATGACAGAAACAGTATAAAAGGCCGACATTTCGCGTTGAATGCATCTATCTTTCTTCGCTATCATCGACTATCAAGCTTCTACTTCTATCGACGGCATATCCGAAACAACGCTAATGGCTGACAATGTATCCGCAAATGCCACTCCTGCTGCTGCCGCCTCCGGTGCTCCAAACGGTGCTCCAACTGCTGCTCCAAACGCATCACCTGCGCAACGACCAACTGAGCCTGCCTTCCAGCTTCAAATAGAGCCGTCGGACTTCATCACGTTCAAAAGCGACAACCTAACAAGTGCACCGGTCGACCTCGACGTGGAGATCAAGAATACTACAGCTGTGCGTCAAGTGTACAAGGTTTGCTCATTAGTTTTGGTTAGGGTAGAAATTTATGGTTCTAACTCGTTATGTTACCCTGGAAATAGGATAATCGGATAGAGCACTGTATTTTCTGAAACTAATTAGGGATAGTTTTTAAGGCATTTCGTTATTTTTGCACAAATTTACGTAAGATAGTAGACAGTGGGATTTGTAGACAGTTTGTGGGAGATAAATTTAATGAAAAATTCTCCTACCTGAATTATTCTCCTACCCAAATCCTTTTCCGATATTAAAATTTTCCAGAATCATTGGAATTAACGTATCCCTGTACTTCCCCGGGGAGTAATCTTTCAAAGGCTATACTACGGCTGAGGGTTACCACCTGAAATGGCCCAAAACCGGTGTCAATCGACTTGTCTCGATGAGAGAAGACGAATGCCACCAAAATTCTGCGTCGGAAACGCGTTTACGGGTTTTTATGCCCTCCGGCAATTCTCAAAATCCATGATACCCCCCTATGGTTCCAAAAAAATTTTTTTTCGCCATTTTGCCTGAAAACGTGTAATTAGGGGTTTTCGACCATGCTGATTCCAAAAAAAATATTTTTAGGCTCCGCCCACTTAGGCTCCGCCCACTTTTCAAAATTCAGCCAATCAGCGAAAAATCGTCCATTAGAAAACGCAGTCAAGCTGCGCTTTCTAGTGCAATCAAGGCTAAACCGCCCTAAATCGACTCCTAACGCCTTAGGCGAACAACCCAACCCCTTAGGCGGGCAACCCAACCCAAGGGACTTAGGATTAGGCCCCCCGTTAGGCGAACAGGCCCTTAGGCTGCTGTTTAGGCTTAGGCTTACTTTAGGCTTAGGCTTAAGGGGACTTAGGTTAGGCTTGGGGCTTAGGCTGCTGAGGCCCTTAGGCTGCTGTTTAGGCTTTTCGGCCCCTTAGGCGCTGTTTCCGGCTTGATTGCACTAGATTTCGCTGAATTTTGAAAAGTGGGCGGAGCCTAAAAATATTTTTTTTGGAATCAGCATGGTCGAAAACCCCTAATTACACGTTTTCAGGCAAAATTGAGAAAAAAAATTTTTTTGGAACCATAGGGGGGTATCATGGATTTTGAGAATTGCCGGAGGGCATAAAAACCCGTAAACGCGTTTCCGACGCAGAATTTTGGTGGCATTCGTCTTCTCTCATCGAGACAAGTCGATTGACACCGGTTTTGGGCCATTTCAGGTGGTAACCCTCAGCCGTAGTAACCCCTTTTCAAACAAAAAATTTGGAACTTGCAAGCATTGTGAGGTAAGAAAAGCGACCTATGAAGTATGTACAAATAAATGTTAGGTACTCCTGTTCTACAAACTAATACTTTCAGGTGAAATGCACGTCAAATGAGATCTTCCGTGTGCGACCGCCGGTGGCATATTTGAAACCGGATGAAGCGTTCAAAGTCAAGTTCAGCCTGGTGTCCAAAGAAGTTCCAGACGCAAAGAAACATTTCTTCGCCGTCTACCATATCTCAGCGCCAGATGTCAACGATCAGAAGACCGCTAAGCAACAGTGGACGAAGGATACTCAACCCGAAGGAGTCAAGCGTTTGCCCGTGCGTCTACTCAAGTCCGATGGATCGCCGTGGCCTGCTCCGACGACGCCTGCGCCGACTACCGCTGCGGCTGCTTCGCCTGCGCAAGCTCCTACCGCTGCTGCTCCAGAAAAGAAATGAAGCGTCCGAAGAAAATAAAAATCTTCATTGATTGCGCTCCATGTATTGTTTCTTGTTCTAGTAATAAAGATGACTTTCTATACTGTTATGTTCCCTCTGTCTAAATTTTGTCTACATTTTAGTCATTTTTTTTGAAATTTTTTGAAAACATGTATCAGCACATCTGTACTAACATTTTAAGCTATCACTTGCCCGGAAATGAGCCGTGAAAGTGGTCTAAACGTCACCCCAGCCACGCACGCAGAGACACTGGCTTCGTAGTAAAGTAACATGATATTTGTTATATTTGAGATGAATGTTTTTCAATGATTTCTTAATTGTGTGCTCCCAAAGTTGGAAGGAAATATATGTAATGAGAAACCCTTTTCATAGGGTTCGCACTGACAATGATTAATAAAAATAAACATATTTTCTGAATTTAGATCTCACTGCAGTTTCGATCGCGAATAAAATTCGAAATACGAATATGATCACAAATTCTTATAAGTTTACTCTTAAAAAATTTCTGAATTTGACACGATTATCCTAGTCGTATACATTTTCCAGGATACATGTATTTCTATGTATATGTTTTTAACATTTTTTAAAGATAATTTGTGAAGGTCTGGAATATTCTGTCTGAATTTTGGTTTGGTGAGAACCAAATGCAAACAAGGCATTCTTTGTTTCGCACAAAATTTTCGATAGATGCTTTGTGTACGAAACCAAATTGCTTTGTTCGTTTTCATGCCGATGCTGAGTATTAATACTTTTCATGCAAGTATTAATTATCATTTCAATTTTGGTTAAATAAAACTATTTCACGTACTTCAATTCTTAGGTATATGACACTTATTTTAATTTGGTCGTGCTTTAATTTTATTTTTACTTTAAATCTCAGCCTCCGTTCCTAACGTAAAAATACCTATATTCCCATTATAATCAGCAACATATATCGTAAATGTTATATATATACCTTGTACACCGTAAAATGCCTTCGTACAAATGAATCCTTTCAGATTCGGTGCCTCAAGTCCGCTGGTTGATTCAATCCTTTGTGCTGTTATCCAGAGAAATGGGAGTGCCTTGGTACAAGTTTTTCGCCTTCAATAATGATGGAAAGATCCTTCCCTTGGTCGATCCCGAGATGCAGACTCGCGAGTTGCCGGTAAAATTTTTTTTATATCTATGAGAATATGTGATTTAAATCTCTCTTTCGAACGCCCTTTTTAATTGTTAGGGACTTATGCGTCCAGGAAACAAAACAGCTTACGCCCAAGAACCACAAATCTTTCTGTGTTTTCTGCCATAATGAAAGAGTTGAATTCTTCTATTCCATATGAAACTTATAATTGCATAGTCAATATCAAAATTATGATGATGTTTCATGGAAGAGGTTCATATTTTAGGACGGATCGCGGGTGTGCAGGAGCTTGAACACGGATGAATTGAAGAAGTATCGTTATAACGACGTCACTACTCTCTACGATGTTGTCCGTCGCGGTGCGCGTGTCTCAAACAACGGCAACATGCTTGGGCAACGTATCAAGCAAATCGACGGCGAGCAACCTTACGTTTGGATTTCGTACAATGAGGTGAGTTAATTATTTTAATTGATTGTACTAATAATTAAATGTCAAGATGCAATTACATAGTATCTACTGAGTCACTTTAAATTTCAATCATTATGATCATTCACTGTTAAAGAGAAAAAAAAGACTTATTTTTATGCTCGTGCATAAACGTATTTATAGTACCAAACACGTGTATAATATGTTTTAGGTAATCAACCAGTCCTTAGCAGTCGCCCGAGCATTGCGCAAACTGGGACAAGCTGTTGGCCAGGCTACGTTTATCGGAATCTACTCTCGCAATCGCCCTGAGTGGATTATCGTGGAGCAAGCGACTTACGCATACAACAATGTCTTGGTACCGCTTTACGACACTCTCGGCACAGATGCTTCGGCTTTCATCGTCAACCAAACCGGAATTCAAGTCGTTTTTTGCGACCACACAGACAAAATGAAAGGTTTGGTTTATTAGTTGACCTCTAATATTTGTTTGGGTAAGTAATTTGTGTCTCTTGTAATTATAGGAATATATAAAATACCTTTTGTGTTTATACAGGGTAGCAACTGGAATATCTTGTTAGTACTGAACGCGCATTTCCAAGAAGAGGAATCGGACTGCGCATTTTGAAAAACAGTCTCTTTACAAGGCGTGTTGTATGCTCGGTGTAGAAATTAGCATTTTTTGAATGAGAATCAGATTATTAGTTCTTCTAATTTAATTGAATATTATTTCGCCATGTGTATTAAATTATTTTACAGGCTTGTTGGACAAGAAGCCCGAATGCGAATCTCTGAAATACATTGTGCTCATCGGTGCATTGAATATTCCCAACGAATTGCATGAAAAAAGCCTGGTTGTCGGAGTTGAGCTACTCACTTTTGATCAATTTAAGGAAAAGGAGCACGACACAAGCAGCGGCGAGGAACTTCCTCCCGAGTCACCTCCGACATCAGATGATCTCTGCACCATTTGCTACACGTCTGGCACCACGGGAACTCCAAAGGGCGTTATGCTTACGCATGGTTTGTGTATCATAATTTTGTTTTATAATTTTCTAGCTCTATTTTATAGGCAACATCATCGCAGATTGCACGACTCTGGATTATTTCAAGTACGCAGATATCAATAACATGGTAATTTTGCATTTGCCATTTCTACTTTAAACTTTTCAATGCCAATTAATCGATATTTCAGGATGTGATGATAAGTTTCTTGCCGTTAGCGCATATGTTTGAGCGCGTCGCACAGACTTCAATCTACATGGAAGGTGGATCGGTTGGATTCTATAGTGGTGACATAAAGCATCTCGCCGATGATATTAAGACTCTGCAACCAACCCTAATGCCTGTTGTTCCGCGTGTATTGAATCGCATTTACGACAAGGTCATGGCTGAGGCCAGCAAATCCAAACTCAAAAAGTTTCTCATGGACAGTGCGATAGCAGTGAAAAAAGGCGAGATTAACAGGTACTACTTTGGTTTGATCATCGTCTTCATTTCAACATTTAGTTGGGTCGTGCGCAACAACACGCTGATCGATCAAATTGTCTTCAAGAAAATTCGTGACGGTCTTGGTGGAAGGGTCAATATATCATTTATATATTATTAATTATTGTATAGTTCAATGTTTACAGGTCAAACTCTTGCTCACCGGTTCAGCGCCGATTTCGGAAGAAGTTTTGACGTTCATTCGCTGTGCTCTCGGATGCTTTGTCGTGGAAGGATATGGCCAGACAGAATGTGTCGCCGCATGTTCAGTATGTTCATTAGCATTTCCGAACATGATTTAATATGTGATCTGATTTAATATTTGAGACAAATACCTGAATTAATTCGAAAATCTAGCATTTTAAATTAAATCTTTTCAATGCCCGGAAGGTCAGTCCAGTTTGATTTGCTTGATCGGGCATTTCCTATCTCGTCCAGGATTCAGTCCTATATTCATGCTTTGTTTATTTAGTGAGCTCTAAAACTTCTTTTAAATTTAACTTAGTATTATATTGGCAGAATTAATGGTAAAAATTCTGAATTAGTAATTTTCAAAACCATTCAAAACACCATTTGGTTTCTGACGGTGCGATAAAGGAACTTGAAAATTGTGTTGCTAATAATCATATAGATTATATTGTGCTTGCTAACGTGTTGCTAGTAATGATTTGCTGTTGATTTATGGTACTTTACTCAAAAGCAGTGTTGCCACGCCTCCGCCTCCGGATGCTCGGAGGCGCCTCCGGAGGCGGAGCCGGAGGCGGAGGCGACCCTTAAAATTAGCCGGAGGCGCCTCCGGAGGCGCCTCCGGGGGTGTCCGGAGGCGCCTCCGGCAGGCGAAAATTTAATGAAAACTTGACAAAAACAAGAAAAATTTTGGAATTTTTTTCAAAATTTGACAAATTTTTTTCCAAAAAATTTTCAAAAAATTTTTTCAAAAAATTTTTTGGCGCCAAAAAATTTTTTCAAAATTTTTTTGAAAATTTTGGGAAAAATTTTTTCATACATGAAAATCACTTTTCAGAAAATTTTTTCGGAGGCGAAGGCGAAAATCAATAGGAGTCCCTCCTAGGTTTATTGTGCTGACACGTTTGCTAAAATTCGAAATTTTGAGATTTATGACAAATCTCAAAAGCCAGTGTCCGTCAGTCTGTCTGTCTGTGCGTGGGGTGACGTTTAGGACCTTTTTAGGCCGTTTTCGACCTAGATAATGTCACCCTTATAGTAATTACCCCCATAAATCCGCAAAAATCGAGTCAGATTTGGGGTCGACATAGGTCGAAACGGTGGTCGAACGGGTCGAAAATGGCGTTTTTGGCCGATTTAGCTGTGTAATATATGACCTATAGGGTTTTCGGGGTCGGGGAAGACGATTCCGACATTAATTTTTACCGCAGGTATATCCTAGGGGTCGAAAAATGTTCGACATTGTCGAAAATGGCCTTTTTGGTCGTTTTTCGGGTGGGTAATGCCCGATAAGGGGTTTTCGGGGTCGGGGAACACGAATTCGACAAAATGTTGGAGGTCGAACATAGGTCGAAACCGAGGTCGAAATGGTCAAAAAAGGCATGGGGCGACGGAGGAGAGAAAGGCGACGGGGGAGTCTACGGCTGGGCAGGGTTTTCAGACACAGGACGGACGCCGCGATAGCGGCGGCGCGCACAGCTAGTAGATTACACTTTTTAATGGATTATCATTGCTTATGTTATTTATTTTTTAGATCACGATCGAAGGCGATTCCACACCTGGCCACGTAGGTGTTCCGTCTCCGTGCAATGCAATAAAGTTTGTAAAATTTTGTATTATATGAGAATTCACTTTCAAAATTCAGATTGGTTGACGTCCCGGAGCTAAACTATTTTGCAAAGGACAAAGCCGGAGAAGTGTGCATCCGAGGCAACAACGTTTTCCGAGGATATTACAGAATGGAAGAGCAAACTCGCGAGGTTTTGGACGCTGATGGCTGGTTGCACACTGGAGATATTGGCAAGTGGACCGATCGCGGAACTCTGAAGATCATAGACCGAAAGAAGCATATCTTTAAGCTAGCTCAGGTAATTCATTCGAATACGGAAGCTAGCGTGATTAGAAAACAATAAACTTTGGAAAAGCCTTAAACACAATTTATTTAGTTCGTTTATACTGCGAGATAAATAGCTAAGTCTAAAAGTCGAGTCTAATTGTAATCGGCTTTTTATATTTGAACCTAATTTTATGAAAAACTAATGTTGAAATATACTCTGTTGCAATATTTTAAAACAATGGAATAATGATTGTTAGTCACAGCTCCTTGAATTTGTGCGATAAAGTACATGTTATTTTGGGTTTCATTAATTTTGTTGCATTTCAGGGAGAATATGTTGCTCCAGAGAAGATCGAAAACATCTACTTGCGTTCCAAGTACGTCGCACAGTGCTTCATCTATGGCGAAAGTCTCAAGAATTATCTGGTCGGAATCGTCGTTCCGGATCCAGAGGTTCAGTTAAATTTGAACTAGTTGTATTAAGCTGTCCATATTTCAGACCGTTCCTGACGAAGCACTCTTGGAATTGAGTACCGAAGGGAGCAGATCGTTAGAAGATCTCTGCAGGAACAAGAGAGTAAAGAAATTCATTCTCGACGACATGGTGTCTATCGGAAAAAGTGCGGGACTCCTAAGCTTCGAACAGGTTCGTTTTTGAGTTTGGTGTATTTTGGACGTTGCTTTTGTAAAATATCTATGAAACTATACGTACGAGCTTGATATTTAGCAACTTTTATATAATATCGAGAAATATCAAATAAACTAGGTGCAACGAAAGTATTGGTTCCGAAATTTTCACATCATTTGCGATGTGAAATTCGCAATTGAGAGTGTTTGAATTTTGAAAAATCCTCATATTGCAAAAATAAATAATTGTCAAACTACGAAGTCCTTTTTTGGACAATATATTTTAAAAATTAGCTACTACGTTTAATGCATGCATTTTAGGCCAAGGATGTTCACTTGTCGCCCGACCCTTTCACAATCGAAAATGATTTGCTAACGCCAACGTTAAAGAGCAAACGACCAAAGCTGAAGGCGCGCTATCAGACGGAAATTGATGACATGTACGACGGAAACGACACCGCCGAGCGTGGCTAATGCCAGAAATGGTATGTAATAATTGACCGTAATGTTAACATTTTTATTTGTTGACATAATTTGACATTAAGTATGTTTGTTATGTTGTTTGTATTTGTGTTTCAATAAATAATTGATTTTACTCGTTCCTTTCACATTCGACATTACATGCCATTCATATTACAAAAGAAAGACAATGTCCAGAAGATATTGTATGTAAGTCTATCACGTATCTATATTAGCAATGCAAAATGAAAGGCAATAATTACCAAGAGATAGAACTTTGCGACTTCCGCCAAGCGAGTGCTTATCGAAAAGGTCTACTTGGAAGCAGACGCATTCCGGTAAACAGCCTTAACCACTGTAAAATGTGCGTTAAACCTAACCAAACTTCACCAAACTAAATTTCATAATTATCGTTTGAATTACTGCCACTTTATTTTGAAGTGCGTAAAGTTCTATCGCTTGCTAAAGTAAATTGTTGCCTCTTTCATTTTGCATTGCTAGTGACCAATATGCAAAATTTTTCAAGATATATTGGCCCATTTTAATAGAACGTGCGTTTTATCATTTGTCATCATTTTAATCTTGCGAGTTAAACAGATTGGGTCCCGACGCGATCTCTCTGAATTTATACAATATATGTATCTAAATCCGAAGTATTGACTAGGAAAAAACTTTTTTTGAGACTCAACAAAAAACTAACTTCAGAATCGTGCTCAGCGCATCGAAATTGACCAGAAAGTGTTTTTCAGGCTGTGAAAAATTTCGGAAATCAAATCCATGATACCCCATGGTTTCGAAATTTTCAAAAAACTCGCCAGATAAAAATTATGACAAATGATAAAACGCACTTTATATTGAAATGGGCCAATATAAAGAACAAATGTTTTTATTTACTATACAATTCACATAGGAAATAGGCTATTGAGAATTTATGACATCACTAAGCAAGGATTTAAAGCTTCCTAGAATTTTTCCTTTTTCTAGTCGCTTCCCAGAAAATTGTAATCGTCAGCCAGATGCTTGATCAGAGTGGCGTGCTTCACTGCATAGACAATACACTGGAGAATCGGGGAGAATGCCGTCAATATTGTTTCTTCGCCATCCTCGGGCAATTTCTGAGCAGCTGAAGTTAGTCCTCGTTTTGCGTCTAAAATATGCTTTAGATATTAAACAATATCTACAATTGAATATTCACCTTGACGTCGTAAATAAAGTAGTTGGAATTTTGCGATGATTTTTCAAAAATTCGTAATTTTCTATATACCTTTGTGTCCAACAAAATTGTTCTTAGCAATACAATTTGTTCAAAAGGCACTAAGTGTTTTAAAAGCCTGTTCTTAACCCTTCATTGCCAAGTGTATGGATTTCCATACGCAAACTTTGGAGTAATTTAGCCATTTTTGGCGTCATGGCTCAAGTCTGATATTACTCTCATATAGCCAACTTTTTGTCCTGAATCAGGATATGTAATTTGTTTACCCGCTTTATCTACGATTTAGTCCTGAAAAATGGTCATTTTCGAGACATACCCCCGAAAATGTAGGAAAATAGACGAATTTTGGGGGGTCCATGTAAATTTTGCAATTTCTAAAAACCTTCGTAACTTTCGAAATTTGGCAACTTAAATTAAAAAACTTTGCGTAGTAAATCGACTACGCGTAATCGAAGAATCGAAGTTTGCACCCTCGGGACCAGTCCAAAGTGCAAACTTAAGTGAGGTGCAATCCAAAGAGAGGAGCGGTCATTTTCAAAAGGAAAAATGACCCAAAATGGCTGTTTTTGTGTGTTTTTGCTGTTTTTGGCCTTCTTCCACACTTATGCATTAAGATTACACTATTTTACCTTAAATTTATCTAACTTTACCTAGACTATCATAGCTATCGTTTAAAAACGGACTGCCAAGGGCCTTGCCAGGAAGCGCGAATTTTAACTCGGATTTTTCAAAAGTTCCACTTTTCGTGTTTCCGGCCAAAATTTGCTCGATTTTCGTGTGCTACGTGAAAAGCTGATAATATGAGTCAAAAAAATAAATAAATAAATAAAATTTTGGTTCAAAAATTTGCCTTGGACCCCCAAGGGGAATTTGGGAACACCTTCAAAAATGAGCGAAAATGAAAGAAGTGGCCGAAAAATAGTGACGAATTTTAAAAATATGGAGCAAAATTAAGGAAAATTTTTGAGAATTTGGAGCAAAATTGGAAGAAAATTTTGAAAATTCGGGAAAATTTTCTCTGGCGCCGGAGAAAAATTTCATGTGGTACCCCCTATGAACTTAACACTAGGTTCACGCACGTGGGGAATCCCCCGGGGGTTGAGTGTTCACGCAAAGTGTTCATGCAACCGGCTGGAAAGGGGAGGGGATCCCCATGGGGATCCCCCGGGGGATTGGGTGTTCACGCAGAGGGGGGATTGTGGAGGGGATTGGTTCGTAAAAATGAAAGTCAAGACTTTTGTATTCATTATTTACTTGTTTTTACTATGTTGGTTATAAATCTGATGTTACTGACTCTATCTCAACTTTTTCTCCAGATTTCGATAAATGTTTCAGATTTTTTCAAATTTGTTATTTTTCACTTAAAAATGCAAATTTTCACACACTCACAGATTTTACTCAGATTTTGGGAGTTATTTTTCCATTTTTGCAGTTTTTTGCTATGTCGGCAACAAATTTGATGTTACTCACTCTAACTCAACTTTTTGTGTAGATTCTGATACATGTTTCGGAAATTTTGCAATTTTTGATTTTTTCGCCAAAAAATGTATTTTTATTGACACACTCATTTTTGACTATTTTGTCTGCATTTTTTTGCGTTTTTCACTATAACTTTCATATATCCTGTTAAAATACTTGTTTTTTTGGGAAATTTTTGGTTCCGTGGTACAAAAAAATGGTGTTTTGAGGTTACTGCAAAAAACTAATTTTTGATATAGCCCATTTTATATAGAGCAAAATTTATGCTCGCAAAACTTGTTCTGAAAATTCAAATTTAAATGCAAACATAGAACAAACCCTTCCAAAAATGAACAAACAGTTCGAAAAATGCATATAAAAGATTGAAAATATATAGAATATTTAAAACTAAGAAATTAAGCAAAAATTAGCCATTTTGCAAAAATTTATAAAAAATTTTTCCTGCGCCCCCTATCGGCGGCACGCGAAAAAATTGTAAAATAGAATTAGCCCCCTCTAGAGAGACATTGAAAAATATAAGCCCCGGGACTTCTATTGGAGGAAATACGGGACAAAGATAGAGTCAGCTGTTTCGAGCTTTCAAATAAAACTAACCATTTTTGAGAGAAAAAAAATCCGAATTGTTGAAAAATAAGACAAAATCTTTAAAAAAGTTGAGATAGAAAGAGTAATGTCAAATTTATGAGAATCACAGCGAAAATTCCAACAAAAATGCATTCGCAAGCCGAATGATGAGTGTGTTTTCAAAAAGAACGCTTTTTAGTACAAAAATCGAAAAATTGATAAAATCGGAAATATGCATCAAAACCGGAAGAAAAAGTTGAAATATAGTCAGTAATGTCAAATTTATGGCCAACATAGCAAAAAACGCAACAAAAATACACTTTTAAGGCAAACCATGAGTGTTTTTGAAGAAACAGCATTTTCCATGCGAAAATCGAAAAACTATGAAATTCTGAAGAATGCATCAAAATCTCGAGAAAAAGTTGAGATAGAGTCACCAACATCAAATTTATGACCAACATAGTGAAAATACTGTGAAAAACGGCTCCAAAGTTTATTTAGGCTTCAATCCCCCGGGGGATCCCCCCCCCCCGAAAAATCAAATCGATTTGATCGGTCGGGGGGTTCCCCCGGGGACGATTTCCCCACTTGCGTGAACACCAACCCCCGGGGGAACCCCCGGGGATCCCCCGGGGGATCCGCCGGGGATTCCCCCGTTGCGTGAACGCAAATCCCCTTCCCCCTCCACAATCCCCCGGGGGATTCCCCACGTGCGTGAACCAGGCATAAGCGAGGTTCGACTGTATATCCTCCATTATGGTACCCCCTATGAACTTAAGCGAGGTTCGACTGTATATCCTCCATTATTCTCTGTTTTAATGTTATCAAATATATGCCAAAGTCGACCAATATTAAATACATTGATCAATTTTTCTCGCAGTAAGGAGTAGCAACAATAACCCTAAACAGTACCCTATCCTTGGGCAATTTGTTAACGAAACCTAACACATTTTTTTCTCACAGTACCGTTTTATTTCATTGCCCAAGTTTATATATTTCAATATTTAATCCATTTTCCTGAGTATTTTACTATAAGTTCTTTCTTACAAGTTATCTCAACCGATTATTTATTTTCTATTCCATCTGTTATTACAACTTTCCATTCAACTTTTTTCTTTTCATACTTATTTACGCTTATTTATATTTCACTATCCATTCTTCCAAGCGACTCTATTCAATAATTTTAAGCCAAATTGTGAAATAGGCTGAATGAATCACGTCCTCAACAAAATCTGATTTCCATTCCTTTTTCTTTACTCTTTTGCTCAAACAGTATAGTTTTAAAAACGATTTTTTACACATCAAAGGAACCACATGGACCTGGAAAATGGCCCGAAGTCTTTTGTGCAATTACCGAAAATGACTTTTTCGAAAAGGATTGTTCGTTAATTACCGTATTTTCTCTAATTGAGCCCCCCCCTATAATTAACCCCCACCCCTAGCGGGGTATTGAAATAATTAAGCCCCCCCTATAATTGAGCCCCCCCCCAAAAAAAATTGGTTTTTTCCTAATTTTTCGCTGTTTTTTGCTAGTATTTTGTATGTCTAATATAAATAGACAAAATTTAGACAAAATATAGTCTATTTTTAGCAATTTTTAAAGATATCCAAAAAAACCAATTTTTTGGATAAAAATCCATAGGGGGGGACCCATTGATTTTTTTGACAGATTTTTCAGAAAAATGATTTTTCATACCATAGGGTCCCCCTATGAGTTTTTATGCAAAAAATTATTTTTAGAAAATTTTTTGCAAAAAACCATAGGGGGGACCCTATGGTATGAAAAATCATTTTTCTGAAAAATCTGTCAAAAAAAATCAATAGGGTCCCCCATATGGATTTTTATCCAAAATATTGGTTTTAGTAAGTTTTTGCAAAAAAACCATAGTGGAGACCCTATTGATTTTTTCGACAGATTTTTCAGAAAAATAATTTCCAAAAATTTTTGGCGCCAATTCAAAATCGGTTTAAATTTTCAAAATTTTTTCAAAAACTGGCCAAAAATCCGAAAATTTTGCAAAAAAGTCGCAAAAATTAATCCCCCTATAATTGAGCCCCCCTATAATTAACCCCCCTAGAGGGGTATTGAAATAATTAAGCCCCCGGGGGCTTAACTAGAGAAAATACGGTATGTTTTAATTAACTCTTCAAATCTATTTCAGATTTTAATCAAATTACTAACAGTATGGGGTGCATTTTGTCAAGTCAGAAGGCGACCGCTGCTACGAATCCTCCAAATAGACTGCTAATTCGACTCATCGACGTTCTCAGTTTTTTCGATCGACCTGATTTGGAGAGCGTCTCACTAAGCAGCAGATTCGTGCGACAAATAGTGCTCAGGCATTTTACTTCTAAGCCCTATTTTGTATTCAACGGACACCTCTTTATTGCACGTCAATGGATGATTATAATCAAGCTCTCTGGTGAGATTCAATATTTCAGTCTCCATGCTGCCAATTGGATCGACTTGAATCACATCCAGAACAACGAATTAATTGACTTGTCACAAATGAGACCCTATCTGCACTCTTGGCTTCGCTTCAAAAAAGTTAGCATCAAATTCCCCGACTGGAGAGGATATTTTTTGTATATACTGGAATGGATCTGCAACGATTACTTGACCTACTACAAATCGGTGAGCGATAATTTAAAACTTAGGTTGCTTTACTATTTTGCTTAAAATCAACAAAATCGGTGTCTACTTTTGAAATTTTAAAACAGTACATTGACAATTTCTTTATCAATTCGCGCATTTTACATTACATTGCGCAACAATACCTCATTATTCTATGAAAATTTCGACACACTTTATATTCATATTAATACTTGGCATTTAATATACCTATACCCAAAAAGTTTGATTTATAGGTACGCACTCTATGGACCGGTCAACAATTGCGGCTACATATTTATGAAAACACTACGCCATCAAAGAACACTGTTTGCATTATGGAATCTCTTTTGAAGGATTTAGACTTCTTACGGTAATTTCATGCGTTAATAAAACAATTCTTCATTGATAATTTAAATAGAGCAAATGAAGGATCGTACCAAAACTGTTTGGATCAAATTAAATATCCTGATACCTGTGTATTATGCAATTTACTTTCTCTAACCTCTATTTTATATTATTTCTAGATGTAACGAGTTACAATATAATGCGTGGAATTACGTCCCTAATCTTCACAGTTTTCCTTTGATTTACAAAATAAATGTAATTCGCTTCAACGTTTCCGATGAATTAAACGTGGAAAATGCGGTGAATCTGATTGAAGGCAAAGCCCTTTATTCCGACAGCCAAACAACTTTCGTCATGGAATGGGAGAACGGAGAGAACGTAGTCAGCAAGATCACGGAACTAATTGTTGGGCTCTGTATTGTAAGTAACTAGCCATTTTTTGTTACAATTACATCACAGGGATTACAAAAATGTGATTGAGCAGGTTACTCAATTATTAAAGTGTAAACATGTATTAAATTCTTCCAGAATTGACTGGAAAAGAAAACAAATTTTAATACTGACAAAAAATTTTGGGAATAGATAAAATTCCATAGGACTGCCCCCGCGGCTTCGCCGCTTGGCGGCGCCCTTGGTCATCCAGGATTTTCCGGATTTCCGGAAGCCATAAATCCCGGCAGAATCGATCTTTATCGGGGAGACCGGTACCAATCGTCTTGTCTCGCCGAGACGAAGCGATTGACGTATCACACGCCCGGATCCGAGCGGCGCAGCGAAAGTTAGCCCCGCCCCAAATCCAGGATTTTCCGGATTTCCGGAAGCCATATCTTCCGGAATAAGGGTTTGCCGGAACGGAGACCGGTACCAATCGACTCAGCTCGCCGAGACGAAGCGATTGACGTATCATACGCCCAGATCCGAGGCGCGACTGAAAAATTTCCTTTGTAAAAACCCCCCAAAAGCTGAAAAAATGGCGTTTTCTCGCTTTTCGTGGCGGGACCACCCCAAATCTGACATTGATAACCCCCCCCCTAAAATCATGGGTTTTTGGGTGATACTCGCGAGTTTGGGGTCCGGGACCCCCAAAAAGTGGGTTATTCTATTGGGGGGAAGACAGACACCATGCGACTTAGAGGGATCCGATACCATTTTGCAATTGCATTTTAATCTATTAGATGTCTTCTTTTTCAAATAAAAAATTATCCAGGTTATATAAAATGCTTTTATGGCCAATATAGTAAGAAGTGTTTCTTGTCCATTTACCAAATGGGAAATCGTCAGAATAAAAAAAAACAAAGAACTTATAAAAAACAGATGCTCAACTTATCTAATATATCATAGCAATAACAATTATTTAGAAATTCGTCTCGTCTTCAACTCCGTGTCAGTACCTTGTGGTCTTCCTTTGCTGCGTTATAGACTATGAATTTTCACTAGAGAACCAAAACACACAGGAGAAGCTTATATCGCGTGACGGAGGTGGTGAGGACTACTTCCACGTCGGCGAAAATCCCGGATCCACCTTTACTCTGCAGAGATTCTCGAATCATCTATAGAATGAAATGGTTTAATATATATTTGTCGATCAAAAATATATGAATAAATAATGAATTTTTTATAATAGCGTTATTGGTTGATACAATAGTTTCGCAAATTTTTAGTTATTACATCAATTTGATATGTAATCACCGTTTCTTTTGCCAAGATTATATTTTCCATTATGACAATTTGTTTTGTGGAACTTTTCTGTCCAAATTTATAATTTCTGGCGGAAATGTTTGATATTTTTCCCGCTTTAAATGCATTTCCGTCAGCCTTAGTAAAGAAATCGGTGGAATCTATGTGCTACGCGCACTGATTACAGTTGTAGAGAAAGATCTAAGTTTCTCAAACATTTGATTTTAAAAATTTCAAGCAGTCTGAATAACAACAGCCGTGAAAGTTCAATTCAGCTGATTGTTTCATGTGTTACCGTTACTTATGCGTCCCAATTAACTCACTTTCCAACCCCGTGATGTCTTTTTATTCGGTTTTTAATCCCATTTCATCACCCAATTATTCATATTATTATTATTTGAGCCTCGCGCAACGTATATTAAATTGTAGCGCGTCAAATCCCGGTGCTTTGACGCGCTACAATACTTCGCCACTGCCGTTCTGCGACCGACCAATTTTCCGTATAAATGCAATTGAATTCCAGCATGAGTTTTCCCTAACTACTTTATTTATTTACCTGTTCTTAGAATAATTTTTCTCACTCAATTTCTCATTGGCATTATTACCTTTCCATAACGGCTTAGGCTACAACCCAAGTCTCGGCTGCTAGTATTACCTCCACTTAATGCACGTGTTCCTTGTCAATATTTATACAATGGGAATGAGAGCCGAAGGCTTCGTTTTCCTGCTCCTTTTCCGTTCTTAAGTTGCGCTCCATTGTTTGTGGTTTTTGATTGCCAGTAATCAAATATGCAAAAACATGAGATCTGCTCATGACTACTGCCCGCAAGATGTGAACAAATGTTGTTTAGTCGAGAGTCTTGAGTGCGAGCAAATGACGAATAGTGTAAAATTGTGCCGGAATTCGTTGGTATGAATAAGTTTTGTCGTATTTTTAGCATGTTAATATTGGGCAATTTTACAGTTGGCTGTCCCTCTGAGCTAGTATGTTACAAACAGTGTTTCCAAGAATAGGGATATTTTACTTATTAATTTTCCAATTATTGGATGTTATGGCAATTTATTAGAAAACGTCAATCGGTTATAGGCTAAAGGGTGTTAAGAAGTTTGTATGTGCTATAGTGATTATCCGTTTATATTGCCACGGGCAATACTTAAAATATATGTACAGTGTATAAACCAACGAAATGGTAAATTTAATTATCAAGCGATCCAATAAGAAAAGAAAAGAAGCTGTTACATATTTTTACGTTATCTAGTAAAATTTGTTAACTTTTGAAACATTGGATACGTATGCCTTTTAACCTCTCAGAATTTATCTCAATGTTGAATCCTCTGGAATGTTATCCATGTCTGATTCGAAAGCCTTTAACGATGGTTGTCAAAGAGGAAAAAACCCTTACGTATTTGATCTTAAAATAATTATATTCCCGGAATATACGTGTCAGCAAACTTATGCGCACGAAAATTCGAAGCCAATGTCAAATTCTGTGATAGTGTAGATTTTTTATATTAATACATTATTGCATTGTGAAAATTTTCAAACTGAAAAGTTGTCAGTTTTTGAGTTAAAAACGCTAGTTTGACCTAATTCAATGAAAACAAATTGCTGATAAGGTCAAGTCATACAATATTTACACGAGTTTTATTAATAGATCGAAAGCATTTATATACATCACGAAACAAAGAAAGGTGGTTGACGTGCCAATGGCAACTTGCCATTTTCCACTTATAATCATTCTATTCACGATATTAATCTTGTCTAGCCGTTCATTCTTGTCGCTCCATTTGGGTACAAATTTTTATTAAATTAAGTGTATACTACTGTGTGGGAAAAAACAAGAAACCTTATGTTTTGAATATGACGTAAAAGTTTAAAAGGCAAAGCAAAGCCAATGAAAAGGCCATAATTGATGACGCAATTTCTTGAATAGAAAATTTGTTTATGTTCAAAGGTTGTTGTGCCAATTCTAAATTTTGAAGGGCACGGCATTGTCCTTCCATTGTTCGTAAAGGAACTCTTCCAAACCAGGAAATTTTTGAAACACCATTTCCATATAAAAATTTGTTTTCGAGTTATTTAAAGGATTAAAAGAAAGGAAATAAGTGAAAAATCTTAAATATAACGATGTTAAAAATGCGCGAATTTAAATAATGAGCGCTATTTTAATACATTTTAGTCCTATTTCTATTACTTGGCAATAGCAATCCATGTTTTTAAGATCCGATAGTATTAGCAAATCCAAGACTTTCTTAGAAATCTCGTTTCCTATGAATTTTGCAAAATTTGCGAACCTTTGCCAAAAAATTGCAATTGTCTTGCTAGACCCAGTACTAAAATTTTCTCCCGACTGCCGTTTAACTTCACTCGTCTGTAATTTTAAGTCAGAATGTTTCGATGATTTATTTGAATATCTATCTACAACTTCGAGAAAGTATTTTCTAATTTTCATTTTCCGTCATATTTTTACAACCAAATTTTCATCGTACTTTATTTTGTGATAGTTGCCAGAAGATCGTCATTGCTAAACATTTCACATACATTTGTGATATACACTTAAAATTTACAAGTATTTTTATATTATCGCCTCATTTTGTTCTGTGCATAATGCTTATTCCGAATGTCTTCCTTTAAATAGTGTACTGTAATTAAAACACAGAAAACCATTTCTTGGAAATCATAAATATGCGAAATAGAAACATAAAAATAAACATTTTCGTAGCAAAAATAATTTTCCTCACAACATTTTCCCACCAAACCATTCCCATTTTACTTTTCCATTGTTAGCTTTTAAGTTTTCTCCAACCGTATCATTGGATGTGTGTATTTTGCTATGCAAACTTTCCCGGACCGACTGAGCACTGCAGCAGCACAATGGCTTTGGTCATGCAAAGGGTTAATGGAAGATCCGGTGGCTTTTCCTCGCCGCTTGCATGTGCATGCATCATTTTTTGAGTTTTTTGAGTCATAAGGAAGCCGACGTCGACATTCTTCCTGAAGAGAGTTTCCTTCCAGCTTTCCCATATATTTCTGAAAGAGACAATTCGGCGGGAGTATGGATAAATGAGTGCAGTATATAAGGACCCTGTAGAGTCCATATAGCTAGGCAGACTGCCCTCTCGAAAACCCGCCACTCAAATTCTCTATGGAGAGGCATAGTGAAGATAGTGATATATTCGTTCGGCTAGGCGGACAACTTTCATTTCCTGGTGTTTGTCTGTCGTTTTAGCGGGCAACGCCATATTTTCGCTTCGATTGTGCGTTTCATTTCTAACACTGACTTCTTTCGCAAATTCCTATGCAAACTCTAGCCTGTGTACAAACAAAGTCTCCGACGGTCTCGCTTCTTGCTTTTTATGATATTTCCCCTTTCTCTACTATCATTTCCCTTATGAAATAATAGTATGTATAGCGGACAAATAGTGTCACTCTAACATTTGTTTCAAGTCACTACTGCGTATTATAACTCGCATTGTTGTCCTTTCTCGAAAAGACCAAAAATTGCCACTGCGACTTCCTCGTGGTTTCGCCCAGCTCCAACTATCTTGATATGTCTAGTAGGTTACAGCATGAAGTGAGTGAAAACACAAGAGAGTCTGGGCGGCAGACAAGCTTATAGAGGTTATACTGGCTTGCGGCCGCCGACAAGGGCATCGGTCCAGTTTTACATTCCATGAAAATATCGATTCTAAACCCCAAGTCGCCGAGACCGTCGCCAGTAATGTATTCAAAATGCTGCTTTTGGTCGCAATAGGGAACTGCCTGCCCTTGGGACAGTCACAGGTGAGCCAGACACATGTTTCATGGTATGAACTTGAAGTATCTCACGACAAGACCACGACATGCGCTTCATTAGACATAGCCATTGACCGTGATATTGTTCGTATTGCCTGATATAATTTGCCTCGTTGCGCATAAATATCGGCATTGTTATCTCTAGCTTAATTGCTTATAAGGAAAATCTAAAGACTCACCTGCCTGGAGGGACGCATACCCTTTGTAGTATGCTTGTATGTTCTATCTGCTCTTGACTGAGAAACGAGAATCTCAGCTGACTTCATAAGACGGCTCAGCCCACCTTACCATTCGGCCACCATATGTAGCGCATTAAAGATATTATTAGTCTTTGTATCAGCAGGTGTATGCTCTATTCTCTGTATTATGGTTCTAGTCTTTTCTAGCTTTCAGTTGTCCCTTACTTTAGGGCGGCCCTAATGTGTCCTAATAGGTAGGTAGAACCTGAGCCGCACTCCACCTGTCCCTTTGAGGTGACTTTAGTTGTTGCCATATCTTCGCTTTGTTTAATAAAGGGGAATATGCTGGACCAACAGTGCGGTGGCACAAGAAGTCAGCCCATCTCCCATTTCACTCCTTGTCTCCCGGCTTAGCCCATTGTAGCCGCAGGCTTTGTCATCTCGCCGGTATAGAATGGCCTTTTTACGCGCAGACTTCAATTATAATTGGGGGTGCCGGAGGATGTTCACTAAGTCGTCGGAGCTTCATACCGTTTGTTCACCCCATTTCATTAAGGCGAGTTGGCGGTTTACCGAGACAACCCATACTTATTTGTTCTTTCTTATTTACTCGTAGCTTTTGACCGAGAGAGTCCCCCACTTAAACCAATTTTGCCTTACACTGTAATTATCCAACCGTTTACTGTTATAATATAATTGTAACGTAAATTTAGGCGACAGAAAGTCGAAAATTGAATACATTTAGTTGCGTCGTCAATAAATTCAACACAAAGTATAACGGAATTTTATTTAAACCGAGATTGGAGCCATATTTGGTGATACTTAGCCGAATTCAATCGCTGAATATTCCCATATTCAATTCTTTGAGGACTGTAAAGTCAGCTATAGCTTTCGCGCTATTTCACGTGAATTTTTGATCAAGGAAGCCGAATTGGGAAGAATACAGAGGTCGAGCAGCTGCAAGCCGCGCCAGGCTTAGGCCAGCAGCAGCAGCAGCAGCCAGGGCCTTCAACTGCCGTTAGCACTAGCAGCAGGCCTTCCACAGCTGCTTTCAGTGGGCCACAGACGAACCTAGAAGGTATTTTTACTTCCCGTATTTAAATATAGTAATCGGCTGGTAATAATAGTACTCGTATTGTATATTCCGATTCAAAATTTGTTCTCATTTTGAAATTTTTTAGCTTGACAAATCTTCTATATGAGGAAGTTATTACAAACGGAGGATATTGTTAGATATTCCCTAGGGTTAAGTGCTGGAAAATCTGGTGATAATATCTGATATTATCCGTGATTTTATAATATCCCTGATTTTATCTAAAGATAGCTTCTAGGATTAAAAACTCAAGCGGGTCACATAAATTACTAAAGACTTTCTGGACACATCCTGGGATATATCCGTAATCACGTAGAGTGTATACAGAGCCAAAACATACATATTCGATATGGTATGGAATCAATTTAAAATCAACTTCGTGTTTCCCAGCTAACCAGTTTTGCTCAGCAAACATTCGACATCCGAAGGAAACAATATAATTTTATATTGTTACCAATATGTTCTTAGTTTTGGCTACGGAAAAGCAAAAACAGTTGCTCTAATGTTGCTTTAGATATGCGATAGTTAATGATAGACACAGGCCCGTAGCCAGAAAAAATTTTCGGGGGGGGGGGGGTTGAGAAGAGAAAAAAACGCATTCTTAGGGGTGCATTTTTCAAAATTTTCTCCAAAATTTTTAAAACCATAGGGGGGACCCTATTGATTTTTTTTGGCTTCCGAATTTCGGGGGGGGGGGGGGGTACAACCCCCCTAACCCCCCTGGCTACGGGCCTGGATAGACATGTTAAGCGTAATATAGCTATTCTGACTTCATTAGCTTGTTCAAGTTTCTAATTTCGTGCGATTTTAACACTAAGTCTGTGTTAAAATTTATACTAAAAACGTAAAAGATGTTTAAAAACACATTTTTATAGCAAAATTCAAGAACATAGATCCATAGGTGACAAACTACGTCACATTTTTGGTTCTTTTAAAGATTTTAAAATTGAAAATTGAAGTCGCTCCTTTGTATCCTAAAGTCTTATCAAATTTTTTGAATCGCACTTATCCTTATAATAAGTCTGTGATGTCTTTCCTCTAGGGTGGCACGGGGACAGGGATTTTGCGTTCGGGGGGGGAGGGCCCCGAAAGTCGGGGATAATTTTTTCGGGGATCGGGGATTTTCCCCGACTTTCAGTCGGGGCCCCGGCCCCCCCCCCGGGATTTCAAAATTTTTCAAAAAGTGCTATTTTTGCATAAAAATCGCCAAAATTTTCAAAAAAGGGGTTATTTTTGTTAAAAACTCAATTTTTATTATAAATTCCAGCTAATATCGATCATTTTCCTTCAAAAATTAGGTTATTAAAAAATTTTCTTCAAATTAAGCTATTTTTCAAAATTTTTCCCAAATCACCTAAATTTGTTATTTCTGCCTATAAATGGCAATTTTTGGCGGTTCTCATATAAAAATTTGCACTATTTTAAAAAATACTTGAGGGAGAAGCGGTAACCAAATAGCGCCGCAGGCGAAAATTTTTAAATTTTGGAATGGTGGTTCATTAAAATTTTCTAAATTTTTCCCGGCCAAAAAACCGATCCGATCCTCAAAAAGGATATTTCCGTTTCGATCAGACCCGATCTCCCAGGCCTGGTCTGAAGATGTAATTTATAGTTAATATATTGAAATATAGTTGTGGTCTGGGGGCGATAGCCCCCAGACGGTGGCGAATTTTTATATTTCGAATCGGTTTGCATTGAAAATTTTCCATATTTCTCGAAAAAGTTCAAAATTTTTCGCTCGGCGGCGCCCTACTGGGCGCCGCCGAGGCCATTCTTAGGGGTGCTTAATTTCCCCCGGGGCCCCGGGGATTTCATTTCGGGGATTTGTCCCCCGGTTTTTTTTCCGGGAGGATTCCCGTCCCCGAAAATCGAAAAATCACGTCCCCCCCCCGGGGGTCCCCGGGGGGGGGGGGGGGGGTCCGCGAGCCACCCTACTTTCCTCCGCCGGACGTTTATTCGAATTTGAATTCCCGCCTTTTGGCATTCTGTATTTTCCGTGTCAGTTACGGTTTTCTCTGGAGTGCCATTCTATCCAGTGCTTATTTCAGACTGAGACTGAGTCTCAGACTGAGTCTTAGACAAAATTTTAGACAAAATGTAGCTAAAATGTACCTAAATTTCGTGTCAGTTACGGTTTTCTCTGGAGGGCCATTCTATCCAGTGCTTAATTTTCGTGTCAGTTACGGTTTTCTCTCTCAGACTGAGCCTGAGTTTGCGAGCCACCGCAGGTGGCGAGCCAGTCCTGTGGTCGGGCGCGGACCGCCCGACCTTCCTCCTTGGAATGTGGGTGAAGTTAGAACTGAAAAGGCATACTGATATAGACTCCCCGCGCGCGTTAGCGCGCTAGTATGTAGTATTCATATTGGTACCACGCTTATCTGTAGTACAGATTCCTGGCATGCTGTAAATTGTTTTTAAACGTACAACATTTAGTCCAAGAACTTTCTGAGAACCTTTCCTAAACATGCATTTTTAAGTTGAAGTGTCTATGATCCTTGAACTCATTTATGCCCAATAAATAATATATGTAATGCATTTTAAGAAAAATGGTTTTAATAATGTAATGGGTTTTAATCCAAAACATGGCATGTATCATGTTAGCATATATCAGAATAAGAGTCATTCGAGGATTTGACAGACGAATAAGATATGGATTACGTTTAATGAAAGCAATAATTTCTAGGAGGAGGAATCCCAGGCGAAGTCGAGTGGTGTGAGCCGGGTCCCAGTGGTCTTAACAGCTCGAGTCCTATCCAGGAACAGCCCACGTCCCAACAGGAGGCGGCGCCGTCACCCCTAAACCGTGCTGCCGAGTTAAATCGAAGCCTCAGTCATCCGATTTCTGCTTCCGCGCATCATAATTCATCGAAGCTGACCCCGAAGAATAGTTTGGGTCAGATGTTACTCAAGTTACTACCGTGTAATTGTTCCTCCATGGGCAACAACCAAGGGTTAGTTAGCTTAAGTTTTTTCAAAAATTATGGACACTCCGAAACAATCAAAAAGAAAAATGCGTTTTGGCTGATAATGAGTCTACTCGGATTTTCTGGATTCTAAATTCTAAACCTTTGAACTCATCAATATTTTCCTTGGTTTCTAATCAAATTTGAAAAATGTTTGTTGTTAAGTGAAATATCTGCTGCACATCTACCATCTTCCATAAAATAATTTTTTATAAGCGCAACACATGTTGGCTCTCAAAGGCTTCATTAATATTTTGACTCAACTCCGTCTACACTAAATATAACATTCATATATTTTAGCATTTGTTTTGTAGGTTCTTTCATTTTTGCATTACCTAATGTTCGTTTTTCTTGATTGACATTAGCGGGCCTCTTTCCAGAATGTATTTTGTCAGAATATTTTCAATATTATCATCCATTTATTTTTCCTCCAACTCCACAAATTTCGACATCTGTTCTACAATACAAATCATTTGTATTTCATATTCGTACCTTGAAAGCCTCGTTTACTCAAAAGATCATTATCAGAATCCTTAAGCTTATCCCGATAGTATTTCAGGACATTTGTTTTTGTAGTAGCAAAACATTCACGGATTCTATAAAAATCCGCCGTCGTCAAAGTTCGAACCATTGACATAGATAAACCAAGTAATTTGCCTTAACAAATTTAGACATTTCTATCCTAAATAATGTCTTCTTAACGTCAATTTGGCACAATTTTTCGATCTGCTCTGCCGGAAGTCCTCATCTTTATAAGCGCATTTTAAAGCGCTTTTTCGATTACGCGTCGTCTGAAATTCGAACGCTTATGGCTGAAATGTGACTTCGATCTTTTAATCCAGAAACTTTCTACACACATTTCTCTGTTTAAGTCGCCCTAAATCCTTGCCTCTCCTAGAAAGGATTTTTCTGGTTTATCCAGAAACTAATAACGGGAGTCCGTTAAATGTGTTATAAAAATTATATTACTTGGTAAATGTCTCGCGGATAATCCTTAAGAAGGCCGCTTTGAAGAATTTTTATTGCTAAATTTCGAATTTGTTGTTTCAAATTTTTTTAACGTTTGAAATTTTATGGAAACTTCGCATGTTTACTTTCAAAAATGAACTTTTTTTGGAAAATGAGTGAAAGCGCTTAGAAATTAATAAGACGCTCTAAGATGTTATACATATTAAGCAACATGTAGTTAAGATATAACTGCTTTGATGAATACCTTTGTAGTAGGGATGTTGCGAACCTAGTCAAGAAATCCAGCTTATATTAGTGATTACTATTTTATCGCCCTTTATTTTTGTATTTCATTGTCTTTTTTCTAAAAAATTAGATTTTAATCATGCTTTTTCCTTTGGCTATGTAATGGCTCCCAAAATGCAACATCATTGAACGCCATTACGTGACTATAACCTACTTCCCATTTTGGTATAGCATTTCCAAGTATCTGAACGCGAGAAATGTCGTGCGCCATTTCATTCGTACCTAATTCTCCGGCGAGTCAAAATCACTAAACTATTTTAGACACTAAAAAGGCATCCAATTCATTGGCCACATGAGATTGTGATTTTTTATTCGGAAAATACAATTCAGTTTTGTAAATTATATATTGTTTTAAGATTAAATTTGGAAACTCCAAGCTCAGTTACACGACTTAGGTTTTCCTTCTCCAGTCCTCAGGCAGCTTTTACCTCAGCATTGGCATTCTTAATGGGAAAGGCGCAAAATTAATAATGGAATTATTCCCCACGACGACGTCAATGCCTTTCTGAGTGCCTTTCTTGCGAAAACAATAAAGCGGTATTTTTACGCGGACCGGCCACAAAACGTATTTGAGCAATCACGCCAGTGAGAACAGGTGTGACTTTCGGGGAAACGGTACTCTTACACCTGGTTCTAAAGTTAAGCATAAACATCGATCTCTAAGAGGAAACACCAACTAACCACAACTTTGTTTGGGGGAACTTTTGGCTTGGTTAACAGTATCAAATCATGCAGCAAAATATAACAGTGAATATGAATCCAATGAAACAGAGTATATGGGGATTCGGGATAAAGATCAAGAGATTTTTTAACTTTTTGATTTCTCCCAGGTTAAAAATTTGTCAATTCAGCCGTTAAAGAGTAATTATTTCTAGTATTTTATCTATGATTGTTGTTTTTTATTATTCACACTTGGTTCTTATGAACATTTTATGGACAAAAATTAAACTACAAAGTCATTTAACGTTCTCTTTAATTCTCGTAGTTTTCCCGGACATTAATTTTTGGACGGACTCCATTCGACGAAAACTCTGTCATTGTTGAAATCCTTTTTCTGTAATACTTCCGACCTCTATGCAAATTTATTCGTTGAAGAATATACAATAATTAATCGCTACCTTTTCTGATTACAAGTCATATTGTAGCCATATAGTGGATTAGTGTATTTCTTCCTGTCGAAACAACTGCTCAAATTACTTCCGCCAACAGACACTACTCGACAGTTTTTGGCTTGATAATTTTAAGCTCAATAATCCATCAAATTCAAACTACACTGTTCAAATACTTCCAATTTCTGTTAGCCAATTTGCGAAAATTAAAGGATCGAAAATCAGCTTCCCTGTAGAAGTTTAACTTTCTTCTTTAGTTGTCTACGAAGTGATATCTAATGCACATAATTCGAATAGATAATATCCGACAATTCCCCATTGGCTAATTTGCAGAAATAAAATGACCAATTTCGAATTAATGTCTGCATAGTCACATTTTCCGGAAAATTTGTCCTCTTTGAACCGTGTGAACTTCAATATGCAATATATTCACAAGTCACGATCCCGGATAGCGAATTTTCCTCCATACTGTATTTGACGCATAGCACAGAAAATGGTCCATAAAACGCCTAAAAAGTTGGAAGAAAGAAACCAAAGCTGATTTAAGTTCATTGTCTTTAAAATATAATTTTTTTAATTAAAAATGACATTTTGAATTAGCATTTTGATCGCATACCCGAGGCTATGTGAGGCTCAAATCGTTATTCACCAAACGTTTAGACTGTTCTTCTTCTCGAATTAAAAAACCTCAGCCTCGATTAGTTCTGATATTAACTTAATTTTAACATTTGGTGTTTAAGTCTCTTGGAAGTCGATAAAAAATTAGCTTCATCCGGAAATGTGTTAAAGTAGTTGATGCCTTGAGGATGTTACTTACAGTATGTTGTAACAATTTTCAATTAATTGTCTACGGAGGTGTCTTTTTCTGGCAAACTGGAGGTTTTCTAACCGTTATTTGTTGACTTGTGCAAACTTCAGTGATGTTTTGTATTAACATAGGACAGGACATGGCTAATGTTCCATGTAGTCCACGGAAATTGGAGGGAATTGTAGACGGTTTGGCTTAGCAATAATTTGACCAAAGGAAGCATGAAATTTTAATTGGGGTGGAGGCAATTATGGAGGCGAGATTTGCTAGTTAATTTGTACAAATTTCAGGTTGGGCATTCACAGCACCGATGGTTTGGCGGGAAATGTGGCCGGACTCGATCTCATGGATGACAAGTTCGTTCCTCTTACACCTTTTTCTGTAGTCAATAAAGTGGTAACTTGAAAAGGCAAGCAATTATAGATGGCTGCCCGTGGGGTAAATAATACTAAGGGCTTAATCGTACGTGACTTTTCGACCGTATACGGTTTAATTATTAGCGTTTGGAGCGCCGGAACGTTTGTTCATTTGATGGCGAAATAGGAATATAGGCTAGTCTTGGAAAATTTAATACGGGGGAATTGTTTATAAAATTTGGTCTGAGATTTTTTGTTAAATAAAAGTAGCATTTTTAATTTTTACATTTATCAATCGGAAAGAAAAGTGACAATTTTAAACACATTCAAAGACTTTCAAATGTGCAAAGATTTCGGGGATAAAAACGAGAATGTGAAATTCTCAGAGATTTGGTGATCGTTCAACGAGAATTTACAATGGAATAGTTTTGCACCAATGGCAAATAAGTTAAGATATCATCTGCCATGGTAGTAAGAATGGCATTAAAAATAGAAAAAATGAAAGAAGAAAAAAACATGGACATTATCAAAAAACTTCAAAACTAAAGTCTTATTAAAAATCCAACAAAGTCGAAAGTATATTAAAACGCATTTTAATAGTTTCTATTTTCAATTCCAAAAATGTAACAAAATATGGCTTATTCCTGCCTTTTCGGAGTATGCAAAGTTTAATTAAGGCGTTACTTCCGATTTTAGCACAGGAACATGTGCTCACCTGAAGCTTACCTTTGAAATATTAATATGAGACTATTTTTGGAGCACTAAAGATTACCACGAAATTTAATATCGTTCTTTCTCTCTTCAAAATTTTCTTCTTATGAACGTTTTCCGTATTATAGAAACTCATTAAATCGTCTTAAGACGGAAATCGGGCGAAACATGAAAGTATCAGAAACATTAAAGGATTGGGCACGAAAACTTAAAACTGAGACATTTTAACATGAAGTGACGCACACATAATTAATCTTTTCTTTAAGGACGACATTTGAAGAAGTCGCTGCCTGGGGAATGTCCTTCGATAGACTAATGAAGCATAAAAGTAAGTTTTGTGTCGATTTTCTTTAATATTTTGTCTTTGATCGATTCTCTTAGTGTGACCCTTTAGTGTACCAGAAAATAAGCGGAGTTTTTCTGTCTATTTGGGTTTTGAATTGAAATTTGAATTACGATGAAATATTTTTGTGATTTTCAATTTTCTCAGCCCTTTTACGAAATATGGTCCCTTCTTTTCTGACCTTTTATAAGTGTCCTTTAAAATTCCTCTCTGCGTTCAATCGAAAAGTCCACCACAAATTTGCCCACCGCGATTCCGTTCTTCTTTAATAGCATTAGTTGGAATTTGTTTGTCCAATGCGTGCAGTTACCCAACAGTCCGTCCTAAGTCTATTTTAGTCGGAGGGCCACAGAAGTAAAACGGTGAAATGGTGGACAAAGGTGGTGCGCGGTTGAAGAGTTGAGATTTCTCCTTAACCCACACTCTCAGTCTTCGAGCCAAATTGACTTAACCTCTTCCATGGAAAAGTGGAGCTTATTATTTGGGTTCGAGCTCTGATGAAAGAGTAAATAAATTCGATCCTTGTTCAAATTTCGATAGCATTTGACGAGAAGAGAGAAACTCTTACAATATATAGAGGAATAAATATGACAGAAGACAGAGTAAAGATGGAATCGGACCATAATTATGTAGCTTACGAGTTATATTTTTTGAATCGTAGCATGCAACTTTACACTTATATGACGTTAAAAAAGTAGCCAGAACGTCAACATTTTCAGGCTATAGAGCTATTGGTATAAGGAACATTATAGCTTATTTTTCTAAATTTGACGAACATGTTTGAGAAATACTGATTTTTGCCAAAACATATCGATAGTCTATTCCAAAAAATTTATATATTGAACAGTTTTGACAAAAAAACCTACGAAATCTGTACTTTAATATCAATTGATCCTAAAAGCAACCATAAATTTACTGTTTCACTAATTAAGTTATATTTTAGTTGGTCAAAAATACTTCGCAGAATTCCTGAAAAGCGAGTACAGCGACGAAAACATTCTCTTTTGGCAAGCGTGTGAAGAACTGAAACGGGAAAGGAACACAGAAAAAATTGAAGAAAAAGCACGGATCATATACGAGGATTTCATGTGAGTCCTGTGAAAGTTATAAGTTTTCTGGAACTGCAGTTTAACAAAATACTTTGCTGCAAAATAAAAATGTGAAACATAATAAAAATTGAGAAATTGAATATTATTAGAATGTATCTTCGTTTTAAATTTGCTTGCTGCAAAGTAATTTTTTGTTGAATAATTTCGGTAAAATATAAATCATTTTTTCTCAGATAAATGAACATTAAAAAATCCCGCCATAAAACATTTGTATCACGGGGTGTTTACCACACTTTCTACTTTTTGTATCCATCTTAAGTGGAAAGGTTTGCCTACTTTGTATTTATTCTACACATGATCATCTTTAAATTTTTTAGATCCATCCTAAGTCCCAAAGAAGTGTCCCTGGACTCTCGTGTACGGGAGATCATCAATAACAACATGGTCCGGCCTTCTGCTCATACCTTCGATGAAGCTCAAAACCAAATATATACGCTCATGCAAAGGGACTCTTATCCCAGGTTTATTGCATCCCATCTCTACAAGAAAATTCTCAGGTATCATTTCATTTACGTCTTTATTTTTCACAATCATATTCGGCAAAAAAGAGAAAATATTACATTTTATATTAAATAGTCAATATGTATTTTTGTACACTTTTTTATGTGCAGATTAAAGAACCTCGATATTTTTCGTTTTACCACATGTATGAACTTTTTTTAATATTTCCAAAATTGGCCTGTATTCTCGAAAAGAGTTTTTGTGCCTAAAGTATCTATATTTTGGTAAAAACGGAGTATATAAAATATAAAATCAAATTTTGTCGTCGTTTAGCTGTCGAATTTACGATTCATTATTTGTTCGACTAATCGATCCATTTTAGTTCCTACGGACACATGGAAGAGCTATGATCGCTGTTCGCTCTGAAGACGGTGACTGATCCGATCCAATGTCCCATTCGCATTGTCTTTTACTCAGTCTTTGTTGCATTTATTGTGCATGTTCAACCAGAGTTGCTCTTGACCAACATGTCTCAATACACCATTTCCATTGACCAAATGATCTCTTTCGAACGTTCTTAGTCCTTTTATTCAGGCTCTCTACTCAGTTTTTCGTCCCGTTAGACAATCAGAGATAATTACTGAAATGATACATTTATATAAGTCTTATTTGAAACATTTTATGATGTGTGTACACAAGTCGGTTATTTTATTGTTATGTATTTTCTCTCTTTCTCATTATATAATTGAGTCCATCTTTTGTTTGAATTGCGCCCTCCATTGGTTTCAAGAGGAATTATGATGGAGGTGATGACGATGAATAAACGAATATATAATAATGCTGTTATGCGATGTACTTGCCCACCTTTTCACACGCAAAGACACACTCGGCTGGTTTGAGCCCTCGTCGGACTTCCATCCGATGGACCGCCGAGGAATCCACTAATGTTTGAGGGGAAATTGAAAAGATCGATTATTTCGCTTTATTCCCTCCCAAAATCCAAAATTTCGGCGCAGAGATGTACGGAACCCAATGTGGAGGCAATAAGATCACATAATGTAGAGAGATATCACGGGATTGTCTCCTCTCTTTCGCCCGATCCCCGGATTTAGAGCTTAATCCTTGATTCACGAGCAAGGGAGAAGCCAGAGATAAAGAGCATTTTTCGCACAGAATTTTCCAATGTTTTCCAATGGACTCGAATGGGCCCCAGAGAATTCCCTTTGTATAGTTTCCTGGATGGTCCGCACTCACACACATCGCATTCATCTTTGGAAGCGTGGATCAGTGGAGCGTTCATCAGCACTGCCCACTTTTATCCTCGTGCACATTGTGGGGATTAGAATAAATGCGAAGTAGCGACATAACATCGATGGAAACAGCGAAGGCGACACTGACCGTGGAGACAGGGATGGGCAAAAGATGCCTCAGGCGATTGATTGATCTTTGGGAGCTCCCTGCGTGAGCGAATGAGGAATTTATGTGAACGTACAGACGCGGGATTTGTTGTTAATTTTTTCTGAAATATTCTACTGTGTTGCCAAAAAAGGTTTCAATTTTTATGGTCCAGGAAGGAGAATTTTTGATATATTATGAGACAGATATTTTGACATTTGAATTTTTGATTTTTCGCTCAACGTCAAGACAATGGCCAAAGTTTATATAAATCGAATGTATTGATCTTTTCTCACATACTTGAAAATATAGCTATAGAAATATCCCTAAATATTTTATGATTTATTGTACATGTTTTTAGAATAGCCGGATTTTTGTATAACCGTTCCAAGTTAGAAGCATACCATTTTCACTTTTGCTATACCCTTGCAACTTAGGGTCGTAATTTTGCGCTAAAATTTGTTCATACATTTATTTGAGTTATTAAAAATATTTACAACTTATTACTTTGAATGCACCAGGGAGCAATTTACAGTTTTCGGGAGCAATTTATCCCTACAGACGGTCGGACGGTCAAGGAAGTAACCAAGCCTTAGAAGGATACCCGGAGGCGAAAATCAATCCTTTCATTCTTCTCTGGTGAATGGATTTCGAGAGATATGATAAATGGATGGCGCCTAAGGTGTCATCTGATCCGATTTCTGGTCTATCGCAAAATTTTAAATTTCTTCTCTATCTTGGAAAGTTCCCTAAACTGTAAAAATTTACTTGGGCTCGGAAAATGATAACAGATAGCCAGAAATGGTAGATGTTGACAAAAATATTAAAAATAAATAAATTTTGCACACATTCCTTATATAATTTATATGCTGAACAGCAGTTTTGATACATTGAATTATTCACTTAGCATTTTAAATGTTACCATAAAAATAGCATAAAACCAACGAGATTTGCTTACGCAAAAACCGGATCGCAAAAGAACGTTTGCTATAACGCCTTTTCACGTGACTCCCTAAAAAGCCTCTTCCATTCATGTCCACTTTAATGGCCGCTGTCCCCAACACGCAATCCTGCCGCCCTTGGTCATCCGCCGTTACTCCCTCGCCTCTCAGGTGATCCAGTCCCCTTACCTCAGCGAAGAAACTAGTCCGCCATCCACACTTTCCAGTTTGATGCTCGAGTTGCGCTCTGGGTTTTGGGTCGGCGTCCAGCCAGCCGGCCTTTGTCGTGGATTATCATCCGTTCTCCGCATCGCTGCTCCTGTCGTGATTGTTGACAGTGCGGGGTTCCCGCTCGCCTCGCAGAGGGGCTTTGGGGGTTCTCTGATTACCATTCCTACCGTAGTAGACCGGTTGTCACACAGCGCATAATTGCTTGCGCACAGCTCCCCTTTGAAAAAAGGGCCTTCCCAGTCTCTCCTTTGGAATGCGATTTTATTCTATGATGGCGATGGATGACTTATGGGGAAAACCGAGAAGAAAAGATTGGAAAACAACGCATTTCAGCGGGAAAATTGTAATGATTTCTCGAATTGTGTAGGTGTTATGGGCGAAATTTAAGACGCCGAAGAGGAGAAAGGCACAGTAAAAACGTAGAATAAGAAAAAATTCCATATTTAAAAGTTGCGCACGGAAAAATTTTGATTTAAATTTAAAATTTAATTCACATTCAAACAATCTAAATCAAGGATCCCCGCAAAAACGGGAATACATCTCTTGACAAAAAAAATCAGAACCCAGTTCGCACACATTAAAATTACCTCCGATTCCAATCAGAAAAAAGGCCCATTTAGTCACTATGAGTCAATTATATACAGGTGAGTGGGTGGCCAAGAGAAAAGAACACTCTTCTAGCTCGACCATCACCAACATAGTAACAGTCGAGAGGGGCGCGTCTCGCAAAACTCACTCGACAAATTACCAGCCGCCGATGTGTACTTCCCAAAATTCACCGAACAATGGGCCGATTGGCTGCGGGTGATGGGTTGCAGTTCTTGCAGGCAGCCGGGTGACTCTCCCAGCACTATACATAATGTAAAATCTCTCTTTCTACCGAGCGCCCCATTAAAGTTGTTATTGTGTGTCAGCGTAGGGGTGCTCACTAGAAGTTCGCCCATGGAATTACAGCAGAACTTCAGCAGAATTCCTACACACGATTTCGTCGCTCTGAGTTGCGAACGACCCATCCCGCATGCACTATCCCCATTATTGTATGTATGTCCACTATGGGGTTCTGGAAGGGTAAGGGGTCTGTGGGTCTGATCTCTCTCCGTAACCCGCTTGCTCCTGTTGACGACGGTGTTATTCGTCGTCGCCCATCCAGTGGATTCCAGTCTTCTGAGCGCGGCCCCACCCACCGCCCCTCCACAGAGTTGAGTTCTCCCTACCGCCAAAAACCCAGTCTTGTTTCCTTGTTCACCTCCAAATCACACACATTCGACTTCACGGTCCCTCTACCAGCCCCATTTTTCAGCACGGCGGCTTTCTTGTTCAGCACAACGCTGCCCTCCGTTGCTGTGTTACTGGTTTTTCGAGTTTGGTCTTCTCCCCAACAACCCGGTCGTAGACCGCTGCTCCTGTTCGCTCCACTACCACTTTTCCTAGCCTTCTTCTTCGGCACACCGCATAATGCAACCTTGCTTGTTGTTGTGGTTGTGATGATGTTGTTGAACTGGACCGGATAGTGTAGAGGTTGGAGTAGTAAGTGTGTTGGAAGTAAGCCTGTTTGCTTTCCCTTGCCCCCTTCACCTTTCTTGCTTGTTTGCATCTGCCCTATCTTTGGTTTTTGATCAAGTTGGCTCATTTCTTAGAACTTGTCTAATTACATATTGTCGCTTAAATCCACTTCTTGCCTATCTACCTTTGACCTCAGATCTACCTTTGACCGCTGGTCAAGACTTACCCAGCATATGTCTCTATGTGATTCCTATAAATTTCTCTCGATGTCCACGTTTAACTCGAGAATCCATATCTGATTCTCGGTCATGCTGGAAGATCCGGTCCGAATTTGACTTCCGATCTGGTTTAAAATTCACACAACTGTGAAGCAAAGGTCATTTTTGACACCTGAGCGTCCAACGACAGCCGGCCGAACCGAGAGTGACCCCCAAATCCAGTTTCAATATGGGCCACTGCCATCAGCGACCCGCCAAAACCAGTACATTGGCGGGGTGCGCCGTTCGTGGAGAGGAGGAAAACCAGTCTGGCCGCAAATGGTGTTGCTACCACTGCCATATGAAACGATCGATTACCAAAGTCTCATGTCGATGGACTCATTACTAAAGTACATTTCAACCATATTCGAATAATTCGACGAGAATGCATTCTAAATGTCTACGAGAAATGCATTCGAAAGTCTGTTCACATAGAAGAAAAGACTTACTGCTATCGTTGTCCTTTGCGAGAGATGGCTGAGTACTGAATTCACATCTTCGAAAATATTCTGCAGAGTTACGATGGAGGATTCAGCAGTCACGGACAAAACCAAGCGTAGTAAACACTGCGAGCACATATTCTTTCATATTTTACTCTCGTATTTCGCAGATCTGGTAATGTGCATTCTCATTTGGTCATTCCAACATTTTCATACGCGTTCCTAATATAATATTGAGCTTTCAAAATTTCTTTCTGTTGATGTCAAATTTTTAGTTAATTTTTGGGTTGAATACTGTTACTACTTTTGTTTTTTCAAATTCCGGCGACACCAATTGTGAATGTTGACAGACACAGGCTAAACTTCCCGATTTGTCAGCAATTCTATTTTAAGAGTAGTTTTCCTCAAATTTTTTAAGCCTGGTCCCATCAACCATGGATTTGTTTAGATATTTTCTGATTACTTGTTACAAACGTTATGAAGTAATCACAAATCGGAGACACAGCAGCTCCGAAATTTTACACGTGTCGGTTTAAACTCATAACATTGTATTTCGCGGTTGAATCTTTTTCCGCTTCTAATAATTACTTTTTAAACATTTCTGTAAGTGAGGTTCGCAAAAGTTAACAATAAATGTAGCTTATGGAAGCTGAAAAGCATTTCAAATACTAAAAACGATATGTATTTACAATACCGTACTTTAGTATTGTACGCGTGACTTATGCCACACACATTTCTGTCACGTTAAAATTGCTATTTTAGGCAACCGTTCAGACAAAGAGCTGTAATTCGCACCGGCCATTGCGCGGTTGCTACTAAGCCATCACAATGAAATACAACTCCTATGAGTCACAAACGGTGATTGCACCGACTAGTAGCATGCCTTCCCATTTCCAAACATCTTCTGTGATTAAAACTGCCCCTCCAGGTCGTCAGCCCGATTTCTCGCCAAAACATGAGCCGATTGATTTGGCACCGTTGACCCAGCCGAGTTTGCAGGTAATGGAAAAATTTAAGATTATTTTGCATTTTCACAGTTAAAAATGATTAACAAAAACTTTTCAACAGGTTTCGACAAATGAATGATCAAAATTGCAAACTGGAAGTTTAAATTTTCCATCAATCATTTTTGCATCAATTTTCGCGCAAAAACTCTTTTCCACGATAAAAAGTTATTACAAAAATTTCTTCTTTTAAAACTGTTTATGGAACATTTATTCACAATAATATTCCCCGGAAGACTTCCTAAATTATTTATTATTCGACTATCAGTCAATCTGAATTTGATCAAATGCAAAATGATTTTGTACATTTACACCAAATTACGATTTTTTCAGCCCATTCTAATTTCAAGAACAGATTAAAATTCTTAGTTATTTTTCCGAAAATGCAGGAATATACACTTTGTATTTGCGCTTTTGACAATCTAAACTTTATTGTAGTTATATTATACTCTCTTTGTTGTTTTCATTCTTTTGATGTAAAATACCAATTTTTTAGTAACTTTTTTGGTATAAATATTATTATTCTTCAAATTCCGGCGACACCAATTATTTTATGTGAATCGTAATAAAGAATAACATCGTTAATGTTATCCACAGCAAGCAAGGCCCAAATTTTGGCCATCCTTTGATCGACTAGTTGCCAGAACAGAAGAATAGTGATAGTTGACTCTATTGGAAAGGAGTCAAAATAATAAAAAACTACAAGATCCAAAAAGTTTAAACATACAAATAAACCCATTATAAAGAAACTAATGAACAAAATAATTCAGCACAATTTCCAGGACCTAAGCAAGATGCAGCCAAGCTTAGAACAACATTATTACATGCCTACAGCGGCCGCTGGCTACTCCCGTGTATATATGAATGAATATATGAATGTCGCAGCCGCAGCATATCCCACAGCTTCCGTATTCCCCTCAGCTGGCACTCCGTCGGGAAGTGGCTCAAATGGCCAATCGACCGGAGGCCATCAGGAGTGGAGGGCCATAGCTGATCCATATCAGCAGGTATATCAAAGAAGCACCTCCGGGCCGTCTTCTTCCGACCTGCATCAATATATGAGTCAGCATCAAGAGCAGTGCCATCCAATCTCGATTATCCAGCACCACCATCAGCAACAACACCAACAGCAGCAAATATCGCAACATGAGCAACGGTTGTACAAGCTCAATGGCGGAGGTGGTGTGGAAATGGTGAGACTAAATCCGTTATTAAGACGAGCGTTTAAAAACCGGAAAATTACAAAAAATTTACAGGATTAAGCAACATTTTTAACGTTTTAGGTCAATTTTGACTGAAAGAACTGGTTGGGCTTATGAAAATCATATAATTTTAGAGATTGAATTTCTGAAAAGTAGTGAGTTTTAAAAATGAATAGGAACGTCGAACTTTTTCGAATGCTGGAAAAAAATCGTGCATACTCATTTCCTGTATTAGACGTGGATTATGCAAATTTCTCACAATGTACACCAAAAATTCCCGAACTGAATAACATAAACAATTCATCCTTTTGTTTATTGAGCTCTACGGTTGAGCTCAAAAGGACCAGAAATTTAGTGTCGAGTAACTTTAAATCGATCATTAAACATTGTCAACTCTTTAGGTGTTATCCCCTGTGGACTCAGGAATTGGAGCTGATTTATCGTTGTTGGACCAAACAGCGAAAAATCACGACTTCTTCCTCACCACTGCAGCAAATTCCCTCGTATTACAGTCACAACAAAGAGAACAACAATCTCAACAGCAAGGTAGTAACGGAATTTATCTATTTTTATATCTAAGTTGTGTTTGAATTTTTGATTAAAGCTGAATTTAATAGAAAAATTCATAGTGGCAGACCGGATAAAACGAGAAAAATCCAGAAAAGAAGATAAAATTTGAAAACTGCAAAATGAAAATGGAAAATATTGATATTCAGATGTGATCAGTTTTGCGCATAGATGAGAGTTCTCCTTTAGGACCATAGCACTCATCCTCCTTTTAATACCGGATTATTCATTTTATGATTTTAAAGATTGAAAAAATTGCCAGAACCATGCTAAAAAAATGACCAAGATTAGTCACTTATGGTCAGCAAGAAAATACGTTACAGATGATAACATTTTCAAAATTCAGTTCCAGGTGTCATCGCAAGCCATTCCCAGCCATCTTCGTCTACATCCAGCCATTTGGCCGTTGCTGCAGCGGCAGCTGTCGGTGACCTGTTAGCTGACCGCGTGGCATCGTCAATGGATCATAGCGAGAACAGCGTAACCGGGATGAGCCACAGAGATTCCTCCTCGCCTATTATAATTATGAAACTCGAAAATGCCCTCGGATTCCAGTACTGTCTAGAGGCACCAATTTCGACGTCAATTCGGAGAGAGGACGATCGTATGACGTATGTGAACAAGGGACAATTTTACTCAGTATCTCTCGATTACATTCCGGATCCATGCAAACCGCTTAAAGGAAATACTGTGAGGGTGAGTGAATTTTAATTTTACTTAACCCTTCATTGCCGAGTGTATCCGATCGGATACGATGTTGATTTGCTAAAGACTTCACAAAAAGAAAGAAACGAATGAGTGTTCATTATTCATACAAAGAGTGTGTCTGTAAATAGAAAAGAGAAATAAACAATGGCGGCCATGATTGATTTTGATAAAGACAGCTCACCAAAAAGGAAAGCTAATGGTAACGCCAGATTTCTGTCTTTTGTCTATGGCTCGGGCAATGAAGGGTTTAACTTCAAAATTTTTAGCCAAATTGTATCCAAGATGCCTTTATCATTGAATTCTTTGACCTTTAGAGCGAACCAAATTTATAAAAACATTTCGCGAGAAGTGTCATATTTAATATATAAAATGTTACCTGTGTGATTATTTACTCAATTCCAGAGCCTGATAATGATTGTATTTCGAGAGGACAAAACTTATGAAGAGGAAATCAGGACGTGGCAATTGTGGCACAAACGCCAACACACGGCGAAGCAGCGAATTTTGGAGGTAGATGCCAAGAATTCTACAGGGATAATTGGACAGGTCGAAGAGGTCGCGTTCAATGCCATTCAGTTCTGCTGGAATCCCAACGAAACACCTAATGTAAAGGTATTTCTGGAATAAAAATCAACCTAAAACTTTTTTGTTTTTAACGAAATTTCGTTCCAGTTGAGCATCGCTGTGCAATGCCTTTCAACGGATTTCAGCACTCAAAAAGGTGTTAAAGGTGAGTTGAATTACCAAATTTCGAAAAATTTGATACTAGAGCAAAATTTTCAGGTCTACCCTTACATATCCAGATTGATACATACGATGAAGGTGAGGATAGCTTGAAGACGACACCCTTCCACCGTGGCTATTGCCAGATAAAAGTTTTTTGTGACAAGGTTAGTTGCACTTTCTCAAGTATTTATGTTCACTTGTTCATCATTTCGCTTCTGGAAGCTCTTTATCCTTAATATCACAGAAGAAAACATCTTGACCTTCATGTTATTCAAGAAATATCATGCTAAAAATCGTTCGCAATATTTTCGAAACCGACGTTTTCTCTCTATGAGATATAATCTTTTGATAACTGACTTCATCTCAAGGCGTTCACCAATAACGCCCTAATCCTGTCCCACTCTTATTCATTGATCTCATACATTTAGGATATTCTTTATGGCAATATTTATCAAAGTCGAAAAATATAGTCATTATTTTCTTCCCAATATTTGTTTTCCAGAGTAAATTTTATACCATTCTCGCATTATTCCATAATCCAAATGAAAATAAACGGTCGTTGAACTTTTTATATAATGTTTTGCAAGAGACGGTCCTCATGATTCAATTCCCCCAATGACGCGTCGTTTTCATTTCATTCTGTAATTATGATGTTTTGTTCCTGAACCATTATGCTTAGGGCGCTGAAAGAAAACTGCGCGATGAGGACAAAAGAGCGAACCGACGGAGAAATAATGGAGGCGCAGCGAGTAATTGTATGTAACTATATTTATAAAATTTATGATATAAACTGGGAAAATGAGCAGTAAACTATCAGTATTGAGTCACATGCAGGAAGAATGACAAATACGCCGATAAGAAAAATTCTAAACAAAAGCGAAATATTTATTTAAAATTCTGACTCAAATATTCAATCAGGAAAAGTAAAAAATATGATCACTGTAACATAAACGTGTAGGGAGGCTACAAAATTTGATAAAACAGAAAATTATATCACCAAAAATATTCGTCTGACTTGCACTCGAAACATCTATTTAGTTTACTCGCTCATTTTCCACCAGCGCGCATAAAATCGCTTTCTCTCGTCAATTGAGCATATTGCCATCATTGTCGCATTCATACTTGTCCATGTTGCTTTTAATATCTGTTTTTGTCTGTGTCTTGTCCGTCCAGTTTTGTCTTTTTTCTTGTCCTATGTGTGACGACAAAGAAACCTAGGCGTAATCAGAAATGAACTTTAAAATTTATTTGTAAAAAGCGAGCTTCACTTAATACATTCTAAACTTTTAATTGGATCAAAATTTTGAAAGGATTAAAATTCTTTAAACAAATTTATTTTTATAAAATATTTGATACGATTTTGGTAATTTTTAACAAAACTTTAGCACCCTTACGTCGACAGTGGCGGAGGCTGAAATCCCCAAACATATATAGATGCCATTAAAATGCAAATGGGGTGCTGGCATGGGTAAAAATCTGAAGCGGGTAAAGATCCACAAATTTTGCTTACTTACTCAATGCATTATTTGATATTTCGGATTGAATTTTATCACAATTTTAAATACCTGATTACGCCTATGTTCATAATTTATGTCTAATAACACGAGCTTTGCTTTCTAGGGCGCTAACCGCAAAATGCTGCACGAAAATCGAAGAGACGAGAAACGAAAAGGAGCAGCAGGTCCTGTTCACTTTTTGCTTTCCGTTAATTTGTTTAATATCTTATATGTAAATAATTATTGACAATTTTTCAGGTGGAAGGAAAAAATCCGAGGGCGAGTTTCACGAAATGTGCGACCGATCAGAGTTCTATCATATGAGCGATTTGGATAAACCGGCAGCTTTGTTTGTGCCTTCCGACGATTTTGACTCGCGATTCCTCGACTCCACATCGATTGCCTCGTATGAGGCTTCATTGTCAGAACTTGAGCCTCTTCCGAAAAGGCCGAGGCCCTGTGAAAGAAGTGAGAAATTTTTTAACTAATACCATGTGCAAATAAATATAACTGTGTTTTAAGTTTCGTAGATCAGAAAAGTAACTAATGCTATGGCCTAAAGATTAAAATTTTCATGGATTTGGATTCGGTGATCGGTCAAAATGCCTGAAACGAAAAGAGAAACAGAAAGAAATTCGTAATTAGTGTTTCCCTTATATTGTATTTGCCATTTCAACGATAAATACGAGATTAGTGCATTTTGTCCAGGACAAATTTAGCCTACTCGAAGGTATAATATATGCCATAAGTCGTTTTGTGACCAAACCAAGAGTATTATTGCGAATAAAAGGAAAATAAATATCTCCTTGCTGAATCAGAGGGAGTATTTTCCTCTGTTTCTCCAAAATTTGTTGAGAAATTACATTTGCTTTCAGTCATGATCTATGTGCGCGAACGAGACGAAGATATTTATACGCCATTACATCTCATGCCACCAACTCTTGCTGGTCTTTCACATGCGATTGGGGAAAAGTACAACTTGGACGAGTCAAAAATATCCGCTTTCTACAAACAATGTACAAAAGGTGGCGTGACAGTGAAAATAGACGACGATATGCTTAGGTTCGTTATATTTCATTTATTCGAAGGTGTTTCGATTCATGAAATGAAAATCGATTCACGAAATGAAAATTGAAAAAAGGGCCATTTTATCGCAATAATTTTTGCCTTTACAAATGTTTTTCCATATTCTACTTCTTTCGAATTTCAGGCATTATACGAATCAGGACACCTTCATAATCGACATAAAACCTAGACAGGACGACCCTTCACTTTGTACAGTCACCTTAGCCGAGCTCCTGAGTTCGAACAACACCCATCCCACACAAATGTACCACCCAATTGCGGCGCTTCAACACCATCAGAATCACCAAAATAACATGCAACAGAATCCAAACAGCTGACTATCTAGCCATCAATGGGAGTGAGAGTTGCGTTAGGCCGAAAACACTAGTGATATTTTCAATCAGTATTCAAAGCATTTTGTGATGTTCTTAATCATAGATGAATGCGTTTAGAAATTATACTGCCTATTGTTTTTTACGTTTTATATTATACCTCTTAAATGTGCTAATTGAGACATGATCGCCAAGCGGGGCCCATTGCAAGGAGTAGTTAATGTTAGGAATTTTATACTTGATCCGGTAACGGTTGAAATATTGGAATTTTAAATTAAGAAGTAGTTGTAGTCGAACTCGCACGAAAAGCTCCAATTTTTATAAGCTGCCTAAAAGAAAGGCTTGCAGAAATCAAAATATTTTGGGGTACTTTTGGCCAAATAATAATTTTCTTTTGCCAGTTTCAGCTCTAGACAATTAATCTTTAGAAAATCGTCCCATAAGACAGAAATCAGGAAAAAATAACACCGGTGCAAAAATTTGAGACATTGAAAAATTGTGACAGCAAAAGAACGGACCCGAAATTTCAATCTTTTACTATGACAGATTTTTGCACACTTTATCGAAAACGTTTTGTTTATCAAAGTTCATTTGCTGGGCGGTTCCCAATAGAAATGAAAAGGACGATGTGTTGCCTACAAGAGCATCCACGGCGATCATTCATGTGAATATTTCAAAGAAATGTATATGGAAATTCACCGCATTGTATAAATAATTTGTGTCTGTGATATGAAAACTATCAATTGTGAATATTTATAAGTCTAATAAATATAGTTCATAAAATTTATGCTTTGTTATTGCAATTCAGAATTTTAATTTTAACAACGCAATTGCATTATATTTTTCTATTGCTTCATTTATATAAATGTCTTATAGTCTGTGCTGGTATAATAAAGCCTGAAAAGGGGGACCCGTAAGGGAATTGAACAAGCCTTTGGTCTCTGATTCATTATGGAAAATTTATGATGAAATCGATTTATTTACATAGGCGCACAGAAGGTCCAGCTTATCTTTATGACGATAATTATTTCATTATGTTCATTTTTATTTAATGAAAATCTAAGTGTAGTGACATTTTGTTTGTCAACGACAACGGGGTCCTTCTTTTTAAAATTTTTGTTTTTTTTCGAGGCAACTTTTACTTTACCTTTAAAATAAATCTTAAAAATAAGG
Organism: Ditylenchus destructor; assembly: GCA_022814885.1. Taxonomy (NCBI): domain Eukaryota; kingdom Metazoa; phylum Nematoda; class Chromadorea; order Rhabditida; family Anguinidae; genus Ditylenchus; species Ditylenchus destructor. Next base: position 643,676 of record JAKKPZ010000014.1, read on the forward strand.
AGCTTTTTGAACATATAAGCGTAAGGACTTAAACAATTTCAAGTGTTATATATTCAATATGAGAAAAGCTGTTTCATTCATTTTTAATGTCTACAAAAATTAGCCGTTTTGTTACAAATTATACAGTACCGTCTAAAGAAGAAAATTTCGTTTTCTATACGGAATGTCAGCAAAAAATAAATAAACATTGAAAATGAATCACTAATGTGTCTTTGACACTTCTTGAAAACTGGTTGGCAACAGTTTTTTGGAGACCATCTGTAAAACATGGCAACAAAATGGCAACAGCCTTCGAACGGAATCTATCGAGTCTCAAAAATTGCGATTCTTCAAACTTTTTACAAAATTATCCATTATATTACACTCTTTCACTTTTGATTCCTACTCATGAAATGGTATGAGGGTATATAAAGGGTAGAAAAGAGAAGAAGTTATGTGTGTGACCGAAGAAATATTTCCACTAATTTCAAAAATTTTCAATAAGATTTCAAAGTTTGGATTGTTTCATTTCATCGCCACATCGGCGCCAAATGTACGGGAGCTGTCTCAAAATGCGTCACAGCCATGTTTTTGTTGTTAAAATCTCGAGATTTACATACCCTAATTTGGGTACGGGGAATCCGAATTTGACCTCAGATCATGGGTGGTCCCGCCACGAAAGTTGGGAAAATCGCATTTTTGCTACAAAATGGCCCAAAAATGACCTTTTTTGATGCGTTACGTCAAAAATAATTGCAGATTCGGACTCAGCGGATCAAAATACCCCTAAAAACACATTTTGCTGACATTCCAAAAAAATTTCATTTTTTGGCCATTTTTCACTATAGGGGGTACCACATGGATTTTGAAAAAAATCGATTTTTTGAAAATCTGGAAAATTTTTCTGCAATGAGTGTTTTTAGGGGTAATTCGATGCGCTGATTCCGATTCTGCAATTATTTTTTTCATATCATGTCAAAAATGGCCATTTTCGGACGATCTGTTGAGCGTTTTTCGTCTCAAGTTCGAACCCCACGTCCGTCAATCATTTTTTTTCTCACGAAAATACCGAATTTTGTTAAAAATAACCACGAATTCTTGTTTGCCGGACCACAATTGATTAAAAATTTGGAACTGTAAAATGAAATGCCATCAATACGAATTTTCTGGCACAATTTTGTGATAATTTTCGCCCAAAAACGTCAAAAAACACTATTTTCCAAACTTTCGTGGCGGGACCACCCACGATCTGAGGTCAAATTCGGATTCTCCGTATCCGAAATAGGGTAACTACCAAAAATCCCAGTGGATTTCAGACGTATTACTTCACTTTTTCTCCAAAATACACGAAAATGGCCATTTTTGGGCAAAAAACCGAAAAAAAATTTATTTTTGAAAAAATTTCAGGATGTGTTTGAAATTTTTTGAAATAGTAAAATTTGAAGTGTTGCTCGATCATATTGGACAATTGAAATATTCATCCGTGTGATTATTATTTCTAAATCGGGTCTCATAGTTGACCCATTTAACACTGAAAAACGCAAAGTGTACCAACTTTGAAGCCCAAAATATAAATAATAATCACACGGACGAATATTTCACCCACGAGGTATGATAGAGGAACACTTCAACTTGCATCCTGGCAAAAAAAATCACTAACATCCTGAAATTTGATTTTTGGCTGAAAACGGCTGGGACGCTTTTTGAGACACTTGGCGCCGATGTGTCGCTGAATGTAATATGTATTTTGCAATGTTAGGCAAAATCTTTCTAATAATAAACCGCTGTTATCCAGGTTTGAATGCGCATATGACATAGACCGCTAAGTGGTGATTCCATGGAAGTTAGATTATAAAATTGTGTAAAAGCCACAAAAGTATAAAATAATTAGCCGAATTGCGGAGGATTTCAAAAATCATCCATAATTTGATATCTTTCTCTCCTATTATCCTATTTTTGACCTAAACTGTGTCTCTTCTATATATTAACATATTATTTAATTATATTACGACGGATGGATTTTTGTCTTCCCCATATAAAACTGCCATTCATAGTGCTAACAGACCAATACTCACTTGTGGCAGTGAATTAATCCATCAATCCATATTCCATGTTTTAGCTCGACCAATTAAGATTGAACCAATATCGTATATGCCCAAATCTTCACTGGTTTGCTTATCTGATACAGTCGAGAGAAACTTTAGGGAAGGGCTTTCTCCGTTATTTCCCACTTTCAATTTCCGGATCAGCCAGAAATGAATTAATGACTTTGGTGGGAGTGTCGCTCCCACATAATAAACGACGTGTTGAATTGATTGTGTTTGCCATTTGAGCGTTTGTATTTACAAAAGGGACTAGACAATGGTTCTGTCAAAGACACGTCAAGGTCGTTTTGATTTATTGACGGAATCACGAAAATTATTTATTGCTACTGTATCACTGAAACTTTAATAATCTGCTTATTAGTTATTTTTTCACATTTTGCACCTTGACAGCTTAGGAATATAATATAGGAAATTATACGCGAAAATGTTCTCCAAGGATACTCTAACAGACAGAAAAATTGTTTTCTGTTCTATTAAATTCTCTAGATATTTACTTTTCAGAATCAGAGCCAAATCCATTGGGATTTTTCGATTTAGAATTTTTCCACAAACACAACTTTGCCTCTTACTCTGAAACTTTGCAAAAAATAGAAATATTGCTACTCTTGTCTAACTTTTCCGTAATCTTTGCTTCTCAACGTCACTCCTACCAAAAATTTTTTAAATAGTGGAATTTATGAAATCACTTTTCTTATGTTCTTCCCTAAATTTGAGTATATTCTTGATCCCGAAAACCCTCTGTTCGCACGTAATTTTAGCCATTGGACATAGCAGTAAGTAGCTTTGGTGGGCTGGCATGTTTTGGCATTCCAATTATTTTGCTCTTTTAAAGTGATATTTTAGGTCGAGCTTGGAATTCAAAGAATGTCTCACAATCATGTGCTAGTAACAGGCGCTGCGGGTTTCATCGGCTCGCACACGGTTTTGGAACTCTTGAATGCCGGTTACAAGGTCACTGCCATTGATAACTTTTCGAATTCGATTTCCGGTAAGTAAATCTTATTGCTACTTTTAAAATGAGACAACACTTGTGCTTAGGAATCAAAGCATTGTAATTGTTCCCTATTTCTATTGTACAAAATGTTCGGCTATATTTAAAATCCGAGTTCAATATATTTTTCGGTCCAAGCTCCCTCTTAAAATGATACTTCTTGAAAATTGACTACTTTGGAACTTTACTAAATCGGTTAAACTTAAAGAATTGTTATTATTCTAGATCCAAAAAGAAATGCAGTTAGCCTCAAAAGGGTCTCCGAAATCACTGGCAAGCCAATCAGTTTCAAACAATGCGATTTGCTGGAAACTGATCAGCTCCAGAATGTATTCGAGCAGGTATGATAATTATGCTATGGTCGTTATGCGGGGAATATATGTATTCCTTTGTTTCACTCTTTCTTGTAATTGACAAAATCCAGGATAGCTGGTCTGGGATTTTTATTAAAAGAAATGTTGGCCAGGTAAAAAATAATGTCTTTGAATATTTTCAAATTGTGAAAAAAAGTTGCAGATATCACCTCACCCTATCTAGTATTTGGCTGCTGTCGCGTGTCTGAGGACACATTTTGGAGTGCATTCTTAGGGGTACTAATTTTGAGGATTCTTTTGACAATTATGTGCCACTGATAAAACGCCAATACAAGTGCCGAATGCACACCCTCAATGGCTAGTCAACACATATTCTGTGGGAATGAATATTAATGACAGTATTTTCAGGCAACTTTCAACTCGGTGATTCATTTGGCAGCGCTGAAAGCCGTTGGCGAGTCAGTCGCAATGCCGCTTGAATACTACACAAACAACATTGTTGGGTCTCTGAATTTGATCAAGGTAATTGTTATTCCGAAGTTTCTCAATTAAGCTAAAATTTAGTGCTGCAAAAAGTACGGTGTAAAGGACTTCGTGTTCTCGAGCAGCGCTACGGTCTATGGTAAGATAATTACGCTAAACAAAATTCAGAAGAAATTTTGCTTTTAATTTTAGAAGAGAATAGAATGCGAAGTTTGATTATCTATTATTTCTATCCCATTCAGATAATATAAAATTGTTGAAATAAATTTTCATGAATTCAGGGACCCCATCCGAATTGCCAATAAAGGAGACCGCAAGTACTGGTCAAGGAATCACAAATCCATACGGCCGAACAAAATATTTCGTCGAACAAATTCTTTTTGATCTAAGTGTTGCGGAAAAAGACTGGAATATTTCCATTTTGCGATATTTCAACCCAGCCGGTGCACATCCCAGTGGTCTCATTGGGGAAGACCCAAGAGGTACGCTTTTCAACCTATTAATTGAGCTCGGTCGAGAACTTTAATATTTGGTTTTTCCAATAAAGATATAAAACATTTCTCATTTCTGTCGAATAATTTTGATCGTAAAAACTTTTACTCAATCTCTGGATGTAGCATGTCACATAATGAAAGTTTTGATGAAAATGACGATATCCTACAAAAGATATTCTTCTTTCTGTCTAAGAAAATTTTTAATGAACATGTTTTCTGATGACGCACCTTTGACGAAGACATTTGGTCCCATACATTTTTATGTTTGTGTTTGCAATTTCAGGCATTCCGAACAATTTAATGCCATTTGTGTGCCAAGTTGCTGCAGGCAAGCTGCCAGCGCTTCAAATATATGGCACCAACTTCGACACCCCTGACGGCACTGGCATCAGGGACTATATTCAGTATGTTTTTAGCTCGATTTGAAAATAAAATCTAACCTTCCAATTCCAGCATTGTTGACTTGGCAAAAGCCCACGTAGCCGCTTTGGACAGAATTCGGTCGATTAAGGAATCAAAGGAAGCACCAAAAGTCGAGGTTTATAATATTGGTACCGGAAAAGGATATTCCGTCAAGGAAATGGTTGCTGCTTTCGAGAAAGCCTGCGGACACAAGGTACGTGCTTGAGTAAAGTAAAGATAATTATTTTAAATTTTTTTAAATTATTTAATTATATTAGAAAGAAAAGTGCAACTTTTATAAACTTAAGTGTTATTTTGCAAAATTAACAACAAATACGGTTTCAGGCTATAGTATAATTAGAATAGACTCCGGTTTTGTGAAAAGTCTGCGTTTCATCCACACTAAAAATAGGTCAAGAAATCGGAAGTTGTTTATGTGAAAATATTAATGTTGGATCTATTTTCAGCTTAATACCAAAAATGGTGAACCGCGTCCAGGAGACTTGGCATGCGTCTATTGCGACCCAACTTTGGCCCACGAAAAGCTCGGCTGGAAAGCCGAATACGGAATCGAAGAGATGTGCGAAACGATGTGGAGATGGCAGACGAAAAACCCAAATGGATTTAGTGAATCCTAGGACCGGCCCGGAAGTATTATTTCATTTTTAAATAACTTAAAACTTCGTAACTTATGCAAATCACCAAATGCTTATTTTTAAACCAATGAAATTTAATGTACTAATATTATAATTGCTTAGTTTGTGATATTTTTGTGAGCCTTGATATTATGCTTGAAATTTTTTTATTCGGAATATCACTTAAATTTAAACAATGAACGAACAATAAAGCATACAAAATAGGATGAGAGAATCAGACTGGTACCATAAATTCTTCGACAGAATTGCGGGATTTTACGTTTATTTTTGGATTATATTTGGTGAAGGAAGAAAAATAAGGTAGTATTTACGAATTCTGTGATCAAACTTTATCATTTTAGACAGAAAATGCTATTTTATGCTAAAGACATATTTGTCATTGACATAGGAATTTGGGCCAAAAGATCTTGCAAGAAGATAAAAATTATTTCTTCTCAAAAATTTTTGCCTAACTTGGAAGTTTAAGTTGGCTCAGACATTTTCGGAGTCTGAGCAATGGTATAATTTATAAAATCCCAGATCCTATCAAAGAATTATGGTAAATTTGTAACGCATAAATACGGGAATATCATGTTGATTGCTTCTTCTTGAACGCGAACACTGAATACATTGACACAACTTCCCACTCAGACTTTGATAAGGTTCCCTAAAATAAATTGTTGTAAGATATAAGTAATTAATGTGCAAAGACCATACCATTTTCTGCGTGGGATCATCAATGTTCTTTTCCCTTAACTTTTCTTCTGCATGCTCATATTCAGACGGATCGACTGCGATCAGATTGCTGTTCGGGAGTGCAGGAAACGTTTCGAGGGCGCGCATTCGTTTCATTAGGTCCAACCCATTTTTCTCATTTTTCTTCAGATAGTAGTTGATGGCGTCCGGAAAATTGTAATAGTAAACCAGCTCCATGCCAAATTCCTCCAGAATACTGAAAAATATTAAATTAAATTCTAACATATGAATCTGTTATTGAATTCCTGGAAAACTTGAATTTTACAATATATTTTGCTTCAATACTTGGAAAAATTGTGGCAAACGTAACACAATACAAAAATGCCGGTGCACGAATGTACAAGGTTACATACAAGAAATTTAATATTATCAAATATACACAACTAAGTTTTTAAAGTGTAATTATTTTGACAGACAAAAGTGTTAATAACTCTTGAAAATTACGAAAATATTTCAATTAAGTAATGTAGAAGTCAAATAGCTACCAAATATCGAAATAATGTTTTATACACAAAACTCCTCTCTAAAATTTACTTAATAATAAAAATAAATACATACCGCACCAACAGCGGAAAATATGCTAAATATTCTGGGCAATTCACAACTTCATCGAGTTCAAAGTTCAGTTGTGCGCCAAATAGAGGCGGCTGGTGTTCCGCAAAGTTCTCAGATTTATCCACGTAGCTGATCTTGCAAACCTCATTTTGGAAATGGCCATTGTTTTTGCGTAAGAATTGCCTAAACGATGTATAAAATAAAATAGGCCTATATAAAAAGTAAAGATTCACATAATCATGCTTGCATCCGGTATTGCGCCAATGAAATAACCACCAGGTCGCAGAGCATCGGCCGCATTCCACAATATTTTCCCTGCAAAAGGAAGTTACCTGTTAGGGTGTTACAGGGAATTATCATATATTTTAATGAAACACTGTGAGAAAACTTCAGACAAAAATTTATAGAACGCGAAAAGCTCAAATACTAAGTGTTTTATACTAACTAATACAGGAAAAAATAGGCAAAATTTATACGAGTCTCGCATCTGTTCTGTGCAGAGAGCAGAAAGATACCGGAACAGAACGGTCGATGATGTCGAAAATGATATGATACACTAACTTACGTGCTGATTCTTCAGAAGAAAAAGAGTAATGTAGAGCGAATTGGCATGACACGAGATCAAAGTGCATCGTCGTATCAGGATATTTTTCTCTTAAACTATCCTAAAAATAGTTGATGTCAATTGCTTCTTTCTGTAATGGAAGTAGAATAACCTGAGTAGCATCTGCCGCAATAAAATGAGCCTCAAATGGTTGTTGTCTATCACGGGCGAATCGATCTCGCATTTCTGTGTAGCGATCTCTGCAGTGATTTAGCGCAATTTCGGCAACATCTAAATTTTGATGAATTCATATTTGTCTCTAGAATAAAATGATATAGCTAGCTAATACTATAATTCCGATAAATTACTCCGGATTAATAGCCTTCTAAACAGCGTTTTTACATTATGGGGAGAATATTTTATCACTGACCAAGTGCGCGCATATAATTAAAAGAGGATCTACTATTTTCACTGAAATGTTTGCCAATATGGATTAATGTAACATTTCGCTTATGTGGGGTCTTTCCAAAAACAGATAAATGTTACAGAGTACAGAAATAAATAAAATGTACCTGTCATAACGATACTGCTTATATTCCCAATTTTCCATTTTAAGAGATCCCCTCCTTTACCGCAACATAAATCGAGAACTGTTGCGGATGAGCTTCCTTCGTCTCTCAAACGCTCAATGAAATCAGCTGAATACTCAAGAGTACAAATCAACAATACATAAAAAGGAAATTTTACCTATCAACATGCTTTTCATCCAATTGTTGAAATTGCGGAGGTAAAATATACGACTGAAAATAAACATAATAAAAATATATATGTGTATACGTATGCTATCATTGTTTTTATTGCAATCTGATATCCTTAATTATGGGACTCTCTAATTGGGAATTGCAATAATCGTGATAATTTAAGCAAATATTAATTAGACCGTCTTTTAGAGATTACTGTATTTAGTTTTCTAGGAGCAATTTTTAAGTAACAGCGACCGTAAATAGGAGTTTCTAATTATACAAGGCAAAAATCCCATTTTAAAATGTACTGAGCTAATTTTTAGGAAATAACAGAATGAGGGCTGCAAGCCTTAAAGAGCAGGTGGATATCTCTGGAATATTTTCAAAACGCTACTTTCACCTATAATAATGATCCACGGAATCAAAAATGAACTGCATACCTCATTAATAATTACTAGGGCCCGGATTTCCCGGACATTGTCCGAGAATGTCCGGAATGTCCGAAAACAGTCATTTTGGAAGAAAAATTTCACGTTAAAAATGCAATAAAATAGGTCAATTGTCCGAAAACACACATTCCATGTCCGAAAATGGGAAAATTTTAGAGAAAATGTCCGAAAATGCGATTTTCATGTCCGGAAAATCCGGGCCCTAATAATTACTATCTACTAATAATTATCCCATACAAGTTTACACATACCTATTCGTCCGTTCTTGAACTCCCTTGTTTGGAACTGCGTTGTAATGCTCTCTGGCGACTGAACTGGAACTCATTTTGATGCTTCTCTTAATTCCAATTATTTTTACTCATTTTCAATAATTATATCGCCTAAAATATGAAAGAGTGATGAATCACACATAACAGGGAAAAAGAAACAATAATATAGAGAAATATTTATTTCAATCTTCACAACAAATATTAGTCACCATTTCTATTGTGATTTCCGTGCCCATTTTCTTGCTTCAAGCGGGTAGCTTGTATCACAGACGGGAGCTCGGCTTCTATATCGGAACTTCCGCTGTTTTCACTGTCGTCATTATCACTGCTAAAATAAATAAATCCAGTTTACACAAATTTGGATGAACTATTTTTAGAAATTATTTCGTACAATTCCTTGAAACACATTAAAAAAACCTCGTTCTCAGTGAGAACGAGGTTTTTGAGGAGGAACTTCTCACCCATATTGAAACCTATAATTTGAACGTCGCTTAACAAACACTTAAAAGGTAAATTGACAGTACGTTGTAAATAATAAAAAGGAAAAATATCAGCTGTTTTCGCTAGTAACTTACCATCTTAATTAATGTTATGAGTTTTCGATTCTTGAGCAAGGTTTATAATACTTCCAACATAAAATTTTTGTATTGTCGAGTCAGTAATTATGAATTCCACTTGTTTTTGTTTATAACCCCTTTCCATACGGAAAAAGTAAAAGATGCAAAAAGCAATTAATAGTAATTTTGTTTATTTACCTAATATTAAATTATTTACCTAGTCACAATAATTTTGAGTTTTTGGGTAACTTTTTCTTTGATGCTTCTGTCAAACCAATATATGTAACTTCAGAAAGCCATAAGCAGAACTGAAGAAAAATCGAATATAACGGGAAGATAATAATTATCGTAATTTGCCCGCAACCACAGTTTGTTAAAATCAAGAATAAAAACTAACCTGGAGTCTTCATAATTTACGAGACCCGGCAAAACGCCAATAATTCCAAATGTCGATTTCTTGAGCGGATGTTCTGGTGAAGCTGAACCTTTTGAGTCTTCATATCCATCCCCTTCGGATTTGTGCGTTCTGTAACATAAATTTTTTAATTCTAAATGTCCTACATTCGTTGCAGTTAATTTTCACGGAAAATCAAACTAACAGCAAGAGATCGAATAATTGTAATTTACCTTTTTCTGACACCTGCAGATATGAGCGAAGCTTGTTTGTTTACAGCTTTCGTTCTTTCTCCTTTTGTAGGCTTCATCAATGACGGAGAAGGTTCAGTAGCATCAAAAATTTGCGGTGTTTCCTTGGCTTCTTTGAGCAGCTCAATTTCTTCCTAAAAATCTATAAGTTAGACATGAAATATAGCACAGCAACGCGTTTAAACATCGTTAAAAGTATTTAGAGAAATATTTCAAAGAAATGGAGTTTTTAAGATAAAAATGAAATTTCTCACTTTAATTTCTTTTAAGCCGAAAAAATGTCCTAAGACTGTCGATAATAATTTTTAAATACGTTTTCAAAGATTCTGTACCTTTCACTGCATAATTTATGACAGAATATTTGATGCAAAAATCCTACAATGAAATTACGGTTGCAAGATGGAAACTATTTATTGTTCGTCCTGCACAATTTTAACGGATTATTACTACAACAAATCAAGAAATTTTCCCCTCCTAATTTCAGTGTCTTGGCTTGTCATTCAATGTATTATTTCATGTTTTATTCATTGCCTTATTTATAGATTTCACACTTATTGCTCTGAAATAATTACTTGGCTTTTGTGTTGTATTACCATTACTTATCGGTCATTATTGACTTGTATTGTATGTTGCGTTTTTCGGCACAAGGATTATTATTATTAACATACCTGTCTTCTCTTTAGTTCCACTTCCTCCTTTACTTTATCCACTTGACGCAAAAAATCTGCTTCGCCATCGTCGATGCCTCGAAATTGATTCTCTAAACTTAAAGTTGAAATCAGTAGAAAATTTTATTAAAAACAGACTTAGTTTGCGCTCCTCGTCGATTTCGAGCTGTTTCTTGTCCCGGACTTCTTTTAGTCTGTTATAAAGCGGCCGTCTATCGATCTCTTCTTCTTTTTCTAAATTAAAAAATTGTTGTTTGAACTTGAAAATTGTTTCGCTTTCGAGACAATTTCATACATTTAATTTATGTGAATAACATACTATATAGAAATTTGACAAAATTCAACTGCTTCCAATAACCGTGATTGTATTTTAACCTTACTTCGCATAATTCCGAAAAAAGTAGATAGCTTAACTGACTAAGAATATACTTTGTAGAGAATTGCTCTCAGACCTAGATTATCAAACACTTGACCCCAAAGAAATTGTTTACTTTCATTTACAGTCATGTTAAAATGTCTTCCCTGTATTGTATCCCTAATAATTTTGCGATAACTTTATAAAAAGGTATTGCATAGGAAACGTTAGAATAAGGACGTACTGCTAAAGAAGTAATGATAAAGAGCAAAATTTCTTAAAACACATTACCTTGTGAATTGCCCTGTGCTTGAAGCTCCTTTTCACTGACAAAATTCATAGCGATATTCTAAAATCAACAATTTTAGAACGAAATTCTAATCACGTTGACACTCTATTTCATAGAACAATTCAGTTTTCTCACTCAATAGCAAAATGAAATTCAAATTCTCAGAAATTGATCAAATTTGGCGATTTGCCCCGATTTTAACGCGCTCCATATTAAATCCAGGAACAGCTCATATCTTCCGTTTCTCGAGACTCCAACTTGTGAGTGGTATTTCTGAGAAGATATTCCCTGTGGCATTCTGTCGTGACCTTTGATTTTTGTGGGATTTGTAAAGTGCACTTAAATTTAATACCTTCACTTTTGGTTTTTAGCGCCATGGAAGGCTCACTGTCAAAATGGACGAACATGGTGCAGGGCTGGCAATATCGCTATTTTGTGCTGAACGATGATGTGCTCTGCTATTATACGTCCAAGGTATCCTTTTGGTCATTATTCCAGTTAATATTTGCATTATTTGATAACCGTTATTTAGGAAAAGATGCTACGGAATCAGCTGCGTAAGTCGAATTTTTGCGTTTAAAGAAGTTAGGTTATAAATATTCAGTTTAGGCGGGTGTATTCGCTTGAGGGGCGCCGCAATAGGAATCGACGGCGAGAATAATTCGCTCTTTACTATCACCGTCGATGGCAAAACTTTTCATTTGCAGGTATTTAATTTTCAAATTAGAGACCTGTTCCATTTATGAAGGCAAACTTATTTCAGCCTATTTCAGAGATTGTGATTTTTCTGTTAGCTACTCAGCGTTAAATTTACTACGTAAATTATGAAATTTAATTAGCGATATTTTTTTACGTGAAAAAATAGTATATTTAATTTGCTAATAAATTAATATATAATTTGTGAAGAAGGGCTCAACTTTGGTTGAACGACATTAACTTTTCGCAGTTACTAGTCTCAGAGAATTTTCTGAGTATTACTACGTCGTTTGTATCGTTTGTGTCGGGCATGTTTTCAAATTTTGTTTGATTTGCGAACCTTGTTTCACCTAGGCCTTTAATTTGTCATAGCTTAGGAATATAACTTTGTTTACACTATTTTATGTGTAAACATAGACACGATAACCTGAAACATAAAGACTATCAAAATTTTATGCAATGAGTATTTGTAGGGAAAAGACCAGAGCGATCGTGATTTGTGGGTCCGTGCATTGGAGCGTGTTATTCACGACAAATCAGGATATTATAAACCTCAGGTAAAATTGTATTATATACAAACTGTTTTTACTGAAATGTATTTTAGCAAGAAGATCCTGGCGTAGATCTTCAAAAAAAGATAGCTCATGCTGAAAAACAATCTCAAACATTATTGGAACAGGTAACTTAACAAATTGAATGTTTAGAATGAAAATCGTAGGTTGTAATTGTTGGTAATATATAATTCTTAAATACCAAATTTTGGTTTGACCTTCCGGAGCTACTCTATTATATCAGAAATTAACAATTTTCGATAAAATATTTGATTAAAAATGATCAATATATATTAAAACCGAGATGTTTTTGTTAAGTGGAATGTTTTTCCTTTACGTTTTATAAATTTGTACGGTTATATGTATTAATAATATTTTTAAATTTTAAGGTTCGAAAACTGGAACAAATCTCCGAGAAGTCTGATAGTGAGCGAAAGAAAACTTTGACAGAAGTCTTGGCAACCACGAAGCAACTTCAAAGTATTGTAGATAATTCCATACTCGTTCTACGCCAAGTCCAACGTCACTTGGGTACTCATTTAACCGAAGGGGACGACAAGGAAAAAGAGGTGGATTCAATAACCGATGTGGGAGTAAGTTATTACAATAACTAATAGGTTAGTACAATAAAGAATTTGATTTTGTATGCCAAAGTGAACATGTAAAAAGTAAACATTGCCACATAAAACATCAAAAATCGATGTTATAAAATATGTGAATGCGTAGAAAATTTTATTCACTAACGGTATTAGGGGGAGCAATACATGCTAAAAGTTTAAATAAAATGGTAATAACAAATAGAAATAGTTTTGATACCAATAATATTTGAGCATTTTTCTACTATTTATGTATTCTGTACTATAAGTTCTTTTTGCTTTACAATACAGCTAAAATTGAAATAGAAGGTTTGTTATTAAATTGTCGTTCTTGCTTCTATTTGTATAACTTTTAATATGAAAGGAACATACATTATACACGGTTATTTATCGTTCCCAATTTCTGATCAGGTCTTTTTGTCAATATTTTATCCCGATAAATTAGTGATTGTCTATTTAGGGTTAAATTTCTGTCACAAGTAAAAATAATATGGCTCATGTGAAATAAACGTGATAATTTAATTAAGTCGCCGATGTAGTTACGTCACATAACAATTTTATTCATGCATGTGATTCATTTGGAAAACTGGTTCTATGGTGAAATAGACACACGTCTGAGCATGTTAATGCATTAAGTTTTGGCGAAGTGCTTATTATAAATAAAAGTTACCCATATATCAGTTACCCATGCATTTAATAAAAGTTCTCTAAGACTTCTGTATATTTAGGACGATCCGGAACTGGAGCCTCCGGTGAGCTATTCGAGTAGCGAAGATGAGTTTTTCGATGCAACTTCCCAGGCGACGGATCGATTGAGTGCAGGCAGTGGTGGAAGTCGGCGGACTTCGGCAAGACATTTACAAGCCAAGGCCAATTCGACAGATTCTGAGCCGGATTGGGGCGACTCTCAGGAGGACTTCGATAAGATCTACGACAACAGTGAAGAAAATGCAATAGGAAATTTGAAAGAGCAACATGGAAGCGTCTTGATGCATCTTCTATCACAGGTTCAAATTTTCATTGATATATCTTTATAAAATATTGTAGTGACTGCTTTTATCCATAACTTAGTTCTGATGACGCTGCTTTTGTGCTTGATCTTGTGAGTACAAGCAGTATAGGTTCTGCAATATTTGCAATATGTAAAATTTTGTATTGTAAAAAATATCGTTCTGTTGTTTTAAAAAGTTTGCTTTGGCAAGATATTTGCTAAAATACTGCTATTTTTATGAAAATATAAGTTCTAGTAATTTATTGGTTATCGGGGCAATTTATCAAGGCAAAGCTTACACGACCAAATGGCACAGTAATTTGTCTATCTGTTCAATTTGAACGACAAAACAAATAAGTTGCCAGAAAAAAATGTGTGAAATTTATTTGCGTTTCAAATTGTTTTTTGACGAAAATTATCGTTAATAACTGTGCAAATGGACCGCAATTTTTATTCACCCATCGATAACTTCTAATTCTGACAATAGTGCTATTTTAAAATCAGACATGCTAACTTTTTACTGTTGAACAAAGTACAGAAAAGGACATTCAATGAATTTTCATTTTTAGGTCAGCGTAGGAATGGATTTGACCAAAGTCACTTTACCCACCTTTATCCTGGAGCGAAGATCTCTACTGGAAATGTACGCTGATTTTTTTGGTAGGTGTCGCTATAATGCTTGTCTCTTATCAATGTTCCATTATAGCACACCCTGATGATTTTGTGCGCGCAACGGACTTGTCAACTCCAGAGGATCGTTTCATATCAGTGGTAAGAATATTTTCGCTTAGAATTGCTTTTATCAAAATTGCTGCTATTTTAGGTTAAATATTACCTTAATTCCATATACCCAGCAAGAAAAAGCGGAGGTAAAATTTTAAAAGTTACATCTGTACAGTTCTGTATTTATTATTGTTTATTCTAGTCGCAAAGAAGCCTTACAATCCAATCCTTGGTGAAACATTCCGCTGTCGTTGGACAGTACCTGGCCTACCAGAAACTGGAAAGAAAACAGACGCCAACAGCCCTTTTCCTGACTCGGATTATAATCAAGTAATTCTTACCAACTGAATTTTGTGTTGACATTGTTCTCGCTTTAGATTACGTTTATTGCCGAACAAGTTTCCCATCATCCACCGGTATCTGCATTTTATGCTGAGCATCCCGCGTCTGGAGTTTCCTTCAGTGCTCATATCTGGACAAAATCCTCGTTCTTAGGCTTGTCAATAGGTGATTTGAATTTTCAATAAGCTTTGGGATTTTGCCAAAAACAAATGCGATGTAATATTGATTAGCAAGACACAAAAATAGAGACTTTTCATTCAACTTAAATGTGACTCAAAAAGTAACAAAATTAAACCCTTGATTAAAATGGCTTTTTGAATTACATAGAAATAGCATAGCTTATTATTTTAATTAATTTAAGATTGACAATATCTCTTAACCCATAACCGTTAACATTTCAGGTGTAACAAATATTGGAAATGGAGTGGTGAAGCTGCACAAATTTGATGAAAGTTATATTGTCACTTTCCCTGTAAGCAATGTTGTATGTTTTGGCTTTCGTAAGTACGAAGTTTTAGAATGGATATGGTAGATCAATTATGAGTACACCCTGGATCGAGCTTGGCGGAAAAGTAAAACTTGTTTTATTTGACTAATTATCTAAGAATTTTGTTTAGGTAGAAGTTAAATGCGAGAAGACCGGCTACAACGCAGAAATAGACTTCCTGGTTAAACCGTTCTTTGGCGGTGTGTTTCTTTCCATATTATGTCGTCCAATCCTCGGATTGAAAATTTTGTGTCTTGCAAAAATGTTCCCGAAATGAAATTCACAATATTGTCTTATTCATTTCGCACAGTTGAAAATGCCACGAAAAATAAAATTCGGCTGCTATTATTTTAAAAATTTCAGGCAAACCCCATAAAATATCTGGTAATATATACAAGACTGGCGTCAAAAAACCGATAATGACCTTACGAGGAGAATGGAATGGGCATATTTATGCAAAGAAAGGCAACGAAGAGGAGTTCTTATTTTCCGATGTTCGCGAAAAGCCGGATGTTCCAAAGGTAACTATGTTTAATTTTAGAATTACAATTACTATTATTATCCTCTCACTTCGATAAAATATTTGAATTTATGCCAAAAGTGCGGCTGCGCCATTGGCTGTAGCCAATCAGAGCTACTCAAAAGTGACGCAAATTCAAACATTATATCGAAGTGAGAGGATAATACTGGTAGCTTCTTTTTACACTTGTTTTTAGGAGTGTGTCCCAGTTGCCCAACAAAGTGATCGGGAGAGTCGGAGGGTATGTTTATAACAATCATTTTTGTGTAATAGTAATGTCCACGTTTCAGTTATGGAGACATGTCACCGCTGCCCTTTTCCGAAACAAAATAAACACAGCGTCATCCGCAAAAAGGTTTATAGAACAGCGCCAGCGAGATGAGGTACGGATATTTACCAAAATCATATTTGATTATCTTTTTAGGCGAAGCGACGACAAGAAAAAGGCGAAACTTGGAATTGGTATGTTTCTTTAGTCTTTCATGTGTAATGCGTCTGGTTTTAAGCCATTTCTTCGAAAAGCAAGATGGTCCGGCAAATGGATGGAGCTACAAATATTCCTTGGTTAGTTTCCATTTATAGTTATCTCAGATGTAATAGGAAATCCAACTGTTTTAGGATCGCCGTGAGCAGTGAACTTTATATCAAATTGTTCCAAAAATCTTAGTTTTTAATGTATTGGATTTTGAATTTTTATAGTTTTACGGTAATAAAATTATTTATTTGTATGCTCTGCATTTTGTCATAGTATATGAAGCGTTATTGTAGGAATTGTATTAAATAAATTTGATATATTGCGAACGGTTTCCTTTTTACTCTGTTTTGATTTTATTGGGGTGTTTAAAAAGAAACCGGACTGCCAAGTCAGACACAAGCAGCAAAATGGCGTGAAATTTGAAAATTATTTATTCAGAAGGAGGCTTGGGGAGGGGGATACCGCAAATCTGATATTGGTAACCCCCTCTGGAATCGTATTTTAGAGGGGGTTAGCAATATCAGATTTGGGGTTTACCCACATGAAACGTGAGTTAGCTTGAAACGCCCCAATAAATGCCATTACTCAATGCAATTGTACTCGATTTCTGACCACTCACGGTCCACTTTTCTTTAGCGATGTTTCTTTCGGAATAAAGTTCAACGTATTTTTGCCAACCAAGTTCTGGTCTTTGTCATGTGTGTTTTGAACTGTAATGAAAATAGCAGAATAGAAAAATTTCTTTTATAGAGAACTGCTGCCATTTAAAAAACTTGGTTCGACAACATGGCTTCTCAGCAATCATATATACAATTTTTACTTCCGTAAAACACTATTCAATGATAACAATTCAATGACTTTACGCAGATATATTTAAAGAAGTCGAAATGGATGACAAATATAAATATTTACAAACAAGATTATTAAAAAAAGATTTAAGCTCGATTTGATTAATACAGTTTACTTCTTAGTTAGCTCATTGATGATAGTGTCCACGTGTTGTACGTTTTCCAGAAAGGTGTTCCAAGCGGAGTAAAACTTTTGACGTTCGCCTAAAAATTATAACGACATGAGAAACATTTATACTTGAACCAAAGCATAAGTTTTGTCAGAAGACTTAAAAAGGCGTAGAAAAGAGATCCGACAGGGCAAATGGCGATTTGAATTTGCGCCAAAACATAATTGCATGCCAAAGGGGTTAAAAGGGGCCGCTGAAAATTTTTAATGAGGGGGATTACTCGGCAGGGGTCTCCTCTAGATTGGTAAAAAAATTTGAGTGGGGCCTTATTAGAGTAAAAATTTTCACAGTCAACACTTTTCCCTATTAGAGGAGGCTCTTTTCCTGATGCTGAACAGTGCCTCCTCTAATAGGGAAAATTTTTACTCTAATAAGGCCCCACTCAAATTTTTTTACCAATCTAGAGGAGACCCCTGCCGAGTAATCCCCGTCATTAAAAATTTTCAACGGCCCCTTTTAACCCCTTTGGCATGCAATTATGTTTTGGCGCAAATTCCAATCGTCGGAACTCTTTTCTACGCCGTTTTATAATCTCGAAAGCCAACCTCGAACATCCGTGTCATACATATAGCCCTATAGTCCATGAAAATGGACAAATCAACATATTTTTTAATTTTCGTCTATAAAGTAGATCTAAGTTTAGTCATAAAAGTGAGCCAACATCATACTTTTTAGTTTCCCGGTGATGGATTTAACTTTTATATTAACCAACCTTTACTGAGAGAAATCCCCGGTGATACGTCATATTCCGGGACTTTGGGTTTCTCTTCTTCGTTCTCGATTATCACCACTCCGTCGATGGGAAGATGTCGATTCGCCATTTCTTTTCTTATGTCGTCAGCTAAAATATAAGTAGTTAAAATTGCCTAAAATAGGTTAATTCACCCCATTTTTCCAATGGATTCTCGCACTGACCAAGATCCTCGTCTGATTCGTCTTCTTGATCTAAAATAGTTGAAAGGTAAAAACAGTGGAGAAATTTTTAGAATACTGGAAGTTTATGGAAGTTTTCTACCACATTCAGTAAAAATTCGACAGATAGACTAAATTAATAATTTATGCAAAAAGGTTTAATTATTTTAATAACAAAAATTGGGATCTATTAAAAATTTTAATAGAGAGGACAATATGTAGGACAATACCCGATGGAACGTATAGCTTGAAGCGGTATTCCGGAGGATTTAAAAGCGCTGTTTCTACCGAAAAAACATCATCGGCGTTGTTGTTCGACGTCATATTTGTTTGGTTTCTGCCTAATTGCAGTATAGTCGCTGTAAAGGTATGATAGGTAAAAGTATGAAGGATTAGCTCGATTAAACTGGCACAGTGACCTTCAAGCTTTTGAGACTGGGAATAACCAAAATTAGGTTAAGTTACGTTCGACGGCACCGGGATCAGGTCCGGGACAGCAATTTTTAATATATTTTCAACGACTTTGTCTTTCCCGGAAAAGTCCCGATCCCGCGGGTCTCAGTCTTCGGCCACAAGTCGAGTCTCCAAACCGAGATTCATGGAAAATCTTGCTAGAAGCTCTAAGGTATATCAGAAGAGCCACACGAAATTAACTGAAAAACTAAAAGAAGAGGCAGGAAAATGTAAACCGTAGTAATGTAATTGGAAGAAAAAAATGTTTTTTATGAATAGGAACACATTTGGAAGAAATGTAAATAAATATGAAAAGAAACTGTCTAAAACATGTTGTTTAAGCTGTACCTAAGAAGGGAGACAATCTTAATCAAAGCATGTTATGCTGCGTCATAGAAAGCTCCTTTTCTGAGAAAGTTTTCACAAGTTTTTTTTGGCTTTTATTCGTTTTACAAATGTAAGCATTATGTTTTGGTAAATGAAAATATGAGAAATATGATGGCAAAAATTTTATGCAACAGAATCGAGGCTTGTTTTCACGTTATGAATCGAGAAGGTTATTCGAAAAATTATAGTCTAGATTAAACTAATTACCAGAAAGAATTTATTTTGAAGTCGCGTATGATCTTTATGGTTCGATATTCTGTTTATTCGATTTTATGGGACGTTTGGGAGTCGTGACGTTGGGAGTTTGTTAAAATTTTGATTCGAAGATTGTTTCGAGCTACGCAGAACTTGCTACGCCAACCGTCAAAGATTGCCTCAATTTGGCTTGTTTAGATATAAAACTACACATATACACGGATTTGTCGTAAATAATACCCGTACAAGGCTTTTTTCTTTAAAATATCAAAATTTTAGCAGACTACCAAATGTTTTAGAATAGAGCTAATCGCTTTTGGCCATTACTTGAAAATTGTGCTGAGAACGAATACAAATGCGACAAAAGAAAAATTAAATATCAGTCTTGAAAATTGGCCGGAAAATATCGACAGTGAAATCTTATGCGAATAACTGACGGAAAGGCAAACGAATTTTATGCTAACTTTTAAAGCTCTGGTGCAGACTGACACGTCATTAGGCAAATCAATATGGAACAGCAAACGGTGTAGTGCTGCAGTTAATTGTGTTTACTAAACAGAGCCCAGCCACTGCACATTCAAATATTTTTTATTGCACAGAATAGGCGAAAATTTGGGCAAACAGAGTCTAACAGTAAAAGAAGCGAAAAGTTTCTGAAAACACACATCGACCTAAATTAGACTTAATCTGTGCTACTGATCATAACTTGAGGCATAAAAAAATATTTGATGAGTTTATAACGTGAAACCATCATTCTTTTTGCGCACCCAACTCAACCTTTGTTAGGGCTCTGAATTTCAAATGTCCTAAATTCGGAATTTAGGACAAATGACAGCGTTTCCATAAAACCAATCTTTCTATGGATATATTTGGTGTGCAGAGTACTCATATGACGATTCGATGTGACAAACAAAATGGAACCTACTAAATACCATACGCAATCTTAATTTTATAGCAGAAAGCAGAATCTTTCTTACAAGAACGTCAATTTTTGAACTGTTCCGCAGTTTAGGATTATATTTCAGGATTTGCAGATTAAATTCGTAGAGACTTGTCATTGAAATTCCTAAACAGATATGAAATAATGCAGATTATTCAAGCCTTTTTCAAGAGTCGACTGGCCTTCGATTCGAATGCACTGCAATACTCTGCACAGATTTCACGAATTTGTGGATAAATATTATTGAATTGCATTTGAATCACACAAAGTTTTTATTTTCAAATCCGTTGCTGTTAGTTTCGTTCATAACCAAGAGCGGAACTCTGAGCCTAGATTTAAAAAATTTGCGGTATCGGGAATCTCAAAAACCTTGGATTGTTTGAACAAAACTTCCATGCTTAAGAGTCTCGATCCCCGAGTCTTGGATCATTCCGAGTCTTGGATCATTTCTATAAATTTCCAGCGAACCAAAGTCCAGCGAACTCTCAATACTGCAGGCGCCAACCACATTCATTATTCCGGGCGATAAAATCGCTAACCTTAGGACCCATTCTCGATTTTAGGACCTCCAACCTGTCAATTTCTGTGACACGGGACCGTTTTATTGCTTCAAAATAAACAAAATGGAAACATCACAATGCAAAATTGCGGCTGTCGTCGGGCGCCTGCGCCCCCGGCTGTCAATCAAACGGCCTCTTTTGGGCTTATCTGTGGGGAAACCGCTTTTCCTGCTCGCTTGTGATAGCGATAACGAACCAATTCCTCCTTTTTAGGACCAAATGAGCACTCAGCCACCAAAAATGCTTTTCGTCACGCCCCTAAATATGGACTCAAGCGGACTTTTCGGCCAAATCAGACCATTCCGAGAACGTCGAGATCAGGTATTTAAGCGCAGTCTCGGACCAACCCATCATCACTCGCATTCAAATTCTTTCTAAACAGCTCTCCCGAAAAGTCGAAGCTCGGAAGGTTCGTCAATCGAAAGTCGCAGGATGAAGGCGACAACTTTGGTCGCACTCGTCCTTCTGGCCGGGCTCTGTACAGCAAGGTAAGTTTATAAATAAACTAGAACTCGGAACCACATTATTCTTATAAAAAAATTTCTTGTGAAAAAAGTATGTTAATTTTTCGCCTTAAGCCATTGATTTGCTCAAAAGGACCTTCCTGTTCTTTTCATGCAATAAAGTAAGCAAAATGAGCCTTAGCTTCCAGATAAAGACTTGGTTTGATTGACAGGTCTTTATCAGGAAGAGACGCAAGGACCACTCATTCAGGACAAACCCTAGGAAAATTGCCAAACTACAAAATTTGTACTTGGAATTCAATTCACTTCGTTTAATTTAATGATTTCTGTTTTAGCCACAAGACACGCCGCTACGACAACGATGACAGCCAACAAAGCCAGACCCAAAAAGCCAAGCCATTCCGAGCCGGACGCGACTACTCATTTGTCTACAACGGTCAGATCGCCTCAGGATTGGATGTAAGCGGCCCGAACAACGCCCCCACTGCAGGAGATGAGCCGCAGCAGAATGCCGTGACCCGCATCAAGGCTAATGCCAAGGTAAGTGAGAGAAACTTTCGATGTTAGTTGAATACTTCTTCTACTTGTGGATTAAAAATCTCAGCTCAGAATAGTGCGCCCGATAGATGTACCTTTTGATATTTACAGATTTATCCTTAAATTCGCCTTCCATTTAACATGGTACTAACTGTCGAATTTTAGATCGCTTTCGAGACCGACCAGCGCGCTACTCTTCGCTTGGAGAACATTCGCTTGGGGCAACTCAACCAGCAGATCGAGTCTCCACAGCAGATGCAGCCCATGAGCATGTTCGAGCGCAAGGAAGTGGAACAGGAGAAACGCGAAAAACTTCAGATTCCTCTGCAATTCACTTACAACGACGGAGTCGTCGAGCGAATTCAGGTCTGGTTGCTTGATTATGATAAAAATTTAAACAATTGAAGTTTTAAAGTACTTTCTCAATAAAAAACGGTTGGTACTAAAAATGTTGGTCGGCTAAGAAAACAAATAAGCATTTTATATTCTTTCTCAATGCCGTCACACCTTTTTGCCACATCTGAAAACTCAATCCAATTTCTACTTATTGGCTAATCTTCATTTTTAATGACACAACATCTCATCTAAACCTCCTAATCTACCCAATTTTCGTTTTATATTTATCAACTTATGTTTTCAGTTCCAAGCCCAAGATCCAATCTGGAGCAAAAACATCAAGCGCGCGGTCCTCAACTTGATCCAATTGAATCTCAACCGACAACAGATCCCTGGTAGCAACCAACAGCAATCGCAATCGTGGCCCTTGTACAGCGCCGAGCAAGAACATAGTCTTCAGTCCGACAATGAGCAATCCGCGTTCCAGACCTTCACTGTGCCCGAGGTTGGTCAAATTTGAGTATAAAAGGGCACATCAAAATGGGCTATATAATTTTGCTCTCCTTTTTAATTTCAAGACCTGTTATAATTCCAAGCCAATCTTTTCAAAATATTGGCTTAGGAAAGAATATGAACAATATTTGTTCGAATTTCGGAATTAAAAGCTGTCTTAATCTGTCTCTACCGATATAATCAGAGTCAGGACGTTTTTGCAAATCCAAATGTCTTACCTATATTCTGCTTTGATTCAGTCATTCTAATTTACTGGTTTATAATTTCAATAATATTCAATTTCAGATCACTATCGAGGGAGAGTGCGAGACAACGTACACCATTAGCAAGAACAAGCAACAGCAGGAGGAGTCGAGCATTGAGAGTAATCGCCAGCAATCCCAAGACGAACAATGCCAGAGCGGAAAGTGCAGCCAGTCTTTCAACGTCACCAAAACCATTGACTTCAGAAAATGCAACAAGGTAACTTTATGCCTCTAAATTATGTGAATTCTTACAATTTTTAAATGCTTTCATTGGTTTATTGATTTTTATTTAAGGTTTTCATAGCCGAGTGAAAATTTATTTTGGAGTATATTATTTATTTTGAAATAACTGCTGTGAATATTACGGAAACAGTTTCAAATGTTTTGAAGAATTTGAACAAATGTGAAAAATTTTAAAAATATCAAATACTCAAAATTAATCAAATTTCCTAAAGTCTTTAACATTTCAGAACGTGATATGACCTAAATTTCTATCTAAATCTAAAATTAATTTTCAGATTGCGGACGTTGCTTACGGTTATCAGACTCAGCAACAACAACCACAATGCGCGAAGTGCCGACAGAACCAGCAGCAAGCCCAAAAGCCGCAACCGCGCGCATGTAGCCAAGAATGTGACCCGAAGGAAATTAAGGAACAGAACTTGGACCGATCGACCGCCGCGCGCTTTGTCCTGGCCGGAAAAGGCCCTCAGCAAGAGTACGGAATCAAGCGTGCCGAGCTCGTCTCTCAGTACACCTACAAGAACCTCCGAGCCAACAGCGGTGCCCATGCGTCGACAATGCACACTGTGGTCGTGGCCGAGCTGATCTTCCAATCCTCGCAACCTAGCCAACAGCAAGTCGAATTCCAGGCTGATCCTACCAATCAGAAGGACACCCTCCTTTACGACAATGATTGGGATGTGGAAGAGAAACGATTCTATATGGTAAGGACAAGAGTTTGAGTCAGAAATTGTTTGGCCTAAAATTGAAATGTGAACAGTTATGTGTCCTTTATGCGGTAAATTGATGAATAATAAACAAATCCGGATTCCAAATATAGCTATTTTGGCGAAAAGTATAAATTCAGCCAGCTAGTCGACAAACATTTGGCGGAAATTTTTATTCTTTACCAATTTATGGATTGCAACGTATAATAATGCTAATTTTAGAATGGTGACGAAGACTACAGCAACAACTCTCCATTCGCCAAGGTTGAGAAGGTCGAGCAAGCTCAGCAGAAACTAAAGTTCCTGATTCGCGCCGCCTCGGACAAAAACGCCGGAATTGAGACGACAGAAGCTATGAACCTGCAACGACTCGTGGAGGTTCTCCGTATGTGCTCTGTTCAGGAATTGGTAAGTAACCTCGAAATAGATCAGTGGATACGATTCACAATGCTAATTTTTCAGAACAAGATCTACCAACACATGAGCGACAATGCCGCACAGTCTTCGCAGAGAACTGAGGCTGAACAACAAAAAGTGGAGCAGATCTTGGCCGATACTTTGGCTATTGCCGGAACTCGCAACACGATGCAAGTCCTAGCCGAGAAAATCAAGAGCGGTGACATCAAGCCGAACCAGGCTGTTCAGTCCCTGAAGCAGTTGAGTGGACTTCCCGCACCGTCAGACAACCAAGTGAGCTTTATTTATTTTTAAGCATGTTTTCACAAAATGTCACTTAGTCCAATTCTTTAAAAATATGTAAAGGATTAGACTGATTTACTTTACTTTACCTTACCCGGGTTTACTTATCAGTTTAATTAATCGGATTTTTTGGTGGGTTCACAGTCTGAAATATCTTTTTTTGCCAAGGTTTTGTGGGGTCTAGTTTAATATGCACCCCCAATACCTCACAAATTACATAAAAATTTATGTTTATTTATCTCGTTAATTTTAGGCCGATATCGTGCTTAACTTGTGCCAGCATGAGAATGTCCGCCGCAATCAGGCCCTCAAGCAAACTTGTTTGCTTACCTTCGGATCAGTAGTTGGTGAACTCTGCCAGCAGAAGACTCAGCAACAGGACAAGACCGTAGCCGTTTTTGGTGCTCAATCCGGCTTCCACAGTTCCCGCCAATGCGCTTCGGCCAAGAAGGAGACTTTCAAACAGGTAAAAATATATACGAATTGGCCTTAAAGCTCAAATTTTGTAATTGAATCATTCAGTAAACAATTTAATTTTTCTTTTCAGGCTCTTGTATCGGAGTTCAAACAAGCGCAGAACCCATACGAGAAGATCCTCGCTCTGAAAGCTCTGGGAAATGCCGCAATCGACACCTCAGCTCAATCTCTTGAACAAATCATCGGCAACCAACGTGAGAACCCAATCGTCCGCGCCAATGTAAGATTTGCCTTATCATTGCGCTTGTTACTACTTCTGTTACTACTGCTTTTAATGCTGCAAAAATCAATAAATTACTGACCAGATCAATAAATATTTCCGATTTCAGGCCATCGATGCCCTTCGCCGCCTCCGGACCAAGATGTCTCGCAAAATCCAGCGCATCCTCTTACCAGTCCTGCAAAATACCCGAGATCATCCAGCCGTCCGTATGACCGCCTTTGCTCTGATCATGCAAACCTCGCCCGAACAGCCCATCTTGGATCAGGTTTGTGGCCACATAACACCTTCTATCTTCATACATAACTGTTACGTGTTTATATTTAGGTCGCCTACACTCTTGCCAAGGAACGCAATCCTCAAGTCCAGTCTCTTGTGTACACCGCTCTCAAGAGTCTGTCTCAATCCAACGCGCCCGGCCGCAAACAAAAGTAAGCTTTTTATGCGACTGCTGGCTTATACAGAGCTATTATTAACTGCCTTCCCACCAATCAATTAGGAATACAGGTCAAAATGCCCAAAACAGCTTTGTAAAGTTTAGTAATTTTCAACAGGTTCCTCATTAATCCCTGGAAAAACCATAAATGGATTTCATTTATTTCAAAACAAACATGAATTTTTAGTACGGAACATCTGAAAAACATCCTCAAGTTGGCGAATATCGACGAGCAACAGCTACAGGCAAGCCGTTTCTACCAATTCCCGATCTACAGCAACGAACAGAAAGAAGGAGTGCTCATCAACTTGATGTCCGTTTTTTTCAACCGCAATGGAGTCCTGCCCAACTATTTGTAAGTTTTACAGTCCAGAATAATGATGTGGCATTAAGCATGAGAAAATATTCCGCCGAAATTTCCAATTGATTCAGATTGAAGATTTGGCCTATTTGAAAATGTAAACGTTGTTTTCGTTTCAAATTTGGGGAATAAGCTGAATATATTTCTACATATATTACGTTTTCCGTAAATTTCAGTTTTATTATGTAGCAATTGAATTGATTGTATTTCAGGGCCGCCGCTATGGACACGATCCTCAACGACGAATTTGATGTCAACAGCGTTCGGGCCGAGCTCATTCAACAGGGAGTGGAACAATGGTATGAAAACATCATCCAAGCCGTCCTGAAGGAGCAAACCAGCAATGTCCGTGGAAAACGCAGCAGCCGCAACCGAAACACAGAGGAGCTTCGCAAAGTTTACTCAGGCCTTAATGCACAACCTCGACGATCCTCAAACAGACAGGAACAAGATGAGAGCGAATACTCCGAGCAACAACCTATGGCTTTACTCACTGTAAGTAAACATTTGCAGTATTAGTAAAAGTATTGAAATATCTGGTTTTGAAGTAATTAAGTTTAGGTCCGCGTTGGGGATGTTGATACGACCATTGTGCCGATTACCAGCCAGAACTTGCCAGCTTGTCTCCAGCAACTCGTTAATGGACAACGCCCCAGGTAAACTTGGTTTGAAATATGGACAATAAAAGCATTAGAATCTTTCCAATTTAAGAAAGCACCAGCTCAAACATTTTCATTATGCTACTCATAAACGTAACATATTTTCAGCATCTCCGACTGTATCAACTCGGAGCAGGGCAGCCAGAGCTTCCGTTCCCTGAGAGCCATGAACTTGAACGAGAGGTCCGTCAAAATCCCGACCACAATGGGCTTGCCGCTTCGCATCCTGCAAACCACACCTGTGCTGGCCACCATCGAAGGACACATTCAACCTCAATCGTCTGGCATGGATGGTGCCATCGCTAAGGCCAATATCAACGTCCACCCTAGCATCTGCGTTGTCCACTTGCAAAAGGTGAATTTTTGAGCTCGATACAGGGTTTCAACTGGGGTCGAACTGAACAATTAGAATTTTTAAATTTAAAAATATGTGATATTTACTTTTTTATTTAAGATGGGGATGTGGTCGCCCATGGTCGCCACCGGAGTGCAAAGTGTTCGCGGAGCGGAATTAAACGTCCCGATCAACGCTGATCTTCAACTTAGTAGCCAGGGCCAAATCAGAGGCAGCCTTAAAACTCCCGCTCAACCAACTCAATTGCTCGGCCTCCACTCTCTGCCATCGACTTACACTCGCGAATACGACTCGGACCGTCACCAACACCGTGAGCCAAAGGTCAAAGCCGTCCACATTCCTCAACTCGAGCAACTTCAGCGTGATGTTGACCACGTCTGTGGTAAGAACACTCTGGGCATGCCCATCCGAATCCAGGGACACTTCCACCAGCCCTCTGACATTACGGACTACAGACAGGTAAAGGATTTTAGTTTTGGTATAATTTTAGTGGCATCTAATTTGATGTGCGAAATTTGGCATTTTGGTTCAAAAATTGCAAAAACCAGGAATTACATCAGTTTTGACAAGCAAAAATTTTCCATATTAATAATGCATACAATTTGTCTATTAATTAATTTCTAATCACTGTACTAAGATATCATAAATAATTCCGTTCCTTTTTTCAGCTCGTCCAGATGGCCATGTGCTCTGAGAACCACATCCACATCCGATATGAACCGACGCCGGAGAGCCCGAAGGAAATCATCTTGAGGGCCGAGCCTGCATCATTCAGCAAAGTCTCCCAACGTCAAAGCCCGAAACTCGACAACTTCTACAGCAAGACCAGCCCATTCGACAGTCCAGAAGAAGAGTTCGATGTAAGCTGTTCATAAAAGAAAATAAGGAAATATTTTGAATTTTCGTTCGGGCGACTATATTCCTTTTAATAGTTTGAATTCATTATTTTGAAAATAGCTCTGCTTGAGATCTTAAATTTGAAATCTCAAATTATATGGGACTCAGAAATAATTTAAAATTTTCAGCAACTGGAAGGTCACGAGCAGCGCCGCGCCCGATTAAACACCTTCTTGAACAAGTTCCAACCGTCGCTCTACAAACACTCGATGAAACTCAGCGCTGAGACCAAAGGTGGCCGCAAACAAGTCAAGGCCCAGATGACTGCAAGCGCCTCTTGCGATGCCAAGTTCAAGTGAGTTTTATAATTTGGCTTACACTTAATCAAATGTTAAAAAATTTGGATTTGTAGCCAAACTTGCACATTTTTACGTTTTGTTATTATTTTAAAACAGTAAAATATCGGATGTGATCATTTAGGTCTAAATATGCACTATTTAGATATTGCCGTATGGAAGTTGACGCTGAACGCACGCCGATGCTCGAGGGAGAAAACAGCGAATGGACTCTGAACTCCAAGCTCCAGATCCTCGTGCCCGAATCCGTTTCCAACGTTCAGCAGCTCCAGCAACAGCGCAACGCCGAAGACGAAAAACACCACAAGCTGATGGTATTCGGTGAGACTGAGTGGGGAAGCGAGCACAAGCAGGTAACTTGCTTTGATATGTTTCCATTACGAGTAAATTAATTACATTCTCATTCAGCAAATTACCTTCCGCGTCCAAGGAGAGAAAGCTCACACCAAGCACTGGCGCAACCAAATCTCGCAGCAATTCCAGGGACCGCAGCAGAAATTCCAGGAGAAACAAGCGGCCTTCCTCAACAAGTTCGACCTCGTTGCGGAGTATGTTTAATCTTTTATATAATAAATGATTACGTTCCCTCTCATTTATGCAAAATTTGATGAAATTTTCCTTTTTCCGTGAGAAAATTCTTTTGTGCCCAATTTGCGTACAACTGGCAAAAATCGAACTTTTGAAGTAATATCCCAAAATTTTTTCAATATTAAACAAAAACTCATAAAATGACTAATATCCAAATTTTAGTTACAAGCTAAGAGCTCCAGCCGAAAACTTCTTCCAGCGCTGCTTGGAAGTCATCAAGGGATATGGCAATTTCTGGAACACCGAAAGCGAGCTCCGAGAGAACGGCTCTGAACGACAGGTGACTGCCTGCCTCATCATCGATCCACTTACTCAGGTAAGCAACAATGTGTCTTTTGCAAAATTAGCATCGCCACTGAGATTTTAGGAACACGCAAACGTCTCTGTCAAGACCCCGAACCAAGTGGTGCGCATTCGAAGCATGGAACTTCCTGTCAAAGTGAGCATTGATGTTTTAGATCTTTAGAGTTCTGTACGACTAAACTTTTATGTATATCTTATACATGCATTTAAGGCTCGACCTTTCGCTCTCGTGCGCCCGAATGAGAAATCCAGCCACTCCGCAGTCCAGCTAATGAGCCGTTTGGCAATGGGTAAAGGCCGTGCCGAATGCAGCGTCGACGGAAAACGCGTTGATACTTTTGATGATGTGCACTACAAAGCCCCTATCGGTAAATTTTTCGCCTTCCGTTTCAGTAATTTTTCTAATGTTTTAGGAAAATGCTATTCCGTTTTGGCGAAAGACTGCACGAATGAGCAACCCCAATTCGCTGTGATGATGAAGACCATCGGAGATAACCAAGACAAAGTCAGTGCTTTATTTTTATTTTCAAAATCGCTGTTGGAAGCAAACTTTCTTTCTTCAAATAATTTTTGCTCCTTTGGTTGTGGAAAAGATTTGGATAAAACCAAAATTAGTACAAAAATGAAAATTTAAACCGCACAAGTGGCATTCAAGCATAAAGGGCGCTAGAGAGCAATGTGTTTACTAAATACACAAAAAGTTCACCATATACTATTTTGAGAATGCTTTTGATGTATTAAGTAATCTATTTCTAAATTAGGAATAAAAAGATACCAAGCGAGATATTAAATTCCTAAAGTCATTAAAATTCTTTGGCTTTGCAGAAGATCAAAGTCATCACTGCTGATCAGTTGATCGAGTGCAAACCGACCCAAGACAGCGCCTCTGGCCAGAAAAAGCTCGAATGCACTGTGAACAGCCAGATCGTTGATCCCTCCAATGAAGGCAATGACGACAACAGTTACAGCCAGACCGTGGAATTCAATAATGACGACCAAACCGACGTCACGATCAATGTTGAGGGTGTGCAGGTCAGGTTCGGCTGCTGGGGATCACAGAGCTGCAAGAACCAGAAGGCATGGATCAAAATCTCAAGCCAGTACAAAGAAGGTCAATGCGGTCTCTGCGGACATTACGACGATAAGGAAGGCGATGAGCTGCGAATGGTGAGCTTGAATTCTGATTTTTGAAAAATATACATTTACTGGACCTGTAAGCTCCGATATCTGGAAATTCTGAAAATTTATTCGACTGGGCTAAAATTTTTAGGGCTAAAAGAGTTTGAGGTTCAGCGGTTAATTAACAAAAAGGCTAAATTATTTTGCAGAAAATTTATTTTCGGGCTCTAAAAATTGATTTAAATGGCGTTTTGTTCTAAATACCAAACCCCAATTTTCTGTGAATAACGTTCTGCACTTTTAGCCCAACAACAAACAAGCCGATGACTTGAAACAATTCCATCGTTCCTACAGTCTTCGCGACGATGA
This sequence comes from Ditylenchus destructor, assembly GCA_022814885.1. Lineage (NCBI taxonomy): Eukaryota > Metazoa > Nematoda > Chromadorea > Rhabditida > Anguinidae > Ditylenchus > Ditylenchus destructor. The sequence goes on from JAKKPZ010000014.1 coordinate 674,579, forward strand.
CTGCTCAAAACAGGACCAAGAGGACCTCTACTCTCAGACCAACAACCAAAAATTCCGTGAAGGTCGTCGGGACACCGAAGATTACAGCAGCCGCTCCGATGAGGACGAAGAAAACGTGTTTGACCCCAGCCAAGCCAACCAGAAGATTGCCAAGAAAAACGCCAAGAACATGAGCTGGCAGCAGGACGACGAAACTGAAAACGAAGAGGAGAGCCAATGGCAAGCCGGCGCCTATCATTCGGATGAAAGCTCCAGGTTATCTTTTGTGCAATGTTTGGAATATGTGAAAGGGAATTTTGAAAATGGCAAACTGAAAAACAAACTGGAAAATGTTTTAATAAAGGCACGATTTTAGCGAAGAGGACCAATGGGGACGCCAAGGAAGCCAGAAACGCATGAAAATGAAGATGCAGAAGCGCCGAAATCAGAAACAGCAAGGCGAAGCTCAACAGGAACAGCAAGCCGAAAATGACGACAACGATGACGCCCCTGTACCTGTGACTAAAGTGCTAGAGTACATCCATCACGTAAGTTTACTTTATGGTTAGCGGAAAACTTGTAACAAGAATTTTTTAGATTTGCTTCAGCACCCAGGCCGTAAACCAGTGCCCTCCAGGAACCTACGCCGATAGTGACCGCTCGAACCAAAAGAAGGTCCAATTCGCCTGTCTGTCTCGATCAGACCCTCAGGTAATAACTGCCAGTTATTAGAAATTATGTTTGGCATTTATGTTTTTGGAATAAAATGAAAATATTCATTCTAATCCTAGAAATAAAGACATTGAAAAATATCCAAAATCCTGATTTAGACATTAATCCGCGAATTTTCAACCATGTAACCGTAATTTTTCTTCCAGGTTCGTCAGATGCAACGCCAGGGCCGTCGCGGTGTTGTTGTGGAGATGTCCAAGTACCAACCCAGCTTCGTTGAGCCCATCCAAGTGCCTACTCGCTGCGTCGTCTACTGAAGTGGCAACTGCAACGTCCAAATCAAACAAAGCCCAAATCATCACAATTTTTGAAATTTTAAAATCTCGTTGACACACCTTTGGCCTATTTGTTCCTTGTTCGGAGGGACCCCTAGAATTGTTGTGACCCTTAGGGCCAACCGCCATGTAGTGAGTAGTTTTTGTAACAAAATGTATGTGTGTCCTAATAAATGAGATTCATGCAACCATTCTTGTGTTATTGCTTACAAAAGAAACAAACTTGCCGAGTATGAAAAGCTACAATTTTATTCAAGCACTTTTGATTCTTCTATTGCAATTTTATCATGGCAAAGATAGAAATCGTTCCGCTCTTGAACATAAATAATTCCTATGGTTTTGCTGTGTGACTAACAGTGTATATGTAAACACTAACGATCAGTAGCAATAAACAGTTGCTAACTTAGTCCCGACATTAGTTTTTCACATTATAGTTTCTGAAATTTTTAAATGACGTGGAAACACAAATTTGGGTGAAAAAGATGCAATTCAGTTGAAAAGCTTTGCGATAAATGGATGAGTTTAAAGTGCAAACGACAATTAATAATACTCATAAATGATTAGTCTAATTTATTAAGTAAACAACGGAAACAATGTGGAATAAATTAAAATAAACTACAGAATGGTACCAGTGTCGGTAATTGAGTGCTTTAAGGAGACAATTAGGAGGGATTGTGAATACTTTTACGGATTTCCGGAAAACGCCTTTTTTGGGGTATTTAGATGCACGGAGACAGAAAAAGTTGTTAGTATTAGCTTTGACGCGATCTTTTGCTATTTTATGTTCATTTAATGCATCGATCGCAAAATAAATTACTTTGCATGGTGCTAATCTTACAGTAAAATTGAAAGATTAAAGAAAACCAGAAAATTTGGAAGAATATCGATTTTTATGAAAACTCTCGATGAAACCCTCATTTACGTGTAAATATCTGTTTACTTTATTTTCTAAAAATTTTCGGAAGTAAGCTTCAGAACAAAAGAATTTAACCGTATAGTCAATTTAGCAACACTGGCAACATTTTGCACTGTTATAAGATAAACGACGCATACAATCAATAAAAATACACCAATCCTGCTTCATTAATACCTTTATTGGAAGTACGCCCCTAAATAGAAATATATAATTTTATGTCACATGTATTTACAACATATCCACTATATAGTAACTAGCCATGTGGGAGTGCCTTCGGCACGTGATTTTTGCCCTATTTACTCGAAAGTGGCTTTGTCAGCGGAGCCTGACATTAAGAATGGACCTTTGGAATATTCGGGACAGTGAAAATAAGCACTGGTAAGAATGCTTCCAAATCTAAAAATTACCTAAAATTTAGGTACATTTGGGTAAATTTGGATTCCCCGCAAAAATTTACCCTAAAATAGGTACGTTAAAAAATTAAGCATCCCTAAGAATGCACTTAAAAAAATGCGGACAAAGACGATACAGCAGCCAAATACTAGTACAGTCATACCTCGTTTATCGGAAAATTCACTTACCGGAAACGATTTGGCCGGAACGGATTTTTTCATACAAATTTCCCTCAGTTATCGGAACGATTTCGGAAAAATGTGACAATAGGGTACTCCCTATTGATTTGAATTTTTAGGAAAAATTAGCCAATTTTTTTCCAAAATTTCACCAAAAATTTCAAATTTTTGGCCCGAATTTGAATTTTGTCTAATAATTTTGCGAAATTTTGCAATTTTTGACCGAATTTTGGCCAATTTTTACAAAATTTTGGAAAAAATTTTATCAAATTTCTTCCCATGTTTGGTCATGTTTCGGTTACATCGGCAAAATTCCCTCACCTATTGGAAAAATTATAGTTAATCAATAAAAGAATTACAGAAATTTTGTTCACTCAGTTCTGTGCTCAGTGAATCAAAATTGACCACCTAAGCTGGTTTTTAAGCAAAAAAAATCAAGTTTTTGGCACCATAGGGTTAGATAGGGTTCACACCGTAGTTTTAGACAAAATTCCGGATTTTAAAAATTTGAAAAAAAAATTAGTAGCAATAAAACCTATCTAGTTCGAATATCCAGCTCTTGAATAATCGTTCTAAAAGAGTCCCTTTTTCAAAAAAATTTATCCGAAAAAATAAATGGTATTAAAATTCGATTATCGGAAAAAATTTGGCAAGAAAGGATTTTTCCATACAAATTTCCTCATTTATCGGAAACAAATCGGCAAAATAAATCGTTTCCGATAAACGAGGTATGACTGTATAGGATAGGATCAGGCAATTCGGCTGTTCTGTAGCATGGCGTATCTCCCGTTTTAAACCACCTCCGGGGGTGGTTTAAATCCAGGAGTGGTCGATCGAGGATTACGCAAAGGATCTGCAGTCTCTTGTTTGGTAAAATATACTTAAAGCAACACAAAAATAGTAAAAATACCATTCTATGTAAGAAATAACGATTAGGGAACCATTTTTGGCTATTAAATCACTTTGGTACCGAATATAACGGTACCGAATTTGCGGTACCGAATTTACCCATAGCCACTGAGACAGAAGTTGTTAGTTTTGACCTCTTGGTTCACTTACTCGGGAAGTACCCAAGGTGTCAATTTTTTTGCGGCTGACGGCCAAATTTGTTTTTGGCTAGCTTTGAAGGACATCAGCCACAAAGCTTAAGTTTTTGCCATTTTAATTCCGTTCTGAGTTTTTTTCAAAGAAGGCAAATGGTCGAATATCAGGCGGCAGAGAGAGAGACAACGAGAGAGAGGCGAAATAGTGTGAGAGGGCGCGTGGTTAGACAACTAGAGAAAGAAAGAGAGAGCCGGCCGCACAAAGGGAGTTGTTGACAACAAACGAGGCGGGTTGTTTACGATTAAGAGAAGGAAGGAAGAAGAGAGGAGCCGGCCTGTTTACGCTCTCTCGCTTTGTCTAACCGTCTAGCAACGCTCCCTTCCACACTATTTCGTCATCTTTGACTGTCTGGCTGTATATTTTCGACCATTTGCCTTCTTTGAAAAAAACTCAGAACGGAATTAAAAGGGCAAAAACTTAAGCTTTGTGGCTGATGTCCTTCAAAGCTAGCCAAAAAAAAAATTTGGCCGTCAGCCGCAAAAAAATTGACACCTTGGGTACTTCCCGAGTTAATGCATCACATTGGAGTGCTTTGGTCCGAAAGATGCTGAAATTGTGGTCAAATTAATGCAATAAATGTTCCAGAAATGTCAAAGGATTGGCTCAAAGCTAAAACTTAACCACTATCTCACTCAGTGCATCTAAATACCCCAAAAAGTGCATTAGCCAAGGGTACACCCTAATTTACGTCTAAATATCTGTTTACTTTATTTTCTAGAATTCTTGACAGTAAGTTTCTGAGCAGTATACATACGCCTTATAGTCAATTTAGCAACACTGGTAACATTTTGACCGTTATAAAACAAACAACGTATAAAATAAGTAAAAATACATCAAGCCAGCCGCTATTGATGGAAGTACGCCCCTAAGATGGAAATATAAAACTTTGTCTCAATATATTTACAATACATTATCCATTATAGTATTAGGATTGCGTAGATTTTTTCTCTGCACTCTAAATCGAATTTTTAGAGCTTATAGAGCCCGGTTTTTTCCTTACGGACTAAGTCGACCATAAGGAAGACCGCCCGCCGGTTTTTAGACCGATTTTATAGACTAATTTTTTAGACAGAATTTTTAGACTGATTTTTTGGGTGAAATTTTCTTGCGGTGCATTCTTAGGGGTGCTTATTTCGGCTGTCCGTTCAAAATTTGGAGACCGACAACCAATTTTTAGACAAATTTTAGACAAAAATTTTTCAAAGGGTCATTCTTACCAGTGCTTATTTTTCAGTGTCCACACTTGACTGATACACCCGAGCATACTTTAGGCTTAAGCGGGGGCATATTGATGATTTTCGACTCCCGAACAACAGCTGCTTGAGGGCCGAAGGCTCGAAATAGTCTCCTGCTGCTAAGCAAGGGCATACTGATACACACTAACCGCGGCTAACTTGGGAGAGCTGCGAAGCGGCTCTCCCAAGCTAGTAAATATTATTCATAAAAAAATTACGTTTCAAGTCGGGCATTCCTGCGATTCCGAAGCTTTCTATCCAGCATTCGTTCTTGCCACGAATAATACTAAAATTCAATGACCGATCAATTGTATAAGAGTAAGTAAACTTACCGGAAGAATCCATTCTCTCCCCAGTCTGTGTTCCAACCTAAGATATTATGTCATTTAACTACCGTAAAACCTCTAATTTAACCCCCGGGGGTATAATTATTCAATCGACCTTTTTCGCGCCCCCGGCGCGAAAAACTTTTTGGCAATTTTGCTCAAATTTCAAACATTTTCGTCATTTTTGACAATTTTGAATTCCCGCCCAAAAATTTTGAATTTTTTTCGAAATTTTTGCCATTTTTTCGAAATTTTTGCCATTTTTTACAAAATTTTGCCAAATTTTTGCAAAATTTGGGAAAAATTTGCAAAAAATGGCAAAAATAGGTAAAAAATTCAAATTTTTGGAAAAAAAATTTGAATTTGCGCCAAAAATTTGAATATTTGGCATTTTTGGAAAATTTGCCATTTTGGGGGGGGGCAAAAATAGAGGGGGTATAATTTTTCAATCGACCTCCAGAGGGGGCAAAATTATGGGGGGTAAAAATAGAGGGGGGTTAAATTAGAGAGTTTCCCTAAATACTAAGCGGCGTCGTGCGGAGGCAACGCCCCGTGTCATCAATCATCCAGAAATATCCAGCATTCAGATCGGGGCGTGTGATAGCGCAATCGATAGGTCTCAAAAAGTTGGGTCAGGACAAATTGTCAGAACCAAAATTTGAATATTTGAATTCGCGCCAAAACCGAGAAACGTGTTTTTAAGGGTTTTAACCTGGGGAAGTGATGTTTTTTATGTTCCCAATCGATTCCTGAGGCGATTCTGGACAACTTTGCTTTTTACACTTTTTGATTTGGCGCATTTTTGAAAAAAAGCCACTTTTTGGCCAAAAAATCGGGTTTTTTGATGCAATGTGTCTACGGGTCTGATTTTTGGTACCCGGGGGTTTTCGGGTACGCTGATCACGAATCTGACGTCAGATTCGAGGTTTGTTCTCACGAGGTCGTGGTATTCTCACCAGGTCTCTCACGAGGTCGGAACTTTCCCGGGCGGGATGTTACTAACGGGCGGGATGTTGCTTGGTACAACTTCTACTCCCGAACAACCCAAGTCTGACCGCTGATGGCGGTGCGCGAAGCGATGAAGAACCCAATCTCCCGCTGTGCACACTCCCGCTTCCTAGCTGAGAGGGGGCGCGAAGCGCCCCATCTAGTACGGTATATTATTTTGCAGTTTTTTGCTTGCTTGCTTGCTTGCATGGAAGGTGTATATCTGACGATCCAGTCGTTAGTTTTTTACGAGTGATAGCTCATTTTGTAGGTAATGGTCTGGTATGTAGCATAAAATTATCAGATTTGAATTTGGAATATTTGAATTCGCACCAAAATGGAAAAACGTATTTTTGAGCGTTTTTATCAATGGATGTATATTGTTTTTTGGTTTGTATCGTAACTATAGATTAGTTAGAACATTTCTGCTTTTTAAATTTTTGGATTAGGTTTTTGTACAAATTTTTACGGATTTTTGGTCATTTTTTTGCCAAAAATGCGTTTTTTGGTTCTGACGATAACAATTGCTACCGGAAATTTTATTTTTTTCGTCATTTTTGACCGAAACTCATCGAAAATCTCTCAAACAACCATACTGCTGAAGAAAAAGTTGCTTAACTCATCGAGTTCTTTCCGAAAAACATATTTTCATTGAGAAAACAACTTTCATCATTTTTCGTGTATCATGTAGCCCTCCACATGGGTAACAAAATCGATTTTCTAAAAAGTTCTTATATAATTTGGCAAGTAAGGTTTTTAGAGGTATTTCGATGCGCTGGTTCCGAATACGTATTTAGTTTTTTGTAACATACTGAAAATGTCATTTTCGGACAAATTTTGGCAAAAAATTTCCGTTTTTAGGCATTTTCAGCTCGAAAATGACATTCGGTGCGAAAAAAACAAATGCAGATTCGGAATCAGTACATCGAAATACCAGCAAAAACACTATTTACCCAAAAGTTTTAGAACTTTTTAGAAAATCTTTTTTTACATTTTACGTATGTGGAGGACCCCATAATATTTGAAAAATGGTGAAATTTTTTTCTCAATGTTAATGCGTTTTTCGGAAAGAACTCGACGGGTTAAGCAACTTTTTCTTCAGCGGTATGGTTGTCTGAGACGATTTTCGATGAATTTCGGTCAGAAATACGTCAAAAATGGCAAAACAAAGACGAAAAAAATAAAATTTTCGGTAGACAACCGTAGAATAGCCTATCCTACCCAGATTTTCACGGCGGATTTGAATATGACCTTGGTTTGATCACGTACGCTGTAAAAATGGTTGAAAAACACCTTTAAAGTTTAATTTTGTATGGAAAAGTGCGTTTTTTTCAAGGTTCCGTTATCCACGAAATACGTAAGTCCCGGAGGAGGAGATTTTTTTGTGAGCAAGAGATCTCAGACAGTAGTAGTGTTAAAGCTATTAACACCGTTTGGGGCTATTCGATATATGAAAAATACATAGCCCTGGATTTGTCTCTCCTTGCGCCACCCTGTACTGTATTTTACTCAATCTTTATACGATAATTTGGAAAATGAAACTTACTGTTTGCCAAAGTCCAAAAGGGCACACCATTTTCTTCACCCCAGCCGATAAGCTTAACGGCATGTAAACCATAAAAATGACCGGCTTGCTTCTAAAAGGAAAGCAATAACAAAATTATTTTTCATCTTGTTAGGGAAACGTAAATGCGAAAAAAGTCAATTCGTAATCTGGCAGAGAAATTTTCGAAAAGTTACTTTAATATTTTAATTTCAATTAAATCTTCTATTCTATCCACTCTAACCTATTTCGCAGGATGGAGGTCTCACCCCGTTTGGAACTTTTCGAGTTCCCCCTCCTTTTGTGACGCATGATAGCTCAAAATTCTCCCCTGGAAATTCTAAGAACAACTACGCAAAAATTTTTTGGGGGCGCTCACAAAAAGTGCACTTTTTCCCCCAAAAGTGTCCTTTTTGCCGGTTTTTTGGAAAAGGTCATATCTTTTCGAGTTCCCTCGATACAGAGCTGAATGATAGCTCATTTTGTAGGCCTCCGAAAGTTACCTAGGGAATCGGCAAAAATTTTTTGGGGGCGATCTCAAAAAAGTGGCTTTTTTCCTAAAAAAGTATCATTTTTGCCAAAAAATGACGTTTTTCGGACCGTAGCACCTACGGGGCTGATTTTTTGTACCCGGGTTTTCGATGATGCTGAATCCCAATCTGACGTCAGTTTCAACGAGGTCAGATTCGAATTACCTACAGAGAATTGTGCCAGTCTCGCGACGAAGGCCGCGGGTTTTCCCTTCTTGTCACTCTAACCTAAAGCGCAGGAAAAACTGACCCGCGGATGGAAAAGGCTCAAATAAGCCTTTTTCCGGGCTCACGTTTTCGGATGTCATGCTCGCGGGCACTCCCCTAAATCGGCCACGCTGAGTCGAATGGCGTCAAAATTTTTCACGTGTTTTTACTTGAAACGTGAGTTACGTGAGTCACGTGGCCCATGTAAAAGGGCAAGTTTTCACGCCACGCTCGGATTTGGGCGAGTGATATGTCAATCGCTTCGTCTCGGCGAGGGAAGACGATTGGTACCGGTTCCAGCCCCAATAGGCCCCCTGTGGCCCCCACGTCTCTTTTAACCCCCCAGGGAGTCACAAAAGGCAACTTTTCACGCCACGCTCGGATTTGGGCGAGTGATATGTAAATCGATAGCTCTCGATGTGCCAAGCAAAATAAGGATATCTCGCGGCGAATGCCGCCGGTTTTCTTACTCTTGTACTCTAACTAAGTCGCATGTTCACGGCATGTGTCTCCAAAAAATTTTTGTCTCAGATTGGGCTGGAATTTGGGATATCCCCGTTTTAGGGTAGGTTTAGTTTGTGAAATTTTTTTCAGACCCCCTGAACACACCAAAAGGGGTAAACGGCCCCCTTTACCCACCAGGGGCCGTTTTTTAGAAATTTTGATACAGGGATGAACGATAGCTCATTAGATAGGTCTCGGAAAGTTACCAAGGGAACCCGCAAATTTTTTTTTCGGCGATCACAAAAAGTGGCTTTTTGCTCAAAATGTATCATTTTTGCCTGTTTTTTAGAAATTTTGATAAATTTCCGAGTTCCCTCGATACAGTATCCGCGAAGAAGGCCGCGGCGCTTCACTCTTGTTCTATAACTTAAAATTTGCAACATTTTAAACTGGCCTCATTGAGTTCGCTCAAATTCAAAATACAAATAAAGTAAAATTATTCGTGTTACAGTATTATAGTTTAATACAAGAAGGGAAACCCGCGGCCTTCGCCGCGAGATTTTCGGGATTTCCGAAGGCCAAATCTTCCGGAACTAGTCGAGTTCGGGCTTGAAACCGGTACCAATCGCTTTCTCTCCTCGAGAGGAAGCGATCTAGCTATCACACGGCCAATTCCGAGCGGCGACGGGAAACTTGCCCTTTTGCGTGGCCCACGTTTCACGTGTGATCACGTGAAAACTTGTCGCCCATCGACTCAGCGTGGGCGGTTTAGGAGGTACCCGCGACACTCGGATTCGGAAACGTCGAAAAGCTGGAGATTCTGCAGGTTCAAAAGGGGGAAAGCAACATCAATCCTGCGAAATAGGTTAGAGTGGATTATAGTAATATTATACGAGAAAGGGAGCGCCGCGGCTTCGCCGCGGGTACGGGGCCTAAATCATGGAAGCTTCTAGAACATTCTGGAAGGGTCCGGGGTAAATTCTGACCCCGGATTCGGAATCAGCGAGGTCGATTTACTATATAAGGACAAAATTTGGAGCCTTTAGACCGAAATTGGGAAAAATCCCGAAAATGCAACATTTTCCGGAAGCTATATCTCGCGCAGGTTGGGGTTGTCGGCTCCCATTCTTTCGGAATCCCGCTATAGACATCCTCGGGAGCATTTTGGTACCAAACTTGCCAGGAAACGGGGCGCAGAAGGTACCTAAGTGTCATGCCAGGGACAAAAATGGCTTATATAAGCCTTTTCATCTCATCGACAGACATTGCGGCTTAGGTTGAGTGGATTATGGATTATGACAGTTTTTTATTTTCTTCACCCCAGCCGATAAGCTTAGAAATAGCCGTCTTGATTCTAAAATAAAAATAACAACAAAAATAATTTTTCATCTTAATAGAGAACTACAAATGCGAAAAACGTCAATTCAGAATTCGGCTCATCCCAAACTACCATATTTCCTACAAAATAAGCCACCAACTCCAAAATAAGCCCCCTAGAGGGACATTGAAAAATAAAAGCCCAATGGCTTGTTTTAGAGGAAATACGGTACTAAATTTAATCAAATAAACCGCTCGCTCTTTATAAGCTGCTAATTAGGCTCACCGAGAGCTGTTGATTGACGTATCACACGCCCAGAACGGAGGCGCGACGGGGGATCTGTGACCTGGCCAAATCCGGGATTTCTCGGATTTCCGGAAGCCATAAATCCCGGAATAAGCATTGTTTGTCTGCGAGACTGGTACCAATCGTCTTGTCTCGCCGAGACGACGCGATTGACGTATCACACGCCCGGATCCGAGTGCCGACTGAAAGTTAGCCCATGGCCAAATCCAGGATTTTCCGGATTTCCGGAAGCCATATCTCCGGTGGTTGCGAAAGTTGTAGGCGACACCGGTACCAATCGTCTTGGCTGGCTGAGAGGAAGCGATTGACGTATCACACCCCCGGATCCGAGCTGCGCAGCGAAACTTACCCTTTTACGTGACTCAGTAAGTCACGTAACTCACGTTTCACGTGACTTGAGAATTAAACTGAGCCCGGATTCGAGATCAGCGGGGTCGATTTGCTATAGAGGGGTTCCATCAGAAATGGTCCAGGAGCCGTAAAACATGAGGCTGACTCAGGGGGAATGTTACGCAGACATTGCGGTTTAGGTAAGAGTGGATAAATTTAATAAAGGAAATTAAGAAATAAAGAATTTGGAAATAAAGAAAATAAAGGAAATTTAATAAAGGAAATTAGCGTTAATAGAGCGCCGTTTTGAATCAACGTTTTATAATGCTTCACTAATATACACCGATAAAAGAAAGGTTTGCAGATCTCATAAACTTACAAAATATATTCCACTTTTGTAGTGAACGAAATCCGAGTAGACATAGAAGGCCACTTCTATTGGCCCATTCGTGTAGAGCTCCTTTTGCTATATCGAAAGTAAGCGTTATTTCGGATCTACATCATTGACCACTTACAATTGCTTGGGTATCGTTGTCGAGCCGATAGAAATTGCGCCCTGAAAATTGATAATTTACAGTATTATTTATTACAGAATATTTACCATAAAACTTGTCCTCGTTATAAGTCTTGTTGTAGCTGGCTTGACATTTTTTCTCGCATTTTGGTGTGGGATATGATTTGGTTCCGCAGGGTGGATAATGCGTTTTGGTAGAATTCCACCACTCACAGGGAGCAAATGGGTAGGGCTTACATCCCTGCTTATTTGTATAGTTAGAACCGGTGACAAGTCTGCAAGTTAAAATTAAAGTTGTTACATGAACTTTTCTAATTCATAATAACTATAGCGAGGCGTGGTAAGAAAGTTGTGCATCCAGGATTTCCAGGATCCATAACTTCGCTCGCGCACCTAGCTACCTGTCGAGTGATACACAACGACGCCGGGCGTCTCAAAATGCGTGAAAACTTCTCCCATGATTTCCTGGTCGCCTCCACCCTAAATCGACCCCGGGGAGTTCAAAATAGGGTGGCACGGGGACGGGGATTTTGCGTTCGGGGGCGGCCCCGGGGATAATGAAATAATAAATAATAAAGACTATAAATAAATAATAAAGAATAAAGTCGGGGATAATTTTTTCGGGGATCGGGGATTTGCCCTGGTCTGAAGATGTAATTTATAGTCAATATATTGAAATATAGTTGTGGTCTCGGGGCGATCGGCCCCAGATGGTGGCGAATTTTTTATATTTCGAATCGGCTTGCATTGAAAATTTTCCATATTTCTCGAAAAAGTTCAAAATTTTTCGCTCGGCGGCGCCCGGTAGGGCGCCGAAGAGTGCATTCTTAGGGGTGCTTAATTTCCCCCGGGGATTTCATTTCGGGGATTTGTGCCCCGGGTTTTTTTTTGGGGGGGGGGGGATCCCCGTCCCCGAAAATCGAAAAATCGTCGGGGATCCCCCTCCCGTCCCCGGGGCCCCCGCAAGCCACCCTACTTCAAATCCGGGCTCAGACTTTACCTGGTCCCGCCACGAAAGTTTGGAAAATCGCATTTTTGGTACAAAATGGCCCAAAAATGACCTTTTTTTCCGCGTTACGTTAAAACTAATTGCATATTCGGATTCAGCGCATCAAAAACTCCTAAAAACACATTTTGCTGAAAATTCGGAAAAATTTGATTTTTTGGGAAGTTTCGACCATAGAGTATGGTCGTCGTCCACATTGTTTTCGAAAAAAATCGATTTGTAATCGATGTGTAAGATTTTTCTGGAATAAATGTTTTTAGGGGTAATTCGATGCGCTGTTTCCGAATCTGCCATTAGTTTTTTCGTATCACCTCAAAAATGGGCATTTTTGGACGTTCTGTTGGAGGGTTTTCATCTCAAGTTCGAATCCCAGGTCCGTCAATTATTTTTTTCTCGCGAAAATACCGAATATTGTTAAAAATATCACAAAATTCTTGTTTATCGGACCACGATTGATTAAAAATTTGGAACTGTAAAATGAAATATCATCAATACTAATTTTCTTGCACTATTTTGTGATAATTTTCGCCCAAAACGTCAAAAAACGCAATTTTCCAACTTTTCGTGGCGGGGCCACTCCTGATTTAAGGCCGTTCCACGCACCGGAAAACGGTATATTCTTACACTCTCCGCCCTCGAAAACAGGTTAATCACCGAAAAGGGGGTCATTTTCGGCCAAAAACCGACAAAAAACACGATTTTCCACATTTTCGTTGCGGGACCACCCCAATTGATCGATAGGAGAATTTTTTTTATGAAAAAGTAAAAACTCAGGGCATGCTACTAATCCCTAAAAAGGAAATTTAAATCCGTAACAACGATTTTGAGATATGGGCTCTCAAAGTTGGTATATTTTACAGGGAAAACGCAAAGTATACCAACTTTGAGAGCCCATATCTCAAAAACGTTCTTACGGATTAAAAAATCAACTACATACTGATAGAGCATGTCCTAAAGTTGCGATTTGTCTAAAAAAATTTGTCACGTCGATCTTTTTGATTTTTGGCTGGAATTCTGCTTTCACGTTTTTTGAGACGCTTTATAAGGGAGCGGCGCCGTCGTGGTCCACGTTTCCGAACGTCGCCTCCGCCTCCGGAGGCGCCTCCGGCTATTTTTGATCGCCTCCGGGTCGCCTCCGACCAAAAATCGCCTAAAATGCCCATTTTAGGCATGTTTGAAAAAAATTTTCCCAAAATTTTCAAAAAAATTTTTTGGAAAAAAATTTGTCAAAATTTGAAAAAAATTCCAAAATTTTTCTTGTTTTTGTCAAGTTTTCATTAAATTTTCGCCTGCCGGAGGCGCCTCCGGACACCCCCGGAGGCGCCTCCGGAGGCGCCTCCGGCTAATTTTGAGGGTCGCCTCCGCCTCCGGCTCCGCCTCCGCCTCCGGAGGCGCCTCCGAGCATCCGGAGGCGGAGGCGTGGCAACACTGGTCGTGGATAGCTTATTAGTCTTGTCTCGCCGAGAGCTATCAAACAAGGTATCACACGCCCGGAAGTGAGACGTGCTAAAAAAAGTTGTGAATCCTGAAAATAGCCTAAATCCAGGATTTCCAGAATCGATAAGTTCGCTCGCGCACCGCGCAAGCGCATTCGTCGTATCTCGCCGAAAGCTATGAAACCAAACGAGATGTCATACGCCTGGAAGCGAGGCGCGCTAAGAAACTTTTGCATCCTGAAAATAGGCCTAATCCAGGATTTCCAGGATCGATAACATCCTTAGCGTCTCGCTTCCAGTCGAGTAATAGCTCATTCGTCTTGTCTCGCCAAGAGCTATAAATCTAGCTATCACACGCGTGGAAGCGAAGCGCGCTAAGAAAGTGCGACCCTAGGGTCGACCGTTTCCGCCCTTGGGGTCGGACCTAAGTAGAAAATGACCCCGGATTCTGAATCAGCGTATCTGATTTTCCTTATGTCGCCAAACATCCGGCTCTGATCCTTGCATTGTAACGCTGTACAGGTGGCCATAACTTTTTATTTCCATGGGGTAGTTGAAGTTATTTTCAAAAATGTAGGGCCAAGTGCCTAGTTTCTAAATATCGAAGAAAAAATTTTATCCGGCCCCAGGCTCCTAAACCACCTCTGGAAAACCTGGAAAAACACGATTTTCCAGAGGAGATAGCATATTTTAAGGAGTTTAAAGAGTGATTAAAAATTTTTTCTTCGATATTTAGAAACTAGACACTTGGCCCTACAGTTTTTAAAATAACTTCCAATATGCGTACACTTAGCATTACCCAATACATGGTACTTACTGGCGAGTCATCAGAGAGGGAAAACGTTGTGAGGACAAGCGATTTGAGAGAAATTATTTTAAAATATTGTACTAACTTACCCGCAATCTACCCAATAGAACCACGCCTCATTGGTATACCCACCATGACAGCTGAAATTAGGACAGACATGACAGAGAAAAAACTATTACTGATTGTATTCGAACATTTGTGTTAGATGTAAAAATTTCTATTTTGCTTTGTCACTTTCTCCATATACCGTATACCAGGGCTGCATCCGGTTATACAGGGGGTGTATAACCGGATAGTGAAAAACACGTCAAAATTTTTGCGTTTTCATGGTAATTTGGTTTTTTACTTGTGCAATCCCTACTCAACTTTTTATTATCCGGTTGAGTCATCAATATCAGATTTGACAAATTCATAATAAAAAACCGAGTTTTTAGCGATTTGTCGATTTCACTATCCGGTCAAATTCTATAAAAGTGGTTTTATAGAATTTGACTGGATTTAAATGGCTTATATAAGCCATTATTTTTCTCTGTCAGGTATTTTGTGCCAAATTTTCGGAAAGTCATTCTTAGGGGTCTTTATTTTTCTCTGTCAGGTATTTTGTGCCAAATTTTCGGAAAGACTGTTATCTTATCTTACCCCACAAATATTGCAAGCCACCGCAGGCGGCGAGCCAGTCCTGTGGTCGGGCGCGGAGCGCCCGACCTTCCCCCTTGGAATGTGAGGGAACTTAGAACATATAGATAAGCATTTAGACAAAATGTTTAATCGGACTCCCGTAGGGAGTCCCTGAAGCAAGTTTCTTGTAATTAAGGTCACGCATTTGAACCGTGTTATGTAAAATTGCAAAGTTTACAGAAATATTGGCATACCCATCTCCACAAAATATGCAGCAGCTAAGCAAATCGGCGGCACTGAGAGTTACTTGAATTCGGCCCCCGGAGGCAATGCAAATTCGGTCCGACATGGCTTCTACAGCTCCGAACGCCCAACAACTAAACTTAAAATGATTAATTTTTGATTTAAGAACATGAATTGACTTCCAGTAATATTTTCTAAGAAAATTCACTAATATGTTTCGAGACAAATTGAAGCAGAATTCCAAATAATTCTGTGAAAAAAACGCATACGTGTGTGTTTTATAAGCAGATTCCTTTCCTACGCTTTTTAGATGAAGGAAACGAATCTGTTTTTTTTCTGTTTCCACATAATTTTTACGTATCAAAATTAGATTTACCTCCCACACATAGACTGATCATGGATGTCTTTAATACTTTGACAATTGCTGAAAGTACAGTGTAAGTTGAACTTAAACCTTAAAGAACAAGGTAGTGGTGGTCAATAGCGGCTCCATTTATATGTAATACATATACTTGTATGCTGTTTTAGAAAGCATACAAACATATTTCAGTTTTGGCGTTATGCCCACATAACTCATTTTTACCAGTAACTCTTGCATTTAAGGGCAGATTTAGTCACCAATTTTGTTTTTCATTTTTCATACAAGTGCGATTTTCGCTTAAATTATTCGCTAAAACTTTTCGATTAAAATATGAAATTTCAAAGTTTGCCTATTTTCCAAACAAAAAAATGCAACTTCCCATTTTTCGTTGTGGGACCGGAAAAATCAAAGCTCGGATTTGAATTTCCCAGGATCGATTTACTTGGAACGTTTTTTAATTTTTTTAAACGTGTGTTGTATTTGTAAGGAAAATACGGCAAAATTTGGCAAGCTAGGAAAATTCGGCCGAGGTAAGAAAATGTGCAAAATTTTGTAAAATTGGCCAAAATTTGATCAAAAATTGAAAAATTTTGCAAAATTATCACTAAACATTCAAATTCGTGCGATTTATTTGAAATTTTTAGTGTAATTTTAGAAAAAATTGGCAAATTTTTCCTACAAATTCTTGACAAAAGGGGATACCATATTGTCACATTTTTTCGAAATCGTTCCCGAGAACTGAGGGAAATTTGCATGAAAAAATCCGTCCGGCCAAATCGTTTCCGATTACTGAATTTTCCGATAAATGAGGTTCCGATAAACGAGGGTGAACTGTATAACATCAAAACTTCGCAAGCTTATTGAAACACATGGCGCTGACGTGATACAGTGCTGTATCTTCACCTTTTGTCCTTAATGTCAGGTCCTTAATTTTGAAACAAAATGTAATTATTCAAGTGATATGTTCCGAAAAAATGAAGTCAGCAAAATGATATACCGTATTACCTGTAATTAACGCCGCCCCCCTAGTGTATGGCTTGTAATTGGCTGGCTGTAATAGGCTGGCTGGCCTGTGTAAATCTAACAATGCAGTGTGGGTCTGTCTATTATTGATCGCGTCCATTTGGCTTGTTTACAAGCAATTTCCTTTTTGACGAAATAGCGTGCAGGCGCTCTTTTCGTATGATTAAGCATAGAGGCTGTTTATAAATCAGACACTGGGGGCGTTAATTACAGGTAATACGGTATCTTCAAAGCAAAGCTTAAATGACAAACTTATTCAACTACTCATTATCAATGGGAAAAGGTCAATTGGGGGAGTTACAGTTGGGGGGTTACAGTTGGAGGGGAGTTAGGGTTGGGGGGGGGGTTTACCCAAAACCCCCAATTGTAACTCCCCCAACTGTAACTCCGCCCAACCCTAACTCCCCCAACTGTAAATCCCCCCCAAATTGTAACTCCCCCCAACTGGTACTGCCATAGTAATTTTGAAAAACCTATAAAAAGTACCTAAATATGCCACAAAAGTACCTTCTCAGGGTAGTTTTTCGCGTAGAATTCAAATTTTCGATTATTTTTCCACTAGAGTCACCAGAGAAACAACTTTCCTCGAAAAACTGGACTTTACGATTTTTCCTGAATCAGTGTTAGAGTGCATCAGAGGACTACACTAGAAGCCAAAAAATCGGCTTTTTAGCTTCTAATGTCGCATCGATTTCAATTTTCAAAAATTGGCTTCTAAATCAGTGACCTAAGGCCCCAAATATGGTTTAGCCGCAAGCCTTAGGCTAAGTCTTGTCCCCCCAGCCCCAGGTTGTTCCAGCCGCAAGCCTAAATAGCATCTTGAGTCAAATTCCTTGAGAAGACAAACAAAACTGGACACTTAATCCTTGTTGTTACGAAAAACATAAAAATCAGCGGAAATGATATTTTTTCCCTTCTCGCTTGCAGTCATCAAAAGTGGTTAATTACACGAAAAAGCAACAAAAAAAACAGACACATAATGGAAAAATAACCGAAAATTTGAATTCTACGCGAAAAACTACCCTGAGAAGGTACTTTTGTGGTATATTTAGGTACTTTTTATAGGTTTTTCAAAATTACTATGGCAGTACCAGTTGGGGGAGTTACAATTGGGGGGGGGGCAGTTGGGGAGTTAGGGTTGGGGGGAGTTACCGTTGGGGGGAGTTACAATTGGGAGAGTTTTGGGTAAAATCCCCCAACCCTAACTCCCCCAATTGTAACTCCCACCAACTGTAACCCTCCAACTGTAACTCCCCCAACTGTCCCCCCCCCCAATTGTAACTCCCCCAATCCTACCATCCTCTTATCAATAAATAAAAACTCACTGCCACTTCTCGCGAACATCAAAATTTGTAGGCAACTCAATATCTGTAAAATTTATTACTTTTAATCCAATTTCTTTGAAAATGTTCCATGGAAGTAAAGCGGATTTTTATCTCTCGCTGGGATAAAGTAATTAATAAAGACCAATTACTTATACTTCGGTCACAATAGCGCGTTTTAAAGCGCGCGCGTCGGAAAAAGCGTTTTAAAGCGCGTTAATAAAAATTTGTGTGGTCACAATGACGCGTAAAAAATGCGTTGCAACGCGCGTTGAAAGGGCCTAGAAAAGGCTGAAACAGACCCAAAAACACAGTTTAAACTGTTGTTTGGGTGTTTTTCACTATGTTGGCTATAAATCTGATGTTACTGTCTCTATGTCAACTTTTTTCTCTAGATTCCGACCATTTTCTCTTTTATATTCTTCGATATTTTCATTGAAAAGTGCAAACACACTCACATTTCGGCGTAAATGTATATTTTAGTTGGCTTTTTGCAATTGTTTTCATAAGTCTGATGTTACTTACTCTATCTCAACTTTTTCTCTAGTTTTCCATAGATGTTTCAGAATTTTCAAATTTTTCTAATTTCGTACTGAAAAGTGCACTTTTTCAAAACACTCATTTTTCGGCTTAAAAGTGTTTTTGTTGATTAAGAACGAAATATCATTAGTCATCGGAAGTTAACGGAAATTTAGAAGCGCTCTATTTTATGCGACATAAGAAATCGATTTCCAAAGAGTTGGTTGCGGTCCGCTACGCAAGGTTTGGAAGAGCTAGTGTAAGTTAGGAAGAGCTAGTGTAACGTATGGTTATTTTGTCGGTGCCGTTGTTCTGTTTGATTTTACTTGGATTTTCTGACGCCAGAAAGTTCAATGTGGATTGACCCAAAAAGCAGTCTTTAACTGTTTTCGCACTGCATAAGCTGGCCATATGGGAAATATGTTTCTAAATAATTTCTGCAGAAATTTTATGATTTCGGTCGAATTGATCTGATTTCATTTGCAAATTCAGGCATGAGACGCAATCTCCTAGTTTTTGTGCAAAATTTTTCGGTTCCCTACTTTCCAGAATTTATACATTTGTTGCTTCTTTTGCATGAAAAAACCTGTATTTTGAAAACACACTCAATTTGAAAAAAATTAGAATTAAGATTTTTATGTATTTTAAATATATGAACATTATTTTGAAAGCTGCTCCAAAAATGAATAGATAGCATTTTTCTCCAGATTTCAATGTACTTTTCAAAAATTTCAAATTTTTGCTAAAAATTGGGCCATATTTAGTTTTTCACGTGGAACACGAAAGTCGAGCTTATTTTTGCCAAAAACCCAAAAAATAGCACTTGATTTTCACAAAAATCGACCCTTGATAAACCGACTCCCTCGATAAGACGACACCCTGAGCCGGATAAGACGACACCCTAGGCGTGCCGTCTTATCGAAGTTCGTCTGTGTAGTAAAATGTATCAGATTCCACACTAAAAGTTGAAGCAATTAGTGTGTTTAAAAAGTGCACTTTTCAGTACGAAAATCGAAAAATTTGAAATTCCTGAAAAATATCTCGAAATCTAGAGCAAAAGTTGAAATAGAGAGAGTAACATTAGATTTATGGCAAACATAGCGGAAAATACAACAAACGTACACTTTTAGGTAAAAAATTAGAGTGTTTAAAAAATGCATTTTTCATAACAAAAATTTAAGTTTTAAAAATTTAAAAATTGTGTCAACATCTTGAGAAAAAGTTGAGATAAAGTGAGTAAGATCAAAGTTATACCAAATATAGCGAAAAGATAGTGAAAAACTATTTCAAAATTTTACTACCGTGCGCTTATGGGAAGCCAGCACAGCACTATAGGGAACGGAAAACGCTCGACGCAAAACAGGGTGGTCCAATCAAACGCGTTAACGCGCGTTGCAACGCGGCGTTTTAAAGCGCGTGCGTTTTAAAGGGCGTTGACGCGTTTGATTATGACCACTTTAGTTTTAAAACGCGCTTTAAAACGCCGCGTTGCAACGCGCGTTAACGCGTTTGATTGTGACCGAAGCCTTAACGGGTATTAGCCAAATAATGTTAATGTCTAAATTCGTTGTCAGAGCGGAATTTCGTGACACGGAGCCGTTTCATTGTAACCATCTCATCGTTGAGGATTTTCATGCATAGAATGCATGGATTCATAAAATCCTTACCTAGGTAGCGCGATTTTGCCGAGTTCTGACCAGTTCTTTTTGTGTTGGAGACATGTTTCACACCTGTAAATTGGCATGTAATAATTTTCTAAAGGATCAGAATTTCTAAAGAGAAATCAAAAGTATTTTAATACGAAAGTATCAAGTTAATTATTTGAGTGATAAGAACTTATTTAATTGAATGCAGACATTTCCGTCTTCCCTCCCATTTCAGTAAAGCCTACCTCACAATAAGGGGATATTTGATGAAACAGGGTGATGAAAAAGCGTTTTTGGGTCACTTTTCACTATGTTGGCCATAAATCTGACGTTACTCATTATACGTCAACTTTTTCTCTAGTTTATAATGGCACAATCAGATTTTTGAATTCGCGCCAAAAAGTACCCACTTTATCCCATTCTCATCAGATTTTCATAAAAAGATTTTGTTTTTAGCGACCAAACGGGTCAATATTTTCAACGTTTAGTTATCTAAACAATTATTTTATATGGTCGATTGGTGAGGATTAACGAGAGGATTATATATTTAACAAGAGGGATCGACGCGCCTTCGGCGCGGTGTGGTCGAGAGCGCCGTCGCGGATTCTCGACATATGCCCTCAGGGGACTTCGAGAGCCTGTATCTCGAGATCGGAATATCATTTCGCGGCCGGACCCGGGGGATCGACTCGGCTGGCCCAGAGCTGTCGATTGACACCTCATTTGCCCCAAAAACGGCTGGGCACGGCCACTTAGCGCCAGATTCTCGACATATGCCCTCAGGGGACTTCGAGAGCCTGTATCTCGAGATCGGAATATCATTTCGCGGCCGGACCCGGGGGGATCGACTCAGCTGGCCCAGAGCTGTCGATTGACACCTCATTTGCCCCAAAAACGGCTGGGCACGGGGAGTTGTGAAAATGGCCCCCAGGGGGTAAAGGGGGCCGTTACCCCCTTTTGGTGTGGGCAGGGGGGTCTGAAAAAAAATTTCACAAACTAAACCTACCCTAAAACGGGGGTATCCGCGATTTCAGTCCCATATGAGCGAAAAATTTTTTTCGGGACGTACAAGTGCAGCTTAGTTAGAGGGGACTCAATATATGTCACTTACCCATAAGTTTGCGCTTGTCATTTTCAGCCATCCAATTGAATTTCGGATTTAGTTCGGCCTAAATTACTATTTCCTTTTCAATTCGAAAAAAATTCGAAGAAAATACAGTCCACAGGAGAAGCAACATAACTGTCTTTTTTGGCAAACGACACATACTGCTTTTTGTGCCATTTTACACTACTAGCTAAAGTAGGAAGATAGCCGGCTCCCCTGTCGGAGATCCACTAACATTAAAAATTAATTTAAAAATTACTCATTCTATTTCTCTTATACCTTTATAATATACGTAATATATGGGAATGTGTATATAATGCATATAATGTAATGTACTGTATATGTAATGGAATATACGGGCACTTGAAAGTGCCAAAAATTTGTATGAAAAATATCGTTTTGCCACTTTTTTGCCGATGAAAGCGCCAAAAATAATGGACTTGCCACGAGTTTCTGGATATGATAGGTGTATTTCTGGAGTTTTTGATGTCAAACATTTGATGACAATAAACACTCCCGTTGCAAATACATATGGGGGAGTGCATGAATAAAAAATTTACGATCTCGAAAATGCGTCAGAAAATCACTATCCTACATAATAATTTTGCAACGAATTGGAATCTGATATTATTTTTGGCACTTCTTAGCGAAGTTTCGGAAAAGGGCCCGGAAGCTTTGATTTTGAGCGACATGTGCGGTCCTGATGACATGTGCTTCCGGACATCACCCCAGTTGGGGGGGAATCCCAGTTGGGGGGGGGATAGTTGGGGGGACATCCAGTTGGGGGGGATAGTTGGGGGATAATCGATGTCCCCCCAAGTGGATGTCCCCCCAAGTGGATGTCCCCCCAACTGGATGTCCCCCCAAATGGATGTCCCCCCAAGTGTCCTTTTTCCAAAATATCGTTTTTTGCTTGTATTCTTTCGTATTTCACCATATATTCGATTTCCAACTTGCCGAATTTACTTTTCTGTACAGAATTTATAATGTTAGCCATAGAAGTAGACGATATGCTGTTGTTCTAGTAATTTCACCGTTTGATCGTTATCTTTTTCATCGTTCCATTTTATCTAACACTCATTTATTCATTTCAGTTCTTATTTCAGCATCAAAAATGGCGCCGTTGACTGTGAAAGGATGCGGGGAAGTTGTCGAATGGTTCTGCACAGTGCGAAGCAAGGATAATGCCGCTTTAACGCGAGCGAATGCCGATGGCTACATATATGTCTGGACTCAAACCGGTAAATCGAACAAACGAAAGGTGGATGGCTCAGAGGTAAGCTGTTTTTTGCATATTTCTTATTAACTTTTTCTCAAGAGTTTGTAAATTCGCATGACATTTTCCCAAGCTTATGTAAATTCGATTTTTGTTCATAATTGTTCATGTTTGTTCAAAGTTCATATCTGATTTTCAGTTGCGCAAATACATATGTTAAATAAATACAGCTTGCTCCGTTAAATAAATACAGCTTGCTCCGTAATTGAGGAACACATCGAGTTAGTGTTTGATGACAGCCCGCACAAGGATACGCTCTTCGATTTGCTGACATATTTCAGGTAAATGCTAGATTAAAAATAGAATCCTAAAAGAATTAAGAAATAAAATACTAAAACAAAATATTTACATCGTGTTTTCTAGAAACCAATGGTTCAAGTACGGCGCCTATTTTTCACTATGGAAACTCGACAAAGACGCACCCAGAACGAATAATGCATGCGAAATCTACCACGCGCACACACAGCGATACTTCACACCAGGAGCTTATTTGGGTATTTTTAAATTTCTTAAATGTTAAACAAGTTTTACTTTAGGCCAGTGGGTTCATCAATTTCGTGTTGTCCAGAACGCTGAACAAAACTACTGCATGGATTTGTTAAGAGGTTTGACTAGCACATTTTAACACATAAATAACGGTAACTTTGCAGGCAAACCAGTCAAGCATCGCTTCGCGGCTTTCTACTCAAGCCTTGCAGATCAGCTCGACCAATGCAAGGAAGTGCTCAAGAGTGCAATTCTTGACGAGAGTGGAGAAGTCTTCCTCCGAGGCCAAATATCGCGATTTCTCTCCAGAACAGGAAAGCTTTTGGGGATCAAGCCGGCAACTGTGGAACGTGTACAGAACGTGAGTTTGGTCAGTGAGAGCGAAAGAGACTCGGACGACGATATTGGAAGTCAAACGCCGATTGAAATCCGGGACATGAGCGATCTGGCAGAGCTCGATTCTTTTCTTAGTGCATAAAGAATAATTTCTGGTCAAAAATTTTCTTGTTGTAATATCTGTTTTGATTGTACAATAAATTCTTACAAATTCTGCACATGGAATGGTGAAATACGAAAGAATACAAGCAAAAAACGATATTTTGGAAAAAGGACACTTGGGGGGACATCCATTTGGGGGGACATCCAGTTGGGGGGACATCCACTTGGGGGGACATCCCCTTGGGGGGACATCGATTCCCCCCCCACCACCCCCCCCCCCAACTGGATGTCCCCCCTCCTATCCCCCCCCCAACTGGGATTCCCCCCCAACTGGGCAGTAACCGTGCTTCCGATAATTACGATATATTTTCTCTGGAGAATATGTAATTGTCTTACCGTCCAAAGGTTCTGATTCCGGTTAACCTAAATAAAACGTGGTTTAGCTATAACAAAGTCCACGCCTCTTAAAAATTTTACATAGTCCACTAATTCTTGCCCTTTCAGCATTCCCGCTTCTTCTGACACTTTATAGTTCATTGTCTCGTTCAGCGAGATAGATTTGGTGACAACACTGAAACAATTCGATTTAGAGGAATTTGGAACGTGAGAGTTAATAATTCGGCTACCTTATAGATTGCTGCTGGCCGCTGTTACTGATCTTTCCACTGCAGAGTAATGAGAAAGACGATACCAATGCCACAATACACAAGAGCATTGTTAATACGAGCTTTTCCAAAGGGACGTGATAGTCTGTACTTCAGTGAATTGAATGCTATCAAAATATTGGTTATTTCAGCGTTAGCGATATTTATAAAAATGTAAGATAGGACCAAATAGTAAAACGTGTAAAGTCGATTTTATAGTCATAGGCATATAAAGGCCAGGACTCAAAACTTTGGTTGCCACAGATAATGTGAAAATACTTTAGCGGTCAGTCACCGTATATAAGAAAGAAAAGATCCGCCCGTTTTCTAATATAGTTATGAAAACAAAGAGCTGTTTTGGAAAACAATGAGCTGTCATTTTCCTTCAAATGATCTCAACCTTACTCAATTATTTTGTCCTAGAAAAATGAAAATTTAGCCTGAGGGAATATGACAATTGAATTTTTTATTGTTCCAAGCGCAAAATATTTTTGGCCTAATTCCATTGAAAATAAGGACGCGAATCTCGTTTGAATGGTTACTCGAATTTGTTACTGCTAGTCTTGGAATTCTATAGCCGATATATTCCTTCGCTATTCGTTTCAAACTTTTGGGTTAGAGAATACTAATCTATCAAGTCCCGGTCGTAGAACCTAAAATTCCTTTTTATGTTTATTTTTATTTTTCTCTCATACGGAATGTTTATAAATTATCCAACACTGTATTCGCATTTTTGATATTGCAACTCACATCTTTCGATCATAACCAAACCATTCAATAGTTCAACTTTTTATTCGACGTACTAAGAGGTTTATATGGCCTAATAATTTTTTATTGGAACAGAAATTATTATTAATCTATATATGTACCCCTACATGAAAATTAGGGGTTTGTGATTTCTATTTTTCT
Organism: Ditylenchus destructor; assembly: GCA_022814885.1. NCBI lineage: Eukaryota > Metazoa > Nematoda > Chromadorea > Rhabditida > Anguinidae > Ditylenchus > Ditylenchus destructor. The sequence goes on from JAKKPZ010000014.1 coordinate 699,737, forward strand.
TGCATAATTTCTCCATCTAAAAGGGCAAGTCGTATTTTTTTAAACTTTGAAACATCTCTAATGAGATAATTTCAATAATTATCATTATTTTGATATCATTTTCATGGGCATTAATATTGCACTACCGGCCATTACCGGATCCTTTACCAAAAAACATTATTATTGACACATCTTTGGCTTTTGTTCTATATATAGAGAGAACTCTTCGAAGTGATATGTCTCCCATGGCCATCATAGCAACTTTATTGTGTCCTAAAGAGATCAAGACATGTAACTACGATAAATGTGCGTGTGCAGCAGGGCTGCAACCGGTATCCGGTTAATCGGTATCCGGTATCCGGCGTTTTTCGCCAACCGGTATCCGGTATCCGGTTACCGGTTTTTTGGGGGGTGCGCCGGTTGCAGGCCAAAAAATTAAGCACCCCTAAGAATGCAGTCAGCGCCGCAGGCGAAAATTTTTGAAAATTTCGTAGAATATTCAAAATTTTCAATGTCAATTTTTGGCATACAGCGTAATTTTTGGAAAAAATTTCGCCTGCGGCGCTATTTTTCTTTCTAACTTTTCCATTGTATTTCACTATTTTACCAAATTAAACTAATTTTATTTCGCTAAAACTCATTCTTTTATATATCTTTTTCAGTAATACAGTTTTAGCATTTTATAATTTGATGCATTTATACTTCAGATCTTAATTCGAAAGATTTACAACATTTTTCAAAGTCAATTTTTGGCAAACAAGTTTAATATTTTAACAAATTTACGCCTGCAGCGTTGCTTTCTGCTTAACTTTGTAGCTTGTCTCATTTTTTTTTCAAAAATTTGAGCTAAAAATTTGTGAACTTTTCAATAATTATTGAAAAATTTAAATCTTATAACTTAGTCCAATGAGAAATTTTAGTCAATTTTTAAAGAGAAAGCCAATTTTTTCAAAAATTTTGCCTGCGGCGCTTTTTTTCCCGTGAATTTTTCTATATTTCTGGCAAAATACACTAATGTAGACACAATTCATACACAATCTTATATTAGTAGTTCACTGCTGTCGGGGTGTCCGTTACCCATTTTCCAATGCATTCTTAGGGGAGCTTATTTTTAAAAAGTAGTTAAATCCTAGATATATGGAAAAAATTTGACTATGGTAATTAATTGGTAATAAATTGACTATAGTAAATCATTGAAATAAATTTTTAGATTGCAATTTTTCAATATTTCTTGAAAAAATTTGTCAAATAAACTTAATACTTTAAAAATTTTCACCTGCGGCGCTATATAATAAATTATAGCAAAGAAATTTTTGAATATTTATCGAAAATTCCACAAATTTTTGCCCAAAGAACCAAATTTTTCAATCTTGACTGGCTCAATCATTCTAATTTTTATTACTTTTCGTATTAAATTTCTGATAATTTTCGAGAATATGCAAAATTTTTGTCCATTAATGTCAATTTTTGGCAAACAGCGTAATTATTCAAAAAAATTTCGCTTGCGGCGCTATTTTTATTCCATTTCCAACTGATTAATTAATGCGCCACAGGCGAATTTTTTTCAAACATTACAATCTTTATTGAAAATTTCACGAATTTTTGTCAGCCAATGGCCGAAGATTCAATGCATCTGCACTCGGTGCCGAAAAATCTGAACGCCTATTTTCAACCGCTGGAACAATAATGACGGATCTCCGTAGCCGATTATTTCTAGAATTTTCAAATTTTTTCGCCCATTTTTCATAGAAAATTTGACTAGAAGATTGCATGCAGCTCTGTTTGCAATTATCATTTGAATTTGCACTTTGTAAAAAATGGCCAAAAGATGTAAAAATGCAAAATTGGTGCTATAAAAGAGAAAAAATTGCTCATATTTTGGATTTTTTTAAATAGCTAAAAATGTTGCTAAAAGATGTCTAAATATTTGAGTTTTATAAGATTTATTCTAACTTCGCATATTTATAATAGAAAGGAAACAAAAAGCACGCATTTAGGTAAACTTTCTGCAAATTAGCGCCAAAATTGGAAAAAAATTTTCAAATTTGGCGCCAAACATTGAAAAAAAGTTAATATCCGGTATCCGGTTAATCGGTATCCGGTTATCCGGTGTTTTTGCACTATCCGGTATCCGGCCCGGCTTTTTCACACTATCCGGTATCCGGCCCGGCTTTTTGTCCGACCGGTTGCAGCCCTGGTGTGCAGTATCATTCCTTTATTTCTTTATGGGAAACAAACAATTTTCTTTTAAATAGCATAACATTCTATAAAATACAACAAAGACTATTTCCAATTATCAACTAACATATTTTTGGTATGCTTGATTGTGAAAACATATCCTTCTTCCTCCATATCCATATTTAGCACCTCGAGCCTCTGAATATTTGCTAATTGTGAATTTTCCTCGTACGGTGATTCCCACACATCGATCTCATCGCCATCGTCCACCTAAATTTGAAATACGTACTTAGGAACGCTGAAGATGAGTTCACATTGAAGATCAGTTGGAACTTTAAATTAATTAAGGAGACTGTTGTTTACTATTCTTTAATCGCGTTGAAAATTAGATATTTTCACCTTATTAACAAAATTTTTGGATCAAAACAATAATCTTTTAACCAAAATTTTCAAGCAAAAATTTAGCGATACCTATTCAAAATAGCGAAGAAATTTATTTCCAAAAACATTTTAAAGATTGTATAACCATCATTGCAGAAAACAAATTGATTCGCCAAAATGATTTTATCATATATTTTTTATTCCTTTGTATCTTTTATTTTATTTTTGCTTTTACTGATTCGAAGCTCTCGTACGGATTTCATAGGATATCTTTCTCTGCGGCAGACATATGAAATATGAACGTAGTTTCGAATCATTTAATAAGAAAAATAAAAAGAAGCAACAAACGATGGTATGGTGAAATAGTCCTGACTACAAAATTTTGATCCCGCTACGATTGTCATAGACCTTTAAGAAAAATTTAATTTAAAGCTATTGCTATTTAAGTATGATCCATTTTTGTGATTTAAAAATGCGAAACTAATGTACTGCTAAATGCAGCATACTAGCCCGAGAGTTGCACTTACCAAAACTGTCTTCTTGATAATCACTTCTTCGTTTTTTCTGACCTAAAGTTCATCGCATTATTCTAATCCCAATGCAATTTTAACGCATACATTTCCTCGGGAAATCATCGTCTCAACGTCCCTAAAGTAGAAAGTGTAAATAAAACAATAACACAACAAAATGACTTCAAACTTGTTTGAGACACTCGGAACGCTATGTTTCAGAAATATGCTGATCTGCCTGTGATTTAATATGACCCGCTTGATTTTGTAATCTATCGGTAGGCCGTCGTCCTTGATATACGATCGGATGTCTGAATTTCGGTTGTCGGACTTCCGTTTTGCCGCGTCAATAGTTGAAACACTGAATAGGCGCTTTAAGAACAATGCATTAGTCGCAGGTCCGCGTTTTACTGGCGAAATCAAGTTTGCGAGCATTTTAGACTGAACTAAAATTCGAGATTAGAAGTGATGAATATATTTACATCTACGAATAGATTGCACGCAATAGTGCGAAAATTTTCCAAATACACACTTAGAGAATTTTTAGAGAATGAGATAGATGAAAATCAAACAACATAAGGCTTTTGGATGTCACAAATGTGGCTCTTTTCTGTCACAAATTTACAAAATTTTCCGCCAAATTCAAACAATAATTTTGGATTTAACACCATATTCGGTTTTTCTCTCAAGAGAACCAAGCCGAAGGCCAAGCCTTTCCTAAGCCTAAAATATGGATTTTTACAGAACGCCACATGCCAAATTTTTGAAAGAAAAGAGCCACATTTGTGACACGAATAAGCTTTTCGTAGTAATAAAGCACATGCTGGTCTGATAATAATAGTGGTAAATAAAAACGTTTAATTCTCGAATGAAATTTGAAAACATTCCATATTAGTTTTAGGTGGCAGTCTCAAGCATAAGATTAGGCATAAGTCTTTCATTTTAAATTGGGGGTTATATCAGGATGGCTTTTAGCTAAGTTTCGGTTAAAATTTAAGCTATTCCCGTATATAAAGCTATATTTAATTTGCGTGCGAAATAAACTGATCCATTTTTTTTGCTAAAAAGACTTTAGTTGAATAAAAAATTAAAAGTAAGTTATTCGATTATTATTTTATTTCTGTTAGTAAAATTTTTGTGAGCTTAAAATAACATTTTTTAAGGTGAATTTAAACTATAATCTAAGGAAATTGCAAATATTGTGAGCTATATCGGATAATTTTAATCCCCATCAGTTCTGATTTCACTTAAAATTCCTTATTCAAGTTAACCAAGTCCTCCAGATCCCAAAACACTCAGCATTGTAACTTTTAAGTTTTGACAGAGTTTCAGTCCGATTTGAGTGGAAGTAAAATAATATTTGAAACGACGCCAAATTTTAGTGACTCCTCGCAAAGTGCGCTGTCATGCTTCAACCTTTTTACATAATGGCTCACAACAATTGATTGTCTCTCACCTTCGTATTTACTAGGAAACCAACTTCAGTTTACTCATTCCAGTCAATATGACGACTTGTATGGAATCTCTACCGTGCAGTCCCCAATTCGATTGGGACAATAAGCGCAATACATACTCATCGGTCGCTGCAGGAGCTTTGGTAAGAAACATAAGCAAATTTTTAAGAATTATGGAATGTGTCCAAAGCAAATTTCTACCTGACTAATTTTTATATACATTTGATATATTATTAAATTGATAAAAGAAAATCAGATATGCATAAATTGATAAAATTAGAGAATGCTAAAATAAAATTAGAGAAATGCTTAAAAACTAGCAACATGAATACAGAAAAATCGGAGCATTCTATACTTTCATTGCATACCAAACTTTAAAAAGACTTAATATTTTGTTTAACGTAATTTTGATTTTCGAGTCACCCTCGTTAAATTTTATGATTCTCTGCTTTCAGTTCTTTCTTGGATGGTGGCTGATGATCGACACTGCAGTCACTACAGAAGCCGAACATTGGACCAATGTCTACTTTCTCCTAACAGTAGCAAGCACATTCAGCTTGTTTATGTAAAGTTTCACTCTTGATTATAATATAATTATTTTATTTTTTTGCAGGGTTAATGCAGTCTCCAATGGTATCGTTCAAGGAACAGCTATGGATGAAGGTGTCCTAGGAGTCAAAGGTACGTAACTTCTTTTTCTCCACTATTTGCAAGAATTAAGTTCTTGTTTTAAAGGACGATCTTCACATAGATAGTTCCAGTATACTTAGAGGTTTCACTAGATAAATTTAAAAAATTTATCGTAAGAAACTACACAAAAATTGCTATCAACTGGTAAATCACGCCGTTTTACAAGACGGATTGCAGATCTGAAAAGCTTTTTCTAGCAACCCAAAATTTAACATATTTCCACATAATCCGAAACATTTCGCTTATAAAATTTTCCGTCAACGACTTTACATTTAAATTGCAAATTAAACATAATCCAAACGTAATATTAAATTCAATGAAATATTGTTGGAGGTGTTAATTGTGACAACATCCCGCTATTTTTAGGAGCTCGTCTCTGGTTGATGTTCGGCTTTATTGCCTCTTTCGCGTGCATCGTTGCTGGTATTTGGATTATGTTTGCTCGATATGTGCTAGTTACTGCTGATCATCCTACATGGCCAGGTATTTAATTTCCTATAACTTATAGAAACCCACTTTCATATTTTCCAGGAGTTGCTCTGTTCTTGCACACGTTCTTGATTTTCCTCAGCTCTCTGGTTTACAAGTAAGGTTTTTTGGATTGACTCGTAAAATACCATTATTTTAGGTTTGGACGGACGGAAGAACTCTGGGACTAAGATGAATGCTCTTTGTACATAAACTTATACTCGAATCTTAAAACAGTTTGTGAATTTTGTATTTACTCATTTCAAATTGTCCTTTTGTGTGCAGCTCTACGAATAAATGAATTTGAGAACGAAAATAATAGTACACGAATGTGTTCAGAAAATGAGGAAACAACCAAAAAGTTTGTATCGTGCAAAGAAAATACAATATAACCGATATGAAATGTAAACGGCGATGCTATTCAGAAAACCGAAGTCGGTAGTTTGCCATGTTTTTTTTTGCATTCAAGACTAGAATTTAATGTTTCATACACATATATGTAAAATTATTGGATCATCATTTTATTTATAATTCAACAAATAAAAATCATATATAAAATCATTTCAATATGCTACAAGGCGCTTCGGATTCTGGTATTGCTTTAAACGTAACGTTACGATGACTTCTTCGCCATTCTGAACTTTTGCTATTGTATCTGCTTCCAGCTTATCATCGATTCGAAGTCGGCATTTTCCTTGTTTTCCAAAACTTCCCGCGATTAATCCACGCTCGCCAGTAGAGAGATTTACGATCATGCCGGTGAATATGCTAAAAACACAATAATCATAAGCGAACTTTTGTGTTCTGAAAACAATTAAACAAAGAGGTCGTCAAAATCTATGAACATCTCTTACCAAATTTCTGGTAGAATAAAATTGTTTATAAATATACCGCGTGGCTCAAAAAATTGTCCTAAATTTCAATTGGCTTTTTCTGAGATTATGAGTGATCTGTTTTATTCGATTCACCAACGTCGCACATTTTAATTTACACACATAACGACTTTATATAGTTTTTTTGACAAATATGACATTTGCACTATGGGTGTATCAAATAAAAATGATCAGTTGAATATCTAAAAAATTGTATATTTTAAACAAATTGAAATCCGGGTGAAACATGAATAAATTTTAAAGCGAGTTTGCATACCATTTGTATAACGTTCTAACATAAAAAATTTATACAACGGTATAAAATGTGTGATGGTTTAACAATTGAAAATTTGTGTCCGAACATTTCAGAGAGTTTTTACACTTTTTTTAAGCGAAATTATATTTTACCTAAAATCACTTTCTTTTTTGAAAAGCCCCTTGCAAATTACAGAGTAATCGTCTTCCACACGTTCCACAGATCCTTGCTTATATTTTCTGCGAAATATCTCCGGCTCAGCAGTTTCGTTTATTCCTTTGACTGTGCCATGAAACGCGAGTCGACATTCTAGTGGTTTTTGTATGTCCAGCTTGGCTGCTAAATACATTGTGCCGAGTCGGGTATATACCTAAAATTTATGAAAACTTGTATTTCAGGTAAATGTTTTTCTTATTTGCTTTCGAAATACCTTTAATCCAAGAAATTTATTATTGCAAAATCAGAAATAATTACCTCTAATCAATAAAATCAGAATTTTTTAATTTGCGATTTCTAACTTATAATATAAAACAACATGGTTTTACAATTAGGATCTATAATCAATATTTTTGCAAAAACAGGTTTCATTCAACCTTTTTTGTTCTTCTTTTTTATCCGTTTACCACTGTTTCCATACGTGCGCTGTTTAAAGCTCATTTTCGAAACATTTTAGCTTTACCTATAGTGAGTGCTCATTGAAGCTTCTATTATAATTGAATCTACCTTAAATTCGAAATTTTGGAATTGTGAACCTACCGGGTGTTCCAACGTCAAACGCACGTGATCACATTTTTCGCTATCCAATGTGTCACATAACTCATATTCCATTTCGTTCGGGTTGTCTTCTTTCGGATATAACTTTAAAAACTGACATTCTACAGTCGAGCTTTCGAATCCCACTGTGAGCTGCAGTCTGCAACGAGATTTCAGCTGACTTCGAAATTGCCGAATCAACTTCACAGTTCCGAACAGTTTCACGGTTTTTGTAAGAGCATTTGGAGAGCAAATCACAGTCCGGTCGATCTCTTTAGGTGACAAATCATGAAATAACAGCGCTGCTCGCTCGCCCATTTGTGTAACTTCAACAGATTTTTTCCAGCATTGAATCTCTTTTACTTTTCTTGTTTGCTCGAGGGCAGGAATATGAACCATACTACCAATTCTAAAGTGTTAACAAAATTTTACTTTAAGTTCTCCAAACAACACTTTAAAGTTAAAAAGTAAACACTAAAACTTTAAAGTTCTTATTGCAAAACTTTCTTCATATTCATCAATTGGTTACCGAACTTAATTGCATGAATGTTGTTACTCAAAAATTAATAGACGACTTTCTTCCTTCTGGGAAATACTGTAGAACTTTTATTAAACGGCGAACATAACAAAATTATTATTTTCTCCGTTTATTTATCTCAATAATTTTTATACTTTTTCCGAACCATGTTCACTACAATTAAAGTAAACAATGGAGAATGCCAAACTTATTATCACAAAGAGAACTAACCTACTTTATTGAACCATCCGTAACTGTTCCTGTAACAAAATTTTCAGATCAGTTAAATTTTTTCAACTTACCTGTCATAACAACTCCTTTTCCTTTTATGGGAAAACAGTGGTCCACACTCATAATGAAATTGCCAGTTGTTTGTCTTTCAGGATGATAGTGAAGTTTGATTAACAGTGCTTTAGCAGCCTCCATTGATTCAGCAGATACAGGTGCTCGCATTGATGTACGTATAATTGGAGAGTCGGCGGAGATTCCTATATCCTCAAGTATCTGAAAAAATATCCTATATTCAGGATAGGGATTTCAGTATAAAGGGTCAAGAGATACTGAAAGATCGTTGGCTATCGAAACCTTTGCGGCTAGAGCGTTTTAGCTTCGAGCATTTTAGAATTTATTACAAACCTTTGGTAGTTTCCTGCACAATATATCCACTTTGTTGTTTGGAGCAAGGTCGATTTTGTTGACGACGATTCCAACATGTTTCGGGCATAGAATCGAGGCGAGCAGCAAATGTTCCACCGTCTGAACTTCTATTCCGCGGACTAAACAAAACTATTGGCTTTTTACATTTTACATTAACAAGTTGTTACCGGCATTTATAACGATAATTGCAGCGTCAAAAACCGTTGAGGCGGCAAGTACAGCCCTTATCAATGTGGCGTGACCTAAAGAAATCGCAATTATAGACCAATATCCTGTAATTATTATGTCTACATTTTTGTGTGAGCGAAGGGATTATATTGTAATTTATATAAATTACAACTTTCGAAAAATTCTTAAGTAATCTCGCCTAACAGACCTGGACAATCGATGAGACTAATTCGCGCACCGTCCACATCAACAGCGGAGATCCTAAATCGAAATCATAAGAGAATTCAAGTAAACCATAAATAGTTTTGTTGTTCAGACGGGTTGCTTTGATTTAAATTTTACAGGTTTTATTACTGAAGAAATTCAGTAATGCAGGGAAGTATTCTAGTTATTATGATTTAGGTAAAAGTGGATTTATGAAATCTGGGAAATTCTTTGTGATGTAGGAATTTGCATATCTTTACATATGTTTCGAATAATTTGTTATTTTCTGTATTCTCCTTCTTGCCCCAATTTCAAGCTTTTGTTTAACAAAACGTTTTTTGATATTAACAATACTGGTGATATTATGCTTGTTCATGTAACCACCTGCCTGAACACTCCTTTTGATGATGTAATATCTGGATAAGGACTAAACAACTTTGCTACGAGCATCCATCCAAAAATTACCCCAATTCCACCGTATTGGCCCTCAAGTCGGTTTTCGCTGTTTTGTCGAACGCCGAAGTCGAGCCGAATGTCGATATACTTTCCGCTAGTGTAGTTTTGCCCGAATCGACGTGGCCCAGGATTCCCACGTTAAAAGCAGACATTTGAGTAGAATTGCATTAATTACTTTATTGTTGGGTTCTAAAGTCGATTTCAAGATTTCGTTGCTTTCAAATGAGAATGTTTAATTATATAATTTGGCATTCTGCCGAATTTAAAGTTCATGATTTCACCACTATATCAAGATAATCTGCTACTTTGTTTTCCTAGACGTTGGTCGAAATCCATACGTTTAGACATTTACACTTCTCGTAAAAATTTTTCAAGCTGAGCATTGAAAATGTTGACCGAATTTTGTTTAAAGAGGAAAAAATTACGTCGAAAAAGTAGAAATTTAGCACAGCTGAGTCATGAAGATATTCATAATATTCGTGTTGTAGTGTAGCTAAAAGTTAAATACCTAATTCAGGACAAAATATGCTGCCGTGCGTCCTACGACCTTTGATATGCCGGACGGTACATCAGCTAAAATATTGTAACAGGAGAGAGGTATCGTCTAATTCAAAATTTGCTGTATAATAATTGTTAATTTCCACAGGTGAACCGGGTAGTACAATTCGCCTATAAAGCCTTTCATACAGGACCGAGCAAAGGAGTTCCAATAACAGTGAGGATCCAAAATAAATTATTTTTCAATTTTGTTTTTCTCTATATTTATTTAGTTCTTAGTTTAGAGTTTAAATTTCACGCTTTCTCAGCCTTCGCATATTCTACCCGCAAAAAAGTATCCTAGAAATAGGGCGAAAGTAGAAATGTTTTGCCTTTTGGCTTTTTAGTGAAGGTCATCTCATTTCTTACTTATAATTAAATCATTGCCCTAAAAGACCTAAAATCACATTTTTGAAATAAGCCGCCTATATACGCCACTGATGTACCAGTTCCGTATCTCCTTTGGCATTTATAGAAGTCCTTTTGTGATTTACAATTTAATGTTTGCACTTCAGGGCCTAGGAACGAAGCCGCCTTCAGGATGGGAAATGGGCAAAAAGTTAGTACGTCACGTTTGGCCCAAGGGCAATTGGAAAGTCAAAAGAAATGTTATCGTCGCTCTTTCGCTTCTTATCTCCGCAAAGCTGATCAACGCGACCGTACCTTTCATGTTTCGAGACATTATTGATTTTTACAACGAAAAAGCACCTAAAAACTTGGCCTTAGGTTTTGACACTGCCCTATCGACAATTGCCACGAGCGGAATTCTTCTGGTTTTTGCTTGTAAGTTTTTGCAAAACTGAGCAAATTGTATCTTGTAATTGTTTAGATGGCCTGGCCAGGATAAGCACGTCTCTTTTCAACGAGCTCAGGAATGCGATTTTCGCAAAGGTTGCCCAAAGATCAATTCGCTCAATAGCCCACAGAATATTCCTCCATTTGCACAGCCTGGATCTGTCTTTCCATTTGAACCGCCAGACAGGAGCCCTTGCAAAGGTTCGTGGAACTTGTAGTATTTGCTATCAAAAATTAGGATTTTATGGTCAGAAGTGCTGATATTAGTATCAATTTAACATGGAATAGATTATTACATTTTATAGGCCTTACAGTACATGAAGATTGATTAATGGTCCTCAAATTTATGGGTATGATCACCTAGAAAATATTTTTACTATTTTTAATTCCATATTTTGTAGACCAAAGTGTTGCTTTTTAATTTTATACTAATGAATATGACCAATATCTCGGTGTCTAAAAGTTTTTTATAATTTGGCTTCTTTTTCATACCTTTCTACATTGTCTGATTTGTACAAACATTGGGAAACTTTTCGTCGGCGTTTATTCCCCTATAAATCAGTAATACTGAAAGGTGTTCGCTGAATGGATAGAAAATAGAACTGGATTTTGAACCTTGGATAATGATTACAAAATTTCACTGTCTCTTATTGTTCTGAAGAGATCAGCAGGACGATGCCGGTTGTGTTTGTATTTATTATGTGTTATTAGGAATTTCTGCCTAAGGCTCGATGATTTTTAATAATGGACACACTTTTTAGGCAATTGATCGCGGAACTCGTGGAATGAATTTTACTCTGAATGCGATGGTCTTCAACGTTTTGCCGACGGCTTTTGAAATGGCCCTCGTGGGAACTATTTTTGTAAGGTTATCATATTTTTGTGTAATTTTATAGTACATTTTCTCTTTAGCACCTTCGATGTGGCCCTGAATTTACAGCATGGACAATGGGATGCTTAGGTATGTATGGGGTGGCAACAATTGGCATTACGCGATGGAGAACCAGATACCGCCATCAAATGAACGAGGCAGAAAATGAAGCAGGAAATCGTGAGATTGACTCCCTCATTAACTATGAAACAGTAAAGGTAAACATTTTACGTCGCTCAGAAAATTATTTAAAACTATGAGTTTGTTCCTCATTTAATAGGGATACTCTTGCTTTGGCGCTATATTTTGCTTTTCTTTAATGGTGATTTAAATAATACATTATTTTAATAACAGAGCTTACTCAAGTCTGAAATTTAAACGAAAAAGCAAAATGATTTTCAATATGTCATACCCTTTTTAATTTTTAATGAACCTCAACATTGCTGTCAGAATGTGAAAATATTTGCGGTTGAATTTCGTTATATTTTCGTTTCAGTATTTTAATAATGAGCGCCTTGAAGCTGACCGGTTTGACCATTTCCTGAAGAAGTATGAAATCGCATCCCTAAAAACAACCAGCACTTTGGCTTTGCTCAACTTCATTCAAAGTACCATATTCTCCTGTGGTCTCATAGCCGTGATGTGCTTGGCTGTACAAAATGTTCAAAACGGTAAGTGTTGAAATGCACTGTCGTATTATTTAAAATATTATTTAAATAACCTATTACTTAGTACCCCGTGGGACGGCGATTCTAGGTCCAACGACTGGGCTAGTTTGGGTCCCGTAACAATTTATAGCATCAATACTAATTCCAGGTTTTTACAAAATGTTGTCTTTACCGAAGTGTAAAATTCTTTCAACTATACTTCAATGTGTTCAATTCTTCGACAATTTCGCAAATGCACTGGTTTTACTTTTGACTATTTAGGTGTAATGACTGTGGGAGACATTGTCTTAGTGAATACACTCCTGTTTCAAATGTCCATCCCGCTAAACTTCCTTGGATCTGTGTACAGGTAGCTTTCATAGGTTTTATTTTATTTTTCTAACTATTGCGAAATTTAGGGAAGTGCGACAAGGGCTCCAGGACATGCAAACGATGTTCTCCTTGTTGGATCTGAAGAGCAAAATAATTGAGCTACCAAATGCACCTGCACTGCTTGTGTCGAAAGATCAGTCTACAATTGAGTTCAAAGACGTAACATTCGGGTAAATTTTTGGAGTTGTTTTTCTGTCATTAAAATTTATTTATTTATTTAGATACATCCCAAACAAGCCTCCAATATTGCAAAATTTGAGTTTCACAGTGCCATCGGGAAAGAAAGTTGCTCTCGTGGGAGGATCAGGGTCGGGAAAATCAACAATTGTGCGGCTTCTCTATCGATTATATGATGCTGATGCTGGAACTATATCGATAAATGGGCAGAAGGTTGAAGCCGTACAACTAGAAGGCTTGCGAAAAGCGATCGCTGTAGTGCCACAAGAGCCAGTTCTATTCCATGACACCCTTTTCTATAATATCCAATATGGAAATCCGTCGGCAAGTATGGAACAGGTAATATTAGCATTATCACAAGAAACTGGAAAATTTTTGGATAAAATCCTCATGGAAAACAGTAAATATGGAAATCCGTAAATTTAAGGATTTTGCTTCACTGCCATTTGATTAATAAATACACTTTTGACTACTAATTAATTAAATTTTTTCGCGTTAAAATTCATTCACCATTTGATGAATTCGTAACTGTTTGACGGAGGAGTGATGTCAGAAAATATGTAAGTCAAATGTGAAGTCATGTAATAATATTTTCCAGGTCATTGAAGTAGCAAAATTGGCAGATATTCACAAGTCAATCTCTCACATGCCAGCTGGTTACGAAACAATGGTGGGCGAACGGGGCCTTAAGCTTTCAGGCGGCGAAAAACAAAGGATTGCCATAGCCCGTGCCATTTTGAAGGTAAATTTTGATAGCAGAGGAAAATTTCTTTGAATGCTGGCTAAATTTTTATTTTCATAAATTTAAATTTTTGCGTTAGTGATATTTATGAAAGCTTTACGCATTTGAGCGATGTGACCATTCCAAAAAAGTTCGCATATTGTAAATCATTGACCTTTTATGAGGCAAAACCCTCAGAAATTGAGTCAACATTAAATTTTGTTCTAGCTGTACATCTTACCTTAGAAAAATATCTAGGAAAAACATGCGGTCTGTTATACCTACAAATGCGTAGTTGAATTAAAGTGGTGGGATTCATGTTGTATACTTAAAGTATAATCCACTCTTACCTAATAATGTTTACTAAATTGTACGGGTTTCATTTTTCTTGAAATACATTCATTTTAAGAACACGCCAATAATGATCTACGACGAGGCAACTTCTTCGCTGGACGCTCTCACGGAAGAGAATATTATGAAATCTCTTAAGAAGGCTTGCAGCGGCATGACTTCTCTGTTCATCGCGCACAGGCTGGCAACAATTGTCGACGCCGACATAATTTACGTATTGGATAAAGGGTCCGTGGTTGAATCGGGCACTCATTCCGAGCTGATACAGAACCCCAATGGGAAATATTTTGAGCTTTGGAACTCGCAACACAGATTTGGGAGCACGACGCAGAACGCTCCGAAGAAAATGTCAATGGCCGAGGAAGAACTACTTCTAATTGAATTCGATAAGTGTTGCGGATCCAGTAATTGTACCAGATAATTTTATTTGTTACTATATATGGCATTTTCATTTAACATGTTTAAACATTTATATGTTGAAAGAATTAAATAGTAAATGATACATATTTGTACCCTTAGAAAAAGTGCTACACTCCTTGCAGTTTTATATTCGGGTCAAGATTAGAAATGAGCTAACCGTAGCTAAATTTAAAAAACTGGAATATCTTGTTTATTACGGACTTCCATAGTTTATCAGTAAATTTTAACTCCCAGGATTCTATGCAGTCTGGTCTCAAAAATTTAAGAGACAAAAAGTACTACAACAGTTTAGAAAGGGCTTTGAATAGCCTATTACCTATTACTAGCGAAGTGGGGCCGCTTCGCGGCCCTCACTTCGCTAGGAAGCGGTTAGCGTGCACAGCGGGAGATTGGGTTCGTCATCGCTTCGCGCACCGCCATCAGTATGCCCTCTCTGTATCAGTATGCCCACCGCCATCAGCGGTCAGGGTTGGGTTGTTCGGGAGTAGAGCAGCATGAGACTATTTCGGGCCTTCGGCCCTCAAGCAGCTGTTGTTCGGGGGTAGTAATTCCCAGCGCTCCTTACCTCGGCCCTGCGGGCCTCGCCCGCCCTCGCGGCGCTTCGCGCCGCGAGGGCGGGGGTCTAGTTCGGGAGTCTATATCAGCGGCATGAAAAAAAGTTTGGCTCAGTCTAAGTTTGGCTCAGTCTGAGTTTGGCTCAGTCTAAGTTTGGCTCAGTCTGAGTTTGGCTCAGTCTGAGTTTGACCCTCCCGAAAAAACCGAAAAATAAGCACTGGATAGAATGACCCTCCCGAAAAAACCGGGACTGACACGAAAAATAAGCACTGGATAGAATGACCCTCCCGAAAAAACCGGGACTGACACGAAAAATAAGCACTGGATAGAATGACCCTCCCGAAAAAACCGGGACTGACACGAAAAATAAGCACTGGATAGAATGACCCTCCCGAAAAAACCGGGACTGACACGAAAAATAAGCACTGGATAGAATGACCCTCCCGAAAAAACCGGGACTGACACGAAAAATAAGCACTGGATAGAATGACCCTCCCGAAAAAACCGGGACTGACACGAAAAATAAGCACTGGAAACCGAAAATATAGGTACATTTTAGCTAAATTTTGTCTAAATTTGTCTACATTTTTGCTAAATTTTGACCTGAAATTCGAATTCTGAGTATGGCTCAGTCTAAGTTTGGCTAGTCCCTCCGAAAAAAGCGGGACTGACACCAAAAAATACAGAATGCCAAAGGCGGGAATTCAAATTCGAATAAACGTGGAACGGAGGGAGGAAAATCATCACTAACTTATTATAAGGATATGAATGTCTATCCTTCTTCGTTATTTTAAAGATGTTATATTAACAAGCTACTTGTATAATAAACTGTAATAATTAATTAGGAATAATGGTTGTAAACTAATAACAGATATTTTAACATTCCGAAAATAGTACTGCTTCGCTTTTTGTTACTATAACTTTATAAGGTTGAAATTTATTATATTGTAATATAGACTTTGACACGAAAGTTTTATTCCATCATGAAATTTGTGATGACGTTATAAACTGGCAAAGCACAATTACAGTTTATCTTTCTTGTGTGCATTTTATGTGAAATGATTTAAAAAGTAACAATGAGTAATATAAATAACCGAAAAGTATGAAAAAAGAAATTCGATATACACCGGCATTGTAGTTGATATATCCAAGCTCATGCTTATGGAAATTTGCGCATTAGCGTCGACTGGTCGGTTGTAGAGAAGGGGAAATGCCAATACTACGTTTGATTCGGTTTCTCATTTACTAACATTCGGGCAGGAATCGTTTGGACGTTGCAATAATACAGTATCGCTAAATAGAGCATGTAGAATAGTCTGAAGACAGGCAAATAACTTACATATCAATATTTAACGAATTCGTGGCACAAGTTTTTGGACGTCTGAAAAACAAAATGATGTTAGTTGGACAGGAAAATCAAAGTTACTTTTGGGCAAGAATCACATTTAGACCTTGTTCGATCATTGGAATCTGAAATGTTTCAAGTATTATTAACTCTTGAATATTTGCGGTCTGTTTTACGACAGTGAACTTTGATGTAGGACGACATTTTTGAATAGGTGCAATTTAAATGTGTTGAATTGTTACCTGTGAACATTTGATACGTGATAGCGCTTCGTCGACGGGCATCCATCTTCTTTGCCGGCCGTGCTCGTAATCCTCCCATTGATCGTAAATCTAATTCACGTTACGATTAAAATGAAATATCTCAAAAAGTTACCTCGATCACAGAGAGTAAATACAGCGAAGTATGATGGAAGCGCTCATCGTTCTGAAAGAATTGCCCATAAATATAACACTTTTAAGTGTCAAATCTTGACCTAATTTTTTGCTCGCAAAAGATCGACTCGCTAAAGATCAAAATTGTACTTATTACTAAGGCCCGGAAGCTTACGGAGAAATCATCTTAGCAAGTAATTTTGTATAGATTTTCCTTTCTTAGTTTCGTGTTCAAAAAAGTAAAACTATCTAAAACGCTTACCGTAAATTCTCCAACGATGCAGATGACAGCTCCTTGTATCCCAGCTTCTTCCCTGAATTCCCGTAGAACGGCTTCCTCGGCACTTTCGGACTGCTCTACTCCTCCACCGGGCAACACCCAATAATTTTTCTGACCTCTCCCGCTTATCAGAAGAATTTCGATCCGATCCTCGCTTCCGTCGCCATTCGATACAAAGCGAGCACAAAGACCGGCGGCACGCTGTCGGTAGCCATTTAAGTCGCGAATTCGCTTGCTTTCAGCGGATTTTGAATGATTCACAGTTGTAAGACTTTTCATCACAGTGGCTTTCGGGGCTGAAGTTCCGTTAGAATTCGCTGAAATTTAAAAGCGATAAATTGTATCAGATTTGTACAAAATTTGTTTTCCTTGTATGAAAATTTCGCTCTTTTGAGTAACCGGAAATAAAATTAGAAAATAATAATTTCCTCCTGCATTTCTATTTTAGGGCCAAATGTCGTAAAATTGGAAAAATATTTCGAACCATTATTCGCAATTTTTCGTATAGAAATGTCTTTGAACAACAGCGTTGTGAACTGGAAAAAATCACACAACCCACATCGGTTTTATACTATGCGTCACATTGTGCGTCACATGTTCCTAACTTTTTAGTGGATTTGGGAGCTGACACGTATGTACGGATCTGTTCTCGCTCATCCGCCGGACTCAGAATATTCTTGATATTCTCAGGCGTTTTTGACATTTTGCGTTTTTCAAAGAAAATTGGACAGAAAGTGTTTCACAAACTCACAGTGTGCGTCTTTATTTCTATGAAAGCCATGAATATGTGGCATTTTCGGCACTTTTAGGCAAAATAAAATAGTAATTAACTTTAGCATACCTGCCACCGCACTGTCAGCCGGTGTGTCCGTGGAAGCGCGCCGCGCGCTGCTGCACATACTGCTGCTGTTTGTGGTGGCCACTACCGCGAAAGTCGTTTTATTATTTCATCGTGCGAATGAGCCCTACACCAATATCTTAAATCATATGAAATATTAAAAACAAAGTTTAATGCAACAATATACACTGCGACAAACATAAAAATATTATCGAAGAGTCGCGTTATATTATATACTTTAATAATCAGGTTTTGGCATAAATAAAATCAATATTCCACATAGAATGAGAAAAGACCCGCCATGAAATAGAATTTACAATGTTTTAGGTTCACAACACGAAAGGATTGGTTAAAGGCCACGAATAGATCAATAACATTTTGGGGATAGGGTTTTGAAATCATTGCAACTTTTCAACGTTTTGACTCCAAACTCAGCTAAGATTTCTAAAATATATTTTTCGAGTCTCTGATGATTTGGCGTAATTTCCGTATGCAAATTACAGAGCTGGCTAAAATTTCCAAAGTTCGTATCGATAAAATGTATGCCGTGAAGAGTATTGATCTACTCGAAAGTCCGAAATTCGTAGTCCTAACTACTGGATCACATTTGCAATAAAAATGGAAATAAGGCCGAAGAAATCAAACAACAAAACAATAATGATAATGAGGACGGAAGACGACTGGGAATATTTTACATTGCGAAATTTGAATGTGTGAAAATTTGCGGAAAATTTATCAAAATTCGGCTCTGACAAAAGCATGCAAACATCCGAAAGAAACAAAGTTCTTTAGGTTGAACTCTTTTATATTATGAAACACTTAGATAGAGAAACTATAGTCTATTTTCAGTCAAATAGATGAGAATATCCCCATTTTGCTAAATCGGTAAGTTTTGCCAAAGTTAACAACTTTGCATTGGAAGAGTCAAACTTCGGCTAATTTTCGAGAATAAGTGGCATTCAATGATATGATTTCAAAGAAAAACATTGCGCTTCAAAATATGCTTCCTAGAAAATAAACATGTCTATTCTGAAGTCGGACTCAAAAATAAACGGTTAGAACAGCCTAGGATCGAACTAAAATATGCACGTGGATTGGCTGGGATCATTTACAGAAATAAAGGAATGTGCTAGAAATAAAATAGATATTTCGTTTTATAAACTTTCATATCCGTTCAACGTCGCCCGAGTATAATAGTAACTTCCGGTCTTCTTGTTCGTTTCTGCCCAATGACGGACTAAAAGAGCCAGAGGAACTGCAGAAACGATTGTTTGGCAACATTTGCATAGACATTTTCTTCCGATTACTGGCGTGGGTCCAGCTATGGAGTGCCATTCCGCCTATACATAGCGTTAATCCAAACACGTTTATTTGAGTGAGTCTATCGCCGTGTAAGTAATGCGCCAAGAGCAGCGTTATTACTTCCTGAAACAATTTGATCCTTTGAACTCAAAAATAAGGAAAAAGGTGAAAAGTTTTAATCCTAAATTTAAATTCTTGAAACAAAAATATTATCTCAAAGTTCAAAATTGGTTATGAGGGATTTTCCAAATTCTCCCTAAAAATTAGCAATTTCTGAATTTTAAAATATCCTGCAGAATGCTATAACTTCATGAGGACAAACCTTGACTATTCCCAATATACTTAGTGTGATGCCCGAAGTGTTTACCAAGAGCAAGTATTCTGAAAACAATGTGTGGAATAAAATAAGGGATTGATAACAAAGGGCAAAAACCCACCAGACATCTCCATTAGAAAAGCTAAAACACCACCAATGAGGATTAATAGCAAAATGAGTGCTGGTTGAAATTCGCCGTGGTAGTATGTCAGAGCATTGAAGCTCATTTCGGATCCTGCAATACATTTTCATTTATCCTGTAAATTATAGGAAATTCTGGTATAATTTTACTGGGATTTTATATAACATGGAAAACTAGTATATGTTGCACCAGAAATAAATATTTATTTGTAAAAGTTGATTATTTTCATGTCAAAATACGTTTTACGGATTGTCAGCAAAAACTGACATTACTAATTAACTCCGTTTTATTGATGACCGACAATAGGTATTACTGCTATATATTATGGAAGGACGATAAATAGGACTAAATTTCTGGTTTATTGACTTTGAGATAGGAAAAATTTTTATAATTTTCTTCCAAAAAATGCGTCCTCAATTTCACTAAAGAACAACATTGTCTATGGAGGATATATTTTCTATTTTGGCAAAAAAGATTGTATAAGAATTTCTTTTTGCCTACCTTCCACGACTCCAACCATTGGCAGAATGGCCAAGAGCATCCATGGCTGAAGAAAATGTATACAATATCTTATGCAATTTAAAAAACACGAAAAAGCAGTAATACCTGAACATGCACTACCATATCGAGCGGATGCCTAAATTTATGAATTTTTATCAGATCAGCTGACACTATTATTTTACCTGAGCGGTGATGGCTGTTCGTCACCTTGCATAATTAATTGTGATATTGTCCAACGGACACCCGTACATAAAGCAGCTAACTCCACGAGCATCAAGCCGCGCAAGTCCAGTTGGGTTGAGCGCCATGTGAAAAGCATGAGCCCCACCGCTATAAGAGCTGCTTCGACGCCCAAACTTGCCCGCCACCGCTCCAGGCTCAGTAAAAGCGAAAAAAGCACAATAAAGAGAATTGAGCTAGAAAATGGAAGGTAGTGTCTTGAGTAAATTAAAGGTTGCAAAAACCTTGATTTGGCCATTGTATATAGAGAGACCGTTACGTATTCCAGCGCCCAGTTGCTTAATCCAATATCAAGAGAGGCGCACACGCCGATTGGCATAAGCCACCGAAGTTGTTCCTGAATTTAGAAATAATTGATAAAATTAATTTAACATTAGTAGCAATTTGTGATCATACCAGCCAAGTATAATAGCATGATAATAACGGCCAAAACAATATCATTTTTCCACAATTTTGCCAAAATAGCAAATAATTCTTCTTTCTACTTGGAAAATATATCATATACCAAAACTAATGCGCAGTTCAGACTAACGTAAAAAAGTACTCCAAAATTCATAATCGAATTTTTTAAAACATTAAGAAATAGAAAACGGAAATTGCATAATGATACCAATAATTTCAAATATTTAAGTTTCAGATTTAAAATATATATGTATAGTGCAAGTTTGAAAAGCAAAACTTTTCTTCAAAGAGGCACTTAAACAGCAAATTTGAAAAATAGTTACCTGCAAAGGAATCCTGACTCTGCGCTGTTTTTGAACGCATTCGACAATAAATCGAATAAATGTTGCGAGGAAAAATTTGGTCCTGAAAGGAGTTTAAAAAAGTAAATTTCGCACACAAAAAATTACAAACATGTAATGTCCAGTGACGATTAGCAATGGCAGGCGATAGCTCTAAACAGAAAATTAAACGAAAATAATAAGCTGGGACCTAAAACCTCACCTTGATAAACCATTTCTGGTAGAAAGTCAGTCCGACCGATAGCGGATAATACATACATATCATAAGTAGCAATTTGAACATCTTGAGCTTACGGCCCAAAATTTTGGGCACAAACCCGAAGATGGATTAGAAATAGAAAGACAAACAAAAATCGACTAGAAATTCCAAATTCAAAATATTTTCGTTAGCGAATTAATGCAACAAGTCGATGGAACACATCACAAAAAATAAATCGTTCCGGATCCAAGTTTGGTTGAAATCAGGACATGTTTACTTGACAGCCACGTTCTTGCCTCTCACTTCCTTTCGAATTTCGCACCAAAATCGGCAGAGAACTGAAAATAAAAGTAGAGTGAAATGTAGTGCAAAGGCTATTAATGTAACGGAATTATTCGCGTTGGGTCGGGAATATGAAAGGTGGGCACTGGGCGCGGTTCCAATTATTGATTTTTGGCGGGAACCACATTCTTTTCCTATTTAATTTAAACTTCTTGAGGTCAAAAAGGAACGCGGGGAAAACCCCCTAAACTTCCATGACATGTGAAAGTGCAGTCAGTCGCCAATAAGCAGTTGCGAGTTGGGTAATGACTGATAAAACATGTTGGCAGTCGCCAGCACACCCAAAAATTGGTGTTCAAATTGGGTTGGATCCCGCCCCGAATATTTCAGCTTCCATACTTGTTTTCGGGGGAGTGGCAGCGAGCGCAGAGCCAGCTCCCAATCCAGCATTATAACCCGCGGGGAGGGACACTTTCGAAGGGACAAACGCACGCATGGCTCATCTCTTTCGCCTTCTGCTGGCTTTCAGCGCTCTCGAGTCCTGTCTGCCGCCGTCCACTCTGATTTTATTTTTCGTGCATACGCTCTCTTCTTTGTTGGTTTGGGGATAGAGTCAGACACAACACCCAGGCGGCAAAAGAACAAGTAGGAGACCAGACACCTTAAAGAGGCAGCGAGAATTAGAGACTGAACTTTGGAAAAGCTAGATATACGGGGAACAAAAATAGTGCACACAGCGAGAGATCGCAGCAGCGCTACCCCTTTAACTAGTACAGGAGCCGCATAGTAGTATATAGAGCCATTGCCCTACTAATGAGGGAGGACGGTTGTAGGCAGTTCAGACAAATAGAGATATATGGAGAGAGTATGTGATCGAGGTGGCAATCCTATAACCAGTACTCTTACTATCACCGCAGCCATCGCAGTGGCGTTCGCTGGTGTTGCTATAGCCCGCCGTCCTCTTGCCCCCTTCAAAGTCTAAGCAAAGAAGGTTGGGACTGGGGGAGGCGCGAATATGGGTAAGGAGAGCGCATAGCTTCCTGTCCTCTCTGCATTTTCTTACGTTTTCTCATGTTCGTCTTCCTTTATTTCTATCCACAACAGAGAGCTCGTTAGAGCCCAATCCTGCCTCCATGTGTCAGGATTCCCAAGTTGGGGGGAGTACAGCAAGCAGCGCGACGATGTTTGGGGCTCTGGGGGTACATCTCCTTCTTCATTGCCCCACAGCACCGCCGATTTGACTGCTGCATTGGTTGCTTCTTCATGCTTTTCTTTGGGGTGCGCTAGCTTCTCGCGACGATAGCCTCGCCTCGATTAATTCGACTTAATCGTGGCCGTTTGGGCCCCCTGACTCGCCGCACGACGTGGGTCTCATAATAATTGACGCGTGTTGCCTTTTTGGCATCTCGATTTTTTTAATATGCTATATGGTATAATTGTGTGTTTATTTTAGCAGATTTTGGGCATAGATTCTTGGACTTTGTGGATCGAAAGTATTTCTATTCTGGATTTTTATTGTCTACCTGCTTATTTCCTACAGACTCGGGGTCGTATCCCCATTGAGCTAAATCGCGATATGCGCACCGACTCTTGAAGCAACAGTAAAAACCGTATGCCACGAAAACCCAAAAATCAAGAAGGTGGCGAAGGGGCACCAGCGCCTAAGCCGCGAGTGCGCAAGAAGAAAGAAGCAGCGCCACAAGTCGGCACACCCTCAGCCGGAGGAGACGGAATGAAACTTGAACCAGGCAACCCGATGGGCTTTGATCAAATGGGCGGAATGCCCCATCCCGGTCTTCCGCCAGGTATGCAACACAACGGAGGACCTCCAGGTGGCCCCGGCTTACCTCCTGGAATGCTCGGCCCAGGAATGCCCGACGACGGCATTGGAGGCATGGGCCATATGGGTCCCGGCCCTGGCGGAATGCCGCCTGGCGCCATGCCACCCTATGGCGGACCCCATCCTGACTATTTTTACCATCATCCGCAACATCCAGGAATGCCAGGACCACCGATGCCGGGGCCAGGTCCAGGCCCACCGCCGCATATGGGCTTCGCTCCCGGACTTCCGCCTCAACACCCGATGCATAATCCGCACCAGCCAGGAGCTCAATTGCAAATGCCTCAGCACCCTCAACAATTCGCGGAACCCGAGCCGCCTCCTGGATCAATGCCGGGTGGTCCGCCACCATTTATGTTCGGTCAAGGTCTACCGCCGCCGCATGGACCGCCACCACCGGGCCAGCCGCAACCTCATCCAATGTCTAGGTTAGTTTTTTATGAACTATACGAGGAATTTGGCGTAGGCTATATGAGAAATTTTTGGAAATTGTGAGAATTTCAAAACAATCCTTAAATAGTAAAGGTCAGTAATTTTTGGTATTTCCGGTCAAGTATTAGTATATCCTTTATTATTAGCATTTTTGGTTTGGTATTATTTAACAGTTTTATAGGAACCTTGAAAATTTGTGAGCATACTGTCAACCAAAATATTGATTCATCATAGATATCGATTTTTGTATTGATTAGGGAATGGTGTATAGATTTCAAATTTTTGTTTTTCAACATATTCATTCCAAACTGTTTGCACTTTTCTACGAAAGTGCAAACTTTTCTTTCTTTACTCTACGTGTTATTATTTTTCGGTAGTATTATCTAAGTACAGAATAATTTTGGATTTAACTTCAGGTCTATCCAGATGACTCCATACGGCCCGAATTTTCCACAACCGCCATTTTTGGAGTTCCGCCTTCAGGAGATGAATAGGAGATTGTACTCATTTCAGGTAACTTTACTCATTTTATTCTGCGCTTATAATTTATATGATTTATATCTCAGTTTCTAAAATACAGTAGTTTGCTGCTGGTTATTATGACTCATCTTGTTTTATTAAAGTTTCTTTTATTTTCTAAGAAAACTTTTCCTTTGGTCTGCTCTTACCAGTTATTGTAAGAAGAGGCTTCCGGTTTTTGGCGTCAGTACAAAAGAAACACCGTTTTGGCATTTTGTTCAGAACAAGAATATGTATTTTTAAATCCGACAGAATTGTGATAAAATTTGCAATTGAAATCTCACTTTTGTTCCAGCAAACTACCTCAAGTCAAGCGGATTTTCTCTCACAATGGTGGGAAGCTTTCGCACACGAATTTTTCGATGATGACGCTAGAATGACAATTTCCATGTTCGATATGACAGAAATGATGCCAAGAAAATTCAGTAAGTTTTTCTATATTTACCAGAGCCCCACAAAGTTTTAGAACAGTGTATGAGACTCTCGAATTTTAGACTATTTGCAAATCTGCATATTTTGGAGTTAATCCCATTTTATGATTACGGAATGCCCCGTCTTTTGTTTTTCCACTCAGGGGTATACACATAACTTCTCAAAACAGCTTGTGAGAATATTTTTTATTTGACCTGCTGACAAGATAACGAGAGGCCGAAAGGTGTAGAAAAATTGTTTAAATTTGGAATTACGTAACATAAAAAATTGGCGGCAATATTTCTGGTTCCCTGTATATTTTTAAGAAACTGAACATATTGCGGAAAACTATTTGGATTATTACCTTGTGACAACTAAAATTTTTAGCAATCGGACGCCTATTGATTCCAAGATTCTATCGGAAAATATTCGAGAGCGGAGTGCGCGAAATGTACTATATGATTCGAGTGCCAGTTCAAGAGCGCTTTAACCCACAACAATGGGGGATGAGCGCGCTGGACTGCGAAAATGTGCTCATGGTATGTCTACAAAAATATTAAAATTGTTTGCAATATTACCTAATACTAGCGCGCTAACGCGCGCTAGCGCGCGGGGAGTCTATATCAGTATGCCTTTTCTATATCAGTATGCCTTTTCTATATCAGTATGCCTTTTCTGTTCTAATTCACTCACATTCCAGAAATTCGGGGTTCCCAACAGAACTATGTGGCTCGAATCAGACTTCATTAAGTTTGGCTCAAAATTTGGCTCATGTGAGTTTTCTAGTCTGAATTTGCAGTCGAGTTTTAGTCTGATTTTGTTAAGTGATTTGGCTCAGTCTAGTTTGGCAGTCTGATTTGGCTCAGTCTGAGTTTGCTCAGTCTGAATTTGGCTCAGTCGAGTTTGGTCAGTCTGATGGCTCAGTCTGAATTTGGCTCATCGGGAGTTTGGCTCAGTCTGATTTATATCAGTCTAAGTTTGGCTCAGTGCGAGTTTGGCTCAGTCTAAGTTTGGCTCAGTCCGAGTTTGGCTCAGTGTGAGTTTTGGCTCAGTCTGAATTTGGCTCAGTGTGAGTTCTTGTGATCTTTGATCCCTTAAAAACCTCACAGAATGACAAAAATATGCAGTGGATAGAATGCCCCACCCGAAAAAACCTCACAGAATGACAAAATGTGATCTTTGATCCCTTAAAAACCTCACAGAATGACAAAAATATGCAGTGGATAGAATGCCCCACCCGAAAAAACCTCACAGAATGACAAAATGTGATCTTTGATCCCTTAAAAACCTCACAGAATGACAAAAAATATGCAGTGGATAGAATGACCCACCCGAAAAAACCTCACAGAATGACAAAATGTGATCTTTGATCCCTTAAAAACCTCACAGAATGACAAAAATATGCAATGGATAGAATGCCCCACCCGAAAAAACCTCACAGAATGACAAAATGTGATCTTTGATCCCTTAAAAACCTCACAGAATGACAAAAATATGCAGTGGATAGAATGCCCCACCCGAAAAAACCTCACAGAATGACAAAATGTGATCTTTGATCCCTTAAAAACCTCACAGAATGACAAAAATATGCAGTGGATAGAATGCCCCACCCGAAAAAACCTCACAGAATGACAAAATGTGATCTTTGATCCCTTAAAAACCTCACAGAATGACAGAAATGTGCAGATAAGATAAGGAATAAGCACCCCTAAGAATGCACTCCAAAAACGTGAAACGGACGCACGGACGGACATCACTAACTTATTATAAGGATTATATTCAGGTAACTTGCCATGATCGGCCAGTGCAGTCAGAGGTTTGTTTCATTTTTAGTTCCCTTGGTAGTAAAGTAACAATCTAGCATATTTAAAAAATTTTATTTATAATCCAATTTTGAACCCGAATGAATAAAATTCAACACTAGCATATTTTTTGCTTAATATAAAAATTATACCGATTAAATTTTCGTGATTTTGATGTATTCCCAACAACTATGTGGTTTGGGAATCAGCTTGACATTAGTTTTTTCCCAAAATTTTACGCATTATGAACGACGCTAATATTCAATAGCTTTTCCCAAAAATTAATGATTTTTCTGATTTTTGTTAAAATGATTTAGGTGCAGACAGATTGCAGTCTTTTTATTGAATTTGCTCCTTACAATGAAAATGTTGGCTACAGAATTCGGCATTGGTCAATGGAAATGAGGAATAGTCAAGAATTCTATCGACTACCTCGGGACGGTTTGGTATGATATTTTGTGAATTATCCTTTAAATAATCAATCAATATTTTTAGAATAATACTCAGCTGGAGTTGGTGAAGACTGGGGTCGCGAAATCCGGACTACCACAGCCAGTTTTGCATTACTTAAAGATGTGCCTTATTCTCGAGCCAATGCAAATCTTGATGCACCAGTCAAAGATCAGCAATGTATGCTGTTGCTACAATTTGTTCATACTATTTTCATAAATAAAATATGTTTAGACATCACCGAATGACAGCTTGAAGTCAGTGTTGTTCAATCATTATCGATCGATCAAGTCCAACAATGGCCAACCGGGACAGCTCAATCCCATGCCTGGAGGTATATTGTAATTTTATGACATATTTCATAAAAATTTCGTAAAAAATTGCAACTATTCTATTTCTGCATTTTATCTTTGTGTTTTAGGCCTTTTAAACCAACCGTCCTTATCCGTCCCGTCTACACCCACCGAAAGTGAGCCACCCACAAAAAAACCAGCCCGAAAACGTCAACGGAAAACGACTACAAACTCAAACGCAAGCAACGCCACAACGAATCCATCACCGAAAAAGAAAGGAGGTGCCAATACGATGCAAAATGCAGCAGTGACACCGCCGCCACCCCAAAACATCCCTCCTAACTTCCAGCCAAATCCAACGGGAATGGTAATCTGTTTTGGATTATTTTACTAAATTTACACGAGGGAGCTGAAATATAACATTCATAAATATAAATCTAGGATTTTTACATACTGTAAATTATTTGAATTAATAAATTTTTGTAATTTCAGTTCAACCCGATGATGTTCCAAGATCAGGTTCTGGTGGTTGGCGAGCCATCTATGATGGGCTGTGAGTTCGGCGAAGATGACGAAAGAGCCATATCACGAATAGAAAATGCCCAATACGATCCAAGCTCTAGCGTTTCAGGTCCTCTCCATAATGTAAGCTTTATTTTAGTTATTTGAAAATTGTCCACTGTTTTGAGTGAGTGATTTGTCTAGTGTTGGTACACAACGTTGAACATCACGGAATCAGATGATGTTAACTGTCGCGAAGGCGATCTTAATTTAGCCTAAAAGCAAAATATTTTCTATTTGTTTATATTATATTTTTAAACATAATATTTTTAAACTTAAAATTTGCATCGCTTATTGAGTTTTTCATGATTTAAACGCCTAAAAGGCATTCTTGACCACATTTTGAATTATTTTTTAAAAATAAATGTTAAATTATCGACTTTTTGAAACACAATGCTTTATATTAGCTCATTTTAAAAATAAAGTAAAATAGCATTCGTGATGGGGCTAACAAAGTTTGAATTCCGATCAAATGCTAAATTCACTGTTACACGTTGTATGCCAAAACTCATTGTCTTCTCCCACTATAGGCGGCACTAATAAGCACATCGATGGGAGGCCAGCAGCCGCACCCATCGGTCCAGCAACAGCTCATGTCCGTGCACTGCACCTCGTCCGGAGCACCCCAGCTCATAATGTCATCACAGCTAATGAATCCGCACGCCGGAGCGCAGCTCCCGCCTTCCACTTCGCACCAGCAACAGCTTCCGCCAGGAATGGGTGGACCGCCGCAGCAGCCGACTCCGTCCGACATTCCATCGTGTAAGTGAATGCGTGAAGCGCACTGCGTTGAGCGTGTCAAGTTTCTGTCAAAACGTTGTGTTTATGTTCACTACCGTAATCCAACATTGAAGCTATAGAGATTATTACAGCACTAAAAATAAAATTGATTATCGACATCCTGACGAACTATTTATACCAAAAACAAAAATTTTGAATGGCATTTCAAGTTTGGCAATATTCTTGTTAAACAAGAAAGCTTGCCTCAAAACGAATTTTTTTACTACAATTTAACTCTGAACTTCAACGAGGAATACGGTAGACTAACAATTCATTAGTGATGTGCAGAATTTCATTCTAAGCCTTATAGCTTTGCCAGAATTAAAACCGAATAAAGTTGTGAAATATTTTGTTGTTAAATACGACTTTACTCCCTAAAACTTGCACACAAATCGCCTCAACATCGATTTGCACATAATTAACTAATTAGGCAAAACTTTATCAAACTCAACAACCCTTTACTTTTAATGGGGTAACATACCATACAAAAATGATAGACAAAAACTGGAAAATCTTGGAATTGTGCTGCTATCACTAAAGCTCCTCATACCTTATCTGTCACAAAATTAACTGTTAGTTTTTTAGCCCAGCCGATGTTTATAGCAGACTTTGACGCAGCTATGGCCGCCCAATCCGCTCTCGCGAATGTCTCCTGGTCCGCATCCGGTCCCATGCCTGCCGGAACGCCTACCAATTAAGCAACCCTCAAGCTGCGCAGTCATTTCAATGTCCGTGTGCATTTAACTACCCGAACTTTACTGTGGTTGTGAAGCGAACGTCAAACGAGGTCACTTGTTGTTGAACCCACTCATCGCCCCATAAAAGATTCTAGGCTTACATTTTGTTCCTTCCTTTAAGAAAAACGTCTCAAGTTTGTAGTCCCCTTAGTACATGCTTTAAATTATGGCACCTTTTCGGTTTTGGCAACTTTTTCGTGGATTTAAAATAGGAAAATGGAAGATATCACCTTTGCACGTTATTTCTAATCTCTTCATTCATTGTATTGCTCGATTGTTTTGTGTGAATCGCTGCGTTCGAGCGGACCTCTGCCGTTTCATGCACCCACTTTTTTCTTCTATATATGAAATATTCGCAAGTTATTTTTTATTTCGAATTGTTTCAATGTTACAAAATTATATCTATTCCGTCTCTTTTGTGTCTCGCATGTTTATTCGTTATTGTTGTAAATTACCTGATACAAAGTAACAGAAAATATCTCATATATAAGGATCTAAAGTATATTCGTCCTTTCGTCGTTTCATATACCCATATATACCACCATATTTGCCCAATTTTATTGTTCAATTTTCTCTTCGTTAACGCTTTGTATACTGCGCTAAATGAAACATTCTATATTTCACAGAGGCAGTATTTTGTGTTATTCTATGCTGGAATTCCTCGGGTAGGTCTCCGGAATAAATTCTGTGAATACTAAAAAGGGACTTTTGAACAAAGACGAATTTTTGAAATGATTCAGCCAAAATGTTCCAAACTCGATACGTTTAGTCCTGTTCATTACCTAATATGCCTCTGGAAACTAGATCAGGGACCTACTCGAGGGTTTACATTATTCGTATGATTTGGCACATGAATTGGGAATAGAGTTTCTCCTAGTGAGGTTTTATTATAATGGTAAATGGAGCAACTCCGTGTGCTGGTCACTTCGACAAATTGCATAAATAAATATTCCATATTTTATATTTTGTTACTTGAGACATTTAATTGACAGCAAACAAGTTTTAGATAAGTAAAACGCACTATTGAATTTTGAGTAGATTAACAACAACTTTGCAAAGGTAGGTCTTGAAAAGTAACGAAAAACGCACTACTTTGAATATGTAAGTCGTATGTAAAGCCAGCCGAGATTCATGCTTGGCCATTTATAAGAAGCTTTCAGGTACAAAATTGTACGTGGTATATAACGAGAATAATTTAAACTTTCGATCTTTGGAATTATTAAAAATGAATAACCGTTCAGAAATGTTACTTTGACTGATGAGCGCAGCTCTATAGTTATTAAAATTGGTTTCATTGTCTCAGATTAAGCGCGAAAAGATGAAATTCCTCTATCATTTTCTCCAAAAATTCTATTACTAAGAAGCCAGTGTCCGTCCGTGTCTGGACTGCCGTTTAGACCCCTTCCACGGCTCATTTCCGGGCAAGTGATAGCTTAAAATGTTCGTACGGATGTGCTGATACAGATTTTGAAAAAAATTTAGACAAAATATAGACAAAATTTTTTAAGACAAAAATTTTTTTTGAAAAATGGGGCATACTAACGGCGGGGGGGGACGCCGCGAGAGCGGCGGCGTAGGACAGCTAGTTTTAGTACAAAAAGAACTCATTTACGACATCAACTTTTCCAAGGATCATGATCATAATGAATGCTATTCCAACTGATGGGATTAGAAATACGTCTTTCGGCATAAAAATCCCGCTTGTTCTGAAAAACAACGGGTTCAAAATAAACTTATGAAAATAATGTAGTCAATCGTGTGGAAAATGGTGATTATTATGCACGGTCAATAGTTGGATAGATAGTTCAACGTAATTTGCAGATGTAGCATTATTTTGATATTTAAATGTGAAACACAATTTTTAGATTTAAGCTGAAATTGAGTCACAAATCTGAAACATATTTCTCAGCTAAAGTTTGACCTAAATGTCAGTAAAATAGTTCTGGAACGGCTATGGACCGACAAAAACAAAAGATGCATTAATAAGAACAAATTCCGTTCAAATTTACGGTTCTTGTCATCCGAGAAAGCTACTGATAGCTTTGTTCTTGAATTTGTTTTAGATTTTCGGCCGAAATATGAAACTTGGCCTATGCCATAGCATTGAGGTCGATTTAACAGCTTCGTTTAATCCGCTTTCAAATAGTATTCGCCCCACAGCGAAAGCATTCAAACAGGCCAGAAATTCTCTTTTCTCACAAGAGAGAAATAGTGGCGCGATTGATATCAATATTCCGCTGTCCTTCCAGCGACCCTTTGTTAAACTTTGTTGGCTTGTACCTTTCTAATAAGTTCGAGCTTTCCAGCCGTCTTTCCTCGGTACCTCGTTTCTGCTGCCATGCTCCGGCCCAACTTTTTCCGAATTTTGCTCAGGTCACCTTTGGGAAATGCTTCGTCCAATCAAGCTCATCGCGGGTATGCCGCTGCTGGGCAAAACCTTACAATCAGAGATGCCCTGAATCAGGCTATGGACGAGGAATTGAAGCGCGATGACAGAGTTTTCTTGCTCGGTGAAGAAGTGGCTCAATACGACGGAGCTTACAAGGTAAGCAAATTATGGAAAAGCTCATATGGGATATTATCGGCTTATGAAATCTCAAAAGTTTATTACTGCTTGGCATTCATAGTGCGAAACGGCACAGTGCGGGTACTTATTTTGGTTGAGACTATTTTACAAAATATTGTACATATGGTTTTGAAAAGCCCAAAATGACCGACAAGAACAATACGGCATCTTTGTTTGTGGTGGAATGTCTGACTTTTCGCAGGAGGCGTAAAAAAGAGTTTTTCGAAATATCATTTTTTGGACTAACTATTCTATTTTGCCATGCAATTCCTGGCCACAGGATTAATAAATCAAAGATGTTAAACTCTGAGTATATAATAATAATTGTAAAATAAAGTTACCTAAATGCAGTAAAGCTAGCCTTACAATAGCGATTGATCTGATGACCAATCGATGGTTTTCATCGATCAGTCATTAATCGCTATTGGTAGGGCTAGCATAGAGCTTTCTTATAGCAGATAGTGTTTAAAATCTATTTTGTTACTTTCATTTTTCTCATCTGTTCAAACATATTAAATTTTTATAGATCAGCAAAGGGTTATGGAAAAAGTATGGCGACGATCGAATAATCGACACTCCAATCACCGAGGCCGGCTTTACGTATGTTTTGCTTTTAGTTTACAATTATAAAGTTAGTGTATTCCAGTGGAATAGCTGTTGGCGCCGCGTTCGCTGGACTTCGGCCCATTTGCGAGTTCATGACATTCAACTTCGCTATGCAAGCCATCGATCAAATTATTAATTCAGCTGCCAAAACTTTCTACATGTCGGCAGGCCGGGTACGTTTTTATTGTTTATATTTAATATAAAACCTTTATTTGAAATTCTTTCATAAACAGTCATCGTTGAATTTGCTCGGGAATTCGCGAGCATTATGAAAAGAACCTTATAAAAAATCTAAAATAGTTAAGATCACGGAAATCCCTGATTTATCTATAGATCATTTTAAAATAACATAATTTAGGTAGCTAGAACTGGTTTTATGTAATAAGATTTACAGAAATTCATTATATGTATACTTTTTAGATTCCCGTGCCTATTGTTTTCCGAGGCCCCAACGGCGCAGCAGCTGGTGTGGCGGCACAGCACAGTCAGGACTACTCAGCTTGGTATGCGCACTGTCCTGGTCTCAAAGTGGTCGCGCCATACAATTCCGAAGATGCAAAGGGGCTACTAAAATCCGCTATACGCGATGATAATCCAGGTGCGTTCCATTTGTGATATTACGTTCTCACAATAATGACAGTTTTTCAGAATAAGCTAATTTATTGCTATTTTCGCCATCGTATTTCGTTTTTACTCACTTAGTATTTTCAGTTATCTTCTTGGAAAATGAGATGCTATATGGTGTTCCATTTCCGGTGTCAGATGAAGTTTTATCAGATGAGTTCTTGGTTCCAATCGGACAAGCCAAAGTTGAACGTGAAGGAACCGACGTTACAATTGTTTCATTTTCAAAAGGAGTACAACACGCACTTGAAGCTGCCGACCAGCTAAAAGAGCAAGGAGTTAATGCAGAGGTGAAAAATTGAATATAATAACACAGTCATTTAAAACTATCAAGTACGAATGTTTTTAAAGATTAGCAAACATAAAATTCTTATTATTTTCGAATGTATATCATTTCGACACAGACATAATAGGCTAGTGGATCTCACAGTGAATATTCTCTTTACCCCAAGAGGAAAGTCAAATGTACTATGACATAAATGCCGAGAAATTTCTAAGGTAAATATACAACATTTCATAATTATATTAAACGTAATTGTTAATAAATTATGTCAGATTTTCAAAATATCTTCGCCAGTATGACATGTTAAGAGACAGTAATTTTATGAAAATCCATAAAGTCAAAAATGTCTGCCAGCATAAATATTTTTGATTCTAAAATATTTGCATAATTTAGGTGATCAATCTCAGGACGTTGCGACCGCTCGACTTTGATACAATCGCGAATTCAGTGAAGAAAACACATCATTTGGTCACAGTTGAGACAGGATGGTCTTTCGCTGGTATCGGAGCTGAGATTTCGGTAATCAATAACGTATAAACAAAGCAACTTGTTATAGTACGTATTTTCTTTTAGGCTCAAGTATCTGAATCGGACGTTTTTGATTACTTAGATGCTCCAGTTCTTCGAGTCACAGGTATGTTTTTTGCTCAGGTTATCTAGAAAATTATCTGAATTTTATTTTTAGGTGTGGACGTACCAATGCCATACAACGCAACGTTAGAAGCCGCAGCGTTGCCGAGCACTGCAAATATTGTAAACACTGTAAAGAAAGTGCTCAGCATCACTTAAATTCTCATTTGAGCACTCAATTGTTAAATTTGTGTAGGGCTTTGTCCATGACATTCATAGTTTTATGCCAGATTTTATTTTAATATTGAATAATATCAAATAGGCCTAGTCCATTTTTGTTGCGAATGTTTGTTTCGTTCAACGGATGCCATATACATTGTTCATGGCCGAGAAAATAAAGTTGATTATCTAAGGAGCGGTCTGCATAAAATGTAGCATTGTTCAAACTACAATATAAATTTAGCTTAAATTTGATAGAATAAAGATGTAGATTTTAGGGTATCAAGACAAATCGTTTATTAAACACAAACATAACAAAACATATTTGTTCCAAGGAAATATAATCACAGAAAATTGCATATACCAAAGAAATAAACGCACCATTTGTGTCAGTGTTTAGATTACTCATAGCAAGCTAATAAATTCAAAGTAGCCACCATTTGACATAAAGCACGAGCGGCCAAAAGCGAGAAAAGTGAATTTGCTACGATGGATAAAAAGAATCAATATTTCAATTTTTTGCATCCGAGGTTGGCCTATGATGAACAATAGAAAAAGAATAATTATAATAGTAATCATTTGGAAAACCGGGTATTACAATGCATTGTAAAGAAATCTTATCGTATTCTCTTTAATTATGCCTTGAGGCATTTTATTGGTTAACATCCAATTTCTGTATAATTTAAGTAGCCGGATATCTAGATTCTATCTAAATTTTGTACTCAGAAGCATAATTATAGAGAATTCGAGGATTATACCAAATATAAATGACCATGGCCTTGTAATAGCTAATGAATGATCCTGAATATTCCTAAAGAACAAACAGATAAAAACGATAAAAATTAATAAGAATTTTTACATTATACACAATTTGGTGTTAAATGAGGATTATATTCTATTAAAAATCGCGTCAGCAATTCCTAGAAATAGACAAATTCATGGCGTATTGATAAAAGTATTAGTAATTTAAAGGTACTATGTTTGCTAAGGATTAATGCACGAACAGTGCTTAGAAATATATATAATTTCTTATTCATGTAATGATTGTTCAGTATAAATTTTGACAGAAGAAATCGGTTTCAGCTAACATTTCTGCAAAAAAAATTTTCATCTGCGGTTAAGTGCATTGATTCCTTACAAACATAGACACCTTTTCAAGATGATAGAACCATATTTTTGTGTGTAAAAAGTGCATTGTTGATTGGCCAATAAAGGAGAGTAGGAGAATATTTAGCGGCCCTATGCATACTCAGATACCCTATAAATATTAAAGGATTTATCCAACAATCAATTTTAAAATTAAATATAAACATTACGAATGCTTAAAATGGGAATACAATTTACAAAGAATGAGCACCATTAAAATGAGTTATAAGTGATTCACATATAGCAAACAAATTGAAACCATGTCATCCTCAAAGCATAGAAATACCGACCTCATCTTCTTCTCCATTTATGCCGAAATCGCTTTCAGCGTCCGGCAAAGGTATACAAGGCAATTCAGAACGATTTAGTGATAGTTCAAATTCGCCCTCACTTTCGGTAGAGCAGGCTCCGTTTGCGCGTTGCTGATCTGCTCTGAGAAGTGAGCCCTCTTTGGGTGGAGCTTTTTTTCGAATTCGCTGAAGCATTCCCTTGAGAATGGAGCCAGGCAGCACTGAAAATTTCGAATGAAAGTTCTGCAAAGGGAACGTGCGCAAATACGTTTAATTGACATTTTTATGATTCGCTGTGCGCAATGTTTTATGCCATTTTTTCGAAATCTTTTCTCATTATGAACCGACTAATTTTAACACAACCAAAGAATAAATTCTTACATTGATGATATCGAATTAATGCTGTCAACTAAAATAGTAGCATTAAAGTAACAGTAACTCTTTTACAACATTTACCTCTCGTTTCACTTGGGCTTTGACTTGTTCTGGAGATGAGGTTTGATTGAAGTATATTGGCGGACCTAAAATTATGTTTCAATTCAAATGTGCAAAAATTAAATCATAACGTTATATATATTCATTTGGACTATTTTTATACAACTAATTTTCAATCAGTTTTCACATATTTTGATGGAAGGAACAAATAAATTCAAAAATGAATGATGGTTATCATTTTTGCGTTGATGTTCTTTAAAGGATCTACCCATTTGAATAAAATTACCTAAATGGGTTATCATTTTTACTGGAAAGCCTCCATATATTGGACACACAGGCAATCTCGTCTTCTCGTATAATATTCGGAATATCTCTGAAAGTTAAGGCACTAAATATGGAAAACAATGTCTCCGAATTACTTCGTCCCCATCGAGGAGTCCTAAATGCATCGCGGCAATTCTCCGTGAAAATCGGTATGGCCGGCTAAATAACATTGATATATGATTACCGAACGTTCAACCAAGATAATTTAAACCACCTTTAACATTTAATACGATAATTTAAACCACGTAATTTATTCACTTTTATAAGGGAACAAGGATATTATCTGCTATAGAATCCGTTACCACCGTGGTAACGGGGAAGTAGGTGTTACCAGTGGAAATTTTTCTCGTACACGTCCAATGCATGTTTAGAGACACGTTTCAATACATTTTTGAAACTTTTGTTCGAACGGCAATACCAAAAATTTTCTCTTTACATGAACCGCCCTATTTATTATATCATTTCCTGTTTAAATCGCTTTTTCTATGTCCGATAGAGCAACTGCAGGCATATTATTTCTATAATAAAAATGACATTTTCATCTAGCAGTTTCAAGTCCCAACCTGCTAACGACCCACATTCTTACTGTTAAATTGCTTACCACATTCGCACCGAGCACAACTTTCGCAAAGCCGAGCCGCTTTCCCCACATTATCTGATAAGTAGCCGAACTTGAGAACAAAGCTTCGCGCACTCCACCAGGTGCAATAATCAACAAGTGGCCTTCATTCAATGTAGCCACACAGTCCTCGATTGTTCCGGGTGTGATGCTGAAAACTAGGAACTGAATCCAAAAGCAGAAAAACTTACACACATACCAGAAAACTTTACAGATCTTTCCCCATCCTAAATATTAAATGAATCAATTAAATGACTCAAATTTTGTTGAAGCAAAATTCTCACCTGGCATTTTGAACACAAATTTGTCGCCCACACAATGGATTGTTCGCTTTTTGTATAAAATTCCTTTGGCAATGATGTAGTATAAATCCAAGGGTAGCGTCCCGTGATATGCCACCAGTAATGCCGGCCCTTCGTCAGGTATGTGCTCGAGACCATCTATTTCGTAGCCTTAATTTAAGAAACATGAATTAATCCTCCAAATTATTGTTCTTTAAAATTTTACCATGCCAGAGTGCCCCAACACCGTCCTAAAGATGATTGGGATTTAAACTGGAGCTATACATAATAAACAAAATTATAAATAATAGATAAAACTATACATAACATATTATACTTACCCAAAATGAGGCTATACTTGTTCTTG
The DNA here is from genome assembly GCA_022814885.1 of Ditylenchus destructor. Lineage (NCBI taxonomy): Eukaryota > Metazoa > Nematoda > Chromadorea > Rhabditida > Anguinidae > Ditylenchus > Ditylenchus destructor. The sequence goes on from JAKKPZ010000014.1 coordinate 737,463, forward strand.
CGCCATCCCAATATGAAGATGCATAGGCTTCCCGAATTCGATTTCGTAGCCCGTATACATGCTGTAAAATTGCAGGTTAAATTCGGTATTCTCTTAAAACATTAACTCGGGAGGTTCCCGAGGTGTGAATTTTGTTCGGGTAAGTCGTAAAATTTTTTTGGATAACTTTGAAGGGCCTGCTCTAAAAAGCTTATATCCGGGCTGTAAAAATTCTGTTCTGAGTTTTTTTCAAAAACGCAAATGGTCGAAAATCACGTATTTCTCAGGCAAAATGGCGCCAATTCAGACCATATTTTTGGATTTTTAATGTTTTTGCTGCTTTTGCATCGGAATTTCTTTGGGATTTTGTTATTTATATGTTCCTCAGTCATTGTATTTTATTTGTACAAATTTTCCGAACAAAATTGACATACATGAAAGACAATTTTATAGTAAAACTAACAGAAGAGAACCAAAATTGCATGCATAGTAAGCTGACAACGAAGACTCACCGATTGCAGAAAACATGATGGATAGGAATTTACCCCATCTTGTGGGCATTCGAACGGTACCAAGCTTTTTGCCCATACATTACGAAAAAAAAAGTTAGCCTGACACGGAAAATTGGATTTTTACAAGGAAAACGCGAGAAAATCCGACTTCGGAGTCCGTTTTAGGGCGTTTTTGTCTATGAAAGTGCCAAAAATAACGTCATATTCGTGTTCCCCGTAAGGTTTTGGGTAAGATAGGGCCATTTTCAGAATTTTTTGAGAAAAAAAATTTTTTTTCGACTTTTTACCAGGTAGCAAAAAAACGTGAAAAAAATTTTTCTCAAAAGATTCTGAAAAAGTGCTATCTTACCCAAAAAATTGCGAATGCCCAAAAAATTGCGGAATACGAATATTACGTTATTTTTGGCACTTTCATAGATAAAACGCCCAAAAACGGCCTCTGAAGTCGGATTTTCTCGCATTTTCCTTGTAAAAATCCGATATTCCGTATCAGTCTAACTTTTTTTTCGTAACGTTTATGCCAAAACGATTGGTACCGTTTGAATGCCCATGAGATGGGGTAAATTTCCATCCAGCATGTTTTCCGCAATCGGTGTGTCTTTGTTGTCAGCTTACTATGCATGCAATTTTGGTTCTCTTCTGTTAGTTTTACTATCAAATTGTCTTTCATGTATGTCAATTTTGTTCGGAAAATTTGTACAAATAAAATGCAATGACTGAGGAACACATAAATAACAAAAACAGAGAGAAATCCCGAAGTAAAAGCTGCAAAAACATCAAAATCCAAAAATATGGTTTGAATTGGCGCCTTTTTGCCTGAGAAATCCGTGATTTTCGACCATTTGCATTTTTTGAAAAAAACTCAGAACAGAATTTTTACAGCCCGGCCTCGTCATATAAGTCGACCATGATCTACAAAGTTATCCAAAAAAAATTTTACGACTTACCCGAACAAAATTCACACCTCGGGAACCTCCCGAGTAAATTACTTACCAAAAATATTATGGTTCCATAAATGAAAAAGAGAAGAATAATAGGCAAAACAAATGCGATGAAAATAGGTAGGAACAGCCACAGAAGGTACTAAAACAAGCATGTGTTAAATTATAAGTTCTGTTAAGTGCTGGCTAACTTTTGGGTAATTGGAATAAGGCATCCATGGATGACAAAAAATTCTAGAGTTTTTCTTAGATTAATTTTACATAAAATGCCCAATAACATCCTTATAAATATTTTAATCTCTGAAAAAGATTAAAACTTTGGGGTAGTAGATTGTTCTGGAACAAATAAAAACCAACCTCCAAATATTGTAAATCCCAATATTCGAGCACGCCATTTACCCACTGTACAAATGATTCAATATAAGGCTGCATAAACTCTGGCCAGGCCATGATTTCGGTTAGACTGTAAGTGATTCGCTGAAACCACATCAATTTCGAAGGCGAAATGCAAAGAGAAAATTTTGAGTTTCCGAAGAGATATTGGTGAAGGCGGATGTCATTGTGCCTGAAACAAAGAGTAAATTTGTTATAGAATTAATAGTTTGCAATTTAACCTATTATTTTACAAATCTTTATTATTAACTTTTGATTTCAAAAATGATCTAATACTGAAGAATGGAAAATCATGTTTTGTTGTTGGAAAATCGAGTTTCGCTCCAAATACACTTTACTGTAACACGAGCCAACAAAATATATACAAAATTCCCAATTCTGTTTTACTAGCGGAGCTCTTTATCAGAATAATTATAACCGCAAACGAACATGTCTAGACAAATACATTAGAAATACCTTGGGAAATCCCAATAAATAAGACTTATTAATAGACACAAATATAGAACATTTATTCGATACTATACAAAGTAACAAGATAAAGCTATAACAAATCCTAACAACATAAATATTACAAACAAGAGTACTATGGGTATTATCCGCAAATTTTATATGTCTGATTTATTCGTCCCAATCATCTGATCCATCTGTTTCATAAAGTAGAAATGTATCGTCGCCGAGCAGGAGTTCTATTTTTCGTGCCTTAAATTTTTCTTCGGGGGACTTTCTATCGGCGTCTACAATAGCAAATCCAGTGGCAATCTTGCCAGAAACGGGTATCGTTAGCTGAACAAAATCGATTATTCATAATTACTTGCAACAAGTTTTACCCTTGAAGTAAGCTGGTCAATGTGATTTTTCGCTCTGTCATTCATATTCATGATGCCAAATCGGATCGGAGGCCCCAATGCCTCTTGCGCCTCTTTGTGCATTGAAATGACTGAGGACGTTTCCTGAAATCTGAAAAATGAATTTTTAACGTCTCTTCTCTAATTTTCAGGTACAAACAGCATCAACAGCTGTTGAGTATCGTAAATCCTCTAATTAATCTCCCGGGGGATTATTATTTCGTATGGTTTTTCAAAACATTTTTCAAATTTTAAAGTCGTTTTTCTCCGAGATTTTCAATGACAGTTGAAAATTTTGGCATTGGGTTATTCTTAAGTAACTCGACAAGATTTACACGAATATGCACTTAGTTTTGATCTGGCGAACCCGCAAGTACGTTTGGCATTCTGTTGTAAGGGGATTATTTGAGGGAGGAGAATAAATTGAGGGAGGGATTAATTAGAGGATTTACGGTATATTAACATTGGTACCTGATAATGCGGAAGTTGCCGAAGTCTTCGGTGTAGATGCGAATAGCAACAGTATATTCCAAGTGTGCCGAGGAAACCTAGCCCGACAGCTGACATTCCTAGTCCTCTGAACGTGATTTTGTCCCATCTTTGGCGTAATTTACCCATGTGTTCTACAAAATATGATTTATCATTTTTGCTTAATATAAAATTCATGAATACTTTTTTGCTCTATTTTTAGTTTTAAATTTAACAATTTAGTTCTTCGACAAATTTATATAAAAGACCCTAATTTTTTCAGGATATCCATGATTAAAGCACGTGTAAGAAAAAATATTAAAACGGAACAATCCGGAAGCCACGTGACTGAATTTATTTCAATCATGAGTCACGGGGGCATCAACACCGGCCAATTTATGATTTAATTGTTCAAACATCGATCAAACATAACAGAAACGAATTTGGACCTTCAAACTTGACAGTCGAAGAAACAGCAGAACGCCAAGAATTCTCGAAAATTGTTTGAAATTATCTTTGATTTTTTCAAATTATTCAGAGGACCTACCTAGGGAGAAACTAAAGTTTGTCCTAAAGGTTCAAAGTTTGTTATATACTTCTAATTCCTATTCAAGAGCTCATTACGAATATGGCAACCCAAAAGAGGCAAAAGATCGAAGGAAATTCGCTAAGCATGGATTCCCTTTCTGCGCATCCCCTGAATGTGCCTTCGCAGTCAGCAATGCCATTTTCTTGCCCAACAGTTATTGGAGAATTCTGTCTTAATCAAGCGAGAGAAATGAATCTCGGCAGAGCTGGTACCTTTTACTTGGACACATTGTATATGGATTGAAGGCATTACGTTTATTAGATATTCGATATTTGTGTGAAACATTTGTCACGTCTGATAGTCAGCAGCCGAACATCAAACTGGATCTGAACATAGGATTTTCGACAGTGATCGAGAAGAAAGGAAGCGAAGGAATCAAGATGTTGCTTCGGTGGATACAACTTATGGGTCCGCCGAAAAGCTCGCTGAGAAAGGTATATATGAATTTTATGATGTTTTATTTCTATGAAATGATACTGTCATTTGATTGAAACTTATTCACCAGATACCAGCTTTAAGCCTAGAGGAATCCAAAAAAAATTTCGGAAACAGAATTCATCTTTCTACTTTTCCTGCATTTAACCGATCACCTTCGTAAAACACCTCTCAGGGACGAAATTTTTGGTTTGAAACCAACCTTCAATTAAATGCTTTCCTCGATTAAGTTCGGCCTCAAACAGCAAATTTATGCAAAGAAACTTCACATAGAAACATTCGGATTATCAAATATTTTATTATATAATTTTAGAGTATAGAGGGAATTTTTTTGTAAAATACCTGTTCTAGTTAATGGTAATCGTATTGCCGGATTAATTAATTGCGGATTAACAGGTCATGAGTGTGTAACTGAACAGTTTATATAATAGATTCGTTGGTTAACATTCAGATCATACATAACAGATGAAACGAAAAAATTTGAAGTGAAGCTTCTTTCAAATAGACCAAAATGTATTTGTGATGGACTATCCAAATGTTTACTAAAACCATTTTCGGTTCTCCATGATGTTGATTTCGTCACCTGGAGAGGTACTCTAACTCGCATCGGAACATCTCCATACGACGTTGATACGGGAAGCTCCAAACAGTCCAATGACAACGGCTTTAAGGTCGTCTGTTGCAAATTTAAAGGCATAATTTTCATATGTAAGCTAATTCACAGAATCCGTAATAGTTTTTTTTAAATTCACTTGTTTTAGGTGAGGTTAACGTTTAGTTTGATTGAATCTTTCGTTTACCGGTATTCAATTACAGCTTGAGACCGAGACAAAAATGAAAAGAGAAACCACGATGGATAAACGAGCTAAAATGATGTGCTATTGGGGACATAAATTTGAGGTGAGCGGTTGTTTTGATCATTCTACTAAATATTGGTGTTGATGTTGTTCCAATTATTTTGTCGAAATTTTACTCAATGGAGCAAAATAACTGTAACATAGAAATTTTCAGATTTGCGTAAAAAATTATTATTAATTTAAATTACATTTACGACATTTTGCATGAGACATAATTAGAACGTATTCTGTCTTGTATTATAGGGAAAAACAGGATAAAAAACGTGGAGTAAAAATAAAAATCCCGAGAATTCATTAATCCAAGGCGATCATATACGAAATAGAGCGCGCAGAAATTTTTTAATAACACCTATAATTATTATACTGGTCTCGTATCGAGTCAAATAAATAAGAAGCATTACTTTTTAGAAATATACTAAATATTTCAGCAATGTATCACAAGCGTACTCCCTGGGGTTTGTCTTTATTTGCATTGCTTACATATTTTCGATTATGTCTAAATTTTTAGGGTTCTCCCGAAACTTCAGCTCCAGTGAATACGTGCAACGAATTCTGCGCAATGTTCAAAGCAGCGATCGGCGTGAGAGAAGAAAATTTTCGGATTATATATGGAGCAGAAATCGATTGCATCAGCCCAACAAGTAAGCACATTTGCGCTGAGCTTATGAATTGTTTTTGCGTTTTTAGAAGGCGACTATTTGGAAATTAAGACGCAATACAATAAAATTGGACACGGTTACTTCTTCGACAACAAAGCAATGAAGTGGTGGCTTCAATCGTATTTGGCGAATGTAAAAACGCTCGTTGTAGGACTAAGAGGCAAGTTAAATTTTTAGGTAGTTTGATAAAGAAAAATTTCTCAATTAAGTAAAATTGAGGACGTCATCGTAACCCCATACATATTTTCGTCTTATTGAGGTATTCCAGGACTAATCACATTTGTTCATCTCGCTTTCTTTCGTATCATTACAGCGATCTCGGGCCCAAAATTCAGTATCGTGCTTGTAAACCATTTTATATCTAGACTAGAGTAATGCGTCGCGCCTTCGGCGCGTTCATGGGGTGGCACAATGTTGGGGACTAGGCATCAGTTTGCAAGGAATTAATTTCCAGAAAAAACTCGACACCGCCGCTTTCGCCGCCTTCCCGGGCTATCTAATGTTTAGGATATTTAATTTTGTTGTTGTTTAAATCGGTACCTTTAGAATTCTATTGGCTAAGAGCTTTCAATTTCTTCAATCAGCCGATATAATACGAAAGGTTCCGATTTAAACAACAAAAATAAGGTATCCCAAGCATTAAGTGTTACCTCAAAAAGACGGCGAAAGCGGCGGTGTCGAGAGTTTTTTCTGGAAATTAATTCCTTGCAAACTGATGCCTAGTCCCCAACATTGTGCCACCCCATGAACGCGCCGAAGGCGCGACGCATTACTCTAGTACCCGCTAAAACCTCGTGAGAGACCTCGTGAGAATAACACGACCTAGTGAGAATGTACCTAAAATCTGACGTCAGATTCGGATTCAGCATGCTTGAAAACCCCCGGGTGCCAAAAATCAGCCCCGTAGATGCTTTGGTTTAAAAAGTGCCATTTTTTGCCAAAAAATCCACTTTTTGGTAAAAAACGGCCACTTTTTGAGATCGCCGCTCCCTGATTTTTGCGGATTCGTATACCAACTTTTCGAGACCTACAAAATGAGCTATCACACACCCCTGTATCGGGGGTACAAAAATAGTTTCCTTTGTAGCGTAAAAAACATGCATTTTTACACTTTTTGGCAAAAAAATGCCACTTTTTGATATCTCCGCCAAAAATTGTTTGTGAAAGCATTAATAACTCGGCGAGACCTACAAAATGAGCTATCACACACCCCTGTATCGGGGGTACATAAAAAGTTTTGCCATTCGACACACACACCCAGACGTGCGACTTAGGTAGAGTGGATAAACTTCATTTATGAAAAATCACCTCCTTTCATTTTCTTTGTCTTACTATATGAATCCAATCACCCTAATTCGCAAGTGAATACCGTTAGTTTGTCCCCGCCAGTTTACACTAAAAACAGATAGGTAAAATATTTCGGAACTAAATTTTCTATTATATCTTCCTCTTTCAGATAACGAGGGTATTATCAACAAAGTGGAATTACAACCTGTCGACCAGCTTCCGAAGAATTGGTCCAAAAGTTGGGAATACAACAAATGCCTCACCTTTATTCACGCGTATGTATTATTGGGTCTCTTGTTCGTTATTTTTCCAAATACCGATTTGTAGATTCCTGAAAAGAATAAAGAACATCCTGGACAATTTACCCGAAGGAGAGGTGATACTAGCCGAGAGACGTCCGAAATCTTACGAATTCGTCTACCAGTTTGTGGACCGCAACAATCCAGAATATGACATTCTAGACCACGAATTTAGACAACATTTTTCTTAAAGTTGAACCTGTTAAAATTTTATACCTCATATATTAATGAGTGTTTTGTTGTTACATTTATTCGTAAACGAGGAAATAATCAATAAATGGAAATATAAAATACAACGAGATAAAAATAGAACATCGAGGACTCTATCAAGCTCTCGTGATGTTGAAGAAAGTCGATCCAAACGAGACGTCGTTCTCAACCAGATTAAGAGTGACGGCAGCAAGGAAAGCAGGAATTGAGTTGTATTTCGCCAAATCTTAATAATTTTGACTTTCTATAAGAAAATAACACTATCAATTAATTAAAGTTCCATTTTAACACAGGCGACGAACCTTATAATGAAAAATTGTTCTCTGAAAGTTTATGCAAAAACAGAAATTAATATTTGCGCAATCAAAAATTTTCGATAGCCTTTATGCAGCTACAATTGGGCGCCCATAGCTCGGAGGCATTTAATCGGATTCAAAATATCTTGCACATTTTCATAACTAAAAAACCCACAATTTTCCACAACTGGCTTCCATTTCTGAGCGCAATCATTGTCCAATAGATCGATAGAGTTGTCTTCTTTTTTCTGAAATGAAGAAGATGTTCAAGTTTGAAGATTATTTCACCTAAATTGGTGTTCACACTTTTAAGTGTAGCAAAAATTAACCTGAAAGCAAAACATTCCTCCTTGATCCATGACGTTTCCGACTTCACAGAACCCTTCTTCACGCATTTTGATTTGATAGCCGGTCAATAAAGTTACGAGCTGAAAATAAATTATTATAATTTTGTTATTCGGAAAGTTATTACTTGATGTTTCGAATGCACATAAAGTGATTAAATATGAAATTTAATGCATGTGATCTATAAATTTAGATTAGCTACGCTAAGCCTAAAGCACATATTCCTAGAAATATTTTGCTATATAACATGCCATTATACAATTTGAATGAGAAACATTTTAAACCCAGAATAGAATGCATGCTCAACAACGGATAGCTTTCCCAAATATTCAATATACTCTATAGTGGATGCGTGGCTAGCAAAGCGCCCAAAAGCTAAAGTAGGACCTCTTCAATAAACTTTAAGGATTAAGAAAGGCATGAGAATACCTAATTTACTACACAGTTTGGGAGAAAGGAGCTTATTGTCACCAAATAATTGTCTTTTCAAGATCAAATCTTTATTTCTTACAACGATGGCTCGTCGCGGAAGAAGCCATATATGATAATTCTTACTAACCTGTCTGTATTGCAATGCGAGGTTTTTCTGCAGTTCTGCTGCTTGTTCGTATTCTCGAGTGACCCGCTTTAACTGACGGCGTAGGTCCTTGATTTGTTCGGAGTCTTCTTCCACATTACTTCCTGATGCACCACTGTAGTCTTCTCCCGAGCTCGTTGCATCCTGAAATAAAATTTTAATTTCACCTTTCATGTGTATTTGTCTTATACCAATTTGCGTCTCTTTGCTGATGTATTAGAAGTGTCAACAGCGGCCAAGGCAGCTTGGTTCACAAGGTGTTCTTCATCTAAAAAGAGGCAATTCATTGTATTCAATTAAGAAATTCATGTTTTGTGTCGAGTATATTGCCGCAGAATCAAGGTATTTTTAAGAATTTTGTAGCGTAATAGGTAAAGACAGTTAAATGATCAATTTTAAATAACAAAAGTCCAGTTAATTTTTAGGACAAAAGAGAGAATTTTGGAAATAAACAAAAACGAAAATTGCCTAGCCACCAATTTTACACTCTAGTTCTCACATTGTATTATTGACATTTTATCTGTAGTATCAAGTCAATAGTGATAATGACTGATGGTATCAAATCATCATGGTGGTCGGTTTAGTAATAAATATTCATAAATTATAACCCACTCATTCTCTCCTTCTGTATTATAGTAAACTAGCTGCACAGGTGGTGCCTACGGCACCACGGAGCTGTTTACCTGTGGCTTTGTCAGTGAGACTCGCGGCCATTGGCCGCTTGAAGGGGGATTTGTGGCTAAGTCAACGGTGCAGCTTCCCCGTAGCCGAAAACCTATAACGGTGCCGAATCCCGGCGATTTGGTAACATTTTCACGCTAAGTCAACGATGCATCAGAATTCGGGATTCTGAATCCAGATACCCAAATTCTGACTTCAGCATTAGATTCCCCTTGATAATTCTTACAGCAAAATTATACATAAACACTTACGCGCTTCATCCAAGAGATTGTATCCTTGGAATCGGACAACTCGTGTCGTATCGGAGGGATGCAGTGGTTCCTAAAAATTCAGCGTTCATTTAGAAGCAAAATAATTTATGAAAAGAACATACATATTGAGCTAGCTTATTCTTCAGCTCATCCAGTTCCTTTTGATATTTGTTTTTGAAGAACTGTGCAATCTTCTTGGATTCTTCCGCTGTCGAAGGCACATTTGCTTTTTCGGATTCCATGTCAACAATTCTCTTGCTCAATTCTTCATTCCTGAAAAAATTATTTGTTCGTTGTTCAAAAATTAGGACGTTTTAGGAAGTTAAAATAAACTAGCTAATTTTTAAGAACGTTGGGAAGGAAAATTTTGCTCCTACAATGGACAAAATCAATCAAATATCAAAGCAAATCCCAAGGCACATTTTATTCAAAGTTAACCACTGTTATATACGTTGTTCAATAAACACTGTAACTTTCTAAACTCACTTTGCAATGATTTGCGTGATATTTCCTCCGCCAATGTTGGCCGTCAGAGCTCTGAGCTTCTCATTCTCCATCTAAACAGGCATATGGTATCACTGTTTCTAAGGGCAACCCGTATAAAACTCACAATCATGTTATCATTGTGTTGTTTCAAAAAATGAAGCTGCTGCTCAAGATCTATTTTCTGCTCTTCCAGGAAGGCATTATGCCTTGCCCTTACGCTAAAATTCGTTAATAAATACCATTAAAAAATTAAGACTAATAATGACACTCTAACTTTTTATTCGAATATTCCCAATGAATTTCGTATAATATGAAAACATTAGTATTGTAATGTAATGCCAAACTAGACCAACGTACATGCTAATGCATGTGTGAGAAAGAAAAGCGCTCGAATGAAGCGATCTCAAATGCAAAGTTTTCACAGGAAAATACAAGCTAGACCACATTCCAGTTGAAGTGAAACATAAAAAATTAGCAAAGTGCCAATTAGTTCCAATAGTAAAAACGTCATTACGAATGGAATATTTTATTAGTCTTACGGTGGTGCGTTTTTTTGAAGGAATATGATAAAACCATAATGGGAGGTTTTGTTTTAAAAGCATTGAAATCTTAATTATGTAATAAGTATGGTCAAAATTTTGACGAACCTCAAGACTTTGTTTTGGCTTTCCATATTGGCAACTTTTGACTCCAGCAATTGAATTCGTTCCATTTGTTGTAATGAGCGTATTTCTTCAGCTGTCATAGATATCGAGCGAGATTGTGATCCTTGGCTTCTTGACTCAGGTTCCTCGGAATGTTGAATGAAGCCACTCTCCAGGTTGTCTATTCCCGCATCGGTCTGTGTAGATATGTCTGGAAAGTATATGTAATTTTAAGAACGATGCTATAAATAAGGATTACTTTGGAATTTGAGAGATTGTTCAAATTCACTGATGCTTTCGATATCCTCGATTCCTTGATAGTGAAATACGGAGGTTTTGCAAAGATCTGCTACTTGGTCTGAAAATGAAATAATAAAGATCTAATAACCACTCAAATAAGCAAACAGTTATCAACTAAATCATTGTAACCAACCGAAGAATATGTGAAAAGTAAACATACCATCGGTGATTGAAATTGGTGCGACCTCCTTGTAAGCGAAGTATATCTAAATATGAACTGTAATTTAAGATACGAAGCAACCTGAAATAATCTTACCTTGTATCGATTTTCTTCTGTCCACCCACCATGCTCTTGAAAGAATTGCTTCATCAATGCCATTTGCTTCTCTGCGTAGTTGTACCAGGTCACGTACTTGCTAAGAGCGGTCCGGTAATCGTCGAGCAGAAGCCTCTCTTTCAGCTAAATAAAACATGCTAGAATCACTTCACAATGGTAACTTTTTCATAGGAAACTATTTTAAAGGAATTTAGTCATTTTTCCCGGGGCTTAACTTTTTAGAAAAATTGAAAAACGTCGCAGCTCGCAGACAATTTGTTTTACGCAGTTGTATTAATTTAATATTCAAATAATTATTTTCCGAAAAGCGCAAGCGAAAAACTGTTCAATTTTTGCGATATGAGAATGGAAACATTTCATAATTATTCATACATAAAATACTACATGGAGCAATTTTTGTAGAGCAGTTAGTGATCAATAAAGTTGCTCATACTGTTTACCTTATTATCGTCCAAATTCATCGATTCCCGTTTGCGTTTTTCCGCTTCTTGCTTGACAGCCTTATTTTGTTCCGCGAGTTGGTCGAGTTTGTCCGCAAAAGATTTCGCAGATCCTTTAAGACGCTCGATTTCCTTATCTTTGTTGGCGACAGTTCGGTTTAATGACGCGATTTTCTCTTCCGCCTCGATCAATTTGATATTTAGTTCATTCGCTAAAAAGTTACTATTACAAAATTTTAACAAAGTAAATCGTAGTGCTGTGAAATAAAGTGACAGAATTTTTTAGGCATAATAACATTAGAAATTTTGTTTGCAAAATCCGATCTTCGTAAAGACTTCCACAAAATCTGAATAAAAGCCATGATCAAAATGTTTGAACAAACATGATACAAGGGAACTTTGCTGGTAAACTTTCATAGAGAATCCCTATCCAAAATGTTGACTTACTTTTCACATCGGTGATTGGTTTAACGGGCTTTTTTCCGAAATCCTTGTTGAATCGTTTCTCGACTTTTTGTGCGAACACCCGAGAAATATCGTTGATGTTATCGCTCCCGAACATTGTAAATTTCGAGATTTATACGGGAAGATGGACACCTAGAAACAAACTTTAATGAATAATGAGAGAAGTGTTTCGCTGAAGGAGCTTGAAAGGATAACGGCAAAATTTTAAATTTGTATGAACACAATGCCAGTTCAATATCTAAATCTGCGCAGTTTGATTTCGATATAGAATTTCGTCGCCGGTAAATCTCTAATCTGTGTTTTTGGGTGATAAGGAAATTATGAAGTGAGAAAATAAAAAAGTTTACATACCTGAAGAATGCAAGGTATGTAAACTTTGCATAGCTCCCAATTTTCTGTGCTTTCTTAATTGTTGTCGCTATCAATAGCCGTTTCGCTGCTAAATCTTAAACCAGACTAGATCATCTTTTCTAAAGGCTAGAGAACTTTTCCATAAAAATGTTACCGGATTTTAATTTTTCCCAGAAATGTTCTTTTAGATTATCCTTACCAAATTTTTGGTAACATTTCTGAGAATGAGAGAATTGATTAATAAATCCAGGAACATGATTGGTTCTTGATATAATAATATCAATACCGGTCTTTGATAGGTTAATTTTCGGGCACTTCAAGTCTCTGTTCTTCTGCAAACCTTTAGGCCAAGTTTTGTTCCTATATGTACATTTTGTGGAATTTAAAGCGTTACATGACTATTTGTGCATTTAACATTTAATGATAATTTTCCAATGATCTATTTACAGGTGTCTGTCAATTTTATAGCAAACAAACAAAAGCAAAATGCCGTTTATGCGCGGTGCGATGCCGCTGAAGCGTACGCTTTACTACCTGCAACAGGTAGTTTTCTAACAAATAATGTCTATAAGTCTGTTATAATAACAATTTATTTCTTTTCCAAATGGCAATACATTTAAATATTCACAAATGAAATATTCACAATTGAATGTATAGAACGGAAAACGAGTTTTACTTTAGTGCCTTGAGGGAAAATTTAATTTATCTTCTTCACATCTGTTAACGGATATGCTACTGATTGCAATTTCTGCTTATAGGACCGTAAAATTGGTTAAAACTGTTTTGCGGGAAATCTTTTTCCCTTCGAAATTATTTCCGGTAATTCATTCATATTGTTTGATGCCTGTAAAAACCTTTATTCAAAATAAATTTACATCTCAAATTCCACACAATTAGAATAAATCTTCTGAGACCCGATCCTTAAGGTATGTCCGAACAACGGACGAGTCCCACATTTTACAAAACTTAAACTTTGTTGCTTCGCGCCGCTCGGCCGGGTGAAGCCTTCTATTTGTTCGGGAGTCTAAATTCAGTATGCCAAAAAGGGGGGACGGACAGAGAAAATTGTAGTTTGTAGTCAAAAAGGGGGACGGACAGTATACGGACGGAGAAAATTTGTAGTTTGTACTCAAAAATGGTATATGGACGGAGAAAATTGGGCTCGGGCCCTCAAAAACTTGTAGTTTGTCTAAAATTTGTCTATTTAGCTAAATTTTGACCTCAAATTCGGATTCACTGCAAAAAATTACTCTAAAAAGGTCTATTTCCAAATAATCACCCCTAAGAATGCACTTTCCGTCCGTACGCGGAATCAGCCAGCCGAATTTGCCGATTACTATATAAGGGATATGAAAATGGACAATATTTTGCTAATTTTTGTAACTTATAGGGTAAAATAGTGTTTCGCGACGATGTAGCAATTTGCGTTATCGGCTATCATCGGTTTCCTACCAAGCCTGAGCTTATCGGAGCAAGTGAGTTTGTGTATTGGCATTACAATCAGATACAGGTAAATTTTATCTACTCAACTCGAGTTAATTGTGGTTATTTCTAGCACAAAAATCCGGATGTTCAACTGTTGAAGCGAGAAAACATGTCGCAGGTTCCGTATGCAATGGCGATATTGAGTACGATTTTTATCATTTTACCCTCTTTATAAACCTATATCATTATAGAAGATGGAAGAGAAGTTGTGATCGATTTGGATGGCAAGGTTGTTTTTATGAATATATGCCATGAAAATATATAAAAGTATCGTTTTCAGTCATAATATGCATTACATTTGGCTTAAAATAAAATTATTATATTTGAAGATTACTTTTTTCCCACTTTTGTTGTAAGATTTTACACGTTGAATGCGAATCTCCAAATAATTTATTTTAATTTCTATAGATGTTTGAGTACTCACACAAAACGTTTAGTCAAAAGACGAATGTATCGAAGCCATACAGAGCATTCTGGGGAAAACGAAATTGGTTCAGCAATATGACATGATGAAGAAATCGCTAAAAAGCAATGTAGTTCAATTTGGCGCCGAATGCCAGCGCCAGTGCATCTGCGAAGTACAGGGACAGGTTTCTTTTTATGCAAATAACAAACAAACTTTTAAAATATTCATATGGCAAACAATACTCGAGTTAAGCTTTTATTTTTATTTATTGCTACAAAGAAAGAATTTGTCTGCAAATTCAATCGATAAAAATTATGGTTAACCTCAATCAGTAAGAACATTTCGTTTTTATCTCTTACCCAGAATTTTACTGATCGCCCATTCAGTATACGGGTTTTATAATTCAACCACCACACATACCACTAAGACGACAGTTTTAATATGTTTTAAACATATGGGTGGCATTATTATTTATTGAATTATTTTCAGAGACCATGCACAAACCTTCTTGAAGCTCCTGATTTTATGAAAGCAAGATGGAGGTATGAAATTTTAAATAACTCAAATTATTCCTATCCCCTATAGCGCCATTCTCCGTCGGTGAGCAATTTTTTTTCCCACTCACAACCAAAGTAACTTGGGGAAGTTGCTTATTAGGGTCGACTTATATAACGAAAAAAATTTACCTTCTGAGTTACCTCCATCCTATTCAAAGTTACCGTTATCACCTGGGCGCAGCTGGGGGCAGGTTGGGGCGCGAGTCGCGCACCCGAAAATGGGCGCAGCTGGGGCTGGCTGGGGGGCGAGTGGCGGGGAATGCGGGGGCGGGGAACATGTAAACATGTTTACATGTAACATGTTTACATGTTCCATGTACATCCCGTTGAAAGCTGGGGCCAAGGGCATTCTGATATTGGGTTTCTCGAGGCCGCGCCATGATGGCGCGGCCCGCTGCTTCTAGTGCTATATTACAGTGGACATAAAACGAGGACACATCTGAAATTGGGGTTATTCACCTATCCATAGTAAACAGCACTTGGCATTCAAATTTGAACCTATGTGTTCTCGTTTTATACCCCCTGCAATGTTACTTTACTAAGAAACCGTTGTCCGTCTGTAACTGCGTCCCTGGACTGCCGGTTAGACCCCTTAAACGCCGTTTTCGACCCATATAATGTCACCCTTGTAGTAATTACCCCCATAAATCCGCAAAAATCGACTCAGATTTGGGGTCGACATAGGTCGAAACGGGGGTCGAACGGGTCGAAAATGGCATTTTTGCCAGATTTAGGCGTGTAATACATGACATATAGGGTTTTCGGGGTCGGGGAACACGATTCCGACATTTATTTTTACCCCAGGTGTCGAAAAATGTTCGACATGGTCGAAAATAGCTTTTTTGGGCGTTTTTTGCGTAGGTAATGTCTGCTAAGGGGTTTTTGGGGTCGGGGAACGCGAATTCGACAAATTTTTGGAGGTCGAACATAGGTCGAACAGGTCGAAACGGAGGTCGAACGGGTCGAAAATGGCATTGGTGTGGGTGGCGACGGGAGCTGCGGGTGATGACGGGCGATGGGGGTGTGGGTGGGGACGGGGGATGCGGGTGGTGACGGGCGATGGGGTGTGTGGGTGACGACGGGGGCTGCGGGTGGCGACGGGGGTTGGGAGATGCGGAGGGGGACGGGGAATGCGGGTGGGGCCGTGGATATACAGGGCCCGTTGACGCAGCGACAGCTGCGGCGCTCCCGCTAGTATGATACAATAAAAATATTCGATTTATATATTTAAATATTTCGATTGGCCAATTCACTTGCATTATTGTTTTGGAACTTTGATTAAAAGGAATATACACCTTTTTTACCGCTTACATAAAAACGACAAAGTTTACCAGTGTCATTCTCATAAATTTTAGATATAATCATAAAACGAAGGAGCAATAGGACATGCATCTACAAAAGATCGATAATTTTGTCATGTTTCGACACTGTTTTGTTTACTTGTTTATCATATATTAGTTGTATATTGTTGAATAAAATTATAATTCAAAAGCATTTATACACAAAAGTACATGTCAAAGGTAAAAATTCAATCAATGCATACATTTTAATTACACATTTTATACATATTAATCCATTTTAATTAATTTCCCGATGTTGTTCTTGTATTGCCTCGTCTGCCAGATCGCGTTTTCGGACCGCTGCTTTCAGATATCCCGTTATTTGCTCCTTGTTTTTGAATAACAGCAACTTTGGTTGAGGTGGCTTTCGCGATTCCACTGCTGGTAGCCCTCGTTGTCATTGTTGTAGTGGATTTTATTGTTTCTGCTTGGATCGCGACTGCCGGGCGACGTCGCGATACTCTAAATTCCTATCCCCTATAGCGCCATTCTCCGTCGGTGAGCAATTTTTTTTCCCACTCACAACCAAAGTAACTTGGGGAAGTTGCTTATTAGGGTCGACTTATATGACGAAAAAAATTTACCTTCTGAGTTACCTCCATCCTATTCAAAGTTACCGTTATCACCTGGGCGCAGCTGGGGGCAGGTTGGGGCGCGAGTCGCGCACCCGAAAATGGGCGCAGCTGGGGCTGGCTGGGGGGCGAGTGGCGGGGAATGCGGGGGCGGGGAACATGTAAACATGTTTACATGTAAACATCCCGTTGAAAGCTGGGGCCAAGGGCATTCTGATATTGGGTTTCTCGAGGCCGCGTCATGATGGCGCGGCCCGCTGCTTCTAGTGTTTGTTAAAATGACGCAGACAAAATAGCCATAGTTATACATTTCCAGAATAACGACAAATTCTATATTGATCAGTTTGAATCGCGTATATTTTAGGTGTTAAAATTTATTAAACAGAATTCCATTAGATGTTAGGGCCGGAATATTTATGAAATAGCCTGCTGAAAAATTATGATACGGTGAAAAGAACTAATGAATGTCGCCCATTATTAGCTACGAAAACAGAATATAAATTCGAAACTTATGGCTTGGTTCTCACTTTTTCAAAAATGGAGATTCGAATGACATATGGGGCTTTTTCACAAAAATGCCAGTCTTGAAGAAAATAAAAACTATTTTCGTATAAAAAACTGAGCTATATTGCATAACTTATGAGAAATGAATTTGTGCAAAACCTAAAATTAAATTATTCTTGTCCATTGCTTTGCAGTCCATTTTCAATTCATCTATTTTTCACTTGATACATTATTAATTAAAACATCTATAGGACATATAAAAATATCTCGCCCTTACCAGATCCTACGAAACAATGTTAGTTAAAAGACGCGTTCCAAACATAAACCTATGCAAACAATACCTCGAATTCCGCCCGATTCCAATGCACTTCTCGAGATGTGGAGCAAACCTGACCGCGGCAATCATTCTGTGGCACACAAAGCATTTGCATTCGACCGATCGTTTGGAGTTCCGGGCGGCCTCGTGTCCAAAAATATCGTACTGTTCCACAACGCTTACAGGCACTTTTTTGTTGTCGTCTTCTTCCTCGATAATAGCCCCTGATGTCAAAATAGTCTGCTCTCGGTGAAATTTAAAGACAGCTTCCGCGATGCCTAAAAGATCATGGGAATACTAATTAAAAATATAGAAAAGGTTACAATCTTCCAGAATGGCGTCATAAAGCGACTTTATTACTGCTGAAAACCATGTTACATTATTTACCCAGATTTATTCAACACAAGTTGTTACCATTTTTTCGCATCCTTGAGTCTTTGCTTGATGGACTGCTCATGGCTGATACTAAATTAAAAATAAAAACAAACAAAATTGCAAATCATATGTAGATAATTATGATAGGAAGGAAATAAGAATATCATGGCTCGCAAACTCAAGAATGGCCACCAAAACTAAATTTTGAATATACCGACGAAAAGGATCCTAATTCTAACACAAGTTCTTGAAAAGTTGAATTCTTCAGGTAGTAATCAATTCAACAAAAAGTGCATCTAATAAAACAATCACAATTGGCCAATTTTGACGGAGATGAGCATCCAGATAATTTTTATACGAAAAGTTTGCTGAAATTTTCGTTCGAATTGATCAATAGTTCGTTTTTTTAGAATTACTAAAAACTCGGATTAAAATAAATACATTTCACACAGTTCACGCATACAGTAAAAACGTGCAATTATCAGTTGTCTCTCGATATATTTTTACCACCAGAAAGTCATGCTGCTATGCGCAATTCTCTTTCTCCTCGAGTTTTTCATATATCGTTTGAAAACGCGCCTGTTATTCTACTCTTGGTATTTTGTTCCTACTTTGAGCTCACAATCTTGCAGAAGGCTTGTGCCCACGAAAAACTTCCTTTGCAACTGTTTGAAAGGTTATAATTTTTCATTTCTAGGTGAATCCTTGCTCGTTTTGATATGCTGCGGATTGCTCATTTACGACACCGGGTGATTTTGCCTCTAGGACGTCGTTATGCATCAACTACGGATCACCATCACCCACCAGAGGACCAACCGAAGATGGAAATGCAACCTGAAAATTATCGACCTGGCAGCGATCACTACGCTTATGAAAATCCATGGCCGAAGCTAAATAGTAATTTTTAACTTTTCGCAGATTAAACAATGCTATAACGGTGTTGGAAATTTTGAACAATTTCCAGAACTATAAGCATCGTAATGAAAAATTATTCATAGGCTCATTGATTTTAATTTCCATCTTTTACATTCAGTTATCGTTTTCATCCATTTTATTGGTTTGGAGATAATCAATTCTCTGTTTTCCAGAAGGCCGACTGGATGGGCTTTTTCAAGATGGATATCGCCGTCCTTTGGCACGCGATCAAGGAGGATGGGTGGTAAGTTCTGTTTATTATGCATCAAATGAATGAAATATATCTACACAAAATGTATCTTTTATTATACGCAAAATTCTCCTTTTTATCTGGAATTTATATGTCTCAATCGTAAAAAATATTGAAAAGTTACAACACATTCTCATTTAGTAATTTACCAATTTTAAAACGGAAGACTAAAATTTCATTACATTTGTAGTATCATTTATTGTATAATAGTTTCAAAAGCAAATAAATTATTATTAACAGGTACAATTGGGTAAGCACATTTGATAGTTTATGTTAATTTCGATATCGCAACCGATTTTATATGGAGCTGAAATGTAAATTTTTCTATTGATACACACTTTAGAGAATGGAATGGATTCGATGGCTGGAGTATGGACACGACGAGTACAGGGATTGGTACAAATTTCACCTCGGCGCCTTTATGATGTTCACTATGTTTGCCGGTTGGCTGATATTTATCTTTCTCTTCATGAGGCCTGACTATCCTGAACTAAGGGTAAATATATTCATTTCCTGTATTGGCCTTATGATAGCTATGGGATTTTACAGGAGTGGGCCAGACGCGAAGCATATTTGGAAATTGAGAGGCGCCAAAAAGCAGGGCTTCCGCTGATCAGCAAGGACCTCATCGATCCTAAGCGCGTATTGTAAGTAAAAATTGTCATTACATCGGTGTAAGAAAACTGGAAAATGTGTAAAGTATTTTCTAGAAACAAATAGTAAGCGTAAATTTCAGGAACTATTTTAGGTATATATTGGGTTATCCGGGTAATTTTGAAGTACTTTTAATGTACAAAGTCAAGCTCAAATTTGTTGAAAAATCGAACACACGTGAACGTATTTTGGGAATCATATTTTTTTGCTTAGCTTTGAAACAGAGCCAGATTACCAAACCATTGCCAAATTTGACAGCTAGATGGATATAATTTGTTACCTTATATCATGTGCAAATTCACTTTAGTGCTCCAGCTCATTATTTTGCAATACTGCTGTTAATGGCCACACTTTTTCGTACTATTTTCCAAATGTTCATGTCTATGTTTGATTAAGTTTTAAATTGCAATTTTTTCTGTAGGGCTTAGTAAACAAGTAATCTTATGTGTTTGCCTAAAAAATATGCTTTAGCCCAACTTTGCCGTCGGAAGAAGAACTCCGTGACTTCGATATAATCATCTAAAGATTTAAAATAATAGTGTTCTTTATGATTGATTTTGTTGTATATGTTTTGTCTAGGAGCCAATAAATGTTATACATATTTATTGCAATTTTAAAATTCATGTTTCTCAGATTATATCAGATATAGATAGTACAAGAACGTTATTTCAATGTGCACTAAGATCCATGACGGTTACCGTGTCTGAAATTGAACATTGAAATAAATCGATGTCTATGTGGCACAGAGTACAACAATTTTTTGATGACCGTATGTCAAACCCACCGACTTCATCACAGGACACTGTAAAGCCATCTTCGCAACCTTTATCTGAAACTACAACGAATCCACTATCCAAGGATTTAACAGAAAATAATCTCTTGTCCGTATGGGAGAAGATACGGGCCCTGTATGAACAACGTTTCAAACCGTCATCCTCACCGCGACATGATTTGCATTCATCCCCAGTATCAGATGATGGATCGACGCAACAAAACTCGTCTGACATTTCATCTTCGACAAGATCATCTGAAAGTACGTTGTTTTTATTTCGCGGTTATGACGTCAAATATTGCGCAATATTTAATAAATCGTGTAAATTAAGTGAAATATATGAAGAGGCGATAATATCAAAGACCCGGAAATCTAATAATTCCTCAATTGGTACCTCCATTAAACAATCCTTCCCCTAGTATTTTAGTACTGTTCTCACCTTTTAAGTGGATACCCCCTTGCGGCACTCCGTTCGGGAAGAGTGATAGCTCATTAGACGTGCCATGAGCTGGAATGGTGGTTTTTTGGAGTTGGGGTCGAAAAACCCTTCTATCGAGAGTTATGGCCATTTTGTTTTGTCAACAAGCAGTGTTTTTGGGCCGTTTTTTATGTTTCCTGCAATATTCAACGGAAACTAACCTTTCCAAAACCAATTTTCCGCACTCGGGGGTTTTCGGGTGCGGGGAATCCGAATCCAAGGTCAAAAAAATACAGAGGTACCCCCGGAGTACAAAAAATTTTTCATACCACCGCCGAGGTCCGAGGTACTGGGCTTCGTGGGTCGAAGGCTCACGTCTGGGAGAGCCGTACATTGTCTGGCGTACCCAGACTGACACCCTCTAGTAATCTCAGTAGTTGACACTCAAATTGAGTATTCAAATATTGTATAAATTTATGACTAATACAATCCCTCTCCACAATTCTTTTTTAGGGCAAACTCGATTTCAAATTAGCGCCAAAACATAATTGCATGCCAAAGGGGTTAAAAGGGGCCGCTGAAAATTTTTAATGAGGGGGATTACTCGGCAGGGGTCCCCTCTAGATATTGTAAAAAACCTTTGAGTGGGGCTTATTAGAGTAAAATTTCACAGTCAACAGTTTTCCCTATTAGAGGAGGCTCTTTTCCTGCTGCTGAACAGAGCCTCCTCTAATAGGGAAAAGTGTTGACTGTGAAAATTTTTACTCTAATAAGGCCCCACTCAAAGGTTTTTTACCAATATCTAGAGGGGACCCCTGCCGAGTAATCCCCCTCATTAAAAATTTTCAGCGGCCCCTTTTAACCCCTTTGGCATGCAAGTATGTTTTGGCGCTAATTTGAATCAGTTTCCCTAAAAATAGAATTTGGCGGCCATTGTATCACGAATTACGATTTAATTTATAATACTGAGATACGGAGTAGCATAACACACTAAGAATTTCGAATTGTTCAGATTTAATTTCATTACTCCATCTCGCATTAGTTAGAGCGAAAATTTCGTTGTCGTAATCGAAGTATAATTTAAGAGCAGGATTTATAGGGTGTTATGTCTATTTTTAATAAATTCCTATTAGAACGATAGAATCTCGGTTCTTCCAAATTTTTCAAAAGTTTTACGGTTTTTATTCGAGTATAGGACATTTCGCCAACTAGATATTTCGCCAAATCCGTTCTAAAAGGATTTTTCGCCAACTTACCCAAATACTAGCTAGTTGGCGAAATATCACACTCCGTTTTTATTCTCATGATTCATTTAAATTAGCAGAGAGTAAATCAACATCAGGCTGGAGAAGAGTATGGGCAATGTACAAAGAAGGTGCTCCGTATACGATGGAACGATACCTTTCGGAGCAAACACTTGAAATGTCTTTCATGTCGGTAGGATAATTGTTTTTCATTCAAATTTGACCATCATTATTTTCAGGGAATGTTTGTGGGAGGTGGGTTTTCATTTTTAATGGAAAAAGGTATTTTTGGAACAAAGTATGTACTGAAAGCAAAAGCCCGGTATTTCCGAAGGACTCATAAACTATACAGAAACATCGCAAATTTGATATTGTTTCAAAAAATTTAGGTATGCTCGGTATTCCTGAAACACAACGGAGGGCTGAAACTCATGCAGTGGGGCAACATTTTGGCAGCCGAGGAGCTTCCATGGTAAATATCAAATAAAGTGTTCTCGTCTTTTTTATTTGATGTTAATTTAGCGAAGACAGGCTGATTACATAATAATGATGAGTTTGAAGAATGGATTCATTGGAGGTGTCAAAATGATAACTTTAGTAGGGTCATTTGTGTAAGTTTTTTTTCAGCAGGTTTTGTTTAGGTAACGTAAAACATTGCTGTTAAATTTAAATTATTTTTTACCCTTGTCGGTTATTTCGCTGATTCCAATCGATAAAAGAAATAATAGAAAAGTATGGAATGCGGACATTTTATAAAGTACACAATAAGGAAGGGAATTTGGAAAGGTATACGAAAGAATGATTTATAAGCACAATAAAGTTTATCTAACCGTTTCGACCCAAAGACTGTCTACAAAATTATTATACTTTAGTTGTCTGACGACCCACCTTGCTGTATATCGCGATCATTTTTCGTTGCTTTATTTTCCATTATCTGCTGGTAAGATTTCAGGTATAATATCCAACTGAAACTATATTTTCGCTTTTAGCCGTATCCTCATTTCTCTTTGGTATGCCGCATGGAAGATTGGGAATTGTCAGTACATTCAAGGTATGAATTTTCAACCAGCAATAGTTAGATAAAATTTTTGGAAAATTTCGCATTTGATGAAAAATTATATTTCTTCCAGAAAGTTCTTTAAATTGATAAATACTATTTAAAAATAATAACATTTCTCTAGCACGCTATAATGTCACATTTATTCAATTTTGCAGATATTCTCTTTTCTTTAGCCACCTGTTTTGTAGCTTGCTTATTATCGAATCCAATTTCAGCTCGGTATGATTCCAGTCGGCATCGTTGCTACACTTCCAGTAATATATTATCGTTACCATGGTCTAGAATCTATCGATGCCGGTTACAAACACTTCAAGTATTTTTTGCTTTCTTATCATCTATACCGTAAATGTGTTTTTTTAGGCGTTCATTTGAGGAAGAACTCAAAAAGGAAGAAGAACTCAATAACCGTTTGCGGCAAATAATGCGGGACGAGAAATTATATCTAAGATCCACCGCAAAACGTCGTCTGGAAGAAATCAAGCAAGAAGCAAAAGAAAATGGCAATCCATGGAAAGATGAATTAGAGTATCTTGACGATTGATTTTTGTTTACTGACTAATAGGATTTGTTTTGTTTATTGTTGATTTATTTGTTATAAAAATGTTTTAGGATGTGGCGAATTTTGAGTATTTAAAAAACAGGAATTTAGTGTTAGGAAATAACCCTTTCACTGCAATCCCGTATACAGAGTAAGTTATAGGACCTAACCGACGGACTTTTCAGTTGGGCATGAATTTTTATGATATAATACGTTCTTTGTATCAAATTTAGTCGAAACATTGCGAAGAAAACCTGTTAGGGAAAAGCATAAAGCCAAAATTGTTTTATAAGCAGAAAGTTTATGTCTTGAAGTCTACACCACGGCCTCCCCTTTTATTGAGGTATTTCGCTCACGATCAATTTTACATTTGACGGGTTAACTAATAATGATGTGTTATTAACCTAACGAGTGCGCTCCGCGCACTCGCGTGCGCGGAGTCTGCATCAGTATGCAATCTGTAATCAGTGACACAAATTTAACCCGTCGCCCCCGCTGACCCGTCCCCTCCCGCTTTCCCGTCGCCCCCGCTAACCCGTCCTCGCCCGCTTTCCCGTCGCCCCCCGCTGACCCGTCCTCGCCCGCTTTCCCGTCGCCCCCCGCTGACCCGTCCCCTCCCGCTTTCCCGTCGCCCCCCACCGCTAACCCGTCTCTAGCGGAGGCTCGCGGCCTTCGGCCGCTCGAACGGGGTTTCCGGACCTCGTGAGAGACCTGGTGAGAATAACACGACCTCGTGAGAACAAATCTCGAATCTGACGTCAGATTCGTGATCAGCGCATCCGAAAACCCCCGGGTGCCAAAAATCAGACCCGTAGACACATTGCATCAAAAAACCCGATTTTTTGGCCAAAAAGTGGCTTTTTTTCAAAAATGCGCCAAATCAAAAAGTGTAAAAAGCAAAGTGATCCAGAATCACCTCAGAAATCGATTGGGAACATAAAAAACACCACTTTCCCCAGCCAAAACCCTTAAAAACACGTTTTTGCGTTTTGGCGCGAATTTAAATTTTCAAATTTCGAATTTTTTTTGCGACCCGGTCCTAACTTTTCGAGACCTATCCAATGAGCTATCACTCGCCTCTGGCTATCGGCTAGAACGCGAGATCTGAGTGTTCCGTACAGTCGACAGTCGACAGAAACAGCGCTTTAGTAAAGGGGTATTTCGCAAAGTCCATAGTATGTCTAATTTTTTGCTAGAGAAATATTCATGTTATTAACTTCTTCCAAATTTCCTGTATTTCCATAAAACTTGTATTTCCAAAACCCTTAAAAACACGTTTTTGCGTTTTGGCGCGAATTTAAATTTTCAAATTTCGAATTTTTTTTGCGACCCGGTCCTAACTTTTCGAGACCTATCCAATGAGCTATCACTCGCCTCTGGCTATCGGCTAGAACGCGAGATCTGAGTGTTCCGTACAGTCGACAGTCGACAGAAACAGCGCTTTAGAAAAAAGGGGTATTTCGCAAAGTCCATAGTATGTCTAATTTTTTGCTAGAGAAATATTCATGTTATTAACTTCTTCCAAATTTCCTGTATTTCCATAAAACTTGTGTTAATTTCTACATTTTTCTTTTCCCCGTCTAATAAAATTTCCATTAATATCATCACAACTATGCGCCTAAAATTCCAGACAATGTATTCAGTTAAGCTTTATTTGGTTAAATCATAAATCATTAAGTATAACAAAAAAAACATAAAATTTCAGAGATAAAACTTGGTGTCTATGTGTGACCACCATTACAACATAGCATTTTCACAGACTGATGATTGAGAAGAGTGGATTCGCGCGAGTGAGGCAAAAATAAATTATTAAGTACACAAACGTAGCATTAAAACAGCTGAGCTTTTTGGTCTGAGAGATTCTTTGAAGTGAACTTGCCGTCTCATAAGGGCACCATGAATTGCATGAACCAGCGGCTGGTAGCAGCGGCACACCACAGATGAGTATTTTGCTGATTTCAGACATTTCTGCAAAATTACTGGGTCTGCTGTTCCTCAACTTCTATCGGCTCCTCTGGCTTGACTAGCTGGTGGGGCTGAGAGCACACAATCTGTGGGCTGCAAGGTTCAGACCTGGTTCCGCTCGGGTTTATGGACGAAGACGCAGCCGCTGAAGACAATAGGTTGAGCGGGTTCACGAATTGACTATCCATGCAGACATCAGATTCCATATTTGCGAGAGCTAAGGCTTCAACCTGACCAGATGGTTGGGTCTCGAGTTCGTCCTCTTCGCCTTCCATCATGGGGTAGTCTTCGAGTACTGATGAGGCTGACGATGCCACACTGGTTGTAGACTCCTGTTTCACGAACGACTCAGAATAGCTTCCTGGTGTTTGTGCCGTAAGCCCTCCGGGATGACGTCCAAGAAGGTCGGCTGCAGCTGAAAGAAATTGGGCGGTCTGGCCACCTTCAGCGATGACAGGAGGTCTTTTGTTGCCAAGACGGGCTATGCCACTTTCATTTTTAACTTTTGTGCTTCGGGAAGAACTGGAGCGCTGAGGTCGTCGTTTGTAGAATTCAGAATCATCTACAGTCCACACGGCACCTTTCACGTTTTGTTCAACGCGAGCAAAGCATTTGTGTAGGGAAAGGTTGTGACGTACTGCATTCTGAAGTATAAATATTGTGATTATGAAGCTGGCATAAAACAAACGTTTGGGTCCAAAATTTTCAATTTTATCAAAATCCCTATTCAAATTCCCTGTAGAAAAAAATTTCCCACTTCGTATAAGACATTGGAGCTGAAATTTTAAACCAGAAAATATATTTTAGGAATTTTTAGAAGAAATTCAAATTAAACGAAAATGCTGTTTGACCTTTTGTTACAAAAATGTTGCTGAAAACAGCTGGAAAATTAGTACCACTAATGCAACAAGTGCAATTCAAAATTAGAAGCTCTTTCTGAAGGTTTTAAAATAGTGCCTCCGTTTTTGATATTTCCAGTTACATATTTAGCAGGGTTAGAAAGAAAATTTTCTGAAGATCCTGCTTGAATAACAATTAATTTTGATAAGATTGGGAGATTTTTTTCTGTCAACGTGTAATTATTATTAACATAGCATAGCATAAGGTTTCTTTTCGCTCAGAGTAATTATAATAATACCCTAGTGTGCCCGGAAATGAGGGGATTTAAAACGATTGCTAATGAATAAAATAATATGATACCTTCCACGTGGCAGCATTCCTCCGGAAATAGGCGAAAGTCTCTGTGAACCATTGATAGATTTCATTCAAAGTTAGCTGACAGTCCTTTGATTCCATAATCGCTTGTCGGATGAGAGACTAAAACAAATACATTATATCAGTTTCACATATATTTTATTGAATTTATATATTCAAATGTATTTCTCCCCAAAGTTCTAACAACAAAAAATTCCAAATATATTTTAACGTCCATTTTGAAATCCGAATTTTTGAAACCAACATTTTGCGTGATCAAATTTTTCATCAAAACAAACAGATTGTGAATTTGCGGTCAAAATTTCGGGAGTATTCGTGAAATAAACCGTAGTTTGTTTAAAAAATTGGTTTATTTGAACTTAACAAAATCTTTGATTTAGCCCTCAACTAGCAGGAGAGCGCCGCGGCTACGCCGCGGTCACGGGCAGAGCAATGTTTAGATTAGAATGTTTGGACTAGGTTAATTTGCAAGATGCAAGAAATTAATATCAAGAAAAAACTGACTCTAGAAGACAGCCGCTTGCGCCGGCTGTTTCGGTACCTTTCGTATTCCCAAAAATTATGAACTCCGGAAAGCCGGCGCAAGCGGCTGTCTTCTAGAGTCAGTTTTTTCTTGATATTAATTTCTTGCATCTTGCAAATTAACCTAGTCCAAACATTCTAATCTAAACATTGCTCTGCCCGTGACCGCGGCGTAGCCGCGGCGCTCTCCTGCTAGTACCCCATGTTGGGTCCCCATGTTTTTCTGGGTAAATGGGCTAAAAAAAATTTTTTTCAAAAAAAAATTTTTCGTACCCCGGGGGTACCCCGGACAGTTTTTCGGATTCAGCACCATCGAAAACCACCGGGTGCAAAAAATCAGCATCGCAGCAGCTTTGGTTCAAAAATGTCAAATTTTGGCCAAAAAAGCCACTTTTTGGCAAAAAAATGCCACTTTTTGAGATCTCCGCCAAAAAATTTTTGCGGATTTGTATACCAACTTTCTGAGACCTACAAAATGAGCTATCACAGACCCCTGTATCGGGGGTACAAAAAAGTATTCCTTGTAGCGCAAAAAACACCCATTTTTGCCACTTTTTGGCAAAAAAATGCCACTTTTTGAGATCTCCGCCAAAAAATTTTTGCGGATTCGTATACCAACTTTCTGAGACCTACAAAATGAGCTATCACAGACCCCTGTATCGGGGGTACAAAAAAAGTTTTCCTTGTAGCGCAAAAAACACCCATTTTTGCCACTTTTTGGCCAAAAAGTGGCACTTTTTTATATCTGCGCCAAAAAATTTTTTGCATTTCCGTCTAGACTCGTCGAGACCTAAAAAATGAGCTATCACACACCCCTCTAGCGGGGGTACATAATTCTGGGTGAATCGAACATACATAGCTTCACTTGCGCTTTAGGGTGATTAGATAGATAACTAAAAATTTTTACGTAGCACAATAAAATTTGAAAACGCTATTGATTAGAAATTTGCAATGTATAAATTACCATTGCGTCTTTAAAATGTAAAATAATGCTACCGACTTTAAACAATTAAACTGTTCCCATAAAAATGGTTCCATATTCACATGCCATTTCCTTCGCCCACGAACCAATCTTAGTAGTTCTTTGCTTATTTTTAGACATATTAAAATTTTACATTTTCGATCCAATTCTTATTCTGCTTAGCGAAAACAAAAACTCACCGCATATGTATATGGCGGACGAACGTCATGTGACCTGTAGAACTCCCTGTTCTTGGCAATATCGGCCGAAATTGGCAATATGGATTTGTCCGTGATTCTTCTCCTGGGCGTAGATCCAGATGCCTGTCCGCCTAGCCCGATATCCATTCCCAGAGTTGGCGGAGCGGTCGTTGTCGAGACCATAGAGAGCGGAAGAGGGGCGCTGCTGCATGCTCCGCCCAATATGCTTCCAAAAGCTGCTGAAGACGAGACACCGAGTCCCGCACCCCCGAAAGGCGTGCCGCCCATGGGCCGGGGGCTGACAAGCAAAGGCGCTGATAACGGAGGCGAAGTTGTTTCTCGTTTCACCGCAACAGGCGCCGCGGGCTGAGACGGGGCGCTCGGAGGTGGCTGTGGAAGTTTGCCGAATATGGAATTGGACAAGACAGTGGATCTCGAGGCGGCACCTTCAATGGACGTGGTTGGCTGAATGTGGTGCAATCCGGTTATTGTTGTAGAGGGTCTGCTGGTGAAGGCTGATGATTGTTCGCCGGCGGATTGGAGTGCGACGATGGGCTTCTGGAAAAAGAAGATCGGTATATTTTTGAAAATCAATTTTGTTTTCACGAATCGATACATCCATTTTTTGCTAAACAACATAAAAAGTGTACAAAAAGGATCAATGTCACTGCTTGTGATGTCATGAATTTTGATCCAACAAAATTATGCGGAAATACTGATTCCTCGATTTTATATATAAATATTTTATTTTAACAGAAACATTTTTGAACCGCAGTACCCCATTAGTTTTTAAAGGCCAATCACATCAGAAATCCAAAAACAAAATGAGATATAATGGAATTTACTTGGAAAGGACCATATTTTGATAGAATATGGTATTTTAATAAAAATCGGCAGATTAACTGAATTGATTCAAGGAAAAATGAGATCGGATTATCATAATTCTTTAATGGACGCAATGAAAATAGGCTTTACGTCACATAGATGTTAGGAAGCTTAGTAAACAAAATGACATTTTATTGTAGCATTTAATAAAATTGGGCTTTAAAAGGAATTACGGATTCCATGTTTACAGAAAACTGAATACTGAGAAAAATGATGCGAAAATCCGATCTGAAAAATCGAATCAACAAACCTGGTCCACCATGCTTTCTTCTGCTGTGTTTGATTGGAAAGACTGCTGGGCAGTGGGCTGAATAACTTTCGGCGAAGCGATAGGAGTGTCATGCCGCGCTGCCTGCTGTTGTACAAGCTGATAGGTTTGTTGATGTTGAACTGGCTGCTGTTGAGGCGCTGTCTGTGCTATTCCCAAAGTTGGCTGCGTCGAATCAGGCGAATGTTTCATATGCTAAAATTGCAATTTTTTATTTTCTAGATGTGCTTACGATCACTGGCATAGCTTTAAGTTCATAAATTTCTATATAGATTTTCCTAATGTCGTATTTAGTCATAGATAATTGGCTAGAAAATTTCTTCGGGAAAAAATTACCATTTCCAAGTTAAAAAAATTTCCGTGAACACATTACTAAAACCCCAATTTACAATTGACGTATCAATTTGTGCTAATAATAACGATAGCATATACCTGAATAATTAATAGCTTAAAGGCAGACGTAATTGCTTAAACATTGCGTTGGTCGCTTCTTAGAATATCATATGGAACTTTACATAGAATTACATTCATATACAAAAATATATTCATAGATTTTCAAGTATATTTTAATTAAAAATATACGTTTACTCAATACACCTGTTAGTAGAAATTAAGGTCAGATATCAGCAAAAAGTGCAAAGATTGCATGCTGTGTGGAAGGACTCATAGCTGAGCAAAAAAAGTTCAAAAATTTTCAAAAACTCCAAATTTTATCCAGATAATCAAAAGCTTACTTTTCCTACGAAAAACGATTATTGAAAATCTGGTCGAAACATAGATTTTGGCGCTCAAAAATCGTCGCTTTATAAAAAATCAATATATTTTCTCATAATCCATTGCTTTTTTTCATCCTTACCAAATGCTGCATCATGGCCTGTAGACGGCTTCGTTCCTTCGAAAGTTTGTGTTCCAAAGACTCGACAAGCTCGATTTGCTGCCTGCATTGTTGCGCGCTCCGCTCATCAACGGTATGGACTTGACCCAGGTGTTGCAAGAAAGCCGCCATGCTGTTGCAAGGATGATCGCACTGAGGCCAGGAACACAATCCATGTTGCAGCAGTGGATGACTGGCTTGTTGCTGGGCTGCGGAAGCCTGACCGCTCGGTCCTGGAAGACTGCTCAGGTCGAGAGGTGAGGAAAAAGCCGCTGGCACGCTCAGGCCAAGCACGTTTTGCCACAGCCGAGACAGGTCGAAAGGTGACACAGCGAATTGCTGCGCGAGCCTCTCCTGGATCGCCATCATCAACATTTGTTCGATCTGAAATGGAAAACGTTAGTAGAATATGACTTGTAACAAAAAATAAGTCAAAGATTAGGTTTTATCTATTCAAGCTTCTACATTTTGGGTTAAATGGCTGAGAAAGAATCGGGATATGAAAGGATCATCCAAATGGCCTATGACAGTCTCCGCTTTAGCTTATCAAGCATCGATGGGTTTTCTAAGTGCGATTAAGAAATGTGTACGCTAGTCAGTTTGCTAAAAATATACACATTTTTATTCATTCATTTTTTATTTGTGTTGTTTTAGAAAAGGTTTGATGGCCATAAAAAATAAATATTTCAACTGATGTCAAAAATAGGCTATGAAAACGCGTGAGAAATTCCCAGAATAAAAACTATCACAAAATGTAAATTTTTAAGATTAACGTTTTGTGTTAGTAACATTTATTTACATTACCAATTTTTTGCTACAGAGCAAAAATCAACATTTGTTTTGTTAATTTTATTACTGTTTCATTTCGGTGGAAGTCAGTGAAAAGAGAATGTTTGCTTGCTTTTTTCTCAAAAACTATTTTCAGGCTGCGAATAGTTATCGCTGTGAATTTAGCGAACGGAAGATTCACGTGTTCCCAGAGCCATCTTTTAGGATAAATGAAAGTCACAATTTTATGAATTGCATTACTGTAAATGGTTTTCTTACGGTACCTATTCCTCATATCCCATGTTTCTCATACATTATATGTTAATTTTTTAGTTAATAAACCCTTAATTAAAATTTTTAATAGAACAAGTACATTTTGTCAGCTCTAATCAAAATTGTCAAGCTTCGATTTAAAAACCAAAATTTTCTCTCGAAAATGACAGCACAACTAAAAATATCTAAAATTTCTCGAGAGACTGGAAATAAGTAAAATAAAAGAAAAAAGTAAAAATTTTCAACCTCAGATCATCTCGGTCAATATACTGGTGGAAGTATGGGTGTGCCACGGTTATAGAAATTCCAGGTACCTAGTTACTTATAGCATATCCTATATAGTATTTGAGTGCTGTTCGTGTGTCCATTGGGAATTCGAATTCCCACCTTATGGGAAATGCATTCTTGGGAGTGCTTATGTACAAAATGTACCTATTTAGGGTAACTTTTAACGGGGAATCCGAATTTGAGGTCAAAATTTAGCTAAAATGTACCTAAATTTAGACAAAAATTTAGACCAAAATTTTCAGAGCTGCTTATTTTTGTCTGTCAGTGACCTATTTTGCCTGATCAGCTATTTGAGTATATCCAATGACGACCGCACGCTAACCATTTACTAGAGAAATGTTTTATTTATCGTTTACAGTGAGTTGAAGTGAGTGAAATACAATGAATACAATGAGAAGGGTGGTACGAAAGAATGATTAAAAGACTTGATTGGACTAACCGTTTCGTCTCTGAATCGTAGACGGTTAGAAATAAGATAATACTATGTTAGTCGAGACTCATCAGTAGATCCTAACATAGATGCAAATGCAACACATTCTTAAGGGGTATGAAACGTATGATTGCCTAACAAAATGAGAAAATGAGGAGATTGTAAAATGTAAGTCATTGGAACTTTGGATTAGAGTCTAATGCAAAGTTTTCGTGGCATGACATTTGGAATTTGAAATGTAAAAGCCTATGACTCCAAAGATTTTTGATAATATAGTGAATCCTTTTATTAGGTGTTTCAAACATTCATATAGGTTTTGAGATGCCTTTTTTGATATCATAAACATTTTGTCTTTGAAAATTTTTATTCATTATATTCATTTACGCCTGTGACAGATTCCCGGGCTCCCGAAGGGAGCCCCTTCCCTAGTTTTATCTCTATTTCATTTCAAAATTGTTTCACGCAACCTCATCCCTGTATCGTGTTTTCCTCTATTATTTTATCAGTATTGAATTTTCCCAGTACGTTTCATGCCGCAAACAACTTCACGTCAAATGCGGCTGTTTATTTGCGTTTTTTCTCTTAAAACAATTTTATTGACAGTTATCCCGCATAGCATTTAATCGAAAAAGAGCGTTCACGTGCTTCAAAAACAGCCCCTCTTATAAATTAGCCGGTTGAGTCGTGGGAATGAATAAGCCCCATAATCGCTTAGAGGTGGAGGAAATGAATATGCGTGTTTGCTTCTTCTAAGGATTCGCTCTCACTCCCGACGATTAATCCACCGCTAACATATTAGTTATGAGATTGATGCCGCTAATGTTGTCCAAGTAATAAAGATTCGTAAAGCAACATGCGCACCTTTGTCGGCCGTTAGAGACTATGGCCTTTTTAGTGTTTGTGTCAGTGTTTAGTTTTCGGGATTACTAGATTAATTAGGTGCCCCGTGGCAGAAAAACATTAGAGCCGTGTCCCGATGATAA
This sequence comes from Ditylenchus destructor, assembly GCA_022814885.1. Classification (NCBI taxonomy): domain Eukaryota; kingdom Metazoa; phylum Nematoda; class Chromadorea; order Rhabditida; family Anguinidae; genus Ditylenchus; species Ditylenchus destructor. The sequence continues at coordinate 771,088 of JAKKPZ010000014.1, forward strand.
CTGTTTACGTCAAGTTCGGCCGTGTTTATGAAATTGGACATTATTAGGAAACTAATTGATTAGTTGATGTGAAAAGATGAGGCGTTTCGAAGAAAATAACTGTTTGGGGTGAGTTCCTGGACAAAGAAGTGCCAATAATAGAGGATAGCGTTTAAATGAGGCTAAGTCAGATTTGAGGTCTCTTCTCAGGATTTGATTGTTTTAATGTATTTTTTATAGATCTACCATCATGAGGATTTTCGTAATTTATGTATTTTGAAATCATAAGTGTCGATAAAATGAGTAAAAATTATGAATGATTACAGAGATTTTCTTTTTTATTATCCGATTTTGGTATTACCGGAATTTGAGGTCAACAGGTGGAAAAGAGGTTAAAGGCAGTGATGCACCCAGGGGGGTACCGGGGGTACGTACCCCCCCCCCCAAAAATGGGAAAATTTGAAAAAATGAGTGTAAATCAGTGCAAATTTGGGCAAAAATTTGGCCGGTACTCCCCCCCCCCAAAAAAAAAAACCCAAAAGTTGGTCGTCCCGAAAATCCGGTACCCCCCCCCGCCCAAAATGGCCATTTCCACTGAAACGTACCCCCCCCCAAAAAAAAATCCTGGGTGCGTCCCTGGTTAAAGGTACAGAAGCACTCCATATAAATCTTGAGTCAGTTAGGAATTATTTTGCCGTTATTTCCGTATTGTTTGTATGAGTTCACGATATTTCTATCCAGGTAAATTAATTAGACGCACGTAAAAATCCTTAGTCCACAATAAGCTTATTTTTAAAGAAAACTAAAAAAGGAACGTGTAATTAACACAGACACTGTGAGGTAATGGAGCCTATCGTGCTTCAAATTTAGAATATCACCCGTAGAAAACAGGAAAACAACACAGGATAAAAATAGTATATTTTGCAGCGTTTGGCTTGTCTGGACTCCAAAAAGATCTCCCTAGCCAATGGCCGCTCTTGGCTATTTTTAGCTCCGTATTATGCAAGGGGTGTCTCTCATTGGCCTGCTTTGGGGTAAAAGTACACATTTTTGTTTATCACTTTTTTCTTAGCTAAAAAGCTGACCTGTTGTGGCGTATTGGTGCCACCGACTGTCGCTGTGTGGTCAATGTTACCGGTTAGAGCACCTGAGCTGCCGGCGGACAGGGCGTTGGCCGCCGATGTCGAAAGAGACGAATTCGGAGGCGTGTGTCCAAACGGGTTAAATCCAAGATTCCCTGAGGTGTTGCTGACGGTGTGCTGGTGCAGTAGCTCGAGCAGCCGGGCCTGTTCCAGACTGAGTGCCGCGGCCACCGCCGCCGCTGCTGCCGCGGAGTCGGTCACGTTGTTGCTTTGGACCGGCAGCCGCACTTGGCCGTAGGCAGACGATGAGGGCGGCGGGGCCGAAACGCCAGCGGAAGCGGCGGAGCAGATAATGGTCCCAGATGGAGCTCCCTGAGCGGTCTGATACGAAGGACTTGCACTGGTGGTTTGTGTGTTGTCGAGTGCGGACGGTGCTGGATTATGAGAAGACTGTTGGGCTGATTGAGCCGGATTCGGGGCAGTTGGCGTGCCAAATCCCACGTTTGCGGAATGCTGACTGCTACTGCTGCTACCGCTATTTGTGGTACTCGTTGAAGTCGTCGAAGACGTTGCCTCCTGGTAGTGGGTAAATAAAGATGTTGGGAGATGGCTGGTGCGGCCCTGAAACATGTCTGAATTTGAAAGTTGCCTTGATAATCCGCTCTTTCGTAATTTCAGCACACAAAATATAGAAAGGGACAGGACACAAGGATAAGGGACAGCCTTGAAACTCTGATTCGAGAAGGTTTCGAAAGTCGAAATAGAGTCCAAATATGCGGGTTTTGAAAGCAATGGACGACTACTCTCTGGCAGTGGACTGATTGGTCTTGAGCAACTACTTTGGAACAAATACTAGGGTTTTCGAAATAGGGTATTTTGGGGTATTTGTGAACGGCGCACTTTCATAATATGGCATTTATTGTCAGAATTCGGATTGGAATGGTTCTATAAGGCACGTTGGCCTGCAACACGCACTCTCGATGCCGAGCGTGTGTGCCTTGCAGTCGACGGTTTATGATTATTGAGTTTTAGGGCATTTACGCAAGTAAACAACAACACAGGCAACAATAACCGTATCCCTCTTTTTGCCTGCCCGGGACCCATCGAATGGACTGGAAAGGGGTGGAAAATGGCAGAGAGAATGAGAAATAGTACATGAAACATCGGAGGTTGAAAAAAGAGTTGGGGAGCCGGCCTCAGCAGGTCATAGCTCGCCTACTCCCTGCCCCCACTCCTTTACTGCCAATTCCTGCCTACTCGACCGCCCCTCCCCCCGTCCGCCATCACGACCACTTGGGCAATATAAACAAATTCGCGGTAAACAACAACCATCATTGCTGCTGCTGTCCCGCAGCAGCGGCCTCAGCAGCAGCCAACTACCCAACACATAACAATGGCAATCAATATAGGGGACTAGGCCTGGCAAGTCCAACTAAAAGTGTGTCTTCATTCACGAAATATGGGCAAACCTAATAATTTCGCCGAGCCCGAGTGTGAGTAAGCAGCAGTAAACATAAAAAATTATTGGGCTGCGGTTTCGTGGGTTTGGGAAAAAGTGGTAAGCTGAGAAAAATATCTATGAAGAAATAATAGGAATTACTTTCGACGAGGAGATGTTTGGCATTTGTAAGGGGAGACACAAAGGGTAAGACAGTCAGAGAACAGGTGAAATAATGAATGCTTTGCCAAATGCATGATGGATATGAAATATCGTCAAAGTTATTCCCAAAGTGGGAATAATAAGAAGAGCAAAAAGTGCGAAATACATAAAATGTTCAAATTTTTTAATCCTGTTACAAAACTGTGGGAAACCGAAAAATAAATGTTTGCTTGTTTCGCAACAAAGTCCAAAGTAGAACCTTACACTGCTCATATTTCGGAACCACGAGACTGAGAACGTGACTCTAAAATGTGGACAAGGCAAGGCAAAAATCCAAGAAATTTTAACGCGCTTTTGTTTCAAATTTTATACAAATTATTGAAACTATCGATTTTCACGAAATTATGACAAATTTTTTACAACAGTAGTATGGTTCTACAGCTCTTCGGTCTTAGGTTTTCAAGACTATGTTCTCGGAGATGAGTCGGAAAATTTTTTAGCGAAAATAATCAGTCCAATGTAGGGACACAATATTCGTGCTAGGACAATCGCAAAATAAACAAGTTCAAACACCTCCTCAAGTTAGTGGTCCTCAATTTTGGTGTTGTTGCTGCATCAAAAAGCAAAACAATTATGTAACTACCCGCGAATCAATGCAGACAAATCAGCAAAAAAGACCCTACTGTAAATGGGAGGCAGGCAAAATGGCGCATAACACACCCCTTTGAGACTTTTGTATTGATGTTTTTGTTATTGTGCAGAGGGCAGCTTTTCCAAGGCAGCAGTCCCATAGAATGCGGAGAGACCTACTCAATTCTCGAAAAGGCAAAACGGGCAGACAGAGCAACACAGCAAAATGACTGAGTAGTGGGGTATCGCCGGGATGTATGGAGTGGTGGATTAGTAATGGCTGGGATTTGGGCCTTCTCCTAATAGAGGTGGGCTCTCAAGGATAGGGGGCGAGTCCACAAAATGGTAAACAATCCCGACAGACACTCAAATATGGACCGATGCCATCGCATGAGCCGACACATGTACTCGGACGCCCAATCTCAACACAACATCCAAACATTTAAAATGACACCATTAAACCGGAGATCGTCATTTTAGGTTTCAATGTCCGAAATATTGACCCTTTTTCGGTTTATTTGCTAAAAAATTCTATTTGACATTCATAAATCAGCGACATCCAAAAAGCATTTGTTATTGGGACGAGGTTTCAAAAACCGTTCACATTTTGAAAATGGGATTTTAAGAATTCAAAAATTAGTTTTCCCGGGGAATCCAATCAGGAATTCGTGTAGGTGATTGGCTGAAAACAAGCTTACACGATCAAAATGTACACGGATTATTCCATGTCAAGTACAATTTTAATACTAATTTAGCGCCAAAAATCGGAAATCGCCGTTTTTGGTTTCAGCGGTTCCAAAATACACACAAAATTGGATTTCCAAAGCAAATAAGCAGGCAAATAATATTAATAGCGAGAAAACACATCTATAAAGAAGCCCAAAAGTTGTTGTCTTGGGAATCAGTGAGCAGATCTGACTCCTAGATGGCATTATAATTATAGTGTTGAAAATTGAGAATAACAGTAAGGAATGGTATAAAATGTAGTAGTGACGAAATTGTAGCATGCGCGCTAAGCATAATGACTTTCCATGTATTCGGGCTTCCGGTCCTTTGAATATAAAACGGCTTCGTTTAATATTACGAAAAAGTTAGCGGCTGTTTAAAATCACATGAATTTTTGTCCCAAAAGTATCAATTTATGGTAACCTTTGTTGTGAATACAATTTTTACTTTTAACCGTTTTGTTTATTTCATTGGCTGAAAAGTGGCAATTCAGTCTCTCAAAAATTACACTCTCCTCCAGAAATTTCCCAACGGATTATGATACAAATTTATTATGCGTCAAGAATCGTAAAATGGTTCACAAGGACGAATTTTTACTAAAATGGGACCAAAATGTGATTTTTAAAGCTCAAAGGACAAAAATTGGATATTTTGCTTACAAATCCTGAAACTCCGGGAGCTTAGTGGCAAAAATATTGTCTCCGAGAGATTTTTAGGATTAAAACTCCCGTTTTTAGCATTGTTGGCATTTTAGGGATAAATTTGTATTGAAACATTTTCTGATTTTTGTTTCGCTGCTTAATCCTGAAGGGTCCCAAGAAAGGTATGAAACCGTCTGGGAAACTATACTCTGACGCATTGGCTAGCCCATTACAAAGGATGAATTCTGGATGAATCAAGACAAAAATGTCGCAATACGTCAAAAATTACCTTAAGCGGAATATGTCTAGGAAAAATAAAAAAGCAAGAAATAATCAAAATTAACATAGCGCCAAAAATATGCTACATTTGATGCCGGATTAATCCTATCCAAAAATCCCAAAGACCATATAAATTATTTGTGCCGAGTGCCGCGTTTAGTCCATATACCGGCTTATATGAGTCGTTAGGAATAAAAACGCCACCACGCCAGCTTGGCATCCGGAGTGTGGATTAACGCGCCAGGCTGAGACCAGCCTCGGAGGCTTGTTGTCACCGCTAATTGTTATTTTGTTAAATCGCCCGTTTACAGCCGCGCTAACAACAAAGCTTTGAAACGTAAGTAAACAGAAAGAAAATTGTGACGCATCGGCTGAACGGGAGGATATGGATGGGGCGACGGAGGCCGTTATTCTACAAGAGACCGCCGACCCCTTTTCTACGTGATTACAAATAGTGGCGGTGATTTAGAGGCGATGCGCGCAAATGAGAGCAAAGATGGGCGGGGGACAAAGCGAGATTAGAACAAAAAAGAAGGCAACAGCTCTGTGTTGTTGTTTGTGCCTCCTTAAGTCTGGACTTCTTATTATTAATCGATCTCCATAGGGATCCGGGAATGAAGGAATGTATCCCATCCGGGAAAACTGAGTCACCTAAGGCATATTCTCCTTGGTGCCATATATGACGAAAAGTGCCGCTTTTAGCAATATTTGAATATATCAAGATCGGTTGAAAGTATAATTTTTGACTTACTATTATAAATAAGAATTAAATCACTCAATTTTGAGGCTTAAGAATAATATTGCTTCTAAAATGTTTCAAATGTTCAAAAAAATTTTAAATACATTTTTCGTCTTTTCAAAGCTGCGTTTTTCCCAATTAATCACAATTTCCCAAATTTAAATTTATCAAGAAAAAATAATGGAAAAATATTATGTTTTTAACAATACGTAAGAAATATATTCCAAAAGTATATCCTGAAATTTAAAAATTAGAAATTTCGACCTAATCCCTTCAAAGCAAGAAAACATCGATAGGTATCCAAACAATCAATAACGATGTTGTTGTTGCTTTCTGAAAACTAAGGGTTGTTGTTAATCGATTCCCTTCGGAGGTTGTGCTTACGGAAGGTGTCACTCAGGCACTGACAACGAAGTAGGGCCGGGAAAGCACTGAGTCATGCCCTCTGGGCTCCCACATCTCCCAGGCATATTGCTGCTGTTGCTAATAAGGAGGTGGGAACACCTCGCGCCTTACGGCACGCCAAAGCCACGGGTGTTCACAGGCCATCGGTGCATTTCCGGTGGAGTGGCAAAGTCCCAACGTGCAATTCATCGGTGTTTTTGTTTTTGCCGGGAGTATGCGAAAGGTGGGTCTCAAAGCTTCATAAGGTGGTGGGAAATCACCCGCGAGGCCTTGAAACATACAGTAGTCCTCAGGAACAATACACTGTCGTCCCAGGTAAGGCTCAAAGGTCTTTCCTATGCCTCAGGGGTGCCACGCGGGCAGAAAACAACAACTAAGACGCAACCACGACGGGATTATGAATTAATAGCTGGGAAAGAGGAAAAGAGAAAGAACATTGAAAGCGCATGAAGCACGTTCGGGGAAGCGTCTCTGACCGGATTGGACTTGCTCAGACGAAATGCCCGTCTTGGAATGCCAAAACAACTACATTGACTAATCTCAGGAGATGGGCGTAGGGATGACGGAGGCTTTGAGAGAAAAATAATAAACAAGGAAACAAATAAGTTTGAGAGAATAGTGAGTCAATTTTCGCGGAAATCTGGAAGATTAGTAGAAACGAGCGAAGCGTAAAAGCTACGAGGAAGCCTCAAGAGTTCAAAATTTATTTTTGACTAATAAAAGTTTTCTTAATAAGGGATGGACGTAGTAAAGATAAAAAGTCGTGGCCAATAGATTTTACACTTAAATTGTTTTCAAAATTTTTAATTTTTCAAAATCTTAATTTTAATTATAAGTTTAGTTCATTATGAATTTATTATTTCAAAATTTTGAAAGCCAAAATTAAGATTAAATACTTTACCGGGTTACTCAAAATATCTGCTACAAAAACGATAGCAAGGTCAAGAGAAAATACGTCTAAATTTCTGGAAATAAGCATGCTTATCCACGTAAAATAAAAAGTTTTAGGGTATTTGATCAAAACTTCTTTACCTAAAGCTCAGTTCTCCCAATTTGCATTATCTTCAATCAAAACTGAATGATATTGTTAAAGCTCTAAAAATTCCCACAAAGTACGTTTATGCCCATTGAATTATATGAAAATGAGCTTTACGATTACGTTTATAATTACTGCATAGGTTTATTATATTTAAGCTTCGTTTGGGCATTTATTTATGTTTTTAATTTATGTACTTTAAGACCCAAGCTTTCTTAAAATATCAAAAATTCAAAGTCTTAAAATTAAGTGGAAGGTTGAAACTATTTTTTGCACTGACGAAATCCGAAGCGTTCCAAAAATAGACTCAAAATCGAGAGGAATACTCACATGATTAAAGGAGAATATGACTCTGCCAATTGGCATTCGAGGTTTTGTTGTTTAGATTTATGACGGAAACACTCCGAAAGACAACAACAAAGTGCAGAGAGTGACACAAAATAGCACAGATGAGAATTGTAAACGGACTTGGAAATGGGCGTGAATTTGTTTTGAGTCTTTTTCTGATTTGGGTCGCCTCATTTGTCTCAAATGAGGCAAATGGGGGCGATAACGGCCCAAAACAATAACCACACCACAAAGGGAGGGCAACATATTGTGCGGGTGGGGCGCCGAGAGAAAAAGTATTCATGCTAGAACAATAATGCAAATAAACCTGTGTGGGTTGTAGGGCGGAGGGCAGGCAAAAAAGCACAATACAACGGAAATCGGGCGGCCTTTGGTGAGTGTGATGTAGGTAAAAGTGCCACGCACTCAGTCAGTCACTCAAAACTCACACATAAACTACACATATGTACATTCACATGTCTCATACAGTGCTGTTGTAGTACAAAAGAGCAGGGAGACTTGGAAAGGGCCACAGTCCCATTTACAACTCAGTCAGTCAGTCAGTTAGTAACTCACGGCCTATGCGACAACAACACAATAATAACAACAACACAGCACCAATAGGGCGACCCTTTGCTGCTTTGAATAGGGAGGGCAAATGGGGTGGGAGGGGCGAAAAAGAAAATTGAATGACGACTCAGCAAGCAGGCGACCGAGGCGCTAGCCGAGCGGCGAGATGTGTTCTCCGGTGTGTACGAGCGAGAAAACAAGGAGTAGGAACACAATTGCCCGTGCAGCCCGAGTCGGTCGGTGGGTTGTTTACTCGCTCGATGCGACAACCACATCGCCATCAACACACACCACATCAACAGTGTAGCTGCGACGAAGACCCCGGCCCCAGAGAGCCGCTCGGCGGCCTCACCGGAGGAGGCTACACAGGGCGAACTGGGATGGTGTTTACTCCAAATAAAATGAAAATGTAAACAGAGCAGAGGCAGGACAGCAAATCGAAGAAGACGAAGAAGGAACCAAATCGACGGCGGCCCCCAGCACTCCTTTCATATAAACACACATATTCGCTAAAAGAGAGATATATTTGTGGGGAACCGCTGTTAGTTGGGAAAGATGGGCGGGCTGGGGCAGGTCTCGATACACAAACAAACACGCTAGCCTCCATCCCGAATCTATGTCTCAATGGGCGTTTGGGAGTCTGGGCACCACAAATCGGGTCTATGCACGTTATTTCGCTGATTGCCCGACCGCTTGGCGCTCTTTCGTTGCGTGTGATCTCTCGTCTTTGCCCACATAAATTCAACCGAAAACGCTCCCGAGCGAGCGAAGGACAACGAAAATAAGCAAAACATAAACATTGCGACTTACAACGGCAGCCGGCCTCCGCTGCCGAGGCGAAGGAAATGCTGTGGAAGGATGGTGGGGCAAAAATGAAGCAAAACAACAAACGCCGAACGAGCAATATGAGAATCGAGTCGTTTTTGTGGAAAAAGAACCGACTATTTTGTTTCGGCTCAAAATGCGCGTATAAGTTGCATTAGGGAGCAAATGTGAAAGAATAAGTAGGCGGTTGGATCTTGAAAGTGTACTTTTAATGTTATGTAAATCTTTGATTCATGCACCCATAAAGCGGCATTGTTCAAACGGAATGTATCATTTTAAATTTCTCTCATTTTGACGCTCGAGAGCTGCCCACATTGAAAAAGAGTTTGAAGTATATTGTCAAGATAAAAGTTTAAATATGGACAAAAATGTTTTCTTGAAACATTCGCTGCCAATAAGGAAATACAAATAAAAAAATCTTCCCGCTTAAAATCCATGCATTTTCGTGGTTAAATATTTCCGTTTTGAAAAGATGCATTATCGTAAAATATAAATTTGCTAAATAATTTCGAAAATGTAAATTAGAATGATAAACATTCAGAAAAGGTGGGAATAGTCACAAAAAAGAAATCTAAGAAGATATAAGAAAAAGCTCACATTACAGGTATCTGCACTAAACTCCAGAGAAAACATAAAACTGGAACACGCATTGGTTTGGAAATATGAATGGCTCGAGGCATTCTAACCCTAGATTAAAAGTAATAACGTATGAAACCCCAATCTCGGTGAATCACCTAATGCTGAACATTGACTCCATAGAAACGATAATTATGAGAAAAAAGTATACGAAACCTATAATTGTTCTCTGGTTGCAAATCTTCGCTGACCGCATGCTGCGGAGCCGTAATTGGCGGCTGCTTTGATGGTAAAAAGAAATTCCCCAATACAAATTAATATTATTTTGGGTCTTTGAGCTTTACCCATGAAAGAATTACGAGCAGACACTATATAGAACCCTACAAAATATTTACCTGTGAAAGTGTTTACTTTTACCTAGACATAAACAAATGAATTTTTAATAGAAAATAAATGTAATTTCTGGTGTCAATGCTCTAGTTTTTAAATATCTTTTATGTAACATAAAGGTAGATTTTTTTGCTCGTGATAGTACAAAATAAGCCGTTATGCGATAACTCTCAGTCAACAAAGTGTAAAAATCTTTAGAGATAGCTACAAATATATAAGCGATTATAAACCAGATTTGGTTTTATAAATAGTATCAGATAAAGTCGAGATTTATATTCAGCTTCAGGATCGAGAGTATAGGCTTAGGATAGGGATTTAGGTGTTGTATTCAATAGAACTTCTACAAATCATCAAGATGGGAAACTAATTTGTCTAGCGTTTCGCTGTTATGTATGTTTTGATACTGTAAGTGCCTTATATGCCTTGTTGCCCAATAAAGTTGTTATTATTAGTCTAGCCAATTTTATGGAAGTTATAAAAGATGAAATAAAATATATAGAAAACAAAAAGATAAGCCAATTAGGAACATTGGTCCTGATAAAAATAAAAATGTTTTCCGCAAAGCGTTTACTATACGCACAGTATGACCTATTGTGGCCGTTCTCAGTACTCATCTTTTTTGGTGGCGACTGGCACAAAAATGACTATGTGACTCACGAAAGGGCGCTTAAAATTTTCCCTGCCAAACCGAAAAAGTTTAGCGCTTGTTTATATATTTCGTCTCCTCCGTACGACGACGAAGTTTGAGATAAAAATCGGAGAAATACAAATTGGGGAGTTAGCTTTTGAGCCAGAAAACGTTTGGGAGAGGCAAAATGCTAATACAGCAAATATCAGTAAAGGCGGGGAACGATCCAATTTAGGGCAAATGAAATAATGCCGAAAGCTTTTCTTTTATCTAGAAAAATTAATTTTGAAAATTGAACCCTATGACCCGAAAAGGCAGGAAACTATGTCAAAAACAATTCAAAATATTTTTGTTTCATAATATCGCATATTGTGTTGAAAAATATTGTTGTTTATAAATGATGTTTATTTAGTAAATTATTTATCTGTCTGCAATTTATTTTGAATGTGCAATCAAGGCAAGGTAATCCAATAACAGAACTCTAACCAGTAATTGCGAAACAATTCAAACGAATGCGCACAAATGTTTACTGGACATTTTCGAATAAACAACAGCCGAAGCAAACATATTCACTAAAATTCCCATTACTGCCGGTTGTAATGGGATAATGCCATAATTCAACCTCAAACCAATAATGTGTCGGTGAATTTTTTTAACTGACACGATATCGCCGAATTCGACTGAGAACAGTTGCAACTGCAAATATATTTATTTGAAAACTCGAATTGCTTCAATCGTCTCATCAAAGTGTTTGGACACTTTAGAATTTTAAATCTAACTAATGTTATTTATTTCACTATACAATTTGTCTCATATTCTGAATTTTGATTCAAGACACACCTGGAGAGTACAACAATCAATTTTTTGAAGGAATACTCAGTTGAAGTGACTGAAATTTCAATTTCCCGTTCTCTGTTTAGAGTAACCTCTGGAGTTGGCTAATTCATAGGTACAAACAAAACTGACAGCCGTTTGTAGCTTTAGAATATTGTGCTTTAATTGCGTATGTGAGCGACTACAAGGCGACTGTACGTTTACATATTGTATCAAGAATTTTGGATTTGTATTTACCTCTACCCAAGTAACATGATATGTCTTCTTATATTATTACTATTATGATCTTCTCCTCAAATTTGATAACCCTTTTATGCAAAAATGTTTTATAATAGAATCGGTATCTAAAACTCCAGTAAGTGCAACAGCTAAGTTTCTCTGCAATGCCAATCACAAACCTCGGTAAAACTGTAAACCTGAGCAAGAATTTAACTGTTAATTGATATATCATAAAGTGAAATGCGACACAACAAACGACAACTATATTCTTATAGTAAGTTATATAGCAGTATCTTCAAACATGCCAAATTTTGCAAGAATATTTGCTGGCCCTTTCTGTTTTTAAATCGCTTGTACATTTAGGGTTACAATGTTCAACACACATTGCTGATGAATAAGTTGAGCAGCGTATGACTTGTTGTTGTGTTCTATTTTATAGAACGCAAATAGCTTCTTCATGGTTCAGAAAATTTTTCTTAGCAATTTTAGTCTGTTCAAATGTTTGACTAAATTTAAGTCTAAATGATTATATGTCTCTAACTCTAAATAATTATCCTAAATTATGAAAAAACTGAAAATATTTTGGTAAATCGAGATTTAACAAAAATGTTTAACTTCTCTGCTTTGAAAGAAAATGGATTAAACTACCAAATATCTCACCGATTTATTACTGAATTTTGTATAATAACTACATAAATATTAATTTCAGCCGCCGAATATGTCAATCCTCAATTTCGTGCTTTTAACATACGGCGCAAAAAGGCTTGCAAGCGCCGCATTGGTACAAGATCACTTTAATGGCTGGACAGAAGAATTGCTGGACTTTGCTTATTTCTCCGCACAAAAGTTTTTTCTGGGCATATTCTGGACACAAGTAAATATTTTTGAGAATACAAATTTATGCTTTAATTTTGAGTGGCACCTGAACATTTTCTTAAAAGGTACATATACATAGCGTTTGGATCCGTAACCGGTTTAAATGAACATCAAATTTGTGTCTTTACATACCGGTTCGGACATGGATCAAGATTCGGATAGGGAACCCCAGCCTAAAGAATACCTTAGATATTATTGATTGAAATGTGATATTTTCTTTGCACAATTGCACATAAAATACTGTATAACGGCCTTTAACTTACATGAAAACAGGTATAGCTTGGCTTAAAATTTGTATTATAAAAGATTTTTAATCGTTTAGCTTCGTCCCCTTTTCAAACATAATTTTCAGAATCCGCAACTTTCCCTAATGGACATAATGTCCATTTCCTACCCATACGGTTTGCTATGGGACGCTCTCTTTCGCAACGAACCGATGCTTCATTGGAAAGTGGAGGCAAGAATACTCGTCGGCTTCTGGATTATTTACTTCTTGATGGAAATATTCGTGCAAAAGATCGTTGTAAAAGGAATCCAAAATATTTTGGACCCAGAACTTCTCTGGTGGCTTGCTATTTTTGCGTGTACATGGGGACCAGCAATGCAACTGTTTCCGCCAATGGATGACAACGAAGAAGAGTAAAGCATTGGAGTGTAATTTCACATTAATCAGTCTCCGGGTAAATCTATACTTTGAAATGTATTTATGATGGATATTGCAATAAATGTCAATTTTGGGCAAGAATGCAAGAACTTTTACGTTAAAGAAAAAGATAAACCATCGGTAGAGCCAGCAAAAAATTTGCTTGTTTGATACAATAGTCGCCTTGCTGCTCAGGAGACGAGACCCAAAGCTCATCTAAATAAAAGTACGCCCCATTTTCATATTGGTTTTAAGCAATCTTCGTTGTCACAAATTCTGACAAACGGAGCCCTAATAGTGCCTTTCAACGTATTCGTTTTCAAGGCACTTTTGGCTCAAAAATGGTTCCAAAACATAAAATAATTTAGAAGCGGCTTTTGGCACTTTAAATCGCTTCTAGTAAATATGCAATTGTGCAAAATTATTCAGCAATATTTTACGATACGAGGACGGACCGCGCCCAGGCGCGGTAACGGGCAGGGCGACCCGAATTTAAATTTTCAAATTTTACATTTTTTCGCAAATCGGTCCTAACTTTTCGAGACCTATCGATTGAGCTATCACTCGCTTCTGGCTAACTGCTGGATCGCGAGATATGAATCTTCTGGACAGACAAACTACATATTACAGACTACAGAAACAGCGCTTTAGTAATAATCTAAAATGAGATCTTTAATTCGAGTTTGCCGGCTTTCATGACAAATCGGATGTGAGTTATTAAACAGGATATTGCCATCCAATCACAATTTTATTTGGGAAAATAAACTAAAGGGTGCTTTACAATGCACTATAAACATGTATCAAACATAAACTGAGGAAATGACAAAAATTGGCAATGCTATTCTATTCTAAATTATATTTATGTGTTTTATGTTCGAATAACCAACTCGGCCCCTAATATTAGAGCTTGAGCTATGAAGCGTATAAGAGAACTAATTTCACAGGTATTTTTAAAATACTTAATTCAATATAAAAATGTATGAATATGTACGATTTCTCAATATTTAGTTAGTATCATGTATATGATATATGTATTAATCACTGACTTTGCTCATTGTTAGCTTAAGAGAAGGAAACATTGTAAATATAACATGTTTAAATATATTCAACGAGTAATGCAGAGGGACAACAGTATTCAATGGGATTAACACAAGTTTAAAGAAATATTTATTATTTTATGTCAAACATTGGATTTTATGTCAACATAGTAACAAAATACACTCTTTCATGAATTACACTTTTTGAGCCGCTTCTTGTTTTCCGGTTGAAGCTCGCGAACTAAATTAAAAAGGACTTAATTTCAAAGAATAAATTTAAAAGAATTGTAAGAAAGGAAATTAGAAAATTTTCGCCATGTGCAAATAGAAAGATAGTGCTCTATGGATACACAGGTTTACAGTATTCGCTAATTCCTGCTGACTACCTATTCATGTTATTCCACCTTTGCTTACATGCGGCCACATCTCTGTTCGCTTTGCTAACCTGGAAATTATACATTATCAATAACGAAACCAATGATCTTAATTTATCTGCGGTGGTTCAATTAGAAATTTCACTAAGTACCTGTTAGCTGTTTGACTAAGACGCTAGCTTACTTAACGGTATTTAACTACTTACTAACTCAATGATATTATTCTTCCAGATTATCAAAAATTTATGGATCGAAAACAACGGAAAATTTTAATAATTGTACTACACTGAAAACAGCTTAATAATTGTACATTTTAATAATTGTACTACACTGAAAATATTTCCCTTGGAGAGATTACAAGCTAACTTTAAGCTCATACAATGGATATAAAAATGTCATAAATCTTACCGCATTGACACATTCCACGATTTGTCGCCAAGCTCCTTTCTTGTCGTCCATCGTAACACCGTCTTTCACTTTGCCCTTGATCACATGAATATGCTTCGCATATGCCTCGCGCAAAGTTCGGTCCTCTTCCTTGATAAATGGAGCAGCTCTGGGCTTGCCTTGGATGCCGCCAGTTGTTTGTTCCGTAGTACTGAAAGGCAACAATATTACAAAACAAGTTTGAAACAAATGTTATATTTAGCATTATTCTCGCGAGAAAACAGAGCAACTATTAAGAATAAGGCTGAGGAACACAAAAGAAAAAATTTTAGGTTTTAATTTTCCTCTGTTCTCCTCTTCAGTATACAAAAAAACCTGTAATCTTTTCTGTGATAATGTAGGTTTACCTCTGAATAATTCTATGACTACTATCCATTTTCTCATTCATCTACCCCGTTTTCCTATCAGAGCGAAGGGCATATTCGGGTTTTCTACGTTCCCGTGCCGTTAAATTCCGTGAAAGTTAAGAGTGTTATCTCGAAATTCCACGATTCGGCCATACTCCAACAGAAATGTGAATAGAAACGTAAGTTCAAGGATTGATTGAATTTCTTGTTTCACTTAAATACGAACACCAAAACAATAACTTACTTTACTACTACCTTGATCTGAAGTTGTTGTCGCCGGGTCGTGTCTGCTCGCGACAATTGTCGCACTTGGTTACAGCGGAGCAATCGCCACATCGAATCGGGTACTGTAATTAAAATAATAACATTTTTAACAATAAATACATTTCGGACGATAATTTGTAAATAATTTGCAAATATGACTATCTAAATCTTCTATTTTACAAAAGCAACTCATCCCGCCAAAATGTTAGGAAGAATTCGACAGCTTTCATCTTTCTCCAAACAAATTACATTTCTAACTAAATGACAAAAGGTTTATTATCCCAAGAAATTCGCATTTTCTGTTAAAAAGTTGACATTTGTCAATGTTGGTAGGGAAAATGTGTTAGCTGTTCGGAAAATCATATTCAAAAAATATTCAAAAAAGAGGCATATGGACAAAAGTATTAGAGGCAAAAAGCTGAAGGATTCTGGGACTCTTGCATGAAAATCGGACCAGACGTCGATCGATCACTTCACGTTACTTTTTACTAGGGGGCCAGTACTGGCTACGCCAGTAGCAGAGTTCACCTTCATCCCAACTCTCTTCCCTCAAAGGGCTGTTCGGGAGTAACTTTTTTTGGGGCTAGTCCGGGATGAGGGCCTTCGGCCCTCATCCCGGAGAAATAAGCACTGGTAAGAATGGCCCTTTGAAAAATTTTAAACGAACAGACAAAATAAGCACTGGTAAGAATGACCCCTAAATTCCATGGACCGGACACTACTAAAATACTAGGTAGAAGATAAAATTCAAAGAAAATGCTGAAAGTAAAAATGAATGTTGATTATAACATAAATGTCGTTTGAGCTAAATTAAATGATATGCCGGTATTTTTTAATGCTTATCGCCCATGAAATCTTCGCTTACCTACTTTGGAGCTTTATGGGAACCATTTTGTAGTTCCATTGCATTTCTTTGTCCCATGTTCGCGACAGTCGAATACTTTGCGATTGAAGTGACATTGATTCCACTCTTTCGTTGTTTACAAAGTGTTTCGAAGAAATTGCCGAATGAAAAGTCATGATTCATGTCGCTGGGAAAGCTATGTCTGACTGATCACAAATTTGGTGCCTGAGTTGGAGAATTCTGATAATGGTCTTACAGAGGGGAGTTAATGCTATTTCGTGTCGTGTGGATATTTACATCCAGCAGCGGGCACTCTCCAAAACTGGAGGGGAGTTTAAAAACATGGAGTAGCGACCCATGTTCCCGCCATAGCTTTTCAGGCCTCTTGGGCTAATGAACACTTTGTGTTATCTCTGAACAGCATAATCCTGACAATACTCTCCTACAACAATTTTATGTCTTTGTAACTCTTAAGAGGCACCCTCTAACACGATCTATTAAATTAGAAACTCTACCGGTACTTGGCTTCTTAAAGGTGAGGACGTTGTGAGTTGATATCTCCGCATACTATGTCTGGCGCTCAATCTACTACAGCTTCTATAAACATAAACACACTTCGACAACTTCGTAAAAACTTGTTTTGTCTCTCTATATTCTCACGTCAGTGTATGTACTATGCCTCTGAGAATAAAATATTCAATTCAATGGTTTTTGGCCGTAAACCTTTTCACTCATGGACACATATTAGGTAGCAAGTGGATGAAGGTAAAATATTTAGCTTCTTGGTACTGTGCTAAAGTGAATGTAGAGCAAACTCACAATTTTAATGCCGAAGTTTATTTAAAAAAGGAAACATATCACCTGGAGGCTAATGGACACTTCAGGACCTAGTGTCTTCTTTAGTGGTCAAATAAGGGTAAATTTAACTTATGTCTTGTTGCAATTAGCTTGCCTCAGCATTTAGAAACTATGCATTATTTCAAATCAAAAACTAAAGTGGAGGATAATCTGACTATGGCATTGTTTTGAAATGTTCACTTTAGCCAAAACTTATGCCTCAATGTTTACAGAATACTCATCAGTAGGGCCCGGATTTTCCGGACATGAAAATCGCATTTTCGGACATTTTCTCTAAAATTTTCCCATTTTCGGACATGGAATGTGTGTTTTCGGACAATTGACCTATTTTATTGCATTTTTAACGTGAAATTTTTCTTCCAAAATGACTGTTTTCGGACATTTTCGGACAATGTCCGGGACATCCGGGCCCTACTCATCAGTGATGTTTCAAAATTCTGTAAATCGGAATTATCTATAGTCTGTAAAATCTAAAACCATTTCCATTGTAAATGCAAAGTAAATTGGTGAACTAAAACTGTGCTAGCGAATTTTCAGCCACTGTGTAGTTTATTACCTCGACAAAATATATGGGATAGATCATTTATCACAATGAATCACTAATGGCACTTTGAATGTTATTATCTTATCTATTTTGCAGCGGTTGCTTTATTCGGTAAGCTTTGTGCAACAATAGTTAGTACGCTCAAAAACAAAAATACAGTGTTCAGTAGTGAAATACCTTAAGCACTGTTGTAATCGAAAGTGGAGCTTGCGCGACAGAAAAACATTTTTGTGAATTTACCGACAAAAGCACATGTCATTGTTCATGTTGTCGATGTCATTAACTAAATTTTTCGCTTTCCAGAACCGCTCTGCTGATATTCTCAACGTCTTTGAATATTTTTAATACAATCTCATACGCATCACAATACTGAGTGACAGGTCAGAGAAAATTGCGCGCCAAATAACGGCCCTAAGGATATGGTGAACCCGCAACCATCAAATATCAATCGACATTCCCAAACACAAATTCGGCCGAAAGGAAGAGTTATTATAAAAGAGGGAAATTTTATTGTCTCGACTCATTTATGTCAGCGTATGTTTTTTAAAATATTTGTTGCATTTCAATTCCAATATGACCTTAATTAAGGGTTATTAATTATTATTATTATTATTAATTTTTCCAACTTTCAAACAACTTCATGCTCTGGAAATAATGATTTAAAGTTCTCAAAAAATTGGGCGTATTAAATAAAATAGCACTACTATTATAGAAATTGGAATTACAATTTCAAAGGGTGCATCATTGACATTAAGCGATATCCATTACACAATGCAAATCTGCTATTTTTCAGAATCCAGTAAAATATGTTTCATATTTTACCGTTATGCCATTTATGCCTCTTATTTTCCAATAACTCTTAATTAGCTCTAAATGAGAAATCAGTACGAGAAAGTCGAATCACAGAAAATATATGATATGGAATTGTTAGTATTGATGCATTTTCAAAGCGACTTTTTCTGTGTGAATTTAAAAACTTAAAATTTTTTGAACTCTAACCTTACTATAAATCATCCATTAGAATCATCTATTTGCTCATCTAATACCCAAACTGAGTTGCTAATCAATTTGTTAAATTTTAATGACTTTGAGTATAATTTAGACCATTCTTTAATTTCGAACCAGTGCGCTAACAACATGATTCCACCTCCGCCATATGCTCAAAACATCGAGAAAGGTGCCGATTTTCCCAAAGTCAACAAAAATGCCGTATTTCCGGAAAGCGACTCCAACGATAACTCCGCAAATAAGTGGAAAGCTTACGTATGTCCTCTATTTTGGACTTTTTCACGGACTATATATTTAGGCACTGAAGCTTTGGTATTACGCGACGAAACTGGCCGTGTTTCTGGCCATCGACATCGTTGCAGGACTGTTCCTGTTCTTCGCCTTGGACGACGCTTGGCTGGTCCGTTTTGTCACTGCAGCGATGATTCTGCTGGCGTTTTGTATCCATGGACTGTACAACAAGAAACCGGTATTCTGCCTGCCATATTTGGCTCTCAATGTAAGTCAAGTAATTCTTCTGACCACATTTTGTATTATACTTTTACCACAAGCTCTGATGGCAATATTTACAGAAAGCATTGAATTTAAGTTTAACATTTGAAAAATTTTCGTGGTACGATTTTTGTTTATGCTTTTAATTCTTTTAATATGTTACTTTACTAAGAAGCCAGTGTCTGTCCGTCCCTGGCTGCGTCTGTCCGTCCACTGGCGTTTAGACCCCTTCCACTGCTCATTTCCGGGCAAGTGATAGCTTAAAATGTTCGTACGGATGTGCTGATACAGAAAAAAATTTAGACAAAATATAGACAAAATTTTTTAGACAATTTTTTAGACAAAAAATTTTTTTTGGGGGGGACGCCGCGAGAGCGGCGGCGTAGCACAGCTAGCGAATAATACTATACTTCAACTCATCATTCTTCCCAATTAGTGTTTGGTTGGAAAATTTTTAGTATTTTTTATATCACCCAAAGAGCCCAGGATCATTATTTGCAAAAATTGTAATTTTAAGAGTTATAGGACTGCTATTAATATTTCCTCAAAATACAATAATGTGAGATTACTACGTCAAAATCTCAACAAACAATTGCTTAATTTTATATGCAAATTAATCGAACTTTATCATTTTTTGGGAATTTTTGGTATTTTGCACTAACAATTGTCGAAAGTTAATGGTAGTAAATAAAATGATTATTTTATTTTGCACTGAATTCCAAATTTATAAAATCACGTTTTACCAAATGTTGCTATATTTTGATTCAACAGTTTCTGGCATGCACATTGAACGCAATTCGAAGAGGGCTCGGAAAATTTCGTAAGGAAATAACTCTGAAGTTTGCTGCTAGCTTAGTCGCCTGAACCTTGACAGTGCACTACCAAATATTTATATTTTATGCTTTAAAATATTGTAGTGTTCCAAAAATCAATCACATAGCAATTTTAGGCAATCCGGGCAATTGCGTTCGACTTCATTGCCGTCGCACTTTTTGTTCAAAGCCTCAGTTCGAGCTACCGTCGCCAGGAATTTGCAACCCAATCCGCTCTCATGATTCCAGTCGCTCTCATCGCTCATTTGAGTGAGTTCCGTGTGCGCAAAGAATACTGCAACGTCAAAGCAGAAATCGGAGGTAAACCAATAATCCAATTTACACTCAATTTGTAAACTTTTATTCTAATTTGTTTCTCGTATCTCTTCGAGATTAAAAATTAGGGATTCGTTCTTATTTAGTGCTTTGCCATTTTGATATGTGTGTTAATAAATACTGTCTTGTTAAGAAAGTCTTGGTTTTTGTTACTAAAAATGAAGCTATAAACAAAACAACAATTATACGAAGACAGTTTCTGAATATTTACATTCTCGATATTTTTACAGTTTGTTTAACATATTTTTTGCCTTGGTAACTGTTTTGAGCCTTGTAAATATAAGACCGAATTTCGATTTAATTGTACTTCCGCCAGATCCTAAAAAATTTTGGGTCCTGCTTTAAAAGTCACATGCGACTAGGATCGATGGCTGAGGGACTTCGAATGACCATAATAAAAACAGAAACAATGCAAAACAGTTCAATTAACTTTTTTCAATATTGATGGTCAAAAATTGCTTGCTTTGTGCTTGCACTTAAATGACTGCTAATTTATAAAATCCGAGGACGGAAAATAGTCGTTATCGATAAACTTTTAATCTATAAACATGTTCATTGCAAGGCATAACAATAAAAATTAGATTAGCAATAAAAATTTAATCTATATGGCAAAAAATGCTTTTATTGAAAACGAAACGCCTTAACTTTAATGTTTGTTGTTACATTTTTACAGCGATATACACCATATTATCACTCTTGTTTTCCTGCTTCTAATGAGGTACAAGTTTCCTTTCATAAGTAGACATACAAGGAAAAAATGATAAAAATTATAAAACTGTTTTTCATTATTTCTTCTTTCTCTATCTACCATGAAAACTCACTCCAAAAACGCAAATAAGAGTGTTGTTATGGTGCATTTCGTTAGACAATCTGTTTCATAGTGCTTCCAAAAAGTGGTAATAATTGTAAGTGGTGCAATAATTTTGACCTGTCAAAATCCATAATAATTTTGCGTAACACTCATATTTTTTAAGCATCGAATATATTTTATGCAATTAAGTAAATGCTTTACAAAACATAATTGTCCCAAAAAATAATCACTTCAAACAAATTGTGGCACCGCATATCATCAAATATTCCATCAATATTTATTTGGAATGGGTTATTTCAAAACATGTGAAAGTCCACAAAATTTTGATGTGAAAGCCCTATAATATTCCACGCTTTAGCCAAAACGTTAACAGATTACATTCTGATTAAAGATCTGTTATAAATTTCCGCCAAATTCCATAATTGGAAAAAGAAACGAATGAGCACAAAGTGTAGCGGTGCAAATTATGCGGTGGCGTCCACTCATTTTGCAGGTAACCCCGTTCGGCTGGCTGCCGGCTGCCTGTCCATCATGCATTTTGGGCGATTAAAATCGAAGAATGAGTCTGGCCTTTGCACCGACCTTTCCCTTCGTTTTCATAACTTTTCCCATATCATCAGACCATCTCCGGCCTTATTAGGTCTAAGTCCTCTCCTCCTGCTCTTTTGCTCGTCCCGTTGAATAAATGATTTTTTCAATAAATAATGGCCTGTTCAGTTTCCCACTTTGTTACTTCATTGATCCTCGGTCTTATTGCGCAAAATCGGCGTTGCTGTTTCATTCATGTGTCATATATGGCAATGAATTGTTTCATTTTCACTGAAAATTTTTCGATTCGCATTTCAACAGAATGCGGTTCGCTTTATTTTAAAGAATTTTCAGCTTTATTCAGAAGCTTTTTGCTTAAAAATTTGGACTTGAAGTATGAATTGTCTGGCCACGAATTTTGTTCTATCAGTATCCATATCAAAACTTTATGTTTTCTGATCCATTTCTGCAGTTGAGTCATTGCCAAGCTAAATTTCAAGCTGGTTTCTTTTGAGAATTGCAAAATATATACGTTGTAGTTAATCTTTAACCCTGTTAAGCATGATGCAGCCCGGGTTATAGGCCCGATATTCGTGTCGGAACTAGGGACATTTCGCACTTGGGCCAAGTGCTGAAAAATAGCGATAGTGTGAATACAACATATATCTCGTTCTTCCACGACATTTTGACTTTCGAATTTTTAGGGATTTTCCACGATGTCAGTAATTGATGAATGCTAATTTTCGGGCATAAAATTTTATCATTGGAAGAATTTGGTCGAATTCCTGCATTATTCCTAGACAGCAGACCTATGACGTGTAAATGTGCTATCATTTTGTGGTTCGCTCTGACATTGTTTCTATTCATACTAATGCTACATTTATGTTTTTGCATCCATTTTTCGTAGGAAAGCGACTATTTTTATTGTGATTCTTTGTGCTCATTTTTATGATTCAGTTGTCTTTTGTTTCCCTTTTGCTTTCAGGCTGTCGTTATAAAAAATTTTTAAATTTTGTATTCTGGATCTTATTTAATATATCTCACTACCTTGTATTTCCGTACTGAGAGTCTCTGCCCCTCGCTTACCCTCCCCTTGCGCAGCTCCATTCAGGGCGAGTGATAGCTCATTGGACTCGCCATGAGCTTTTTTTTGTACCTGGGGTTTTTCGGGGCGCTGGGTCCGAATCCGGGGTCAAAATATTCCAAGAGTACCGCCAAGGTAAAAAATAGAAAAATTTTGTAACAAAAATTTTTCTATTTCAAACGACCCTTCGAAGGTCGAAGGCCCGAGGACCAAACATTGTCTGGCTAAGCCAGATTGGCAACTTCTAGTGTTATTATATATTACATATTCAAATGCATATATTATTTGTCAAATATAGACATACTAGCGGCTTGGGACTCCCTACAGGAGTCCGATTAAAAGTTTTGGTACATGTATGACTATATGTTCCAAGTTCCCTCACATTCCAAGGGGGAAGGTCGGGCGCTCCGCGACCGACCACAGGACTGGCTCGCCACCTGCGTTGGCTCGTACTGTTTATGGGTGAAATAAGCACTGGATAGAATGTACTTCACAAAAATGTTGACATGGATCACTGAAATAAGCACTGGTAATAATCGACTTTCCAAAAATTAGGATGAGGTCGACAGTCGCGTCCTTCGGCCGCTCCCTCAGACGGTTAGGGTGAGGTCGACCGATTTGTGTCTCTAACTGATTTGTGTGTTTGACTAATTTGTATGTCTGAGTGATTTTTATCTCTGACTTCATGTACTATCTCGCATTTCTCTAACTGTCTGGCTTCGACACACAGAAATAAGTACCCCTAAGAATCGACTTTCCAAAAATTTTGAAAAGACTTTCCTGCACTTTGGGCCCTCAAAAAAGGTAGACAGAAGGACAATAATTCTTGGCTTCGTAACGTTACCAAGCCAGGAATTATTGATTTAGCTTACTATAAGGATGGTGTTGTGTGGGGATAACAGCTTAGTAAGGCACCCACACAAGCTAACACTCAGTGGTCTGCATAGCTCAGCACTGTAGCTGATGGAACAGCGAAGCCATGGTAGAGGGGATCGTTTCTACCCTCGTGCAGTACCTTTTGCTGAACACAACAATTGGTGACGAGATCGATTCAGATCTACGCCTGTGCAACCGACGAAATGCAAACTAAAGGTGCAGCCCGGGCTGGCCCATATGTGGCGGTAAGCCTAGCGGGTGGTCGGTAAGGTGAGGTAAACAGTTCTACGGACACTCACC
This sequence comes from Ditylenchus destructor, assembly GCA_022814885.1. Taxonomy (NCBI): domain Eukaryota; kingdom Metazoa; phylum Nematoda; class Chromadorea; order Rhabditida; family Anguinidae; genus Ditylenchus; species Ditylenchus destructor. Next base: position 795,055 of record JAKKPZ010000014.1, read on the forward strand.
AGTGAGGTTAACAGTTCTACGGACACTCACATTCTATCTATCTATCTAGCACAGGGCGTCCTCTTCCTAATTAAAGGGGGAGATGTTGTGTGGGGATAACAGCTTAGTAAGGCACCCACACAAGCTAACACTCAGTGGTCTGCATAGCTCAGCACTGTAGCTGATGGAACAGCGAAGCCATGGTAGAGGGGATCGTTTCTACCCTCGTGCAGTACCTTTTGCTGAACACAACAGATGGGGACATTTTCTAGAAAACTTACACTTTCTGTTATGTGTGCTACGGAAGCGATAGCTTTGTTTTCGTCAAATGATTATTACCTTTCGTAAACATAATTTGAAGCTAAACTTTTTGCTAAAGTGTCACAAGCCCACAAAATTTGATGGCAATATGAATTTAGGTGTTGCCTTAAAAGCGAGCTTATCTTTCATTTTGAGTAATTCCTTTGTATATTTCTTGCCTGGATACTTTTGTTCACTTCTCATTGCCTTTACACTTCCCATCTCGTGTTCTTTGACTCAAACCGAGACTAGACGTTTCTTTGTTGACAACTGTCAAAAAGGCATGTCTCCAGGAATGGATATCCGGTGTTCTGCATTTTCTAAACCATATTTGTTAAGAACTGTCCCCCAGATCTTAAATATGCAAGGGAGTTTACCTTGTACCACTTCCAGCCTTTGTTTGCACCAGTTGCAATACATTTCTAAATTCAAACAATAATTATGGATTTCGTCTATTTTATTAATAACTTAAGCCTAAGATTGTTCAACCCTAACGATTTACGCATAATACCAATGCTAATTGTGGTGCAAAAAGACTGGAAAATAGTGCATGAAAGACTTGTTTCCTTAAAATAAAGGTTTAACACTTTAAAATAATTTAACAGTCATAATAAATTTCTGTATCTGAGATTTCATTGAAATTTAATTTAATTTGCGTAAAAATAGTATTAAATTATGAATTTTAAAGCCAAATCTGATATATATATATATATATACATAACTGCATTTTTCTCAAATTTATTTGATTTTCTTTTAAGGTTTATCGGATTTCTATTTGTTCAGCTTGTGTTATTAATTTACCGCTACGTGGTGCTATATTTAGGTGTTAAGCCAAGCCAACCCTAGCCGTTTATTAGAATATCCAGCGGAATGGTACTTCGAGAACACTCAGACGAAGATTTCTATATTAGAATTGATGGAAAATGGATTCTGGTCGATCGCCAGCTGCTGAGTTCACATCCTGGAGGCAGTGCCATGACAACGTACAAGAACTTGGACGCTACCACTGTTTTGTATGTTTATTTATGTGAATTCAAAGTGGTGACAAGTATTGTAATCTATCATTTACTTTTCGTTGAAGCCGATGATGGTATTTTGACAACCATTTAATATTTGCTTGAATTTTACAAACGAAATGGATTAAATTTAGAATAAAAATGATTGCTTCTTGTAATGAAATACAAATTACTAAAAACGGCAATATGCATTTTATTATTTGACCATATTATACTTATGTTACATTTTAGCCATACATTCCACGCCAATTCCAAACCAGCTTACAAAATGCTGAAAGAAGTGGTAGATGAACAAAAGGACAAAAATATTGTTACATCGAATCTGTCAAAACTCGAGGTCAGTTATTTTTTACATTTCCAGAATACATAAAACAAAAGTGACTATAGAGATGTAACAAAAATATTTGTTGGTCGAAAATGATCAATTTTTGAATAAGAAAGAAGGTACTAGGTTGTCCTCCGCTCTACTGAAAATTCGTATTTGAAAATTTTTTCTGTTTTATTTAAAAAAAATTCCGATATTTTATACTGGAGAAATTTTCTTTATATTAAAAAGGGACCGCTTCTGCACTTAAGTATAGAATAAGCCATGGAATACAAACTATAGCACAATTTGTAAAAAAATTAAAATTGCTTAAAATAGTACCAGTCTCTTAAATTTTAGGAAGAAAACAACGCTGATTTCGAGGATGTAAATATGGGCACATATAATTTGACCAAAGAGGAAATGGAACGAATGTGCAAAAACTTTGACCAACTGCGATTCCGCGTGCGCCAAATGGGACTTTTAAACGGACAAACTACATTTTTCTTTCGAAAGTTTATCGAGGCAGTCACTTTGATTTGCATCTCTCTCTGGTTGCAACATTGCGAATATTATGTTGTTTCTGCCTTGGTTATGGGATTGGCTTGGCAGCAACTGGGATGGATGATCCACGAGTATTGTCATCATCAGCACTTTAAGGTAAAACTGTTTCATGCTTTGTTAATTTAAATTCATTAACATTTTTGTTTGTTAAGTTATGCTTTTTACAAAAGAAAGATCAAAATTTGATATACTAAAATTTTGGTTAGTCAATTCGTTCACTTTCTGAGATTTCTAAAAGTCAGAAAGTTTTTTGTTAGCTGTTGCTATCTATTGTACCTTTTTTAACGCATTAAATTTGCAAAGTAAAAATTTTTTTATTTCGATAATATTTTCACTGCCATATCCAAAATCAATATTTGAATTTCGCTATCATATGTAAAATATTCTACCTCCATATTTCTAATTCTTTTCTTTTAGGAACACTTTTGGAATGACATAATGTCTTACGTTGTGGGCAATATGATGCAAGGATTCAGCTCAGGGGGTTGGAAAGAACAGGTTGGTCATTTTTGATTTTACAATAATGTCTACCAGTCTGTTTTTCATAATTTTCTTTTTTCTATTCTTAATTTTATTGCGTATCATGAGGAATATTTCTTTTTAATTTCCTGAAATTTTAGCACAACGTGCATCATGCCGCAACAAATGTCGTCGGTAGAGATGGCGATTTAGACCTGATGCCTCTGTGGGCAACTGTCGCCTCGGATTTATCGCAAGTACTCTATAGCTTACTTTCTGCCCTCTCAACGTCATTACTTAATTGAATTCAGCTTATAGACAAGTCGGTGATGGTCTACCTGATTCCTTATCAACACCTGTACTGGACTTTATTGCTACCGTTTCTGAGGCTCAGCTGGCTGGCACAATCCATTCTCTTTGTTTCCCAAATGCACAACAATTTTTATGAGGTACGCAACTTTGCCGCGAATATGAACTAACCTGAGTTTTTACTTCCTTTAATTCAGAAGTGACGTTTTATAGCGAAAATGTCATTGTTAAATTCGAAAAAAGTTTAATGTCTAAAAATTTCAAAAATGAGAACCATTGTCGTTATATTATGTTCAACCGTAAAATTTGTTGATATGCTTATACTTTAGATTTATCGCCGAAGGGCTCGCATCGAACAAATAACACTGACGATTCATTGGTCTCTTGTTGCACTGCAATATTACTTTCTCCCGACATTCCAGGTATATGAAACTTAACCTAAATGGTTTTATTTTTTGACCTTTAGATCCGTGTTATGTACTTCCTTGTTTCGCAACTCTTTGGTGGTTTCCTAATAGCTCATGTTGTGACGTACAATCACTATTCGACAGACAAGTTTCCACGTAAGTATGTTGCGTTATTGTTATAATAACTCATGTTATTAATTTTATGCTTAATTTGTTGCTAAAATAATGTTATACGTTACTAATGAAAATATGAGACCAAAAATATTGCTCCTAAAAATTATAAAACGAAAGAAGTTGCCTTCCTATCGCATATATGTCACAGACGATCTTACATATTTCATAGCTGCTTAGCTCAAACAAAGTATAAATAGTCATCTGCTTTAAAAATAAATTTGGCATGCTTCTATTTTCAAATATCTAGCATCTCGAATTTGCATTGTTATCTTTCAGACAACGCTAAAATATTGGAGAACTATGCGTGTTTGCAGCTGTATACAACAAGAAACATGAGAAATGGTATCCAACTTTCTAATTCCAAATCACTTTCACGATAATGTATTCAGGAATATTCATCGATTGGCTGTGGGGAGGTCTCAACTACCAAATTGAGCACCATCTCTTCCCGACCATGCCCAGAAATAACTTGAAGAAGGTGGATATTTAAACTGCATAAATCCTAACATATTCCTGAGGGGTTAAAACAAAGAACCTTTAGTAAACAAAACCTTGTCCGTGTGATTACAAAGCCTTCGAAATTTTAAACTCTTTGTAACCGTTTTATAGTTTTTATAAACTTTTACTTTACGATGATAATAAGCAAATATTTAAAACTTCGACCTTTAGGTAATGCCTCTGGTACAGGAGTTCTGCCGAGAGAATAATTTGCCTTATATGGTGGACGACTATTTCACTGGCTGGAAATATGAAATCGAGCAATTCCGCAGGGTAGCCAAAATAGCTGCCGAAAAGTTGCAGCGATCTGCTTAAGAATATTCTATATTTTTGTTGGATACATTAAGATATAATTTCTAATAAAAGTTGTTATTTATTTGTATAGTGATTAGTAAAGATCCCAAATAAATATTACGAAGAAAAATGTTTTATAATTATTTTGTTTATTTAAATTCCTTATTATTCGCATGCGATTCACATGGCAGATAAAACTAATTAAATGCAATCAACAATTAATAGTTTTACTTTAAAAGCCAATACCTAAAAAGTCAATACTATATGTATTGAGTTGACCCAAAAGTTCGTGCGGTTTTTCGTTTGATTTTATCTCCCATTTTTTGCGAGATATTTTTTGCGCGCACTTCTCGCAACACGACAGAAAACAGGGGGAGTAGGAAACGTTAAATTTTTTTTGAAATGCCATTTTTTCACAAAAATTCGCATTTTTTGTGAGAAAAATGGCCATTTTTAGCGTACAAATCATATCATAAATTCAGTTTGATTAACTACAAAAAGAATTGGCAAAATTTGTGGGAAATTTTCGAAAAATACAATAAAAATTTTGGTGCGGCTATAGTTATAGATTTTATCTCGCATTTTTTGCGAGATATTTTCTGAGCGCATTTCGTCATCGGTTACATATAGATAATTACCGGATGGATCGATAATTACCGGATAGTCGTCTGGATACGGCCTGATTATTCGGGCCTGACCATCTCGCCCAGAGTCAAAATGATGATTCATGCTATATTCGGTTGTACACATTGGGATTATTGAGCTGTGGTCTGAATCCAATTTTTTAGACAAAGTTGGTTCTCAGCGTCGGCTAAGTATATTTTTCGGGTCCGGCGAGAGAATAAAATATGGATTTGGGGCTCGAGCCAAATAATTTGGTTTTGTAACATGTGTATACATAACTGTACCACCTAATTAGGTGCATGAAGTAACATTTGTTGTACGCGCTGTTCATCAAATTTGATTCACAAATTCTTTATAAACACCAGTGAGTTAAAATGAATTAAATCCAAAACGAAGAATCATTTATTTTCGTATACAAAAGTCAATATGTACAAGCAACAGCTTTCGTTGAACTTAACATTAAACGTCAAATAGAATCAAAGGCAAATAAAAAACTTTTACATGCTGTCGGAGTCTGACACGCTAGCATAGACCTGAAGTCCCTTTTCAATGTAGCCAACGAATTGATTCAGTCGATCTTGGATTAGATTCTTATCCTCAGTTTCGGACGACAGCTGAGCTTGCAGTTCGCATTTCTCCACCATGAGCTTCTCGACCATGTCCCGTAGTTCCAATAATTCGGCTTCTTGACTTTCCAAGCGATCCTATAATAAGGATCAATAATAAAATAATATTAATGATTAATCAGTACCAGGCAACGACATAAGTCCGTAGTATGAATAATCTCTCTTCATGTCTTTTTCTGTCTAACTCACTTCGAAGAAGGGAGGAGGGAAGAAACTGATTACGATCTCATTCTACGGACTTATGTCGTTGCCTGGTACTTTAACGGTGATTACTTCCAAAGTGGCTCAGAGAGAATTTTCGAGATTTTTAACGAGCCAGACAAACTGTAATCCTTATATTTTAGTAAAACAGGCCCGCTTTGGCATTATGGCCTGTAAAATCTAATATTTCCATTGAAAATGCAAGGGGAATTGGTGAATTAAAACTGCGCCAGCAAATTTTCAGCCAGACTGCAGCTGATTGACTCTGCTGATGAGTCATTCTGAGTATTAAGCAGTGAGTAAAAGAGATTTGGTTGAATTTGATGGCGTAGCTTTAGTGCAAATTCCATAGGACGCACCCGCGGCCTACGCCGCGGACCACCCGCGGCGGGTACGCGACGCTTCGCCCCCGGGACACTTCGCCCCCAGTATATAAAAAGCATTCTAGAACATTCTAAATGGTTCTGGAACATTCTAGAAAAATATAAAAATAATTACACTTTATTCTCCTTTTACTACTTTTACAATTACTACTTTTACAAATTTACTTTTTGAAACTTTCCATTCTAACGGATGCCCTGAGAACTTTTTGGTTAAAGGAATACATCGTATCATCGGAAACAAAAAGTATCTTAAACAATACTTAAGTAAAGATGTGATAAAAATTCTTGAAAATCTCAGGGCAAAATTAGTGTATCATTCAAAACTAGCATAACATAAAACCCATTCAAATTACCGCATAAAACTAAAAGGATGAGATAAGCTATAACTACTAAAAGGATTAGATAAGCTATAACTAGTTAGGCCAATCAAACAATACAATACTTCGATTTTCTCTTCTCTCTTCATCTCCTTCCCCTCTATTCCCCATCTCCTAAGTGATCTATATTCGTGAAGTTATCAAGGTCCTACTGAGGATGACCCAACTTGATAACGCAAAAAAGTCAAATCAAGCTCATGCGAGATGGCTTAAGGGATACCAGGCGAAACCAAAACGAACAAAATACCGTCAAGCGGACGACCGAATTCTCAAAGTTATTGAACAATATAATAGTCGATCACCTATTGAATTTTTGCGCGGTGTTGCATTGAATTTTATGATGGACTGAATGAATTTTTGTTTGTCACAGTGAAATGTTTGAAATAAAACATTGATTTACAATATTCTATACGCTTCTAGAATGTTCCAGAACCATTTAGAATGTTCTAGAATGCTTTTTATATACTGGGGGGCGAAGTGTCCCGGGGGCGAAGTGTCCCGGGGGCGAAGTGTCCGGGGGCGAAGTGTCCCGGGGGCGAAGTGTCCTGCTCCCCCCGCGGCGGCATCCAGGATTTTCCGGATTTCCGGAAGCCATATCTTCCGGTGGAAGCCCGATTCGGGCTTGAAACCGGTACCAATCGTCTTGCCTCATCGAGACGAAGCGATTCATGTATCACACGCCCAAATCCGAGCGGCGACGGAGGATCTGTGACCCGGCCAAATCCAGGATTTTTCGGATTTCCGGAAGCCATATCTTCCGGTGGAATCCCGATTCGGGCTTGAAACCGGTACCAATCGTCTTGTCTCGCCAAGACGAAGCGATTGACATATCACACGCCCAAATCCGAGCGGCGACTGGAAAGTTTCCTTTGTAAAAACCCCCAAAAACTGAAAAAACGGCGTTTTCCCAACTTTCGTGGCGGGACCACCCCAATTCTGACATTGATACCCCCCCCCTAAAATCATGGGTTTTGGGGGGGGGGTACTCGCGAGTTTGGGGTCCGGGAATGCCAAAAAGCGGGAGATCCTAGCGAGGGGTGACGGAGACAGTGCGCCTTAGAGAGACTCGATTTTCAATGGACATATTAGATTTTACAGACCATAAGCAATAAAATTTGACTATTAATCTCCATTGATTTACGCCGAAAATCTCAGTTTTAATCATTTTTAAAGTTTTTTGGTTTCTAGATTTTGCCTACCTGCATATGGCGAATTTCCTCATTGCGTTTCGTGAGCCTTTCTTCTTGATTGGCGATTTGTAACAACGGCCGCACTTGAGTAAATAACTTCCACCATAACCAGTTGCGCAGCTTGGTGTAGACGAGCCCGTTGCGTTGGATAATTTTGACTGCATTGGATTGTTTCACTAGAGCACGATACTTCTTTCTGGCAAGATAGCCACGGACATACGATTGGCAACGTAGAATTAGACTCATCATTGTCTTCTCTCGTTCTTCTTCCAGAATAGCCAAAACACCGGCACGGAAAAACATCTTCGTTTGCCCAATTTGATATAGATTAGAGGCGATCTCCAACGCGTCGATCATTTTTCTGCAAATACTGGGTTAAGGATTCTTCACTACTAATCTATAAATATTTCATGTAATTTAGTTACAATTCTCCGCTCCAAAATTTCTTTTACACTTATTACAACCATAAATAACATATTATACGGTTTAACCCTTCATTGCCGGAGCCATAGACAAAAGGCAGAATGTCTGCATTACCATTAGCTTTCCTTTTGGTGAGCTGTCTTTATCAAAATCATGATGTCTGCCATTGTTTATTTCTCTTTTCTATGTGATCTATTTACAGACACACTCTTTGTATGAATAATGAACACTCATTCGTTTCTTTCTTTTTGTACAGTCTTTAGCAAATTAAGAACGTATCCGATCGGATACACTCGGCAATGAAGGGTTAATAGAAGGATAATATTTCAATCTCAATCATGCATATAAAACAATGATTTTTTTCTATCTAATAATGTTAAAACATTACATTTAAAACTATTATGCAAAATGCCAAATACAATTAGAATTGTGACAATTTTCCTGCAAAAGTTTTATACACTAATAAAATTTTACTTTGCAATGATTCTCCCATCGACAAAGCCCGCTGGAACAATGTCAGGTGTTAGTATTGCATAGCGGTGTCGAAAGTGTTGAAATGTGAGACGACTTGGAAATCCCTGCCTAGCAATACGTATTCCTTCCAGAACACCGTTGCATCGAAGTTGATCCAGCACAAGTTCCGAATCTATTTTGCCTGCCTAAATTAGGCTTGTTAAAATAGTGTAATAAGAGTGGTATTGGATTTTTGAGGTAATTAATGTAGCTATTTAACAGTAGACATAGGTAGATTACGATAGGTGATCACATAATATATGATAAGCAAGCTGGAACTCATTTGACAAACAAGTACTGGATTATAAATTATTATTAAAGGAAGGCTAAAAGTTACAAACTATTGGGCCATATCAGTAGAAACTTCCTTTTCGCTTTATCAGCACTTCCCATCTATCGAGTTAAACAGATTTAAACAGTTTAACTCGATAGATGGGAAGTGCTGATAAAGCGAAAAGGAAGTTTCTACTGATATGGCCCAATATTATACCATTTTCTCATGATTCGGCACAATACAGCGAACAAAGTGTGGCGAAGTCTTGTGAAGAGATGCCATGAGCCGACTAAGGTTTTCTTTATGTAGTTGACTGACTGTTCGAAATACTCCTTTCCTGAAGCTCATTCTAGTGTTCGAACTCCTCAACTCCGTTGAACCAGTGGTGGAAGATTCTGCAAAAAACATGTTGAACCAGTGTTACCATTAAAATCTAAGTCAAATTTTTGAGCAGCGTTTATTGGATGTTTTGGTTGCTTTCCCTCTTTAAGGAATTTACTACGTGGCTAACGTTTAGAAATTTCTAACATGGCCTCCCAAATATGATAGATTCATTTTCGACGCATTAATTATCGCATTAAAATTTACTGTCTACTAAATTCATGCAAGCTATCAATATATAATAGTTGTATCTCTACTTTTCAAAATTACTGATATTATCATTTATTTAATCGATTTAAACCGAAAACTATCTTTAATTAAGACCAAATCACACCATCTCTCCAAATCTGAGCGACGAACGGATTCTTTGAATTTTGCATCAAAGAGACAACACTATCATTGATTGGATCCATATTCTTGATTAACCATTTATCCACGGAGTAGTCAACACGTCCGGCATAATGTACCACTGCGAAGTCGCTTCTATCGCGCATTTCCGGCATGACAAATTTAGCATGTTTCTTGTGATTCACAATCAACTTCTCTACGAAAGACTTGTCAGTTGCTTTCGGGAAAAGACATTGTTCATCCAAAAGAGATAGGATTCCCATAGGCTTAAAATAAAAACTTAAATCCTAACTTTGTTCGTAACAGTAACACCTTCATATTTTATAAGCTCGCTATGCCTTTCATTTTTCAATAGTTCTACATGAAGAGAGGGTAAATTCTGAACAATTAATTTAGGAAATAAAAAGCCGTGCGTACCTTTTCTATAAGATCTATACATGGCTGTAAATCCAGACCGAAGTCAATGTATTCCCACGTGATTCCTTCTCGCTTGTATTCTTCTTGCTCCAAAATAAACATTGTGTTGTTGAAGAGTTGCTGGAGCTTCTCATTGGTGTAGTTGATGCAGAATTGTTCAAACGAATTTAGTTCAAAAATTTCGAATCTGAAAAATATGAAATGAATTTTCACATTTTAAACTTAGCGCTTCCCTCTTTTCCGCGATTTCATCATTTCATTTAATGCAAAAGGGAAAGATATTATGAAATTTAAATTACCCGGCTATATCCAGAATACCAATGAAGGAATTATTGCTAGCAGAATTAGGAGATCTTCCCAGTGATATGTTAAGGCGATTGACCAACCATTTGAACATTCGCTCGTAGCACGACTTGCTGACTGCTTCGACAGCGAACTCCACCTGTTCCTTGGTTTGAGTCTTCTGCACTTCTTCACGTCCGATTTTGACTTTTGGTCGAAGAAAGGCTTTGGTGAAGTCTGAAAGCGACAATCCCAGCAAGTGACACACTTTCTGCGCAACTAAAAACAAAGGCCTTAATTTTCATAAATGGTATAAAGAGTAGACATATTTAACTTTTGTTTAGACGTATTTAACATCTTAGCATAAGCTTACAAAAACTATAGACATACCGCTATCGTCCATCAGAAACGCTCCATCCGATGATCTTTGCGATGTAAACTTTATATTACCCAGCAAAAGGATGGCACTGAGAAGACGCAAAATAACTAAAATTTTAGTAACTGATATTAAAAAATCATGAACATAACAAACTCACAATCAATTTCATCCTCTGCGAAATGCATTAGCTGTAGTGAGCTGAGCGTGTTTTGAAATTCCTCGATATCATCCACGTGAGGCACTGACATGTTACCGTTCGTTAGATACGCATATTTATCCAAATTCTCAAGCATGTACTTGACTGAAAATAATGGAATTAATATAAATGAATATAAGAAATATATAACAGAAAATCACTTAACACATTGATTCGGAACAATATTCATATTTAAGATAACTATATTTTATTTATACTATAGTATCTATGGATAGATTAGTGTTTATGGAGTTCTGATATTTGCTCCTTCTAAGTACCAAGCATAAGCAAAAAAATTACTTCTCTGTTCATTATCGGCACCACGCAATAGTTGATAAAAAACGTGAAAATTTCGTTCCCCAATAGCTTGTCGACAAGTCCTTGATTTTTCCAAGAGATATACTTCGATATTGGCTCCAGCAATATAACCAGCGGCATCGAAGTAAATCCGAATAAATTTACCCTAAAAATACTTTTAAGCATGACTAACGTCGCTACATTAATTTAACGATACTGAAGTAAATATTTTTAGAAAATCAAATCAGAGAGAAATTGTATAAAATTGGCAGATGATACCCTTCTAAACACGTCATTAGGAATTGGAGTAAGGATTGCTGAAAAAATATGACGTTTTATTTTCTTAAGTTTTTTTATCTCAAATATGTGCCACAATTAATGTACAGTCCTTGAAATTTATTTTACAAGATAAAAATAACTATAATAGTGAAAAAATTTCATCGTGTTTAATTTCGCGCCAAGAGGAAGATGCCAATTGTCTTTGTTTTCGTGTAGTTCACAGAAACAAGAAAAGTCAATTGGCGCGAAATTAAACAGGGTGATTTAATTTATTTCACAATTTATACTTACAAATCTGGATGAATTATCGTTCTTCACTGTCTTGCTGTTGCCAAATGCTTCCAAAATAGGATTCGCCAGCAGCAATAGCAGTTCGAGATCTCCCTAAATACATTAATCAAATAAAAGAATTTGGATTTAAGAACATACAGTGAAGGCAGTCGTATTAATTAGTGTTGTCGGACGTCTTGGTGAATTCTGAAAAGTATTCAAATTGTGTTTTGATCATTTTGATGGTAAGTGCAGGTATTCGCGACCAGTGAGGTAGTGTCTTATAGAAAAATATATAAAACAAAAAAGTTAAATATTATTGTCAGTCAAGGAGAGTAGAACAAACGTTCACAAAGCGTTTGAATTTTTGAGTCAAATCTTCCCTTATACAAAAGGTTTTGCTTTGTAGAAGGTAAGAGTTGACGCAAAAATTTTAACGCTTTGTGAAGATTCACTTTTGCTCTCCTTATAATATCCGATAATAAGTGAACAATGAAAGACGCGTAATGTTAGAGGGTAACACATTAAAGGTGGAATCTTCATTTCATAAACGAAAAATAGCTATATCCTCAAGATTAGTTTTCTATGCCTTTTTCCTTTTAAATTTGTTACTATCTCTGTAAGTAGTTTTAGAAAAAATCATATGGCAGGATAGAGTCAGAAAATCTCCACATGAGTTAAATTATGACGCTGCATAATAGGTTGACATCATTTATTCTTTTACATGATATAAATTCTTTATGAGTTCTATACAAACTTGTTTTGCGTTACCTTATTTGATGACGAAAACTTGCTCGGAGACCATCCCTTGATAGGCGACACAATAGTACTGGGCCGCTTGACGCCTGCAACGTGAACCAGGTATTGAATGATCTTCTTGGTGTTTTCCGTTTTGCCTGCTCCAGATTCGCCTGTGCACAGAATCGATTGATCTTTCTTCTCTATAACAATAAAATACCTTACTGATTGATAAAATTCACATTTTCAAAATAAAATAAGTAAAAATTCTATAAATTATAGTAAAAATCAAATATTTCAATCAAATTTATTTAATCAATTACACTATAAATACAGTTGTAATGGAGTATAACCTTGAAGCATTGATCGATAAGCATCATCAGTGACAGCAAAGATATGCGGGGGACAATCCTGGCGTTTCTTCCCTTTATAGTCAGTGATTACCTCGTGAGAATATATTGCCAAAGCTTTATATGGATTGATGACGACACAGAAGAGTCCGGAATATGTCTGTAAAGAAAATATAATAGTTTACTACAATACTTTAAGGATAAATTTTAAGACAAAAGGAATAATACTAGAACATTTTATTGCATACAAGCTGTCATGTTTCGTGTTGCAATTGAGGATAAGGGAAGAGGATTGAAATTCACAACTTCAACTTTTTCTTTCCACAGATATAGTTTCTTATTTTTTAGGTTGTTTTAGAAACATTTTTTAGGAAGCCATAATCAAATACACCAAAATTTTCGATATGGAGAAACATCGTGTTTCATTTTATGGTCTTCTATTAAACCGCATTCCTCAAAATGCATTGTTTTCGTAAAACACTGTTTTACATTGCACCATAAATATGAATTCTTTTCGGATTTTGAATCAGCGCTTTTGATGAAGCCAAGGCTATCGTTCTCATTTCGCGCGCTATAAAAAAATGGAAGATGGTGATACCGTAATCGAAATTTAAATGCATAATGCCTAGCTTTAACTAAATTAAGAACATAATAGAAGCTAGTATAATGAATTTATGTCAACCTATATTTAGTCTAAAAAATCGAAAACTGAAACGGTTTAACAAGGATTTTGAAGACAAATTTTCTAATTTCTTACATAAATTTTGTCGCTGAAAAAGCGTTCCTTGAGATTTTGCAGCACAGACTCTTCATCGAGGCATGTCAAATTGGCCATGTCATCCATTGTCTTTTCCATGTCGAGATGCTTATTTATATCAAAATTCTGAAACTTACATTAGATTAATCAAAAAGAATTAATAAACACAGAAGTCACAAGGAAATACATGAAGAAAATGAAGTGAGCTAAAGTAGGATAAAGTAGGAAAACGAGCGAAAATAAATCTAGAATATTCTGTTTGCAGCATAAGACTTCAGTTTCCTCGAATGATTGTGTACATGTTACCAGAGAGAGTAATGATATCCAACAAAAGATCTAGCCATTGGCGTGGCTAATCACTGGCTGTAAATTTACCATACTAACATAGGCTGTGAGAAATTTTGTACCAGCGACAGATCTTACCTAGTAATGAGATCGTTTTGGGAGAATACGATAGTGATGTAAAAAGTTAACGATATTATAACCGCTTCGAATCTCAATCAATACGGTTAGAACTAGCTTACTAGTCAAGTCTCATCAGTATAGTCTAGATGCTAACATAGTCAAAAAAGTATATTAGTGCGCCCTTTTGTCCTGGAACGGAAAATCAAACTCAAATTTTACGAAAGATATTACCTCGTCATCGCTCGATTGTACGCGCTGTTCCGGCGAATTCTTCCTAAATCGTATAATAAATCGCGTTTAAGAGAGCGTATTTCATAAATCGAAAGTAAAATTTAAGTAAAAATTTCCAAATATTTTCTTTTGTAGAAATGAAGATTTCACTTCTCTTCTAAGCAATTTTCCTACCTAACTCATCGAGAACATGGGAGATTGGCTCGTTCAAGATTCAGCCAAAGGCTCGAGTAATGAATGGATAACAATTTAGTCTGTTAGACTGTCATAGTCATGCTGCTTTTTCATGGCCCAATCTTAACCATGAGCTGAGTTGTGACGACAAGTTCGAAGTCTCCCAACTTTCCCATAATCGCAAAATCATTTACCTGCAAGTCGGTGAACCGGCGAATTTGCTGCTCGGCCACAGCACGTCTTTAATTTTGACAAGCCTAAGCCTTTTCTTGCATTGCGTCAATAAAATATTCATAGTGAATCGATCGGCCGAATTCAGAGCACTAACGATATTCTCGGGAGTTCGAATTCGGGGTCAATTTCCACCGCGCGCCCCAAGAAAATTGGCACCACAACGCGGTAGCGCGCTTTCCTAGTGGCCAATTACTATATCGCCAGTAATAGCTAGGCACCACACGTATTACTGCATTAGGCAGCCAAAAGCAGTAAAAACCAAGCATGGCAACCGGACCGTACCGGGGATGGCCGGTCAATTAAATTTTTGAAATATCAACAATTTTCAATGCAAATTTTTGGCAAACAACTCAATTTTTATCAAAAATTTTGCCTGCGGCTCTATTTTTCCTTCAATTTTCTCAATTTTCTTCAATCATGCTCGTTGCTATTTTCCCAAAATATTCGCTCACGAGATTTTGTCTATATGAAAGTTTGTATGAAGATAATGAGAACTTTCAGACTAATTTTTAATAAGCATTCAATATTTATTTAGATGATCACGCCTCTCAGAAAGAAAGGAAAAACAAAACGGACAATAAAAGCAAGAAACAGCGCGCTAAAGCCATCGGTTTGATCGTTGACGATTAGAACTTCCCTTATGAATACAGAAAATTTAGGTCTTCGCTTTGTTTTGAATTGTATTTTCTGTAAATGAAATATATAAATGCATTTGTTGTTCTTTGTGATAATTATTTAAATAATATGTGGAATTGTTTTTGGTAATGGTAATCATTCATATGGTTACTATTGAGCCTCGAGAAATTTCAACGACTTTCTCTCTGGAAGAACACAAACAGGAAACTCCCGTGGCATTTACAAAGTTGTTTAGTAAAGGATAACGCACTCACTCCTGGCCCCTACACAGAAAATGCCCCTCGCGAGGAGAGGTTTGACTTTTTCGGCGAGACAATACAGCGTAGTGTTCAGCCTTGCAGCGTTTGTACCAACAACATATGTGATACAACATGTGTTTACGGGGAGACGACAAAATACTCTTCAGTAGGAACAGTTAGCAGTGCGTAGGTCCGCAGCGTTATAAGTTTTGACGGGCCACAATCGGGCCGGTAGCAGTTAATGGCTTGAAAACGAAATTAAGAATTTATTTAATGTATTGCCCTGATTGTAAATGATATTTGTGCAGTTATCACGGATTTCGACGAGCAATCAAAACTATGTTTCCAAAATTGATAGGGCATAAATGAAATTTCTTTTCCGCTCTCTGAATTTTGCGCACTGTCTTTCACAGGGACCAATGAGCATGGAAATGTAGTTTAACACAAATATATCGTGGTCATATTCAAAAATATTTTTCAAGTTAAAAAATGATTAATTTCGCCTCATTTAGTTCTATTATGGCTGCCCAGAATCCGACTGTGAATGACAAGGAGACTACAGCTGGGGAAATACCGATCGAGGTAGAGCTGTGCTTTGATGATCAGGTCAAAAAATGTTTGGAGAGTGCAATCAAACACAAAGAAGATCACGCGCCTAACACTGGATCTATGGGTGAGTACTTGTTCTGAGTATTCTTAGGTTATCCTTAGTACGAGAGTTCTTCCAATACCGCACGTTAAAAATATTATAAGACGATGAGCACAGGCAAATTTAGTTACAAAGTTTCGCCAAAATATATTTGCGTGCAAAGAGATAAAAATGGGTCCCTGAAAATTTTAAAAGAGGGATTATTCGGCAGAGGACTGCTCTAGAAATTTGTAAAAAAATTTGTGTGGGGATCTATTACATTATATTTTTCTATTTACGAAAATGCTTCTATTCTACTTATAATCAAGCAGCGGCGGTGGAGCCACCCTGCTGCTTTAATAAATTCTTGCAAATTTCGACCTTAAATCCAACGGAAAGTTTATGCACTTCTTGATATTGGCATCAACCAAGTTCCTAGAAAATAGCATAATTGACTCTCGTATCCCTATAGTCTTAGTCATTGAAAATTTTGAAAATGAATGTAAAAATCACTTAAAAATAGAAAATTTCTCTCAACTTTCGCAAACATAGTATCATTAGCAATAAGTGGCACTGGTTAAATAGCAAGGTGTTTCTATAGTATCTCAACATGTTTCTCAATGATGTTTTTTCAATTTATTTGAATGATCGATTTAAATTCATATTGTCGTATTCATATAGTGATATTTCAGTCACAAATGATAGTGAAAATGCAACACCGAGTGATGATAACTATCATGCTTCCGGAGAACTTCGCAGCACTGACGCTAGTTCAAACAATAGCAGTAGCAGCGACATCTCTCTTCCTCGGGCCATTGGATCGCATATTCCCGCAATCAGAACTCCGATTTCAACAACCACGAGTGAATGCGACTCAAGTGGAACGTCTAACTCCACGTCTAGCAGTATTTTCTAATAATTGTCTGTCAATTTATTATGTGACCTCATTCAGGTATTTCTTCTTGCACGTATAGCACCGTTTCAAGTGATATTTCTACGAACGCCTCTCGCACCGATGAATCTATACAAGCCGAACAGACTACCGACTTGACGAATATTCTAACTGATACATCCTCTATTTCATCATGCTCAATTAAAGTTCCATCAAACCTGTCAAGATGGGATTTAGAGAAATCAGATTCTCAAGGCGATATTTCGACTGCAAATGAAGGTGGGATCGTTATACAATAATTGTTAAATGAAATTGGTATAATTGACGTTTCACAATCAGAAAATTCAATTTTATCGCCGGGGATCACATGTGTTTTTCATACATTTTTTCAGTTAAAAGTAGACATAAATAAATTCAAGTTGTATTAAAAATCTTGTAGGAAAAGCCTGTGTAGCTTGCATGAGAGGATAGTAAGCAGAGTTGCCGGCAATTGCGGATTGCGGCAATTTTGGCGTTGCGGATTGGGCCTGTGTTTTGCCGCAAACCGCAATCTTTAAGCGCTATTTTAGACGTCATTTTCTCCGGTAACAGTAATAATTTTATAGACACAGGAAATACTAGTACTAGACATAGGACCGAAGGCGAAAAATCAAAGAAAAAATAGCGCCGCAGGCGAAATTTTTGAAAAAAATGTGCGAGGTTAGAGAAAATTTCCTTTGAAAATTTTCAATGTTGAGGCAAATTTTTCAAAATTTTTTCCTCGGCCGCGCCCTATCGGGCACGGCCGAGCATTAATCAACTACCTAGGAAGCGCCACAGCGGCTACGCCGCTCAAAACCCTTAAAAACACGTTTTTCGGTTTTGGCGCGAATTCAAATATTCAAATTTTGGGTCTGAAAGTTTTGTCGGGACCTACAGCCTCAGGGCTTTCAAATGAGCTATCACTCGCCCCGATCTATCCACGGAAAGGTGCCGAACATTTACCTGTCGGACAGACGGAAACGCAGTTGCCTGTTATTATATAGGGATTTTTTTTGATTTTTGTTCGAACAAACCAAATTTCTCACAATTTTTCGGCAATTTTATCATAGAAAATTTTGAGACAAAAATTTGTGAAGAAAGAAAAATTGCGCCGCAAGAAAAATTTTTCAGAAACATTACGTTGTTTGCCAGAAAATTTTTCTAGTAGAGTTAATTTCTCAATGAAAATTGACTCTATTTTTCCAAATTTCTACAAATTTCCTAGGCTGTAAAATACTATAAATTGGCAAACTTTGGAAAAAAATTGAAAAAATGAGAAAAAATTGAAAAATTGCGGTTTGCGGATTGCGGCAAATTGCGGCAATTTTTCGATTGCGGATTGCGGATTCCGCAATTTTAATTTTGTTGCGGATTGGAAAATCCCGATTGCGGGCAACTCTGATAGGAAGCTTGTGTAAGTTGTCCTTTGCCGTAATTCAAGCAACTCTATGCTCTCGGTGATATAACACAAGATTTTCAGATTTTGTCTATATGAAAGTTTGTATGAAGCAAATGAGAACTTTCAGACTAATTTTTAATAAGCATTCAATATTTATTTAGATGATCACGCCTCTCAGAAAGAAAGGAAAAACAAAACGGACAATAAAAGCAAGAAACAGCGCGCTAAAGCCATCGGTTTGATCGTTGACGATTAGAACTTCCCTTATGAATACAGAAAATTTAGGTCTTCGCTTTGTTTTGAATTGTATTTTCTGTAAATGAAATATATAAATGCATTTGTTGTTCCTTGTAAGAATTATTTATTTTTTAATTTTTGAGTTTCAATGGTAAAAATAGCCTTCTAGGCATTTTGCCGGGAAATTAAAATTTTAGTTAAAAATGTAAGTGTAATTTTTACCATCAAAATATTATAAATGTTAGCACATTTTCCACAAAATCCTAGAGGCCGAGAATTACACATAACATTTTTGTCCAAAAACACAATGAATGCAATACTGAAAACCTCGTTTTCACAAAAACAGACACTTATTACCAAAATAGCTACAAAACATTACTACAAAAATAATAACTTTTTCATAAAGGTTTTCCTTGAACGTAAATAGTAAAAAAATTTGGATTATTCATGTAAAATTCCTACGTAGAAAATTCTAATCTCCTGTTTAAAGTTTCCCTAGATGTGTTTTCCCTTGTCCTTCTACACTCCGGCGATATAGACAACTTTCCCACAATTGGTTCATTTCCAGCTATGTTCTTCGGAACACTACTTTTCGCTGTCCATAATCATGGGTAGTAAAGTGTATGCTATTTAGCCCTTCATTGCCGAATGATGCAAAAACGCAACGCAAATTTTGAACCCACTAACTCCGAGCGTTGCGAAAATGCACAACAACTTTGGAATAATTTTCTGCCAATTTTTTGGCTTCCTAGATATAACCTGATATTACTCTTATATAACTAACTTTTTGTCCTGAATCAGGATATGTAATTAGATTTTGCGTTTTAGCACAAAAAAATTTTTTGCGATTTTTTTCTCGAGGTGCGCTCTCGAAAAATTCGAGAATGAACTTAAAAAAATAAAAATAAATTTTTTGAGACTCAACACAATAACTAACTTCAGATTCGTGCTCAGCGCATCGAAATTAACCAGAAAATGTGTTTTTTAGGCTTTTAAAAATTTCGAGATGTTTTGACCCCCTAGGGGGTATCATGGATTTTCGGCAAAATCACGACTTTTGACCCCCAAAAATTGGAATTTTTGGGGGCAATTTTTTGCCCTTTATAACGCCGCATCTCGGGACCAACCCTAAAAATGGCGTTATAAAGAGGTTCGACTATGTAAAGATCAGGCTAGGATCTGAGACGAAATGAGCTGGTCCGGTCAACAGTAATTAGTATTTCGATTTGATTGCGCAGAGGCAGACCTATGAAGATTATAGTTTGAGCAAAACAGAACGATCTTCTTTTTTGTCTGCGACATGTTTCCTACTCTTTCCGTTTCTGCTTTTGGCCACTGCACGCTTCGAGCACCGGCTTGAAAATTAGACCGTGCCGAAAAATAATTGCCGGAAAGAGCACTTTGTCTTCTACAAACAACCCAAAAAGGTCCAACTCGCTATCACATAAAGGACAGATCTGAGCAAGACTTGAAGTTGGGACAGCAAAATAGGAGTTGCGTCAAAAAGAGGCGTCATAAAATTCGCGCGCGAATTCAAATGGAAATTTTGGGGGGTTAACACACATAGGGTACCCCCTGTAAAAAGTATACTATCGTGTACAGCTCGATGAGTTGAACACCTTTTACAAAAGTACCATGGGTGTCTGAGACGATCCTGGCGATATATAGCGAAAAAATCAATCCAAAACGTCCATTTGAATTCGCGCGCGCGTCACTTTTTCATTTGTCATCGTTTTACAACTTCAAGTCTAGATCAGATCTGTCCTTTAAATTGTGTTGAGTAAAAATTTATAATTGCATCCTAATTTCAACTACTAGCCGGCTACCGCCGGCTAGCCGTCGGGAGCCTAGATTCGTGGGGCGGTATAAATTCGTTGAAGCAATACACATCGGCGCCAAATGTACGGAAGCCGTCTCAAAATGCGTCACAGCCATGTTTTTGTCGTTAAAATCCCGAGATTTTTGGTACTTACCCTAATTCGGGTACGGGGAATCCGAATTTGACCTCAGATCATGGGTGGTCCCGCCACGAAAGTTGGGAAAATCGCATTTTTGGTACAAAATGGCCCAAAATGACAATTTTTGATGCGTTACGTTAAAAATAATTGCAGATTAGGACTCAGCGCATCAAAAAACCCCTAAAAACACATTTTGCTGACATTCCAAAAAAAATTCATTTTTTGGCCATTTTTCACCATAGGGAGTACCACATGGATTTTGAAAAAAATCGATTTTTTCAAAATGTGGAAAATATTTCTGCAATCAGTGTTTTTAGGGGTAATTCGATGCGCTGCTTCCGAATCTGCAATTATTTTTTTCATATCACGTCAAAAACGGCCATTTTCGGATGATCTGTTGAGCGTTTTTGGTCTCAAGTTCGAACCCCCCGATCTGAGGTCAAATTCGGATTCGCCGTACCTGAAATAGGGTAACTACCAAAAACTCCAGTCCATTTCCGACGCACTAACTCGCATTTTCTCCAAAACACACAAAAATGGCCATTTTTGGGCAAAAAAACCGAAAAAATGTCGAAATGGGCGCAGATGAGGTCTTGTGAAAGATTTTTTTTGAAATAGTAAAATTTGAAGTGTTGCTCGACCATTCTGTACAAGTGAAATATTCATCTCTACATAATTTATTAAAATCTGGGCTGTCAAAGTTGACTCATTTAACACTGAAAAACGCAAAGTGTACCAACTTTGAAGCCCCAGATTTTAATAAATTATGTAGAGACGAATACTTCACCCACCAGGTGTGATAGAGCAACACCTGAACTTGCATCCTGGCAAAAAAATCTTTGACAAGACCTCTTTTGATTTTTGGCTGAAAACGGCTGTGACGCTTTTTGAGACACTTGGCGCCGATGTGAATAGAAGTTAATTACTTGTCGCCCGTAAGTAACATCCCGCCCAGGAAAGTTCTGACCTCCTGAGAATAACACGACCTCGTGAGAACAAACCTCGAATCTGACGTCAGATTCGTGATCAGCGCATCCGAAAACCCCCGGGTGCAAAAAATCAGACCCGTAGGCACCTTGCATCAAAAAACCCCATTTTTTGGCCAAAAAGTGGCTTTCAAAAATTGACCAAAACAAAAAGTGTAAAAAGCAAAGATGTCCAAAATCGCCTCAGAAATCGATTGGGAACTTAAAACATCACTTCCCATACCCAAAACCCTTAAAAAACACGTTTTTGCGTTTTGGCGCGAATTCAAATATTCAAATTTTGGTTCTGACAATTTGTCCTGCCCCAACTTTTTGAGACCTATCGATTGAGCTATCACACGCCCCGATCTGACTACTGGATATTTCTGGATGATTGATCACACGGGGAGCGTCACAGGACGATGCCGCTTATTATATAGGGATCATATACAGCATTATATACAGCACTCAATTTTTTTATGCAGTTTTGTACATTTTCAACCAATTTCATTTCAACTGTTGAAATCCAACAATCAATCATCAAAATTCCCTAAACTAATAATATTCAGCGTTTAAATTCAAGTAGTTTATTTTGCGCCATTTTGAATTGAATTTACGAAATAAATTCAAGTATGCAATATATTTCCCATGGAAATGTGTTTCCGTCCTTAATTTCTGTAAAAGTTCAATTTGATTACAATTTTTTGCATGATCACAGGTATGGCCACAGAAGAAAGCTCAGACTCGTCGGATGTCCTTACGTTTATGCCATTGTAAGATTATATTTCCATAAAGGAAATCAATCATCATTAATATAATCCATCCACTAATTTAACCCAGAAAAGTAACCAAATTTTAGTTTTGAAAAAGTAATCCAACGGTTTTGATATATCGAGACACTTAAATATTCATATTTTTGCAGGGGATCTGGTCAAGAAGTTGGCCGATCATGTCACTATCTGCAATTCAAAGGGAAGAAAATTATGGTAAGTCTCAAAATTTGTCCAGATATTTTTAGTGTTTATCGTTTTAAGTTGGACTGCGGAATCCATCCAGGAATGCATGGCGTCGATGCGTTACCATTTGTGGACTTTATCGACTGCGAAGACTTGGATCTGTTGCTTATCACTCATTTTCATTTGGATCATTGCGGAGCTCTTCCGTGGTTACTGGAAAAGACTGCATTCAGAGGACGATGCTTTATGACTCATGCAACCAAGGCCATCTACCGAATGATGATCGGCGATTGCATCAAGGTAACAAATATAGTAAATGAGAACTATAGATATATATGCATTTGTGTCCCAAAATATGGCAGAATAATTGTTTTGCAAAAATTGAAATGTTCGCAGAAAGTATTTCCGGAATTCCTACTTTAGATTGCCAAATATGGCGGTGGAAGTGACTCGCGAATGCTTTATACAGAAGAAGATCTCGAGAGGAGTATGGACAAGATAGAGGTGATTTCTTGAATATAATCTAGATTCCAGTTTTCCTACATCTCAGAATAAGAAGGATATATATGGATGTTTTATATTTCTTGCAAAGATAACATTTCCGCCATAAATTCTGCTTTTTTACTCCGCTCTTCTTAACTATACTACTTTCTAAAATATTTTTGTTTGTAAAACCCATTCATGCAAATCGTCGGATAAATAACATCCCGTTATCCGACATTCCTAACTGCGTCAGTTAGTTGCAGTTAGATTTTATTACCTTCTAAAAATAGTTATAATTTTAGGTTATCGACTTTCATGAGCAAAAGGAAGTTAACGGAATTAAATTCTGGTGCTATGTTGCTGGGCACGTACTGGGAGCTTCGATGTTTATGATCGAAATTGCGGGAATTCGGACTCTCTACACAGGTGATTTTTCACGTTTGGAAGACCGTCACTTGTGCGCTGCCGAATTGCCGAATATTACACCTGACGTGATGATATGCGTAATAATTTTATATTCTCTGGATCAAGCTCAGTTAAATAAATTTAGGAATCAACATATGGCACTCAAATACATGAAAGCCGAGATGAAAGAGAGAAAAGGTAAAGATTATTTGTACTATATTCGATAATCCATTTGTTGCACCATTTATTTCAGAATTTAAATTTTGATTTATTTAAAAAGGATATTTTTTATGGGAAATAAAAATAATACATCATTTTTATGTATGAACAAGAAAAGGTTTGGAAAATTTTTTTGGAAATCTGAAAATTTTGCCTAAGCATTAAATATTACCTTAACCAAGAATGAATATTTCCAACGTCTCAGAAATTAAAATGCCATTTCTTTTATAGATTTACAAGTACTGTACACGAGATCGTAGCTAGGGGTGGACGCTGCTTAATTCCCGCTTTCGCTTTGGGACGTGCTCAAGAGCTGATGTTAATATTAGACGAGTATTGGGAACAACATCCCGAACTTCACGATATACCAGTATATTGTATGTTTATATAATTACACAAAATACATTTTAGTAAAACCAATTTTATACAAATTATTCTCTTAACCTTTTGGCAATAAAATAACTGAAGCTAATCAATTGACAATGCTACATTACTTTTCTATTTCAAATTGTCGCGACTGTAACGCTTTCTGTAATTTTAATAGATGTAAATGACAATTTTGTTATACACAAACGCTATATGTTTCAATACAATGTAATGTAAATTTTTATTATAGATGCGAGCTCACTTGCAAAAAAGTGCATGGCTGTTTATCAAACCTTTGTGAGCGGAATGAATCAGAGAATTCAGCGTCAAATCACAGTGAACAATCCTTTCGTTTTCAAACATGTTTCGAATCTCAAGGTATGGAAAAGTTTAAAATATTTTAAATGCTACATTTTTTCTTCATTTGTTTCACTTTTTATTCACTTATTTTTTGTGTAATAATTTGTTTGAAGAATTTATACGGATTAATCAACTTGAATTTCCATATTGGACAATACTCATAGCTAGTATTTCAAGATGGAAGACTAATCTAACCATCTGCTTTGATTCTAACAAAATATTGAAGATATAACGGTTGTAATTTACATGGAATGTAATGGATTAATAATGTCATACTTTAACCATTTTAAATTATTTAGAGCATCGACCACTTTGATGACGTTGGCCCGTGTGTAGTTTTGGCCAGTCCTGGAATGCTGCAGAATGGATTGAGCCGCGAATTATTCGAAAACTGGTGTCCCGACTCGAAAAACGGATGCATCATTGCTGGCTACTGTGTTGAAGGGACTTTAGCCAAAGTAGTTTTATGTTTAAATTACCACTGTTACCAACTGAAATTTTAGCACATTCTATCCGAACCCGAAGAGATTATCACTTTATCGGGACAAAAGCTTCCAATGAGGTTACAAGTTGCTTATATCAGCTTCTCCGCTCACACAGATTACCAACAAACATCTGATTTTATTAAAGCCATGAAACCTCCCCATTTGGTATGATTTTTATTCGTCAAGGTCTTCTGTCAGTTATAATAAAGCTGACATTTTGTACCAATTGTTATCGAAATTTCGGTAATAACAATATTGGAAGAGGAAAATAATATTCCTTTTATTTATACACCCTTAAATGATAAAAGCTCTCTCCACCAAAAGCGTGCATGTTTTAGAAGTGTAACTTTTATATCAATTGTTTAGATCCTTGTCCACGGTGAAATGAATGAGATGAATAGGTTAAAAGCGGGAATTCTCAGGCAATACGAAGACGATAACGACTTTAAGATCGAAGTACATAATCCGAGGAATACGGAATCAGTATATTTGCATTTTCGTGGTCAAAAGACAGCGAAAGTTGTCGGCTCACTGGCAATTAATCCACCAGAGGATTCTGGAATTCTGAGCGGAGTTTTAGTGCGGCGAAATTTCAACTATCATTTAATGCATCCGAACGATCTCAGTGGTAAGTAACATTTTATTAGTTCAACAATTTCTTTAATTCCAATATTAAAATCAAAATGGTGACGAGGAATGATGATGCACATATGAGATAATTTTAGGGATACAGAATTATGTCATCATTGCTAAATTTTGTTCTTTATTGAATGCCATCTAGATATGAACCTTTTTGATATACGGGCTGTGAATAATGCCATTTTGCTGGTGTTTGCCGATTTATATCTTTAAATTTTATGAATAACCGTAAAAGTTTTACATGTGTCAGTTAAAAAACCATCTCTTTTCGATATATTATAGTATGCTTGAACACCTTATAATCTCGGTTCCATAATTTCTAGGCAGGTTATAATTATCTCTGTTTCTAACTTAATATTCAGGATATACGGAGCTTTCAAATAGTCAAGTCAGCCAAAAAATGAGCGTATACTATGACGGATCAAAAAACCTTCTAATGCACAATCTGAAGCAGTTGTCGTCAGAAATTTCCATTGAAGATGCACCCAAAAGTAAAGACCCAAGTGCTGCTACAGAAATCGTCAAAATGTTCAAGGTTTTTACCTTTTTATTTGCTTATACAAAATATTGCATTTCAGGGAGAGCTAATTTTGCATATGCATTGGCCTGTGAAAGTGATAATCCTTGAATGGAATTCAAACCCAGTGAATGTAAAAAATTTGTTATTGAATACAGTTATCGAGTTTTTTTTATTAAGTTTAGGATATGTACGCAGATGCAGTGCTTGCCGCTATTTTGCATGCACAGACAAATCCAATTTTGGAGAAAAGTAAGTCGTTTTAGTTTGTATAGTGTTAAATTTCTTAAGGTTTGTTAAAGATCATAGTGCTCTGCATATTGGAGTTATTATAAACTTTCCTAAGAATATTGGTATAGGCTAGTTTGAAATCAAAATCTTATTTTGGTTCCTTAGTCTAAGTCCGAATATATGATGAAGTCTGGTCTATGTATTATGTCGTTAAATCATTTTCAAGCTTGGGCCAAGTTATGCCCATGGTGTTTTGATAAGTCAAGACTAAATTTCTCAAAGTATTTATTTTCTGTACTAATAATAATGATATTTGATAACATTTGGTATAGTTTATCGTTCTTTTACTTCATTAGTATTTATAGGTAACGGAGCAATATGAAATATAAATAGATAGCTTTTTGACATCTGACAATTTATTCCAGATGTGCCACCTGTGTCATTGAATGATAATGCATTAGAACTCAAATTCAAGACATTGGAAGGAACTTTAAGAGAGCTATGCGGGAAAAGTGCCAATATTTCGACCAAAGACGGCGCCGTAACAGTGGAGATCGACGGCAAAACCGGGACGATCGATGTTAACACAATGCATGTCACCTGCACTGATCAGCTTCTGCAACACTTGCTTCTCTCGATCTCACAAAGAATGTTAAATACCGTGATGCCTGTTTAACTGTTTCTTTCTATTTTTAAATATTGTTTATGAAATAAAATTCAAAATTTTCTAAAATATCCCGCAGAATTAATGGTCATATGAAACTGTGAAAGGAGACTGATAAATATTGTAACTCAATCTCATTGGTAATTTTGGGAACCTTAAATTATTTCGGTACTTTTATTGGCAAAGAAAGTAGTAAATTCAAGTTTTTTGTGTACGAAATGGCAGCTACAAACTGTTGTACAAATGGTAAGAAATTAAAAAGTACGTTTTTATATAAATTATCACTAAAAATGTCTGCCTGGCATCAAAAACTAACTTCTTTGAAAGTTTGACCAATGTTATTTTCTCTGAAAACAAAACACCGGATTTCTAGCAGAAGAGGAATTTAGTCACATAATTTGAGATGCTTAAAATTGCTGAAAATTAAAAAACGGATAGTACGATCAACTGAGCAATTCTTTCGAGTGTGAGCTTTCTTCTAGCTACCTATACCTATCATATATTAATGTGGCTGATTTTTAAGTAAGGATACGGAGGAACAAGAAAACGTAACGATGTATTTGTTCGTTTAAATCGTTCGATTAACGTTCTCGTTTTTATGAAAACATGTTTGTATTTCACCACTACCAGAAATACATAAAAAGCATAATATCTGTGAAACAGTTCTGCATTTATTAATATGATGATTTATCACTGGTATGGTAATACAAAAATGTTTATTGAAACATATAAGCATATTTATGTCGCAAAAAACGCTCAGTGCAACCGGGCTACGAATTTTGCATATAGAATCGACTTTTCAATTTGTTGACAGTTTTCTGCTCTCCGAAGCGTTTGGACTGCTCAAACCCGGTGACTGCGACTGAATTGTTGTTGTCGGCGATTCTGCCGAATCTCGGACATTGTTCGATCTCGGCGATCCGATTTCAGCTAAAGCATACACGCTAAATGGGTGAATGCCTCCGCTGGCTTTCCACTTATTCGTCATCTTGTCTGTTGATAAATCCTTGGCACTCTGTCGAATTGGATCCTGTGTCTGGATCGTGTTGGGAGATCCCAAATTTAAGTTGAGTTCGAGTGGCACAGTGTTGTTCACACGGCTTCGATTGCTCAGCAAGGTGACCAGCGAATTTGTGTCTAGCGAGAGCAGTGAATCTACAACTACCATCGATCGGGCATAACGGAGCGGTTCTCGTTGATATGATATCTGCTGATGATGTGCCAGATTCAACTGGATGAGTTGCTGCATTTGAGGCATCTTTTCTGAAATTCCTCGAATAAATCCATTGCTTTTCATGAACCCAGAATATCATAGAAAGCTCAATTTAGAAAGTTTATAACTTAGAAGAAGAACTCTTATTTTTCGAATCTCACTTATTTTCACCCATATAGACTCAAAATAGTACATAGGAACATATTCCAGGTGTTACTATAAACTGATAGTCAAGACATATTTATGCATTTATGCTGACCTGGAAAACCTTATACCGTAAAATTGTAAACGGCCAAAAATGCTTTCAAATGATATTTGGAACCAGAAAATGAATAAAAATTGTTATTGTTTGCCTATACAAAATGCTGGTGCTTAGATTAGTTTCCCGGAAAAAAGTACCAAAAAGCCAACCTTTTAAAAGCAGCAAAACGCGCAGCAAATTGAATTCTACGGCGTCGAACTGAATTGACTCAATCAGACTGATGAGTTGAATTAGACGCTTGCGCGATGCCTGGGTAAGCTGCGCTTGACTATTTAGCGGGAATATGCCTGTTTCGTCAATGTCCAGGCTAGCTGAATTTAGAAGATTATCTTCGATGGCCGTAAGGAGAAACAATCGACTGATCGACGAAGAGACGATAGATATCTGAAAATATATTAAATAATTTTTTTTGCGTTTACCAGAAAATAATTACAAACGCATATTTTCTCTTTTTCCGATATTATGGCATTGTGCCTTTTTATTGTTGTTTCCCATAAACGTATCGCTTTATATAAATCGATACTAAATACGTTAGAAGTCGAATTAAGGTGAATATCCTTACATGGAGGTACAGTTAAGGTAAATTACTGGGCGGTTAGATTAGTTGTGCAAAGGAGACTCAGGTTCTCAATAATTACGGACAAATTGTCGAAAGGGCAATGATATACGGTCTTCGGAGACCGGCCAAAGGCGCATCCTTTGGTTATGCAATCCAACCCATTTCGCTATTCCTTCAAAAGGTAAACGATACATTCTCGGCAATTAGTAAGGGTATTCAAATTTGAAATAGTCAATCGTATCATAGACAAACGTGAATCAATGTTATAGTTTCAGGTGACATTTGCTCGTAAATTATTTTATTAATATTGAATAAATTGATGCAATAACCTGCCTACCTGGTTAAATAGTTACCACATCCAGGTTTACTAATAAAAAGTTACCTGTTCATCGAGAGATAGTCCCGGTACAAATGCAAGAAGTGATCGAGACCAATTGAGGAGACGAAATATAGTTGAGTCCACATTCAAAGTTCTTGTTTGCTGTTGAGTGATTCTAGCGGCCTAAACATAATTTGCTGTAGACGACTTTTATCGTAAATGAAGTATTTTAATAATTATTATTAATTTAATAATTTTTTAGTAACCAATTAATCGGTTAATTGCTTTATGGAACATTTTGTCAACTTTATCAAATCCGAACAAAAATTGGAATAAAAAAATATTGCCAAAATTTCATGGTTGAAGGATTAAAGAGAAGCTTTAAAAGGACTGGTTTGATTTCATCTAATAGAAACTTAGTTTCGCGCAGCTATTTTTGCATGGTTCTAATAGCATCTCACAGATAATAGTAGTATCCCCAAAATACGACCAAACGTTTATCTAATTTCCAGCTGAAATTTGGTTCGATTTTGAATATAAACTCCTTCGAATATTGGTGTATTTGGAATACCGTATCTGGTCAACTTATTTTAATTTTGCAACTTCTTGTTCACTATAGTCTGCATTCCCCTTTTCTGTCTCGCACAATGGGGAGGAATTCACACCTTATGGTCAAAGCAATTTGTCACAGCGGTGGATCATTAATTCCCGAGTTCCCCAAATTATTGCGTAATCCAATTTGATTTTATTTGCATTGCCTCGTTTTATTTGTCCTTATTCAGTCAGAGTGACAGTAATTATCTAAGCCTTTTCCGAAGCATCATCGTTTCTCGCCCTTCCATCTCGCAGCAGAAGGACAAAGTTTGGTTTGGAAAAGCTCGAGATTTGTTTTTACAATTTGGAAACTTATTAAGTCCTACTTTTGGCGGGGATAAATTGTTTCTGAGGGACGTTAGTTTTAGAGGTAAAACGAGAATCAAAGCGCTTGATCAACTCGACTTTGCGGCCAGAACAAAAACGGAAAGCCCAAAGTTTACGCTGGATTAAACAAATCGTCAAAGGATTATCAACGAAATGGTAAAATCTCCGAGAGGCAAAAAGTAATTGAAATGATGACATGTGAAAAGTAGCACTGATATTTTGCGCGATTCTGCGAGAAAATGATAAATAAAATAATTTCAAAAAGTTACAACACAATTTACAAATTCAGACAGATTTATACTATTTTATCTATAAAGGTAAACTTTTGAGTCCCAAATAGATTCTTTCCATAATTCTACACAAAAATATGCATAGAAAAATCAATCATTTGGAATTATATAAGAGAGGGATAAGGATAATGTTAGGCTTTGTTTTTGGCAATTTTGATATAGCCATAAAATTGTGTAAAAATTCTGATGGATAGTTTTTATTTTGTGTTTCCAGCCAATAATTTGAAATTTTTGGCTAGAAATCCTTAAGATTCCTTTTCCTATAAGTTTGCCACTGCAACCTGAATATTTAACGACACAAAACTTACAAATGGCGACATGTTTCCAAACAGTGTCGGTGTTACGCCCAATCCATTGAACGAAGAACATGGAAAAGCTGAAGATGAAGGCATTCCTGAGGAAGTCGGTGGAATAGGGAACGAGTTGGCCATCGAAGACAGACTACCATTAAACGGTCCAAACTTTGGCTTCTTTTCGATGGTTGGAGTGAAAATGTTTGATCCAAGCGATCGTTGCATATTTGACTTCGCTGCATTTGGCCTTCCGAGATTTTGGACAATAGAGTCGGTCGAACTGAGTTCGTGAGAAGATCCACTGCTGTAATCTTTCGACCGAGCGATGCCGCTTAACATAGCCATTTGACGCTTCAGTGTGGAATTTCGGGGCCCACGCTCGTGTTGTACTGCTTCCTTGTTCATACCTAATATGAGCACTATCAGTTTTTGTTATTTATCACTATCATTCCTAGCATACAGAGAATTCCTAATCAAAAAGTTATATCGATAAATATATCTTTAAATTTACAATATAAAAATGTTTTGCTTTTACAGATTTACTGAAAAGTTAAAGCTTATTTTACATCGGAAATTATTTAAACTTTTTAAAACACGATATCAAATAAAAACAAACCTATTTCAAGACATCTTTGCAATCTACAATGACGACATTGATTTCGATGAGTTTTATCGACCTTACACTTGTTCTCGTCACCACCGCCGCGGCTCTTGCACACATACTGCCTATGGCGGCGTACAGAGCGCTGAAAATAAATTATGGTTTTGTAATGTTAAATTGAACAAAATCAATACCCTCGAGCGTTTTGTAAAAATGTATCAAAATAGAAACGCTTAAACATTTACCTTGAAGAATCCAGCACATCCGTCGCAGCTGTAAATCCCATAGTGTTTGCCTGAGGAATGGTCCTGACACACTCTGCAAGGTACATCCAGGAGAATGCGGCCTAAACTATTTCAATTAGGACGAAAAGTCACTCAATGTTTTTATCAGTTATCCGTAAATTTAATTACAATCCCTCACACTTTTGTGATGAAAACATATTGCAATTTTAAGAAAAGACGTCATTTCTGAAGAATTTCTGAAGAATCCGTCACATTTGTTCTCAATAATTATGCCGCTTTGGCGTTAACAAAGCTACCGTTACGGTACATCCCACTCATTTGCCACATTTATTAACGTTTCCCGTATGCCATTCAAAATTACAAATACCACACATCCCTTCTTGCCATTCATTCTCGCTCTTGGTCGAGCGGATCCCAGAATAAATATTTTATAAATTTTGCCTCATCCTAAATCTCGTCAAGCTTTCGCTTTCCTGGAATCTCCCACTTCATTCTGGCTCCCGGACGAGCTGCTCTCGACTCTGAAAAAGCAATAATTCCGTCTAAAAGCGCCTTTCCTTTCGAACCTCATTCAAGTTGGCAAACACAAAATATCAAGTGTTTGGGGGAAAAGGGGGGCATTAAAATTTTTTAACGGCCCCGGCTTTAAACCTTTTTTTTTGAAACCCCAAAAGGGATACTAAACCTTTAACCCCAAACCCCTTTAATTTCCAAGGGCTTTCTCTTTTCAACCCCTTTCCTTTAAATAAAGGGGGAAAATTTAGAGAAATTTCCGGGATTTTGTTAAAAATTTAAAAAAACTTAATTTTCTAAAAAAACAAAAAACTGAAACATTTTTTTGTTATTAACGAAAAATTTTTTCCAAAAATTTCCTTTTAAATGCAAAAAATTTTGGGTTTTTTTATTTAAAAATTTTTCTTTTTTCAGTTTAAAATGTTAAATTTCCCCGCAAAAAATTTTTTTTAATTTTCGAAGATGAAAATAATTTTTTAAAACAAAAAATTTTCCGAAATTTTTTTTTCCCAAAATCAACTTTTCAAAACCCCAAAAAATTTTTTAAAAAAATCCCCAAAATTTTTGGAAATGTTTCCCCGGGTTTTTCAAAATTTTATCCACCCAAATTCCCTTTTACCCTTTTTAAAAAGGGGGTGTCTTTTCGAGGGGGGGGGGATTTTTGATTTTTTTTCCTTCTTGGCCCTTTTTCCAAACAAAAATTTGGGGGGGTTTGGGAGCCCTTTGAGGGAAATTCCGCAAAGGTTTTTTCCCAGGGTTGTTTTTCTTTTTGGGGGTTTTTTTTCCCAAACACAACCCTTTTTTAAAATTCCTTTTCAAAATGGGAAAGGGAAACCCTTTTTTCCAACCCGGGTTTTTTAAAAACTTTGTGGGGTGTTTCCTTTAAAAATTGGGGGGTTTTTCTCTTTTTGGGATTTAATAAAATTTTTTTAAAGGGGATAATTTTAGGATATTTGGGCCTTTTGGGAATTTTGGATATCATAAAAATTACTCCCCCAAAAACTTAATTTTGGGGTTTTTAAAACAAATTTTGAAAAACAAAAAGGGGTTTTAAAAATTTTTCCCTTTAAAATTTTAACCTTTTTATTTTTTCTTTAAAAAATTTCCTTTTTAAATGAAAAATTTAATTCGGTCCCTTTTTTTATTTCCCCAAATTTTTCTCTTTTCAGTTTAAAATTTTGGCAAAAACCAAAAAATTAACCTGGAAACCGCTAAAGGGAAATTTTTTTTATTCGAAGAATTTAAAAGGAACCGGTTTTTTATTTCACCCCAAATTTTCTGAATATTTTTCCAAAATAACCTTTATTCCCCCCGAAAACGCCTATTTTTTTGGGGGAAAAATTTCCGCTTTTTTTAACCTTTCCCCCCTCAACCCATTTGGGTTTTTTAAAAAAATAGGGCAAGGCCTTTCCCCTTTGTGAAACCCCCTTTTAGAGTGTCGTTTTTGATAAGGGTTTTGTGGATGGGATTGTTTTGGGATTCTTTTTACTTTGTCTTTGCCGCCCTTTTTTTCCAAAACTTTAAGGGGTTTAAAATGTAAAAATTTTTTTAAAAAAAAAATTGCAAAAGGAATTTTCCCGGAGGGGAAAATCCCTCTATTTCGGGTTTTGTTTTTAAAACTTATTTTTGAGTTTTTTCAAAAATTTTGGTTTTAAAAAAAATAATCCTTTTTTTCGAAGCCAAGGTTTTTTTACAAAAAAATAAGGGGGCGATTTAAATTTTTTTTTCCGCATTTTTAACTTTTAAAAAAATTTTAACAAATTTTTTTTAAGGGAATAATTTTCGGTTAAATTAAAAAAGAAAAAATTGGAAATTTGGAATTAAGATAAAAAATTATTTTTGCCCAAAAATTTCAATTTTTTTGCCTAAAAACAAATTTTGAATAAACAAAAAAAAAGTTCAAAATTTCCAACCCAAAGGAAACCCCCATCCCCATTTTTCTTTACAAAATCCTTCCTTTGTAAATGAAAAATTAATACGGGGGGGTTAAAAACCCCGGTTTTAAAATTTTGGGCCCTTTTTTAAATCCGCATTTCGGGTTTCTTTTTGGGAATGTTAAAACTCAATAGGCCAATTTTTGGTTTGAAAATTTTTTTTGGCAGGGGGGGGAAACCCAAAAAATTGGCCCAGAAATTTTTTAAACTCAAAAATAAATTGAAAATTTTGAAAACCAAACTAATTTTTTTGAAAAAGGGGGGCAAAAATTAAAATGGGAAAAAAATGGAACCCCGGAAAATTTTTTTTAAACCCGGGAAAAATTAAGGAACAAAAGAATTTTGGGCGAAAACCCCATTTTTCCTTTGGGGCCCAGCAAGAATAACAAAAACAGTTTTTTTAAAACTTTTTTTTAATTGATTTTTCAAAAACGGATTAAAAGAATTTTTTCTTCGATTTTTACTGAACCCAAATGTTTGGGTATTGCATTAAAATAAATTTTTGAAAATTTTAATCCCTTTTTTTATTTGGGCAAAGCCAAGCCAATTTTAAATTTAACACTTTCCTTTTAAGGGGAAAGGAAAAAAAATGGAAAAAATAAAGGGAAACAAGGTTAAATTTGAAAAAAGAAAAAATTGGGGGATTTGGGGTTTTAAATTTAAAAAAATTCATTTTTTTTTCCTTTTTCAAAATATTCTTTTTTTATGTTAAATTTTAAAAACTTTTTGAAAAAGAAATAAATTTCAATTTAAATACAAAAAAAACAACACCGCCGAAAAATGAGCCAAGGCCTTTTTAACCCCAAAAAAGGAAAATTTTGGGAAGGGGGAAAAGTTATTTATAAAAAAACTTAATTCACCCTTGGGGGGTTTTGAAAACCCTTTTTCCCATTAATTTTTAAAAAAAGGGGAAAAAAAAAAATAACCCCTTAAATTAGCAAAAGGAGCCATTTGGAAATTTTAAAAAAGGGAAGCATTTTCGGTTTTTGCCCCCGAAAAAAATTTTTACATTTTTAAAGTTTTTGTTTTGCGGGGCCTTTTTTTCCTGAAAATTTTTAAAAAAAAGGGAAAGATTTAAGTGTTTATTTTCCTTTTTTTCGATACATTTTTGGGGAAAATTTGGTTAAAATAAGGGGGCCTATAATAATAAAACATTTAAAAGGAAAATTTCCAGGGCCCAAAAAAAACAAAGGAAAAGTTTAAAAGATCAAAAAAATTAAAAATGGAATTAAGGGAAATAGGAGGCTTTTAAAAAATTCGAGCTCGGTTGGATTTAAAAGGCAAGCCCCGGAAGGGAACCGTTTTTTTTAATTTTTTGGAAAGCTAGGGTTTTTTAAACAAAAGGGAATAAAAAATGGGGTAGGGGAAAAGGGATTAAAGGGGGGAAAATTAAAACAAAATTTTTTCCCAAAATTTCCGTTTTTTAAAAAATAAAACGATTTTGGGGTAAAAAGTTTTGGGCAAAAATTGGCTTTAAAAAAATTTTCCCCTGTAAAAACCAAAAATTTTTTTTAAATTTTTGGCTTAAAATTTTTATTTTTTTTCCCGTATTTTATTTTTGGAGAATTTTAAAAAAATTGGAAAATGAAAATTTTGAAAAAAAACCGTCAACAATTTAAAAAATTTGGGCAATTTTTAAATTTTTTAAATTTAAATCACAAAAAAAATTTAATTCTTTTTAAAAAAGGAAAAAGGGGGGAAAATTTTTGGAAAAAATTAAAAGGGGAAAAACCTGGGTTTTCCCCAAAAATGCCGGAAAATAATTGTTTAATTATCCCAAAACATTAATGGAAAAACTTTTTTCCCTCCCAACCTTTGGGGTTTGGCAAAAACCTAAACCGGTTTTTTGTCCTTGGGGAAAAGGGAAATTTTAAAAATTTGGAAAGGAAACAAAAAATTTTGTTAAAACAAAATTAATTTTATTTTTAAAAAATTGAGAAATTTGCTTTCGTTGGTAAAATTTTGTCATTTTCCATTTTGCCCTTTTTGATTTCCCCATTTTAAACATGGGATTTTTTTTTGCTTTTTTAAAGGGGTTGACCGCCAAAGTTTGGGGGTTTTGGGAAAAAAGAACCCAAGGGACCGAGGAATTTAAATTTGAGTTTCTCCCTTTTTCCGGGGTTTTAAAATGGGGGAACAAGGGAAAAAAATTTTGGAAAAAATAAAGGAACAAAACGGAAAATTCGGGCAACCCCTAGTAAAACCTAAATTGTGGGTAAATTGGGGGAAATTTTAAATTTCCAAAAAAATCGGGGGTTTAAAAATTTTTTAAAAGGCAAAGGGAAATGGTTAAATTTTTCGGGGAAATCGGACCATTTTTAATTTTTCACCTTAAAAAATTAAAATTTTCCCTTTTAGGTGAATAAAAACCCTTTAATTCAATTCAATTTACGGGTGACAAAAAAATCGCATTTTTGAAAAAAATGGAAAAAAGGGCCTTTTTGACCCAAAAATTTAAAATTAAATTGAAAAAATTATATACAAATCAAACCCCAAAAACCCCCTTTGGCGGTTGAAAAATTTTTTTTCCGGGGCCCCACGGGAATTTTGAAAAAAACAAAAATTTAAAATTTTTTAAGGTTTTTTGGGGGAATTCATGGGGTGTTTTTTTAAACTCATTTTTTTAAACAAGGTAAAAAATTAATTTTTTTCCCGTTTTTATTTTAATTAAATCCCGGGGGGAAAAATTTTTTTACCAAAAATTTTTTTTTTGAAAAAAACCCCAAATTTTTTTTCCCCGGAATAAAAATTTTAAAAAAAAAAATGGGAAAAGTATCAAATTTAAGTTAAAAGGGTTAAATTTACCCTTTTCGGGAAAAAAACCCCTTCAAAAAGTTTTTTCCCAAATTTAGTTCCCCATAAAACCTAAAATTGGATTCCGGGAAAAAGGGAACCCCAAAAAGAGTTTTTTTCGCAAAATTTTTGTTTTCCAAAAAAAACAAAAATTTCCATTTTTCAGCCCAAAAACTTAAAAATTTTCATAATTAAAAATTCCAAATTTTTGATTTTTTGTTAAAAAAAAAATTAGGTTTGGGAAATTGGGATTTTTGTGCTATGGTTTTTTTAAAAAAGGAAAAAAGTTCTTATTTTTTAAAAAAAGTGGAATTTTGGGGGTTTCCCTTTTTAAAAATTCCTTTTTTTTTTAAATTCGTTTTTTGGTTTTGACAAAAGGCAATAAAAAATTTCTAAATTTGGCCAAAAAATTCCCGGGGGAAAATCCCTTAAAAGGGTTTTTGCAAAAAAAAAAAACAAATTTTTAAAAAATTTTTCGGTATAGCAAAAAAGGAAAAATTTAAAACTTTTTGGGTTAAAAAAAAATTTTAAAAACCTTTTTTTTTAAAAATTCGGATAAATTGAAATTTTTATAAAGCAAATTTCCCTAGGAAGCAATTTTTCCGAAAAAAAAAGGTTTTAAAATTTTTGTTTAATAAATTTTGGGGATTTCCAGATTTTTATTTTAAAAAAACTGAAAAAAAATTGCATTTCCGAAAAAAAAAAGATGCAATTCCAAAAAATAAAAATTTTTCCTAAAAAGTTTTTAAAATTTTCGTCCCGTTTTTCCGCCAATTCCTGAAATAAAGGCCCATTTAGCTTCAAAACTTATTCTTACTTTTGATTAATAGAAATTGATTAAAATCTTGGTGTATCGGAGATGTGCTTCGTTATTGTTAATTTAAATTGATAGTTTGTCGAATTTCGCATTAACATCCTAAAATATTTTGGCATGGAATTCAGAAGAATTGAGAAACAAAATAAATTATTAGAGCCTAAATTAAATGTTAGATGCACCGAAATAAAAAGATTATTTCTTTCTTAACACTTAATGAAGGTATACTAGTATGAAATCCATATCCATCCCAACCAGTGACGCACCCAGGGGGGGTACCGGGGGTACGTACCCCCCCAAAAAAATGACCATTTCCACTAAAACATACCCCCCCCCCAAAAAAAATCCCTGATCCCAACCATACTATGGTTGGGAATGTCAATGATTTGGCGGCGGATATGTGTTTAATTGATGTATCAAGGTGAGCTTAATCGAAATCAACATATTTCGAATATTGCGGTCTACAAATTTTAAACCCATTTCATGGCCCAAAATATGACATCAATTTTGGAGTTGTGATGTCAAAAGTTTCAAAAAGATTAGTATAAGACTCGATATCACGTTTCCTTGGATAAATCATAAATGGATCTTATCGACTTTCATACAGCTTGCAATAGTACAAAAGTGACCTTCGGAATTTCCGAATATTCTACAACGCAAACATGCCCGTCCTTGTCCTTGCATACAATTCCAACAGCTTCGTTAGGCACGGTCTTCTCGATTACCTAAAGAGAATCAGGTATAAAGATTAACATGTCACATATTTGAAATAAAACCTTAGCACTCGCATCGGCATTTTTCTGGATGCAGCAACCGATAAAGTACGGATCAGCAACTTTACAGAGAATGTTGTCAACGCAATAGACGTGGGTATATTTCACGCCGCGGCTCTCCAGTATAGTGAGCAAAGGTTTGATTGCGCTAAAATGAAAATATTTCTCATCGTAACATTCATTGATTTTTTAAATTGCACAATAAAATAATTGTAAAGTATATAAAGTATGACCCATTAGATATATACCACATTTCTTGCGAACTGGTAATTTATGTGGAAAACCCGGAGGAAACGGTGCGGTGCTGAAAATGCACTGGATGGGATTTCGTTTTTGTTACGAAGATTCATCTGAAGTTCAGACCAAAACTAGATATTATATCGAGATCAAAATGCTACAATATGCAACTTTACTTTGAAAAACAAGAATTAAACGAACCATAAAATACCACCATTGCCGTCTAAAATGAGAAAATTATAACGGCTCAAGAAATTTAAAAAGATTTACCTGGGGCAGTAAATATGCTGCCTTTAGACTTGAGAAGAAACTTTCCATCGTTGTCGAAACAAGGAATTTCATTCTGACAGAACAGAATGACGTCGTCTGGATTGATACCCACTTCCGCGATGACTTGCTCAATATGTTCTTTCGTGTCATCGTAGGTGGATTTGCTCGTCATGATCAACCATGAAATTGTTCCTTTCGAATTGGGAAACTCTTCTCTAGCCAGCTTTTGTAGATGGGCAATTCGAGATGCTTCTGAAATATGTGGAGAAATGAATTGAAAAATTATACCATAATCGCAGAAGCAACTTTAAAGTAATGTGAATTGTATATTTATTAAGAACATGGTGAATCTTCTTATAAGTAAATATTTCGCGCATGAAAGCATTTAATGAAACTAAGTACTTTTTTATCACAAAAAATTAAGTTATTAGAATTCGCATTAAAACTGAAAAAGTACGCTTGGCAAGTATACTCTTCAAAATTTATATAGTTAACCCAATTGGAACTTTTCAGAACATGTTATTGCTTTAATTTCCAAATTTTTATCATCAGGAAGCTCAAAGTATCTAACCTTTATCGTCAAAAATTCCTTGGAAATATAACCCAATAGTAGAAAGTCTCACGAATAAACTTACGAATATAAAAGAGTGAATCGGTTTTGCTGTGCTGATCAATTCCGAGTTTAAGTACGCCCTTTGGTTTATCAGCACCCAGTCGGCTCGCCTGCCCACCAGCGAGCACAATGGCAGCTACCTGACCTTCCGATATTGCCTTCAACCCTTTAATAAAAATATAAACATATTCTACTAATTATAACATTTTACTGCGAACCAGTCTTGAATATTTCGTCCCGCTCGCCTTCCGTTAAGTTGCTTCGAACAACGT
Organism: Ditylenchus destructor; assembly: GCA_022814885.1. NCBI lineage: Eukaryota > Metazoa > Nematoda > Chromadorea > Rhabditida > Anguinidae > Ditylenchus > Ditylenchus destructor. The sequence goes on from JAKKPZ010000014.1 coordinate 834,930, forward strand.
GACGATCATCAGCAACGCGCGAAATTGCTAAAATGCTTTGACTAAGTAATACTATTCTAAAAGATTCACTATAGTTGCTAATGCTGAATATTGTAAAAGGATTTTGATCGACGGTTAGACAATTTTACAAAACCATAAATTCAATAGTTTATTTTCCTTAAAAATATTCCCTTCATTTCGCATTTCAGATTTTGCCAAAAAACACTAAGTAAACATATTTTGGCAACTGTGTACTATAACTACATAGGAACATGAAAACGTAAAATTTGCCATCTAAATGCAATTACAGTCGAACCCCCGAATGCAAAGTGATAAAAATTACGAAAATTTCTTCAACATATTTGAAACGGCGTTATTCGGAGTGTCATTTATAAGGTATGTTTAAAATAAATCGGCGTTATTCGGGGGGGGGGGAGAACGTTATTCAGGGGTGTTTTCGGGGGCCTAACCCATACAAATACTTTGACGTAAATCTGGGACCGGAGAACATCGGCGTTATTCGGGGGTTCGACTGTATAACTTTTCTCCGATGAATATTATTCGAAAAATTAATAGATCACAACTGGTTCTCTATATTTAATAATACTAAGGGTAGAATAATGCAAATTTTTAGGATTTTATGTAATTCACAATACAAGGCTGTATGTCCGTTATTTAAAATGTCTTACATTGCCCATCGAGGAAAAACGGCTTTCGAGTCACAGCGTCTTGGAAGGCTTCGTTCATCGCTTTCACATCAATCCTCTTGACTTGCTCTGCGAGTGCCATCTTTTCCAAATCGGTCAATTCATTCCAAAAGTGGAGCACTTGTGACTGGCCGTCCAAAATTCCAGCTAACTCTTCGCGCATTACTTCTTGCATACTTTTATATTCTGAAATTTGAATTATTTAATAGAATGAATGTAAATGTTGCACTCGATATGTACTTTTTTAAGAAATTTAAGTTTATCAAGATGGAATTTGGCTGAAAAATAGATAACCGAAATAGAATTAGAAGCAAATTAGAGTTTTCACGAATTGGTATAGCGAGTAAAGCACTCTCCCGGCAGTTCATTGGTTAGTTTGCTTAGGCAACTCTTAAGTATGCAAAAAAATTTAGAAGAAAAGACACTTTTATTGTTAAATTTCCGCTATATTCAGAAACATTCAGAAAATTAGATAAACTTATGTCTAATTATGAAATTTGATCCGGTGAAAACATTGAAGGAAATCTAATGTCGCGAAAATATGGATGAGTTGATCAAGGAATCATCTAATGAGAAACTCAGACTCATACAAATCCGTCTACAACTGCCATGTCCTTTGTGCATTATCATAAAATTAACAAGGACCTTTCCCGTTTTGGTTGCGGCACTTGAGAGGAGGCAACGTCGGACGCGGCCGCATGAAAATACTGTTAGTTAGACGACGAAAAATACGCGATATGAAAAACGCTTTGTAACGGGATGAGTCCATACACATAGAGGGGACTAATCACTTTGCTGGCTCCGTCAATGAATTTTACAATAAATCTTTACAGGAATGGGAAAGAGCCGGTCGGGACATTTCTATCATTTTTCAAGGAATCTCTTTTGCTTGACCACCGAATGTTAAGATCTTTATCTCGATACAGTTTGGTAAAGCGCACCAAAGATACACAGTTTCCCGAAGGAAAATTCATTGTAATTTTGAAATAGCTTAGGAACATTTTATTCGTTTATTAAAGCAAAACAACACGAGTAACATACAAAATAACAAGCATCGTCAAATAAGGCGAATATTATGAGGCATTTCTGGACGATTTGATCATTTCTCGCAAATTGTTTTCCTTTTCGCTCACGTTCTTCTCCAAGTATTCCTAAAAGTTAACAGATGTATAAACAATTCATTCATTTTGACAACATTGTATCTCGATCCTCTTAAAGAAGTTTCGCAGAATGGCACAATCTACAGTATACTATTTTATAGATTATTTGTCATTCAAATATTTTTACTCGTACTTCCATTGTTTAATGCAAAAAAATATAAAGGTAAAAAGTCTAAACATCTACCTATTAGTCTAAAAGTTCATACATGAAAAATGTTACACTATAAAAAAACAAAGATACTAATACAATACAAAAGTTCCAGTAAGTAAAATGTCACTCGAGATTGGCCCATAATATTAAACCGTCCTTTAAAAGAATAATGTTTCCATAAAATTCTACAGAATAGATTTCTGAGATAAAATTGTACGGAAACTTATATTACTCAATTTAGGTAACGAGTAAATTTTTGGTTAAAATTAAAAACGTCTCTTAAATGAAAAATGTCCTGCTCATATTAGTAAAAAAGACGTCAAAGAGTTATATAAGCGTAAATGATACTACGGGAATCTTAAATCAAAAATACATGCTATAGAACAAATACCTAGTGGTTTTATTATCTACTTAGACATTAGATGTACAGGGTGGCGCAAGTATTTTTCCTGATTTGAACTGCTCATGAAATTATGATTTTGTGGTCATGTTACGCTGATCTTTTTTTTTAAATGTACCTATGAACGGGAATTTTTATATAAACGTAAACTCAGTACAATATGATAACAAAATAATTATCAAATCAACGAAATAGTGAAACCACTCATTTTTTCATACAACTTGTCCGTTTGAGCCCTATTTTCGTGTCGGGACCACGTTTCTGTCAGGTTTTATTTGCATGGCTGAGTAGCAAATTTTGTCAGGATTCTAGAAAGGTATAACATGCCCTAGGTCAACTTGCTCTCCGGGGAGTTGGGAGTCTTCAAAGGCAAGTCATTTTCCCCAATTTCGGCAAAAATGACTGATCACCTAGCGAAATCAACATTTTTGCCGAAATTGGGGAAAATGACTTGCCTTTGAAGACTCCCAACTCCCCGGAGAGCAAGTTGACCTAGGGCATGTTATACCTTTCTAGAATCCTGACAAAATTTGCTACTCAGCCATGCAAATAAAACCTGACAGAAACGTGGTCCCGACACGAAAATAGGGCTCAAACGGACAAGTTGTATGAAAAAATGAGTGGTTTCACTATTTCGTTGATTTGATAATTATTTTGTTATCATATTGTACTGAGTTTACGTTTATATAAAAATTCCCGTTCATAGGTACATTTAAAAAAAAAGATCAGCGTAACATGACCACAAAATCATAATTTCATGAGCAGTTCAAATCAGGAAAAATACTTGCGCCACCCTGTACTATAATGAATGAATCAGTGTTGACATTACTACATGTGAATTACATGAATATATACCTTTTGCTTGTCGATTATAGCGATCCTCTCCTCACATTGTTTGACGTCGGCATTTTGTCGTTCAATCTCAGACTGGACTGATTCCTGGAGGAAAATCCGCCCTACGGTTCGATAGACTTCACGCTCTGGCGGAATGATTTCAAGTTGGTTCTTCACAATGTTGGCAATTCGAATGTTCTGGAAAATAAAATTCAAACGTTTATGACATTTAATAAAGTGAAGAATCCTTATAATAAGTCAGTGATGTCTTTCCTCCCTCCCTCCATTGCATGTTTTGATCTTTGATCCCTTATTTTGTCTGTCACAGATTTGTCCCCCTTTTTTGACTACAAACTACAATTTTTGTAATTTATGGTTTTGTGCCATTTCAGGTCGAAATTTTTGCCACTTGGGGGTTTTCAGGTACAGGGAATCCGAATCTGAGGTCGGATTTGACCCCGGGGTCGAACAATGTTCGACATGGTCGAATGTAGTCGAACTGGGGTCAAACTGAGCCGATTTTTGGCACTTGGGGGTTTTCAGGTACGGGGAATCCGAATCTGAGGTCGGATTTGACCCCGGGGTCGAACAATGTTCGACATGGTCGAATGTAGTCGAACTGGGGTCAAACTGAGCCGATTTTTGGCACTTGGGGGTTTTCAGGTACGGGGAATCCGAATCTGAGGTCGGATTTGACCCCGGGGTCGAACAATGTTCGACATGGTCGAATGTAGTCGAACTGGGGTCAAACTGAGCCGATTTTTGGCACTTGGAGGTTTTCAGGTACGGGGAATCCGAATCTGAGGTCGGATTTGACCCCGGGGTCGAACAATGTTCGACATGGTCGAATGTAGTCGAACTGGGGTCAAACTGAGCCGATTTTTGGCACTTGGGGGTTTTCAGGTACGGGGAATCCGAATCTGAGGTCGGATTTGACCCCGGGGTCGAACAATGTTCGACATGGTCGAATGTAGTCGAACTGGGGTCAAACTGAGCCGATTTTTGGCACTTGGGGGTTTTCAGGTACGGGGAATCCGAATCTGAGGTCGGATTTGACGAGACACACTCAGACTGAGCCAAAACGCAGACTGAGCCACACTCAGACTGAACCAAACTCAGACTGAGCCACACTCAGACTGAACCAAACTCAGACTGAGCCAATCTTAGACTCCGGTCCTTACTTTTGTCTGTCACAGATTTGTCCCCCTTTTTTGGGAGGCATTCTAAGGGGTCCTTATTTTTGTCTGTCACAGATTTGTCCCCCTTTTTTTGGATGCATTCTTAGGGGTCCTTAGTTTTGTCTGTCACAGATTTGTCCCCCTTTTTGGGAGGCATTCTTAGGAGTCCTTACTTTTGTCTGTCACAGATTTGTCCCCCTTTTTTGGGAGGCATTCTAAGGGGTCCTTATTTTTGTCTGTCACAGATTTGGATCATTCTTATTAGTTTTGTCTGTACAGACCCCTTTTGGAGATTTTAGGAGTCCCGCTGCACAGATTTTCTTTTTGGAGCATTCTAAGGGGTCCTTATTTTTGTCTGTCACAGATTTGTCCCTCTTTTTTTGGATGCATTCTTAGGGGTCCTTAGTTTTGTCTGTCACAGATTTGTCCCCCTTTTTTGGGAGGCATTCTTAGGAGTCCTTACTTTTGTCTGTCACAGATTTGTCCCCTTTTTTGGGCATTAGGCCATTTGTCTCAAGATTTGTCCCCTTTTTTGGATATTTAGGGTCCTTATTTGTCTGTCACAGATTTGTCCCCTTTTTTGGGAGGCATTCTTTGGAGCACTTTGTCTGTCACAGATTTTCCCCTTTTTGGGAGGGGAATCTAAGGGGCCTTATTTTTCCTGTCACAGATTTGTCCCCTTTTTTAGGCATTCTAACCAATGAGGGGACTTAGAACTAATATCCCGAAAACCCTTACTCCCAAAACAGCTGCCCCAAAAAAAGTCTCATGCTGCTCTACTCCCGAACAACCCTTACTCCCGAACAACAACCGAGGGCATACTGATGGCGGTGCGCGAAGCGATGACGAACCCAATCTCCCGCTGTGCACGCTAACCGCTTCCTAGCGAAGTGAGGGCCGCGAAGCGGCCCCACTTCGCTAGTTTAGAATTAACAAAGTTGGATGAGGCGAGTGGAATGAATTTTAATTGTAAACTAAACATACGAAACGGTATCTGTCTAAACGATACTAGCGTTATCAACCGTATTTTTGGGAAACGGAATCTGCAATAAAAATGAGGTTGTTATAATTGATGATATGTGTAAATTCTTCCTAAATTGTGAATCACAATATGTGATTTTCTACATGCATGTAGGACCACTTGCCAAAAAATATGTAGTTTTGTCGGTTATGGAACTAATAAAGGCAAAACGTATGAATATGATGATATGAATAGGGAAATCTTGTCTTTGGAAATTTTTTTACGTATAATTTAGCATAACTTTATTAACAGTTCCGATATTTTTTGCTAATAAAATAAAGAATTTTTATGAATACAAAATGAAAAATGTCTCATTTTAACGATGTTTCCTTTCGTAATAAAAGCATATTTTAAATTACCTGCTTCATAGCATTCTTAGTGACTTCAGCGTTCTTCTGTTTTTCTCTACATTCGATCAGTTGTGTTTGCAGCTCTTGAAAGGCCTGAAGTTCATTGTTGATTTTGGAAACAAAAATACAGTAATCAAACCCACCTTCTTTAATTGATTATTGAATTCGTCGTCGGCCATTTTTATACAAAGATTGACCTGAAAATTGTGCGTGATTACTAACACTGTGAGTGCCTGAAAATAATAGTTCGGCTATGAAATAGATCGTGAGCGAGACTATTCGATGACCCTTGACGTCAATTTTCCGTATATTTTTTCACTCGTGTTGTTTTATAGCTCCCAAAAACCGATTTTATAAACAAAACCTAATCATAAGCAAAACCTAATCTCTCAAAGAATTGTAAATTTACCTCTAGGGAATTCTGTTATTGGCGTTGTGTTTTATCAAATTTTGAAACGATATTTAGTAAGGTCCAAATATCCTAATTGGTTCTTTTAATTTCGGTGCAATTGATTATCCATAAATAAAATTTAAACAGACTTTTTTAGATCTCGCTTATAGAATGAGCAACCGAGTCCTATATATGATTTTGCGTGCAGATCTTGTGACTGATCTAAAGTGGCCTCTTGGGGCTGTCTTTACACAAATCGCTCATGCAAGCACAGGTTTGTATAAATAAAAAGTTTACCAAATAGAGTGCCATCGCGGATACTGACATAAAAAATTTAGAAACCATGCTTATAATATCCTAGAAGTTAAACTTTGAGTTGTTAGCGCAATAAGAATACTCGTGCAATATTAATTTCCCAAAAATATGCCACTGCTACAGAATTTGTTGGATTGCAGCTTTTCGGTAATAATTTTAATGATGTCATAAATTTTGATACTTGTGTTTTCATACACAAAATTATTGGCATGGTTATAACATTACATGTCAAAAATTTTTAAAAGCAAACACGCTTTTGAAAAAGTTTAGGACAATAACATTTGACATCCTGGTTATAACCATGACATTCTTTTGCCTGTTTTGGCTCAAATATTCCGATTGATACATCAATTTTTTATGCCTTTTCTATGTTCTTTCCATATTAAGTTTATTTTGTTCAAAAATTCCTAACATAGTATTTCAGCAATTAATTATGTTTTCAGCCTGTATTTGGACATATAAGGAAGACCCGGATGTGATTGCGTACATGGGCGAATTGGATAGAATGCATAAAGTCACACTCAGGGTAATTATCAGCAAATATTTTTTTAGACATATTTTATTCCAATATTTTCAGGTCGAAAATGAAGAACAGTTATTGGCAGAAGCGAAGAAACTCGAGACCAACAATATCGCGCACAAAGTTTGGATCGAGGACGACATGTCAGTGTGCATTGCCGTAAAGCCGTATTCCAGAGACTTCATAAAACCTTTGCTGAAACATTTACCTCTTTACAAATAAAAGATCGATTATTGCTGTTATAAATATTGTTGCTAATTTTTAACTTATTGCTATAAATAATAAAACAAAAAGTGGACAATTATGTCAAACTACTTACCAAAAAAGCAGCTATATTAGTACCATAATTTAGGCCAGAGGCGAACCTGTGGTCTATATGTAAAGGATAGAAAATATGGTAATTTTTAAGGGACGAACTAATTTACTTTAAGTGATACAATTAGATTTTTAAATCATTCCTTCTCGATTAGCAACCTCTGATAAAAAATATTTATCTTACTGCGTAAAAACGAAAGCTCCTTATCAAATTTATACTTTCTGGTCAAAGTGATTCACGCAGAAGCGTATCCTACTTTTTTGGCCATATTCATAAGAATATCCCTATTTTCGACTGCTTACTTACACTTTTCTGCTTTTATAAATCTGATACACTTACGTTGTACAATTCTCGAAAATCTGACATAATAATACGCTCAACTAAGTCATTTTCCCTCAAGAATACCAGGAAAATATTTTGCCTCTCAAAAACTACACATTTCCTCGTGATTAAGACTTACTGAGAAAACTAGTGACTAGGTTTTAGCCTAGTTTTACCACTTACTTAAAGATATCCTCCTTAATTTCAAGAAAATCGACACATTACCTCACTTATCCTAAGAAAATTCCACAAAATGTCCCCGTGCCACTTCTCGTATACTTTGAACTACCAATTTTTGAACTGAATTGTATTTAAGTTTCATTGTACACGGCCTTTTTATATTCAGATGTGGGAAAAGGTTCCCACGTAAGCCTCGACATAAGCTTAACCTGTTGTTTCCCTAAAACTGTGTTTTGATTATGACAACTCCTTTCGGTGGGAAATGTCAAAATTGATGTTTGAAATTTCCGGTTTATTGTTTCAATCGTCTAAAACGACGTAACATTGAGACTTAAAATTTTCTCTAATTTCCAAAAATTAGTATTATGTATAAAACCTTATCCAAATTCCATTCAAATTGACTTTCACAGTTTTCATAATAAGTAAACTTTTCAAGAAACGAAGAAACATGGTTAAAGACTAATAGTTTTAAAAACGTGTATAAGAAATGTTTGTATAGAATTGTGTTGAGCACAATTTCGTGAAAAAGACTGATAACTCGGGAGGAAATTGTGTTTCCTTTCAGCTATTGGGAAACAGCTCGAAAGGACCTAAGTTTTCGCCGAGAATGCAAATCTTTTGTTTTGTGTTGCCTTTTCCGCATGTTCGGAAAGAATCATTAAATTTTCATGCCAAAATGTTTTTGATTCGATTTTTTGAGTTGCTACTTAACCTATGGAAAAACAATTACAGTAGTATTCAGTTCGTCATTTTCAGGTTCAGATGAGCGAATATGAAGACCTTTTGCACTTTATTTCCTCCGTTAGGACCTACCTCATTTGCGACGCAGTCATTACTACCATTCTCTATGCATTTGTAATATATTTGATTATTTATAAAACACCAAAGCAAATGGAAAAGTTCGCCAAGTACAATTTGATTAACATCGCGACGACAACTTATATACAGTTATTAGTGGTAGTCATTTGGCTGCCGATAACCCTGTTCAATTTCCAAGGTAAAAACGTATCAGGTACATGTAATGCTTTCATTAAAATTTTGATAAATTAAAAATTAGAGATGATATTTTTGTCTGAGCCCAAGAAGCATAGTCAACAATAAAGTTTCTATTTATTTTATTTTCCGATGAAACAAATTTGAAACAATTTTGTCTTGCAAGGAAATTTGTTGTTCAACAATTTTCTAATTTCAGCAGGATTTTCTGCAGGACCACTCACTCTCATCCCGTTTCCATATATGACCGAACTGATGTGCCTGCTAGTATTGATTCTGATGTTCAATCTTTCATTATCGCTTATGATGTCTTTCGTCAAACAATATTCACTTCTTCAGCCTTTCAGTGCAATCGGAACATTGTTAGGGAAAATTGGACTGGTATTCATTATGTATACTGTTTCTTCTTTTCTGGTGGATGCTTTATTGGGCCTTTTCATCTATTCAATTAATTTGCCGCTGGAACAATTTCACAAAGAAATTATGAATGGCCAAGAAGAAATGTCCTTAGTGCCAGAACCATCACAGATGATTTTAGGGTAATTAATAATACTTTTTCTTTCGTCCTCTGTAACGTCTTTCCGCACTTTTCCTTTTCTTCCTCCAAAAAATTGGCCTGAATAGACCAATTTTAAATATGGCTGTTCCAGAAAAGAAGAGATATATCTCAGTGCACCACAAAATATTATACGGAAATGTTACACAGAAAAATTTGGCTTCTAGCTGTGGTTCACAAAATTTTCGGTTTGAACCTCAGATATGCAAACCGGCAAAACAGATTTTTTGTGGAATTGTTTTTTAATTGTTAGTCAGATTTCATTCCTACTTAAAGTTTTATTCCTCATATATCTAATTTTCAGGTACACTCAAAGTCAGTTCCAATTCCTGGTGGCCGTCTATCTAAATTTTAGCACATTAACGAAATACTCTATAGCAAATTTGTCATCGAAAGTTTATTTTGTAATAGTTGTTTTATTTATTCTTACTGAAACTACACTGGCAGTTGTCATAAATCTCAAAATCCTCTATCAAATTCACTGCAGGGAGGCACCGCAGTCCGTTCACATGCTTCAGGTAAGATATTTTTATATATTATCCTTAACATTGAGAAACTTCCGGTAATTTTAAGCCATAGTTAGACAAAATGTTAAGAACCGCCTAAAATAAAACTTTCTATAAGACCAAAAAGAGATATTTGCCATTTTCGATTATGCACGATATTTTTAATTAATATTTTCCTTAAAGTATCCTTTGGATTAGCACTTAAAACCAACCACTTTCGAGTCCTTCTAAGGCGCACTGTGTCCGTTCGCACGAGCTAGGATTTTTTGCGTCGCCGCTCGGATCCGGGCGTATGATACGTCAATCGCTTCGTCTCGGCGAGACAAGACGATTGGTACCGGTCTCGCCGGCAACTTTTGCGAGTACCGGGATTTATGGCTTCCGGAAAATCCTGGATTTGGGGCGTGGTCCGCGGCGGAGGCCGCGGGTGCGTCCTATGGAATATTACCTATTTTATATTATAACTTTTAGATGATGGTATACAAAGCATTTTGTGTCAGCACCATAACATTTATTCTCTTCTTCGTGTTCCCTGGACTTGTCGTCTGTATGGGAGCCATCGGATTATTCCATTCGCACTACCCAGTAAACTGTATGCATTTCTTGATCGGTCTACAGGCACCATCCATAATACTGAACATAATTTTGACCATAAAACCGTACAGATCTGCTGCAAAAAGAATCATGTTTAGAATGACCGGCCAAGTTTCGGATCATTCAAGTAACTCACACGCCATGCCATCGACCAACATCGTTGTAGTATCAAATATGTCAAGAAATCCGTCGTCATTTTCGAATATAAGTGCTCTTAATTCACCACGGACCTAGTTCGTGATTCTTCATTTTTTATCTACTCGGAAAATATAACAAGCTTTTTTGTGCTAAACTTGTTCTAACGGAAATCCAATTTGGTTCAAAATGTAATTGTCTTATACAAAATGCTTTAGACAATATGTATGATATCATCTACTCTTACCTATTTCGCAGGTTTGATGTCGCTCCGTCACTGGACTATTAGTTCGGCACCTTTCCATCGTCAGATCGGGGCAAGTGAGGTGTCGTTGGAAAGCCCTTAGGCTGTAGCTCCCGACAAAACTTTAAGACCAGAAATTCAAAAATTGAATTCACGCCAAAACACACAATTTGGTATGGGTTTTGCCCATACCAAATTGTGACTTTTACGTTCTAGATCGCTTTGCGGGGTCATTCCGGACAATCCTGCTTTTTATACTTTCCGATTTTGTCCCTTTTTATGGGAAAAAGCCATATTTTGCCCAAAAATGACATTTTCGAACCAAAGCATATACGGGGTGAATTTTTGCGCCAGGAGGTTTCGATGGTGCTGAACACGAATTCATGATCCGTTTATTGTCGCGGATATCGGTTTTATTATTTGGGCGAATGCGGGAATTTTCATTATGCGGCGAAAGCCGTGGGTTTTGCTTCCTGTGTATAATATTTTTGGCATGCTAACTACTTCATATGTTTCCTATTAAATGTCTGTTTTGAAACATAAATCCTAATTTATGTATTTTTGTTTCAAGTAAATTTGTATGAAATAAGAATAAAGAGTGTTTATATTCTTTGTAACAGTAAAATTGCTTATTCTTTCCAACACTAATGGATGTGCATTAGCTAGTTTAATTAGGGAAAGTATTACTCTTCGCACTCCATAAATTTCCTGGTCACACTTGTTTATCGTATAATTCGATAAAAATATTAAACACATCTCTTTAAACATCTCTTAGAGGATATTATGGAATTTACGATATATAGGGTAGATTAGGAGGAATCAAACGACTCTTCTCAATTACTTTGAACTTCCATTTAAATTTAACTACTGTACACTTTTTTATTTTATTGTTTATTGCGTTCCGCCCCTTTACAATTAAACCGTTAATAAATGTATTTGGAATGTGAGAAAAGCTCAATTTCCTAGGGAAAACATGTAGCAATTGACTAATTGTCACAATGTATTATGTTTTTAATTTCGCTTTCCTAAACTTTGCTTGACATTTACAATGGACTTTCAGATTTGATACAAATCGGATTATATGAATAGTGAAAATGAAGCAGCGTTTTACGCATTATTTGAAGTCATTTTATTTGCGTTGGTAAAATCACCAAAAGCTTGCCGTCCCACTTGCAATTTTACGATGCGTTTTCCGAAACATATACTCTCCAAAATAATACTGTCCGTTAACTCTATCATTCGTTTTCTAGTATAAATTATTTTCAGATTCAGATGAGTGACTATGAAGATCTATTGCAATTTATTTCCGCCGTCAGGATTTATTTAATTTGTGATACCGTAATAACGTCCATTCTTTATTTTTTCGTATTGTATTTGATTATTTACAAAACGCCAGTACAAATGGAGAAGTTCGCTAGGTTTAATTTGATCAATATTACCACTACAACTTATGTACAGTTATTAATTATGACTATATGGCTGCCTATTTCTTTGTTTACGTTTCAAGGTGAAAGCATATTTGGTAGGTAAAATTTCGAAAATCAAATAATTTAAATATTTCTGGATACCTGGTATTTACAACAAAAAGCAAAAAATCGGGAGTGAATTCCGGTTTCCATTTCAATGTCCAGACGTCTAATAATTCACTTTACAATTGGCTTTAATGTAAAAATATATGTATTATAAGTTTAGCTGGATTTTCCGCTGGACTTCTCACTTCAGTCCCTTTTCCAAATATGACCGAACTGATGTGCTTGCTAGTAGTGATTCTAATATTCAATCTTTCATTATCGCTTATGATGTCTTTCATCAAACAATATTCACTTCTTCAGCCCTTCAGTGCAATTGGAAGCTTATTGAAGAAAAACGTACTCGTTCTTGTTTTATATGCACTTGCTTCTATTCTGATTGACACGGTGTTGGGCCTTTTCATTTACTCAAATCACTTACCTCAAGATGTGCTTGAAAACGAGATTAAAAATGGTTCAGATGAGACGTCTGGAACACCGCTAAGGTAAAACATGTTTCATTTAATTAAATTAAGGATTTTAAAATTCAAATACTGTCGAACCTTAAAATAATGTCGTATATCTTTAGTGTGTAAACAAGTGGGCGCCGCAGGGCCTCCGCCGCGCCACCCACCCCCGTATACCAACGCGCGCGCGCCTATCAAATTGTGCAGTCAACCTGCTGGGCCAGTCAAAATTTTGCGCAAAAAAAATCGCTACACCAAAAAAGTGGCAAAAATAACACATTTTGACAAAAAAGCCACTTTTTTGAGATCGCTCCAAAAAATTTTTGCACATTCCCTACCCAGAATTCCCAGGGGAACATCCACTCTTACCTAAACCGCAGTGCCAGAAATCGGTCTGTCTGTGTGTGACATGACAGTTAGACCCCTTGCGCCACCGGTACGGGGACGCATGATAGCTCAAAATGTTCCCCTGAGCATGCTGAAAAAGAATCCGAAAAAATTTTTGCCGGCACTTCAAATTTTGGCCCAAAAATGGCCATTTTTTGCCAAAAAGTGACCATTTTTGGCGAATGGGCAGAACTTTCGCTGCGCCACTCCTTTTTTGACGCATAATAGCTCATTTAGCTCCTCCCGAGCAGCCGAGAACAGATTTTCAGGAATTTTTGCCGGCACTTCAAATTTTGGCCCAAAAATGGCCATTTTTTGCCAAAAAGTGACCATTTTTGGCGAATGGAACAACCCAAACCTGATCGCTGATGGCGGTGCGCGAAGCGCCACAGATGCACACTCCGCGCGTACAGTTAAAGTTAATTTTTACAAGTGATTGCGGCGAAGCCGCAATCACTTGTATTTTTAGCTATCATGCACCCTTGTAGAGGGCGATTTGAGAAAATCGATTTCGAGGCCAAAACGCACACTGGCGCTATAATGGATTAGAATAAAACTATGGGAGCGCCACAGCGGCTACGCCGCTCAGTTTGCCCAGGAATGTGTGCTGGGATCGGGCTGATTTTGGTACCAATCGTCTTCTCTTGAGCTGGGAAGCATTTTAAGCCCGATCCGAGCCCGGCTAAGAAACTTGCCCTTTTAAATCCTGGATTTCTGGAAGAAAATCCAGGATAACTCTGCCATCCTCCGATAAAAATTTCAGCTTCCTGAAGTCTTGAGCTTAGCTCGCCGAGACCTATCATTTGACGTATCACACGCCAAGATCCGCATGCTGGATTGGAAATACATACAGACACACACGGTCACTTTTGCTTTAGGGTGATTGGATAAACCAATGTTTGCGTAGTACCAAATTAAATGAGGTTTTAAAATATGAAAACAAAAAATTAAGAAATTTTCGCAATATAGCTGATTTGCAATTCACAAGCAATTCCCAGCAACTTGTTATCGGATAACTAGTAAAAGTCCAAAGTAAAAATAGTGGTTCATTTTTCAAATTTTATGTGATACTCATTTATCACGTATTTTAACCTTTCCATTTAGCCTCGCTAAAGGGCAATTTCTTCTAGCCGTCTTTCAAAACTTCAGCACATTAACGAAATATTCTATGTCCAAATTGCAGTCCAAAATCTGCTTCGCAATAATTATCGCATTTGTATTCATCGAAACTTCTCTTGCAATCATTATAAATGCCAAGATCCTCTATCAAATTCATTACGGCGAGGGACTGCCCTCTGTTCATAAGCTACAGGTAGAATTGCAAAACAAAACCAACAACTACTTCCATATATTTCCAAAAGATACATGCGCTGTCTTTAACCAGCATGCTGTGTTCTTGAATGACAGAGAAGCCTAAAAATAGTTCTGCTATCACATAAAATAAATTATTAACTATTTTATTAGGTTGGCATTTAAGTTTCCGGACTCATGTAAGAACCCAACTTTTTATTGAGCACTTTTGAAAGTGGCATTGCGGCTTTTGTAGGCAAGGTCTAGCTCAACAACATACCTTTTACAGAACAGGATATGCTTTCATATTCTGCGAGATCTGATTGCTTAAAATTGGGACATTTTGGGGAAAATTCGAAAAAATCGAAATTTTTTGGTGGTGTCTTTCCTTAAAATTGTCATATCTTAGCAACCAGCAAATGAAAAAATGTTCTGTAAAAGGTAAATTTTAGAGCTCAAATTTCTCTACAATATTGGACAATAAAAGTTAGGATATGTAAGTTTTTAGCTGATAAAAATTGTAAAAGCATCTTTGACAGCGTAGACGACAGCGTCTCGATCGACTTCCCGAGGGCGCCCAGATCTGGGATTGTCTTCAATTGTCATATTTCCGCTTTTGAACTTTGAGAACCACTCATAAGCTGTCGTTCTTGACACAGTTCCGGCTCCCTTAGCTCGATTGATGTTGTCCATGGCCTCTTTTGCGCTGTGACCCAGCTCAAACTCGAATTTCAGTAGTTCGCGAATAACGCCTCTATTTTTTTCCATATTGCGGGAAGTGAATGAATGTTTATACAAAAATGATAGTCCACATAATAACGAATATAACCGTATAAAAATTTTTGATTGATTGACACAAAATTTGTTGATTGACATGTGAGTCCGGAAACTTAAATGCCAACCCAATATATCACCAAAATTCTCTTTGCTTATTTTTTGTAGCCCAATTTTTTCGTCGAATGTGAAAATTATTGATTTAATTTATTTTCAAAATGTTTACTTACCCCTTATAGAATACCGTAGAATGTTCCAAAAACTTGAGAAATGCTCGGATGATATTCAGTAACAATATAACTTGTAAAATATTAACTAACTTTCGACAGTTTCTCAAAAAAAATGCCCAAAGCTCTATTCCTCGGATATGAGAAGCAGGATGGATTTATCATAGGTTATAAAATTAATAGATTTACTCTTTTAGATGATGGTATACAAAACGTTCTGTACCAGCACTGTAACGTTCATGTTGTTCTTCGTCTTTCCGGGACTTGTAATTTTTATAGGAATGGTCGGATTATTCCCTTCGCACTACCCAGTGAACTGTATGCATTTCTTGCTCGGTCTACAAGCACCATCCATAATACTGAATATAATTTTGACCATAAAACCGTACAGATCTGCTGCAAAAAGAATCATGTCTAGAATGACCGGCAAAGTGGCAGATGGTTCTACAGCATCGAACGCTGTACCTTCGAATATGGTTGTCGTGTCAAATTTGACAAGAAATCAATCGTCATTTTCGCACATAAGCACCTTAAATTCACCGAGAAGCTAGCTTCCGATTTCAAGAAATTCTGAATTTGTAGACTAGCTCTTTCGTATTCTAATGTTATTTGAAGTTGTGAGGAATTTGAAGATGTGCTTGCTAGTAGTGATTCTAATATTCAATCTTTCATTATCGCTTATGATGTCTTTCATCAAACAATATTCACTTCTTCAGCCTTTCAGTGCAATTGGAAGCTTATTGAAGAAAAACGTACTCGTTCTTGTTTTATATGCACTTGCTTCTATTCTGATTAACATGGTGTTGGGCCTTTTCATTTACTCAAATCACTTACCTCAAGATGTGCTTGAAAATGGTTCAGATGAGACGTCTGGAACACCGCTAAGGTAAAACATGTTTCATTTAATTAAATTAAGGATTTTAAAATTCAAATACTGTCAAAGCTCAAAATAATGTCGTATAGCTTTAGTGTGTAAACAAGTGGGGGCCGCGCGGCCTCCGACGCGCCACCCACCCTGGTATACCAACGCGCGCGCGCCTGTCAAATTGTGCAGTCAACGTGCTGGGCCAGTCAAAATTTTGGGTCCCTTCCTCGCTACACCAAAAAAGTGGCAAAAATAACACATTTTGACAAAAAAGCCACTTTTTTGAGATCGCTCCAAAAAATTTTTGCACATTCCCTACCCAGAATTCCCAGGGGAACATCCACTCTTACCTAAACCGCAGTGTCAGAAATCGGTCTGTCTGTGTGTGTGACATGACAGTTAGACCCCTTTTGCGCCACCGGTACGGGGACGCATGATGGCTCAAAATGTTCCCCTGAGCATGCTGAAAAAGAATCCGAAAAAATTTTTGCCGGCACTTCAAATTTTTTGGGCCAAAATTTGAAGTGCCCAAAAATGGCCATTTTTTGCCAAAAAGTGACCATTTTTGGCGAATGGGCAGAACTTTCGCTGCGCCACTCCTTTTTCGACGCATAATAGCTCATTTAGCTCCTCCGAGCAGCCGAGAACAGATTTTCAGAAATGTTTGCCGGCACTTCAAATTTTGGCCCAAAAATGGCCATTTTTTGCCAAAAAGTGACAATTTTTGGCGAATGGAACAACCCAAACCTGACCGCTGATGGCGGTGCGCGAAGCGCCGCAGATGCACACTCCGCGCGTACAGTTAAAGTTAATTTTTACAAGTGATTGCGGCGAAGCCACAATCACTTGTATGTTTAGCTATCATGCACCCTTGTAGAGGGCGATTTGAGAAAATCGATTTCGAGGCCAAAACGCACACTGGCGCTATAATGGATTAGAATAAAACTATGGGAGCGCCACAGCGGCTACGCCGCTCAGTTTGCCCAGGAATGTGTGCTGGGATCGGGCTGATTTTGGTACCAATCGTCTTCTCTTGAGCTGGGAAGCATTTTAAGCCCGATCCGAGCCCGGCTAAGAAACTTGCCCTTTTAAATCCTGGATTTCTGGAAGAAAATCCAGGATAACTCTGCCATCCTCCGATAAAAATTTCAGCTTCCTGAAGTCTTGAGCTTAGCTCGCCGAGACCTATCATTTGACGTATCACACGCCAAGATCCGCATGCTGGATTGGAAATACATACAGACACACACGGTCACTTTTGCTTTAGGGTGATTGGATAAACCAATGTTTGCGTAGTACCAAATTAAATGAGGTTTTAAAATATGAAAACAAAAAATTAAGAAATTTTCGCAATATAGCTGATTTGCAATTCACAAGCAATTCCC
Organism: Ditylenchus destructor; assembly: GCA_022814885.1. NCBI lineage: Eukaryota > Metazoa > Nematoda > Chromadorea > Rhabditida > Anguinidae > Ditylenchus > Ditylenchus destructor. The sequence goes on from JAKKPZ010000014.1 coordinate 852,684, forward strand.
AGCAACTTGTTATCGGATAACTAGTAAAAGTCCAAAGTAAAAATAGTGGTTCATTTTTCAAATTTTATGTGATACTCATTTATCACGTATTTTAACCTTTCCATTTAGCCTCGCTAAAGGGCAATTTCTTCTAGCCGTCTTTCAAAACTTCAGCACATTAACGAAATATTCTATGTCCAAATTGCAGTCCAAAATCTGCTTCGCAATAATTATCGCATTTGTATTCATCGAAACTTCTCTTGCAATCATTATAAATGCCAAGATCCTCTATCAAATTCATTACGGCGAGGGACTGCCCTCTGTTCATAAGCTACAGGTAGAATTGCAAAACAAAACCAACAACTACTTCCATATATTTCCAAAAGATACATGCGCTGTCTTTAACCAGCATGCTGTGTTCTTGAATGACAGAGAAGCCTAAAAATAGTTCTGCTATCACATAAAATAAATTATTAACTATTTTATATCACCAAAATTCTCTTTGCTTATTTTTTGTAGCCCAATTTTTTCGTCGAATGTGAAAATTATTGATTTAATTTATTTTCAAAATGTTTACTTACCCCTTATAGAATACCGTAGAATGTTCCAAAAACTTGAGAAATGCTCGGATGATATTCAGTAACAATATAACTTGTAAAATATTAACTAACTTTCGACAGTTTCTCAAAAAAAATGCCCAAAGCTCTATTCCTCGGATATGAGAAGCAGGATGGATTTATCATAGGTTATAAAATTAATAGATTTACTCTTTTAGATGATGGTATACAAAACGTTCTGTACCAGCACTGTAACGTTCATGTTGTTCTTCGTCTTTCCGGGACTTGTAATTTTTATAGGAATGGTCGGATTATTCCCTTCGCACTACCCAGTGAACTGTATGCATTTCTTGCTCGGTCTACAAGCACCATCCATAATACTGAATATAATTTTGACCATAAAACCGTACAGATCTGCTGCAAAAAGAATCATGTCTAGAATGACCGGCAAAGTGGCAGATGGTTCTACAGCATCGAACGCTGTACCTTCGAATATGGTTGTCGTGTCAAATTTGACAAGAAATCAATCGTCATTTTCGCACATAAGCACCTTAAATTCACCGAGAAGCTAGCTTCCGATTTCAAGAAATTCTGAATTTGTAGACTAGCTCTTTCGTATTCTAATGTTATTTGAAATAAACAATTGCGTCGTTGATTTTAAATTCATAGTTGCCACTTACAACAGTTGCTACCCCATAATTGGAGAAATAGTAGGAGGAAACCCCATTTTGAAATTTTAGGGTGGCAACTATGATGTTTTCCCGTCAAATTTAAACGTAACGCAAACCCGCTTTTAAGTAGACATTTTGGCCGGCCCAAAATATGGATCGATATACAATCACGTTCGATTGAAAGACACCACGTTTGAATTGGCGGCTTTGGCGCGGTTGCGCCAAACCACTTCTGGAACATTCTAGAAGGGTGAGTAATGGCTTAACCGAAAGCCCAGATCCTCAGCATTAATATGAGCCATTACTAACTTTTCTAGAATGTTCCAGAAGTGGTTTGGCGCAACCGCGCCAAAGCCGCCAATTCAAACGTGGTCTCTTTCAATCGAGTGTGAGTGTACAAAATGGATTATTCATTCTATTAATGAACTGGTTCAATTTATTTGTGGGACGAATGTACTGTAAAGGAAACTGTAAAGTAAAAGAAAAGTCCACAATAAAAACAACATAAAAATACTACCTTGGGTGGAGCCGCTACGTGGCTCTAAACTACTACAGCGCCCCTTACTTCGGACCTGCGGCCCTCGCTCACCTTCACCCGGCCTAGCGGCGCTTCGCGACACTCGGCTGGGCGTAGCCTTATATTTTTTTCGGGAATCTATATCAGCGCCTAATGGTGTGGCCTTTTTGGGAAAAGAAGAAGTGACACTTAAGCACCCTTAAAAATGCACCTCGAAAAAATTGGTAATACAAAGTTTTATACGACATGCATGATTCTGGCATTCTGTTGTACTGCCTGTTAGCAGTTTTTATGAGCGATTTGAATATGTCGATTTGAATTGCCGCCAGTGGCGCCAATTCAATTTAGAAGGGGCTAGCGCTAATCTGATATTGCTACACCATTCTAGAATAAGATTTTAGGGGGACTTAGCAATATCAGAGTAGCGCTAGCCCCCTTCTAAATTGAATTGGCGCCACTGGCGGCAATTCAAATCGACATATTCAAATCGCTCATTGTAACTGCTAACAAGCAGTATGTATTTTAGACGTAAATTAAGTCTCCAGCCAACAAGGTATGCGTAACAACATGACCCATAAAACCTATGAACTAAGGCATAAACATTTCACATTAAAGATACGAGTATTACAATGATCGAATGAATGATTTCTTGATCTCAAAATTATAAGGCGGTTCAATTTTGATTGTTCCATATTCCCGATTGTTTTTCATAATTTCTCTGTCCAACTCATCTCTTTCTTTCTTTGCTAACTCTGAGAGCCGGTCGTATATTTTTTTCTTTGGTGAATCTTTTTCTGTCAATTGAGTCAATCTTTCCAACAAATGAATGGCCAAATTTAAGAACTCACTCAGTACGATGTTGTTTTCACAAAACGTACCTTTGAGTTTCACTAAAATTTTATTCTTGACCTCTTCGTGGACCCATTTAAACAAATAGCTGAGGTTGTCGAAAAAAGTCACTCTAGACGTGCTTTTAGTGACCTTTGAAATGTTATGCTTAAAGCCAACCATTTTCCAGGTGGTCACCGCATTATGTTGAGACGGGATTGCGTTGTACCATGCATAAATAGAAGGATACTTTCCATTGATGGGGTCGCATTTATTAATGTCGAATTTGAATGCTTTTTGGAAGTTCCAAAATTGTAACTCATTTATGTAAGCATATGCTAAGTCTTTCGATATCTTGCACTTTTTTTTGTGGCCAAGGTCGAGTAGGGTGCTAAAGAATTACAGTTAAAAATTTTTGCTGACTTTTCAATATACATAACATGACTACCGTATTTTCTCTAATTAAGCCCACGGGGCTTAATTATTTCAATACCCCTTCAGAGGGAAGGGCTATTATAACGGGGCTAAATATTTGCGATTTTTGGCCAATTTTTATAAAATTTTGGAAAATTAAACCAATTTTTAATTCTCGTCGAATACCCCTTCAGGGAGGTTTCGACTACCCTTCTCGTCAATACCCCTCCAGGGAGGTTTATTATACGAGGCTCAATTTACGGTAGAAAATACGGTATACAAGCTTTTTCCCAGCGCCTTCGGCGCTGGAAAAAACTTGGGCGCGGTTAGCGTGCATCCGCGGCGGTCAGACTGGGGCTATCAGCGGTCAGACTGGGGTTGTTCGGGAGTAAGGGTTGTTCGGGAGTAGAGCAGCATGAGACTATTTCGGGCCTTCGGCCCTCAAGCAGTTGTTGTTCGGGAGTAAGGGTTGTTCGGGAGTAGAGCAGCATGAGACTATTTCGGGCCTTCGGCCCTCAAGCAGCTGTTGTTCGGGAGTAGAGCAGAAGCTTCTAAAATGTTCTAGAAGGATCCAAGGTAAATTCTGACGCCAGATTCGAACTCAGCGGGGTCGATTTACTATGTAGGGACAAAATTTGGGCCTCTCCCTAGCATCCATGTGCTAAATGGCTTATATAACCCATTTTCTTCTAGAACCTTCTAGAAGCCGAAGTTCCAGTCGGGACCCGGTTTTTCCATCCCTACAGCTCGAGTACTATCCATAGGCACCAAGATCTCCGGAAACGGAGTGAAGCAACGGAAGTTATGAAAAACAGACGGGGCACTCGATCAAATACTAAGGGTAGGATAATTACTTCAAAATAGGAGTAAACTCCTACCTAGTCAGTAGGTTAGTTAGTTTTCTAAAAATAAATGAAATACTCCAATACTTATCTACTAGCTGCGGGGCGGCTCCGCCGCCGTAGCTAGCTTAAAGATTATAATATTAAACATCATGTTCTTATGCATTTTTCTTAGCCATAAGTAATGCACATTTTCATTAAACATACTTTTTAGGGGCAATAAAAGGATACCATGCTTACCATTATCATGCTTACATTCGCGTAGTATGCTTACAGAAGGAAGCTTACAATAACAGAGCTTTTTCATGCTTAGATTATCATGATTACATCCACATGCTTACATTACCATACTTACATTATCATATTTTACATTCTCATGCTTATGTTTACATGCTTACAGAAGCAAGCTTAGAGTAGCAGAGCTTGCGAGCACTTTTTAGGGGCACTAAAAGGATACCATGCTTAAAAAATGGTATTCTCCTGTGAGTGAAATAATACATCTTAAATATTATAATTATGCTTGGGCATAACATGCATTAAAAACTGTTACACGCCATGAACATGGTTAGTTTTAACCAAAACGATGCGGCTTCGCCGCACCGTGTTGGTTGAAACATTTGGGCGCGGCTACGCCGCGCCCGTGTCTTACATTCCGTGCCATGCCATACATGCTTACATTATCATGACTGGATTATCATGCTTACATTCGCATGAGATTGTGAGCTCACTTTTTTCATGCTTACATTATCATACTTACATTCTCAGGCTTACGTTTACATACTTACATGCTGATGGTTACAACATAAAAAGCAAGGATATCCGTCATCTCCTTCAAAATGTTAGAAAAATAGGTAATAATCTTCGTCTCACCAGTATTCAATTAAAAAAACACCATGAAAGCAAAAGCTTGCGAGTTCGGCCTTTGCATTCTTACATTCACATGCTTACAGAATGAAGCTTATAATAGCACCTGTGTGCTTCTACAAACTTCCATAGCTGCTCCCCTAAATCACCGTCGAAAAATCACTTTTTTGGCCAAAAAGTGGCTTTTTGGCATAAAAAATTTTAAAAATGGTCATTTTAAAAAATGTAAAAAGCAAAGATGTCCGCCATAGCCTTAAAAATTTTATAAAAATAGAATTGGAATTTTTCCACCTTTAAAAAGCCTTGAAAATCGAAAAATGCATTTTGGCGCGAATTCAAATTTTGAATTCCAAATCTGACTTCGGATTCGGATTCAGCATGGTCGAAAACCCCTGTATACCAATTTTCAGCGTCTCAGATGCATTGGAACGAAAAATCACTTTTTTTGGCCAAATAGTGGCTTTTTGGATAAAAAATTTAAAAAATGGCCATTTTAAAAAATGTAAAAAGCAAAGATGTCTGCCATAGCCTTAAAAATTTTATAAAATGGAATTGGAATTTTTCCACCTTTAAAAACCCTTGAAAATCGAAAAATGCATTTTGGCGCGAATTCAAATATTTAAAAAAATCATTTCACATTTTTGTCAACATCAGAATTCCATGAGGATCATTTAAAAAAAAGATCATGGAAAAATACCCACTGGATCATCCGCTACAAACCTGACATAGAAACCCACATAAGCCAAATACTTAAAAGAAGGGATATAAGTCATCAATGAATAGTCAAAAATTACAAATATTGATTACAAAAATTACGAATTTATGTAAATTACGAAATTATGAATCAGTTAATTCATCATAAAAGTTTTGGTTGGGTAGTAATGTATTTTGTTTACTGGACATTTCCTTTTACTTTAATTATACTTTCGTTCTACTTTCTGGCTCAATAAAAAACTTATAATAAAAATACTTTCTATAAAACTAATATAACTAAAGTTCCACGAAGCATCCAACGGTTTCTAAAATAAAAAGTTTCGTTATTCGACAATAAAAATTGGATAAAAGTTTGATTTTGTGCTAAAAATGTCGAATTGATTAAAAAGGTAATAAAGGGGGAAATACACTATACGGCGAAACAACGGCAAAATTTGTACAGGATACTACGTGAAGAATTTTAAAGCAGGATTTAAAATTTAGATCCAAATTTGGCATTGGGTTGTGAAAAAAAGTTCATGTTATAAAGGATTTGGATTCGGTTCGACAGTTCGACTCTCACTCATAACGCGCTTAACCAATTTGGACAACTGTTAAGTTAGCTGTTAAGAAGACATAGTGACTCTTAAATTTACTTGTCCATGTAGTCCACATTTCGAACATAGATTTACCAATGTGCGTGTGGTCGTTATATGCCAAAAACATTGGATTATAGGGCTGTGAGACATCTTTGCATAACGAATAGAGAAGAATTGAAAAGCAAAGAGCATAAACAAATATCGATGCCATAATACATTAAACTTTTAAAATATTAAATTAGCAATAATAGAAAACATAGAGGGAGTAGTTAGATAAACTTTTAGAGCGAGTGGCAGGAGGAGTCATTTGGCGTATTTTGATTGATAGAAACACACGTATTTGGACAAACAGTACGTATCAGTGTGAGTATAGGTATATGGAGACGTATAAGATGACGAGACGTCAAAGAGCAGAATACAAGTAAGTGTAAGTACAAGGACGTGTAAGTCAAAAATCGGCCAAACATTGTCATCCAGAGATGCGCTATGCGTACCAATATGTAAGAGGGGCGTAACGAAACGGCGCACGATGACTACCTCCTCCCCTCCCGATGATTTTTCTCACCTGGCACCCCTGGCTTGCCCTAACCAAAAAGATGACCATACCAGTATAAAATGGCGTAGAAAAGAGTTCCGACAGGGCAAATGGCGATTTGAATTTGCGCCAAAACATAATTGCATGCCAAAGGGGTTAAAAGAGGCCGCTGAAAATTTTTAATGAGGGGGATTGCTCGGCAGGGGTCTCCTCTAGAGATTGGTAAAAAATTTGAGTGGGGCCTTATTAGAGTAAAAATTTTCACAGACCCCTTCCGAGTAATCCCCCTCATTAAAAATTTTCAGCGGCCCCTTTGGCATGCAATTATGTTTTGGCGCAAATTCAAATCGCCATTTGCCTGGTCGGAACTCTTTTCTACACCATTTTACCAATATTGAAAGTCATTGCAGAAAAAAGTTGGCGAAACGTATGCATATCAGGAATATATTGAACTTTGCTATGAATACTTCACGAAAATAGGGATATTTGACTTCACATTTGACTTCACATGAACGAAGCATCTTGCACAAATGTTGTGCCGTTATTTTTTTAAAATTAAGTTTACGTGCGATAACCAACCAGCCAGTGGATGGCCAGTGGATAATATCAACCAAAATTTTATTTCGGATATTCCTAGAAAAAAGACATTTTTCCCACTATCATGTCAAATTTACTGATAAAAATTTAACCCAGTTAAAGTTTGGGGTTATTTTTGCTTGAGTGTATCCATAATCTAACTTTGGAAATTTTCAACTTTTTATTTTATTAACTCGTTTTCAATCTGTTCAAATTTTTAAACATATTTACTGTGTTTAACATTAGCGAAGGCAAAAAAGATATTCCATGCAGTGCAACCTGGAGAGGAAGAAGATAACGAAGTGATCCGGAGGCAACCGAAGTTCACCAGAGCGTTACGACGCATGACTTCCAAACGTGCAGAATGTCTTCCAATACTGATTCAGGATCATTTTGCCTGAAGTACGCCTGTGCTTATGAAAGCTTTTATTTCAGAAATAATTTAGTACAAATGATAATGTTGTTTGAAAAATTTTTGATGTTTATCGAAAATGTCTCCCGAAATTTTTTAGTCCATTTTTAGTGAATTTTTTAAATTTATTTTTATTTACACTTCTTGGGATGTCAGACCTTCAATATTTTCATTACGAAAAACTGCATCAACAAAATCTTCTTCAGCATTACGAAAAAAATTTCAGCTATTCGAAATGAATATGGTTTCATATTCTTTGTGTCTCGCCACGGAAACTATATGACAGAAACAGTATAAAAGGCCGACATTTCGCGTTGAATGCATCTATCTTTCTTCGCTATCATCGACTATCAAGCTTCTACTTCTATCAACGGCAATATCCGAAACAACGCTAATGGCTGCCAATGTTCCCGCAAATGCCGCTCCTGCTGCTGCCGCCTCCGGTGCTCCAAACGCTGCTCCAACTGCTGCTCCAAACGCATCACCTGCGCAACGACCAACTGAGCCTGCTTTCCAGCTTCAAATAGAGCCGTCGGACTTCATCACGTTTAAAAGCGACAACCTAACAAGTGCACCGGTCGACCTCGACGTGGAGATCAAGAATACTACTGCTGTGCGTCAAGTGTACAAGGTTTGCTCTCATTAGTTTTGATCGGGGTTGAAATATGGTTCAATCCCGTTATGTTACCCTGGAAATAGGATAATCGGATAGAGCACTGTATTTTCTGAAACTGATTACGGATATTTTTGCACAAATTTACGTAAGATACTAGACAGGCGATTTGTTACGTGGTTAAGAAATTGCTCTTCAACTTGTGGATAATTTTTCAAACAAAAAATTTTGGAACTTGCAAGCATTGTGAGGTAAGAAAAGAGACCTATGAAGTATGTACAAATAAATGTTAGGTATTCCTGTTCTACAAACTAAAACTTTCAGGTGAAATGCACGTCAAATGAGATCTTCCGTGTGCGACCGCCGGTGGCATATTTGAAACCGGATGAAGCGTTCAAAGTCAAGTTCAGCCTGGTGTCCAAAGAAGTTCCAGACGCAAAGAAACATTTCTTCGCCGTCTACCATATCTCAGCGCCAGATGTCAACGATCAGAAGACCGCTAAGCAACAGTGGACGAAGGATACTCAACCCTTGGAAAAAATTTTAATTGGGTGAATATGAAAAAGTTTTGGTATTCGTACGCAAAAAACTCGGCCTTGGCGTCTAGAAAACTATAGTTTTCGGGATAATAGGCCTTGGCCCTAAACGCCGCCAAAAGGCTTTTGCCTTTTAAGTAAACCCCTGGCCAAAAAATTCACTTTGGTTTTCCTTTCGGCCTTCGCTTTGACTCCCCGAGAGTTCATTTGCACCCACTGCCCTGGGTGGTTGGAAAAAAAATCCGGATCCCCCCCGGGGCAAATATTTCGGTGGGCCCTAAAAAATTTTTGTGTTCGTTTTGTTCAGAGAGCTAACTTTGCCCTCACTCGCCCTGGGGTGGTAGGAAGAAATTCGAAAATGCCCGGGGGTCATAATTGACCCGTCGTTAAGCCAAAATTTCAATTTTCCCCCACCCAGGCCTTAAAGGGCATTAGCATCCAGCCTCTGGGCGTTCTGGATTTCTCAAACAATACCCATAGACAAAAAAAACTTTTCATGCAAGTATTAATTATCATTTCAATTTTGGTTAAATAAAACACCGTAAAATGCCTTCACACAGTAATTTTGTACAAGTGACCAAAATTCAAAAAATCGGTTTTCCGCTTCAGTCTTGCTAAATTTAGCCCATAAAAATGAGGTGGGTAGGAGTCGGGGGAGTTACAGTTCGGGGTTTCACACCTCTCCCTCCGAATTGTAGATCCCCCGAATTGGGTTTTAGAAGCTTCGCTGTAATTTTCGTAGGTCTAAATATTTTCTAGGAATTTTCCTACAGGGTTTTCCTCGGGACTTTTCCCAAGGCGTTTTGCCTACTCCTTATAAAAGGCGGCCACTCCAAAAAAGGATTTTTTCCCTACGGATTTTTGCCAGACTTTTGCCACTTTAAAAAAAGGACTTTTGCCACTGATTTGCCTTTCCTTGAAAAATGGACATTTTAAATTTTTACAAATTTAAACAAATAAAATAAATAACAACAAAGACGCAAAAGTGAATTGGTTTTACTCCCCGAGCATTTTCCCCGCCATTAGGCCGCGCAGCCGTCGCAAACCTTGCAACTAGGCCGCAAAGCACAGCACGATAACCCTTCATCTGTGTCGAAATTTGCATATCCAAAACATTCACACGGCTTTTTTGACCCAATTGCGCATTGGTCGCCACGGCTGTGTTGGAGTCCACTGCCGGGAGTATCCACTTTTTTGACTAAATGGCAGGGCGCCAAATAGTCGCTTAAACATGGTATTGATCCTTCAAAATTTATTTTAATTAAAAATTTTTTTTTTTTTTCAAAAACAATATACCCACAGACCCACTATAAAATTTTATGCATTTTAATGTTTAACTTTTAACAAACTAATTTTTTGGAAAATTTTACCGTGGTACCACAAACAAGTTCCCCAGACGTCGTTCTTGGGGAATTCCCCGGCTTTTGTTTTCTTGGTCTCAAACTAGTGCCCTCGCCCAGCTATCGACAGTCTCTTCCCTCCGAAGCTTATCTTTTTATGAGCAGTTTCGGGCTTTCTGCAGCGCTGAAGTTGTTCCCGTGTGGATGCCTAAATATGAAAAAAATAATGTTAAACTAGAAAAGGGGGTAAAATAAATCTATTAAATTGACAATTATATATGGGAAAAGAATTAATTTCGGCCTTTGTTTCAAAAAAACTTAAATAAACGGACACAGAAAAAAACGTTTGGCAGAATCCCCGAAAAACACAAAGGCCTCCTGAAAAAACTGCTGTCTGCCGACGAATTTACGTATAATGCAAAAAAGCTAAAATATCCCCTTGTAAGGTAAGCGAAATACCATTTTTAAGGAAAGGCGAAATCAGTGGCAAAAGTCCTTTTTTAAGGTGTAGGAAAAACGTCCTTTTTAAAGGAGAGGCAAAACGTCCAGTGGCAAAAGTCCTTTTTTAAGGGTAGGAAAAACGTCCTGAGGAAAACGCCCGTGGCAAAACTTTTTTTTTATAAGGAGTGGCAAAAGTCCTTTTTTAAGGGTAGGCAAAACGTCCTGAGGCAAAACGTCGCGCCCGACATACGTCCAGGAAAAAAAACAGTTCCCCCAAGTTTCCCGAAAACAACGAATTTTTTCATTTGTACACCCCTTTTCTAATTGAACAATTTTTGGGACGCGTTTTGGGGTAAAAAAATTTTCTTTACCAAATAGAGCCCTTGTATTTTTGTTTTTAACCACAAACTTTTGGGTTTTTTCTGCCTAATAAAGATTGAATTTTCTAATTAAATTTAAATTGCTATTAATTCAAAATTTGAGATGTTTTGGAAGGGTTATATTTTAGGCGGATCCGGGTTGCGGATTAAACAAATTGAAAATATGTTTCATCCTACTTCAGATGTTGTCCTCGCGGTGCGCTGTCCAAACCGGCTATGCTTGGGCAACGATCAAGAAAACCCGGGGCAAATTATTTGGTTTCGCAATGATGAAATTTCTTTAATCGATATACTAATTTAAATTCAAATGCAATTAATGTATTTAAAACATTTAAATTTTCAATCGTTTAGATCATTCATGTTAAAAGGAAAAAAAAGACTTTTTTTATTGCGATAAAGTATTTATAATCCCAAAAATGTAAAATTTTTTAGGTAATAACCCAGTTTAGATCCCCAGTTTGCCAAATGGGACAAGTTTCCGGTACGTTTATCGGAATCTACTCTCGAACCCCCAGTGGATTTGGGGGCACCTCGTACAAAAGTCTTGGGTACCCACGCATCTTGGCAGGATGCTTCGGCTTTCATTTCCCAAAACCGGGAATTTCAATTTTTTTGCGACCCACGATAAAATGAAAGGTTTTTTATTAATGCCTTTAAATATTGTTTAGAAAGTAATTATGTTAAATTATTTTACAGGCTTGTTGGACAAAAGCCCGAAGCAATTTGAAATAATTGGTCATTCATTGAAATTCCCAAAATTCGAAAAAAGCCTGGGGGGATTCTCTCACTTTTTCAAAAAATTCAAATTTGGCATCCAGGTTGAGTTAATTTGCTGTTACATTAAGATTGGAAAACAATCGGAATTTTCCTGTCATACAGAAGCTACTTTAACTAGGCCCCGAAAATTTTTGATGATTGGTTTGGAACTAATTTTGAATTTTTTAAAAAAATTTTATTTATCCAGAAAAGTTATCTAGGTCATTAATGGATCGGCTTTATTTCTTTTAGACTGATAACCTTTTTTTAAATGAAAATTTTTTAATTACAGGCCCAAGTGAAATAAAAAATTTAAATTTTTTGGTTATTTTGGAAATTTCTTTTTTCGAAAAAGTAAAAACATGTAATTGTGAATTTTTTGAAAAAGCAAAATATTTATGTTTGCCCGTCTTAAAACCATTTTCCAAAATTAACCGTTCCGGAAACCGGAATTAACCGGAATTTAGAATTTCCAGAATTAAGGTTAATTCCGGAATTCCCGGAAAACCGGTTAAGGGAATTTCCTTAAGGGAATTGGAATTCCCGATTTCCAAAAAACCGTAACTATATTTACATTTATATAATATAAAATAAATAAAATGAAAATATGCCGTTCCTAATTATTTTTTGAGAGTTAAGCTAAAAAAATATAACCAGAGGTTATTTTAAAAATATTAATTTTTGGAAGGATTTTATTTCCCCGAAAATAAAATAAATCAACCCACTGACAACAACAAACAAAAATATAAGAGATTTGAGCATTTCGGGGGAAAACAGCTAAATTTCAAAATGTTATTTAAAAGGGGCCATTTTATTTAAACTTTTAATTTGGATGTTGAAAGTTTTTGGTTGGCATATGTTTACCGTCCCAATTCAATTACAGGAATTCTTATTCAAGGGGACATAAAGATTGCCATTATTAAGACTCTGCCCAACCCTAACCTTTGTTCCCGTGTTTGAACCATTTGAAAGGTCTGGTGAGGCCGCAAATCCAAATCAAAAAGTTTTTGGCAAAATGAAAAAAGGCGGATTAAAGGAACTTTTTTGTCTCGTTTCATTTAACATTTGGGGTCTCCAAAAAGTGATCGATCAAATTTCTTCAAAAAATTGGACTTTTGGAAGGGCAAAATATTTTATAAAATTTTTTAGTTCTTTTACAGGTCAAACTTTGCTCCCTTCAGCGCCTTTCGGAAAATTTTCCCGCGGTCTCATGCTTTTTGGAAAAGGCCAAAAATTGGGTTTTTGAAGTTTCCAAGGATTTTAGTTTGTTTAAATTTGGCAAATCCTGAAAATTCGAAAACAGTTTTTTAAAAAATTTTTCGAGTCTAAAATTGAAAAACTTTTTGGCAAAAATGGAAAAATTTAAAGTTTTTAAAACCACAAAACCCTTTTTTCTGACGGGCGATGGAACTTGAAAATTTGTTGCTAAAACAGACCCGGTTTTTCTCGGGTCAAAAAGGGGGCCATTTTTTTTGCCAAAATGGCCTTGGGTTAAAACCCTTAAAAACACGTTTTTGTGTTTTGGCGCGAATTTAAATTTTCAAATTTTGAAAATTTTATGTTTCCCCATCCTAACTTTTCGAGAGCTATCGATTGAGCTATCACTCGCCTCTGGCTGACGTCTTGATCACCAGATCCGGGTTTCAAAATTTAGTGGGCTTGGAGAAAATTTCCTTTGAAAATTTTCAATGTGGAGCGAAAATTTTCAAAATTTTTTGCAATCCGCAAAGCGCGCAACTCTGATCCGTACATCCGCACATTTGCCGTCGCTTAGGGCCAGGAACTTTCTTGTTTGGGGGATAATGATATAGATATATATTGTGCTTGCTAACATGTTGCGATTAATCATTTGATGTAGATTTATATATATACTTCTTATTAGATAATAATTGCTTATGTTATTTATTTTTTAGATCACGATCGAAGGCGATTCCACACCTGGCCACGTAGGTGTTCCGTCTCCGTGCAATGCAATAAAGTTTGTAAAATTTTGTATTATATGAGAATTCACTTTCAAAATTCAGATTGGTTGACGTCCCGGAGCTAAACTATTTTGCAAAGGACAAAGCCGGAGAAGTGTGCATCCGAGGCAACAACGTTTTCCGAGGATATTACAGAATGGAAGAGCAAACTCGCGAGGTTTTGGACGCTGATGGCTGGTTGCACACTGGAGATATTGGCAAGTGGACCGATCGCGGAACTCTGAAGATCATAGACCGAAAGAAGCATATCTTTAAGCTAGCTCAGGTAATTCATTCGAATACGGAAGTTAGCGTGATTAGAAAACAATAAACTTTGGAAAAGCCTTAAACACAATTTATTTAGTTCGCTTATACTGCGAGATAAATAGCTAAGTCTAAAAGTCGAGTCTAATTGTAATCGGCTTTTTATATTTGAACCTAATTTTATGAAAAACTAATGTTGAAATATACTCTGTTACAATATTTTAAAACAATGGAATAATGATTGTTAGTCACAGCTCTTTGAATTTGTGCGATAAAGTACATGTTATTTTAGGTTTTATTAATTTTGTTGCATTTCAGGGAGAATATGTTGCTCCAGAGAAGATCGAAAACATCTACTTGCGTTCCAAGTACGTCGCACAGTGCTTCATCTATGGCGAAAGTCTCAAGAATTACCTGGTCGGAATCGTCGTTCCGGATCCAGAGGTTCAGTTAAATTTGAACTAGTTGTATTAAGCTGTCCATATTTCAGACCGTTCCTGACGAAGCACTCTTGGAATTGAGTACCGAAGGGAGCAGATCGTTAGAAGATCTCTGCAGGAACAAGAGAGTAAAGAAATTCATTCTCGATGACATGGTGTCTATCGGAAAAAGTGCGGGACTCCTAAGCTTCGAACAGGTTCGTTTTTGAGTTTGGTGTATTTTGGACGTTGCTTTTGTAATATATCTATGAAATTATACGTACGAGCTTGATATTTAGCAACTTTTATATAATATCGAGAAATATCAAATAAACTAGGTGCAACGAAAGTATTGGTTCCGAAATTTTCACATCATTTGCGATGTGAAATTCGCAATTGAGAGTGTTTGAATTTTGAAAATCCTCATATGGCAGTGGTCAAAATACGAAGTCCTTTTTGAAGAATATATTTTAAAAATTAGCTACTAGGTTTAATGCATGCATTTTAGGCCAAGGATGTTCACTTGTCGCCCGACCCTTTCACAATCGAAAATGATTTGCTAACGCCAACGTTAAAGAGCAAACGACCAAAGCTGAAGGCGCGCTATCAGACGGAAATTGATGACATGTACAACGGTAACGACACCGCCGAGCGTGGGTAATGCCAGAAATGGTATGTAATAATTGACCGTAATGTTAACATTTTTATTTGTTGACATAATTTGACATTAAGTATGTTTGTTATGTTGTTTGTATTTGTGTTTCAATAAATTATTTAACTCGTTCCTTTCACATTGGACATTACATACAATTTATATTACAAAAGAAAGACAATGTCCAGAAGATATTGTATGTAAGTCTATCACGTATCTATATTAGCAATACAAAATGAATGAAAGGCAATAATTACCAAGTGATAGAACTTTGCGTCTCCTAAAAAGCGAGGACTCATCGAAAAGGTTACTTGGAAGCAGACGCATTCCGATAAACAAAGCCTTAACCACTGTAAAATGTGCGTTAAACCTAACCAAACTTCACCAAACTAAATTTCATAATTATCGTTTTAATTACAGCACTTTATTTTGAAGTGCGCAAAGTTGTAAAGGCAAGATTATCGTTTGGTAATTATTGCCTCTTTCATTTTGCATGATAGTAACCAATTCCATAGGACGCACCCGCGGCTCCGCCGCGGACGACCCCTCGCAAAGATTTTCCGATTGACGTATCATACGCCCAGATCCGAGGCGCGACGGGTGATCTGTGACTTGGCCAAATCCGGGATTTTCCGGATTTCCGGAAGCCATATCTATAGGGTCCCAGGTAGGTGAAACCGGAAATGCTTGTTCCCAAGAAAGGATTGATTCATAGCCCAGATCCGAGGCCGGGGTATTGTGACTTGGCCAAATCCGGGGTTTTCCGGATTTCCGGAGCCATTTCCGCCAAGACGAAGCGATTGACGTATCATACGCCCAGATCCGAGGCGCGACGGGTGATCTGTGACTTGGCCAAATCCGGGATTTTCCGGATTTCCGGAAGCCATATCTCCGGATAAGAACGCCAGTGTAGGCTGGAACCGGTACCAATCGTCTTGTCTCGCCGAGACGAAGCGATTGACGTATCATACGTCCAGAACGGAGGCGCGACGCGAAAGTTGCCCTTTTACGTGACACACGGATGTCACGTTTTCACGTATGACAACCCCAAATCTGACATTGATAACCCCCCCCCCCTAAAATCATGGGTTTTGGGGGGGGGGGTACTCGCGAGTTTGGGGTCCGGGAGCTGAAAAAGCAGGAGATTCTATTCGGAGCGGAATTACAGAGTGCGCCTTAGAGGGACTCGATATGCAAGATTTTTCGAGGTATATAAACAACAAATGTTTTTATTTACTATACAATTCACATAGGAAATAGGCTATTGAGAATTTATGACATCACTAAGCAAGGTTTTAAAGCTTCCTAGAATTTTTCCTTTTTCTAGTCGCTTCCCAGAAAATTGTAATCGTCAGCCAGATGCTTGATCAGAGTGGCGTGCTTCACTGCATAGACAATACACTGGAGAATCGGGAAGAATGCCGTCAATATTGTTTCTTCGCCATCCTCGGGCAATTTCTGAGCAGCTGAAGTTAGTCCTCGTTTTGCGTCTAAAATATGCTTTAGATATTAAACAATATCTACAATTGAATATTCACCTTGACGTCGTAAATAAAGTAGTTGGAATTTTGCGATGATTTTTCAAAAATTCGTAATTTTCTATATACCTTTGTGTCCAACAAAATTGTTCTTAGCAATACAATTTGTTCAAAAGGCACTAAGTGTTCTTAAAAGCAGGTATTGTGAAACCGAGGATCTCTCTCATACAAATTATATCGTTTCTACCGGGACTGTCCGAGGGTTTTCTTAAATCGGAATGTTCTTAAATCTAAGCTCTAATTTAGATGTAGTTAAAATCAATAAAATCGCCAACCTTCATTCGATATAATCACCAAATTCAATGGAGCATAGTGACCGAAATTGTACGGCTTAGTTTTCGTTGGTTGGTACTCGTATCGCACGCCGTCTTTGAATAGGGCCTTATCATCAGCCAGAACATCGTTGGAATCTAATGCTGCACGGCAATTGCACATCGATGGAACCTTAAAATAGAAAGCACGTTAAAATAACATTTACGGGGATGAACAAAAATGTATAAATCACAGCGCTATCATACTACTTAATAATTATTGATGTTAATTACTAACTATATGAAAATTATTTCTTCATCACATCCAAAAATAACCAAATGATAATCTCTTGCGAAAATTCGAAATTTTGTTATGCCGAAAACTACTTAGATTTTTATTATGCCATTCATTAAAACTTTGATTAATTTAATAGCCAGATTTAATTTTAATTTAATACTTAGCTTAATTCAGTATAGCTTGCATTAAGGATACCTCAAAAAAAGCACGTTTAACAAAGAGATCTGTGTAGCGAAATTGGAACAGGAGAAAGGGCAAAAGCAGAAGGATAGCAAAAAAGGTGAAGATGTCATATCTGAACAGTCCCTAATTTCCCATAGCTATGTTCTGATTGTTCCACTAAAAGCTTACACTTACTACAGAATTAATCTGAGAACTAGGTGGCGAATATTCTTTAGCTGTAGAGACATCAATTGAGCAAACTGGTTTCCCGTTTGTTACCATCGACGGCAGTGGTTGAAGCGGCGGAGTCACAAAAACGGCAGGAGCACAGCCTTCCAGGAAATTGTAATCGTCAGCCAGATGTTTGATCAGAGTGGCGTGCTTCACTGCATAGACAATACACTGGAGAATCGGGGAGAATGCCGTCAATATTGTTTCTTCGCCATCCTCGGGCAATTTCTGAGCAGCCGACGTTAGTCCTCGTTTCGCGTCTAAACTATGCTTTAAATTTTAATAAAAACAAGCGAAATAATTTTTTACAACATCTACTTTTACTATATTTCACCTGGTTAACGTAAAAAAATAGTGAGAATTCTATTGAGTTTCCCAAAAATTCGTTATTTTTTCTCTTGTATTCAACAAAATACTGATTAATGCTACTGGCATTACTGCTTATAATTATAACCATAGTTAATAAAATCGCCAACCTTCATTCGATATAATCACCAAATTCAATGGAGCATAATGACCGAAATTGTACGGCTTAGTTTTCGTTGGTTGGTACTTGTATCGCACGCCGTCTTTGAATAGGGCCTTATCATCAGCCAGAACATCGTTGGAATCTAATGCTGCACGGCAATTGCACATCGATGGATCCTTAAAATAGAAAGCACGTTAAAATAATATGTGCGAAAAAAGTTTAATATGTTCTTTCTGGTCCCTAATTTCCTATAGAGATGTCATGATCGTTCAAACATAAAAGCTTACACTTACTACAGAATTAATTGAACTAGGTGGCGAATATTCTTTAGCTGTTGAGACATCAATTGAGCAAACTGGTATCACGTTTGTTTCTATAAGCGGCGGTGGTTGAAGCGGCGGAGTCACGAAAACGGCAGGAGCCGACTTTGTTTTCTCCGGACGAGGTTCCTAAATGAATAACTGCATGATAATTTAAGACATACATAAATATCCGTCAAAATAAATCGTGAATATGAAACAAAAAATTTAATTGTAAAATTAAATTCCAAGACAGTTATTTCCGGTATGGAACAAAATCAAAACTCTTCAATTCCGAAATGAGAGTTTAACTTTTTGTATTATTGTGAAAAGGGCGCAGAATAAAAATGATAACAAGATATTACACTCGAGAAATGGTATTGAAATAAGCGAGTAGAATCATACCTTTGAATTAGTAGACGTTTTACCAGAATGAACTTTCGAACGCATGGTTGACTGAAAGAGACCCATGGCGATGGATTGGTATTACAGCGTCTAAAAAATAAAATTATGACGCATATTTCAGGTTTAGGCTTACGCTCCCGAACAACCCTTACTGTGCTGTAAGTGGCGCAACGAATTCAACGAAAAAATGAGCATTTTCATGCTTTTTGGCCTTTTTATATGATTTTTTGAAAATGGGGGAGGATTATGACCAGGAGGATTTTGACCGGGGTTAATGTCCGGCGGGATTTTGACCTACACTCAAGTATGAGGCTGAAAAGTTTCTCGATGGTTAGCGCCAATTTGAAAGAAGGGATCTGGAAATCCTATTCTGTCGAGTTTGGATGCTCTAAAACCGTCCTTCGCTGGTTTACTCCCAAATAGCTGACTGATAAAGGATCGGATAAACAAATTAAGGGCATTATAAGAGCGCCAGACACGAAATATTCGGATTCACTACCCAAAAGGTGAAGTACTGTAGAAACATAGGGGAACACAACTAAGGAATTATTATTTGAGCTTTTATTTGTTTTCAAACTATAATTGTCCTGACAGGATTTTGAAAAATTCGTTTTTTCATGTCATTGTTTTTTCACTCATATCCGTTTGTAACGTAACGCTGTTGGTCCTGCAGCGAAGCTGCTTTGCCGTCACCAAATTTTCTTTGTCTCCACCAAATTTTGTCTGAATCGCATTAGCATTACTTTTGTAACAGACGGATAGTTGGGGTATGGAGTTTGAAAATCATCATGAAATTCGGCTTAAGTTCGATCAAATTAAAAAAAAATTCCTTCAAAAATTTTCGAAGTTTGAATTCCCGCCATTTTCGAAATAAAAATTTCCAAAATTAAAAGGGTAAAGTTAGAGTTTACGGTATGTACCGATTTTTCACAACCGACTTTCATATGACCATTTGTTTCACAACGATCGGTTTTAACTTTGTGTTTCATTGAATTACAAAGTCGAGCATTAAGCAAGCATAATACTCAACTTGTCATTTTCAATGGAAAACGAAATTTAACACATGGCTAAATAAGTCTAAATCGATGTTGAACTCGAAAAAATTACAAAACTACAGAATAGGCTCGTTCCAGGCAAATTTATTTGAATCTGTTACGTCTTGCCCAGAATTTGTACACCTTGTGCTCAGCTTTTTTCGCAGACCATTGTCTTCTTTTTTTATTACTTCTTTCATTGGTAGCACTCAATGAGTCTTTCTAAAAACTCAGCGTTTTCCACTAAAGTTAATATTTTTCATTGGTTTTACGCATAGAGATAATTAGGACTCAAATTGTCATTTGAATTGACATTGAACACGAAAAATAAATGCATTCTCTTATTATTTCGGAAATCTTTCAAAACACAGGCATTATAATGACCCTTCTAGATTCCACCTCTGAATTACCACCCTATTTTATGAATATGTATATTCCACGTATATATTGCACATTGATACATCGGCATAAAATTTTACTTATAACTTAGGCTGACGATTCTATTCTGCTCGTTTATTTCTATACTGTTTGCGAAACATGCTGACTCCGCGAGTCGACGCGAATCATCTGAAGAACAGCAAAGCTACGACGAAACGCTTTTCGGACTTTAAGCACAATTCGAGCGGGTCCAACAATAAGGTAATACTTATAACAAAATCTGGATATCTGTGTTTTACATGTATAGAAATGACAGTAGTAAAATTATCAGTCAAAAACAAAGTTGCAAGCATCCTACTTAGCGACGAAACGACTATTGTTAGAGAATATCATGTCTAATATCAAAAGATATTTTTACTAATCAAAAATACAATGTGAGAATTACTACATTTTAACGTTATAGAGCGTTAAAAACGCTTCATAAATAAATATACAAAATTCGTTATGGAGCGAACTCTCTTCATCATTTACACCCGAAATCATTTCACACCCGAAATATGATGTGTATCTATGACCATGTTACTATCAATTTTTATATCCAATCTGTATTAAAAATGTATTTAGCGAACTCCGGCATTGAAAGTGCATCGCAGTACTCTTCAGGAGCAGAGCAACAGTGTGATCAGCTATGCGCATATATATTTTTAATCTGCTAGATATACTTACCTTGAAATTTTGATCTCGTGTTTAAATTGTTGATAGTGAGCATTAACTACAAACTTACCAAAATTTGCTGTCATGTGGATACGAGTGATTTTTGGAACGAAAATGTTAGGTTCGGAAAAGGGGGCTCGAACCACCCGACCAACGCTAAGGCCACGCTGATCTACCACTGAGCCATCCAAACATGTAGAGTTTAGCTACCAACTAAACTAGGTACTCTAGTAAAGCAAGTCATTAATAAACAAATGACACATTAATTTTGCGGTAATTCAACTGCGTTATGTTATAAAGGTAAGAACATGTTCTGAGTTTATTCTTGATATAATTTCCGAGGAAATAATTAAATTATTAAAACTGTAAAAATTGTCTAGTTTATTGTATTGCCAAAATGTCCCCATTTCATCCTGAATATTAGAAACTCCTATGATTCGTTTAGACTGCCTTGGCTTTACTCACCGTCTTCTACTTGCTAGGGTTGGCTCTTCTGGATAACTATGTGTACAATCAATCGCAATTCTCTAATACGGAATATATGGTGTTCGGAGTAACGTCTGTAGCCGCCGCCATCAGTGTTCTCCTTGCTCAATATGCACTCGCCTATGAAGACCATTGGAAGCTCGTACCTTTTTTGGTTACGCAAGTAAGAAATTTTAGTTGTGCAGGAAATATGACATGTGTTCCATGTTCCCACATCCTTTTTCTCGGGCAGATTACCGTCATTATTATAAACGAACTTAGATGGTTTTTTAATCTTATTATCCTATTAATAGTGGTTTTATTTCAAACACTTACTTTGCAATGAATTTTTTTTTGTCAATTAGAAGTTATAATAAAGCAGTGTACACTTATTATAGTTCGTCCGATAATATGGTTTATTCCTTACTGCACATTTTTGTAGATCAGGAACTACTATTTATTGGTTTTATAAATTTAGGTAGCTTTCACAACGCTTCTCGGTATGGTTTATGGACAGCAGATCGCGCAACAATTGCAGTTTGCCAAAACGGATCTACAGTTCGCAGGTAAGTTTTATTTACACTTGTAATGAGTTTGCACAGAATTACGTTTTACTAATAATCCAAATTTGGCTTCTAGAACATTTAAAATCATTTCCAAAATACTTATCGATTGCACGATATTAATTTTAACTTTAGTGCGCTTGACCTTACTGATGCTCCACGAAACGATATTAATTTTAACTTTAGTGCGCTTGACCTTACTGATGCTCCACGAAACGATTTTGACTTTTATGCAATTTTACAGTTTGGTTATATCATTCCGTTCGTTCAATTATCTTCGTGCTAAGGTGAGCTAAGTTTTCAATTACTATTCTAACATCGTTGCTTACAGAAAATGTATCGCGAGAATCAAGCTCGTCAAATCACGTTCGATAATATTCTTTAATATATTGACTTATTTTGTGTAAATTGTTAATTTCTTTTTAACTATTGTTGCATATCGTGAAATGAATAAAGGATTTTGTGACTGTATTGTTACTTTAGTCGTTACTCTATTTTATTTGCTTCACTTGTGATATTTGTGAAATTTAATAGCCAAGGTTATGGCAAAAAAAAAACAAACATTTTTTAAGAGGCAGCTCTTAATAAATTCGCCATGACAAAACCGACAGCGGGTTCTTGCCGAGTTGATAAACCGTGAACTTGGAGACAAAACATGCATGAGTTATGATGCGGATTATAACGATTTACAGGTGTCAAATATTAAATTAGGAAAAAATTTAATTATAAAGCATAATTGACTGGTCACGCGCAGACGACATTCCAAAAAACCGGATGTAAAAAATCACTCCCGTACATGCTTTGGATTCAAAAAGGTCATTTTTAAGCCAAAAAAGTGGCCGTTTTCATAAAATTAAAAAATGCACTAATTTCAAAAGTGGAAAAAGCAAAGTTGTGCAATATTGCCTCACAAATCTATTGTATCTTCTATCTAACATAGAAACAGAACTTTAGCCAAAAACAGAACTTTGTATGGCCAAAACACTTAAAAGCGGTTTTCGATTTTTGTGCGAATTCACATTTTTAAATTTTGGTACTGGACGTTTTGTCGGACTCAGGGCTTTCCAACGCCACCTCATTCATCGCGATTTAACGACGGAAAGGTGCCGAACAGTTAGGCTAAATTTGAACGATGCACACCAGGGGTGGGCTTCGGGACGATTTTGAAATCCCGAATGCCGAATTGAGATTTTAAAATCCCGAAGCCCGAATCCCGAATTGAGATTTTAAAATCCCGAAGGCCGAATCCCGAATGGCCAAAAGTACCGAATTTTCCCGAATTTACCGAATCCGAATCAAATCTCAAAAATCAACTTTTTTTTCAAATTTTTGCCTATTATCTATATTTTTTACAATTTTCGGTGCATTTATATTTTCAATTATTGTTTCAATTTACATATACGTCATTTGTTATCAAGTTCTATTGATATTATCCACGAAAAAACGGTTTTTGGCCATTTTTTTTTACTTTTTTAGCCATTTTGCCATTTTTTTCCTTATTTTATTACAATTTCTCAGCAAATTTGCCTACCGATGGGCGAAAAATTTCGCCTATTTTTCCGTACTGTTATCTGCCTATAAATTTTAAACGGCGCTATTTTCTTCTTACTTTTCCGCATTCTAAACAAGAATGCAAGCAAGATTCAAGGTTCAACACCGGGGCTGGGAGATCGGATCGGAAATATCGGGTTATTCGGGGTTCGGATCCGATCGGTTTTTTTGGCCATTTCCGATCCGATCCTAAGAATGCACTCGGCCGCGGATTCAAATTTCAATTCCCGCCGGCCGTGCCCGATAGGGCACGGCCGGGAAAAATTTTAGAAAATTTTAATGAACCACCAGCGTAATTTGTCGAAAAATTTCGCCTGCGGCGCTAGTTTTTCCTTCTCCTAAACTCAAGGTCCTAAACTCAAGAATAAGAGATTAATTTTATATGCTAATAGTGCTTAACGAGACAAAAGTTGTCTAAAACAAGTTTTATGTTGTTTAGAAACAAAATGTTATTTAAAACAAAAACAAGCATAATAACAATAAAATTATCTAATAAGAAGAATTCTAAAAAATAGCGCCGCAGGCGAAAATTTTGAAGTTTGGAGTCTCCTGACAATGAAAATTTTCACTATTTTTCCAAAATTTTAAACAATTTTCGCCCGACCGCGCCCTATCGGGCGCGGTCGGGCGAGGTCATTTTATCCAGTGCTTATTCGGGAAAATTCGGGAAAATTTGACGAATTCCCGAAGCCCGAATCCCGAATCCCGAATTGAGATTTTAAAATCCCGAATCCCGAATGGCCAAAAGTACCGAATTTTCCCGAATCCGAAGCCCACCCCTGATGCACACGTTGCCGCAATAGTACAGGGTACTAGCGGGGGAGGAGCCGCTTCGCGGCTCCTCCCGCTAGGAAGCGGTTAGCGTGCACAGCGGCGCTTCGCGCACCGCCATCAGCGGTCAGATTGGGTTGTTCGGGAGTAAGGGTTGTTGGGGAGTAGAGCAGCATGAGACTATTTCGGGCCTTCGGCCCTCAAGCAGCTGTTGTTTTGGAGTAAGGGTTGTTCGGGGGTATATGTTCTAAGTTCCCTCACATTCCAAGGGGGAAGGTCGGTCGCCCGACCACAGGACTGGCTCATCTGAAAATTCAGATGAGCAAAAACCTTGCCTTCCACTGAAAGCGTGACAAAACCTGACGGACAAAAATATACACCCCTAAAAATGCCTTCCAGAATTTTTGTCTAAAAATTTTTGTCTAAATTTAGTCTACATTTTGGTCTAAAACTTTGCAGAAACATACTCAGCTCGTCTATACGAACATTTTAAGCTATCACTTGGCCAGAAATTAGCTGTGCAAGGGGTGAAACGGCCATGCTCGGAAGGAAAGACCGGGCTAGCTTACTGGGGGGATTCATTTAAAATGCCAAAAAGTACCCGTTTTATCCCATTTTCATCAAAATCTGATGAAATCGGGATAAAAACGGGTACATTTTGGCGCAATTTTAAAAATCTGATTTGCCATTATAAACTAGAGAAAAGGTTGACATACCGTAAACTCTCTAATTTAACCCCCACCTCTAATTTTACCCCTCCCTCTAATTATGCCCCCTCTGGAGCTCGATTGAATAATTATACCCCGGGGGTTAAATTAGAGAGTTTACGGTATAATGAGTAACATCAGATTTATGGCCAACATAGTGAAAAGTGGGACCGGGACATCTGCCACCCGACAAGTGCCACCCCGACATCTGCCACCGCGACAGCTCCCACCTCATACTAGAGAACAGTGTCTGCGTGCGACAGTGACTACGAAATAGTGTGTATTTCTAACCGTCTGCCGTCCCTTGGTCCTATATCTTTTTTTGACCCAGCCATTTAATAAGAGTCTGAAGGAAAAGTTGAAGGTGGCAGATGTCGGGGTGGTACTTGTCGGGTGGCAGATGTTACGGTGCCGTGAAAAGTGACCTAAAAAAGCCTTTTCATCACTCTGTTTCATCAGATATTCCCTTATTGTGAGGCAGGCTTAAGACTTTGCCATTTATTACAAAAAAGATCTCGACATAAGCTTTATTGAAACTCAAGAACAGGCATTTTAAAGTTCCCAAAAAATCGGACCGATGCGAATCAATTACGCCGTTCATTTTCGCTAAAATTCTTGAAAATTTTTTCGCTGATTTTTACAAACGCAGTTGTTGTGGTTAATCTCTGAGATCTTGCGCGCATTTTGACACCGAACAAGGTCATTTAAGTGATATGGACGGAGACGCTGAAAAAGCCGATTTCGTCCGATTTTGACCAGGTGTGCCTCCAGTAATCCTCAAAATTTTCGAATAGGTGCTGGGAATCGGTAAAAATCCCCCCGGTAGAAGTCCCCCCGTAGAAATCCCCCCGGAAGAAATCCCCCCGCTTTCAAAAAATCATATAAAAATGGCCAAAAAACATGAAAATGGCCATTTTTTCGCTGAATTCATATTTCACATTAAATCGGATTAGGCTTAAGCTCCCGAACAACCCGTACGTTAGGCTAAACAACCTTTATAAGGCGCCAAATAAGCCATTAGGCTTGGGGCCCCCTTTGGGGCAAAGGGCAGGCTTGGGGGTTACCTTTATTTAGGTGAAAACCCCAAAAAATGAATTCAGGAAAAAAAGGCCCTTTTTAGTTTTTTCCCTTTTTTTAAATTTTTTTTAAACGGGGGGGGGGGTTTTTACCGGGGGGATTTTAAATTTTTCCTAGCTCTGTGTGTTCTTGGAACGTTAAAATTAAAACGCAAAAAAACAAACAATTTTTTAGAATTTTAAAAGTTTCCCAGTGTTACATTTTTTTTTCCGGTTTTAATTTTCAGATTTTGGGGAAAAATTTTTGGGTTGGAAAATTTACTAATTTTTTTTTTGGGGAAAAATGTCTTCTTTAAATACGTTTGAGGGGGTTCGAGTGGAAACAAAAATTTTGTTTTATTTTCAAATTCAAAACTTTTTTAAAAATGGCCAGCCAAGCATTTTTGGAATCTACGGCGGTTCTTACCAAGGCCCTTTTAGTATGTGTTTTTTGGGACTTTCCCCGGCAATTTTTTTTTTTGAAAAATTTTTTTTAAAAACCAAATTTTGCAAAAAAGGGTATTTTAATGGTGGAATAAGAAAAAAAAATTAGGAAATTCCCCTTTTAAAAGGTTGCCTCCGGGGTTAAAAAAAAAAGGGACACAAAAATTTGCGGAAAAGAAAAAAGTCCGGGGGATGGGGCCCCTGGGGGGGCTTTAAAAAAAGGGGGTGGAAGGAAACGGCAAGCCCCGGGGCCCCCCAAAAGTTTTAAAGCTTTAGCTAATTTCATTTGGGGGCAAATTTTTCGATTGGGGGGAAAATTTTAAGGGGTTTAAAAAAAAATTTTTAAACGAAGAATTTAAACTTTTGGGGAAAAAATTAAATTTTGCCAAAAAAAATAAAAATTTGGCCAAAAATAAAAAATTTTTTGTAATTGGCGGTAAGTTTCCAATTCCCCCTTTCGGAAATTGGGTCAAACATGATTTTTAAAATAATGGGCCCGGAATGATTTTCTTTGTGGTGGGAAGGGATTTCTGGATATTCCTTGTTTTTTCCCCACCCTTTGGGGGACGGGTTTTTCCCCTTCCGATAGGTTTTTTGAAATCGGGGGGCGGAAATTTTTTCGCGGGCGTTTCGAGGAGCTTCGGACGGTGGGGGAAGGGGCTTAATATGGGGGGAAAGGGCCCGGGTTCTTTAAAGGCTGGGAACAGTTTGGTAAAACGTCCATTCGGGGTTTTTGCCCTTTTTTAAACTTTCCCTTTTTTTTGGAACTTTGGGGTTTTGGCCCTTTGGGAAACCGGGGGTTTTTGGGTTGCTTGGGGTTTTGGCAGCCCATTTTCTTTAGCTCCCCTTATTTTTCCTAAAAGTTGGGGGGTGGCTGGTTTAAGGTATTTCAAGCCCCCTTTGTTATGTTGTTGCTAACTTTTTTTAGCGGTTTTGGGACCTTTTGTATTCTTAGGTTTTGGCGAAAGGCAATTTGTTTCATAACTGAGTAATTTGAAGGAATTGGGATGCTTTTTTATGGAGCGGCATTGCAACCTTTGGGGTACTTATGGTTTTTAAAATCCTAGCGATTTTCCCTTTTTTTCCCCTTTCCCATTAGGCTTAAGGCCCCAAATTTTTGACTTTTGGGGACGAAATTTTGGGGATTAAATTAATTATTTATTTTTTAATTTTTTTAAATGGTTCCCCCGGGAAGGAATTTTGGGGAAAGGAGAAGCGGTTGGGCTTTCATTTTAGAAAAGCCGAAGTCGGCCCGCCATAAATGTCCTTTGCTTCCGTTAGAGGGGATTTTTTTAATTATGACCTTTGGACGGGGCTTTGAATAGGAATTTTTTGGAGTTAAATTTTTACCTCGGGTTTAAAAGGTATCCAGCGTATTTGGGAGGGGAAATTTTTCCTTCTTTTAAGGGAAGATTAAGTTTAAATTAGAGTTTTCAATTTCCTTTTTTTAAATATGATTAAAGATTTTTGAAAGCAAAAAATATGTTTTATATTATTTCGTTGGTGGTAGGATGTACCTTTTTTCCAAAGAAGCCCTCCCCGGGGGACAGAGTTTAGGGGTGGTAACATGTGGGTTTTCTTGGCTCTTTCCCTATTCCTTCTTTTTCTTTTTCGGGGACAATGTTGCGCCTTTCGTTGTATGTTTTTTTGGGACAGTGGCTTTCGTGGTTTTTCGGGGGTGAAACACGCCCGTTCATTAGCTTTTTCTTTTTGGGCCAAATTTTGAACGAATCCAAGGCCTCCCCCAAAAAGATTTCGGCTTTTTATGGGGTTTTTGCTTTCATTGGAAAAAGGGGTTACTATTTCTTCATAGATTTCTTTTTCCCGTTTTCTGTTTCTTTCTGCTTCATTTTGGGAATTTTGAACATTTTCCCCAGGGAATTTCTTAAGTTCGGGGTGAGGTACCCGCAATTTTCTTTTTTTCCACAATTTTGGGGAACACCCCGTGGAAGTTTAGGTTGGGCGATAGTGGGTTCCGGTAAATCTCCCGCATTTCGGGAATGCCTATTGTTGGAAAAGCGCTGAGGGGTTATGTCTGGGGGAATCCAAGATGGCTTGAAGGTTTGGGAATCTTAAAACCGTGCGGCTTTAGAATGACAGACAGTTGGGTTCAATTTTTGACTGACGGAGCAGTGCTTTTCCATGGGGGGGAAAATTTTTCTAATTAGACTTAATGGATAAATTAAATGGCCCCAAAAGTTGTTTTAGATGGCCTTCTTGGTCCATTTTTGGGAACTAATTGGGTTGGGCCGTCTGGGAAAGGATTTTTAGTTTAAATTTGCCTTTGGAAAACTGGGCCCTTTGGTTACTCCTGTAGTAATTTTGGAAGTCTTGGGGGCGTGAGAATTTTTTTGGAGGATTTCCCCCTCAGCGCCCCGGGCTGTTCCCGTTTAAAAGTGTCCTAAATAGTTGACAAATTAATGTTCAGATTAAATTTTTCCTTGTGAAGGTATTAATGTTTTTCCCGATAGAAAAAAATTTTAGCCTCATTTTTTTGAAGTTGTTTAGAGAGAAATATCTTGCCCCACTTCTTATGTTAGTTTAACCCCGGCTTTAACCCGAAATCACTTAGGAATACCCCGGATTTGGTTGGTTTAGCCATACCACCCGGGGGGTATATAAAAATAAAATTTGTGGTTAAAATGAATTTTTCAAAAAGGCCGGACCCCCCCCCCCAAAACCAAAAGTTTGGGTTTCCCCCACACTAAAAACCATTTATGAAACATCCCCCCCAAAAAAAAAAACCGGGGGGATTTAGGCCCCCTTTTTGGGGTTTTATTTTCCCCCCCTTCCCAGGGGTTCTTTTGGGCCCCAAGTAATGGGATAAAACGGTTAAACCTTCTTAAAAAACTAATTTGGGTTTTGGGGGAGGGATGGAAAGGGCATTTGGTTTTCCCTTGCCGGGTCTTTTGGCTTTTGGTGGCTATTCCCGTTGAACGAAATTTTTTATCAACCTGGGGGTATTGGTGGCAAGCCATTATTAGGATATAGAGCGAAATTCTGATTGGGATACTTATAAATTCAAATAACTTATTTGCTTAATTTATTTACGGGTCTTTTGACTGTGCTGTGCGGTGAGGCGCTGAGGGGCGAGTTCGAATTTTACGGTAATTTAGAGGATATGTTATTCGGAGCTGCGAAAAATTTTTTACTTTTGTAATGGCTTTTTGCCCCTTTTGCATTGGAAACTTTGGTTTTTTAAATTTTTTGAATAAACCTTTGGCCTCCCTTGGGTGGCTGCAAAGGCTTTGTTTGTCTAATGTTTGGTCGAAAAACTTGTTTCCCCGACATGGGCAAAAGGCTTTTTTGCCTAGTCACTAAAGGGGCTACTTAGCTGGGTCAACAAGTTGGGTCTTATGTGTGGGGGTAAGGAATTACTAGGCTAGGTGAGGGGATATAGCCTTTTAGTTTTCGGGGCACCTATAAAAATCTGCCTTTTAGGCCCCGCCCCCTTTTTGTGTTTGGAAAATTGGAATTTTGCACAAGTAGGGGTGGTACTAAACGATTCCCCTTGAACCTGGGGAAAGGGGGAAAAAAATTTTCATTAAACCCAAATCAAATGACCCCCAGGGATTTTTATTTTGGCGAATTGGGGTTTACCACCTAGGGCTGATTTAAAATTTTGCCTTTGGGGCAAAACGAAGGCACAAGTTTTTGGTCGGGCCCCAAAGATGGGATTTTTCCCCGGGGGGAACCGGCTTTTTTTACCACCCAGAGGCGAGTTATGTTAAAGAACTCCGGGAGAAAAACAAGGGCCGAAAATTTTGCTCACCCCACCTCGGATTTTCCTGAGGGGGTTTTTTTAAAATCATATAAATTTTCATCGGGACCCAAAGGCCCGGGGGAGTAAAAACGGGCTCGAAATTGAATTTTTGGGGGAGGGGGGGCACAGCGAACGGGGAGGATAAAAGTGCCCAAAGTCATTCCCAAATCATTGAGGATCGCAACGAACCCATTAACCCGAAAATTTTAATTTTAACGGCCCAACCGGCCGGTGCAAACCCAAAAAAGATTTAACACCCCAAAAAAATTGCCAAGAAAACAAAAGAAAAGACCCCCCCAAAAGCCCCCTACCAAAAAAATGTTGAGCCTTTTGGTTTTGTGAGAGCAGAGGAAACAAAGCGACACCAGAAACTTGGGGGGGGGGGCCACAAGGCCAAGGCCTTACCCACACCCAAAAATTTCCCGCCTCACGTGCAAAAAACGGGGGGCATTTTTCGGCAAAAAAACCAAAAACTATTTTTCCTTTTGGATTAGCCAAAAATTTCCAGGTTTAAAAAAGTCCAATTGGACGGTCAAAACCCCCAAAAACACTTTTGCAAAAAAATTTGGGCTTTTTTCGTTTTTTAAATGGGGGGCCCCGCACAAAAAATTAAAAAAATTTTTTTTTTCCCCAAAGGTTTTTTTTAGATTGCCCATGAAAACCCCCAGCTAGGCAGACGTTTGCCTCGGGTTCGCTTTTTCGTTTTACCCCAAAAAGGCCTTTTTTGGTTTTGCCCCCCGGGTTTTTATTTCCCCTATTTGGGGGATCTTTTTTTTTCAGACAACCCGGAATAAAAAAGAGCTGTCTTCATTATTTTTTTTTTTTAAAGGGTTTAATGCTAGGTTTTTTTTTACCCGAAATTTTTATAATTTGAAATAAAAGGGTACTTGATCAAAATTGAAAAAAATTTTTTTTCCCCTTTTTTTCTTTAGCATTAAACAGAAAATTTAACATGGGGAAAATAAATTTCAAAAGCGAATTGGGGGAAAGAAGTTTTTATTTTTAAAATTCTTTTTTGCAAAAGGTTGTACTAAGGGAATGGGTAAAAACGTAAGGACTTTTTTCCCCCCCATATTTAGCAAAGCTCTGAGGCAGCGCTCAGAAACGAACCAAAGAAGAGAACATGGGCCGAGGGCAAAAAGAACCAAAGAGGAGTGGAAAGGGAAACCAGGAAAGGGGAGGCAGGACAACGATAGCCCCCACCACGGGTGTGTTTTTGAGGCTTTGAGGCAGCCGCTAAGTCGAGAGCCAAGCCAGGGACTGACTCAAGCCGACAAAGCCCCAGGCAAACCTTCAGGGCAGACACCAAACCAGCCAAGTGTGCCTTATACCCCTATGCAACTTAAGTCCATCCAGCCCTCAGGCGGGTTGCCCAAAGTCTCGATCCCATAGTCTCAGGTCCCCAGCTAAACCAAGACTTATATAATCCTTCTGAATATGCTAAAGACAAAAAGTCCCAACAAGGGCGCTCAATTCGATCCCTACTTGGACTGGTTTTTCCAGAGGTCTGAGTCGACACTCTCGGCTCAAACATTTGAGCCAGCGCTGCCCTTGCGGTCTTTGTTATTGCGGTGGGTCAGCCGGGCCACTTATATATTTCCATATATGCCTACAAGGCGCCATATTTTCAAAGGAATTGCCTATAGAATTGCTAAGAACACAGCCTGAAGGCATGACGTTCTGCTTCACGCGATCCCGCCCTTTCATCATGGCCGGGCATTATTACACTATATAGGCTTTGGTATTGGGTTCCTCGATTTTCGCCATGAAATTCTTCGTCCTTATATAGGCGGAATTCAATAGGTTTCCTCCTCAGAACGCAAACCCGGCAATAAATTTGAAGTAATGGCTTTATGTCTTCTCGATAATCAACTTTGGGAAAATAGCGGAGTCAAATATGACGTTAATGGAAATTTTTTGGGACACAGCAAAGAATTTGTGATAGATTTTGATATACAACGTTACTTTTGATCCAGGTGTGATAGAAAAATTTTTTAACGTTTTTCTTCCATTTGTAGGGGACCGAGTAAAACATGGAATTTAAAACATGAAAATTAAATTTCGAAAAAAGACGTAATGGTAAGGGAAAGTTGCCATTTGGTTAAAAGTTCTGTTAGTGCTACAAGGATATGATACATGAGCGAAATGTTGCCGTAAAATACGTGAACGCAAACTTTAAAAACATAACAGATTTAAATTTTAGCATCAGGCAAAGTCGCACGAATTTGAGTTTAAACTCGTTAGATAAATGTTGTGCTTATAAGTTTTTGATAAATTTGGTGATTTAGGAAATCTTGGAGTTCATAAAGGAACTTGACAAAGATATATACCGCAAATCCTTTAATTAGTCCCCAAGGGAGTTATTGTTTCGTAAGGGTTTTCAAAAAATTTTCAAATTTCAAACTCAATTTTCTCCGATATTTTCAATGACAAAGTTTTGCCATTGGGGTTTTTCTTGCGTATCTCGACGAGATCTACACGAATACGTACTTAGTTTTTGTCGGGCGAGGCCGCAAATACGTTTGGCATTCTGTTTGGGGGGAGGGGGCTATTAGAGGATTTACGGTATACAGGGGCATTTCTAAAAAGAAACGATTCTTTTCCTTAGTACGGAATTCAATAGGGAGCCTGCAAGAGATAATAGCCTCATGAAATATGGTTTATGGCCTTAATCATAATGAATGCTGGGAAAGTGCCGCAGTCATGCTCAATGGTTCAATTGCAATTTCCTGGGATATAAAGCAAAAATATGGAACAGAATCGAGAGCTGGACCAATGTTGAATGCCAAAATTTGCATAAATATGCTTGCAAGCGGGGCCCGAAAGTCAGGATTGGGAATGGTGGATTGAGGAGGAAGTTGAGTTCGAAATTTTATTGGGGAGGCTATAGTTTGGCACTGGGGGAGGGGATGAAAGCAAAATGGGACAGAGACGACGACGAGCAGGAAGACGTCATTATGCATTTGTCCCAGCCCATAGAAGCTTCCCAAATTATTTCTAGTCAATTCCTGGTTTTGTTTATTTTCCAAAGAGTCGTCCAAGAAAACGGTGCCACGCGTAACACATTTACGTATTTTGACTCTGCGATATTTTTGATCAGGGACCTGGGACGAAGGTCGGAAACGTGAAGCTGTCCGAGGTATGAAATCAAGTTGGCCTATCAAGAGCAGGGGCCGATCCTTATCAAGTGCTCAGATGCTCAGATCTGAGCATTCTCTAAGCGAAAAATGTCTGGCTTTTCACAATTGCACAACGCGTCACTATTTTCTCTCTCACATCTCTCTTCTTATTTTGTGTTAGACACAGAATGCTCAGAAAATGAAAATGCTTTGTTAATTTCCTCAGACGTATTTTCGTCTGAGCATATGCTCAGACGATTTTCCAAAATTTATAAGAGAAACATTTAAGTTCCTCACGTTGGGTAATTAAACCGAACACTCGTTGCTAGATGTCCGCCCTTTATGTTGTTTGTGGGTCGATTTGGTGCTATTGTGCGGCGAACCAAAAAGACTATTGCAGAACGAGAGCGCAGAGAAGATATGTGTCTGCCCGGTTATTTCCCACTGCCGCTTCCTTTCCTTTCTTTTCCTTTCTAATCAGACAGACAAACACTTTGAGAGAGAGCACGCTATTTATGAGAGAGCCAGACATTTTTTGGTTAGAGATTCTGAGCATCTGAGCATCTGAGCACTTGATATAGATCGGCCCCAGGGCATTATTAATTGATGACTGAGAACGTACTGCATAACGGTTGCTGATCAAAGAGTATATCCAGGGATAATTAAAGAGATGCTAAGCAGATTTACAGGAGACCCATAGCGTCAAAACGTCGTGTCAGTTGAATGTCGCTCAAAACAGACAAAATGCCGAAAAGTTTGCCAAAATTGCTGAAAAATGCACAAAATAACTCTTCCTGCAAAAATAAACTATTTATCCTCCCATCTGTTAGTGCTTGCAATCTTTAGTGCGAATAGAAATTTCTTTATGGCATCATCGACTTTTATGGGGTGAACGGCGACGGCGGTCGTCGCTATTCCAAATGTGGAGTTGGCTTAGGAAGTAGGCCAATACGTTGGGCGACTTTACTTCGCCGGCAGAGATGTCTACAAGTGGGAACGGAGGGAAAATTAATTTTCTCCCTAATTCAGCAAATGAAAAAGTCAGCGAGAATGCATTCGCGCCGCTTATTTGTGTCTGCCGCATAACAATAATTTATTTTTCAATAATTTGTTTTCAATTATTGTTTTGGATTAGTCTACAGAGAACTGTTTTGTGTTAGCAAAAGACAACGGAGTGGTTGACAATTCAGTTTATGACAAACTAAATATTTGGTAGCCAATACAAACATGTAAATTCAATAAAATCAGTTCATTACAAAGCTCTGTGAACAATACCCGTATTTGGCTTGTTTTCACTGAAGAGATCAAAGCTTAGGGAAGATGGTGTCATGGATCACACATCAGCCAAAAATCGCAATCGTCGCGCCATCCATGTCAAAATTTGGCACAGCAAATCAATTACCAGCCACAGCTAAAATAATTGCATAAAATGAACATAAAACAAAATTTTCCCACAATTTTATATTAAAATGCCTTGGGGAAAATAGCTAACAAATCAATGTAAAATGGTTTGGCTCAAACTGACATAATGGTAATAAAACTCACACAGTAGAACACAAGAAAGTAGACGAGGATTGTCGGCAACAAAAACAGAAGCACTAGGAAGAAAAGGGTCGCTATGAACAGTTGTCGAAAATCGAGACGAACGGAGTCGACTCTCCCGCGCAGTGGGTTCCATTTCTTGCCATGAAAGGCTTTCGCAAGTGCTTTGATTGCATCCCAGCAAACTGTAGTGAGCCTGAAATTTCATTAAAAATCAAAATTAGGTTGGATAAAAATTACGTATTTTAACAAGCTAAAGTTCTTGCAAATATATTTTTTCCCTATAAAATTGCTATCGCATTCCTCCTGACATACTTCTAAACGCAGGAACCCAATGAAACACATAGGAAGTTTTACGAATATGTCTTACGTGCGAACCAAACTTTTATAGTAATCGAAATGGGAACAAAGCAGCAAGGGCAAGTGAAGTAAAGGTTATTTTATTGGTCAAATAGGACAAATATAGGCAAGTCTTGGCAGGAATTATCGAGATCTGCGGACACGGATCAACAATCCTACGAAACCGATAGCATAGAAAACAAAGATAAACACAAATAAGAGAATTATATTGGGAACCAAATTATTGGCATTGAACGAGAAATTATTGAGTATCGTTTCATATTCGAGGCATGGGTTGTTCAGAACGCAGTGCTGCGCATTAGCCGCTCCTTCCCATTGCGATATTGCGAAAGCTTCAAAGCCGTATCTGAAAATTTTAGACAAAAGTTGACTATATAAAAGTTGAAATTTTAACCTGAACCAGCTGAGGTATTGAATCCACCCAACATACACCGGCAGCTCGCCCACATTCGCATACAGACCTCCGGTCAGCGAAAGCAATGTCAAAATCGGTCCAGCTATAGAAATTGCTATGGGGTATGATGGACTGACGGTCGATAACATTACGCCGAAGGCAGCTGCAGATTGCTCAACGAGGACAGAAATCACTATAAAATAAACGTGAATAAGTAAAATCGTAAGTTTTCAAATTATAATCTTTTTCATCGCCACAAAAGATAAAAATGTACGTGTAAATCATGTTCGATTTTTTGAAAAAAAACTTCTATAAGTCATTTTACAAGTACATGATTTAATTTAATAATTTGCAAAACATACCCAAAATTACTGCTTTTTTCAATGTGCTTTTTCAATTGCTTTTTTATAGGTGGTTTAAAAGCTTATTAAAATAAACATCCAAAAATACCATTCTGAGTCTCTAAAATGGTTTCACATAACGATTTCAATGTGAGTTTGAAGACAACCATCCAAAAACTCACACAATGCGATCAGAAATCTTTCAACTGTCGGTACAAATCCCGTGAGCCAATACGCTAAGCTGATCATTAGCACACCATCCAAGGCAAATAATGGCACATAAGACATAGAACGCGCTATGTAATAACTGATTACAGAATACAATCCGTCATGATACTCCCGTACCAGAAGAGGATAATCTGCAGGCATAAAGGTGAGAATTCCGAACAAGGTCGAATAGGTCAACTCGGCCACAATGTAGAACATTGCGCCGTTTAGATTCGTGATTCCAATCTAAAATTACAAGCCAGGTCGTCAATTATTGATTGAGACTAATATTATATCGACTTCAACGCTTAAATATTGTTCCACACATTGATTTTAATTGTCAGAAATTTAAAAGGTATTAACAGAGCAACCGTAAAGCATACCATGTTGAGTGGGGTCTGCAAATAGAGTAAACCAATGAAGACGCCCATAATCACTTTTTGTATAATCTTTGCTCGAGTCAGCGAGGTATTTCGCACGTTATCCAACATCGATCTTGATAAAAGCGTTTTGAACTGTAAAATAGCGCATAAGTTATAAAATGGCTTCCGCAAAAATACCTGTGTCCAAAATCCAACAGTTTGACGCATATCAGGTAAATGACCAACACTAGAAATAAAGAATTTAATTAAGGAATGAGACGAAAAAAATTTCTCACCGAGTTCTGCATTCTTGAACACGGCTATAGAATTCCTGTCCTTCCGTAGATTCATAGAAATTTGTGCAAACATTCTTAATTCGCTCACGGCAAGCCATCTCATTGTGTGGTTCGACTGATAACGTTTCAATGATCATATCTGCTGGGTTGTAGTTGGCTGGGCACGGGTATCCGAATCGAGCCAGCATGTCCACAGCTTTCGATGGTTCCCCGAAATAAGCCAAGCGACCGCCAGCAAGGAACATCACCTGAGAATATCGAAAAATATTAATGGAATAATAATCAAACTTAAGTTCCGGATAAAATTTAGTTCAGCTTTCAACTTTTACTTTTGCACAAAAATCAAATTTTGCATTTGAAATATTTAACAAAATGCTGTCAATGTTTATGTATGCCCGGAAATGTAAAAAGTTCATGGAATCGTGACCTAATTGGAACCATGATTTTTCGATATTAATCACCGTTCAATTGTTTTTTGCTGGCTCTTCCATATAACGTTTCAATTTATGATATTTATTATAAAAGTTATGCGTTTAATGACACAAAAATTGATTGTACTAACCCGGTCAAATTTCCGATATATAATTGAAGATGGTTGATGAATAGTGCAAATGATCGTCCTAAACCAAATTCATTAGGCAAAAGTTTCAAACAATAAATCGCCTACCGCCCCTCTTTACACATTTTCGCCATAACATTAACCACGGACTCAGCCATGAAGGAGTCCAGCCCGGTTGTTGGTTCATCACAAAATAGTATAGCTGGATTGTTTAAAAGTTCCCCAGCAAATACGAGGCGTCTGGCTTCTCCTCCGGAAATGCCTTTTCGAACGCCACTCAGTCCGATTATAGAATCCTTGCAGTTGAATAGGCCAAGTTCAGTGATAATCTAAAATGTTATGTAATATAGTTTACTAAAATAAAAAATTCTAATAACAGTTGTCCAAATAAAATTAAACAATAATTGTTTAGGGAAACAAACCTCTTGTGAAAAATGTTTGAAACGGCGCAGAATGCAATAGTTTTTATACAAATTATGTTTGCTGTAAAGTTTTTGAGTAAAAATATGAAGTAATAAATGGGCTAATTTTCCTAAGTTCTTATACAATTATAGATTTTATGACAGCTCCTAAGTCCCTCATTATGCTGCCACTACTAGTGGTATGCTCCACCTAACTTGTGTGAAAAATTACCTCTCCCACTCTACGCTTAATTTGAGCCTCAGTGAAGCCGACAAGTCTTAATCGTGCTTGAATCATGAGATGCTCCTGCAAAAGAAATTGAAATAGATTTTGCAAATCAAAACAAAATCGGCTATTTTACCTTTACAGTTAGTGTGGACATGAATAATTCATCCTGAAACTCAGAGTTA
Organism: Ditylenchus destructor; assembly: GCA_022814885.1. Classification (NCBI taxonomy): domain Eukaryota; kingdom Metazoa; phylum Nematoda; class Chromadorea; order Rhabditida; family Anguinidae; genus Ditylenchus; species Ditylenchus destructor. The sequence continues at coordinate 890,623 of JAKKPZ010000014.1, forward strand.
TGCAACTTCGTAATTGAATTGAATTGCTTTTAAATACCTGTTGGGCATAGCCACTGACATAGGTGATTGAAGTACCCAATTCCCGTCCATTCACGAACACATTTCCTGACACAGTTAACCCTTTAAGATTTCTCGAAATCAGGGTGTTCAACAATGTGGTCTTTCCGGCTCCACTAAAAATAACAAGATTATTGACATTCTAAATTCAATACTGTTTTGTATTTTATAACAGGAAATTTGCACATAAATTTGTACACAAAATAAGGTTTTTTAGTTGGCATTCTTGCAAAGAATTATAATGGCAAAAAATTTAAGACTCAACCTTGATCCCATCAAAGCGACGAATTGTCCAGGCTCTGCCATTCCCGAAATGTTGTCCAAAATTCTGTGGTGCGACTTTTCATGCGTCACACTCAGCTCATGCCAAGACAGGCCCAGCGGGGTCACCGCTTGTAGACGGCGAATTGACGAGCTCCCGTAGTGCGATCCCGGCGACGGCTCTCCTTCGATTCCATAGCCCGAGAAGGAGCGCTGCCTCGAAATCGAACGTTGCTTTTTAGATCGCAACAAGAGAGTGGTTTCGTCTTCAGGCTTCATTTTCAACAACTATATATCCCAAAAGGACAATATTATAAATAATAACACATCTTGTCTGATAAAACTGAACACAGCACAATTTGGCTAGAGAACGCGAACATGTCAAATCGAAAGGGTTAAGACAGAGTGTTTTATCAATGACATAGAAACAGACACAGGAGGAAGATACATTATAATGTCGCTATCATAAACTACATAAATGGCTAGATAAGAAAGTGCAGGATAATGGCAACTATGCCTGAAGTGTGCATTGGGTCTGCCCAAGTATAACTTTTTGGATTTTAGTCAGGTTCGACGCTAGGATTTTGTAGTTTCTTAACCTCAAATGGACCAAATGATAATTCCGCTCCTTATTGCCATCAGAAAAGATTATCTCGAAAATAGGAAAACCAATAAATCGCGACTTCCACTTTAAAGTAAATATGAAAAATAAGTCCTTCCTTTCACTTTTCTTCAATTTTACATAGGACACAAGGTATAAAATAATAAGTGTTGTAAATAAGTAAGGCAATTTTAGGACCTTACTATTTTTTAGAATATGCCAGAAGTATAAGCGACCAAACCATTTAGCTAGAAACTTTGGCATGCAACTACAATTTGCAAACAATTTCTCAGAACTTTGCTCGATTAAATTACACCGATTTAGATTCACAATGGTGAATCACTCACTTTTCTGAACGCATTGGGTGCAACTTTGTTTCATCTACGTTTTCATTACATTACATTTGAAAAAGTGGTAGAATGTAAAAATTTCAAACAAGAAAACTAACCTGAGAGTGTAGAGATGAAAACAGAACACATGAATTGTCACTAGCCTTAGAATATCCGAGAATGCTGCGAAGAGCAGTGAGGCTCCTGCGACACTCAGCACATATTTCTCGCTATCCATCAAAGGGCCTTTTAGCGTAGCGATGTAGGCTGAAACAATGAAACAGTAAAGTCAAAGAGATACAAAATGCATACTTTTCCACAGACGGATGTGATACCTGCAATGAATAAAGTGATTAAAGAAATATGACTTTTTAAAATTTACTTGAAAAAACTGGCTAGTACTTCATTAAGCTGGTCGTTGAGCTTTAAACCGGCAGGGTATTGCGTCATCCAGTCAATCAGCTAAAATTATAATAAAAATACATTTTTCTGGAGTTAAAGCAACCATGTCAAGCCTTTCTATCAGGGCATGAAGATACGGCCAAAAATAGGAAGACACATTGGAGCTGGCTACAAGATACATTAGGACCAGTCCGAGCAATGAATCGACTACCACATACGATATCCTCAAATATGATAATGATCAACTTGAACGTGAAATGTTCAATTTTTGTATTAACTAAATCTAACCGAATCCTGCATTTTCCGACTTCATTATATTCCTGAAATGATTCCCTTTTCTGGAACAAAAATTTTATTGCGCGTAAGTTTAAAACTGCGGCTCAAATTTTCAGCCTACAACCAGTTTTAGGCGTTTATTCTCAATTTGGCATATGCCAATGCCTGAAGATATGCCCAGACCGGTCTTCAGAAATTCGAAGCTCGAGAAACATTTTCCAAAATCATCCCAGCAATCAATTTTGATCATAAAAGAAACACTTCAAGAATACGTTCATCACAAACCTATGACAATTGTTGTATTTGAATATTAGTTCATCGATTATGGCGCTGGATCTCCAGTTAAGCTTACCCATTTATAGGAACCTGTATAATTATATGTGAAATGCAAATTGTGTAAGATAAGTAAGGTGACAGAAAATCAACTTTATGCATTAATGACCGGATATATACCTAACAATAACACACATGACTCAAATAGAAATGAAGTTTTTATGGTTCTAGACAACGAAGACATTGTTTCTAATGTTTACAATCTGTATCGGATGGCGCTAAGTTCAGGCTAACTTTCCCGCGGCTTCCAATTTCTTTTTGAGCGATTCCGGCCTGAAACCATTTTTATAAAAGTTATAGCTTATATAGTAATAATAAAAACTTACATTGTTGGAGGTGGAGGGCGAGGAATATTGAAAGCCACTTTTACAGAGTCGTAGATGAACCTAAATAAAGGTTCGAATTCTAAGTATAATAACCATGTTTGACAATGCAAAAACAGACCATTGCAGAGCGGTAAGGGTGCCAATCATGATGATACGAGGAACGAGACCTCCCCAAACACCGCGTAACCCAAGTTTCTGTAGGATTTGCATAGCTGAAGCTCCCTTATCCTGATTGAGCTTCGAAACAAGTGTGTCAGCGGGATGTGAGACAATTGCACAGAACACACCAGCAATATAGCCGGCGACGAAGGTCACAAGGAGTTGTTCTGGCCTAAAATACTTATTATAGAACGTTTTACAATAAACTAAGGAACATACTTAGAGCAGGTCTCGCGCGGTTTGGGAACAACATATTTGTAAAGCAACTCGACGGTTCTCTGAAAATTGCAATGTTGAAAAAAGTAAGCAAAATAAAATTCTTCGAGTAATTTTTCCATTAATATTTCAAAATTCACGATGCAGTTTGAGCAGTGAAGAATAAATCATTAAAGAAATTACCTCAAAGCATGCGAATTTCATCATTGTATAAGGAATCTGTCGCATCCAAAGAGGCGGCAAGCCTTTGTAGAAGCCCATGATACCTTCAGTTCGGTAGATCATCGGAGCGCAACCGCGAAGTGTTGGTGGCGCGGTTGGAGATGTTTGAATTCGGACCTTTGTGGCTTCCATCGGTGCCAACATCATATCTGCGAAGAATTCAGCAGATGCAGAAGAGGCCAAATACAGAGCTGTGCGGTATTGGTAGGCAGCTTCCTAAAATAAGAACATCTAGGTATTATTTCAGTCACATCCATAATCTACATCATTTCCCTAAACTAAAACCTATTACATTCAATAAATTGCCCATACGATTCCCAATACCGATTACTACAATGCAACAAGCAGAACTAGGAGAACAGGATATTAAATATTGCAGGACCACTAATTTCAGTACTAAATTTAGTAGTGAAGAAAATATTGTCCGGAGACGACTCCTCCCTCAAAAAATTGCAATTCAGAGTTTTAATTCAAAGTTCAGATTTTTAATTGTTCATTTATAGCAAATGCTTCAAATTTTATCTTAAAGTACTAAAATGTCCATACAATTTATGTAATGTTACCTTAAAATTACTGATCTTTGATATCATACCATATCGTATAATGGCACAAAGTAATATAGCTATATACCTAAGCAATTTCCTCAGAATATTCATAGAGGTTCGAATAGTTCTGAAGGTCATTACTCCTTAGAAGGCTTACTGTTATGTTAATCAATATATGACGATAAATTTTTTACAATGTAGCAAAATAGCAAACCTCTCCAATCAAATCGGCATACATAATTTTGAACATTTCGTAAAATCCGAATTTTCCGAGACCTTGCAGGGAATATCCAATTGCTGTTGGAGCCCATCCTTTGGCCAATCCTCTCATCCCTAAATCAATTTAATATTTAACGCTAAACAACTTAGCTTAAAGTTTAATACCTTCTTCAGCAACGGACACACGGAAACCAGTGAAAATTCTAAAATTGATAAGGGATTAGTCCAAGATGAAAGCATTACAACAAACCCTTTGTATTTCGCGGGATCAACCTAAAAACGGAAAATCAGAATGTTAACAGAAATAACAGCATAAAATCCCTCTAATAGTGTTTCAAATAAAAATCGATGATTATAATTGGGGTAATATTCCAAAAGGAGAAATTTGTTGTAATAACAATTATCTACAACTCCATTTTTATATGAAAAGGAAGTTTTCTCACTGGGAATTTTTAGAAGATTCCTGCATATGATCCTAACACCATTTTTTTAGACTTTTTATGTAGAAACATAAAAATGTGGAACTAATTTAAATTCAGGTTCAAATATATTCCTCTTTTAATTTTCTTTACTTTTTTGGTTATTATTCTCGAACTTAAATAAATAATGCTATAAAGTAACAATAAATTCAAACCTGAATACGGCATTTCACCAAATCCAGCGGGACAATGGCTGTGTGAGTGATACCACATGAAAGAACTCCACCAAGACCGCATAGCGCGTAGAATTTTCCAGACCCAAACTCGACCTCACCGGCTAAAATAGTTGCAACTGTAGCATCAATAGTCATTCTGACCACCGTATAGCCAAATCCCGTATAAAATTCCGTGAATCCGTCATAGAGAGTGGGTATGACGCGGAAATAGAGGTACACCCAGGTGGCTATAATAACTGCTATCCCTACCCACGACTGCTTATTTCTCTCCAAAACATAAGGCGTGATTATGGCCTTCTTTTCACTGTCCGATGTCATCTCACAAAGGAACTTATTGAAAATTCCAAAATGAACGCAATCAGAAATTACTCAGGACCAGAATAAGGATTGCAATAAATAATGCGCCAAATAAAATATTAGCAAAGGTATCACAGGTTAGTATAGCATAATATGCCCTAATAAAGACTAGAATATAAATAAGGTTATCCCATGTTTTTGTTTAGGGATGGACTGGCAATGCAGCGCTCTCAAAATTTGCCACGCGGCAAAATGGAAAGGAACTCACGTTTTGAAGTCGCTGCGCCAGCACACTCAGCGCTTCGCACAGGCAGAACTCCGAAAGGATTACTTTTCGCGGACTCCGCTAGCTGAGAAATGATACCCATTTTGCCACCTGAAATTGGAATTCACGACTATTGAAGTTCTCCGATTTTAATGTTCAAAGGGCTGATAGGACTAGACGAGAGATATCAAAGGCAAAAGTACAGAATACATCGAATAAATGATCTTCAGGTCCCATCTATTTAAATCATAGGTTTTGAGTTTCCCACAAAGAAACTGGCATTATGTTCAACTGTTGAAATTCAAACGTGTACAAATTCAAATGTGTTTAAAAATTGCTTTGTTGTTCGCAATATTTTTCTTCACCTTCAAATTCGAGTTTTCAGACACATTGCTTCGATTTTTAATACCGAAAATTTCTATTTGTCTTTGGACTTGATTAGAGGTCTCTGTAACTGATTCATATGGCCTACAGAGGAGCTAGAGGTTTGCTTTACCTTGATTTATATATCTCCAATGGTTCGTTTCTTTCTTTTTCAGGACAACCTATGAACAATTACGATAATGGAGGATTCTTTATGGAGCAACAAAACGATGATATGGTCGATGACCTGGCGCATAAAGTCTCAACACTGAAGCGAGTCACAATTGCCATCGGAGACGATGTCCGTGAACAAAACAAGCTGCTAAACGAAATGGTTAATTTTTTAAATTATGTTATTGAATGATAAAAGGAGTCTAGGTAAAAATCCCCCCGGTAAAAATTCCCCCGTTTTCAAAAAATCATATAAAAATGGCCAAAAAACATGAAAATCCTCATTTTTTTCGCTGAATTCGTATTTGTTGGGTTGTTCAGCCTAAGACTGCACAGCAGCCTAAGCCCCAAGCCTAAGACTTAGGCCCCATACAGCGGGGCCCCAAGCCTAATGGCTTGTTTGGCGCCTTATAAGGGTTGTTTAGCCTAACGTAAGGGTTGTTCGGGAGCTCAAGGCTAATCCGATTTAATGTGAAATACGAATTCAGCGAAAAAAATGGCCATTTTCATGTTTTTTGGCCATTTTTATATGATTTTTTGAAAATGGGGGATTTTTACCGGGGGGATTTTTACCGATTCCCGATAAAAGCGTGTGCTTTTAAAAGTTATAAAGTATGAAAAGTATAGCAGCAATTTTGATTTTATTTCTTACTCAGAATGATAGACTTTAGCCATCGTTAATTTTCATTTCTGGTTTGCTGACCATTTTTAATTTAACTATAAAAGAATTAAAATATATGTTTGTTGAATCAGCGTTCACGGGAATAATGGTTGCTAACAATCGTGTAACTATGATCTCAATCTCTGCATTTGCAGGACACAGGATTTGACTTGAGTCGTGGCCTCCTTGGGTCAACTATGAAGAAGCTTGGTCTAGTATCAAATAATAAAGGTTTGCTTCAATACAATTAAAATAAAAATTGAGGGTGCAAATACAGTCAAACCTCGATTTAATGGGTACCGGGATGAGACGCGCATTAAATCAAGGTCAAAAATTACAAAAAATGCGCCTTGGGACCGGGATTAGACGCGCATTAAATCGAGGTTTAACTGTATGTTGAATTTATTATTAGTCCCTTGCTAGGATTAATATCATCACTACGAATAAAACTGCGCATACATTTCTGGGAAAGCAAAATATTCGGAAGAACAAATATCAATTTTTGAATAAATGCCTCTGTCATTTTTACCAAATTGGTTACGGAAAATGGTACATTCATTACAATATCCTAGTTACACACATGATGAGCTTTTAATATTTAAATTTTATACACATCCGTTGAAAAATTTTAAGTTTCTGAAAATATAGAATATCCAGTCATCATCCCGAGCGTGTTATCTAAGGGACAACCTAGTGTAAAGACGAAATTTCTCGTTTCTTCGATTTATTGTTGTACTACATTCGTAATAAAAACAATTTCAGGAAAAAACGTCCTTTGTTGGTTGGTGCTCTTCTCATTCTTTGTCTTCCTGGTCATCTACTATTGTGCTCGGTGAATGCAGCATATCAACACACATATAACTTTTGGTTTATTTATTTTTCTTGTCTGTGATATATCCTTGAAATAAAATTTTATTTATATACTTTGAACTCATTTGATTTGCTATTTCATAAAGTTGGACTTCATATTCATACATTCTCGTGATTTTCATAGTCAATATGTGTGTATACAGTTCAGACTAACAATGACCAAAGAAGCTGATGAAGATGTTTACGCTATATTTGTACCTGATTCGCCAGACAAATATACATTTAAAGATTTTAAAGAAGTATGTCTTTGTATTCGTGAAACATCCATGCAACCTACAACAGGATTGCGCCAAATCACTCCAACTTTTTGTGGACTCGACACAACCCTGACCTGCAAATAAAATTTTTCAGATGGAATTGCGTTTAATAATAGAGCTAAAAGTATTTTTCCTGACAACTGAAAAGTTCTAATTGTCCATCTAGCTTCATGCTAAGCCAAATTTTCCGTATAAAATTTTAATATACTTGAATGTGAGCAATCGAACAAAGATTTACCTACTCTCGTTTAGGTTAAAAGCTTTCTGGATTCACCTCTTGGAAAGAAACAAGGTATTGGCTTGCATTCTTTTTCATCTCTGATTTCTTATTGTTTTTAGGAACCCGTTTCAAGCGTTGCGCCACAAACGACGAACTTGACGACTTCTACAACCAAAGCAAGCAAAGCGAAGGAAATTCTCTATGTTCCACTCCTCCCGTCAATGAGCCTATATCGCCTTATAGAAGTGTTCCCACATCTTGTCTATCTCAACTTCGACAAGCAATTGAAAAGAAGGACGACCAAACCTTCGACGCACTTCTAGCCGAGAATCCCAGGTAATTCGATGACACAGTTCTCGTAAACTCTTCGGTGAATCAAAAAAATATTTTCTATGCAATTAAAAAATCATAGGCCTGGGAATATTTACTGAACGCGTTACTTTTAAGGTGATTTTACGTGGAGTTTGTATGACCAAATTTATTCTTTCGTTAATTCGAAGGAAAAATCCAAGATTATTCTTTTTCCATATGATACGATATCATTGCATTTTTGTAGTTTTGAAATTAATAGCCCATAAGCTCTCTCTAACAGTATATGATTATAAAAATTTATCTAATATCACAACGCCTCTTTGATTTAGATTTCTCGTCAATACAAGCAATGATCTGCCTACTATCATTCACGAAGGGTTCCGCTATAATGCGCTTCATGTCTCTTGTAGAAGTTCCAACATGTATGCCGTTGACAAGTAATTGTTTGCAGGATTGTTCTGCACTTTTATGCACTAAACGCTTTTTAGAATCATGAGACTTATCACTGATTTCAACTGGCTCATTGACGCGTTTGGAACAGACATGCATGTCGCGGATCGGTCGAAAAATTTGCAAGAAGCTTTTATAAACACACCAGATCTCGGTGAATACAATGTGCCTCTTCATTATGCCTGCAAATTCGGTTCTACAGGCATTGTTCGCATTCTTGTCGGCAATCGATACTGCAAGAAGAGTCCAGTAAACAAGTGAGATTATAATTTATACATTTTAGTGTTCGCAAATTGAGAACTTCAGTACTTTCCAAAAAAATTGGGAAATATTTTACGGGAATCAGGCACAGATTCAATTTCTCCAAAATGAGATACAAACTTGATGCTGATATTTTATTTTGTACAGCTCGTTATAACCCACTTCTATCTGGCAAGATAAAATATTTATATAAGAAACTTATTTTGTTGTCCACCGGAATTGATTTTGAAAATTTATGGCTATGATCCAAATACGACAAAATAGTAATCTCTTCATCCATACATCACTTCATTAGCGCACAAATCCATCTTTAGATAATTTTTGTATTTGGACGCATTTTTATCAAATGCAACTTAAGGCCTTAATAAGGCAGTTAAGCATAGAAAATCAGTGTATATTTGCTTCAATGTACTTTAATAAAATTGGCATTTTCAGATATAAAGAGAGTCCAATGGATCTAGTTTGGTAAGATTTTATTCGTATAATTTCTTAGATAAAGACATGTAAAATAAGAAACATTGAAAGCGGAATAAAATATTTTAGTCGTCGCTATACGGGATCCGATATAGAAGAGGTCCGTACAGAAATCAGTGGTCTCATAGAAGGAAAGCGTACTCCGGCACGTGCTAAATCTACACCCCAAACTCCGTCAACTAGCAATGATCAAGCGCCTACAGCCGAGGATTCTGATACACCTAAGAGAATTTCGAAAATGAAACTAGTGCAGATCAACCTAAATAAGAAATCACCCATGAGTGAACTTGCCGAAAAAATGGAGAACGGACTCAAAATAAGCGACAATTCTGACAATGAAAGCGACAAATCCATCTACGAGGATGCCTTGGATGAAGATCCGGAAGAGCACGAAGAAACTAATGAAGCTGACGGGTCATTTTTTTCAAAACGGTGTAACATCATTTGATTCACTTTATTGTATTTACTTATTGTACATGTTTTAAACACAAAGGCACATTGAGAATAAAGCTATCAATAAAGATGATCAAAATTCTGTTGACTTGTGTGGATTTGTGACCGCACAACCGATGACGTGCGGGGTACTGTACTCCTGACGCATCGATTCTTCGTTGTCGTTCAACCTAAAAGTAGTAAAATAAGAATATTATAAATTATTTTTGATCTTTCGTTGACCATAATATATATTTCTCATACCGTAAATCCTCTAATTAATCCCCCGGGCGGCTTATTATTTCATAAGGGTTTTCAAAAAATTTAAAGTCATTTTTCTCCGATATTTTCAATGACAAAATTTTGGCGTTGGGTTAATCTTCGTAACTCGACGAGATCTACACGAATATGCACTTAGTTTTGGTCGGACGAACCCGCAAGTACGTTTGGCATTCTGTTGGAGGGGGATTATTTGAGGGCGGGGAATAAATTTTTTTTCCAAAAACTGCACCTTCCAAAATTTATTCATCTGCCACAACAAAGTTGGGGATAAACATTCAATTGAGGGAGGAGATTAATTAGAGGATTTACGGAAAATTAAAAATTTGTATGTCATTCTCTGAAATATTTTGTAATGGAAATCACGAGTACGTAATTCCGGTTTTATTGGCTAAACTTTAAAATAGAACTGGTTTCACACGAGCGTTAGGTTACGTAAGCAATTTATTTTCGAAATTATTACCTCATCCCAATTTTGGAAAACTTCCCAAATGACATTATTCGAAAGTAAGAAATATGACAAACAATATTATTTCTATTATGTTTTACTGAACATATTTCTGAACATGCATTTTACCTGTTTTGTCTCGTATTCATCTTGACCAGCGTAGGATCCATCACGACCCTTCCGAGAGTATGTTCTCCGTAGTATGACTCAGAAATCTGCCTCCATGGTCTATCTCTCAAACGAACATTGTCGCGGCTGCTACTATGGCACATCATCCAACAGAACAGACTCACAAGTATTGTGAAGAGAACAAGCAGCGATGCACCGGATATGAGAACCGATGACTCAACGTCCGACATATTCGGTAAATATCTCTTCAAACCAACAATTGATTCAAACGTTGACGACGCAAAGTTGAATTCCTCTTCGTCGTCTTCCGGAAAATCGGCTGTGTCGTCCAAAATTTGTTCGTAATGACTTTTTAATTCTTCACGTGCTTTTTCTGCATTTGTACTGTTATTTTCTCTCCATAGCCTGGAATAGAATTGGTTTTCAAACATGACGGTTCTTCTTTACAAATTAATAAATGGTCAACTTAGCTACAATATATAACAAAACTCAACACTTAGACTAAATTGGATCTGTATATTTGCGAATTCAACACGAATAAAAATACATTATCGAACTTCGGACGGATAGGATAATTCGCATTCAAATTTAAATGCGAATTAGCCTGACCTCTTAAAGTTCGATAATGTATTTTATTACAATTTTATTTGTTATAATCAGACTATAACTAATACGTGCTACGTCTCTCACCTTTTGATTTCGTTCTGAGAAACTGCCAATCTCCGCTTATCCAAGAAATGAGCAGTTATTGTTGTTGAATTCGGATAAATACTCATTTCATCAATTATGGCTTTCAGTGACGTTGAATCAGAGAGAAGCCTAAAAAGTAACGATAAAGCAACGTTTTATTTATTTACAGTAATAATATTTTCTAAGAAATGAAGCGATTAAATAATACTGCAACTAAAAAACGCAGAGAAAGGAAAATTATAGTGATAGCAATAATGTTAAACTAAGTATAAATTTATCTTTCAAGTTATACCATGTAAAAGTAACAAATTTTGAAATGCTCCGAAAATGCGCAATTTATATATGCAGAAAGATTTGGAACTCATTACCTTTCAATTCGTCCCGATTCTTTCTCTATTATTGCTGGTTTAGCAGCAAAAGAGAACTCGATCTGATTTGTATAGTCAATCACTGATACCTATATTTTCAAATTTAAAACAACACAAACTAAAATACTAAACGAACGACAAACCGTGACTTCGCAAACGTCCTCGTGTTCTGCTCCGTCTCGGACGGCCACTCGAAATGAATAGCTCCTGGGCATATCGTTGGAATACAAAAGGTGAGAAACAATAGCGCCAGTCGTATAATTCACTGTGAAGGGTGATTTTTTCTTAGCTATCATCTGGAAAACGGTAGCTTATGTTTATAATCAAAAAGAGTATTGGTTTCAAAGAAAGGCAATGTAAAATATAGCCTGAGCTCGTTAAATATTATTTCATACATAGGAAATCGATTATTGATATTGAAATGTGCAAACTGTGTCTGGATTTCAGAAAATTTTCCAATAACGAGATATAAAAATCATCTCATTAAGAATTGCAATCCGCTTGCTTTTTATTGATAAACGATGTAAAAAATTTAGTCAAATCTACAGCTAAAATTTGAAATCACTGCCAATTGTTTTTTGATTAAATGTTTTCGGTTAAATCTGTGAAAAGTATTCTTAGTGTTCCAACGAGATTATTTGTTATCAAAATTTTGTAAAATAAGTCTAATACTGACGAAGTTAGTTTTGGTACTCACATCATTCTCCGTATGTACGGCACTTGACAGAAAGTAGCGAAGACCTTGATCTTCTTTGTCCAGGTCAACTGCGTTTAATTGCAAGATGGTCTCTCCGAAATGAGTCATGCGATCGACCACGCTACCAAAATAATGACGCTGACCGAAGATGGGAATATTATCGTTGACATCGTCGACCTAAAAGTAAGAAATATGCATAAACTACTAGCGAATCCCTAATAAAAGTTGATCAATTAAAATAATTTTAGCTTCATTAAATCTTTGTTCTATTAAATATTATAAAATTTGAAAGCCGAATTAAACTTTTTATCCTTCCCAAATAATTTTCAAAAACGAATTGGGTAATACCCAATAGATTGGGTATAAAAACACTAACCTCCACTACAGCTGTTTTGAAAGAACTACTGGACGAATTCACATGGGCAGATTTTAATAAATTACTTTCACTGCATTGGTTCCCAGTTCCATTGCAATCATAAGACATTATCGTCAAATTATACTCGGCCACAAATTCGCGATCCAAAGATTTTTTGGCGAATAATTCCGGCTTGTGTGCATTAGGAATTACAAATGTTGCCTTGTGGTCATCAAGAAGACGATAGCACACCGAATTTGGTTCTCTGTAAATGGCTGTCTCGAACGTGCCCAAAATTATGCCAGTTGTATTAACCACTATCAAATTCTCCGATATGACGAATTTTTCGGGCTGAAATAAAATATAATATGAATCTTTATAATGGACGAAATATTTTGATTCGTTTATGAAAACATAATATTTTTCAGTCAGACAGGCTGACTTCTCTTCTTTTTATCCTTCAAATAATTCTAATTTGCACAAACATATCCTTCTTTATACAGATCAGTTAATACAAACCTTATCATTCCCACTGAAATATGGACACGTTGGTTTTGGGCCTTCGACACGAATTGTAAAACGAACTCTTGCGCAGCTGTTGATTAAATGGTTGGGATTGTCACCAGCGCAAACCTCAGCTGTCAGCTGATAATTGTCTTTTTGCTCGAAGTCGAACAGATTTTTTGGATTCAAGATCCCGTCATTGGTGATAACGAAGTTTGTCCAGTCCTAAAATTGAGCTTATCACTATATGAAAAAATAAATAGTAATTAGAAACACAAAGGATAACAACCTTATTTCGTAAATGAATACATCATATTTATTTCCATAGATAGAGTGGGTTATGAGAGTACCGCCCAGGGTTTTGATAACTAATAAATAATTTACTATCACGTTAAAACATATTACAGGTGTATTTTTACTATGAACGTATCGCGAAATTTGCTGATTCCCAAAACTGTTTTTATACTTAGGCTGTTTCAGTGATACGACTTTTGAATATTACGTCAATAGATTACCTGGTTGGGTAACTCCACCAATTTGTAGTTCAACTTCATATTTGGCTGTTTTGAGGTTGAGCTGAACAATGAGGCATTTATTGCCAGAGAATTTTCCTCATTCTCTTTGAAAGTGTGTTCTGAGTCCTGTTCAGGTGAATGTATTATTACGGTTGCTAACCCCAAAGGTCGGCTGGTTGTGGTTCTCCTCACTGCAATAGAGCTCGGCTTGACAAAGAAACACACATTTTTCGTCGGCATTTCACCCAGTTTCATGCTCATCTTTGAGACTCGCACTTGCAAACACAAAGTTCGATTTCCAAAGCCTCGAAGTGACTTAGCTAGCTTTAAATCGCCATTGACTACAGAAAAATGTTTGGACGTCGATATTTCCAATCGAACATCTGGAGGAAGTACGGCATTCGCGGATATTAAAGTAGAGCCCACATCCTCGTCTTCCCATACTTCTACTTGATTGGGCAAAGAGTCGAGAATTGCACCGAGTGTATCTTGTAAGGGTCGTCTTGCTATTGATACGATCAACTGAAATTGATAATTATTTAAGACTTACGGTAAAACATAATATATCTGAAACGTACAGCGACACAAAGCATACTTGTGGCATATTGTCCCAACAAATATATGTGTAATTTCCCTTTGTAAAGTCGGAAAATTTCTGAATGTTCTGATAAATAGAAAAATGAATGCAGGCGTGTATTTTACAATTTAGAAGCTTAATTCTCAAGTATCACTTTCTTTACTTTGTATATTGTTGCATATGCTGAGAAGCATCAACGAATAATTACCATTTCATTTTATACATATACACATATTCACATACCGAGACTTCAGCCACATTTTGCACTATAGTTTCTTCTGTGTCGCTCGAATTAGCTGGATTATCAACAGCACGAATGACTAAAAACAACATTACTTCCTGACAAATAAACGAATATAGAATGTCAAAAGGTTACCTAATTTGAGCTCGTCATGCGAAATAAGAGCAAGATTCCGTGCTAATATAATCTCCGATGTGTTCTCATTAATACGAAAGGTTTGCGCATTAGAAGTAAGTGAATATCGAATTACGGAGAAAGAAGGTGATGTATCGTTGTCCTCAGCAAGCGGATAAGGAAGTGGAAGAACATGTCCAACTGGAGTCCATTCGGATAGTAAAATTTTGTGTCCATTTGGAATGCGGAATTTCGGCCTAGAAAACGTATTTTTATTGTGATGCTTTGAGTTTTATGCCTATTCTAATAACATGTATTAGGCTTACGTGGGTGCAACCGCCATTTGCATCTGTATGAGGTTTTCATAGTTTATAAACTATTGTGGTCGTTTTCAACAGGAGGTCAGATTACTCAATCCAAACGACACATGTTAGTCAAGATACAATACAATTCTAAGTTGTTTCTATAGAATACGTCTCTTATGGTCTCAAAAATTCATGCAGCATATACTCAACACTCTTCAAATTTAACTAACATTAAGCTAAATTCATCATAAAGTTCACCTGTTATCATTTTCATCCTGCACAAGAACTCGAATTGTAGCAAAATGAAGTCTCTGCCTGTTTGATACTGCATACACTTTTGCATTTATCTCCTTGACCATTTCATAGTCTATTTTGGCAGCGACAACTACAGATCCATTCTTCTCTAACCGCAATATATTTGTTTGAAGCGTCCCGTTTTGTTTGTCTTCCACGAGTTCAAAGGAGAACACCGAATCTGCCGAATTGGGCATTTTTATTTGCAGAATTTCGACTCCCTCCGGGGTATTTTCCTTCAATTCGACGTTGTAATGCCATGGCACAAATTTTGACTGCGCTTGTTCCGTCCGATTGATTTTACCTTGAACAAAGTTAAATTAAAATATGAAATTAATAAAGATTGTGTCCATAATTTTTAGGTCCTAGCAAAAAAATTAAATAAGAACTAAAAGAACATAGCAAAATTTTTAAAATTTTCATATGGAAAATTTATAGTAACAAAATTCTCCGAGATTCTGCACGATTTTATGCACTTTGACACCGAGGTTTCTCTCAGTGTATCTCTCATATTTGACTATACTGAAAATTATATTTGCTACAAAAAGCTATGTGAAATTTCCGGACAGATATTAATTCTCTACCAAAAGTTCAATAATCTATTGAACTTTTCTGAAGGCAAATTTCGCGATATGAATTCAAGTAATGTGACAATCGAAAGTACTCACCAATACGAACAACACATTTTATAAATTAAATTCAGAGCCTAAAAATTTGAAAGTAATAGCAATTAAATCGTCCCTGTTCGCCAATTTTAATTTTTTAACATTAATATAAAGATTAAAAATGAATTCCTAATGAATTTCCAAATTCTGGACACAATAATGATTTTCTAAAAACATTTTTAATTTATTTTTTCTTTCAAATTTAAGAACAGAGATATCAAAAGCACCAAAATTTAGATAGAAACTACTAATTAAAGGAACTTAGATCGAAATTTACAGAGAAATTCATTTTTACCTATACAGTCACCTCTCTTTATAACTACGGTCAGGGGACCGGATAAAATCGTCGTTACATAAAGAGATTCGTTATAAAGAGAGTCGATTGTTTTAATGTTACACAATTAAAAAATGGCCAAGAATGACGATTTTGGTTACTTGTTACTTGTTCTCCGTGATCAATCATCCACTTGCTCGGGTAGCGAGTTTCTGATGCGGAGGTAGCCCATTTACGATGCTTCTCCATTTTTCTCGGTCTTGCGCGATTTCCATCCATTCTTTTCCTGCTATTTCCGTGATTTGTTGCTTCCAGCTCAGAGGTTTGCCCCAGTTCTTTGGTGCTTTGGCTTTTGGTTCCCATGCGGTGGCAATTTTTGTCCAACGATTGTCCTCGCGTCTTGCAATATGTCCTGCCCAGCGGAGTTTTCGTTTCTTCGCTTCTTCTACGGCGTCTTGGAATTGTGTCTGCTGGCGGATTGAGTTGCTTGTTATTTTGTCTCGTAGCGAAATTCCGAGGATTCGTCGTTCCATTGCTCTTTGTGTTGTTCGGAGACGATTTTCTTGTGTTTTGGTGAGGCTCCAAGTTTCGCATCCGTACAGCAGTGCAGCGAGGATCGTAGTGTTGAATATGTTGGCCCGTAGTTTCTTGTCTTTGAGCTTTTTGAGCACTTCGTTTGTGTTGCTGTACGCATACCATGCTGCCTTGATTCTTCTGTCTATTTCTCCGTTCATTCTTTCTTTGTGATCTTGGTTTTGCTCTTGGCCTAGGTATACGTATTTGTCGACTCTTTCGATTTCTTCTCCTTCCAGTGTGAGGCGGGCGTTGGTCTTGAAGTAGTGCATCCATGCCGTTTTGCTTTTGTTGATCCTCAGACCTACTTTTGCGCTTTCTTGGTGGAGTTCCTCGAGCTTCTTCTTCGCATCGAACATTGTGGTGCTGAGAATGATGATGTCGTCTGCGAAACGTAAGTGCGTCAGTCTTTTTCCGTTCATTTGGAATCCTCCTTTATTCCAGTTTAGCTTTCGGAATATTCTTTCTAGCGTTGCGTTGAATAGTTTTGGTGAGATCGTGTCGCCTTGGCGGACTCCTTTGTTGATGGGGATACGGACTGGTTTGTGGAACAGTGTTATCTCCGTTGAGCATTCCGAGTAGATGTCTTCTAGCAGATCAACGTATTGCTGTGGTACTCCTTGTTCTTCAATTGCGTTGAGGACTTCGTTGATCTCGATGCTGTCGAACGCCTTTTCGTAGTCAACGAAGATGAGGTAGAGGTTTAGACCTTTTTCTCTTGCCTTCTCTTGGACTTGCGTGAGTGTCTGGAGGTGGTCGATTGTGCAGAATCCGCTCCGGAATCCAGCCTGTTCCTTCGGTTGAGCTTCATCTAGTGTTTTGTTAACTCGGTTGAGCAGTATTTTGGTGAATACTTTGTAGATTACTGGAAGTAGGCAAATAGGCCGGTAATTTTTGAGTTCTTGTGGATCGCCTTTCTTGTAAAGTAGTACGGTTTTTGATTCCTTCCAGTGTGTCGGGATTCTCTTCGCTTTTATGCATTCTTGGTAGAGCTTTGCCAGTTGTTTCCATAGGAGCTGTCCGCTATCTTTGAGCATTTCGGCTGTTATTCCGTCTGGTCCGGGTGCTTTTTTCATTGATTTTTCATTGATTTCAGCGCTTCTTCTACTTCGACGTGCGATACTCGGGGTATCGTTTCTTCTGTTTTTGCAGCCTTTCGTAGACGCTCGACTTTGGTTTTGCTGGCAAAGAGATCGGTGTAGAAGTTTTGGCAAATTTCTTCGATTTCACTTCTGTTTGTTTTGAGAGTGCCCTCTTTATTCCTGAGTCCATATGTCATGTTTCGTGTCTGAGCCGCTTTTCTTGCGCATTGCTTGAGGCTTTTTCTCTGTTCCGCCGTTTCTAGTAGCTTCGTTGTTTTGTATTCTTCGTAATCGCTCTCAAGCTTCTTTCTGACGGCTTTGCTGAGTCTTTTGCACTCTTGTGGATCTGTGCCCTTTCGTTTCTCTTCAGCTAATGCCTTGAGCATTTTTGCGGTATCGTCTGTGATTCTCGGGCAGTGGTTCTTCTCTTTTTCTTTCTCAGCAGTGTTGAGGCATTTCTTCAATGTTGAGAGGAATTCTTCGTATCGCCTCGTTATTCTTCGTTCGCTCGTTTTCCAGTCGGCGGCTTTGATGCTTTCTTTCAGTGTCGGCTCGATGATTTCCTTTTGTGGTCTTGTTTTTCGCACTTTTCCCTTGTCCATGTTGAGGGTGGCTCGGATTGCTTTATGATCGCTTCTCACGTCTATCTGTGAGATGACTTCTACGTTTGTCACGAGTTGCTTCGAGTTGCTTAGGACGTAGTCGATTTCGCTGTTTGGCAATTGCGGCATGTTGGATTTCCAAGTCCATCGTTTGGCGATGGGTTTCTCGAAGAACCCATTCATCACGTAGAAATGATTTGCTTGAGCGAAGGCCGCCAGCTTGTCTCCACTGTTGTTTCGAGTCTCAGCGCTGTGGCTTCCGATGTGCCACTCTTCTCCTTGCCTTGGGCCGAGTTTTGCGTTGAAATCTCCCATTATTATTGTCGTCTTTTGCGGATCATTTAGCTGTAGCTCGACTTCGTTGTAGAAGTTCTCGATTTCCTCGTCGTCATATCCACTGTGTGGAGCGTAGACCTGGATGATCTTCAGGGGTCGCTGTTTTGGGAGTTTGAGTTGCAAGGTGGCGATCCTGTGCGATATGAGCTTGACTTCTTGGACGAATTTGGTCATATCCTTGTGCACTATGAAGCCCACACCGCCGATCTTTCCATCTTGTTTGCTTGTGTGGATTTCGGCTCCGGCGAGTTGACCGTCGGTCCATTTCTCGCTTTTCATTGCCTTCTGTGTGCGAGTTTCGCTGAGACCGATTATGTCGAATTTGACTTTTTCCATGGCTCTCATGATCTCGTTCGTCCGAGCTTGGTTTTGTCGTTCCACTCCTAAACCTGCATTCCCTAAGTTGAGGGTGATTAGGCGGAGTTTTGGTCGGGTCGCGCCGGTTCTTCCGTTTTTACTATAGTCGCCGGTTCGGTTTGATGGGCGCGACCATCTCCTCATCGTTCTCGTTCCGGGTTGACTCTGCATCGTATTTGAACTTTTTGCTTTTGTGGTCAGAACCTCGTTGCTGGGCTTGCAGGGCCTGGGCTGAGGGTGGGCTTTTTACACCCTTTCTTAGGCACCACGATTTTGGTCAAACATAGTGGATTTGCTTGAAATATTGAATGAATAGGCTTTTTTCCAGCGCCTTCGGCGCTGGAAAAAACCTAGGTCGGCTGGCGCCGACTTCGCGGCCTTCGGCCGCTCAACGGGTGCGGTTCGGGAGTCTGATTACCATGCTTTAGTCTGTGCAGGGTTTTTTTGAGGAGTAGGGTAGGGTCAGTCCAGCGTTAGGGTGCGGTCGACCGTCGCGGCCTTCGGCCGCTCCAACCCCTACGTTCTTGGGGCCGGTCCTTATTTCTTGGGTCAGTCCAGAATTATAGGAGCCAGTCCAGCCTTCTTCGGGCAGTCCAGAATTCTTGGGGCCAGTCGAGCCTTCTTGGAGCATACGCTCACAGAAATAAGCACTATAAAGAATGCACCTGCGCAAAATTTTGGACATACAGAAATAAGCACTATCAAGAATGCACCTGCCAAAAATTTTGGACATACAGAAATAAGCACTATCAAGAATGCACCTGCCAAAAATTTTGGACATACAGAAATAAGCACTATAAAGAATGCACCTGCGCAAAATTTTGGACATACAGAAATAAGCACTATCAAGAATGCACTTGTCCAAAATTTTGACATGACAGAAATAAGCACTATCAAGAATGCACTTGTCCAAAATTTTGACATGACAGAAATAAGCACTATCAAGAATGCACTTGTCCAAAATTTTGACATGACAGAAATAAGCATTATCAAGAATGCACTTGTCCAAAATTTTGACATGACAGAAATAAGCACTATCAAGAATGCACCTGCGCAAAATTTTGACATGACAGAAATAAGCACTATCAAGAATGGATTCCCACAAAAATTTAGGTACATTTTAGCTATTTTTGTCTAAATTTGTCTACATTTTAGCTAAATTTTGACCTCAAATTCGGATTCCCCGCTAAAAATTACCCTAAAATAGGTACATTCTGGAAATAAGCACCCCTAAGAATGGACTCCGGAAATTTTGGACACACAAAATCGGTGGGAAGGACTGACGGACAACATGCTCTGAAATACTAGGTAAGAAGATTTCGAATTTTCTAAACGACACTTCAAATCTTCTACATTTAGAATTAGTTTAAATGATACAAGAAGGGAGAACCAGCGGCCTTCGCCGCGTGAAGGATACATGGCTTGAAGCCATTTCCAGGGGGTAAAGGGATCATAGGGGGCCGACTGGGGGCTGAAAATGGTGCCATTCGTCTTCTCTCGCCGAGACGAAGCGATTGACGTATCACACGCCCAAATCCGAGCGGAGCGTGAAAAGTTACAAAACCACACCCCACACCCCCCTCCCCCCGACATCTATACTGCGAAATAGGTTAGAGTGGAATAGTTATTAGTTAAAATGTTATATTGTTATGACTATTTTTTATCTATCTACCTTCGATTGGCATATTACCTGAATTCGAATCGCGAAATTTGCGTTTCAAGGATACTTTGATAGAAAATTAATTTTTGTTGGCAGATAAAAATAATTTTCTGTACTCACCAAATTTGTTGAAGCCGCCAATCGAGTTAGCTTTGATTGTCTCCACTGGAGCACAACTTTTCACGTACACAGTGACAGGCACTCGACCCTCTTTTGGCGGAATGCCGGCATCACGAGCGATCACTTCAAATTCGAATCCATGCGATCCAACCATGAAGGGTGGTCTTTGACTAAGTCTCACATGCGCTGCACCGTCATTGACGTCATTTATGGCAAAATAAGGCTTCGCATTCTCGGACAAATCATAGATTATCAAATTATTTGCAACGTCGTCGTCTATTGCCTTGACTGTCAAAACTGATGCGCTCATATCCAATGAACAGTCTAGTGTGGCGCTGTACTTCGATTTAAGGAATTGAGGCGCATGCTCATTTTGGTCCAGAACTTTCACTTTAAAATCATGCGCGTACGATTTTCCGGTTTCTGTTTCAACAACGACATTCAAATTTGCGACTTGGAATTTTTCGGCATCTAGCGGCCCAATTGTGCAGAGTTGGCCAAGATGATTCAGCAGAAAATCCTCAGCCCCATTGCCGCTGATTTTGCCTCTGACCACATATGAATCGAGTGATAACCAATGCTGTAAAAAGAGTAGGGATTGTCTAGAATACGAATGTGTTTCATATAAAACAAAAGACCTCTTTACAATGCGGTCTTTTTAAAAAGCTGTGTATGATATTTTCTATATTTTATGCTTCGCAAAAAGTGAAATAAGTGAAAAAGAACATAACTGATTCGTTCTTTTACAGACAGATAGAAAATTGAGAAATAGGTTTATATATTTCTTTCGTAAATGAAGAATTATAACTGAAGGTTTTTTAATAATATATCATTAAATCATTAGAGTATAACAATTTTATAGTTAAATTATATTTTGACAAATATTTGTTTAAAATAGATATACAGTTAATCAATAGATATATAGTTCTTGAAATAGTTCTTGTGAGCTAATTTAGATTACCCTCTAACTGTTAAAGAGCTGAAGACAGAGCAGACCGGGAATAAGAGCTTTTAACTATAATTATAACTACTTTCAGAATCGGGAATATCTTATATTTTCAGTATAATTTTAAAGAAAACATTAACTTACAGTCAAATTTAGTATACAAGTAGCGGGAGCATTCTCTTCGATATTAACTGTAGGTATAGCCGTTTCCAAGTTTGTTGGTTCTGGGTGTTCAAATGGGATTATAGAGGACGCATATTGTGCGTGATTGCCAAAAAGTGCTCTTGTCGGGTCGAATAGCCTGACTAATAATTTGCAGCTATCTGCTGGAATGGTCTCTGCGTCTGTTGAATACAGTTCAATCTACAAAGGGAAATAATAAATACTGCAATTATAAGTGTTCCGGGTGGACTACAAATAGTTTCCCCTAAAATTATTTTCTAATAGCTTATTATATACCTAGTTTTATAAAAAGTATCGCTACTATAGAATGGTTGAAATAATTCACTGCTAAGAAAAAGTCTAAATCTTTTCATTGGTTCCGAAAAATGAAAATATATTAATTACATCGTTTCACGTAAGGTAATTAAATCAAACCTGAAGCTGAAGTTCCATGTCATTGACTTGTCTCAAAGAAGATTGATTTAGAACACGAATTTGAATATTCGCACTTCCTTGAACCATTGAAGGATGAATACTGAAGTCATTGGAATGCTTTCCTCTGAGTAACACGCGGAATTTGGAGTTCTAGATTAAACGTCACTAATATGTACAGGTAATAATACTTATTTCCTGTTGCATTATCCATTTTCGTTTTCACGATTAAAACCTGGTGTACACAATAAAAATAAGTACAAAAAGAGCGAATTTGACTTTTAAATATTCATAAAAATAGCCATGAAAAATGTTCTTAATAAATGTGTAATTTGAATTCAATCACATCTCCATCAGGAAGAGCTACGGACCGTTTTCTTTTATATAATTTAGTACCTTATACAAAATCATACTACAAATGCTCCAAAATACCCAACCTGATCAGCATTGTACACCTTAATTTCCTCGTTCATCAGCAACTTTGAAGACATTTTATTGAAAACAGCGGTATATTGACGAGAGGCGCATGTCGGACGATTGTCCTCGTCCGACTCGATAAAAATTTTCAGATCCATTGAAGTTTCTAATCCAAAGGAGCCACCGAATTTTTGCTTTGCCTAAAAATAACTCGATAAGTAATTTGATTCTGAGAAAGTGATATTTGTGCGAACATAAAATCCATAGTTTCACTTTTCATAGATAATTTTATTATAGTACAATTTTTAAAAATTATTTACCTTTACAATCAGTGAAATCTCTGATCCTGCAATATCATCCAGGGATTTCTTTAGGCTTATCCATCCAGAATTTGAGTTGATTTCAAACCAATCATTGGGTTCGACGCTATATACAATTTCTGCACCATCCTCGACTGCTGCAGAGACCTTTACAATTTTGGAGCTGAGTCGGAGATTTTTCTGGATGCGAATTGGATACTCAAATAACGTTTTGAAGACGGGCGGCAAATTAGGAATTATCTCGATCGCTGAACTGAAAAATATCAAATATACCCATTTTAAAAGACAAAGGATAATTTTATAAGAAAGTTGGGAGGATTGAGAGAAAATAGGAAAACCATAATTTGAAAAAGCAGACACAGACAAAACTCGTTTGTTTGAAATAATTTTTTTCGCCAATTTCATTCGGATAACCGTTTCATAACCAATTTCATACCTTATTCGAAAATTTTCCGAATTTGATATGACACCAAAACATTAAGGCAAAAATTTAAATTTTTACTAGATTTTGTTAATTTAAGAGAAATTTTACAAAAATTGGCGAAAATTTGACCAAATATAGCAAAATTAGTAGTAAAAATTCGAATTTGCGACAAACATTTGAAATTTTTAGTGAAATTTTAGAAAACTGCTTAAATTTTTGCAAAAAGTCTTAACAAAAAAGGACATCCTTTTGTTTTCACCGCCAGCTTTTCTCCGTAATCATTTCGATGAACGAAAGAAATTTGGATGAAAAAATCAGTTCCGGCAAAAGTCGTTCAGATAAACAAATTTTCGGGTACTTTAGTTTTGGACAAACGAGTTACGACTGTATTTGCTAGTCATTCCTGTCCAAATCCCAGACGACCAACCGATGAAAGTCAAGTAGACAAAGTCGTCCTCAGGATGACTATCTTCGTTTCAAGACAACGTCTATTTAAAATTTATTTTGGTATTTAAGCAAATTTTGTAACCTTTTAAGCAAGATTTATTAGAAAGGGAATGAATATCGTAATAAGATTATAACTTGTTAGTAACCTCCCTTTTTATCATAACCTTCTTGGTTTATTACTTTCTTCTCTTCTATGAAATTATATTAAAGAATTTTAATTCTCTTATGATTTTCGGAACTCTCTAAGTTATGCTTGGAATATTAAAATAATTTTCTCAACCTGGTTGTAGTGTCAGAAGTAACTGAAACTTTTAGCACTGCTCGTTTCTCGTTATAAGTCCTTGTGATAGAGGCGCCATCCCTGGCAGTGATCTCAAGCATCTCTGTTTGTCCAGGTTGCAAAGCCTTGGAAATTTTCAAGTCGGCAGTGCATTTCGAATTGGAGCACTTCTCATTCACAATTGCGAATTTGTCACTGAGGAGACCCGCTAAGGAGAATCTGACCACACTACCGATGCCTGTGTCCGGATCATGTGTTTCCAAATGCCATACAATACGACCGACGTTTGACTCCTAAAACATTTTGGTTAGCAAATGAAATTTAAAAAAGTTTGCGCAGTTATTTTATGATTATTTATGCATTTCTTAATTTACGACCATACCTTGGGTGTGAGCTCAATTTCAGATGGTAAATTCACAAATTCTGGAGCGTTGTCATTCACATCGACCACCTGAATATCCAGACCCGCGCGTTCTTTCTTATATGTTTCTTCAAAAACTAAGCTGAACGACTGTCCGCGTATTGGAATGCCGTCAGCAGCCTTCGATTCAGTAACTAACTAAAATTTGTTTCATAATATATTGAAGATAACTTCAGGTTTTACACAATATTGTCGAATACCTTCAATTAAGTACTCTTATTTGAAAAAATAATTGTGAGCACTATCTCCAAATATTTTGGAATTTTTGGTAAATTTTTTATGAAAAGCTAGACAAGATAAGCTTACATATAATATACATACACAAGATATACTAAACTGACAAAGTGAAAGAAAAAAATGTTCGAAAATACATTTTAACTCTTTCGCGCCTTCTTTGGGACATCAACCCAACTGGGGGGTAAACGTCTGCAGTGCTAAACAACACTCGCCACATGTCTTTGCGCTAGCGACGCAGAGGATTTGTATGGTAAGCATGAGAAAGAGAGTGTTCTAGCCGCCTCGGCCCAGTAAAAAGAGCTTTACTGGCTGCAGCCAGTGAAGAGCTCTTTTTTCTGGCTGGAGCCAGTAAATTTATTTAATTATGGGTTGGAGGGAAGCGAGTGCGTTAGAGATACACACTCTCTCGCAAACTGAGCATCAGCTCAAAATGTTGC
The DNA here is from genome assembly GCA_022814885.1 of Ditylenchus destructor. Lineage (NCBI taxonomy): Eukaryota > Metazoa > Nematoda > Chromadorea > Rhabditida > Anguinidae > Ditylenchus > Ditylenchus destructor. The sequence continues at coordinate 915,965 of JAKKPZ010000014.1, forward strand.
GATTTGCCAGCTAGAACACTCTCTTTCTCATGCTTACCATACAAATCCTCTGCGTCGCTGGCGCAAAGACATGTGGCGAGTGTTGTTTAGCACTGCAGACGTTTACCCCCCAGTTGGGTGGTAACCCTTCTTTGGGCTATAGAATGATCGTTTTTGGTGTATTATACTCAGCAATTTACGATCAGTGTTTTGGGAGAAAAATAATTTTAGTAGGAAAAGGCATGTAATAGGCAATAACTGCTTTGATCGCACAATCCGAAACTCCGACTTCCGAAAATCAATTATTCCGAACATTTTTCTTCAAATTATGAAGACAGAACGCAATTTAAAAGATAAGAATACATCAGCATCCAGATGTCTGCCAAGTTTCAATGTGGCGCATTGTTCTGTAAGGGGCACTAATCCAAATACACCGTCTTCATTGCCGGTCAGAATTTTTATACGTGCCGCTGAGTCACCGCAAATTTCGACGTTAAGAGGCTTGTGTAATTGCCAATTCTCGTCTACAAACAATATGCCAGGTTCAACGGTCAGAGAGTTCACTAAACAGGGAAGATTATTGACTGCGAATATTATGAGAAACATACCTGAAACCAAAATACACACAAATTTCAGAATTATGCGTTCAAGTAGCGAAAAGGTGTCTGATCTCATATTTTGAGTTGCGAGGCTACCAGAGAATTGTATTGAAGAGAAGCCTTATCATTGACTCATACTACGGAAGCGAAACGTCAGGCACAAATTCATCGGAATATTTAAACGGTTGAAGCTCAATGTTTATAAGGATCCGGAGAATATGCTCTTGCTGAAATTAAGCAAATGTATAATACAACCAATCCGAAGTTATCCGGCACCAGACTTATCCAGAATTTTGAGACGAGCCTTACCAGAAACAAACGGAAGACGAAACAAACACAGTTATCCGGCACCCTAATTAGTTTGGCATCCTGAGGCAGCACTGCTGAGTTGCCGGACAAACTATTATGGACTGTGTTAATACGTGAAATATAAGAAATTAAACAGTGTCCTTCGTTAACTTTTTTATGGAAAAATTGGCAAAATTAGTGTCAAACTTTTGTAAATTTCTTGTGAGGGAATTTTTGAAACCATTTTGGTGAAATATTTGCTGGAAGAAGTACTATGTAAGACCTAAAATATCGATTTTAACATTTGTTTTTGATAATTTTAGAATGAAAAAAGAAAAAGTGACGAAAAATACTAGCGATCTGGTGAGTGCCACAAATTTCAAGATAAGCAACATAACTGAAGGTAATGTCCCCAATAATCGAAAATACTATATGAAACAGGTAATGGTCATCAAATCATAACGAATACTAATAAACAGTGAGCGAAGGTGTTGTCCCATAAAGGAGATTAGGCAGTTCCTCTTCGCAGCGCCTCCCGTCCATTCGCTTAAATCCCAAAAGACAACAAAGGCGAAAGGAAGCTGGACGGCGGTCAGCCAAGTGGACACATATTTAGAGTTATTATTATAGGGTACGCGTTATTTTATCATTTTTAAATGGGTGTTTCCTAAGAGAATGATGTTTTAGGGAGGACATGTAGCGTTAGATATCAGAGGTACACAAAAATAGGGCGACGCTATACAATGTATCATGCTACATGTATCTACCCATTATGTAGTTTTATTATTAACACATTAACCTGTTAGTAGGCTACTAGCTGAGATGGGGCGCTTCGCGCCCCCTCTCAGCTAGGAAGCGGGAGTGTGCACAGCGGGAGATTGGGTTCGTCATCGCTTCGCGCACCGCCATCAGCAGTCAGATTGGGTTGTTCGGGAGTAGAGCAGCATGAGACTATTTCGGGCCTTCGGCCCTCAGTCGCGGCCTTCGGCCGCTCGAACGGGGTTTCCGATTTTTTTCGTACCCCAGGGTGCCCCAATAATTTTTTTGACCCCGGATTCGGACTCAGCACCCTAAAAAACCCCCGGGTGCAAAAAATCAGCCAATTCTGACGACAGCAGCGAAAGTTGCATTTTCATGCCCCCAGGCACCTTCGAGAGTCAATAACTCGAGATTCGAATTTGTGGTTCCGGCTGAAATTGGTACCAATCGTCTTCCCTTGAGCTTAGCTGTCGATTGACACCAAAATCAGCCAATTCTAACGACGGCATAAATTTCGTGACATCTTCTTACCTAGTATTTCAGTGAATTGTTTCCACGTTTTGTAACCTCATTCTTAGGGGTGCTTATTCCATTTTTCACAGGTGCATTCTTAGGGGTGCTTATTTTTGAAATGTACCTAATTATGGTACTTTTTAGCGGGGAATCCGAATTTGAGGTCAAAATTTAGCTAAAATGTAGACAAATTTAGACAAAATATAGACTAAAGAACCACTTACCACTGCAAATTCTCTGTAATTATTTTGTTACAGAGATTTTCAGGGGCATTCTTACCACTGCAAATTCTCTGTTATTATTTTGTTACAGAGATTTTCAGGGGCATTCTTACCACTGCAAATTCTCTGTAATTATTTTGTTACAGAGATTTTCAGGGGATTCTTACCACTGCAAATTCTCTGTAATTATTTTGTTACAGAGATTTTCAGGGGCATTCTTACCACTGCAAATTCTCTGTTATTATTTTGTTACAGAGATTTTCAGGGGCATTCTTACCACTGCAAATTCTCTGTAATTATTTTGTTACAGAGATTTTCAGGGGATTCTTACCACTGCAAATTCTCTGTAATTATTTTGTTACAGAGATTTTCAGGGGCATTCTTACCACTGCAAATTCTCTGTTATTATTTTGTTACAGAGATTTTCAGGGGCATTCTTACCACTGCAAATTCTCTGTAATTATTTTGTTACAGAGATTTTCAGGGGCATTCTTACCACTGCAAATTCTCTGTTATTATTTTGTTACAGAGATTTTCAGGGGCATTCTTACCACTGCAAATTCTCTGTAATTATTTTGTTACAGAGATTTTCAGGGGCATTCTTACCAGTGCGAATTCTCTGTAATTATTTTGTTACAGAGATTTTCAGGGGCATTCTTACCACTGCAAATTCTCTGTAATTATTTTGTTACAGAGATTTTCAGGAGCTGGCCCAAGAATTCTGGACTGCCCGAAGAATTCTGGACTGCTCCAAGAAGGCTGGACTGGCCCCAAGAATTCTGGACTGCCCCAAGAAGGCTGGACTGGCTCCTGTAATTCTGGACTGACCCAAGAAATAATGACCGGCCCCAAGAGCGTAGGGGTTGGAGCGGCCGAAGGCCGCGACGGTCGACCGCACCCTAACGCTGGACTGACCCTACCCTAAGAACGCGAGGATGGCTCCAGCCCAGAAGGGGCTGGCAAAAAACCCTGCACAGACTAAAGAATGGTAATCAGACTCCCGAACCGCACACTTTGAGCGGCCGAAGGCCGCGAAGTTGGCGCCAGCAGACCTAGGTTTTTTTCCAGCGCCGAAGGCGCTGGAAAAAAGCCTAGTTTTTCGTAACCCAGGTTAGTCTATTAGTATTATATTTAGGTAAGAGTGGATAAAGAGAATTCCATAGGACCACCCAGCGGCTTCGCCGCATGGCGGCGCCCATGGTCATCCAGGATTTTCTGGAAGCCATAAATCCCGGCAGAATCGATCTTTGTCGGCGAGACCGGTACCAATCGTCTTGTCTCGCCGAGACGAAGCGATTGACGTATCACACGCCCGGATCCGAGCGGCTATTAGAAAACTTCTATTCGTGGGGGACAGCACTCTATCAACTTAGAGGGATCCGATAAGTACTTACTTAGAAGCTAACATCTACTACGTGATAAGTGAGCCTAAACTGAAGGTTTAGGGGCCCTTGATATGGGGCCATGCAAGGGCTTAAGTTTAGGCTTAAGCTGAATATTCGGAAGTAATCAAAGTTTTGGCAAATAACGTTATAGTCAGAATCATCGCATCTGAGACCGTACAGTATTTTTTATCTGGAAAGATAGAAGGGTGTAAATATTGAGTTTTAAAATAGTCAAAATTGTTAATCGATTTCAATCGCAATACCACACGTTAATCAGTTTATGTATGCTTAAAGATACATAATAAAGCACGCCTCTTGAAGACTGTTTGAGAAATCCAAACATCTTCCTAAGGAAAACGTTGTCCGTTAGCCCATCCATCAGATTTTCAAGGTCCTCGCGCACTTCACAATTATGAGGAGGAAAGGGAATCTGAATCAAAGACTTCTTGATTCTTCAAGAAGTCTTTGAGAAAACTATGTAGAACTCTGAAGTGTTTTAATTTGTTTCAATCCGAGAGAAGAATTAAAATGACCGGAAGCAGCAGTGCACAATTACAAACAGTGATATACGAGTAATCCATGTCCAGAAAATAACCAAATTTTTTGAATTGCTCACACAATTTCCAAATAATTAAAATTTGTATTTGAATCTTACAGGATATTTTGTAGTATGCAGCATTGAGGAACTGTGTGCCTACTTTTCGAATATTTGGGAAAGTTTTTCGCTAATACCATCGATTAAGAATCACTGATCTTGTTGTATTTAATAATTTTCACATAGGTTTACACACATTTACAAACACAATTTTACTTTAAGAAGATTTAACAAACATAAATTAATTTATTATAGATTTGTCACAAAAACAGACTTTGTCACGTGTTTTAACACTGCATCCAGAAAATTGAGCACCAATTTATGAAAGAAATCTGGATTAGTGATATGACAGAGATGCTTTCCATCGGGAACGACGACGACTCTGGAATTGGGTAGGTATGACAGAATATTGGTGGAGTTCATTCCAATTGAGGTGTCCCAAGCTCCTCGAAGCGCTAAGCACGGGGTTGTGACATTCGACAGGTGATCCACGGATAATTTGTTGGTGTCTGAAAGAGCAACGGCCACCCAGCATTGAACATTGAAACTGTGCTGAGATCGGTTTTCGGAAAGCACGGGAATGAGATACTGACCTGAAAGCTAGTCAATTTATGGCAGAAATGCTTGAAAAATAAAAGAAGTCTCTTCACAAAATTGCGTTTTATGTTAGGCAAATGAACTCTTGTCATTTTCCATTGGGTAACTTTATAATCTTACAATTAGAGTTAAGCGGGGACGGGGAATTTGGAATCGGGGGATAATATCTAGAAAGTTTTAAATATTAAAATTTATTTTTTACCAGAGAGATTTCACAATACAATTTTATATAATCTAAGTTTCGCAATATTCTACCAGTGAAAAATACTTAAGTTCTTTTTTACTCTTGAAATCTTTTACGTTCAAAGGTATTTACGTAGGATTCTTTATATACACTCAAAGTCAATCATATTGAAAAATATGATTATATTTATGCGATTTATATTCTTTTTAGAATTGTTATGTTATTTTACATACCGTAAAACCTAAAATTAGAGGTTGTATTATGTTATGGTACTAATACTAACCTGCCATACTGGTACCAATTATGACAACTTCTAGGAGTCCAAGTCCAGTAATAAATGCATGGATAAAGCTAGACCGCGAGCACTCGTCTACAGTAGCACCGCCAGTTTTGCCTGTTCCAGGTAAATCGGGTGCAATACACGAGTAACCGAAAGCGGAAAATATCTGAAAGAGAGTTGCCAGTTATTATGCGTGTAATCAATAATCCAGAATACACAATTTGTTTTAACGTTTTAATCCTGCAATCTTAAAATGTTATGTTTTATAGTTTACCTGCATAGTACCAATTTGTTTCCATATAGATGAGGTATTAGTTTGATCGTGTACTAGCACAATATGAGCCCTTACTCTATGGTCCTTTGGCGGGTCACTTCGCAAATAAAACACTGAATGGCTCTGAAATATATAACTTTTGACCGTGTCAGTATTTTGATTCCATAAAATAATAAAAATAACTTTCTCTGTTGTACAACAAAGGTTTTGCAATGATTCTTTGATTTAATTTGGTCCATTAAAAACGAAGGTTCCCAAAGATGAAATAATTTGATGAATGCCTAAGGTGAAACTAATTCAACGTGTTTACTTCAAAAATTTATATTTTCCCATTTTGGTTTCCCCGATAGACTTTTGTGCATGCAAATATATCAGTTGATTACTATATAAAATTACTTCAACTTCGATGACATTGTCCGTCAATTCTACTTTTGGCACCAATTTGATAAAGTTTTCAGGTAGGTTCAATTCCAAATTTGCATTCTTGATCATTTGCCTTAGAGCAGGGTCCTTGTCGAGCATCTCTAAAAACAAATTTTTCTATAGTTACGATTTAAATCAATTTTAAAATTTATAATCTTTTCTCGACATTAAAACTGAACCGTGATCAAAAGTGGGTCAAGTTGCCATGTTCAATGTTGCAATAGTGTTAAGTATGTTAGAAATGTGCTAGTCTTAACTTCGCGTCAAATTGACATCCAACGAGGTTACGAGTTTAATCTCATAAGTGATATTTTCAAAATTTAGTTTTAGATGGAAATTATTAACTTTCTTAGCGCATTTTTGAGAAAAGCAAAAAGTTCAAGAAAAAGTAATATGAAGTAAAGTGAAGAAGACACTCACGTTAGACATGCAAATTATCGATCTTGGTGGTGCTGTTGAGTCTTCTTTGTTCCACTCTTGATGGCACAACCTTCCACTGTGAGATGGAGAGAAAAAAGAACGAAGAGTCCCACTATCGCTCAGTTGGGACCGCAGTTGGACATGACTCATCCCTCTTCCTCCGCTCTTTTGTGGGTCAGCAAAAGAGCTGGCCAGAGTAATTAGAATGCTGGCGTTTGGTCGCTCATTGGCGCCCATTTGAAGTTTTTATTTGATCTGCGAGATTTACAAAGGCAGCAAATGAAAATCTTATGCAGAAGCTGGGAAGTGGAATAGAACTTTTCATAACATCACAAAAAGAGAATGAATCGATTTTTGATCGAGCTTATTTGTTAAACTTTGTCTCAAACAAGTTGATAAGAAAACTCCTCAGTTAATTTACCTTTTTCCATCTTTTGGATTAAAATTCCGTTTTAAACAGAATCTGGGCGCCTAGGTGGAAGGTGCCTTAAAACCCATAAAAATGGAAACGACAACAAAATTCCTCGGATTACAAACCCTAATGTTGGTGTAGAAATCAATTTTGGGAAGCGATTTTGATTAACAATTGTCAAAAACTCCATTACGCAATTCCCATGTTTAGTATCCCAAAAATCTGTTTTTATTGCTTGTCTGGTTAAAACATATGAAATTATGTTTCTTCGATTTCACACAGAAGGATATACTAATCTTTTAGTTTTTATTATTATACATTGTAAATAACAAATCTTCAACAATTCCAAGTGAATAAATAAAGGCACTTCATCATTGAATATAATGTGTTTTCAGGCCAATACCAAAACAGATATAATTGTTACATTTTCACTACCCTTTAAAAAATATATTCCAATCGAGTAATTCTGTCAGGTTTTAATGAAAATTAGTGATACTTTGAGAAATGAGAGAAATTTTGGGATTGGCAGAAGCTTTTTATGAGCCTATTATTGTATTCTTCTCAAATCGGAAAGAGAATGTTTTTCTGGATATCAGCCTGAACACATAAGTATATAAAATACATGTAGAGAAATGTTCAAAAATATTTAAAATATGTGACAAACAAATTTCAATATGCAGCAAAATTACAAATAAAAAAATTAAACAAATATATGACCGTCTTTGTCCGGAGAATATCAAAATGCTCGAGAAATGTATTGACTAGCGAGATTGTTGCAAAACGTTATAGTAGTTCCTAATAGAAATCGAAAAACAGACAATGGAGTGGCGGAGAGTAGATAAGTATATACAAAATTTGGATTGAGCATTCTTGAAAACTTGCATAGAGACAACAGCTTGGCGAAATCTAAAACAGAGAAAAGATTTATCACGAAATGCGAAAGGCGCATTGTTAAAATTGAAATAGAGTAGTAATTTCCTCGATAGGAAATTTATGTATGGATTAAGTAAACAGACGAATCTTTGATGTCATGTCAAAAAGCGGTCACAATTTAAATTTAATGACTAGATAAAATAATATAGAATAAAGTTTTCTCCTATACATATGACTAGAGGCAAAACACAGCGAATAAAAATCAAAGGGCACCAAATGACATAAAATGGCAACATCCATATAATACAACACGTACGAAGATTAAAAAACCTATGAAACTATAATGTAGTGACTAGCAAGAGGTCGTCTTCTTGTGAGTCTTGCGAAGGTGAAGTCTGCAAGCCGCTATTGTTTCCCATTGGGCGACTCGCCCCTATGGCTGGCCTGAGAAGGGATTTGTGTGAATACTGATTTATATCGCTAAACTCCTCCGGTTGGAAACCACCCAGGTGATGCTGGAGTCCTTGACCGGTTCCATGGTTGTTGCCCACATAGCTTCCGTGGGATCCTGCCGATGGATCAGCCAGTGCGTAGGCTGTGGCTACCCGTTCCATTTGTCGATCATCAAGTTCATAGGCCTCAGCTAGCTCTCGGCGAGCCACTTCGACGAGTCCCGGGTCCATATAGCGGCCAAGTTGCAGGGCTTCCCCAACGAGACGGTCAGAAATCCTTTGGCGATTCCCGTCTGGTCTGGCTACCTGTGGTAATTGGCGGCCTACACTGTAACGGCCGTTGCTTTGTTGAATGCGCCTAAGCTGCTCAGTTTCGTCCGGATCAGCAGCTCTAAGGACCGTTCGGCCTGGAGGTGCATAGGGCAAACGAACGGACTTGCCGTCAGGAGCTGGTCTAAAATTAAACGTGAGTTGATAGGTAGAATGATTCGATTGATTACTTTTAATCGACAAGTTATACCATTTCTTATTTATCAGCCAGAATGCTCACCTGTACGTAGTTTCATATAGATTGTCGGAATCATAGTCCGAACTAAGTCCAGCCAAGGCGAAGGCCTGGCTCCTGGCCAGCATAAGCGGTCTACCCAGTGTCGCTACATTGTTCTGGTCCCCATGTTCCACATCCAAACCTCTCTGTTCTTCTGCGTCGATGCGTTTGCGTCTTTCAAACCAGTCTTCTTCGTCAGAGTCTGTTGGCATGCTATATTGAAACATTTTAAGATTTCCAAGTAGATAATATTTTTGATGTTTTGCTGGATAAATGAAAAAATACTAGCGGAATTTTTTAATAAACATCAGTTAGATATTCAAAATTTGAATAAAAACTTTTACCGTCCAAAATTGTGTCAAATTATTATAACCCACATGCGATTGTCACAGCTAATATCCACCATAATTTTTTAACTCGACTTTCTTACAAAAACTAACTTTCTGTTCACAAAAATGAACGACTGTGGATCCGCCGGATTAAATCTGTTGTAGGCCGGTTGCAGTCTTCCTGCTACATTTCCGTTTCCATTGCCGCTTGGCGGTCCTTGAGATGAGTCACGGGAATCAGTGAGTGGCTGTTGTGACTCGGTGGAGAATTGCCTGCCGCCACCTCTTCCATAAAGCTGGGCCAAATTTGGCAACATTCTGCGGCCAGTCGAGGCTGTACCATTCGGTTTATGCTGCTGATAAGATTCCTGAAAATGAAAGTAACACTAAGTTAGGATGTAAATATCTGGAAGGAAAATTGTATGGAAATTTATATTTCCTTTGACTGTTACAGAGCCAAATCGAAAAAGGCGGTTGTGTTTCATTATCGTGCCAAAAGCTTGACAGCTTGAAAGGGCTTTAATGACGAGACCCCTTCAGAATTGAGTTCCTTTTGGAACCAAAGAATACATAAAGTATATCCTTGTTCAGCTTTTTGAAGACAAATAAGCCAATTTATGCCCAGAAATGTATTCCAAAAGTGGACGGTACAGTAAAACGGGTTGCCATTGTTATGACGAGAAATAGCCAAAATTTTCGATATATCCATTCCTTTAATTTTGTAGCCTGAGATTTCTTTAGATTATCCGATCTAGATAAACATAAAAATTGACCAAAAACTTTACTTTCTCGGATCTAGCATTGCTTCGATAATGCAATAAGTGTCTAAATCAGCAACAATCATACAAAATATTACCTGCTGATATTGTGGCATCGGTGGGGCTGTTGGATAATGATCTCCAAAAGCTGGCCTTCCAATTAGCGCCACAGGCAAGTCTCCATCCGCCTGATTGAGCATGTTCTGCCGGTTTTGTGCAAAAGGAATATTGATGCTATTGTTTGTCGGCATGCCGCGATGCAAAAAAGCCGGTCTGTGTTGATGTTCCACGGACATTAGGTCGGCAGTGGCTATAGAATGTGTAGGAGATAGTCCCTCTCCTGAAAAATTAAAGTAAATAAATAAGAATTGCAGTCGGCGGAAAAGCAAAGGGCGAGATTTGTAGATTTTTAGGATTTCAGGAATGTCTTAATGTCTTAACGCAAAATTTAGATTATTTTTTTAATTTAATCTTTATTCTTCCTGTGTGGAATTTTCTCCGTTAGAATTCTCCTTTGACAAAATTTCCATTTTGGCATACTTTTACCATTAAAGATGTCCTAGTTATCTGGTGATGAAATTTTACGCCGGAAATTTCCATAAAAATATATTTTGGCAACAAAAATAAAAGTGTTTCCTTTCCAGAGACTCCTCAAGTGGACCAAACTTCTAAAGCACTTCAGATTTCGCCTTCATAGTCTTCCCTAAGCCTTAAAGATGAGGTTGCCATAATAAGATTGCCATGTGGCGGGCCGATTGCCGTTTAGGCCGCGGCAACTCCAATCTCCCAAAAACTTTAATTTGGTTTTTAGAAGGACTCGGGAGAATCCGACATTTTCCGCCCATTTTGGTTCATTTCGTAAAATTAAAAGGAAAGACGCTCACATCAGACGCCCATCAACCAGGATTTTATAGCCGAAATGTTTCGTCCGTAAGGAATTCGTCTCAAAATTGCACGTTTATTTATAATTCTATTGAATGATTTCCATCCAAATCTATGAAAATTTACACCACTTGACATCCTCATATCAAAGTTTCAATACAAAGAATTTTCTAGTATAAATGTTAACTTGAGTTTACTAGTAACAATAAACTCGGAAAAAGCAGAAAATCGGAAAATAATTTTTTTTTGCAAAAACCGTATGTATGCTTGTGTTTTGCAAAGGAAACCAAAAGTTGGTATTTTTGATTGCAAAATTAGTTTGGTCACCGATAGATTGTAACAGTTACGCAAAATTATTTGAGTGCAACTTTTGAGAATGGCTTTTGAGCAGATTTCATTTAAAAAGGATTAAGACCAATTCAGGATATATATTTTGCACTATTTTATATCAAGCAAAATGGAACAAAATCTAAGCCCACTTGACTTCAAAACGCAGAATTTCTCACAGCTCACTACCCCTTTTGTTTAGTGCTAAGGTCCATTTTGGCTTTGTACCCCGCGTCGAAAGAGTGCCTTAGAGGATAGATATTCTATATCCAGTGGGAAAATCCGGGAGACGAAAGAACCACAACAAATACAATGGGACAAACAATGGATTCCGACCGAAAAAAAATGGATGCTCTATTTGCTTTTTATAATGGACGCGCCACCAACATTTGAGACTATATTACGAAAAAATGCAAATTGGATGGGTTTGATGTGCGGAAATAACGGGCTCTATTACAGATTGTTGCATGAATTAGAATTTTGTTTGTTCCAATATAGAGCCCCGCATAACTAAATAATTAATAAATATGCATAAAACTTTTATAGCATAAACTGTAAAAATGCAATTTTTAACTGGTTATAAATGAAACGTTTAGATATAATTTAAAAATGTGCGGAATACTTAGGAAATGTGAGTCACTTTTTAAATGGCTTTTTGGACCGTTTATTATCCGAGTAATCTAAAGGTATAATAAAAATTTGTATCTAGTATCTTGTATATAAATCCGTAATCTCGTATTCCAGAAAAAAGAGATTCACAACTAAATTCCTTCATGCAACACCCTCTAATAACGCCAAAACGGATTCTTATATTGTGGGTGGCTTTAAAATAAATATCAGGCTAAAGATAAAAAATAACATATCAAAACCTGACTTTTAATGGGCAAAAGCTGGCGGTCTTCTTTGCTTTCACCATAGGCTTGCGGTGGCAGGTTGGCTTTGTTGCCGGTGCCGCTTAGAGCGTTGACGATATTGTTAAAGAGGGAGTGAGTGCGCTGAAGTAAACCCACGATTACTACTTCACCAAGCGTAAAATGTCCAAAAGAAATGAGGATAAAAGCAACTAAAAGCGTCTGGAAGAAAAATTTGCATCGAAAAACTTACACGATGTTGAGGCTCTTCGGCTTCTGGAACAAAGTCGGTGTCCAGGTTACCGGAAATAGCCCGCTTTAATTCTGGACCAATTTCGTGGAGAGTGCGCAACCCAGCCTGAATTGTAGCGTTTAATTCACTTAAAATAAGCCAATGCGGCTCCGTGTTTCTGATTGTAGTAAGTTTTTGGAGACTTCGATTGAAATTGAAAGAAGAACACAGGACAGCGAAATCAAAATAAATTATTTCCCATTCAATTTTTTTCAAGCGTTTTTTCGCAGGGTATTTCAGGCCCATTTTTGTTAATTCTATTGCTTCAGGTTAGATGATATATTGTAAAATATTAAAGATACATATGCACATATTTACATGAGCATCTAGCAGGTATCTTTTTATTTAACGAAAATGAAGCTTTGTTCAATATAATTGAATGGTTTTGACTTAAAACTCTAACCTGAAGAGCCATCGCCTGTGTGTTCTGTGTTGGCAATACGCCTTTGGACTCGAGTTCTTTGCGCTTTTTGAACCGTCGAAAGTAATCTTGGATGAGGAAAGTTGCATAAAATTTACCCACGGTAACTTCATCGTCTCCTGAAACAGTTCAAAATAGATATATTGCAAAATAATACACAAAGTCTCACTTCCAGCTGGTGGCACCACTTCGTCCAACATTTTTAACGGTGTACGTTTCCATATTCGACGAATCGCAGCCCGCAATTGCTCATTGGCTTCGTCAATGTTCCCTTCCGTGTAAATTTTTAGATTTGTACGGACTAATGCAAACAATGTAGCATTGAAGCAAACAGTACCATCGGAGTTCAAAGGCATGTTCATGGATACAAGGCGCTGAAAAACGCATTGTTTTACTTGTAACATTTAATTGAACCTCACCTTGCAGGCCAGTCGATGAGGACATAATTTGCCAAATCCTAACGGAGGCGAAATCTTCCGAAGAAGTGTGACCTAAATAGCAATTTTGTTAAGTTTAAGAATTTTGTGTTTTTAATGTATTCTGGAAAATGATGAATGTAAACGAGAGTTGTTCTGAAAGGTTAAGCAGCTTCTCGCTTAGGATTATTCGGTAAAAATAACTAAAAACTTTAACCATTCAAATTTTAGCCCGAATAATATATTATGAAAGGGCCCCTTTAAGTTATCGAGTTTTTTTTATTGCTACACTAGATTATCGTCATTATTGATTACTCAAACTAAAATCTAACCACATCCAAATGCTTGATTCTTCCTTTCGCGTCCGGATCATATTCGGACCATAAACGAACAAATTCTTCAAGATGGTGTGGTCCAAGAATACTCCAATCTCTAGTCAAGTAGTCGAAATTGTCCATGATGACAGCAACAAAAAGGTTGATAACCTGAATAATCATTGATGCGAAATTTTTAAATGAAAAGACTATTTCTGTAAAATATTGTACATTTTTTGAAAGCGGTCATCAATGTTCAATATTTTTAACTAACCAAAATTATAAACTAGGTGGTTAGGATTTAATCCTTGCAATCTTTGGGTATGAAACAACTCTCAAAAACGCGTACCAGGAATGAGCACAACATGAAGAAGGAAATGAAGTAAGGATAAGCAAAGTTGACTCCGCACAACGCATTAGGATCTCTTTTGTAATCATCACTGGCAGGATCGCATTTTACATCGTCGCGCTCTGAAAAAGTAGCTATAGTACTGATTAGCGTTTAAAAAAGTAACCATATATCGAAAAAACCAATATAAACAAACGGAGAATGTTCAGTCAAAAAATGTTCTGACGTTGTCAACTTTTAGATTCCAATCTCCTTTAATCCGTCTTGTTTATGCCTCAACTCTGTCGAATAGATAATTTCGAGATTCCTGACATCTCATGTTCGTAAAATAATTTTCAAAATTAAATAAAAAGGCTTATCTGATTTAACATTTTAAAATTTTATTTCAATCTCCGCATAGTTCCTTAGTACAGAAATTCAAGTAATAATAAATACTGTCGGATGAGTTTCTTTACCTGAACAACTGAGCATAATCTCCTGCCACGCCTCTCCAGTAGCCGATCTGAACAAAACCAATACCGCCATAGGAAATGTGTGAAAGTTGTTGTTTCGATGGATTTGAGTGTCATCATCCAATGCAACTTTGCCGAACACTTGCATTCCGATTACCGCATAAATGAAGAATAAGAGCACAATCAGCAAAGCGACATATGGCAATGCCTGGAAGGATTTCATGAAAGTCCATAGCAGAGTTCGAATTCCTTCTCCGCGACTGAGTAGTTTTACCTAAAATTAACCGTCATAAAAGAAAATATGAAAACTCAGATCTGACCAATCGCATGACACGAAAGAGACGGAAAAAGTTGATTGATATAATGTTTGAGCCAGGACTGAGCTTGCCATAAATAATATCGATGAAACTGCCCAAAACAATGACGAAATCGAATGAGTTCCAGCGGTCACCAAAGTAGTTTCCTAAAATCAGTGTAATATAAAATAAGAAAAACTTTGAAAATGATATGTTCCACAGTCCCTAATAATTCACACTTATAAAAATAACTTTTGTTCAGCATATCTTGAATTCTTTACAAGAAATGATTCTTCAATATGTTTTCTAGATTCAAAATAAATTAGATATATAAGAAAATTCGGCAGGACAAATATCGTCAAAAAATTTCCTCATTTGAACGATTTTGATATTTTTGAACGCTAAAAATTCCGTGTTTCAAAACAGTATAAATACTTACTTGGGTTCAAGGCAATAACTTTGAAAAGTGCTTCAAAGGCGAAAACGGCAGTGAATATGAGATTCAAGATGTCAAGAATGTTGTCCATATAAGGGTCTGGCGGATAATGTTTCATGGCCAAAGTAGTTGTGTTGAGCAAGATGATAATAAATATGGCATATTCGAAGAACTGAGATGTGACGAACCACCATACTCTGTACTGGAAACGGTTCCGAGGAATATACCGCCTATGAGGTTTCGCCTTCAATGCGAATTCGATGCATTTGCGCTAAAATAATTGTCATTGTAAGATTGCGATATCTAAATTCAGGATATACGGCGTATATATGTTCGATAAGGTAATATTTTTAAGCTTGGAATAGTATTATTACAGTAGACTTATGAGTTTCGGGTCGAAATCAAATTTTCGGTTACTCATACAGGGTGGCCCAATTTTGTGGTCGGTACTTCTTTTTTGATTTTAGCAACATTTTTCCAATCATGTTTAGCTGATTTTTTCACACAATAAACTAGACACTTTAAGAATTTTTTTGACACCAAACACGCCATATCAGCTTTTTTAAAGGTACAAAAAATGCAATTTTAGAAAAAATTTGTGTTTTTCAAAAATTAAAATTTACGTAATGATGATGTTTTGTTTATTTTTTGACGTATTGGCCGGTGATTTTTTTGCACATAGGGGTTTTCGGATGCGCTGATTCCGAATCTGTAATCAGATTTTGGCGGAACTTACAAATTTTGGCGTTTTATTGCCATTCTGTAAAAACACTCGTTTTTGCCAAAAATGATGTTTGATCGAAAAACTGATGGCAGATTTAAAATCAGCGCAGAAAGCTACCCTAGCAACGCTATTTGGAGAGAAAAACTTAACCGGATTTCGAAAAATCGTCTTTTTTAGCATTGCAGTCAAAAAGACGATTTTTCGAAATCCGGTTAATTTTTCCCCTCCAAATAGCGTTTCTAGGGTAACTTTTTGCGCTGATTCCCAATCTGCCATCAGTTTTTCGATATCGCTCGAAAAAACATCATTTTTGGCAAAAACGAGTGTTTTTACAGAATGGCAATAAAACGCCAAAATTTGTACGTTCCGCCAAAAACTGATTACAGATTCGGAATCAGCGCATCCGAAAACCCCTATGTGCAAAAAAATCACCGGCCAATACGTCAAAAAATAAACAAAAAATCATCATTACGTAAATTTTAATTTTTGAAAAACACAAATTTTTTCTAAAATTGCATTTTTTGTACCTTTAAAAAAGCTGATATGGCGTGTTTGGTGTCAAAAAAATTCTTAAAGTGTCTAGTTTATTATGTGAAAAAAATCAGCTAAACATGATTGGGAAAATGTTGCTAAAATCAAAAAGAAGTACCGACCACAAAATTGGGCCACCCTGTACATCTTGTTTGGTTATGTTCTCTATCGTAATGATTAGTAAATTCTCCAACCTGGTTTTTGTCTAATTCGCAGTTTTCGTATTCGCGCTCTCCTTCATTCTGGAATGTAACGATGACGAAACCTACGAAAATGTTCATCATGAAGAACGCAATGACGACGATGAAACAAATGAAGAAAATTGCAACTGGCTGACGGGCATTGTATACAGGGCCTTTGTCTTCCTCATTCGAATTTATGGCAACATAGAGTAAACTGAAAGTAATTTTTTGAAACGAGATTATTTGAAATGAAATGTGTACTCTGGCCAGCCTTCGAATGTAGAGACTACAAACAGTGAGATCATCGCATCGAGAACATTGTCAAAATTGAAGTCATTGCGGGACCATATTCGGTTCATCCTCAATGGCTTATTCGGGTCGCCGTCCTCATAGGTGATGAACTCTCCACCTAAAAGTTCGTTGATTTAAGGCAAAAATAAGCTTAATGAATTAAAAATTCTATAGATATTGAAGTCCTTAAATATAGTTACTTCAATATTATTTTTATTATATTTACAAAATGTGCAAAAGCGTCGCATCTGTAATTTTAATTTTGTGTTCCAGTTTCCAATATTTAAGAATTATTATATTTAGAACTCAAATCATATGCCAATATATTAACGATAATAATAACGTAACAACAATTAATTACTAAACCCAGGTGATTATCAGAGAATTAAAGTCGGCTTGGAAGGAAAATAAAATTTGGTGACTAGTCAATGCATTGGTAAAACATTTTTAACTTACGGCATTCAGCTTCTGTCATTTTCGATAAGTCATTGCATGAGAAGAAAGTTCCCTTGAAGAGCTGCACTCCAATGATAGCGAACATGAAAGTGAGCATGAATGTAACCAACATGATGTTTCCGATAGTCTTCACTGCTACAATCACGCATTGCACTACGTGTTTTAAACCTAAAAATTCAACCATGATTGTTGACAGAATCACAACATTGACTCATGTGTTGTTACCTTTTGCTCGATTGATTGCTCTCAGAGGACGCAAGACTCTAAGAACACGAAGGATCTTCACCACAGAGATGGCATCTGAAATTTCAGAAAGTGAATTTTCGATGCTTTAACACTAGTATGCTAAAGCAAACATAATCGACATTGGCGATCGTAATATACACCCACTCTATTCCCATTCTTTTCAAAAACCGTTGGTGTATCGCAGACCGAATTTCGCAATATTTCCCGATTTTCCATTTTTCAATTATTCATACCTCTTTGCTATGAAAATCACACAAATTAAAAACTATTTGAAAAGTTATATTTATATTTTTTACTGTAACACAATTTCCTATAGTAATTTCCGGAGTAGTAATTTCCTACCTGATTTCAATACAAATGAGATTAGTGATACGGCCACGACCAAAATGTCCAGCAAATTGAACGCGTTTCTACAGAATGATCCTTTGTGAAGCACCAGTCCATAGACGATTACTTTCAGAGTGATTTCCACCGTGAAAACCGTGGTGAAGAAATAATCGAAGTAATTGAGGATCGTGTTTCTGTAACTCTGAGCTTGGAGCGGGTCTTCAGCAGCTAACATAGCGGACGACACCAAAATACACACTAGAACACTGTTCGTGAAATATGAGTGATTGATAATCTTGTTGCAAAATACGCGAAATGGGTTCGTGTGGGACAGAATGAAAAGAGATGACGCTTTTGGAATGGGCTTCTGGGCTTTTTGTGAGGCGAGATGAGAAATGCGTCGCGGTCGTGCTCCTATGGCTTGTTCATGCTCATCTTCCTCATCATCGGACTGTATCCTCATCTCTTCGTTGCCGTTTTCGTCATATTTCTCATCGTCGTAGTCGTCTTCAGCTTCTTCGATTTCCATTTCTGAATAAGAATTTTAGTAGGTTAAGAGGTGTATAATTCAAATGGTTCATTTATGTTTCGTAAATAAAGTGGTATGGGGTCACTAATAAAACAAATTCCTTTCTTTCTCTGATTCTACTTTATAAAAAAATTAGTATATGTATGTAAATTTCTACTTTTTTGGCTCTATTGTGATCATGAATTGAATGAAAATTACGCATTTTACAGCCACATAATTCGACTTCTAGTTTCGATTATTTATCTTTTCATATCCTTCTAAATGTACCTGTTTGTTCTTCCTCCTTTTCCGCATTGGTTAGACTGTCAGCATCGGCCTAAAATTTATTTCCAATTAGCTTGCCTTTATATTCGAAATAATATGATAAGGTACCAAGTTGTCAACAGCAATAGCCAAGAAGACATTCAACAGGATATAGTTACCGCATATGAATAGCACAATGAAATAAACAGAGACGAGCATTCCCCAGCTGCCAACACCACCAAAAGACTCAATTCCGTTGTACATGACAGTGTTCCAATCCTCACCAGTTAGGATCTGAAACATATTAATGAAAAATTTGAGTGTTAAATAACAAGGCATAACAATATTCCAGTTAATCTATGGAAACTGAATCTATGTATTAAAGCATGGCAGAATCAGGACCACTGCTAAGGGCCAAAACAGAACACAACTTTCATATATACTTGTGCTTGTGCACAAGCAAAGATTAGGCTGGTATTTTGGAACGTTCGGGTGGAAAATTCCAGACTTGAAAAATTTGAGCCCTGGATTCAATTATAATTTAACTGAACCAATCCATGTCGAATTTCATTCCTATATAATATAAATGATCGGTAAACCTAGTTTCACTATATAATTGAGAAGCTTTACCTGGAATACAGTGAGCAATGATTGTGTGAATGTGTCGAAGTTTGCTCGAGGTTTGGGTTGCATAGGATTGAAGTTGAATTTGCCGCCGAATACCTGCATTCCGAGTAAGGCGAAAATAACGATAAATAAGAACAAAAGCAGCAGCAAAGACATAATTGAGCGAAGAGAGTTGAGCAGTGATGAGACGAGATTCCTCAGGGAGGTCCAATATTTCGTGACTTTGAATATTCTTAGCAAGCGAGCTGAACGAAGCACAGACACGCCCAAGGGTTTCATCAATTGGAAATAGACAAGAATAAATTCGATAATTGAGCTAAAAGAATCGCGTGTTAGTATAAGGAATCAAAAAGAGAATAATTTTGTTTTGGTTACCTAGTATTTTTTTTTCAATTTAACCAAAATTTTAAGACGGTCAAAGATCAATAAAATGTACCAAAAATTTGAGTTTTGCCGCCATTATCTGTAATGGCATCGAATTTATTGAAAAGAGAAATTGTGTGCAGTGTTTCATAATTTTTATGAATCATTAAAGGCTGAAAGCTACCAAACATAAAAAACTTCCGGAGCTAAAGTTTCAAAAATGAATTTAAATTAAGATCATATTAAATGAAAATTGCATACATAAATACGTGCATGTGTATTCATTGGCAAAAAGACATATAATATATATTTGGCCAATTTTTTTTTACCCTGGGGTAAAATTGGGAACGATGTTTTAAGGATAACTATGACATATATGAGCCAACCTGATCACAACAAAGCAGTCAAAACGATTGAATTGTGAGGCAGTATATTGGCTGAGACCGAGTGAATAAATTTTCAGGAACATTTCCATTGAGAAAAGAATCACAAAGAAGAGATTTGCGGCAGCTAAAATCGTCATATTTCAAATAAAACTAAAATGAAGAATAGAATAAATACTCTGAAAATGGTCGAGCCATTCTTCTTGTCCATAATGCTCAGAAGTAAGGACGAGTGTATTCAGTAACACCAAAACAATGACGAGCCAATAGAATCCCTGACTTTTGACCAGACGACGGCAAGCACGCCGACAGCGTCTGTTTAGTTTTTGGAAATTGCGCCATTTCATCAGGAAATAGCCGGGGCGTGACTCTTCAGCTCGCTCCTCGCCTTCCTCATCGACTTCATCTCCTGAAAATATTCCAAAAATTATTTTCCGAACAACCCAAGTTTGTTTCAATAGAACATAACAAGTATGCTTATCCTTTTCCTGAAGAAAAACATAATATTTACTGATCTCGGAGCTCCCAAATTAGAGTTGTTTCAGAAAAATATATATCAGTCATTTTTCAGACTTCGCGTTTTTGTGTAAATGCACAAAACAGTATACTTGGCATTCGGATAAGCCCTATTGATATAAAAACATTTTCCAGGCAGAAACAAAAATAAACATGCCGAATTGTTGCTGTTCGTCCTCCACCTGGTCGTCATCATTTACTGGCTCAATATCTTCTGCCTGGGTGATCCAGTCCAAATATCCCTTGAGATCTTCTTCCAATTGCTGTTTTTCACGAAATTTTTGGAACAGACCTCGAGCACGCGCCTTTTCCCTTTCCTTGGAAAATTCTCTAAAATTGTTTAAAATTTTATGATAAAGCTCAATGGAAATTAAACAAACCCAGAGAGAACACCCAACACAAGATTAAGTACGAAAAAGGATCCTAATATAACTAGAGTAAC
Source organism: Ditylenchus destructor (assembly GCA_022814885.1). Taxonomy (NCBI): domain Eukaryota; kingdom Metazoa; phylum Nematoda; class Chromadorea; order Rhabditida; family Anguinidae; genus Ditylenchus; species Ditylenchus destructor. The sequence continues at coordinate 936,749 of JAKKPZ010000014.1, forward strand.
GAAATATATCCAAGGCCATTCTGGACCAACGGCGTCATTCACCTGAAAAATTAATATAAAATTATGGAAGCTCAAAAATGCAGACAAAATACCCAATATAAGACGTCGGTCCAACCTTCCAAAGAAACACATTGAAAGACTGTGAGCATGGCTAACCCGAAATTATCGAACACTAAAGAATTTTTTTAGCAAATAGGATCAAAATAAGTTGTGAAAAATTTTACCTGTAATTCCATTGTTCGGTCCCATCCATGTTGTGTTTGACATACACACCCATCTATTGTGGGCATGCATCATAGCGGAGGCTGAGGCCGGTTCACAGTGGTAGGCACTTGAAGAAAAGCCACATGGGGATGGTTCCTTTTGAGCCAATTCACCGGTTATTATGTCCACACTAAACTTTTCAGATAAAATAATACTGAGAAAAACTAACCAGAGAAAACAGATTTCGCCAATTTATGGGAAAATGAGTCATCCCGATGAATACATAATTAAAAAATAGCAATAACTAAAATAGTAAGAGTTGCGAATTTTTAAATTTTGAATAAAATCAATGACTATAGCGTTAATCAAACGGACCATGTGGACCCAAATCAAAATCTATGAATAGGACAAAATCTAAACCGTGCGGAATAAAAAGATAGATCGTATCTGACTCGGCACCCATCAATGCTAGTTTCAGTTTTGGGCAGGGAAAATGTAGTTTAAGCAGTCTAGAGATAAAATTGCAAGTTTGAAAATAGTGGCCTAAGAATTCAGGTCATTCTATGATAATTTGCACCATATTTTATTCTATCATATTCCATTCCATTTACTAATACATCAAAGGTTACCATGTAGAATGGAGTTTGCCACAAAACAACTCGAGGCCGATAATAGCGTAGATGATAATAACGAACATAACCAACATGGCAATGTGCAAAAGAGGTATCATAGCCCGCAAAATGGCATTCAACACGACTTGTAAACCTGAATATTTATGTATAGTGTTCGAAAGCCCTTTAAAACAAAAATGACTTACTTGGAACACCCGATACCAATCGGAGAGGCCTAAGCACACGAAAAGCACGCAGAGCCTTCACATCGAAGCCTTGTATGTTCATGCGCGAAAGCACTGTACTGACCAACCTGGAAAGGAAATTTTATGTTTTATGAGTAACGGTGGCAGGGATTTTCCATAAAAATGTTTTATGTGGTACTTTTTATTCAGCACCAAATATGTTATTTTCGTATAAGCCCAGAGAAAAAAATCATTGTTTTTGATTACTGACTTTTCATTGACAAACCTAAAATCAAAATATAATTTTCGTGCTAAAAATTGGTTCAGAAATCTTGGCCGTTTTCGACCAAATATTAATTTTGAAATAAATTGATATTGTCTACAAAACGAAAAGCGACTAACCCGATTACAACAATGATAAAATCGAGAATGTTCCAGGCATTCCTTAAATATGCGCCGGAGTGAAGCATGAATCCTAAGGCAATCACTTTGAGAATACACTCTATTGTGAAGACAATGATGAATAAGTATTCGACTTGCTCCTGAAATATTAGTATAAAATAATGAAATAAAGTATTATGAATTGGAAAATAAATATAATAACATACGAGAATCGTATTCTTCGTGTCTGAATCCTGAGCGGGATACGGTTGATAGACTGCCAATGCAATACAATTGGCACTGAAAATAAAACCAATAAATTCCATAATAAAAAGATCGATTTTATTTAAAATTGGTGTTTTAATTGGAAAACACAAAAAATGATAATGGAAGTGCTGAAAAAGAAAGCATTATAGTCTGCAAGAATATTTGGCTTCCCGATCTAACTATAATGTATCTTTAACATATATACTTCCAATACAGCTTTTTCTCCTAAGGAAAAAAACAAAATTTACCAAATAAAGAGGAGAATCAGCCACTCGAAAGGCCTCCATTCTGTGATACGGATGCAGAATTTTCTGACTGGATTCTGAATACTCAAACAAAACAGCGCTCTCTCATTCCTTTCCACGGGGTTATTTGTCTGTCTCATCGGTTTCCTTTGTTGGGCTCTCCTTCTGGCACTGTCAGGCTGACCGGTTGCGGCGACGGCGGCCTAAATCGCGAAAATTATCATTAAGGTGAAAGTAATAGAAATATGCGAAAGACGAGAATGCAACCTGGAGTGTTTGCTGCCAGAGGTCAGTGCGATGGCTGTCATCTCCCGATCCACTCACAGGCATGTTGTCGTCGTCGTCCATGGAGCCAGCCATCATGCTGGCAAACACTGAAATTATCATTTTTTAAATTCAAAATGTAAAATTGTCATGTAGTTGGCTACATATAAAATTTCGGAACAGCAAATTTTTATCGTTTTTGGAATCAACATTAAATTATAGGAATTCAAAGCAAAAGAAACCTCTGCATGGGTCATACCTTTAATTCGCAGTCAATGCTGGGTGGGATAACTTTAATTAATGTTGCTAGAAAAATGTTATAGCAAAAAATATGTACTGCAGCTGTAAGAAGTTCTCAGCAAGTTAAAAATTTATGTTTGGGTTTTTCATTTTTTTCACTTTTGGAAAGACATTTAAAGAGATTCTAAAAATTTATCTAAAATTCCAATTCATAGACCCAACTCAAATTCCTATCAGGACAAAGTGGCGTAAAAGGGATTTAAAAATTCCTTCAAATCGATATCAAAACTGTGTCAAAACGTCTCCCTCAAAATTTTTGGTGTATCTTCAAAACCTCCCAAAAAGAGCAAAGCATCTATGTTTTCCTTGCTTTTTCGGAACTTTGATGGATTGCTTGCAATTTATTAGCAACAGAATCAACACACAAAGAAGGCGCGAAGGCAGCGTCAGGGCTATGACAGCAGCCGAGACGACATCACTGCTGTGGCCTAGCCAATCAATAACCACAACACGATGACAAGACACACGCTGTTCTTTTGTGTAGATTTTGAAATGGAGAACTGTGGGCCGTGTGGGGGTCTCGAGACTGGGAGCCAGCTCGGGAGACAAATGAATGGTGTTGCTTTCAGCAGTAGCAGGGGTCGATGGCTCAGCGGAAACCGCCCGGCAGAGGAAAAGCACAAAACAAGAGTGGCGTCGAGGTATTTTGGGCGCACTTATAAGTTCGAAAAGCAAACAATAGCTCGTGGATGATAGGATGCTCCCTCATTTTCCAAGAGGGGCGCACGGGATTTGTATATGATAGGCTTAAAGGGTGGATTTCGATTTCCGCTGTTCTTCTCGTTTGTGGCTGGGTTTGGTTCGTCTTTGGCATGAGGGCGACGGTCACTAGACGTTAGGTGATTTTTATGACTTTTTTTAAAGAGCTCATTAAATTTGCATGGGAACAAGGATTTTTTTTGCTTTCGGCGTTGTTTAACACAATTGATTTGAAATTTACTTATTTTAACGTAACTGTATCTTACCCATAGAACCCTTAGGCATTTTGAAATTTTTCGTCGAAATGGTCGAAAATATGTAAAGCTAAAATTTGTCCCTAAAGGCAACATTTAGCCTTTCTTATTTCTTAGGCTTTCCGTTATGTCACCGCAACGTCTGGGAATGAACCAAAGTTCGAAAGCGCACCTCTTTGATGTCAAAATTGGCTCGTATGCTAATAGAAGCGCAAAATGCGAAGAGAGTTTACCGCTTAATGGAAGCAAAGAACGGAATTGGGGCATAACAAAAAGTTATCAAATTTTAAAAAATTCGTAAAAACTTCTCACATAAAAATAAACACATTGTCAAATTTTGGAATAAAATTTAATCGCTTTTATCAAAAAATTGCTACATTCAGAAAGTTATTTACTTTTTTATTCTTTGCGCAAAATGTGAAATTTGGTTTTAAAATGAAGTTAGAGACATTAAACAGCTCTAATAAATACCAAAAATATCCAAAAACAATGCTTCTCTTAATCAGCGCATATTTTATCCTTGACTTAAATTTTTGAGCTATTCCACACTTTTCCGTGGGATCTATAATTAAGTTTATATCTAATTACTTATAAACTAATTAAATTTGTACTTTGAACGCTTTCTCTTAACCTAATTCTCCGATAAAACTTTAGCTTTTCCCGTTGGCAACTTATTTTGCAATTTTTCTTTTCTCAAATTTCACCACCATTCAAAGCATTGCCCTCAGCGCAGCAGTCCTCAGTTTACTTCCCCATTTAGTTGCATTGCTCATTTTCTCGTTAGCCAAGCCACCCTCGCTTTCAGAATTTTCAAGCGCATAAAAGTGGGAGCACCGAGAAAGGGTTGGCTGGGGGCGGACTCACAATGAAATTAGTCAGTGGGCCGCCGGTGAATGGAAAGGAGCCACCACGAGCATTGCGCCTGTTTCTCAGTTATGCTTTTGTCACACTTCTTGCTCCCGACCACCTTCTCTTTTCCGGCTGCCCTCTAGAGGCCTTAAAGGGCTTAGCCACACCCTTTGGCATTACCCTTTTTCCTTTGGCAATTCTCGTGCCTTTTTTAATTTGGTCGTGAGGGGTCAATAAATGCCGAACAGAGGACCGGCTAGAGAACCCGCTCGTCCATCCATCAAACGCCTCTGTCTCGACGCACAATGGCCGCAAAATGTGACTTCCATATTTTATTTTTAATGCAAATGAGAAATCAATATGAGAGGGGTCGAGCAGAGGAAGTAAATTGTTGAACACGGATAAACGAATTATAACTGTTTTGTCCAGCTTTAATCTGGAAAGTAAAAAGATTAAGAATTAAAGTTACAGATTGAAAGAATTCGGATTTTGGTATGCGACTCAAGCAAAAATTTCGTATTGATGCATTAGAAATAGAAATCTGCTGCTTGCATAGGAATCATACTGCAAGTAAGTAGTATTTTTGGCAACTTTGATGAAATCCAAAATTTCTGTAGTGAAATCTAGTAAAATTGTAACTTTTTGAATTTAGGTAAAAAAAGCATAAGAAAATCTTAAAAACAAATTAAATGTTTTATATTTTTTAAATTTTACAACATATTTATGACCAAAACTAATGATACAATGACAAGAGAAAAGTAACGAAGGTAATTGTGTCCATGATTCAGAGGAATATTCTGGATGCCAGTTCCCACAAAACCCGCGCTTAGTGCTTTCCAAGTCTTTTGCTTTGATAAATTTTCTTCAACATTAAATGTTGCAAAGTATTTTCTGTTTTCGTAGTATACTCCTGTAATGCTACTATTCATTTCTGTTTTCTTAAATTCTAAAGTGCATTCTTCAGTCTCACCTCAAAAATTACTAAAAAATGTTACCGGACATTTGGCTCACTGGCGTAGGACACTTGAGCTTTTCAAGTGGCTTTGATCAATAACGTTCCTTCGAGATGAGATTGATGGATGAGCCCACAAAATATCGGTTGATTGGCAGATAGCAACGGGATTTAAGTTTTCGATTCGGAAAATCGATACAGTGATTCAATTGCAATATCGCGGCCAATAGAAAAGTAACAGTAAATAGTCATATCAGTGAATATGCTCAATGGCTCAACAATAACGGGTCGTCGAGTAGGGCACAGTGGCGCAATGGCAAATAATAATGGATGATGATAGCGGGAAGCTAACGGAGGTCGTCCACGACGTGCTCCCGACGCCCAATACAGCCATCCGTCTTCTCTGTCTCGGCTATCTCGTCGCTGCTTTCTCGTCGACCACTTTTGCCTGTGGCCGCGCCTTTAGGCTGAACACTAAACTAGCAGTTAGTCTTTAGTAATGAGTCTTAGTATGAGTATTAGAGTCTGCATATAATGGTCTGCAACGGGCAAAGGGAAGATGCTATTCAAAACATGGCTCTGAGGACCAATGAGAAGGGCAATTAACCCACGCTCGTCCCCGCTTTTGAATTCGACGCATTTGCAATGGAATATATGAAATAACGGTGGAAAATATATAAAGAATAAACCGCTAAGTGTAAATAGGTAATATATAAATAGAGTTCCGGGTGGATTTCTGGTTTAAGACGGGGATTATTAAGTGAACGCTTGTTTTCTGGGATTTAAATTGTGAATTCTGAGGTTTAAATTGATAATTAAAATATTTCCAGATAATTTTTAAGTGCGTTTATAGAGAAATTGGGAATTAGGGCAAAATAAGTAGAAAAAGTTGCACTTATATTGGAATGCTCCAAACCAATACTATCTTTAATTCATCGCATAAAAATATAACCTTTTTATACGAAGTCAAAGCAAAAATTAAAGAAACATTTCAAAAAATTTAATAAAATGTTTAACAAAGAAAAGCTTAACTCCGGGAATATAAATGCTATCAGCGTCAAATTCTCTTCTCAATTACCTGGGACCTCATTGGATTTGATTAAATGAAAAATGTTGATAGTAGATCTCATAATATTTTTCGCGAATTTTACTACGCGAATTTTACCTGCCCAATAGCTCTATTTTATGGATGACGCATTTTTTCTCCGGCTACAACTCCTGATTTTCTGCTCAGATTTTTTTACCCACTATATCGATCCTGAGGTAGACCCGCAGGGTTATTTTCACCCCAGGGTATCCGCTAATGGCTCTAATTGGCATGCTATGTGGATTTTTAGGCATTGGCTACTGGATGGTGGTAAGAGGCGCCTGTACGGCATGTAGACTTCTAGCTAATATGTTATTTTTAAGTGTGAAAAAATCGAAAAGTATGTTTTTAAACTTTTATAATTATGTTTATGGTTTGAAATAATTTTAAACAAAAGCTAGAGAAAACATCATTCCCTTAGTATTGCAACATATGTATCTACTATTTTTCATAACTCCCATGGCGTAGCTCCGTTTTCGGAGATCTTGGTACCGTAAAACCTCTAATTTAAGCCCCGGTGATATAATCATTCAATCGACATCCAGAGGGGTCAGAATTAGAGGGGGGTCAAAATTAGAGGGGGATATAATTATTCAATCGAGGTCTAGGGGGTCAAAATTAGGGGGGCTTAAATTAGAGGTTTTACGGTATTTATGGATAGCACTCGGCCTGTAGGAAGGGAAAAACTGGGTTCGGCCGACAACATCGGCGTCTAGAATGTTCTAGAAGCGCTAATCGTGAGAAGCAAGGATCTCGTCCCTGTATAGTAAGTCGACTCCGCTGAGTTCGAATTCGGTGTTAGAATTTTTCTTGGAATCGTCTAGAAGGTTCTAGAGGAATTACCGAATAACCCTTACTCCTGAACAATATTGGATTAGGGCCGCAGACCCGAAGCAGTCTCATGCTGCCTTACTCCCGAACAACTTGGTTAGTTACAATCCCGAAGGGACTAGCAAAAATATTATAAAAAGATGAAAAAGGGGAGATTATAAAAATTCCAAAACAAGGCCAACCCAAAATCGGAATAAATATAATTTGGTCTATCTTCGAAAATGTTTCATTATGACATTGTGTACAATAATTTACTAATGTCCTCTTGGATATGTGCTGTCTTCAGGTCCTTTACAGAGGCATGACGCCATATAGGAAGTCGTTAGTCATCCAAATTTAAATAACGATGGGATAATATCGCTTAGAAAACCTCAAATTTCCGTAAATGTAGCTATTCAATCAATTTTGAGTTTAAGCCAGGAAGTAGAATATCTTGCGCTCGTTGAATGACCGCGAAAAATTTTTATTTCCTATACTGGGCCTATCGAGAAATTTGGAAAAAGAACACAATCGTAAATGGCTATCCAGGAAGGTCTCTAACCATAAATGACCAGAAAGGCTGAAGAAATAAGTTGGAGAGAAATAATACAGGAACAATAGACACTATATGGTCGAAAAAGGTGCGATGACGTGTGTTTATGCCAGGCTGATGGGAAAGCTGTGCCTTTATTTACATAGAAAACGCCTTTCACTTTATTAACTAGCAACAATAGGGGCTGCTTTTCCATGCCGAGCGATTTCTGTCACGAAGTGAATTTTGTCGGAAATTGAATGTAATTGTATTTTCCGTCCAGGTATCACATTTTCTGACTCTCTGTTTTGACATCATTAATGATGACGTCAACGACGCTCTTAGATTTTTGGGAATGTGGGAAATTAATCGAGTCAAGAATTAAATTATTGACTGATCAACATGTTGCGAATTGGATACTAACGTCTAAGCGTAAAATGAAAATTGACCGAGTATTTCTGGCACAAATTTGGCAGTGATGTCGAATAACAATGGTAAACAGCATGAGAATGATTTCCGGAATCAATCAGGCTAAAGCTTCAATTCCTCTTGGCTATGAACAAATTTTCCTTACATTTATTCTGTTTCTGAAGGAGTTATAATCTTGCAAACTCCGGCTATTGATTGAATCCGTAAAAAAAGAAATTTTTCATAATATTATATTGCACAAAATTTGCACAACGTGCAAAAATTTTCCATATTAAATTTTTCCTTGAAATAGCTCAGCCACAATAATAATGACCGGTATCAAAGACTTGTATCAGTCATCTGTATCAAAGACTACAGATTACTAGCCATATCCAGACACCGTTCTCCCAATAATTAAAGGTCATAAATTTCAAAACGGGAGGAAGCAATATTGAATTGTCCGTGACCATAGGGCTGGTAATGCGGCCGTCTCCAATAGGAGTATAGATACTCACTTAGATTTAAGGGATGGATGGATTGAATGGGGAGCAACGCCCGGGGCAGCGGCTTGCTCTTTCCACCCATCCCAACCGGATATATGTGTTGTGGCCTCTCCGTCCATGTAGCGGAATGCCACAAGACTAGACATTAAAATAATGAAGCCAAATGCTATGGACTCCCGGGAGCAAATAGTGCAGAGAAACGATCGTGAGGGTGGACACAGCAGTGAAAGCGCTACTGGTAGCAGCGAAACTGAGAGAACCCGTTACTACTATTGATAGTAACGAGAATATTCTTTATGGCGGTTACATTCGATACATACCCAACGAAAACATATCTGACGGCACGGTGAACGGCAGAATCAAAGGCTTTAGCTTGGGCTGACGGAGGTCGAGACATATCCTCGCTTTGACAGACATATCCTATCCCAAATTGACGCTAGAGCTGCTACCAGTACACCGGCTACCCGGCGATAGTCGTTCTCGAGAATTAGTATCGGCTCGAGTGTGAGGGAGCTTTGGCCAAGCAGTGCAAGTTAGGCCATGGGTGGGGCCAGGCTTCTGTGTTGGGGCAGGCACCTGCTTTATCCCTTCGCTTCTGCCCACTCTATACCTATAGTCCTTGTCCATTCGTAGTCTTGTCGTGTTTGTGATGGATGGATAGTGAGGCAGAAAGAGTGGATGAGGCCAATCCTTACTCTCTGCAGAACTCTGGTACTAGCTAGGATTATAGAGGCGGCTGGCCGCACGCTAGGTTGTCAAAGCCAAGACCGGATAGTGCCGGCTAGCAAAATTCCAAGAGCAGTCGGCGAGAGTGTTTCGAGAACGAAAGATATTAGAGAGGAAGTTGGCTTAGAGCCAGCTGGCGAACATGAAAAGAGAGCTTTTGGAAAGGACAGAGAAAAGAAACAAGATGTGGAGTAAAATATGATATAAAGCAAAAAACGGAGACACTTCATTGAATTTGTTGGTAACGGCGGAGAAATGACTCGTTTCATATTTGGAGTTGGAGTTTATCCCGAAACAGAATTCATATTTTCGGTGACGAATAAAGTATGAATAAGAAAAAAAATCCAAAAACAGGAAGTTTCAAAATACATTTTAGGATACAGAGATATCAAAATATTTTTCCAAGAGAATTTTAGTAATCCTGGTACTAAATTATTCGGAAAGATACTTCGAAGGACCATCGTAAATATGAGTCAAATGGCTTTTAATTAGACGCAGACATAGACTGTTTCATTTTATGTCGTTGTATAAGGATAGTTGATATATTTCAGTTATTCAATTATTTTAGACTGTCAGAATGGTCCATTTAAAGTAGTTATTACCAAAACTGACAAGGTTATCTAATTAAAATTTCTTCAGTAACAGTAAATTCAACATATAAAATTTGTCCCATATGCTACGCAGAAATAAATACTATTAGCCTACCAAAAATTTTCTATCCGGATAAGCTTGTGTAGAGATAGAAGAGATAAAACAACCGTGAACATTTGTATGTCGTTGTGAAGTGAAACTCCTGCATTTTCAATTTTGTAACAACTCAATTTCTCAAGCCGAAAAATCCAATTTAATCCACGTTATTTTGGACCATTCTATGGTGATAGAAGGGGAGATATTTATATGACGTAATCGAAAGTTGAATCCAACATAAGATTTTGCTACAGATAAATTTCTCAAGTTATCTTTATTTTAAAGACGAAATATCCAATTTCCATCAAAGAATGTTGAAATTTCTGATTTAAATGAAATCCGAGAAGCTTGTTTATATAATTAATAACCGAAAAAGGGTGTTGTTTGTATGCATAGGAACAAGGCTGCGAACATAGCACACGTGTAAATAAAAATTCGAGGAATTACATATTGATGATTTAAGAGGATATTTTGTTCTTAGATCCGTGTCAGCGATATTATAGTTTGGGGCAACAAAGTCCAGATACTTGATGAATATTGCTGATAAAAACTATGGCCATAGCTGTATTTAGGTATAGTCCAAACTTTATATTAACCACTACAATATTACATCTAAATATTTTCATGAAGTTATTTAACTTATACAGGTAAGGTTGCGTCATTTTTAACTTTCAGATTTAAAATTTAGTCCTACATTTCCTTCATCTTTGATAAATTCGGAAAGCTTAAAATTCTTTATACAAATATCAATGAAACAAATATCAAACACATTAATGCAACAAGAGGTAATATCTTGATTCTACTCCTTGTATATACAAACAATGGAGTTTCCCACTACCATTGAGCACTTCAAATGACGCTGCATCACTGTCGGACCCGAAGAAGAGGCATTGAGCAGGTTGTATACAACAGAAGACGGCATAGCCTTTGAAGATGCTTGAACTTTGCGTAATCGAAGAGCCGGTGTATACACCTCATCCACATCGCGTAATACGAGGTTCCAGTGTTTATCAAAGGCCACAATAACACCCTAAAAATAACAAAAATGACAGGAGAAAAAGATATTGTATAGGACCTTGTTGAAATTTCTGCTCTGAAAGTGGCACGTCATTATCTCTTCGAAATAGGGCATATAAATCCCTTTTGGAGCATATAAAAAATTTGCGAACTACAATACTCTTACAGACAGTTTTGTTGTTCGGAAAAATTGAATTTGTTAACCTGAAGTAGTCGGTTTGGTTCCGCATGGGTTCTCGACGTTGCGTCATTGCGAATTTTTATAGTAACCTGAAATACACCTCTGTTGTGGCACCCGGTACTTAGCATTATTGAGTAGAAAAGGATATTACTCTGGATCTTTCATTGACCCATTTCTCCATACAATCATAAATACCACCAGAAGCACAGGCAAAAGCTTTTCCCTCAGCCGTGTCAATGTGCTTAACTCGCCTAAAAGACGTATAATTAGCTTTTACTTTCAGGTTTCCTAGAGTTACATAGTTTGAAATTTTAAAACATAAGTTCTATTTATAAATGGAGAATTCGTGTAAGAGGTTTTTGAGGCTGATCATTTTATCAAACGAAATAATTATCCTTATTTTATTTTCGAAATTACAGCTTTTGAGAAATCATTCTTGATGGTATCATTGGATGAATGTTATTTGGCTTCCGATTCATAATATCAATTGCTCCCTGACTGAAGTTAAGAACCTATGAACTAGTATATAATAAGTACTTAGGGAATTAATCAGAAATCAACCTTTTACAATTCCATAAGTATTCTCTTCGCTTTGTATAACGAAAGAGCTTTAATTAGGTTAACCGGACATAGATAATTAGATTCTCAGTTTAAATATCATGTATGTTAATTTTGATTAGAAACACGCAAACGCGGAAATGGAGGATTGCCGACCTTTTAGCAATTTTCACCGGTTTTGGTACTGTAGGCTCAGCAGATTCTTTGCACACAGCTTCGAGACCTTTCAAGCGCTTCTTTGTGGTTAGCTTTTGCGCTTCATTGGAAGTGGTGGCATCTTTTTCTATTTTCAGAATCCCGGATACTAACGTAGGGTCTTCTTTGATCAAATTTTCTTCAAATTCTTCAAGCGATGAACATGGATTTACATCAATGCAATTTATCAAGGAAAGGGCCTTTTGTGCATCAAAATCTTCTCGAAATGGATCCATTAAGAAAAACTGTAAACGTAAAAACGGTTTTCTGCGAAATGTATTGTTGTAAATAATAAGCAAAGCATGTGAGTAAATTACTGTATAAAAGCGAAGCAACTGAATGAAATATTTATTTCTTTAAACTCCGAATGAAGTATCATCACAGTCCACATCTCAAAAGTGGAAAAGAGCTATAGACAACCATGCGATTTTATGCTATAGTAGACATATATATCGTGGGTGCGGCGAAATATTCAACTCATTGATCCCGCAGTTTTCTCTTCTTCCAACAAATCTGCCAATGCCTTCGAAGATTCCATGAACGGATCAAAACCGATGTCATCATACAGATCCAGGAAGAACGAATTGAAATTTCCCGATTGAGCTTCGGTATCCCTGCAAGAAGTACAATTATACAAATTAAGTGATCTAGAACAAAACATTGCAAAATAATAGAAAATTTTACAAAAAAGTAGTGCTCTCTAACAATATTAAAATTTCTAAAAATCGTGTATGCACGGCCCTAATTTCAAATTTTCTTGTATTAATGAAGTTTAAATATAGCAAAACGTTACTAAAATTACAGCAAAAGGTTAGAAAAATTTCACTTAACACAATAGAATTTTTTTATAGAATATTTATTCAAGCAATGTTTATTCGATAGTTAGATTCGCATTGGATCAGGCAAATATTCATACCAGGTATTTTGCGATTGAGACGTAGTCTGATTAGAAGCGGAATCTTGTTGCTGAAATCCTGGCGGAGGAACGGATTGAGAAGTATTGCTTAGAAGAATGCGCTCAAGCTCGTCACATGTCATCATCAGCTGAAAGTGGCTGATCCATTAAGCGTAACTTGATTTTTATTAAAAGTATATAAACCGATATTGTTACGCACTGAATGTAAACAGTGGATCTATTACAGTAAGACAGCGATACACATTTTATGATATGGGCCGTAACAGGCGTATTGCGTAAGCTCAGGCTCTGAGATGTTTTTCCTTACAAACTAAATCGACCATGGGGAGCAACATCCGATGGTTAGTTTTTCGTGGGTCTCTATTAGGGGCGAAACGTGGATTTAAAGGGGTAAATTTCTTAGCCGTACATCGTTAGAGCCGAATGATACCTCAATCGATAGCTAAGCAAAATTTGGTATTACGTAGCCAGAACGATGCACAGCTACCTCTGTTATGGAGCTTCCCAAATTCATAAATTCTGAAACATAAACACTGAGTCATTTTCGGGCCGAAGGCCCGAAATGGCACTCAGTCTTTTGGAACAAAGATTGATTGCCGCGTTAGCGGCTCCTTTCAAACCAGTATAATTATATGTATATTTTAGATCAATAAAACAGTCACACGCTGTGTTTTTAATTAGATTAAATTAAAGCTAGCTTATACTAATATTACTTAAAACTCTGACAAAAAATTATTATAACAAACGCTTTCTATTTGAAGTGAAGATTTTTACTATAACTTTAACACAGGAAAAATATTTGTTCAGGAAAATTTCGCGTTGTCGCCAATTTTGATCACTTTCTTCTTAAGACAAATATGCGGGAAATAAAATACAACAATTACTAGCGGGGGAGGAGCCGCTTCGCGGCTCCCTACCCCGCTAGGAAGCGGTTAGCGTGCATCCGCGGCGCTTCGCGCACCGCCATCAGCGGTCAGACTGGGTTGTTCGGGAGTAGAGAGCATGAGACTATTTCGGGCCTTCGGCCCTCATCCGACTCCCTACGGGAGTCCGATTAAAAGTTTTGTGTACATTATGCCTATATGTTCTTAGTTCCCTCACATTCCACGCTCCGCGCCCGACCACAGGACTGGCTCGCCGCCTCCGGCGCCTCGCGTATATGGTTAGGGTGAGGTCGACAGTCGCGGCCTTCGGCCGCTCCTTCTGACTAATTTGTGTCTCTGACTGATTTGGGTCTCTGACAAAATATGCACCCCTAAGAATGCAGGTTTGGGTAAAAAAAGCGAGAAGTGACAAAATATGCACCCCTAAGAATGCAGGTTTGGCCAAAAAAAGCGAGAAGTGACAAAATATGCACGTCTAAGAATGCAGGTTTGGCCAAAAAAGCGAGAAGTGACAAAATATGCACCCCTAAGAACGCAGGTTTGGCCAAAAAAGCGAGAAGTGACAAAATATGCACCCCTAAGAATGCAGGTTTTGGTGAAAAAAGCGAGAAGTGACAGATTTCTCTGGCACTCTGACCTAATGGTGTAGTCTTTTCCAGTAAAAAAAGCGAGAAGTGACAGATAAGATAAAATCCACTTCCCGTGAATCCCAGTCTACGTACATCCCAGTCTACGTACGGACAGCTTTAACTTACTATAAGGACTTATGCCAAGAAAACTAGATATTAAAATACCTTTGAATCTGATGACGTATGTTTCACAGGCTCATCCGGAATAAATTCCAGTTCGCGAGAATTTCTTGGACTAGACGATCCATTATGGGACGTTTCTGCATGGTTCTGGTCGACATTTTCACTCTGAGAGATATCGGACTGCTGAAAATTTTCGAATGCACTCTAACTATAAATAACGTTAATACATACCTCTGCGCTTTTCTGAGTTATCATTGGATCACGGAAATTTTCGGTATTTTTCTGACGGCTTTTCTTGTCTGCCCACGCTTTCCCATCAAGCTTGGTTGCTTTCTGGCCTTCTGCGCATGGCTTGCTAGACGGAACACTAGTGCTAACCTTCGAAGAAAATCCAGGAGGAGCCTTATCCAATTCACTAAACCAAACAAAATTGTAATAGCAAATAAAAATTTGACTATGTGAAAGCCTAGCCATACTTTCAAGCGGTTTCGTTGTAATGTGAAACCACTAAATTACACATTTTATTTCACTGGACTTTCGCTTAGTGACAAAGTACTCATGAATTTGTTTACTTCGTAAGTAATATAATATGTCGTTTCTTCAAGTGCGATAAGGCATTTCTACACAAAAATAAGAATATTCAATTTATTAAAAGCCTATTTTGGGCAAAAACAAGCTCCTTAATTTGAGACTGTTTAATGTTGAGCATTAAATAGAAAAGAAAAATCATTTAAGAACTAATACGACGAGCTCAAATGAGCTAGCTAACTTGTAAAGGAAACACTGCGACATCAGAGCATTTTGTATAATTTCTTAAAAAGATTACCACGTGCACAACATATTTCTCTTCCATTTATGTTTATCTTGCAACAAGAGTTTACGACCGTCAACGGAACAAAGTTTTACATTGTACTCCGCATATGTACAAAATAACCAGAAGCTTTCGTTAAAATCGAGCAGAATTCAACTAACCATTGCGAACTCTGACGGCTTCTATTGGTTTTCGAATCAGTGTGTCCATTAGTAACAGTTTGCTGGAGAGCGTTCATCTGTTCGTGAAGTTTCCGCTCACATTCCGTGTGCTTCCCTTGATGCATATCATCTTTTGTAAAACTCAGTTCTTCGTCAGCGACCTCATGCAGATACATACATTCCTGAAAATACACCAGCGTAAAGTTCATGGCAATATATGACATAAAAAAGAAACGTTGCTTGCAACTTAATCATCTCCTTTAATTAATCTTCTCTAATTTAATTATTATTGTCTCCCAACCATATACGAAATAGAATTTAAACCATAAAAAATAAGTCAAACTGCTCCCTCTAGTAATACAGAGTATCCCAATCATGTTTGTTTTATTGTTTTTGTCACTAATTGGAGTCGACGTACACGGTGTTTCCCTATTTATCCTACTATAATATAAAACCGATCATGCAGAAAATCATTCAAATTTATCTACATATAAATATTTTCAACGAAGCGAAACCTTTGCATGTCTTTTTCTTCATTTTGAGTTTTGAAATCATCCACGCATAAACGGTGTATCATTAACAAACCTGCTTATGACATGTTTGTCCTTTGAGAAAATTTGAACAGTATTTCGTGGTTCCTTAAACAAATTAATAGATGAACAACCTTTACTTATAAATGAGCATACCTAGAGAAGCTTTTAGAAATCTACCGTCGACCACAGCATTATTCACAGCCTAAATTTGTTTGTACATTAGACGAGCAATGAAGAATTCATAAGCTAATACCGAGTTTTACAAGAGGGACTATAAGAGTAAATAACGGATATTTACAGAAAATTCTGAATATTTTTAGCTATGGTAAGAATAACCGCAGATTAATAAAAGAAAATTATTCACAAAATTTATTTTAGAACCATATGAAAGTCGGCACCGTATCTGCTCTAAGCTTTATCGGTAGGATAGTTTTTAAAATACGCATATAAAGTACCTGAATAGCTCTCAGCGCATCATCCGTCTTAGCATATGTGACATAAGCAGAATAGGAAGGCTGAGCACTATTCGGATTGCTTGGAGTCGACCCGACCGCCACCTTAAAATTCAAGTCAGTATTTGTTAACAAAAGTAAAACACATACCTTTATAACTTTTCCGTATTTACCGAAAAAATCTGTCTTTTTGAGTAAATCTGCGTCGGCCATTCGCTGCGAAAGTCCAACAACATATACAAGGTTTCTTTGCAGTACCCTGAAAATTCAGCATTACACCTGTTAACGTCTGAGCCGACCGTGGCAATATAGAATTTATCTGTTTACGAATTTCACAATAAAAATTAGACTGATTTCTCATGTGGTAAAGAAGGAATAGCGTGGTTGAATTTTGTCTCTACAAAACTGCTTTCTCGTAAATATAAAAGCACTCTAAAGACCATTTCCAAAATATTAGACATTTATTTTGCTGAAAACCAAGTTATACATTCGCTTAAAAAAGCTTAGCAAAAATTATAACATAGGTTATTTTAAGAAATATTCATAACGTATATTTAAGTAACGAAACTAACTTTACCTATAATTTTGAATTTAGAAGTAAGCTACATAACACGAACAAAAATATTTCAGAAATCTGATGGCAGAAGCTCAACTTATAATTAGTATACAGTTATAGTCGAGTCTCTATTTAACGCGTCTCAATTTAGCGCGGGTCTCTATTTAATTGGTGGTCTATTTTATTGAAGAATTTTAAATTTCTAATATAAATTTAATAACCCTTGTTTCGTCCTCTAACAAGACAAGATCTTTGAGTGGAACAAGGAATTCCTCACGAAATTAATGAGGAATCGTTCAGCTTTTTAACTGAACGTTAACGCATTTGTTCAAATAAAATTTCTAATGTCGCGAAAAATTTCAAAACCAAAAATTATTGCAAATACCTGTATGCCGAAAGGTGCTTTCTGCATTCGGAGAGTTTGTTCTTTTGCTGCAGCTGCTTTTGCTTTTTTTCAGTTTTGATTTTCTGAATGTCTTCTGAGGAAAGCGGTTGGAAGTTGACTGGATCTTCTGGATATGGCTGACGGCACGCCGGGCACAGCCCGTTTTCATCTGTTCTGATGCGGTGCCAGCAGAATCTGCATATCTAAAAGGGAAATTTTAAAAATACACTTACCCGATTAAGCTTAGATGAGCAAACCTGATACTGGCAACTGCAAGGGTAGAAGTTGATGTCGTCATCAAATGGTTCCATGCAGAGGGGACACTGTAATCAATAATGTAGTTGTAACTTTTTTTAAAATTTGTATTCATGAACTACGAGAAAATCATGTAAGTTTTTCGGAATTACAGTCCTTTTCAAGAAATATTTTTATATTTTCGCCTGAATTAACCACCGCTAAACAAAACATATGGAGATGATAGTAAGTATTATAAAAGACAGCATCTGAAATACCCCATAAAAAGAAAAATCACATCAGTCAGTCGAGAAATTATGCAATTTCGTAAGGTACTGAAATAAAAAGCGAAGAAATTTTTACTATACATTTATCTTTATTGTATTCCAAAAATAGATTTCTTTTCGAAATATAAATAAAAATCTCGGCGGGCACAATTGCCGTTTTAATATTTTGCTTTCAACCGCAGCTAATTGTACCGAACTTAAAAAATAGTACCTCCTTATCTGATTGTTCATCGCTGGACATCGTGAAAGTGTTATCGACTCAATAAGCATTTAAGAGCCAAGAACACAAAGGTAAAGCTTTCCTTGGACGCGAGATATTGGTAACCGGTAACTAAAAATTGACGAAATTAAGTTACTGACAGGAACTGTTAAGCTAATATGACGAAAGCTGAAATTCACAATAAATAACATTGCGGCTTCATAGCCGTAGTCACTAACTACGTGATGCGTACACAAAGAAAGAGGGGAGGTTCCAGAAATCCACAGGCATTTCCTGCTAGGATGCAGCAAATTTAAATAGATAGATTTTTATGGAATAATTTCGATTTTTGAGGAAAGGGAATTATAATCTAGAAGTTAAGAGCTCTGACATTGTGTACTACAGTTTCTCTGAGGATTAAAAGAAAGCGGAATGAAACGCAAAGCCGAAGACAATGGAGATGAGGATGCCCCCATACTCCTGAAGTCACTCCGAAGATCCATCAGTGATTTTATTGCAGAAAATGACGCAGCCGCACAGTCAAGCAGAGGGTACGTTTGCAAATTTTTAATTTTAAGTAAAAATGGAAAATTTAATGTTATGCTTTGAGAATTGACTCTCCCGGAAATATTCACTCAAAAATATTCACTAAAAAACATTCTACATTGGTACTAGAACTATCGATTAAAAAACTCGGCTCTTTGATGACGTCTGAGTATGGTTTCCGATTTGTTGAGTCAAGAGAACTTGAGTTTTCCATGTAAATTTTGCAACCATACTCTTATGCATTTCACCTTTGACATATTTAGCTTTGAACTTATTTCATTAAATTTCTTTTATTTTTCTGTTCTGTTGTTTGTTGATCAACAGTTTTATCCTCAAATTGTTCAGAGCTCACTACCTTGACCATACGCAGGAATGCTGGACTAAATACAGGTTTTAATTTGTCATGGTGCTCGTTCTAATTTGTAAATCTTTAGAGAGCGTCTCGGAACTTTTAAGGTTATTTACTTTATACTTTACTTATAATTCAAAATATTCTGTTTCAGTTATTTACCATGCTTGACAAACCAAAAGAATTATCTCCGTGCATTTGCGCTAAACATGGGTGGAAATACTCCGGGGACGATTTATTGGAATGCGAGGAGTGCAAAAAATTTACGTGCATCAAGATTCCAAAAATTGTGGATATTTCTACGCGTCTTTTGAGTTTATCTGTAAGGTATGTCTTTAATAATCTATCATGATCAAACGTAGAAAAAAGAAGCACAATATAAATCCTTGTATATCATACATAGATTCAAAAACGACCATTATATTGACGTAAAAAACAACGTACAAAGCAAACTCATTAGGTACAACAGAAACTAAGGACGAGCTTGTGGACGTTTCAATAACATTTGAGGTTTTATATACCTTTTGTCCTTAGTTAAACGTAATGCTCCTCTTGCATGCATTATCAAGACCTAAACATGTTATAAATTAAAAAAGGGTATAGTTATTAATCATGATTTACAACTACCAGTTATGAGCATATTGGGGCTTTCTTTTATTATAATAATGTGATATTAGGTGTAAGTGTGTTGGTATTTATATTTGCAAAACCAAAAATATTATTTCATTATTCTTCTCTAAACAGTTTTATATTAGTTCCACAATCTTAATAAATTTTATGGTGAAGAAAATTCGGATATTATAAAAGCTGATCTGCTAAAACACTCACTTTAGAAATGTGCAACGAAAATTTGTGGAGGCACACGAAATCACTTGCTCTTGGCGCACAAATAAAGGCCTTGATGTCACACTTCCTTATAATATTCTCGAGCGATATGAGCTGCTAAAGGATGCAATAAACCCCGTGCCCTTAGTGCCCGATGTGATTGAAGCAAAACGGCTTAGCCAATTCAACCTCGAAAATAAGTTTGCTCTGACCTCAGCAATTTGTGGATGGATGCCATCACGGTATGTGTATTTATAATAGAGATCCTATTATTTGATTAAGTTGTCGGGTACTACTGGGTTCACTTTCCGCCATATATGGGCTATTTACACATGGATAAAAGAATGCCAAGTTCACATATTACCTTTTAGAAACACTAGTAAGCAGTTGTTTGTTGCCCATTATCAAGTTATGCTACAAAGCTCGAATTAGAAACCAACAGATTGCTCAAATAAATTGAGAAACTTGCTTAAATAGCAGCAATATTGGTTTGCTTAAACTCAACCTTTTTATTGTTTGCAGTACAATTTACAAAAATTTCAACGAGCTATGTCATGCACATGTGTTGCGTATGATGTATGCAACACATCTATGGGTGTATTTAGGCTCCTGTGTTATGTTTTTGAAGGAACATTTTCGATGATTCTAATCCATTCCAAAAGGTGCTTTAGGTTCAGATAAAATAATAAAAATTCTTCTCAAAATATTTGGGGTTTACATAATTTATGGAAAATAGGGCTCTAATACATCAAAATTCAGAAACAATGATCAGAATCGAATGGAATGCATGATGTGCGGCCGGGACCTTTGCGTTCTGGTTTTCTCGGAGGAGAATCGTCTGAATCCACTCGAACAGCATCACTCCTTCTGCCCGATTATCGACAAAGAATTTCCTCTCTGGCGTGCAGCGCTCAATATTATTCCGAAAATAAAGGTTGATTGTTTCAGCAATACATATTTAATTTCTATTCCAAAAATTTCAGGACCAGCCGGAGCCAGTCGTGTCGAGTTTAGCACGAATCAAGAGCACTATAAAGAATTTGTTTAAGAAATAATTGTCATTTTTTCTGTTTTGTTGACCAACGTATGTTTTATTGATCATATAATATTAAAACTTTCACATCGAATATGTTCATAAGTACAACAAATAAAAGAGTTAAGGTGACTGAGCAATTTTTAAAGTTTATAGTGTTATGTGAGAAAAGTTAAAAGGCTAAATAGGAACACACACCGTATTTTTCAGTGGTCGATTCAAAATAGGAACTTATAATGGTCTGAATTATATGGTATAGTTATAAGTGTGAAAATATAACTAGGCAAAATAAAGTCTTAGCTACTTAGATGTAATTTAGTGCCAAAAATGTTTTTTCTTCTCGTACAGAAAGAAATAGTTTTTCTGGAAGGAAGAGAGCACGCGAGATTTCGAATCAAGAACGACAGAGGCGATTTGGTACTATGCAAAAATATCATGATGCAAAATGCCTTCTTTTATCTCTAGGAGCTACGTTAGAGCCAACATCACCTATATTGTTGTTCGTACGTGAGATTACTGCTTCATGAGCGTGGAGAGGTGCTAGACCTCCTTCTACAACTATGTGATTTTGATGTTCAATTGGTACATAATATGGGTGTTGTCCGGTTGATGTGTAGATATTGGAAATTATAGGTGCCGCATTTCTGGGCAGCGAAGAGCTTCTTTTTGTGATTATGCCTAAAATTTAATAATTCATTATATAATTTCACTACAGGTTTTCGATTTCATTAATCTCTGAAACGAGCCCAATATTCGTTTTGGAAAGAGCAGTTAGGACAAAACAATTTAAATTCCGGGTCCAATGTTATTCCATAAATTTACCTTTAAAATTTGAATTAGTGTCCACTATCACTGGTTGGCCCACCGTTTCCACAACAACATTTGGCTCTGTTGTGGATTTACGCGTGTGGCGGTATAGTCCTAAGTGAGGCGGTGGATTTCTACTAATGGGCAGATTGGATGCTTTTATGCCTAAATTTGGCATCATAGAGGGGCGACTTTGTCCAGGCGGACGATGCAAGATCACAGTGGAGTGGTTGCTAACATTATTGCTGTTGCTAACAGGGAAGTTGTTTGGTTGACTTCGAGGAATGTCTGCGTGTCTTCTAGCTGAGGAAATTATTTGTGGTTTTGATTGATTATATGACGCTGTACGCTCTGATTGTCTAATCACATTCACAGGTTGCGGAAAGCTAGCAGAAGATGGGACATTGAAAGGGATTTTGTCGGTAGCCATAAATGCACCTCTGTTTGCCATAATCAGGCTATCCTTTTCATCATTTCGAGTGGTTGGCTGGAATTATTAAAAGGTCACATATTTGGTTAAAAACGGTTCTTTAAAATTTTAGCTGAAATCCCCTCTCAAAGAAGTTAGAAGCTTTCAAAAGCACAATAATACGAAGTTGTTCTTTCGATTTTCCACATAAACCTGATGTGAAATTTTGATACGCGTATAATAATAAATTAATTGGACTTTTAATAATCAAATATAACGTAATTTAATCGCACCGTTTCTGATTGCTGCCTAGTTGCTTTGTTCCTTATCCCCGATAAGTCATTTTCCAGTTGTTTCATTCTTCTATGCATGTCATTTTTTTCCATTTCTAGACGGTTCACAGTTGTTTGAAGCTTTTCTTTCTCTGCGCTCAACGACAGGACTTCTCTTTTTAATTCCATTGTTCGCGGAGATTCGCCAGATGGATTCTCTGTAAAGAATAACACCTGCATTATTTCGAATAAGAAATGAGCAAATACCTGAAGAAATAGCACGTGTTTTCAACTCGTGAAGCTCCAATAATAACTGTTTCCTCTCGTTCATTAAGTACAGCACGATAATTTTTTGGCGTTTTCCCTCAGAGGTTAATGTATCCATGCATTTTCGAAGTTCATCCTCTAATTTTGTGATTTGGTCGTCTTTCATCTTTAACTAAAATAAAAAATTTTCATATTTCAAAATTTTCTCTTACAAAATAACATTTCCCTATGAATTTCCTTAGAATAGAATCATATAGGACAATTTTTTTTATAAAACCCAGACCATATTCGTAAAAAGATGAAATGTCAGCAAAATTATGCCTGACATTTTTTGTCGAGAAAATTTAAGTCCGTTTTTACTTCGGAATAAAGTCCATTTAATATTACGTAAATTTTTTTATAAACATTTCTTTAAAAATCATTAACCTGTCTATCAAAGTCCTCTCTCGGATTACGAATTCTTTCCTTTTCTGCATTCATTTGATCTAGTATTTTTATATGACGCTTTTCCATCGTAATTAACGCCTAAAAAATTTATAAATGGAAATATGAATAATGTTCGAATGACTTACCTGTTTAGCTTTTCGGTTGCATTTCTTCTGAACTTTCACAAACTGGTCCAATTGAGAGAGTTGTGACCGGCAAAACTCTTGTGCTAAGCCGTCCTCATTCCGGCTTAGGATCACGACAGAGTCTCGTAAAAGTGCTATGTGCGGATCATTTGTTGAGGATTTTGGGGCCACGCATTTAGCACCGCGCAGAATACTTCTTGCCTTTTCTGCTTTTAGGACAGCCGCGGCGATTTCTTTGGCTTGCAATTCAGCTTCGTAAGAGCTAATTAGATCCAATAAGTGATTTTTATCGTAGTCGGTGCTTTTGACATTTTGAGGCGATACTGCAAGGACTTTGGTGTCAAAATTTGGAGTAGTTTTCGGTGACGCGATCATTTGTAGAAAGGAGAAATAAAAGAAGTAATGAAGTTGAAATATCACATTAAAAACAACGCACTTGTCAACCAGGAAGTTGTCAGTCGGGTAAAAGTAATCCCGCCAAAAATTGTAATTCAAACTGATTTTTGTCCTAACACGATTCCTCCAACGATGCCCGCTTTTAATTTAAACTTTCAGTGACGCTTGGGCTATCCGATTAGCAACTGTATACGGGTTATTGGCCTGTTTTTGATAAAGCCATAAAATTTACTATGTCTGCTCAACTGAGCTTTGGCCTTCATATTAAAATTGCCAAGTGGGTCAAACCCAATTATGCCCGCTGCTGAGCTGGCAGCCAATGATTCGAAGGAATTAATATTGAAATTACGTGGATTCATTCATTATTATCAAACGATTTGTAATCTGCATGAAAATGGTGAGAACCTTATTTTCTGTAAACGTTATTTTTAAAATATTTGTACCACTGGGACTATTTTTGGAGAAAAATTTTATTTTTCCATAATGAAATTGCTATATAGACTGAGAAAGTACTAAAATTTTTGCAAAATTTATTGACCAAATTGATATGTAAAGTTGTCTGATGACGATTTCATGTATGTTTATCATCTAGCAATTCGAGAGGCGTCTAAATTTGTATACGAATAATATCACCATATTCCAAAAATATATGCAAAACTAGATCAAGCTATATTTATGAGTCTGAAGAACCCACTTCTTCATATTTCGCATCTATGATCTAGCTCCAACCATTTTAGAAATGTTAGCAATGGTTGACCTACTCGAAGAAACCCAAACAAAGTGGCGAGAAGCCTTAGCCGAATGTGATGAGCTTAAGTCAAAACTGAGCGCTATGGAAAATAGTTCCACTTCCGACGAACAGGAAGTGTGGAAAACACCACAAACTACGCCCAGTGCAAGGACGAGTTATACAGGTGTGTTTGTGATTTCGATATAGTAGTAAAACGAGAAAATCAAAATTGGACTCCAACAAAAGCAAGAATCCCAAGAAATGTTTTTATTTATGCAAAATACTACAGAATATAGTTTATTTCGAAGGTTTTACTTCGCCAATTATCTTACGATTATTTATCGATTTCGTCTTTGAGAATGGGTCGGCATCTTTCATTCTTGAAAATCACATGCGCTTTCTTTAAAAGCATAGCTCCAAATTCCTCAATCTGTTTTTTCGACCAATTGCACCTGAGCTTCTTGAGATTGGTCCTTCGTTCGTTGGTCAGGTTTTTTATGCCTGAATATTTTGTTCAAATTTAGAAGCAATATTATTAGTGATTTTCAACTTATATCAAAGGAAAAGGAGCCGTAAATGGTACGGTATAAAATTTTTAAAGCATGAGATGGTTAAAGAATTTTCATAAGATTGATCAAAAATGATTAATTCGAATTAAACTGAGCATGATAATTAGGGCCCGGATTTTCCGGACATGAAAATCGCATTTTCGGACATTTTCTCTAAAATTTTCCCATTTTCGGACATGGAATGTGTGTTTTCGGACAATTGACCTATTTTATTGCATTTTTAACGTGAAATTTTTCTTCCAAAATGACTGTTTTCGGACAATGTCCGGGAAATCCGGGCCCTAATGATAATTTATTCTAGTTTCATACCGATTGTCTCTATCATAGCACCTGAATGCAAATATATGTAGTTTTGGAACATAAAGTATAAACCTATCACCTTCACGGATAAGTGATTCATTTGAGTGAACGTTGTGAAGGAACGGCAAGGATATTACTCCCATACCTCTGTCCCATAGATCCAGAATTCGCTCTAGCTTTTTTGATAACTAAAACTGAATTAATTTATATGAATTATAACGAAATATGCTACATTAATTAAACTAATTTGAGTACCCATTGAATGAATGATAAAGCACTAACGGGGTGATTTTTGTTGGCTGATTGCATTTGTCTTGCAGTGTTCGCGTCCACCAAATGTTGCAAAGGGCGAGAGTTCTTTCCTTTGCCAACGTAGAATATGGCCAACACGAACTCTCCAAAATTACATGCTTTTGAATCCGAAATCATTGATGGGTCGATAAGAAGGTAGCAGAAAAATGCGGCTGTACTTTTTGTGCTAAACTTCAGAAATCTAAGCTGAAGTTGTTGCTCTTGAGCTTCTCCTCGTTTCTTAGAATCGCCTTTTCCCAATTGATCGTCCAAAATTAGTGTTTGGAGTGAAGCGCTGAATTCTAAATTCACTTATTACATTCTCACTACTGCCTATTGGAAAATCGGAAGGCTGATTTGAATATGTCGATTTGAATTAGCGCCAGTGGCGCCAATTCTATTTAAAAGGGGGCTAGCGCAAATCTGATATTGTTAACCCCTCTAAAATTTTATTTTAAAGGGGTTACCAATATCAGATTTGCGCTAGCCCCCTTCTAAATTGAATTGGCGTCACTGGCGCAAATTCAAATCGTTATATTCAAATCAGCCTTCCCATTTTCCGATAGACAGTATTCCAATCTCGCATAGATAGTGGGGGTGAAGACTGAATTTCGAGATTGATTTTGTATCACTTGAATTTCAGAATCCGGAAAGCAAATGTTAAATTTGTTGAGATGGCTCCTCTCAGATTATCCAAAAACCTCCACGGGCACGAGGAAGGGCGGATATTTCCTCATACTGAATTTTTGAGACATTTTAGCCCAAAATATATCGTTTCAGTTATAATTCACAGAAATATAGCCTATGTATAATTTCGCTGTGATATCGATAAATTTATAGTATCTCAGAAACTTAATCAAGCAAAACGAACATATAAAAGTTCACCAACTTTTGATAGAAAGATCGAGTGGTTTGCCATCCTTTGACGAAATAGTCAACCTTGCTAGTTTTCTTTCATACAATTTTCGGTTTTCTGCGTCCATTGGTCCGATTTCGCAATCCATTTTCTTAAGTTCCCCGCACAAATCTTCTATGCTCAGGTTGGAAAGTTGATTCCGTAGTTCGCTTTCTTCACAACTAATTGGTTCACTCCATTGCATTGTCGTTTCATGTGTGCCATCTGATGACAGAAAGCTGAGATCCGCATTTCGAAACTCACACTTGGGACCGTTAGTTTCTCCAGTCATTGCAGTTTTGTAGCTTGAAGACGGTGCATTACTGTTATTTGAAAGGGTATTGCTTTTGCATGAAGGTGTATCGCTTTTTCGTCTAATTTTGAGCGGGGAATTAGCAGCAAAAATGTTCGCTATTTTTTTGATGCTTGCTTCGGAATTGCTACCTTTCGAATTTTCTCCAGCTAGAAAATCAAAAGAATCACATATTTGCTCATAGATTTTGCCGCTATCAAACTCCTTTCCTTCAAGGCATTGATCGGGAATTGATCGGTTCTTGATAGGGACAACTATCGAATTATGACTGGAATGAAATGATTCCTGGAATGAAAGTTTCTGGGATAAACTTGGCTGAACTGCGTTGTCATACGAGCACACAATTTCTGCGGATATGTCATTGGTACTCTGTAATGTAGGCATGTATATACACATATT
The DNA here is from genome assembly GCA_022814885.1 of Ditylenchus destructor. Lineage (NCBI taxonomy): Eukaryota > Metazoa > Nematoda > Chromadorea > Rhabditida > Anguinidae > Ditylenchus > Ditylenchus destructor. The sequence goes on from JAKKPZ010000014.1 coordinate 963,807, forward strand.
TGACGTATAGACGTAATATTAAAAATTTAAATATAGTAACATGAAAAGGCTAGCATTTATGCATAAAGTACAAATTTTCCCCAATCAGTCCAATTGTTTAAATTCATCATAAGCCCCAATTAATCGGAAAATTTATAATTCCTTTGGGGTATAAGAAAATTACAGTAATCACATATTTACCCCGCTATATATAAGTCTATTCTAAACTGGAAAATCTCGGAGACATAATCTAAAACCCTTACACTCAAAATGGTCTTCACTTCGTCAAATCGCCATTTATATTGGCTGAGCTCATTCGATAAATTCTCTATAACGGACATTAGATCAGTGATTTGAGTCTGCGCTCTGTTTTGTTTCTGTTGTACATTTTGTAACTTGTCGCGCAGCACCCTGAATAGATATTACTGTACTATAACATTCAGTAAATACGAATGTACTACTTGTTCTCACGCTTTAGGTTGCCATTTTCATATTCGAGGTGGCGAGAGTCGGTTACGGCGTTTTTCCACTTTAATCGTACGATCTCTACCTGGTCCAACATTTTGAGCATTTCTAAAATGAAAAACTTTGAATATGTATGTAAGGATGGCAGAAATATGGATTCTCGGTTCAATGAATCTATTTTGGTGAGTTACGTAGTTTAGTCAGAGTCCAAACTAGAGTCACATTAAAACATTCTGCAGAATTTCGTCATCTATAATATATAACAAAAATCAGACAAAAAGGAATGGAAATATATTGCTGGAAATGTTCTAAGCCCGTGCTTAAAATTGAAACCAACCAAGTGTTAATTCTTCGTGTGACTCATGCAAAGCCATGTGCTGAGCATACAGTTCCTTCCATTGAAGAATGACATTGATCGCATCTCGTGATGGAATAATCGACATGGCTTAATTCTCGATATTTATTGAATGTATTTATATACAAAATCACAAAGCACTAAGTATGCACCACCAAATCCATAAAAGAGTACAGCATAAAACTAATTTCAATTCGAAGGAATTGATCTTTAAAATACTGGGCTGACTTTGGTGGAGCTTCTTTAATTATATTAGTGCTAGATTCAGAACATATTTAATCCTTGCACAAAAGCAGTGCTCTGTGCAATTTCCATAATTGATTGATTGATAAAGAGCAAAAATCGTATGACCTTTAAAAGCTGCTTTTGAGACGATTTTGAAATTTTGATAAACCGTCTAAACAATCAGTTCTAGAATTTTTCAATCATTAAAGTTAAACTTTAAAGTTACCATATTTTTTATCACACAGTATTGGAATAATCTCTTGAGCTAATTTCATGTCCATAGTACTTGTGTACTTGCCATATGTTTTAACGGCATATCGTTAAAAATTGCTACAACACTTTACAAAATTGACAAATTTCGTACGTAAAATATTAATCGTGCGATGAAATAAAAGCCTTCTGGAAATCTGCCATATTATTATGACTCATATTGATCTTATTTTCAGATAAAAATAGCAAAAAGAGACGGCTCTCCACTATGCCCGATTCGGCAAAGACTTCCACATCTGAGGTTCGATTTCGCATTTCCTTTCCTATTCTCTGCTCTTTTTTATACTGTATTGGAAATCTTTTAGTTAAATATCCCCAATCGATCAGTCAACTATGACGATGAAGGACCGACAACAAAGTACCCACGACGAACGCCATGCTCGGATCTTCTGTAAGTTTCCATGATAAAATGTTCGCAAGTCGTATTATTATGTTTTTAGAAATGTCTCGCTGCGCGGAGCAGATGTTCCAACTTCTTCGAATGCGGGATACGAAACGCCTGGCTTTGACAACCGACCGCACACTTTCGTTGTCAAACGCAACTTTCTTCGTATCATTTGTGCTGTTTGTGAGAAAACGATAAACTTTAGCGTAATGGCTGCCAAATGCCAACGTAAGCATTTTATTTGATCATAGTACTATGCTAACAGAGTATGTTCGGAATTTGTTATAGTAAGTGACCAATCATATGAGATTGTGATTAGGATGTAGGAATTAATTGGAGTTATCTCGAAGTAGGTTAATTTTGAAGTACTTATTAATAATTTTACATTTTAAATATAAACACACAGGAATTTTAAAATTAAATAAAAAGCAGTCGGTGGTAAGCAACACTAAGAGAAGTATGTCCATTGAAAACATTTCTAGGAATACTGAAGGTTTACTCAAAATTATTCAAAAGTCACCAGCTTCTATTTTTACATGCATTTCTGTAAAGCTTGTTCAATGGTGAGGAACGAAAAATCCAAATTCAGGTTCAAATTACTGTTGTTTTATTTGGTTCCAAACCTGTTTCATTTCAGGTTGCAAAGGGTCTTTCCACGAGGGATGTCGTATAAAAGCGGAGCTTCCTTGTATTGCTCGAAAAGAAACACCGAAGAGCCAAGCATCAAAAGGCAGACGACTCCGACTAGGCGACTACTGTCCAGACTCAAGACCGATGGTTCCGCCTCTGATCGCATATTGCACACTTCATTTGGACAGAAATCCGTCCTCCGACAATCCTTACAATGGCGAAGGGTGAGTTTTTGTGATATTTTATTATCCCATTAAATCTCCGTATTTCAGAGTCAAATCTGAGATGGAGGATATATTACGGATATTCCAAAAGACTCGCGCATTCCCGAAATTGGACAGGTATAGCCACCACAGTATTGCGGGTACCATCAAAATGTTTCTTAGTCAAATTAGGGTAAAGTACAATATTTTTATGTTTTATATATCTTCTTTTTAGGAGCCAGTTATACCTTCCACATATACGAAACAATTTTTTAGTGCAGCAAAATGCGGAAAAGATGATCAATTAGAAAAGATGGTAAATTTTCAATTATTACAGAAGAATTTTCCTTTTCTTCAACCATACACGTAATGTGTTATTATAAATATAGCAGTTACCAATTTAATTTAATGTTTTATTCCTAACTTTTACAAATAATTTTTCCTAGTGATGCAATTTTAAATGTGAGACTAGCGGTGAAAAACGTTTATTAAGGTTCGAGATCTTCCAACCGCTCATATGGATACATTGGCTTGTATTTGCCGTCATTGGAGCAAATATAGTAATAGCTACTCTGTAAGTCTTTCGTTGACTAAATTACTTAATTCATTTAAATAACATCAATTAAAAGCAATGTGCAATTATATTGGAACCCGTCTAAAATTTCTACAATTGACCGCAAAAATGATTTTATAAATGTTATGTGGTCGAACCAATCAAGGAACACGATATGAATAAATATATTTCAGGATGACTCAATAAGCACCCTTCTTGGTCCATATGTGTTCCGTACCGACGCCGGCAGCGAACAATCAACTCCATGCTTGGCTTTGAAGGCGCTTATTGAATTACCGAATTCGTTTTGGTCCGGAATTATCAACTGCGATGCTTTATCAAGCGAAGCGAGTCGGTGTAATACGCCCATTAGACGTAATCCGTCAAACGTTTCGACAAGTTCGGTAAGCTGATTAATATTATATATCTTCGTCAAAAAACCTATGCAAAGTGAGATTTTACCCATATTGGTCAGGGAACCCGGTACTTTTTCCAGCTATACAGTGCTGTCGCTAAAGATACACCGTGTATCCTCTAATATTTCCGGCCTATAATATCTCCAGTCGGATAATTCACTAATACACTCTTTTAATTTAAATAAAAACTGGTATTGAAGAAATTTTTTGAGGTATAATGAACTCTTAATAGAAGTGATGACAAAAATAACCAAAAATAATGCCATATTAGGAAAATATGTCATAGCAGTGCTTAGTTAAAACGCTCGACATTCGACTTGTAATTAAATTTAATACTTATTTTAAGATGCTCTCGATAACGAAGCAAAGACCTGAATTAAGGATAACGAGAAGCAGAATGTCAATCATTTCTCAAACGTCGACTACAGACAGTGGTGAAGGTGCTGATGATTGAAGAAATTTGGTGCTAAAGATGATTATGAATGAATTATTCTCCATTCCTCTCTCCTGCTTCTTACAATTTGTTTGATATTTATCGTGTACATTGTTTGACCTTCTTTTTGATATTCAAAAATATGGCTTGCAAATTTTGCGGGATATTCGATGTTTGAATCATAAAATGTTCTTGTGAATTATTAGAAGAAAAAAGGAGTTGAAAACTAATTTTTCAAGATTCCGCAAAATTTCTAGTCTTTCCCAATGTGAAATTTCATTAATGTTTGTATAATTTTTTATTACTTATTTCGCATATGATTCATTATGTTTTATAATTTGCACAGCGTAACATTGCAATAAAGTTATTACATTTTAACTTGTATTATGCTTAGCTAAAGTATGGTCGTTTCATCGATGAATATCTCGCATTTAACATTATGACATTCATATGTTTAATAACGTCCTTTCAGTTTGACCAGTATGGACAAAAACCGCAAAATAGCTTCAGACGATTCAATTAAGGTCATTACACAATGGAAGGAGTTGCAGGCTCATTATTTGGCTTTGGCTATGTCACAGGATGAAGGTAAGCTTGTAAAAGCTAAACGCAGGGTCCGGATAATATTTAAAACCTTTATGTAAATGGCTTACAAGTTTTCGGAGATTACTTTAAAGCAATTCATATTTTGAGTTCTTTAACGCTAGCCTACTCGGTGCATTACTCTCAATGCGTCAAGTGGTGCAATATTGCATCCGAGCTCACAATATATGGTAAAACTCACCACTTGTCAGGTTTTTGTTGAGCAATGCTTCAAAATATAAGGCGACGTTTTTTAACGGGACTCGAAAAATGACTCAACAGAGATTTCCTATACAAAAGAATTAAATTTATATAAGTGCTTATCGCTTTAGACATTCTTCAAATGATTGATCTGCTGGAAAAGACGCGCCAGAATTGGAGCGCCGCTGTCAAAGATTGCAATTGTCTCAAATCAGTGAATGCCAGTCTCGAACGCGAAAACAAGTAGGTTATATAGACAAATAATGTGGTTTACTAAAATTTCTGAAAAATAATAAGTGATTTTTCATATGAATTCAAAAATGTCGAAGTATTTCAAAGTATTAGATTAATGAAAAACTGTATAAAATATGGATACCGTAAACTCTAATTTAACTCCCCTCTATTTTTACCCCTTTCTAAATTTGCCCCCTCTAGAGGTCGATTGCATAATTATACCGCCGGGAGTTAAATTAGAGAGTTTACGGTATGTGTGTTTCTGAAAGATATTTTCTTGTCTTAGCTCCTCAAACTCATTTGAAAATTACTTTTGCTTTTGTCAAAAATAAGCTAAGGCTCATTTTTTAACTTTATTATAAACATATTTTAATAAACATTATACTCAAAACACATACACGAACATGCAGTGAAATTGCACGACTTCCATTATTCTGCAATTTATAGTTTACTGTTATTATATTATCCTCTTCCAAATCATTTTATAGGAATCTCAATTCGGAACTTCATAATACTCGTGACAAGCACCGTGAAGCACAAGCTCAAATCTCGTCATTAGTGACAACGAATCAATCACTGGCAAACGAAATTGACCAATATAAGAAGCGTTTTGACACAGTCAAAGCAATCCTGAAGGTATGGTATCTAATTTGCTCGTGTGTGAATTGGCGATTTTAACAAAAATGAATTAAATGAGTAATGGATGTTATAATTACAATACGACATAATACCTGAAGGAAAGTCATGGAAACGATAACAATAAATTATACATTTTTGTAGCGCAACATTAAACCGAATTATTGCCAAAAATATTTTAAATGTACTCTATCAAAACAAATTATAGTTTGAAGCAATTATTAAACTTTGAATAAATCATTCTCAATTTTTAAACTTCAGGAGGATTGTGCAAAGTATGCGAGCATCGATAAACTGAAGCAACTGCCATTCTTTAACGAGCCGAAGCAAACACAAAAATCAAGAGGAAGTCCGCCGAGCAGCCGCGCTTCCATCGCCAACACAGATGATATCGACTACGACAAAACCGGCGACTCTTTCCATGAGATGTTGGTGGAGGAACCTAAAGCTACTCCGAAGTTAGTTTTGTTTATATCTGCTGTGTTTCCACTAGGGCTTCATATATTATGTTGACCACATTTGGACATATGCCTAATGGTTTATGCAATATTGTTGTAAGGCACACTTCTGAGAGTGACATATATGTATCGAACGTTTCACATAAAAAATCTCATGGGTTGGACATGTTTCAGATATGGCAAAGCAAACCCGCGACGTTCTCATCGGCTAAAACAGAGCAATGATCGAAAACAGCCTAGCAAGCGTTCCGCGTCTCAACCGCGAGCTGCTGAGCGATCAAACATCAATTTATCCGACGCTATGATTGCTGAGGAAGATGAAGATTTATATGAACGAGAGGTAAATTATAATTTACTTTGATTGTATCAAAGCCGAACTAATCAAGATTATATATTAGAATTTTCAAAGTATTCTGTGAAACTAATATCTATAGATGTGATGAGATACACAGATTATTTATTCTGCTTTTTGCATTTTATATTCATAAAATGCTACATGGTAGCAGTTTAATAACAAAACAAAAGTGAAACGCCACGGCTTAGGTTATGAATATACGTCTGTCCTTGCAGTAAGTCTTGAGCTCGTGAGAAACCCGTGACGATAACACGACTTTGTGAGAATGAATCTCGAATAAGACGCTAGATTCGAATTCAGGACCATCGAAAATAAAATGTGCAAAAAATCAGCACCGTAGACAAAAAATCAGCACCTTTGGTTCGAAAAAGGGGCTATTCGTGCCCTCAGGGAGCTTTGAGAGTCAATAACTCTCAAAGCCTCGATTCAAATTTGGGTACACGATTGATTTTGGTGTCAATTGGTTTCCCTTTAGCCGAGCTGTCGATTGACACCAAGATCAGCCAAATCTAATGACGACTAAGAAACTTGCCGCCAGGTGGACGAACAAACAAACATACATTGCGGCTTACGTGTAGCGGATTAAAACACGTTTTTTAGAATCTCCGTCCTGCTCCTCCAAAACGCAGCAAAGAAAATGGCTATGCAATCACCGCAACAACTGTTCTGAAAATTGATCCTCACGGTGTGCGTCCAACGAAAGCCGATGTTGCGGTGTATCGTAAAGCTTCTCTGAATCGATCCGTATCGGAATCAAACGTTTTCGAGGAAAAAGTATGATTTAATTTCTTTCATTTTACGTCTCAATTCTAATTGTTTCAGCCTGTTACGAATCCTCAGTCAGCTGGTAGATCGGCATTGGCTCCTCGAAATGGATATGATATGTAAGTGTTTCGTCTAACTAGACATGGTTGCGGATGACGCTCATATTACAGTTTTTATTTTAATAGTCGAACTAATTGAGTTTTTACAGTTCTGATATCTGTAAATAATTGATATTAATTGTTATGATGAAAAATATGTGCACCTAGCATATATTTGGGTTATCAGACATTAATAAATATATGTACAACATAATATAAATTCTGATTGAGCAATTACTATTTTTCTTGAGGGTGTATTTTTAGGCGCAGTCCTATGTCTGGTTTCGGAAATTTTTGGACCCACTGTCGCCCTATAGCAGAATGCGAACACAACTTTGTCCCGTGTCGAGAGTTCTTCACTGGTGCATGCGGAGTATGTCTAAAGAGCTGGGGAATGAATCTAGGAATGAAGAGCCTTAAATGTCAAGGTAAAATTATATGTTAGGATGCATAATGTATTTGTCTAAATCAAAACCTAGATCCCTTGCTTTGATTTGGTACATAATTTTCCTTCCACACATTTGAATTTGCCATCAAAAAGAAAAAATAAACATAGAGTAATTGCGCAAAATACCGTAAATCCTCTAATAAGTCCCCCGGGGGACTTATTGTTTCGTAAGGGTTTTCAAAAAAATTTTCAAATTTCAAAGTCAATTTTCTCCGATATTTTCAATGACAAAGTTTTGGCATTGGGGTTTTTCATACGTAACTCGTCAAGATCTACACGAATATGCACTTAGTTTTGGTCGGGCGAGACCGCAAGGACGTTTGGCATTCTGTTTGAGGGGGGACTTATTTGAGGGGAGGGACTTAATTGAGGGGAGGGACTTATTAGAGGATTTACGGTATGTACGATTAATTGTGGAATACCCTCCGATTTGTCTTTTTTCTTATATTTATTTCATCTACTCATGGCTGTAGCTTAAAGTTAATCGTGGTTCACACAAGATTGCATATGTAGATCCAAAAATTTTCCCCCACAAACCAATTTGCTTTGTTTGGAAGCAGAAAATACGGCCCTGCGCCAATCAAGAATGATGCATATATAAAATGGAATAAAATTTAGTTATCTCGTATAGAAGTGAATAATTGAATAATAAGAAAATATGGCCGTATCGTAATGCTAATATGGCCGCTATTTAGAATGTAAACTTTACGTGCACGATCGATGCAAGACGAATGCACCAATTCCTTGTATTCCATTTGTTAGCACGCCGCAAAGGTAAAATTTTTGATCAAATGTCTTATATTACAATACTGCAATTTAGACAGAGACAAGCTCGACCGCGCCTGGCAGATTATTGCCCCAACTCGCGGCCTCAAATTCCTGGAATTATTATTCGCTGTGTTGTAGCTTTGGAAAAAGGATTTCTCAACAAAGAAGGTCTATATCGTATTGCTGGGTAAGCAGTTTAGATATTTAGTAAATTTACGTGATCGACTATCTAACGATAGGAATTAGCCGAAGACGAATTTTATTTGCTCGTTACTATTGTGGAGATATGGTGACAAACGCATCAGACATTTCTATGAAGAAACTGCCACGAAATTATTTTTCCAGTGTTTGATTAACTTCGGTGTACCTATAGTGTACAAATTTGTAACATTGGGAATATTTTACAATACAGTTTTATAATACAGTCCTGTCTCGATTTAACACACCTCAATTTAACGCTGGTGAAATTTGTACCCGCGAGCCAAAATATATGGAAACAGGTCTCGAATTAACGCGGTCTCGATTTAACGCGAATTTTGCCCGGTGCCGAGATCCGCGTTAAATAAAGACTCGACTGTACGATATTTACTGAATGTTATAAAAATGCGTGATTTCATATATTATCGTTTAATTTCTTTAGAAGCGAATCGGAAGTAAGCAAGCTCTTTGAAGCGTTTAGTTCTCGTTACATTCCGAACTTGAACAATCGCGATCCAGAAGTCATCACTAGTTGTATTAAGAAGTTTCTAGGTGAATTACGGGTATGTTTGCTTATTTCTATTATATTATTTTACACAGACTATCGGTGAATGTTAGTTGATATTTACCAAAAATCATCATTCTCATTTGGATACGACTAGAAATTGTTTCTTGTAAAAATTCTTTAAAACACATTTATTATTTTAGGAAGCCTTGATTCCGACCTCATCTTATAAAGAATTCATTCGCGCTGCCGAATCGGAAAACAGAGAAGAATTGACTGTGCTTGTGAATGGCTTGCCGATTCCGCATCGAGATACGCTCGCCTTCTTATGTGCTCATTTGCAGAAAGTAGCGTCTAATGCAAGCATTAACAGAATGCCGCTGGAGAATTTGGCCACTGTCCTTGGACCTACAATTGTCGGACCAACAAAGAGTGTCGTTGCTCGAAGGGGAGGCGCACAGATAACAGGCACGGCAGCAGACGAAGCTGCTGAAGTTCATCGCCAAATAAACACATTGATACAGCTTTTGAAATTGGATACTGTAAGGTTTCTGATTCTTTTTTTAAATACTCATTTGCTTATTTTAGGAATTTTGGACGAATATTATCACTTCTCCGATCGGTTCTGTAATGGGAACTCCGATGTCGAGCAGCCGTACGCCTCTAGCTTCATCCAAACGCAATCCGAGACCGAGAGAATTCGATGCCGATAAAAGTGTTCTTGTGGGTTTATGATCATTAAAATGATACATAAGATAGATTTACTTGCAAAATTAAGCTCAATAACAAAAGTGAATTTTGAGAATGAATTTGAGATTAGGGAATTCAGGAATTCAGGAAATTCGGGAAATTCGATCGCCTATTCAAATGAGAAAATATAAAGGTACTTAGTACAATCGAAAGTTGATACTGTTCGTATGCACAATTACATAGAATTGTTCTAGTTAAGCCTAAGTAAGTAAGTAAGCCTACTTATTTAGGCTTATAATAGAAAGAAAAATGAAAATATAAAGGTACTTACGAAGTACCTTTATATTTTCTCATTTGAATAGGCGTTCGAATTTCCTGAAATTTCTGAATTAAGGGCACATTGTTTTACTACATTTCTTCTACCAACATTATTCCTTTCAGGGTCCTGTGACGAAATCTCCGCCGCAAGGTGGCTTTTTGATCCAGCCGATGTCTCGAAGAACTCCAGGAAAACAATTTTTTGAACAGCTGTATTGAATTCGAAGTATAAATTTTCATTTACCTACCTCACATAGTACCACTTTTTCATTGCTGGTATCACGCATTGAGGTTATATATAATTGTGTGAAAACGACCTTCATTTGTATTGACTTTCTTTCACATATGACTGATGCCTAGTAGAATATGTCTAGCATTTTAACTTATACCTTTCAGTGTAATTTGTATAAATGAAATAAAGTATACAATTTTTACGTTATCGCCTTCGTAGTTGGAACAAAAAATGCAATCGCTCATAATCGAAATCGTGTCGTGAGTACAAGTTTCAAAATAACAACGACAGACATCCTTGAAAATATTCTTAACATTGTAGCCTATATTGAAGCTGCGCTTATAAAATTAATGATATTCTTATATACTTTATTGAAAACATTTGGAATGTCTTGAAATAAAATATGTGCTCTTTCTAGCACTTTTTCTAGCAACTCTTGAATACATTTCAGAAAGGTCATCGTAAATATGTTCAAATGGTGTTTAAACAAAATATGGCTACTTCAGTTTGGCGAAACAAATTAGAATTTGGACTTCAAATAATTATTGCACCAGGTTACGTCTGAGATCACTCGTATTTCGTGATTATTAAAATAAATTATTTTCAGAAGCAACTGAAAAAAGCGCATTAGGAAACCGATTTTATCCGCCAGTAATTTCACTAAAAATCCTTATAGTAAGCTGAAGCAATAATTCCTCCGTCCGTGTGCGCACGGACGGAGGAATTTTTTGAGGCCCCAAGCATATTTTTGTCCTTCTGTTACGGTTTTTTGAGGGGCCGGACCCAATTTTTGTCCTTCTGTTACGGTTTTTTGAGGGGCCAGACCCAATTTTTGTCCTTCTGTTACGCTTTTTTGAGGGATCAAAGATCACTTATTTTATCCCTTCTACCTTTTTAAGGGATCAAAGATCACTTTTAGTCCTTCTGTTACGGTTTTTTGAGGGGCCGGACCCAATTTTTGTCCTTCTGTTACGGTTTTTTGAGGGGCCGGACCCAATTTTTGTCCTTCTGTTACGGTTTTTTGAGGGGCCGGACCCAATTTTTGTCCTTCTGTTACGGTTTTTTGAGGGGCCGGACCCAATTTTTGTCCTTCTGTTACGCTTTTTTGAGGGATCAAAGATCACTTATTTTATCCCTTCTACCTTTTTAAGGGATCAAAGATCACTTTTAGTCCTTCTGTTACGGTTTTTTGAGGGGCCGGACCCAATTTTTGTCCTTCTGTCCCGGTTTTTTGAGGGGCCGGACCCAATTTTTGTCCTTCTGTTACGGTTTTTTCAGGGGCCGGACCCAATTTTTGTCCTTCTGTTACGGTTTTTTGAGGGATCAAAGATCACTTTTTGTCACTCTTTTTGGGTGCTTATTTTGTCAGAGACACAAGCCAGTCAGAGACACAAGTCAGTCAGAGACACAAGTCAGTCAGAGACACAAGTCAGTCAGAGACACAAGTCAGTCAGAGACACAAGTCAGTCAGAGACACAAGTCAGTCAGAGACACAAATTAGTCAGAGACATAAATTTGTCAGACGCACATCAGTCAGAAGGAGCGGCCGAAGACCGCGACTGTCGACCTCACCCTGACCATATCTTGCCCCATATACATTGCGAGGCGCCGGAGGCGACGAGCCAGTCCTGTGGTCGGGCGCGGAGCGCCCGACCCTCCCCCTTGGAATGTGAGGGAACTTAGAACATATACTCCCGAACAACCCTTACTCCCGAACAACAGCTGCTTGAGGGCCGAAGGCCCGAAATAGTCTCATGCTGCTCTACTCCCGAACAACCCAACGCTGACCGCTGATGGCGGTGGGCATACTGATACAGACGAGGGCATACTGATGGCGGTGCGCGAAGCGATGACGAACCCAATCTCCCGCTGTGCACGCTAACCGCTTCCTAGCGAAGTGAGGGCCGCGAAGCGGCCCCACTTCGCTAGTTTCCTTTAACCTCTCCTTCAGAAAATTTTTCGCTATTCACTGTTAATGAATCAAAAACTAACGAGTCAAAATTTTCTGTTTCAAAATGGCATTGGCTGTTGGCGAAGTGATTCTGAATTTGGGTGGGATTTTGGCATGAAGGGTTGGGAATTTTTGAAATCGCCTTTTGTCTGGTTTCATTGTCTGCAAATGACATTGTTTATTTAGCCGTTTTTATATGCAAATATGTTCGCAAATTTGTTAATTTAATTTACCAACATATAACGTCAGAATATTTGGTTTACTGTGTTTAATTTACAGAAAATATTTCATGCACATTTTTTGGTTTATAATAAGTGATTAGGGTGTCTACATTTGTATTTTCAAGAAGTTATCCGTATTTTTTTCTAATGATACTATAAGAATCCCATTCCGAATGAGCGGCAAGTATCTTCGATAGTGGACATAGACAACTGAGTAACAGATGTAGGGTAAGCCAAGTGTCGTGAAGAGCTCATTTTGGTACTATTTTTTACTAGTGTTCTTGTATTTAACTTTTGCCATTGATTGAATTGAAATGTTTTTGTAACATTAACTGATTGTTTACAGGAGCTTCTTCGCATAATGTCCTCAATGCAAATCGCAGTATATGGCTTTCTCCAGAAGCAACGCGTAATTGAACCTGCCGGACTGGCCTATGAAGTTGGGCTCGTCAAGGATAAAATCGCGCTAGGAAAATGCACGCTTCCGGTCTTTCGGCAAGCAGATGCTTCACAACTCGCCCAAACTGACGAGGTCGTAAATGAGTCCTGTGACGAATGGATGGACAAAGATGATAACAAATATCAAAAGTAGCTTCTTTCATTTTATTATTATTGTTTCTTACAGTTATTTTTAGGTACATGTCTAAGCTGAACCCTAACGAGGCAAAGGATCAAGACCATTACAAGTAATTCATTTCTATCAAGAATCCTAATAGCCGTAATTAATTTTCACAGATATTCGATTTTAATCAAATATTAAATAAACGAAACAACAAATAATCTCAAAAACATGTCAAAATATCATAAAATTTTACGCATTTCATCTGTAGGTCAGGAAATATGTGATAAGTTTTCATTTCTGTGCTATCGTAGCAAAATTTTGATAAGACGCAAACCATTGATTCTATTTATTGAAATGATGCAAGCTAATATTTCATAATAATCTCGATGATAAATTGGAACAATGTCCATTTAAGCTTTAATTTTACTATTCACTATGCTTAAAGTATAACACATACCGTAAATCCTCTAATAAGTCCCTCCCCTCAATTAAGTCCCTCCCCTCAAATAAGTCCCCCCTCAAACAGAATGCCAAACGTCCTTGCGGTCTCGCCCGACCAAAACTAAGTGCATATTCGTGTAGATCTTGACGAGTTACGTAAGAAAAACCCCAATGCCAAAACTTTGACATTGAAAATATCGAAGAAAATTGAGTTTGAAATTTGAAAATTTTTTGAAAACCCTTACGAAACAATAAGTCCCCGGGGGACTTATTAGAGGATTTACGGTAAATACATTTTAGAGTGCTCGGACTTTCGAAACTCCGCTGCGATGCAACAATGAACCAGATCAAATTAGCATGTATTCGTTTGGCTTTGATATCAGCCTCTGTATGGTAACTCGTAAATTTTTAGACCGCCAGAAAGTTCTCAAATATCATCCAGATAAAGGAAGTGCAGACTTGAACGGAAAAAGGAAGGAAGAAATTTTTTCTTGTATCCAAAAAGCTTATGAACAAATTGGGGATACGATTGAAAAGCGCCGGGCGTTTGATAGTGTTGATCCAACCTTTGACGGTAGGTTCCAATTTTAGCTAATACAGTCGAACCTCTTTATAACTGCGAATTCGGTCCCGAGATCGTCGTTATAAAGAAGCTCTACTGTACTCAAGATGTTTGCTTACTATCAATATTTTGTAAACTGTTCGACTACCAAGCAATTCATCCGTAATTTATTTTGTCCCGTAGTATTGTATTATACTTTATTGTAAAGTTTGGCATTAATTTATTCACAAATATTAGAATAGTAAAACCGAATTTTGAGATACCTATATATAGTGTTATATTATATTCAAATCTATTTACGATAACAGTCATTTTTATGAAATATTTTAGAAACCATTCCGGATAGCTCAGAAGTAAACTCTAAGAACTTCTTCGAAGTTTTGGCGCCAGTGTTTGCGCGATATGCCAGGTTTGGCTGTTTGAACTACTCATTTATTAATAATAATTATCTGCTTTCAGATTTTCGAATAATCAGCCAGTTCCTTTGCTGGGCGATGCCAACAGCAGTCGGGATGCTGTGGATCATTTCTATGAGTTTTGGTTCGACTTTAGCTCCTGGTGATGCTTTATAATGTAATTTATGGGATTTTATCGCCAAATTTCTTTTCAGGCGCGAATTCTCTTATTTGGACAGCGAAGACAAATCAAAAGGCGAAGATCGCTACGAAAGGAGGGAAATTGAGAAAATGAACAAGGTATTTTACTCTGACAATTGTCTTATACAATTTTGCTGTGAAATGCTTAAATAATATTTGCAACTGTAGAATATTACAATTTAGGGCATATATTTACAAAATTATGTCAACTGCGCCAAATTATATTTTAATGATTTTGTAAAGATGATATTCAGGCAGAGCGAGAAAAGCGCCGAAAGAAAGAAATGAAACGGATTTCAACCTTGATTGACATTACTTACGAGAAGGATCCTCGCGTTGCCGCCTTCAAAGAGGAAGACCGAAAACGGAAACAGCTATTTAAGCAACAGCGACAAGAAGAAAAACGAAGGAAAGAAGAAGAGGCTAGAGCTGAAGCTGAAGAAAGGCAAAAAGCCGAGGAAGCAGAAAGACAAGCACAGCTCGAGGAAGAAAAGAAGGCTAACCAGGTTAGCATTTAGAAAATATAAGATTTTCATTATACTGAAGTAACTAAATTTTTGCCGTTTTTGAAAACAACTGTCTCACTTATTTATAAACTGAGGAGAGAAACAATGAGTTGTTCGATTTTGTTTCTGGTTTATAGTTTTTATATCAGTTTATAGTTATTTATACTTTGAAATGATATACACTAAAAATATCTTTCTATTTTGATATGACCCATTTTTAATTTAAATTTCTGTACAAATTTTGTTTATTAATCAAAATTTAAACATTTCATTCTACATAGTTATTACAATATACACTGCAGTACGAAAAGGTGAATATACCGTTTATGTTTTCTAAATAATGCTATTCAGGCAAAACAAAAGAAGAAGAAAGTTATGGCTTCTCAGCGTAAAAAGCTCCGCGATTTATGTGTTGCTGCAGATTATTGGGCCGAAGAAAATGAGAAAAAGCACAGAGTAATGGAACAAATTGAGAGGATTTGTCTGCCGAATGCCGGTGCGGAATTTGAAGAAGTCAGCGCTCTCTGTGAGAAGCTAGAAAATGTGAAGTGCTATGACGACGCCATGGAACACTTGAAGAATTGCGTAAGTTATTTGTATCATTGATAAAAAAATTCGTAAGTTCATTACAGATCTAAATCTTTTAACACATGTTATCAACTGTTTAGGCGGATTTCAACTTGTTTTGAAATAGATCTTGGCACCCCGAAAGATGTTTTGCTGATACTTATATACTCGCTTTGTTTAGATGAGAAAAGACAACAAACATGAGTCAAACCATGCGAATTCCAATACATCTGGTCGCATAAACGAAGCATCAGAATCAAGCTGGTCGCCTGCGGATCTTCAGTTATTGGTGAAAGCCGTTAGCCTATTTCCGCCAGGAAAAGGCGATCGATGGCGAAACGTAGCCGAGTACGTCACCAATCACTCAATTGCAAACAACGGAAAGGCAAGAACGGAAAAGGAAGTAATAAAACAGGTACTCTTTACTGATGCTATAACTTATACTTCTAATATTTCAACTCTAGGTCAAATCACTGAGTGCAGTGGATGCAAATTCGCTGTCTGCAAGTCAAATCAAGGAAAACGGTCTTTTGAAGACAAAAAATGATATTTCTCTTCCGGATACACCTAGTGAAGCCCTTGTCGATGATTGGGATGCTGACCAACAGAAGGTATTATTGTTTACGTTTGTTTTATACACGAAAGGAAACAATAGAATTTAATTAATTCAACCGTTTTACCGTTTATCAAACACAATGAAAACCAGAGAAATTGAAATAAAATTTTTTGGACTTGAACGATCAAAGTAAACGCGTTGCCTTCCCGCTAATTTGAATTGATATGATAGAATTTCCGTTGCTTGTGTATAATAGTTTAGCCAATAATATATCTTCTAATATAAAATTCCTCAACTGTAAAAATATATTAAAGCACATTTTCCAAATACTTGTCATACATGGACTTAGTGGTTTAATAATTTTAACACATCGAATCTCTACCATGGATAATGTAAAGATTTCACAGTGGTTGAACAAAAGTTAAAAGCAAATACTTTATTTTATCCAAGGTTCCAATACATTTCCCACACCTTGCATTTGAATATTTATTTGCAGCAACTGGAGAATGCACTAAAAAATACACCTGCATCTGATCCAAAAAGATGGGAGAAGATCGCCGTTCAAGTGACTGGAAAAACCAAGAAGGATTGTATCAAGCGCTATAAGAAGCTTGCAGAGCTGGTCAAGCAGAATCAAACCAAAAATGCTCAATGATTCATTATTGTGAAAACACTCACATTCGTTTCATGTTTGTCTTTCTATCGTGTCGTTGTATATCGGTGATTGTTTGATCGAATGTTTTGATCCAGATGTTTCTGAGAAGTCGGGAGAAAAGCCCGAGAATTTACTGAAATGAATCAAAATTTTAAAGCAAAACAAAAATGTTTTAGGTCGCATTTTTCGCGACAGAGATTGCTGCATATTTACAGTTTGTGTATACTTGTTTCTATACATGCAAAAATTATGGCAATAGCTTGCAGTAGTGTTCAGAAAATAGTATATTACACTCCAAAATTACACAAATTAAAATCCTGTTAGATAGGCTTTTAGTGAGCGATACGCTTTCCAAGAGTTATTTCGAACTCGAAAATTATTTCTCAATTAAATTCTTTCAAGTCACGTGTTATCAATATAAATTTATGATGAATATAATGAGCCATTTTTCGTCCAATACATATGTGATTGTTTGTTGATTTTGTTACCTGCGAAATAAATGTTGACTAGAATACACACATGTTCAGCGGATATGCAAATAAGGGGAAATTAAATCAATATGTCGTGAATTTCGCGTAAATTGCCTCCGGATTAGAGCCTGGTGGAATTACCACTGCTCCAGAAACAAAAATGGTAAAAGCTCGAAAGCCAATTAATCGCTCTGCTAGTGAGTCATATGCGTTAAACACAAACAGTTAATCGTTCGTTGATTTTGCGAATCTTGAACTGGAGATGATGTTGCGCACGATTTTTTCACATTCCTGCGGCATTTCCCCAACATGGTCGATCGATTTATCGAGACCGAAGAATTTCTCCGTCACTTTTTGTGGGAGAGGAAGGAACTAGTTGACTGCGATACACAGACAATATTCGCATTTGTTTCTTCCTGACAACCTATCAAAATTGCGCACATTGAGATTTGTGTCAGTCAATTGTTTCACTGAAGGTTTAAAACACTTCAACTTTAAAAAGCATTAGGTTATTTATTAAAATCCACTATCCGGATCCATTATTTATTCTTTTCGTCTAATATTATACACAGCAATAGGAAATGCTTGCGACGTTGTTCTCACCTAAAAAGCCGTCAACACCGCTAATGATACGGCAGGAATCATCACGTAATGTTTTTGTTCGAAAATCTCATTTGCAATTTTTTAACTCCAATTTAGCAATAACCTTATAACTATAACTTTGGAAATTAACCGTTCATTGTTAAGTGGGAATATTTCCAATTAAAAAAGCATATATGCCCCGAATACTTCCCATCGCTTATGTTGAAATTGATAGAAATCGATATATATTTTAGGTCCTGAAAATGAGAATGGCGATGCTCTGAGTAAAATTCTTTCCCTGCCGATGCCAAAAATCCTATCAGATGTTGAATACGATTCGATGGATGTGTTCACCGCTGCTAGCTTAAGCTCTGAGGTTATACAGGTAAACAATACTTGCATTATGACGCTAAACAAAGACAAGTATTGAAAAGTATCTGTTTCGACAAAATGTTTGACAAAACATTCGTCGGGGACAGTACAGACAATTTTGAAAGTCTCGGATACGGAGTACACTTTATTTTTACGACTCCATTTTGCGAAATCTTAGTTTTACAGACTATTGAAATGAGGAAATGTTTCGACGAAAAAATTTTTTAATCTCTAGAATGATATAGAACTGTATTTTTGCGTTTCTCTCAAATTCAGCTCTTATCGAACCTGGTTTTCAGAGATACATAGGAAACGTAAAGAACAACCAGGCAAATGCGGTCAATGCAGCCGGCTGGACTCCTTTGATGTATGCCGCGTATTTGGGCCACAAGGAGATATCTCAACTTTTGCTCTCTCAAGGTGCAAATCCTGAAGCATGTAACGAAGATGGCCAAACGGCAATTATGCTCGCAGCATCATGTGGATCGGTATACGACATTAGAATCAATTCACTAAGTATGAAACTTAATTTTCAGGTGGATGTTATAAACGTACTGATCAAACACAATGCCAAAGCGAATCACCAGGACAAATTTGGAAGAAGCTCACTTCACTATGCCATAAAATACAATCAAACGAAGATCACTGAAATCCTCCTGATCCAAAGGGCTGATCCAAATTTGCCAGATTTTGAAAGTATGACGCCCACTTTGATGGCTTGCCAAGTGGGAAATGAAGCAACTGTGGCCCTTTTGCTCAAATATGTGAGCGATACAAATCTGAAACAATGCTTTATATTTTATGAGTTTAGAAAGGTAATCCAAATCTGCGCAATAAGCGAGGTGAACAAGGCATTTCTCTGGCGCTTGAGCATCCAAAAGTATTACAGCTGCTAAAACCTGAGGTTGGAATTCTTACTATTGTCATACAAAGCTTAATTTTGTTCCGCATATACTTTAGCGAACTATCGATTTTCTATCAGATCAAAATAAACAGTTTCTGAGTAGGGTTCGATCCCCCCGCAGGGATCCCCGTTCCCCGGGGATCCCCGTCCCCGTTTTTCCCCGTTTGCCACGGGGATCCCCGTTCCCCGTGTGCTGTTCCCCGGGGAACGGGGATTGACAAGCACCCCTAAGAATGCATCCGGCCGCGCCCTGTCGGGCGCGGCCGGCGAAAAATTTGGCAAATTTTCGACGAATATTCAAATTTTTCAAAGAAAGTTGACCCCAATTCTCAAATTTTCTTCGACGTCTGGGGGCTATCGCCCCCAGACCCCACTATCTTTTATAGTACTTTCTGTGCCCAGCTCGAATATTTCTTCGAAAAGCTATTCAAAACGATTACATATTGTTTCGTTGTCTGGCGTCATTAAAACGAATGTTTCTAGAAGAATTGAAATAGAATAATAGAATTTATTATGAAAACACAATAAAATCGCGATTGCATATTATTTAGAAAAATGAGTCATTTTACTCTGAGCATGTCTAACCAGGGAGGTTCCCAAGGTGTCATTTTTTTTACTTATGAAGGTGGCATTTTTTTCTCGCTAATTTTGAAGGACACCCTCCACAAAGCTTAAGTTTTCCCCCCCTGGCCGATTTGACCATTCTATTCATAAAAGGCAAATACCTCAAAATCTGGGGTCAGAGAGAGAGAACTAGAGACATACGAAATAGTGTGGGAGGGCGCGTGGTTAGACAACAAGAGAAAGAAAGAGAGAGCCGGCCGCACAAAGGGAGTGTTGACAACAAACGAGACGGGTTGTTTACGATTTATAGAAGGAAGGAAGAAGAGAGGAGCCGGCCTGTTTACGCTCTCTCGCTTTCTCTGTTTCTCTAACCACGCGCGCTCCCACACTATTTCGTCATCTTTCACTGTCTGGCTGTATATTTTCGACCATTTGCCTTTTTTGACTAGAATGGTCAAATCGGCCAGGGGGGGAAAACTTAAGCTTTGTGGAGGGTGTCCTTCAAAATTAGCGAGAAAAAAATGCCACCTTCATAAGTAAAAAAATTGACACCTTGGGTACTTCCCTGGTAAGTTTAAAAATTTTTCGCCTGCGGCGCTATTTTTTCTCTAATTTTGTACTAAATAGTAAATTTTTGGCCGGAAATTTGTGGAATATAGTCAAAAGTTTCAATGTAATAATTGATTACAGTGATTTATTACAGTCAATTTTTAAAGAGAAAGCCAATTTATTTCGAAAAAATTTAGCTGCGGCGCTTTTTTAGTCGAGATTTTTCTCTATAATTTTTCGAAAAAAAGACGAAAAATGTGGAAAATTGTCTAAATTAGAAAAAAAATGAACAAAACCACAAAAAAGTGGCCGAAAATTGGGAAAAAATGAACAAAAACAGTAAAAATTGATCAAAATTGCGAAAGAATGAACAAAAACAGTAAAAATTTGTCAAAATTGCGAAAAAATGAACAAAAACATGAAAAAATAACCAAAAAGTGCAAAAGAATGAACTAAAACCCGAAAAAATGACAAAATAAGGGCAAAAATTTGAAAAAATGGGCAAAAAATGTGAAAAAATTGAAAAAAGCCCATTTCCCCGGGGATCCCCGTCCCCGCCGATGCCGTTCCCCGGGGATCCCCATCCCCGCCGATGCCGTTCCCCGGGGATCCCCGTCCGCGCCGATGCTGATCCCCGTGATCCCCGTTCCCCGCCTCCGGCGGGGGGATCGAACCCTATTTCTGAGTAAACGTTATGAGATTTCTATTGCGACAAATACTTTTTGCAAAAGGTAAATTTCTGAGGCCAATAACAGATTTTGCGAGTTTCTTCTTTTACACTTTCCGTAAGATATCTTCCACTTAACCACGAAAGGTCCGTGTTTTTCGCGTACCTGAATCCATTACACGCCGTATAATTGGTAAAACGAAATGAAAAAGTCGAGATATGAAGCTAAACGAGAGAGTTCAAAATGTAACCGCCATTAAAGCTAGGTGAGTGTATTCCTTTAATCCCAGTCCATTGTTTGTTTTTGTACGACTACCATAACAATCTGATATTAACTTCAGAAGACAGACAAAACTGCCGGTGTCCTGAATTCCTCAATGCCTGTTGCTGAACTGCTTCGCCAACTCGATCTCGAGAAATACCTGCCAAATTTCCAGATACGTCGCATTAACACCGTTCAACAATTATCAAAATTACTGGAGAAAGACTTGAACGATATTGGAATCACTGCAATCGGACCTAAAAAGAAATTGTTAAATGTGATCTGTCAGTACAAAGAAGCGGGGCGAGTCAATTTACTTGCGGATAACGAAGCTGCCAGCACTCAACCTAGCAGCAACGGCTCAAGCTGTGACAATAGGGATGGACAAACGAACTCGAACACACCTACGGTAGTGCATTTTTAAGTCCTGACAAGAAAAGTTCCAATTTGATAGGTCAAATTTACTATTTTTTGTCAATATTTTATTTGGGCTGTTAAAGTTGTAAAATTTATTGATTTCCTTTAGCAAAAATTAAAGGATTTCCTGTTCTAAAATTAATGCATCATGATTTTAATCTGGATCTTGCATATCCTCATTATATAATAGTAAATGGGGTTTTAGATATTTTGGTGGATAAAATTAGTGTAAAATATTAGGATAAATTAATAGTGAAAAATTATAATGGAAGAAATTTTTGAATGAGTGAAAGGGTGAATTCATTGTTTGGCATATTGCGGGAGCCAAGGTTTCAATACAAAAATGAAACCCTGGGTTTTCTAAATATAAACAAATCGATTATGCTTCCAAATAAACTATAGACAATGTAAGGAAAATGTAGTATAATAAAGTTGTGAAAAGATAGGCTAACGGAAATTACTTTTCGACAACCAACACATTAATTTCTAAAGACGATTAAAGAAATCTGTCTTTTGACACACTTAGCCCTTGTTTCGTTACTGCACAACTGACTAAACGACAATTTTTAATTTTTCAAAACATTTGAACTTTTACGTCGTTGTCCTGGATTAGGATTCCTGTTTGCTTCATTTGTATAATTTAGTCTATGGCTAATGGTGACACCCATGTAAACAAATTGGAAACTTCTTTGCTAGAAAGTCAAAAGCAACTTCGACAGCTCAACAATCTTTGCATGGCTCAGCAGAGGGAAATGCGTGCCCAACAAGACCTGAATACTCAGGTGAGAAGGCTGCTTTCTCAAGTGGCCAATAAGCAGTGCCCAAATTGCAACAGTCTCACTTCAAGTGTGAATGCTACTATAGAACGCCTTGATCAAATGAGCATGAGTCTCGGAGCGTTTCTAACGCAATCAAGAAAAAGCAACGAGTAGTGAATATGGAAGGAGTGTATTATCTTAAGTGAAAGCAATATACTAAGGTTCGATTTTTCAAAATATTGGGTTTAGTGAGAAAACGTAACATTTAGATGATATTAAATTTTTGGCATTTTGGCTAACAAAAAAGGTGACAATCCCTATATATTAAAGTTCGAAGATATTTTTCCTGTCCTATCTATATCATTCGTAACGTTGGATACTCTCATTAAATTGTATGTGCAAATATTTATGTAATGTAATTGTCGTTAAAAATAAATATATTTAAGAAGATCTGAGAGGCAAAAACAGACAGTTCATATATAAATAATAAGACACATCCAGAAATTACGTCTTAGAGACAGATAATCTTCCAACTTTGAATTTAGGACTTTATATTTTCTACATATTCCCTTCAAACATTCACTTTGTGTGATACGTTCAACATTTTTCACAATTAATTTCAATAAGCTCTTTTAAATTAATGGAACACTGTTGCAATTTACATATTACAAGGGTTGTGTAATGAATCTTTTTAATGGAAATCTCAGTGGTGCATTTGACCACAAATGAATTTCGATTAAAACGTGTTGAGTTCCTCAACATATTACAAGGGCAGCGAGTTAAGAGACATACAAACTGAGCAGTATAAATCCCCAAAAGTAACTTGGAAATCTGATTGACGGGCCGATAAAAATGTGTCCAATTTTCGCAAGGAAATTGACACCTCTGTTGTGTAAAACCATTGGAAATGATCGTCTGCTTTGTCTCCTTAATTCAAATCAATGGTTTTTTGGTATTTTTGGGCAATATATATTAACACATTTCAACGTTAGTTCAAAGAGGGCGAGGCTATTCAACATTTAGCAAGCAGAACGATTACATGACCAATTATAAAAACGACGAAGAAAGATTCGTACGACTCTATCTGATTTTATCCTTATAGTCTGCGGAATTGCTGTTCCATTTATTTAGTATTTAATTTGCATATAAATTATAAAATTTAGCAATCCTAAAAATTAAGGTATGCAAGCTATTTCATCAAAAGAGCCAAACAAGTTCGTCGCGCAATGGAAAGAACTACATTCTCGGCATACATCACTGCGTCAGCCATGTGAAAAGTGGTCGCTCGGTAAGTGTATATGATGAAAAATTTGCAAAATCGCAATTGCAATTTAGCCCTTTTAGAAGTGGACTAGCTCAAATCTGATATTGATAACCCCCTCTGAAATCGTATTCTAGCCTGGTACTGTCGTACGCTAATAACTTTCACGATAATCGCGACTTATAAATAATTTCTCGCTAGTCTGGAAAACATTATAGAGTGACAAAAATAAATGACTATGTTAAATTATAATGACGATGACAATTGCTGATACATTTTGAGGATACCTTGGGCTTTGATTTATCAATTCTAGAAAGGGTACAAATGATGATGGACTTCGAGAAGATATGGCAGAATTGGCGAAATGCCATCAATGACTGCAACCATTTCATTGAAGGGTGCGCCGATAGCTGCGTCACCGAAAACAGGTGATATGTTTTTGTAATATTTTTGTAACTTTTATAACAATTATTCTTTCAGCGTGCTTCATGAAAAGGTGCAAATTGCAGAAAACAAACACAATGAAGTAAAAGCACAGCTCTCTCAAATAATGTCAACTATTCAAAACTTATCAACTGAACTCGACCAGTACAAGAGCCGATTCGAAGACGTCAAAATGATCCTGAAGGTGATAATTCGGAACACTTTTATTACAAGTCGCTATAAATCTCTGGAGAAGCTGATCATGAAAATGATGTCCACATGTAGGGGCCAGTTTCTCTAAAACAGCCGCTTACATTTATTGTTTCATCATTCATTTTTTTACATTTTCTTACATATTTTTGGACCCTACAGTGTTTCGAAGAAAAATTATAATCTAGAATTCTGTCGCTAATAATTGATTGGAAATTACGTCATAGAGGAAACTCCAAATATAGAATGAGATCAAATAAAGTTATTTCCATATCCTTACTATTATTCCATATCATTACTACTTATGTTTCAGGAAACTAATGAAATTACGGCAGATGTCTCGTTCTCGCACGATGACAAATCTCCGATCGTATCACATGAAACTTCTTTCGAGAGCAGCCATTCAACTACTTCCTTCAATAATCAGGATAATGCTGAAAACACAAAGAATCTCGCATTGTCTAAATCAGATTCCTCTGTCTATCGGACTGCAGAACAATCTCGAAGTGGGAACGAAACCGATAGCAGCGTAGAAGTCGAAGAAAATACTGTCATCCTATTGGAAGTCAAAGGTGATGTTCTGTCAAAGGAAAGCAACATTCGAGAAATAACAGAAAGAACAAGCAGCAGTAACGGTTTGTCCATCAACTCCACGACCGCAATGACCGAGCAATTGAACGGCGATAAACGCAACCTTTGCTTTGAAAGCCTCAACTCTCTAGTATCCGATGCGAAACAAGAAACTACATTGCAAGAAAGCGAACCGATTACGTGCGAAGAAGCCAAGCTTCGCAAAAAATTCGCGAATTTGAGCATAGAGAACTTGCGTGAACAATTGCAAAAAAAGGGCTGTCAAGTCGGACCGATGGATGCTGGAAACAGAAAATTTTATGAAATGAAACTTGCACGGATGAGCATTTCGTCAAGGGATTGCAAACCAATCAACCCTTCCACCAAAAGTTTGTAATTTCATTAAATCATATTGCTTCAAGAAAAGTAGTTTGTAATTGGAAGTTATTGTCCTATAGGGCAGTTTTTCGTGAGAAAGACTTCATGTCTTAGGAAAGCATTATATATTTTGAATGAGCCACTTCGTGCTCATGTGAACTCACCGTACGTAGGGTGTGAAAATCGACACTCTCTCCCAATAGTGTCTAGAGCTATTACTAATAAAATGCAAATTTAAGAATTATCTCGCTGATCATTTCGTCATTAGTGGTCTAATGCCCGCCATGCCTATGTAATGTATTCCCTCTCCGGAGCTTTTCCAGAACCTCGAAATAAAATTTGATTTCTGACGAAATGGAAGTTCGGACCAGTTGCCATATGGAATTTTTACCTTTTCATTCTGTTAGTTTATATTCTTCATTAAATATTTCGGTTTCAGAATTGAGCGTCCCACTTCAGCAATTGATTTCCTACGATGAATCAGGGAACGAGGATCCAAAGAATATGGGAGAAGAACAGGAAAAGCAACTTCAACTTCAGTTCTTGCAGTTGAGAACAGCTGAGAATGCTGCATGTTTCTGCTATCTTCTAATTGACCCATCAATGATTCCCGACCCGAGAACGTGCAATTTGGAAGAATTCATATTGGCTATATTCTACGTTGGCAAAGGAAAAAACACGCGACCCTTGCAACATTTACTGGATGCTAATAATGCAAGGCGTGCTCGTGCCGCGAGTAAATCTTGCGCAGTCTGTGGTTTTAATTAATGAAAATAGTTTCAAACTTAGCTCCATAATATACAAAACATGAGGCTAGTAAAATATCATTTGTAAAATTTGATTTTCGAAGTAAAAGCTCTTATATCGAATTGGCTAAAAAATTTTAAGGTAAAATCTAACTCTAAGGCCTAAAAGAAGACAAGCTTTATTTTACACAAAAAGTTTTTCGCTTTGATTATGCAATCGGTAACCTTGATTATGCTATCGGTAACCTCATTAGACATTGTTTCTTAAGAGAATACGAGGAGATTAGAAATTAAAAATTTACTAACATACCCCTCATTGTAATAATGTGGCGTAAAATAACGAATTTTTATCTGATATAATCTTATGTATTTTATGACTTAGTTATGTTAAGCTGACACCGAAGCTTAAAAGGATACTCGATCTTTGGTACAGAGAAGTGGGCGTTATATCGTTACCTTTCCTTCACAATATACATGAGAGTGAATCTCTTATTCGTGAAGGTTAATTGGACATATTCTACTTTTTTCCATTATTTTATCTATTACATTTCAGGTTCAATGATAGAAGCAATTGGTAAGGTTTTCATGATTTAATTAAAAAATTTTGGTTGAATTTTAAATGGAAATTTTCCGCCATTCTTTTAGGCATCGAAAACTTGACCAATGAGCGAAAAACCAATTTGAAGAGACACGGTTGTACTTGGGCGAAAAAACAAATTGTCGAATTCGGCGCTATGCTTTTGAAGAAAGCGCACGTGATTTTCAAGAATGAAAGATGCAGACCCATTCTCAAAGAGGAAATCGACACGAGAAATTGAATTTTTCAATTATCACTCGTGATAAAGTTGATTATATTGATTTACCTGTAGTAAAAATTATGTCCCTAGTTCCTCAATATTTGTACTAGATTTGTATATTTATGCAAATTTATATAACATTTCAAATATAAAAATCACATGCAAGCTGTAAGATAATAAATAAAAAAATTATTTGAGATCTGTTTTATTCTTCACCTCTCTCTATCTTGAATTTTCGCACCTCTCATCTGAGCAATTTTGCTGGCTTGGAACGCCTTCGGTTGTAAATCCTATATTGATAGTTCTTAGGCGACCCCCATATTCCATCCATATCTGAATTTAATATTTGAGTAACACACAATAAAAATTAGTTCGTAGACTCGTTGTTGCGGTCATTATACGACTTAAAGAGTCATTATTTGACCCTCACTCCAAACCGTAATTTGTTCTCGGTGAAGTTTAGTGATATTATCATGATAGTGCTGTTTAAAAAAACGAACGGAAATTAATGAACATTTTCGATAACTTGGACAATATTTTAAAACTGAAATAGTAAAACATATTTCCACTAACTAAACAAGTCTTGCTTGTGTGTTGAATGGTGCTGGTTAGTTATGGAATAACATCTTACCCGTCCATGTCTGAGTCTCAGCTTGCCACGATCGGCCGGGTTATTCTATTGGGGGGGAACTTCACCTATCAACTTAGAGGGACCCGATATTTCCACTAACTAAACAAGTCTTGCTTGTGTGTTGAATGGTGCTGGTTAGTTATGGAATAACATCTTACCCGTCCATGTCTGAGTCTCAGCTTGCCACGATCGGCCGGGTCTGGCCTATAGGGCATTTGAATCGTTTCGAATTGAACGGCGGTTTCATCAATTATATCACCTTCTTGTATCTTGTCCATATTGATGAATTCGTACTCCCAGTCTTCCACACTAAAATAATGGTATGCAAACGTTATTTACAAATACTTGCTATTGATGACTTACGTTTCCGTGAATTTCTCATTCGGCATCTCAGCTCTCAAAAATCGCCACACCTATAATATAATAATTCTGATAGATGCATGTTTTTGCAATTTTATAATTTTCACCACACACCGGGTTGTCCCTAATTCCAAAATGATGTTTAAGCTTGTTGAAAAGCGCCTCTTCTGTTGCACATTCGGATGCTAAATTGAGTACATAGAATATTTCATAATAATAGATGCATGTTTTTGCAATTTTATAATTTTCACCATATATGAATGCTCACATAGCTTTCAGTCAAAATTGACATAGCTCTAATGAAATTTTGATCATATTTTGGCTTTACAGTTAAAAGAAAAATTGTATGAATCATAGATAACAGATTCTGCTCAAAGCTAACGTTTCTGCACCATTCCAATTTGTGTTTCAGACTATTCGGTCCAATGTAACAAGAAAATTCTTGTGTTCAATATTTTACATCAATATATAGCAATTAGATAAATTAAAGTATTAAAAATACAGGGTAAATTATTTCAAAATTTGCATTCTCAACAAAAATATCTCTCTAGGTTTTTCGATAGTACAAATATAATAAAAACACTACTATTATAACACAGATTAGAAAGGATTCTTAGCATATATTTTATCATAACCATACCTTCCTTGATATTCCTGAAAGCATTCTTTACCGAGGTATTGCTTCGCGATCCTGAGAGATATGTCTGAAAAAATAGATATAAGAGAAAATCCTTCAGAAAAAAGAAACCTGAAAATTGAGTAGCATTTCCCATGCTCGGCGGTATGCTAATCGTAAAGAATCATGCTGAATTTCTTCCGGTAATTCCTCCACAGATAGTAGTGAAGTAAAAAATACATAAAGATGATAGTGTTGTTCTCCCAATGTTTCTCGTAGTTGATCAAATATCTAAAACAATAATATCACGACTCATTCTAAAGGTGGCCTAAAGTAAAAGATGCAGCTAAGTATTAAAAAAGTTATGCTAACTTTGTAAATACATTTAGCGAAATACCTTGAAAAATGGTTTAACCCTTCATTGCCGGAGCCATAGACAAAAGGCAGAATGTCTGCATTACCATTAGCTTTCCTTTTGGTGAGCTGTCTTTATCAAAATCATCATCGCTGCCATTGTTTATTTCACTTTTCTATGTGATCTATTTACAGACACACTCTGTATGAATAATGAACACTCATTCGTTTCTTTCTTTTTGTGAAGTCTTTAGAAAATCAAAAGCGTATCCGAACGGATACACTCGGCAATGAAGGGTTAATGGGACGGGATTATTTTTTGGGTCCCATTTCAATGGAGTGATTTCACTTTCTAGACTGGCTATTAATCATCACCATTTTATTTTTATTTTTACCTACGTCATATTTAATTCGTTAAAGAAAACGTACCTCGCCAGTGCTCAAATCAGTCCTGGAAATTAGCGCTTGAATCTCACGCAATTTGTCTTGGTGCATAAAAAACCGCTGCTTAAAGTCACTAAAATTAAGTTTATTAATGGTATTCCCATAAATATACAGCTTTGAAACCTGTTAATAGCCTCCGCTAGCGCACAAAGACTGTTATTAAGACGTTGCGGATCGCAGAGACTTTGAAGGCCTTTCTCCAACCGCAATGTTCTTCTCGATTTTTGGTTCTTATTTCCACAGTCGGCTTGTACAGTTTGATTGGGCTCGATTATGGTTTCGTTGGGAAAAGGTTCGTTCGAGGTGTCCTCGCCTCCGAAAGGTGTTGCTTCCATAGCCTAAAATAAAATTGTATAAATTACTGTATAAAATACCTAAACGATGTTACAATAAAACTAGGGACGAATCGCCCGGCTAAGCCGGGCGAATAAACGGTTCTATACTATCTCAAATTTTCAAATGATGTATGGTAATAAATTGTCTATCGAATGCGTCAAAACAATGAAACAAATCTTGACAACCCAGTACTCTAAAATATGTCCGACACGCTTCAGATTATAAATAGGCATCGGCGAGTCCGGGTCCAAAACGGACTCGGACTCGGTGTGAATGGAAATCTGACGAGTCCGAGTCCGGATTCGGACTCGGATTCGGACTCGGTAAAAGGGGGTCCGAGTCCGACGGACTCGGACTTTCTCGGCCGTGCCTATTGGGCGCGGCCGAGCGAAATTTTTGAACTTTTT
Organism: Ditylenchus destructor; assembly: GCA_022814885.1. Lineage (NCBI taxonomy): Eukaryota > Metazoa > Nematoda > Chromadorea > Rhabditida > Anguinidae > Ditylenchus > Ditylenchus destructor. The sequence continues at coordinate 993,904 of JAKKPZ010000014.1, forward strand.
TGAAGAATATACAAAATTTTCAATGTCCTTTTTTGCAGACAGCCTTATTTTTCTAAAAATTTTCGCCTGCGGCGCTCTTTTTTCTTCCATTTTTCATTATAAGTGGCCATTTTTCCCAAAATTTCGGCCTACGGATTTCCATGCCTATTTATTTGTCTTCATAATTTTCTGCTCACTTTTTAATGCGACCAAATATATATGGTATAGCAGAGCTACAGCAAGCATTCCGCAATCCGCAATCTTTATGCCCCTCCTAAGAATGCCCTCGGCCGTGCCCGATAGGGCGCGGCCGAGGAAAAAATTTTGAAACTTTTGCCTGAACATTGAAAAAATACGGACTTGATATAAAATTTTCCAGCTATTCTTCCCGGGATAGATTGATATAAGTTTTTCCGGTATATTTCCCGGGATAGATTGATATAAAATTTTCCAGCTATTCTTGCCGGGATAGATTGATATAAAATTTTCCAGCTATTCTTCCCGGGATAGATTGATATAAGTTTTTCCGGTATATTTCCCGGGATAGATTGATATAAAATTATCCAGCTATTCTTCCCGGGATAGATTGATATAAGTTTTTCCTGTATATTTCCCGGGATAGATTGATATAAAATTTTTCCTGGGATATAAATTTTCGGATATTTTTCCATCAATTTTTCCTGTCATATAAATTTTTGGATAATTTTCCATCAATTTTTCCTGGGATATAAATTTTTGGATAATTTTCCATCAATTTTTCCTGGGATATAAATTTGTGGATAATTTTCTATTAATTTTTCCCGGGATATAAATTTTCGGATATTTTTCCATCAATTTTTCCTGGGATATAAATTTTTGGATAATTTTTCATCAATTTTTCCTGGGATATAAATTTTTGGATATTTTTTCATCAATTTTTCCTGTGATATAAATTTTTGGATAATTTTCCATCAATTTTTCCTGGGATATAAATTTTTGGATAATTTTCCAAAAATTTTCGCGATATAAATTGTATAATTTCCATCAATTTTTCCTGGGATATAAATTTTCGGGAATCCCTCAATTTTGCCTGGGAATAAATTTGGAATAATTTTTCAAATTTTCCTGGTAAAATTTTTATAATTTTCATCAATTTTCCTGGGATATAAAATTTGATAATTTCCATCTATTTTCCGGGGTATAGATTGGATAATTTTTCATCAAGTTTTTCCTGGGAATAGATTGGTGGATAATTTTCCAGTAATTTTCCTGGGATTAATTTTGGATATTTTATAATTTTCCGAGATATTTTCCGGATATTTTCATAATTTTTCCGGATATAAATTTTCAGAAATTTTCCATAAATTTTTCCTGGGATATAAATTTTGGATAATTTTCCATCTATTTTCCGGGGATAAATTTTCGGATATTTTTCATCATTTTTCCTTGGATATTAATTTTTGGTTATTTTTCCATCAATTTTTCCTGGGATATAAATTTGTGGATAATTTTCTATTAATTTTTCCTGGGATATAAATTTTTGGATAATTTTCCATCAATTTTTCCTGGGATATAAATTTTTGGATAATTTTTCATCAATTTTTCCTGGGATATAAATTTTTGGATATTTTTCATCAATTTTTCCTGTGATATAAATTTTTGGATAATTTTCCATCAATTTTTCCTGGGATATAAATTTTTGGATAATTTTCCAAAAATTTTTCCTGGGATATAAATTTGTGGATAATTTTCCATCAATTTTTCCTGGGATATAAATTTTCGGATATTTTTCCATCAATTTTTCCTGGGATATAAATTTTTGGATAATTTTTCATCAATTTTTCCTGGGATATAAATTCTTGGATAATTTTCCATCAATTTTACCTGGGATATAAATTTTTGGATAATTTTCCATCTATTTTTCCGGGGATATAAATTTTTGGATAATTTTTCATCAAGTTTTCCTGGGATATAAATTGGTGGATAATTTTCTATTAATTTTTCCTGGGATATAAATTTTTGGATAGTTTTTCATTAATTTTTCCTGAGATATAAATTTTCGGATATTTTTTCATCAATTTTTCCTGGGATATAAATTTTCAGATAATTTTCCATAAATTTTACCTGGGATATAAATTTTTGGATAATTTTCCATCTATTTTTCCGGGGATATAAATTTTTGGATAATTTTCCATCAATTTTTCCTTGGATATAAATTTTCGGTTATTTTTCCATCAATTTTTCCTGGGATATGAATTTGTGGATAATTTTCTATTAATTTTTCCTGAGATATAAATTTTTGGATAATTTTCCATCAATTTTTCCTGGGATATAAATTTTTGGATATTTTTTCATCAATTTTTCCTGTGATATAAATTTTTGGATAATTTTTCATCAATTTTTCCTGGGATATGAATTTGTGGATATTTTTTCATCAATTTTTCCTGTGATATAAATTTTCGGATATTTTTCCATCAATTTTTCCTGGGATATAAATTTTTGGATAATTTTCCATAAATTTTTCCTGTGATATGAATTAGTGGATAATTTTCCATCAATTTTTCCTGGGATATAAATTACTCGATATTTTCCATCAATTTTTCCTGGGATATAAATTTTTGGATAATTTTCCATCAATTTTTCCTCGGATATAAATTACTCGATATTTTTCATCAATTTTCCTCGGATATAAATTTTTGGATAATTTTCCATCAACTTTTACATTACTGGTTAGACGATTAGACGATTAGAGATATCACTTTTGGTTCAAAAAATTGGATTCAGCAGAGAAAATGAGACATATTTTACTTTTTACTAATATTTCATATTGATTTCCTATCAAAGTTAGAGGAATTGATTAGACATTACTGGATAGACGATTAGAGACTTAGAGAGAGAATATATTAAATGTGTCTCAAATGTGTTGACTTCCTATTGCAGTAACTCGATTTTTGTGTGTCTGTCCCACATTCAGTTGATCTCACATTTGAGTCACATTCATACAGTGTTGAAGGATAGTCTAAATGTGTCTCAAATGTGGATTTTGCTGAATGTGATTCACATTTAACAACTTTCACATTTGAGTCACATTTAACCCTATGCTACAGCACTGTCTGAATGTGACATAAATGTGAGCTCAACTGAATGTGGGACGGACATCGAAATCGAGTTACTGCAATTATATGGGGGATTTTGACTAATATTGTCACAACTTTGAATGAATTTTTTTACTAAATTGTGGTTAGTTAGGGAAGGTGCCACTCTTAGATAAATCAGATCGATGATCAATTCAAAAATGGGTTTCTAGCAATGCATTCGATATTGATTTAGAAAATGACTCGCCAGTATGGACGCTAAGGACATAGAGCTTTTTTCAAGCAAATATTCGGTTAACCGGACTGTAATTTCACTTTTTTCCACAAAATCACTCAACTTTCTGTATCAGTGCCCACTATGAGTCTGTAACAGTGATGTTGAATAAAACTACGTACATCGTCCATAAGGGTTGATTTTTCTGCTAACTCCTCGTTTCTATCCTCTTGTTCCTCCATGTATGTTGTATCGGCGTCTTCATCTTCCGTTACAATATCGATCTCTGCTTCAGTATCACTTTTGGCATCTGCGTCAGCACTTGGATTTTCCTGAGTACCAACAGATTTTGGCACCATTTGAATAGCTCCTTGCTTGAATAGTTTGGATAATTTCTGAACATAGCTCTTTAAAATTGCCAGAAAAACATAAAACTAACTGTGAGCCATTCCGGTTGGTGCTTTTCCTCCCATCGAATAGGGACATCGTTTTGTGCGCCCTTTCCTTCAGAATCCAATATGCAGTTGGCATTGAAAAGGCCTTTTTCAGCATCCTAAAGAACGAACGCTTAAAATGAGTATAAAATAACAGAGAAACACGCCCAGGTTTTAGTTGGGGATGAATTTCCTTGATTCAAATTCTAAGTATAAAACCAGGTAGACATCCCTCAGAATGGTTCAGCCTTTCGGTACTCGATACCAATTATTACAACAGTAATCACTCACCATAATAATCGTGTGCAAAGGTGTGGTTCTTGTGCTGCATCGAACATTTTTCAGGTGATTCCGGACTTGTTGCACAGATTTGTTGGGCAAGAAGTTTGTTGCAATCAATTGATAACGACCATTCCAGTTATTCCAACTGAAATTCATAAATTAAAATCTGACCATTTTATTTAAGAAATTTATGTCGATAAAATCAAAATTGTAGATTAAAAGGTAATAAATGTATTTTCGAGTACAAACATTCGAACGATTAATCGACATTAATACGAATATTACGTATACAAATGAATTATATTCTAAATTACTGGCGAGGAACTATAACGGTGTAATAAAAGTACAATATAGGTATCGGATATTTGCATATATTTCAAATTAGCTTACCTTGAATGCTTAACATGCTTCAGCTCATAAAGCGCCAGTGCCAATAGCATTTGCTCCGATGGCAGAAAGGTAGAGTACAGAGAATCAAATTTCGAAAATCGGAATATAGGTAGCAATTGTGGATACTTTAGAGCAGAGCTACGAGCGAACACCCACATAACCTCATTCCGCGGCGGTAAATCTGAAAACGAATTCGTCAAAGAAATGATAAAAATATATTAACGTTCAAATTAACAAACGGCAGCTTCTTTTAAATATAGCTGTAAAGCCTAGTTCCCCTTATATACATATAAACATAATAGTAGATAAATTGCGATAAATAACAAATGCTTAAAAATTTTCACATATAATTAGCGTACAGTATGGAAACTCGGATGTTGATGGACTACGAACAGAGGGCGGCAATTCCACTCCTTGGCATGCCAATATGTCATGAGAGCTGTAAACGGCATCTGACAAGTTAGGTATTTGGTAAATTGATTCAGTGGAACGCGCATGCATTTCATTATCTAATTCGGTCTGAAAATCATAATTGTTTGAGACTAGTCTATCAGTCTAAGCAGTTGTTCTTATACAGTAAATAACGCTGCCTCCATATTAATTTTAGAGGTGTCAACAATTTTTGCATTTAAAAGTAAATGTGAAGTAGCGAGCTAGCTAAATAACGAATAAAAAAATTAAAGAGAACATTGGCCTGCAAAATCTCTACAGTTCTCACAAAAAATCCCAATTTATCCCAAAAATACATTGCTGCGATGTGATGTACTTTTCCATATATTAAATTCCACAAATTCTCCTCTAACTGCGATATTAATAAATTTCAAAACAAACCAGCATTTCTACGGCTTTATTGCGAATACTCAACAAGTTTTGATCACCGTATGTACCAACAATACATTGAGCCAGTAATTGCACATGCTAAATATTTCATACTAAACCTAATATATTAACTTCCAAATTGACACCTTTTCCATTTGAATTTTTAGGGCTTTAACTTCTTCTTCTTTAAATGCAACATTGCCCAATAAAAGAGATGCTGATTTGTTCTTTGACATGTCATCTGCGCAAATGTTGATAATTTCGACCTCCTTTTCTTCCCCAGGAGCAATATTTGAGGGACCTGCAGGCAAATTATCCTGATTTGAAGTATCGTTTTCTTTTGGTTCTACACTTGCTTTTCGTGAAATGCCTCGAAACCTGTGTCGTGATGGAGCCGGTAAATTTTCCTGCCCTGGTAATACGACGTCTTCACGCAAAGCCATCAGTTCCCAACGCGGTATTCGTGTTGTTCGGTCCATTCGATATTCCTCTTCTTCGAACAAATCCATTTCCAGTTCTTGTGGGATAATGTTGTATTCTTCATCCTCGTCCTCTATAAATCAAAGGTATACTTTAAAAAGACCATGGTCGCTTTCAGTACACCAGCAAATTTTGGAAAAAAAATACGAGATACCATCCTTAGCAGTAATGCGGACCAATTAATTTTATGTGAGGTAACAAACCGCATAATTTGACATAATTTTTTGTGGCTACGTATTGTTAATATATCTAAATTTTATTCCTTTTAGAAATAATTTTGTCAAATTCCTATAATGCGGGCTTAGTATAATAAAATATAGAACGCTGCCAACTCTGACCCAAAATAAAGTTGCTCTGAATTCAGGCTGCACAAATAAGTTGTCAAAACCAACCATTTGTAAACATTGAGTCCTCCTGAGCTTGTGTTCCCCAGATTGATTGAACGAATTTCATGTATTCAGGATCGTCAACATTTGTCTAGAAGTTATTGTGTAGATAGGAAAATTTATATAGAAATTTGCATACCAATAATTGATCTGGCATTACATCATCAGCGTCGTTAGTCGGTAATTTAAGCGTTCCCCAGTCAGTATGCGATTCTGGCGGAAAACCGATGCTATCATCGTCATCTTCCTGAAATATTAATCATCTTATATAATAATCCCTGTATACCTAAACTACCCATAACACCAACAGAAGAAAATACCCTGTGGTAAATGCCATGATATTTGAAGGTAAGAAAAACATTTATTTTTGTGTTAGCAGAAAGTTATGCTCGAAATACCTGAATGCATCCAGAGTCCTCTAGAAAAATCATAGTCTTCATTGAATCCACAAGTTTTAAAAATTAAAGTAACATTTACACCAAGTGGGAACGAGGTTACAGTTCATCGGAAAAAGTGAATATTTTGAAACCATTGTTTTCAACGACAATTGTTTTTCTATTTAACTTCATCAATCATTATGTCAATCAAATAGTAAATATTATAATACATGGATCAAAAACAATAGATAAGGTCACTTCCTTTCATACAAAATTTGCAAATTATATAATAGTATCTCTTTTAAATAAAACCAAATGTTACAAAAATTGTTAAAAGATTATCTAGCTAATACTACAAAATTAGCACAAAATATTAGTAAATATGCACCTCATAATAGTCATGACATATAATGACTTTCGGATTTGGTATATAATGCCCTTCTATAATAGCGCCATTTTCCGTCCGTGATAATTTTTTTTCCGACTCACCACAAAAGTAACTTGAGGAAGTTGCTTATTAGGGTCGACTTATATGACGAAAAAAACTTCCCACCTGAGTTACCTCCCTTCTATTCAAAGTTACCGTTATCACCTGTGCGCAGCTGGGGATTGGTTGGGGCGCGAGTCGCGCAGTCGAAAATGGGCGCAGATGGGGCTGTCTGGGGCGCGAGTGGCGCAAATGTAAGGGGGCATACTGATTCAGACTTCCTCGCGCCGCCGACAGGCGGCGCACGCTCCACTAGTGTTTAAACTAGCTGTCCTACGCCGCCGCTCTCGCGGCGTCCCCCCCCCCGCCCGCCGTCAGTATGGCCCATTTTTCAAAAAAAATTTTTGTCTAAAAAATTGTCTAAAAAAATTTTGTCTATATTTTGTCTAAATTTTTTGAAAATCTGTATCAGTACATCCGTACGAACATTTTAAGCTATCACTTGCCCGGAAATGAGCAGTGGAAGGGGTCCAACCGTCAGGTGCGCAGTCACGTACGGACGGACGCACACTGGCTTCTTAGTAAAGTAACATTAACCTGTTGTTGCTCCATTGGTTCCTCGTTTTCTTCAGGTCTATAGTCAGTGTCCTCGTCTTCATTTGCGTCGTAGTCCACATCCAGAAAGGTTCGCGGAGGGTTGATTGGTTTGAATTCGATGCCCAGTTTTGTATTTGAAATTCTCTCCAGTTCTTTTTGACGAGACCTGGTCATCCTCAGAGTAGCCACAGCTTCAGGATCCTTCCCGATTAAAGTTTTCATTGTCTGAGGGTTTTTGACGACGTGCTAAAATATTTTTGTTTAGACAATTTCTGATAAAACAAGAAAAGCAAGTTAAAAAACCAAAGTTGAAAACAATGTTGAAAAAAAACCAAAGTTGAAAACCAAATTTATATTCCAGAATATGTGAACTTTCAATTTTACTTTATGTGTGGAGGTAATTCTTACATTTGCGATTTCCAAGAAATTCTGGTCTCCTATTTTTTATACCAATTATAATCATTTTCCGTAGATTTTCTATTCAGAACATTTTCGATCTAATTATAAGCAAACATACTAGACATTTTCACGTGTAATAAAATAAATGCATATGGTAAAAACACTTCTTTCGGAAAATGGGTTCCACATTGAGCAAAGATCTTTTTGAAGAATAGCTCAAAATGACAAATTATAACTTACAAAAATTATATTTTTCACATTTTGCGCCGATAAATTGTATGTTTTTGCAAACGCCTCTAGTGTTTCATTTAAGTTATTATCGTTTGGATCGATCGCTTCTTGTGATTGGAGTGTTTCATTGGCCGAGGTCCCTTGCTTGCTCGTACACGGTTGATCTTCTTCCATGTCTATAAAACGCAACAGTTATATTATGCAAATGGTACAGACATACAGTAAACATTTTTATTCAGATGGCGAATAATTAAGGAAATCGTTGCATTAATTTGAAAAATGAAGCAATTATACTATAAGTAATTAAAATTGAGAGAATATATAAAAGAAATAATGAATTATCGAGCAAATATGGTTGGCCGTTTCGTCTCTATTCGGGCCAATAACATTAATCAAATAACAATCAAACGCTACAACGTCGAGCTATGTTCAGTAGGGTCGTTGCAACTAGAGAAAATATTTTTTAGCTAATTCAAACAAAATGGCATTTCGCCAAGTTTGCAAACATTTTTCATTCCAAATTTAGTAATTTGTTCATTAATAAGAGAGGTAGACAAATTAACATGGCAAGAAAAATGGTTTTTAGCGGCGCCATAACACTTTGCACTCTGGAATTTTTGACACCCATATCTCCCATAAGGAGTAAACTTAAGTCTAAGCTAAGTAGCCTAAACCTAAGCTTAAGGCTGTTGTTAAACCATTATTGAGATACGGGGTTTGATTTTGCAGAATTTTGTGTGGCAGTGGAAAATGACTGGCTGACTTTTCAGCACACATATTCGCGAAGGTACTATCATTTGTGGTCAAACGCTTGAGTTACGTAGACACCAAACTTTCAAAACACCAAAGGTGTGCAAACCCACACTGGGGGCGATCTATATCAAGTGCCAAGCTTGGCATGCCAAGTTGCCAAGCTGCCAAGTCGTTGGGTCTATATCAAAAACTTGGCACCAAGCTGCCAAGTTGCCAAGTCTCCCAAGTTTTTTCGACTTGGTGCCAAGTCTGCCAAGTTGCCAAGTTCCGCGGTCTATATCAAAACTTTTGAAACTTGGCATATGCCAAGTTTTGCAAAAATATACCAAGTTTGTTAATTTGTCAGTTATTTGTGTTATATTGTACTTTTTGATGGAAAATGGCATTTCCTTAATAATTTTCACTATTTATGCTTAACAAATTCAATTTTAAATCATATATTTCATGTATTACACTGATGAATTCGGTTCAAATCTTATCTTAAAGATAAAACACAAGAAGAAATAACAATTTTAGTGCGCAATTAAGAAATGAGTGAATAATATTTTATTCATTATTCGATCAATTCTTACGATGTTTCTCATTAACGTGCTATTGTATGTGTTATATTGTCCTTTGTGATGGAAAATCTTGAGAAATAACAATTTTTATCAATTTAATTTAAGATTTGCAATTATTTTCGAAGACGAACTCGATCTCCTCGGCCTCAAGGAGTCCTTTTGGGCGATTCGGGGTACGCCCTGAGGGACTTCCTCCAAACGCCAATCCCAAATCCGCAGACGCCGGCCGAAAACCGATACAATGCAGCGCACAAGAGAACTCGAAGCGGAATAGAATGCGCCATCGGCCAGGTAATTTTTCTTGTTAAAATTGTTCAATATTTTTCATCTACCTAATTGCAGCTGAAAAATTCGTGGCGTTGCCTCAGCAAATTGCGCGTGAAAAACCCGGCCTATGCCGCAGAAATAATCAAGGCTGTGATTGTGCTGCACAATCGAAGAATGGATGAGAATCCGGAAGATCTGCCAACTCAAGAAGAAGAACAAGAAGATGAATGTCCTCCAGAAGAAATGGGCACAACTGAAGCCAGGGCCGCGGGTAAACAAAAACAGATTGATTTGATCAATTTTTTCGTTAGATAATTCAACAGTTTCTTTATATTGTGATTTTGTGCTGTGAATTAGCATTACAATAAAGTTCTCAATTTCTTATTACTTGTTGCAACAATAAAACAGTAAAATACCAAAATTTTCCAAAATTACCATGGGGGGACCCTATGGATTTCGGAAAAAATCTGAAAATTTTTGTCTTGGAAAAAAGTTAACAGGTGTGTACAACGCAATGCCCTGAGCAACTTTTACAAAGACACCATGGGTATCTGAGACGTTTTTGGTAAAATATAGTGAAAATCGCCTCAAAAATGGGGTGTTTTCGAAAAAGTGCATTTTCAGTGAAAAAATCGTAAACTTCTGAAAAGTGAATCGGAAAAGTGAATCTGAAAAGTGCATCGGAATCTAGAGAAAAAGTTGATATAGAGTCATCAACATCAATTTTTGGAAAAAGTTTGAAAAAACATGCGTTTTTTATAAACTTGGCACTTTACCATGTACTATTTTCAACTTGGCACCAAGTGTCAAAAGCAGATTTGTAATTTGTAGTGTAGTTTGTCTAGTGATATGCGGTTGAGTTGAACGGCTGAATACTTTTGACAGAGCTTTTATTCGCAAGAAAAATAGTCGTTCAATGCGAAGAGAATTTTCAACTAACACTGAACTATTACAAGAGCGGCGAAAATGCCGATTACGAAAATGGGCGGAACTTTGAGAGTTCCATTAGCAAAGGAAAATAGTTTAAAGTGAGAAGGAAATATGGATTTCAAAAGTGATCGGCGAACACTGGAATGTTTGCCACAAGGAAAAACAGGAAAAGCGGAAGAGGCCGCTTACAATCATATGACAGAAAGGCCAAAGCCTGTGAAAGCTTTGACCAGGAAGAAAGACCAAAGTACAAAAAAGCACAATAAAATTAATTATGCTTTAATGATTGATTTTTGGCGCTTTTCGCGGCTCCGCTCGCGACACTCCCGGCACACGAAGTTCCGTCTCAGGCGTATGCGGTCTAGTTTTTCGTTGCTCGAATCGGTTACGGCAAGCTCACTCGGATCGGGCTCGGTTTGGCATTGTACGGATCGAGGAGGCAGTCGCATCTCGACGCTGCTATTGAGGATGACAGTCGGTTGACTTCCGGCACAACGGCACGGTGAATTGGAACAATTTGAGCAGCGGTTTTGCTTTCTGCGAGGCCGAAGGAGCATTTGATGCTTAGCTTGAGTCTCGGGCGTTGGGTGTGGTTTCGCTACCATGGGCTGTTTGTAGGGATTTGATTCCTTTTCGACCTTTGGATGCAAAGGTGTTGGCATTTTCTTCTGAACGAGGTACGGAGTCTTTTTCGGCACTTCATTCTTAACCGCGGAGTCTGGATTTGCCACTGTTGAGGGTTTCCTTTCGGGTTTGAGCTCTCTTCTGCGTTTTGAACTCTTGTTGCCTGACCCGGTCTTAGGAATTTGCTGAGTATTCTTCTGAGTACGGACTTCTGATTCGATTCCGATTTGGCTCAGGACAGTGCAATGACCCACGATCACTGGCGCTTGATTTATGGTGTGCTGGGTGCGAATCTTTGCCTGTGACTTCTGGATTGTGTTTGCTTTCCTGCCAGTTTTCTTCGCCACTGAGTCTTCAAGTGAGGAGATTGCAGGCTTGGGCACCTTGGGTTTGTGCCATTCTTTTCTTCTGAATCTCGAGTGTTGTGCCTTGTGTATGCCTTTTCCACTAATAAGCGGACCCAGTGCTGAAGTTGATAAGTGAAATCCGCTTTGTAACGGGTCACCAACCTGAACCTGGAAGGCATGGTAGTTATCGATTCCGATAAGAATATCGGGTGCTCTGAAGCGTACAGGAAATCCTTTGCTATCAAGATTCTTGAGGTCTTCCTGTTTAATTGCGGCTAACGGAGCTGACATTGTCACAACCTGCTTTGTATAGCCTTCGATGACGACTTCTTCTTTGTTCAGGAGCTCGACACCAAATCGAACCTTATTGGTGTTGAATCGGATTGATTTATTGTCACCGAATGGAGCGATATTGAGTTGTTCACGCTTATTGACCATTAATCCCAAACGTTTATAGAAGTTGTCAGAAATGACTGTGATGTGGCTATGACTATCCAGAGTTATAAGAGCCTTGATGCGTCTTGATGGATCCTCTGAGTTGAAGACATAAGCTTCTGCTGCCATGAGAAGTGTCAGTTCTGATTGTTTGTTGCCAGGGAAAACTGATGATGGGGTGGCAGTTGCTGAATTTAATTCCGGCGCGTCAGCGCGGGTCTCTTTTGCCTCCATATTTGAAGTCTGAAACTCCTTTTTCGTTCCTGCAACCATAGTTTTGATTGACTCCTTCTCTTTTGTATGCTTTGTCTTTGTATCTTTCGGCTTCTGTTCTTGATTGTCACTGCGTTTTTGTTCGAATTTCTCTCGGCATAGAGCGGAGTTGTGTTTTCTTTTGCAGTGAAAACAGTTGGAAAGTGTGGCTTTGCATTTCTTTGATCCGTGTCCTGTTCGGAGACATTTGAAACACTGATGAAGTTCTCTTGTCCTGTCCACTCGAGTTTGGTAATCGGGGTATTTGTGGCACCCATCTGTCCAATGATCCTTTCTTTGGCAGAATGAACAAGACCGTTGTGGTTCAGGATGCTTCTTCTGATCAACCATAGTGCTCAGTATGGTGTAGTGTTGATCAGGTTCTTCTTCTCTTTCATCGAGATCCTTGCTCGGCCTTTCAGTTCTATGTTCGGCTTTGTGTTCAGCTAATTCTTCCTCTCTTTTGATGACTTCTCGAAGTGCAGCTTGGATTGAAAGTGCTGTCCACTCAGAATTAACTGGTTTCTTCGCGAGGAGTTTACTGAGATATGATTTAGCCATTTTGTCATATACCATTTTCCATAAGAGTGGATTGTGGTTTGGAGATTCGCCTTCAATTTCGAGTTGTCGGCAAATTCGGACAAAACCGAAGTATAGTTCCTTCAGTTTGGATAGAGAAGTGGCCGATTCTAGCTTTTGTAACTGACTGTAGAGGTCTCTTACGAGTTGTGGTCGGTTGTCGTATTCATCTCTGAGAATGTCAATGACAATTTGAAAATTGCCTTCTGCTTCAGGAATACCGTCTACAAGCTTTTTAGCATCACCCTTCAAGTAATTGAGAAGTAGGGTATGTTTCTCAAGGTCAGATAGTTCAGGATGGTGCTGGATCACGAGTCCGAATTTGTGCCAAAACGGACGCCATTTTGATCGTTCTCCAGAAAAGTGTGGAATTTCTAGAGTTGGAAGAGGCAAATGAAAGCGGCTTTGCGTTGAGAATGCTTGAAGAACTGCATTGGATGGCATTTGAGGAACAAATGGGCTTGAAAAGTATTGAGGACGTCCCTGATGTTGTCGTCCAAATCCGGTGCCTGGTGGTGTGGTCCAATGAGATGAGTGCGGAGTGAATGTTGACTGCGCGCCCATATTGATTGAGGTGAAAATCGGCATCATTGGTGTTGGCGCGGTAGTAAAAACCGGTAACGGCCCTCCCGGCACGCTCGAAACGGGCAGGGGACCAGAGTGAAGTGTAGTGTTGGCGTCAGACTGTGGGACACTAAAAGTGGCCGCGGTGTGAGTAGAGCCAGCTGGGCCGGTGGAGACTGTAGACACAGCTGGCGCGGTAGTGGCAGGCTGAGGCACAGGTGTAGCTGGGCTTTCAGGCCTGTTCTGTAGGTTGAGCGCCTGGAGCATAGTTTGCATCATTATTTGGTTCTGCTGAAGCATTTGTTGTATGGGACCTACGACTGTATCGCGAAGGAATGACACGTCTCGGCCGGCATCATCTTCAAGCGTGACATGGGCTGCGGCGCGAGATTGTTCTTGTGCGATTTGAGCGCGTAGGTCTGACTCCTTGCGCTTGTAGGCGCGGATGCGACGAGCAAGTGTGCTGATCAGCTGGCGGCATTCGGTCTGGAGTTCGTCTATCCGGATCTCAGCCAGCAGGTCGTCATATACCTTTTGTTCCGCGTCTTTCGCACCAGCGGGAAGTTTGCCAAAGGCGCTAAGAAAGAGGCGTTGTCCCTCTTCAAAGCGTGCGGCTTCGTTGTATAACGCATCCGAATGCTCGGTATTCACTGCGATCTCTTCTTCGAGGGCGAGGAGCGAGAGCGCCGGGCTCTCATCGTCAGCAGCGTACCAATCCGGAGGCGGCGAAGCGAGCAACGTACGCATTTGTTTTGCCGTCTGAGACAGTTGGTTGCGGAAAGCGAGTGTCATGGCGGAGAGGAGTAGCAAGTTTGAGCCAAAAATGGAACAAACCTGTAAACTCGGACAGGTTCAGTTGAAGAGAACCAGAACGCGTCTGGTAGAGGCGTTCGCACGACAGGTGGAAAGCCGGAGTGAAATCCGGTAGAGTTGAAACCAGAGCAACGTCTGGTAATGATTCTTTACTGGAACGGTGTCCAGTCAAGTCGAGTCCGCGTTGGGTGTAAATCCGGAGTGAAATCCGGGAGAGTTGAAACCAGAGCAGCGTCTGGGTAGTGGATCTATACTGGAACGGCGTCCAGTCAAGTCCGCGTCAGTTGGTAATCAGAACAAAGTCTGAGCGAGTAGATCGATTCCGGAGTGAAATCCGGTCGAGTTGAGTTGTGTAGGTAGTGATCGGAGCGAAGTCCGGTCGAATTGAGTTGGAATTGGTGACACCGGAGCGATGTCCGGGTGAGTTGGTATACCGGAGTGAAATCCGGGAGAATTGTGTTGAGTCTGTGTTGCCTGGAAACACTGTAATATAGTCAGTCCTTTCGCCGGTACGAAGACCACAGGATCAGACTATACTACTTAGGGTTAGAACAATAATGAAAAACACTGATTACCCGTTCAGCTGAAGGCGGCGTGAAGCGGCAGGCAGAACGAGGCGAGCGGCACCAGAGTGAAGGCGTTCCAGAGCAGGAGGCGCGAGCTCAGGTAGCGGCACGGCACGTGTTGTTCGGTAGCAGGCGTCGGCACAGGTCGGTAGTGGCTCGAATTTGATCGGCAGCCCCCACTTGTCAAAAGCAGATTTGTAATTTGTAGTGTAGTTTGTCTAGTGATATGCGGTTGAGTTGAACGGCTGAATACTTTTGACAGAGCTTTTATTCGCAAGAAAAATAGTCGTTCAATGCGAAGAGAATTTTCAACTAACACTGAACTATTACAAGAGCGGCGAAAATGCCGATTACGAAAATGGGCGGAACTTTGAGAGTTCCATTAGCAAAGGAAAATAGTTTAAAGTGAGAAGGAAATATGGATTGCAAAAGTGATCGGCGAACACTGGAATGTTTGCCACAAGGAAAAACAGGAAAAGCGGAAGAGGCCGCTTACAATCATATGACAGAAAGGCCAAAGCCTGTGAAAGCTTTGACCAGGAAGAAAGACCAAAGTACAAAAAAGCACAATAAAATTAATTATGCTTTAATGATTGATTTTTGGCGCTTTTCGCGGCTCCGCTCGCGACACCAAGTTACCAAGTATTCGGTGCCAAGTTTTCTTGATAAAGACTGAAATGCCAAGTTTTCATCCCAACTTTGCAACTTGGGACTTGGCAACTTGGCAGTTTTGATATAGACCGCCATGCCAAGTTTCGGAAAACTTGGCTTGGCAACTTGGCATGTGATAAGGACCGCGGACTTGGCAACTTGGTGCCAAGTTGCCAAGCTTGGCAACTTGGCACTTGATATAGATCGCCCCCAGGTGTGCGAAGTTCAGGATTTTGACCAATATTCAGGATTTAAAAGTGGAAATTTCTAAACTGCACGATATTGGACGCGTCTTATCCAACGCAAACGTTATACTGTTTCTTTTATATAGGTTGCGTGGCGAGACACAAAGAATTCGAAATATATTAATTTCGAAAAGCTGAAACGTTTTTTCGTATTGCTGAAGAAGATTTTCGTAATGAAAATATCGAAGGTCTGACATCTCAAGAAGTGTAAATAAAAAAATAAATAATAATCCCGACCTCGAAATACTCACTATAGATCGATCAAAAAATTTCGGAATACAAAAAATGGAACCATTTTTAAAATAGGGGAAAATTGAGATAAAAATATGGCAAATTGGTACTATATGGTCCGGAATTGTTGTTATTATGGCTTTTATCACATAAAACACATATTTTTTGAACTATTTATACAGGGTGGCGCAGAATAACAGCAACATCGTATGGGAAAGAAACTTTTTGAGAAATAGCCTGTTTTGCGAGGCTTTTTACAGTCATTCTCACGGGTGGGGGGTTTTTTGATGCGGGGAATCCGAATTTGAACTTAGATTTTGGCGCGAGTTTGAAGTTTTTGGCATTTTTTGGCATTGTGCCCAAATCACGTATTTTGATCCCCTTTTCAGGTTTGTGAAAAAAGCTTCTGTAATGTGTGTTTTTAGGGGTTTCCCGATGCGCCGATTCCGAATATGCAATCATTTTTTACGTATCGGGTGAAAAATGCACATTTTCCATAATTTTTTGACAAAAAAGTCAATTATTTGTGTTAAAATGTGCGACTTGGGCAGAATGCCAAACTTACGTCAAATGGGTGCAAAATTTGAGCTCAAAATCGAATACCCCGCACTTGAAAACCCCAAAAACCTGAAAAGGGGATCAAAATACGCGATTTGGGCACAATGCCAAGAAAATGCCAAAAAATTCAAACTCGCGCCAAAATCTGAGTAGCACCAAAAAACCCCCACCTGTGAGAATGACTGTAAAAAGCCTCGAAAAACCGGCTATTTCTCAAAAAGTTACTTTCCCATACGATGTTGCTGTTATTCTGCGCCACCCTGTAGTTTCTAAAAGACACTTTAGTTTCTACCTGAGTGACTCAAAAAACGGGTGCACACCAACTGGGGGTATGCGAAATCTCGAGGTTCATCCTACGCTTAAGCCTTACTATAAGTCTCAGCTTAAACCTAATCTTAAGCCTAAAGCTGGTTCTGTCGAAAATAACATTACATCAAATTTTTTATTGTGTTATAAAACCGAAATATCATGCGACATATGAAATGCAAAAAATGATTAGGTAAGTTATTATGGCTGAGTTAGACAGATAATTTGATCGGAATATATATATATATATATATATATATATATATAACAATAATAGAATCAGAAAATATGAGATTGAAACGGAAAATAAGAGTACAGGTGCTGCCAGGATTTTTGTATGCATGTTTTTACATGCTGTCAGGGAAAGTGGTATTTGGATGACGTCGTGGGCATCCAAAAATTCTTAAAATATAATCATTGGTGAATTCGGATAATCCTCTAGATTTCAGGAATGAAATTTAACACCACCTAGCTGTGTCCATTACAATGCTGGGCATGAATTGGCTGAGAAAGGACCCGAGATTATTAAATGGGATATCGCAAATAAAATGACTAGACTGCATAAATTTAATGACTGGAGATTCTTGAGTTTAATTGTTTAAATTCTTAATCCTGTCTTCGGAGCCTCTTTCGCACGTTTGTTTGCTTCGGCTTTTCTTCAGGTATTTCAATTACGGGAGTAGGTTCATCGACGTTTGATGCTTCTGATTTGACATCTTCTTTGATAATGGAGTCTTCTAGTTCAAACGATTCCTCTTTTTCGCTATCCGTGCTTGGAGGTTCGTTCTCTTGATCACTCAATCCTTCAGAGTCGTCAGCGTCGCTGATTTTTTCACCACCTAAAAAGCAACATGTGTGTATTTCTGAATTGTTTAAAACTCTATTACGGCTATTGCTTTTGAGGCGCGAAAGCGAAATCATTTTTGTCTTTTCGAATTTTATCTTCCTACAGTCAGTGTTTGGCTTTACAAATGTATATTATTGGCTCACACGACTCGGATCCAAAAACAAAAAATTAAGAACAATTGTTTATCCCAAATTTTGTTAAGTCTACGACTTACCTAAAACTAATAATTTTTTTATACAGTGTCACCTCCCTAAATTTATTTTTCTCGAAAAACGGCCTAACATTATTTTAAGAAAAATATGTCATTGCATAAGTAAATGTGCTCTATTTTCCAAATAAAATGACATATCTGGACAAGAAAGATACTAGGATATAAAGGAAATATAGGATATAAAATTTATATAGGAAAATCTAGTCTATTAATCCTAGATATTTAGGTTAGGAAACATTTTGCGCGTTATATTCGTTTGGAATTATAAGAACTAATTACCGAGATCATTGAAAATTTCTCCATCATCATCGCCATATTCTTCCTCATCGCTTGAGGCCAATTCGGCTCTCTGTTGTTTGCACAAATCTGATAGAGCTTTCAACTCGAGCAGTCCCTTTTCCATTTCTTGCACTTGTTCAGGAGTTAGGCTGTCCTCTACTTTACTGGTTTCATCGACCACTGGCTGCGACTTATTTCCTTGGGCGGCATTTGCATGGCATGCGATTCCTTCTAACTGCTCCAGGATTTGTCGCATAGCTGACTCGGTTTTCCGTAAGCGTTCTTGCACGAGATGCATTTTTTGACGCCCTAAAGTTTAGGTGAACAATACAATATTAATAATACAATTTTGAAAGTTACCCAGTGTTAAACGTCCGCCATTATCCGAATCATCAGTAGAACTGTCCTCGTCGTAAGCTTCGCGACGTCTCCGTTTGTCCTTCTTTGGCTTAAAGTAAATCTATAATTATCCAAATTCAATCAACGATATATAGAGCTAATAAGATTTATAAATAATAGTAGCTTCTGGAATAGAAACTTAATCGCATTAAGATTAAAACCTTAGAGCCTTTCATGGTTTACATTTTATTGGAGAATTTAAAAATCTATTTGATTATCTAAAACACAGAATTTTGCATTCAAATGCTCTCATTATCGTCACTTAAAAGAACCCTTGCATTTTTATATTCCTTTTACTCCAAATATGTTAATTCCAACTTTTCACTTTTATTCGAGAGTCTGGCACCCGCCCTATTTGCCTAAACCCCGTTTGCCTAAACCCTGTTTGCCTAAACCCTGTCTGCCTAAACCCCGTTTGCCTAAACCCTGTTTGCCTAAACCCTGTTTGCCTAAACCCCGTTTGCCTAAAGTATACCGGGACGTTGTAAGATAAAATGGACGTGCGCCCTGGACATTTGCCTAAACCCCTATTTTATTTGCCTAAACCCCGTTTGCCTAAACCATGTTAAATTTCAGTTAAATTAAAGTTAAGATTCAAACTTTCCAAATGAAGAGATATGAGGTCAGTGACGCACCCAGGGGGGTACCGGGGGTACGTACCCCCCCCCCAAAATGGGAAAATTTTTGAAAATGAGTGTAAATCAGTGCAAATTTGGGCAAAAATTTGGCCCGGTACCCCCGCAAAACCCAAAAATCGGGGTCCCGCCATAACCCAAAAATCCGGTACCCCCCCCCCCAAAATGGCCATTTGCACTAAAACGTACCCCCCCCCCAAAAAAAAATCCTGGGTGCGTCCCTGTATAAGGTATGCTCAAATAAGGTAAAGCGTGCGTGCCCTTATAAGGGATGTTCGGGAGCTTAAGCCTAAACCTAAGTCCTGGTTGTGCGTGCGCAGCTAGTCGCAAGCCTAAGAGTATGCCCTTATAAGGGTTGTTTTTGCCTAAAGTGAGAGAGTATGGCACTGGGCATGAGAAACAGAGAAAAAACTATCTCAGACTCCCTTTTTTCCGACTTCCTTTTTTCCGTGTACCTCTAAGATCCCTCACATTCCAAGGAGGAAGGTCGGGCGCTCCGCGAAAAAAGGTAAACATGACAAAAATAAGCACCCCTAAGAATGCAATTTTGGTGAAAAAGGTAAACATGACAAAATTTCATTCTAAATTTTGTCTAAATTTGGTACATTTTAGGTAAATTTAGACCTCAAATTCGGATTCCCCCCAAAAAGTTACCCTAATTTAGGTCCATTTAAAAATGAAGCACCCTAATATTAAGATACTAGCGCGCTAACGCGCGCTAGCGCGCTAACGCGCGCTAGCGCGCGGGGAGTCTATATCAGTATGCCTTTTCTATATCAGTATGCCCTTTCTATATCAGTATGCCTTTTCTATATCAGTATGCCTTTTCTGTTCTAACTTCACTCATATTCCAAGGGAGAAGGTCGGGCGCTCCGGGCCCGACCACAGGATTGGCTCGCCACCTGCGGTGGCGAGCAAACTCAGACTCAGTCTGAGTTTGGTTCAGTCTGAGTTTAATTCAGTCCTAAATTTGGCTCAGTATAAGTTTGGCTCAGTCTAAGTAAGTTTGGCTCAGTCTGATTTTGGGTAATTAAGCACTATATAGAATGCCCCTCCGGAGAAAACCGTCACGGACACGAAAATTAAGCACTGGATAGAATGCCCCTCCGGAGAAAACCGTCACGGACACGAAAATTAAGCACTGGATAGAATGCCCCTCCGGAGAAAACCGTCACGGACACGAAAATTAAGCACTGGATAGAATGCCCCTCCGGAGAAAACCGTCACGGACACGAAAATTTAGGTACATTTTAGCTAAATTTTGTCTAAAATTTTGTCTAAGACTCAGTCTGAGACTCAGACTGAAATAAGCACTATATAGAATGCCCCTCCAGAGAAAACCGTCACGGACACGAAAATTAAGCACTGGATAGAACGCCCCTCCAGAGAAAACCGTCACGGACACGAAAATTAAGCACTGGATAGAATGCCCCTCCGGAGAAAACCGTCACGGACACGAAAATTAAGCACTGGATAGAATGCCCCTCCGGAGAAAACCGTCACGGACACGAAAATTAAGCACTGGATAGAATGCCCCTCCAGAGAAAACCGTCACGGACACGAAAATTAAGCACTGGATAGAATGCCCCTCCAGAGAAAACCGTCACGGACACGAAAATTTAGGTACATTTTAGCTAAATTTTGTCTAAGACTCAGTCTGAGACTCAGACTCAGTCTGAAATAAGCACTATATAGAATGCCCCTCCAGAGAAAACCGTCACGGACACGAAAAAATACAGAATGCCAAAGGCGGGAATTCAAATTCGAATAAAACGTCCGACGGAGGGACGCACGGACGTCACTAACTTATTATAAGGATACACAGCAATGTTAATATTTGCCTCAAAGGGGTCCGCTATTATGCATCCTTGAACGTAGTGTGTCAACTGTAAAAAAAGTTAGTGGCAAAAAGTTATTGGCAAAAGTTGCCCAACTAGCTCACAATTGATTGAAAATTTGAATTTCCCGCAATTTTTTACCACTAGAAGGTATTTTTTACAACAAATTTCCCTTGTTTTAACAAAAAAGCCATTTATCTCCACGGTATACTTTAGGCAAACGGGGTTTAGGCAAACAGGGTTTTGGCAAACGGGGTTTAGGCAAACAGGGTTTAGGCAAACAGGGTTTAGGCAAACAGGGTTTAAGCAAATAGTCTTAGGCAAACAGCGTTTAGGCAAACAGGGTTTAGGCAAATAGGGCGCACGCCTAGAGTCTGAGAATATGCTGAAAATTTTACCTTAAACAATGTATAAAGCAGGAAAGCTACGACTCCAACAGTGTATAAAGGCAACATCCATGAGAACATTCCTCCACGACCTGTACTTTGCTGGGCTTGTTCTATATTAGGCATGCGCATCCCAGCGGCCGCTGCCGGATGCATGTGAGGGTGCCGTGATCCATGGGGTGGTGGAGCAGCTTGCGATCCACCAGGTTTATTGAGATGAGGCGGTCCAGCAGGAGGATTAGACCGGCTTCCACCGCCCAGACCCAGCAGTGAGTTGAGCATGGGCGAGAATACGCTTGGATAAAGCAAGGCGAAACACGTGAATATGCAGGCACCCACCATAAACATCTTCCATTTCGGTATGGCCTAAAATAAAATTGCATAAAATTTGGTGCTGTTACAGAGTGTTGGAATAGAGGTTTTGCAGCTGATATAGAAATTTGTAAAAAATTCTCTTCAATATACATCCGTATTTATCCTGTACTTTGCTACTTACTCTACAAAATTTCCCTTTTATTTACAAGTTCCATTACAACGCCGTAATATTTCCTATTCTCTTGATTTTGCGCCAGGTGTGGACATTTTCTAGAATGGTAATACCAATTCTAATAATAATCCTAAGAATATCCTCGGGTAAATTTTTTTAAACATATATTTCAATTCAAGTTTTATTGGGTCATCCAAGTAGAAACTTTCGTTTCGATTTATCAGTAGTTCCCATCTAGCGAGTTAAACAGATTGGGTCCCGCCATGATCGGACTGATCTGGCTCTCTCTCTTCGGTCGAATGAAGAGAGAGGGAAGAGACGAGAGACAAACAGAGCGTGCGCCGCACACTAGCTACAAATAAAACGCAGTTACAGTTCCCTCTCTCTTCATTCGACCGAAGAGAGAGAGCCAGATCAGTCCGATCATGGCGGGACCTAATCTGTTTAACTCGCTAGATGGGAACTACTGATAAATCGAAACGAAAGTTTCTACTTGGATGACCCAATAGATACGAAAATCCGTAGCTAATAACTCATATGAAATAAATAAAAATTTGCATTTCACGAGGTTATTTTGATTCGGAAGTAGCTGAAATTCGAGATTTAGCAATGACTAATAGAAAAAATATTTTGTGTTTTTGTTACTATTTATGTTTATTTTGGCTGTCTTACGCATAACTCACATTTTCCCGTTCCTCTAGGTCATCATCGGAATACCGGCGCTTCTTTTTCCTTTTTCTGTCGCGTTGCCGCCGCTCGGCCGCCACGTCATCTGCGAGTTGCCTTCGTAGCCTATCCAACTCCGTTGCTGACATTCTCGCCTTATATGTTGGTCATAAATTCGGCAATTACTTCTCGCTGATAAATACCTGTAAACAAAACCGTTAAGCAAAACACACGCTTTTGAACAATCAAACCAACTCAGCACTATTTCATAAATATATGACTTGAAAACGGACGACACAAATGTGACTATGCAGAGGGCCAATATAATTTGGGAGGGACCGCAAAGAGTAGTGGGGGCGTTTCTGCCAGTTCCCTACTCTCTCATAAAGAATGGACAAGTCAGCCGGTCTGTGAAAGGAACTAAGTCGATAAATTCCCTCTACTGCATTCCTTGAGCATTTTTCTCTGCACTCTCTTCCCCACACATACTTTTCATTTCCCCGTTTTCTCTATATTCCTCAGTCACTGCACATGCCTTTCGTAGTCTTGCGTAATGTAAAGCAACTTCTATTCTTCCACAGTGTCGTCTGCGAGGACAGAGTCCAAAAGTACGGCAGTGAAAACAACAGAGCTTCCGCCATCGCGGCCGCGCCAAACACCCCGTCGTCTATTTCCCATGTGAATCGGCCAAACTCGTCGCATTACTAAACAAGCGTTTTCGGTTTTTGCAATTCATTTGGAACGAGAATTGCTAAATCACGTGAAAAATGCCCCACATATTCCCAACTTATGTTTAAATATGCATAGAGAGCATCCGGGAAGCCAAGTGAGGGAAATTGGGTCGAAAGTGAGCGATACTACGTTTAATTGTTATGTGTATGACCTTTCTTGTGACCTTTGCCGATTAGTTAAAATAGTTAAAATGCGACTTTACTTCTATCATTCGTTATATGATTTTATACAATGTTCCGAAAAACAGAATTGAAAACTGCAAAAATCGCCGTGTTTCTGTGTTTTGTGGAAATAAAACCTTTAATGCGTTAGTTGC
Source organism: Ditylenchus destructor (assembly GCA_022814885.1). Taxonomy (NCBI): domain Eukaryota; kingdom Metazoa; phylum Nematoda; class Chromadorea; order Rhabditida; family Anguinidae; genus Ditylenchus; species Ditylenchus destructor. Next base: position 1,017,470 of record JAKKPZ010000014.1, read on the forward strand.
TAGAACTTTGTATCAAAAAGGTTGTATCAAAAAGGTACGCTCAATTTTGAAGATTTTATGAACGCTCCCACTGAATTAAAATTACACCGTTTTGAATTCTATTTTATATGAACTATTACTAAAAATGTTTTGTTTGTTTTTCAGCTTTTCACCAGAAATTTTACATTGCTTACTAATATTAATTGTTCTTTGATCAATGTTTTGTTAAACTTATTTTTATTATTCTTATTTGTGCCTATATTCTTAAAAGACGTGCACTCCTTTTTAACTTTTCCTACTGGTATATTGGCTATAATATTCTCGGCTTTTGTTCTTTAAAAATTGATCAGCTAAAGAAGTTAAAATGTATTTTTACCATTTGCCTTTGCCGAATTTGTTTGTGTAAAGCCCACTATTCACTCTCGTGTTGTTTATTGCTCAAATATTGTTTGAGCAATCGATTTTCTATTCCTTTTGATTGTTATGGGCCATTGTAGGATCAGCAAAATGCGACCAGATGAGAAGCCTGTTTGAAAGCAAAGCCGCCACTCGGCAACTTGTGGGATTAGAAAAGTGACGAAAATGTATTATCCCTAAGTTTTTCACCAAAACTCTCATAAATCACCGAAATATTTTCCATACGTTTGTACTGATTCCGGTTCTATTAATATTAGAGTAAATTTAGTCAATACACACTTTTGACAATATTTCCGAATATGAACATTGGGGCTCAGCTTTTTGCGAAAGTTTCAGGAATTGGAAAATATTTATTTCACTGGTCTAATGTCCCTCTTGCTCTAATACTGAAGCAAAATGATTTCCTTTGCGTTTTCTTTGCACATTTTTCTTTGCCCTCGATTCATTCCAATGGCCAATGTTTTTGCTCGACTAAGTGCGACTAATTGGACGTCTTTGCCTTTAATGGCCTCCAAGACATTCTTTTTTCCTTCTGGCTATGGATTTGCCATAAATGCATTACATTTTATTTGAATGTGTATCTTAGCTGAATTCATTTGCAACAAATATGTTCAATGTTGTCCCATATTTATTTACTTTACCTGCAATATTTTAAGACAAAATGCGAGAACCTGATACAAGCGAAGCTGATCCAACTTCGGCAGAAGGCATGAGGCAGCGCAAAGCACAACAGATGGAAAATGTGGCCAACTTATCTTCAGGAGACGCACAAGATCAGGCAGGAGTTTCTGCTGCTCCCTCAGACGACGACGATGATGATCCAGCGAAAAATGAAGAAAGGTTTGTCTATATAATTCTCTCATATGGCTGTAAGTCTGTAATTATTTGCTGTGAGTTAGGATATAGGCAGGCCTGTAGCCAGTAAATTTTTAGTATAAAGTCAAATTTGTCAACACATTCAAGAGCGATAAAAAATTTTCCTTACTCCTGAGGATATAGAAGATTTATATTTTGACTTCATATGCTACCTATAACTCCTTGGGTATACGCAACGTAACCATATAACTAATTCATATCGCAATCTGATTTTTCTTGCATTAATCTTTTCAATATAACCTTGGCTGATATTCATAACTTTCTTTACAAATTACTTAAATGACATGTTTCGTATAACCTCATAGATTTCATTTTAAATTATTATAGCTCAGATTTTGCAGGTTGGAACATCTTAAAGACCAACTACCGCAAGCTTCCGATAACCTTGGTTCACTGCTCGACTCTCATTTTTCGACCCTATCATCGAGGTGACTTTTAATAATATTCCACTGATTATTTGTATAACAGGTAAATATTACAGACCTTTAATACATTTTCAGATGGCGAAACTGGGTCGTGAGAGGGATTTTGTCGATAGCGATGATTTCGGTCTTTTGGCTCATAGTTCGGCAAGGTGCAACTTGTCTTATGATCGGGGTATGTTCTTATATTGAAAGACAATTATTTTAAGTTATGTATTGTTTTAGGTATTCCTGATACAATTCAAGTGTTTTAAAGAAATTATCAACATTGGATTGGCAGTTTATCGACTTTACGATCTGCCGTGGTTCAGAGCGTTGTCTTGGTATTTCCTCGTCACCAGTAATTATTTCTTCTTCGGTGAAGGTCTAATCGACTACTGGTCAATTGTATTGCATAAAGACGTAAGTCTATAATAATTATTAAAAGAGTTAAATTAACGAGGATTAAATAACTAGCGCTCACTAGCGCAGCCAGGGGTGGGTACCGGGGGTACGTACCCCCCCCCCCCCTCCCCGAAATGGGAAAATTTTTAAAAATGAGTGTAAATCAGTGCAAATTTGGGCAAAAATTGTTCCGGTACCCCTCCCCCTCCCAAAAACCCAAAAATCGAGGTTCCCAAAAATCCGGTACCCACCCCAAAAAAATGGCCATTTACACTAAAACGTACCCCCCCCCCCAAAAAAAAATCCTGCCTGCGCCACTGCTAGCGTTTGCACAAACGAAGACAATTTTTAATAATAATACAATTTCGGTGCTTATTCCGTAAAAGAATAAGCACACTTCGATTTAAGTCATTAATGCAACATATGATATACATTTAGATTACAATGTTACTAAATATTTTCATGCGTATGAAGTAAATATGTTACAGGTCATTTTATTATGTTTTTCAGGAATTTCTGCACTCATTGGTCGTACATCACAGGGTAATTTCGATCCAGTCGTAACAAAAATAATTAAGGATATTATTTCAGATAATCAGCTTCACAATGTACATTATTGGCTTCGTTTGGTTCGTTCTGTCACTGCATAAAGGCTTTTATTTGCGTCAGTTTTCTTTGGTAAGTTCACTTTATTTTAATTTTGTTAAATTTTATTAATGATGTTACTGAATTTTAATCACATTCATATTTTTTGTATCTATTAAATGGTAATTATATAATTGTATAACTAAATATTGCACAATTCTTGTTCTAGTTCTTGTACAATAATCATTTGTATGATTGTAAAATGTTGAGTTATATTTATGTATACGTTTATAAACCTTACTAATTTACTTTCAGTTTGCATGGACGCACGTCACATTGCTACTAATAGTGACCCAATCCTATCTAATAATCCAGAACCTGCTTCAAGGACTCATATGGTACATATGATTCCTGATTTGTGTTTTTGAATTTTAAAGTAAAAGTTCTTTAGGTTCCTCGTGCCAGTATCAATGATTATTTGCTGTGATATAATGTCTTATATATTCGGTTTCTTCTGGGGAAAAACGCCGCTAATAAAACTTTCACCGAAGAAGACATGGGAAGGATTCATTGGTGGAGCATTCAGCACCATCGTCTTTGGATTAGTTGTAAGTAAATTCTAATCTATAGCTAAAACTTGTGCAGGCTCATTAAAAATTAGAGCAATGGACCTTGGAAAATATTTTCTCTAATTTATGATGAAAAATAATAAGCGTTTCCGAGGATAAATAATAAAATATATGGTATTATTATATTTTGCTGCCTAGAATTTACTGTTTGTTGAAAATGTTTGGCTAATTTTTGCACTTGATCAAAAATAAAATGCCCAAAATTTTCCGTTTTCTAAATGAAACATGTATTACAATTTTAATCAAAAAATCTTCAGTTTAAAATTTAGTTTATAATCTTTAGCTGTCCAGTATTTTGATGAAGGATCCATTTTATGTATGCCCTATCGAATCCTACATCGAGGATAATTTGAATTGCACTATACCGTATACCTTCCAACTCCAGTATTATTTTACTTTTACTGCCGTATTTCGTGCTTATTTGGATAATTTTAGTGAATATGACGCACCCCGTATGATTGCCTGGGTATACAAACTTCTCAAGAAACCTGCTGTAATAAATATACAGCCTTTCCTTGGACATTCAATTATGCTAGCTCTGTTCGCATCTCTGATTGGACCCTTTGGTGGCTTTTTTGCTAGCGGATTCAAAAGAGCCTTTAAAATTAAGGTTAGTTTATTGTGTGTTGCATATCAAAAATGTTTCAGTTAAAATAAATTCATTAAATATGACAAAATAAAGCTACATGAGTAAGTTTCTATATAAAACAGCTAAAGCTGGTTTTAACGCTTGCGAAAAAATTTACCGAACAAGTCAAATGAATCTAAAAATCCCCCCAGTAAGCTAAAGCTGTTAGTCCGTGCGTGCGTAACCTGGCCGTTAGACCCCTTCCACCAGGTATATCTGGCCAAGTTATAGCTTAAAATGTTCGTATAGACGAGCTGAGTATGTTTTTAACAAAATTTAGACAAAATGTAGACAAAATTTAGACAAAATTTTTTAGACAAGAATTTTCAAAGGCCTTTTTTTCTCATGCAAGGCATGTTTTAGGGGTGTATATTTTTGTCTGTAATTTTTTTGTCACGCTTTCAGTGAAGGCATGTTTAGGGGTGTATATTTTTGTCTGTAATTTTTTGTCACGCTTTCAGTGAAGGCATGTTTAGGGGTGTATATTTTTGTCTGTAATTTTTTGTCACGCTTTCAGTGAAGGCATGTTTAGGGGTGTAATTTTTTGTCTGTAATTTTTTGTCACGCTTTCAGTGGAAGGCATGTTTAGGGGTGTATTTTTTTGTCTGTAATTTTTTGTCACGCTTTCAGTGGAAGGCATGTTTAGGGGTGTATTTTTTTGTCTGTAATTTTTTGTCACGCTTTCAGTGGAAGGCATTTTTAGGGGTGCTTATTTTTGTCTGTAATTTTTTGTCACGCTTTCAGTGAAGGCATGTTTAGGGGTGTATTTTTTTGTCTGTAATTTTTTGTCACGCTTTCAGTGGAAGGCATGTTTAGGGGTGTATTTTTTTGTCTGTAATTTTTTGTCACGCTTTCAGTGGAAGGCATTTTTAGGGGTGCTTATTTTTGTCTGTAATTTTTTGTCACGCTTTCAGTGAAGGCATTTTTAGGGGTGTATGAACACCCTGGAGTCCTGTGGTCGGGCGCGGAGCGCCCGACCCTCCCCCTTGGAATGTGAGAGAACTTAGAGCACAAAAGGGTATAACCCAATCTTACACCATAAACATTACGAGCCACCGCAGATGGCGAGCCAGTCCTGTGGTCGGGCGCGGAGCGCCCGACCCTCTCCCTTGGAATGTGAGGGAACTTAGAACATATACTCCCGAACAACCCATACTCCCGAACAACAGCTGCTTGAGGGCCGAAGGCCCGAAATAGTCTCATGCTGCTCTACTCCCGAACAACCCTTACTACCGAACAACCCTTACTCCCGAACAACCCAATCTGACCGCTGATGGCGGTGCGCGAAGCGATGACGAACCCAATCTCCCGCTGTGCACGCTAACCGCTTCCTAGCGAAGTGAGGGCCGCGAAGCGGCCCCACTTCGCTAGTGTAATATACGTTAACTACTCATCTCATATTTCAGGACTTCGGTGACATTATCCCCGGTCATGGTGGCTTAATGGACAGATTTGATTGCCAACTTTTGATGGGAACTTTTGTAAACGTATACATCCACTCCTTTATCAGGCATGAATTTATTATTTGGTTAACCTAATATATAAGTAATGTTCCTCCAATATAAGTCGGAACGAATTGAAAACGGAAGCTTCATATATTATTTGCTGAAGAATATCCAGAAAATTAAGAGCCACATTGGATCATAGAAATGATGCATTTCATTAGGACTGTGGGCACAATCATACTCTTTTCGTGTATTTTTATCAAATTTGCCTGGTTAATCATAAACACAATAAATGGTAAATGTGTGTAGGGGCCAAAAGTTTCTTTTGAGAACTTGTTCTCATTTCCACTACCGTATTTGCCAATGACCCTATCGAAAGTTGAAATTGTGTCATTTAAATTATTATTAATGAATAACAGTCGAGGAAATGTCGCTCTGTAATGAGGCTCGTTTTCCAGGTATCCAAGCTGGAAAAAAATCGTTCAACAAATCCTATGGTTGCCTGCAGAGGAACAAAAAGCGTTATATGAAGCCCTACAGCAAGAATTACAAACAGCCGGGATGATCTGATAAAATTACATTTGATATCATCTTTATGGTTTATAAATATCTAATACTCATTTGTCAATATTTTGTAAAATCCAATTTCACATTTATTGTACACTTCAACTACTTCACACTGTTCTTTAAACCCAACGCTCCTTCTAAAAGAAGGGACAAACGACGCACTTATAGTTTTTGTATCATTTCTCTATTTGCAACATTTGTAGAGGATAGAACGGATCTCTTATAATATTAGATTGTTTGTATTTGCATTGTAGCATCACATAAAACACAGCCAAGAGGGCATAATATGGGCTGTAGGATTTTTAGACAACTGATTGCATGTGAATTTTTGTAAAACTAGTAGATATCTGGAATGCCATCATAAATGCCCTAAGTAACATTTTTGCCAAGTGTACTTGCAAGTAAAATTGCGATGATTATTCTGATGACGGGCTGAATAATAATTCATTTTCCATACTCTTGTAACTTCAAATAACTTGCCTGAATTTTTTCGGTTAAAACGGCATTTATGAATTTGGTTAAAATTTATGAAAAATTCCTCATTGGCTGGTGTCCTGTTAACAATTTCAGTGTTATAAATGCTAAGACGGAATATATTAAAAGATGGAATAAATTGTATATTATTGCAATTGGATGTGTTTAATAAACAGTTCTAAATATAACAGAACGATTTAGCTAGCTTATACAAGAGGTCATAGGAATTAAAAAGTGGTAAGAACAATGTTAAATTTACTACTTGGTTATAAATCAGCTTTGTACTGCACTTTGGTATGCACCGTTTGTATCGCCGTAGAGAAAGAGCGAAGTTGCACTTGCTCAGCATTATCAATGCGACATTCCGAGCTGTCGGCCCAACCTTCTGGAAGTGTAGTGTCTCGGCCTGTATACACGAGAACGTCGAATGCGCACCGGGTTTCGAGCAGAGGCAGAAATGCGACGGACGCTGTTATCTGCCTGAAAAGAAATAACAATGTAAACACATAATTATGTTGTTATTTTCTTCAAAAACGTAGGATAGCATTTTTTATAATATGTGATTAATTTACCGTATGACATCTGACATCTCCTGAAAAGCGTTTCAGTAAATCCAGGGCAACAATAAATACTAGACGATTTACCTGTTTTATTCGTTTCTCGTCTTTGTTTTTGGCTGTAGCTTCACTAAAATTGAGTCACCTTTACACCTGTTGTTATTTCTCAAGAAACACAGCGAAAAAGTGATTATCATCATTTTCTAATCACAAAGAAATGTATTTTTTACATGACATTTTGTCATGCTTAGACTTGTATTCGTGAATATGACTCTCGAAGGATTATGATAATTCACGAATGCAAAGAATTTGGTTTACTTCCGAAAAACGTGACTTTTCATTTCTTTTCCTTTCTTGTTTCCCTCTCACCACATTAATCATGTCATAAAGAAACTTACTCAGCATCTGGATCGCTCTCAATGTCAAATTGCCACCTTTCATACACCTCCTTTGTTGCAACATCGGTGATGACCAAAACCAATTTCTTCAGCTTTTTTGTAGCCAAAAGTCCTTCGACGTGCTCAAGAAGCGGTTTTAGGAACTTTTGAAGTTTCGGCTCTGAGGACACAAAAAGCGTCATTCCATACTTCTTTTCCCTCACGAAATTGTCGGATGGGTAAATTCCCCGTTGATAAAGGATGCTATGGATTCCGTAGTGGAAGAATTCCTGGATGATTTTAGACGAACCTTTGAGAGTAATTGAGCTGCGCGTTGCAATTTCTGTCATGTCTCTGGAACAAATGAAGAGAATTATTAAATTAATTATTGAGTGTAGATTTTGAAAGACAAATGAGTCAAATTGTGACTTGATTTTGAATTGTTATCTAAGTAATGCAAATTTTGAGAACTGTGTGGATTTTGGTGTTAAGGTAATTCTAAACAAAATTTGATCTTAGCGAGAGCTGAGCCCCTATTTAAAGAGTGACAATAGGAAACATTACTGGTTGAGAAGGAAACAGATAGACTAAAAGTACAACATAGGATTTTACAAACACACCTAAAAGGTAAGACAGTCCGGGAATCAACAGTAGAAAACAGAAATAAAAAATTCCGACTGTCCACTATAGTTAGTTAGTTTTTGCTTGCTCAAGCGCAAAATTTTCAGTTTATCCTCTGGCAAAACAAATTTATCGATAGAGGAAGTTGAATGAAGTTTGAACCGATGAAAATTACGAATGACTAAATAGTTAACTGGATGATGGACACTGCAATACCATATTCGGTTATAAAATTGCGAAATAAAATAGTCTAGTGCAAACAATGGAATTTTAAATGAACAATAAAATTCCAATGCCTTTGAGATGCTGTTCTGGATGAATAAAACCCTTCGGTTTGAACGCAATTATTGGCGCCATACATATTTCAATCAATAGTGAAGGCAATACGCCAAGAGGGAGGGTCCATTATTTTCATCCATTCTCTCCAGGAAGTGGATAACTGAGTCGATCGTGCGTGTCTCATAAGTACGAATTTTGGTAAAAACCCATTACATCGGCTCTGGAATGGCTTGCCAAACAGGTATCCGTGCAGACACTCAATTGCTGAACTTCTTCGAGGCTTGCAAGCAGTGCAAGGTCCGGTTTGGCAAAGTTGTCATCAACAATGGTACGTTGCGATTATTTTTGCTTATATATTTTTATAATGAAAAATGTGTTTTCAATGACATTTTGAAATATAGTCTTAATTGAAATATTTTGAAAAGTTTAACATTTTTCTTTTTATGTCGAAGCTAACAATCAAAAACCGACATATCATATAAAAAAATATTGGTATTAATGCACACAAGAAACGGCATTAAGATTTTATAAGTATTAAATCCAGAAAGAGGAAAAAATTTCCGGATTTTTCCGGAATTTATAACTTTCAGTGAATAATTTGTGAAAATAAGGTGATTTTCCAAAATTTTTATGCCTTATTTGTCCTGAAAATTGTATTTTCAGTAATTCTAAACATTTTCTAAAATATTAGCTCCCAAAAATTGCGCTCAAAATAAAAACAGTTAAATTTTTAAATAAAATTCTTCAGAACGCCTTTGCGTGAATCATCATTCCGGACCTACCAATGACTGGCGCAAAGACTGGCAGAAGAACCTCCCCGACGCCGTGGACTCTTATGAGCCTTGTTTTATCCTGTTCCGATTTGACTCGAACCACGACTGGATTCTGATCAGGTATGTATTTTTTCCTTTTGAGTCTGAAATTCAAAAGATAAATTCAGTTTTGCGGATGATAAGGCCTCTGTGCGAGACAAAATGTTGTTGGCAGCCACAAAGGCAACCTTTAAATCGGATTTTGGGCAAAGTTTTATCAGAGCTGAATACCAAGTTGCAAACCGCAACGACTTAACACTGGAGAACTTCGAAAAGCGCTATTTGAATCCTGGAGTGGCCATATCCTCAAACAATCACAGTACAACCTTTCCGGTATCCTCCGGCGATGACTCACGCCCTATGACACACATCGAAAAAGAACTGAGCACTGTGGCTAAAGACCGTGCAGCAATACCTTTTGCTTTACAATCCTCACAAACTCTCAGGGGCATTCAGTTTCCAATAGATCAAGACGCGGTCCAACTGCTCAAATCATTCGCTCGCGGAGATATTGACTTTGTTCAGCGTAAGTCATGTGTGAATTATTGATAAAATTTCGAACCTTGTATTTTGGAGAAGTGTTTTGGAATTCAAAAATGACAAAGATCAGGCTGAAATTTTTGTATAGAGTCAACATTTTTCTTTCTAGTGTCTGTGGATACCCTTAACGAAGCAATAAAGTTGGAGAACAGCAAACCGACGCTTTCCGTGGATGAGTTGAGCAGCAACATTTCGCGACAGAAACCGCGCTATTCTCTATTCCGTTTCAGCGAATATGACGGAAAACCTGTTTGTAAGTCTTTCTATTATACTTCCGATATATTGACAGTTTCAAACTCAGAAATACAGAACCGGATTTCAAAATATAGAATCAATAAATTTATTATTTTTACAACAGACTATTAAATCGACAACAACACACCAATATTATCATATAGGTGGCTCAAAAATTCGGAAATTAAAATTCAAATGTCCCATTTGTCCTAGATCATATTTTACCAAATTATTTACAGTTTTCATTTGAGTTGATCATGATGTTCGGAAAAAAAAATTAGTTATTCCAGTTCATATTCCAAGGCAGCCATTCTTTGCCCTCAACACAACTAACTGAAAAAATTATTATTAAGGTCAGTAAATTACGGTCGATTACACAGACATAGTTCTAGAACTTTTGCCCCCTCACATTTTTAAACATGAAAAGGAAGTAGAAATCCAATTTGCCCGGAATGTTTGTGAGGAAGGAATTTATTGGAATTTCCGTTCTATTGGAATACGCCAAATTTGCGTCAATTTGAAAGCTAAATCTGAATTTCCACTTGCATTTTATTTAACAGTTTATATAAAATTGTTCAATATTTCAACAAATGAAACTTTTTTACACTAAAACAATTAATACTTTAAGAAAACAATTATTTCAGTCTTCATTTATTCTGTGCCTCCATCCGCATCGTGCACTATCAAAGAGCTTATGCTGTTCTCAAGTTGCAAAGCACCCTTTCTCAGCGAAATGCAAAACGAGTGTGGAGTGAAACTAACGAAAAAGGTGTGCCTTCATAGGACATTTTTACGTAAACAATGTATGATTGTTATATGGGTAGAGACGATCATGTACCCTTATTATTCTATTATTATTACAAGAAGAATTTCATAGTAAAAAACATAGCACTCGCTATATTTTACTTTTATATGATTATTTATTAGGTTATTTATTTTTATATTGGTACAATAGGTTAATAATGACGACTTTTATGAATGGGAATCCACAATAAATTTTGTATGGAAGGCTCTTTAGAAATATCTTTTTGACTCAAATCTTTTATAACGAATTCGTTTTATTCCATGTGAATACCTAACAGAGTAAACGAAATTTTTCAGATTGAAGTTGACAGTCGCGAAAAGCTGGACGCAGAAACCCTTGCAAACTATATCCGACCAGAATCCGTGGCAACCCAAGCGCCATTCGAACGCCCTGCTCGTCCTGGCGGCGGTCCTCGCAGAATTACCAAAGTATCGCAGTAGAAATATATTCGTCTCCATAATCAATTATTCTCCATGCAAATGTGCATTCTTTTATGTGCTTTAATTATTGGCTTAGTATATTCCTTTACTTTAAAGGGGCTATTCGGTAGTTATAGCATTTTCGTTTCTTAAATTATTTTTGTTCACAAAGAATAACAAGAACTTTCATTCTCTTTTTTCCTCCGCCCACTTTCTCACAAAATATTTTTGGTAAAACCTGAAAATATTTGGTTCGTGGTTCCCTTGCAGCTCTAAAGTAAGGAATACTATCCGTGTTTCAACGAAATGTCCAATTACTTCGCTTCTAGCATTATTGTATTGCAAATTAAAGTATTAGACTGCCTATATATTAATAATATGAAAATGATCATTATCAGTATTTTGTAACTTTATATGTTTGATGTGGTGCATTGCTTCGCAATTTTTATAGGAAATGGTCATAATAAAAGGCTTTATTTCACACAATTAACACACCCCCAGTAAGGAACTACATATTCATTTAGAAAGGATCACATTATAGGGTAAGGAGTGAATGACACCTATGTCTGTTTAACAGAATCTGTTATCAACAAAAGTAGAGTGAAATTTATTAAACTATACTGGGCGAATTCTTTTAAAGCGTTGATTTACTCTGTTATACTTCAAAAAAGATGCCGTTTTCTAACCTAAAACAAGCCACAATATGCTCAAACTCACTACTATGATTAAAAAAATGATAATTTAGCATGGACATTGTTATTAACAAATAAAGTGCGCTGTAATGAAAATGTTTCAAATTTAGTTTCATTGAAGTCTTGTTCTGCTTTAATTACGTCGATGAATATATTTCGCGCGAGCAAGGAGGACATCTTCATAGTCATCGTTGTATGAGGACTTTTTCCATCCCCGAAAAATATCCGCGCATTCCAATTTTCATGGAGGATATGGGCGTTCGCAGCCGTCTGCCCACTAAATCCCAATAGTCATCCCATTTCAGTTCGTGCAGCAGAGCTTGTTCTCTTCTCCGAAAACATTGATTCCTTTGCGACTACTAATCAATCAATGCATTTTGCGACGAGAAATTTCCGGTTATTGTTTTGTCATGGATTAGGAAATGCCAAAAGCGACTTAATCGCATGCAAAGTTCAACAATGGGCGCTGGAGAGGAACATAGAGCTCCAAAGGTAAGTTCAAATTTAAAATTCGAGGAAATGTGATACCGTTTGTACTATTACAAATTTCTGATCTGCATTTAGTTGGAACGAAACCAGTTATAAGACACCCAAAACGCTATAAAGCTTATAAAATAGTTATTTGCTGCAAAAATTCCGTCGAAATACGTCCGAAAATGCAAATTTAAGCAATTAATATTATATATTTTAATGCAATTAAGCAGACAGTAGATGCCCAGAAGCAGTCTTGAAAAATTTACAAAAATTACATGACAAACGGCAGATGTTTACCTTTTTCTGGGCTACTAATAAAGTTTTGACTAGAGGTCGGCGAGTACGAGTCCGCTCTCTATAGCTGCACCAAGTTTATGTTAAATCACTGCTTTTTGTTTGCACATTATATTGCTTTCTTTGTACAAAATATAACGGCGAAGCACAGAATATTCTAGGGGCCTCTCTTTATCAATGCTCTCATATAGGGATGCTGGGACGCTTTGTATCTGCGTCTTTACCCTACAAACACAACCAGCGAAGGTGGCGCCGCCGGCGCCCGAAAGGACTTTATCCTAACTCAGTATGCCCCAGTGGCTTTGTCAGTGAGACTCGCGGCCTTCGGCCGCTCGAACTGAGTTCCTATGCTTTATCCCAAATCAGCCTTCTAGAACATTCTAGGGCTCCAAGGGAAATTCTGACGCCGGATTCGTACTCAGCGGGGTAGATTTACTATGTAGGGACAAAATTTGGGGCCCCTCCCTTTCTTCCCCCTAAAAGTGCCAAAAAGCCACTTTTTGGTCCAAAATTTGAAAATTTCGTGATCTGCCCAGAAAATTTTTTACGGATTCCGTTTCAGGATCACCGTAGGAGCATTTTGAGCTATGACGCACCTCCGTAGGAGGCCGGGTCGAAAAGTTACGAAAAGCGTTACAGAGAAACAAATTGACTTACTATATAGGATAGGTTCATTTCTAATAATGTGGAGCAACTTACAACAGACATAGAGAGCGGTCTCGGACTCACCTACCCTTAGTTTTGACTTTACAGAATTTTTGAGTACCGAAAGTAGGTGACAAAATTTTCATTTGAACAATCTATGAGTTCCGGTTTATCTTTACAAACTTGTTACAGAACAGATTCATTTTCGAACATTTTGTTGTCCGTATTTGTTTGTGTTTTGATAGTGTCAAATGTGCGAAAATGTGTAATTTTTCATCAGACTGAAAAAGCGGAAACAGAAAAATGTATACTCGAGTCGAGAAAAATTTTTCAGATTAACATAAAGAACAGTTCTAACAGCTGTTCCAGCTAAACCATAACTGTATGTGTATGTATTTATGTAAGGAGGCGTTTGGAAAAGTGTCAATACATCCGTTACCATATATACCTTAACATTTTAACTTGTAGTATGGTATACGAAAACTACGGAGACAAGAGGCGAATTTGGAACATAAACGACTGGACCAAGGACATCAAATCCGAACTTGATCGATTTTCTGCCAGCCGAACGCCAGAGACCGGCACAGTTATCGTGGGAAATTCAGCTGCCTCTCAAGCAGTGCTCCGAGCTGTCACCGACAAAACCTGTCCTTCGGTCGCAGGCTTGGTTATGATTTCACCAGGTGTGGGCATTAAGTTGGAACATTATATGGAGCGAATTCTGCCAGGATCGGTGGAAAGGCTTAATCGTGGAGAAATCCTGGAACATCCTTCGGCAGATCCAAACGTGTGTATTAGAGTCGATATAAAATGCTTGGAAGACTTTGTCAATGTAAGCGGTGACACATTAAACTTTAACCCTTTAAAATTTCTTTTTATTTGCTTACATTTTATAGAATTGCGTTCTGCGGCGTCAAAATTCTCTTGAGATGCTGAAGTTTCCTGTCAGGATTGTTCACGGCTTACATGATAAGGTATTTGTAATGGATAATTAGTTTTTATCTTGAAAAACGCTTAAAATCACATCTAAATTTGCAAATCTGTGATTAGACCCGCTACTCTGGTCCGATTATTCGTTATATGATTTTGAGTAAATGTTGTAATAACAATGCATATGTAATGATAGATGTTGTCCTGTATAATTTACTTAACAGTAATTATAGTTGGTTCCTTATCGCAACAGTTTGGAGTTATTGGATAAGATTCAATCCAAGGATAAGTCAATTCTACTAATCAATGACGGGCATTTCGTTAAGGTATGAATTATCGCAAAATAATGTTATTGTTTATAATTTTTGCAAATCTAAATGCTCTCTATTGTCTTTTTCGACAATTCGCGACAAAATTTTTCGAATAATAATAAAGCTTTTTCAGGATCAAAATGCAATCGGCTACGCACTCGATAGTTTATGGAATTCGTTACACGAAAAGTCAGTTAATGAGAAAACAGTTGACCTTCGTAAGAGACAATTTGCATAATCACTTCAATTTTTACGACACTTGTGTTTATATGTATTGTGATCGAAGAAATTCTGAAAAGAAGAAGTTCTAAAAACTGATTTCGAGATGGGCGGAATCGAAAACTATGGCTAAAAGCCGGGGTTTACACTTGGAGGAGTTGCTAAAAATGGGCACAACGTACTAAAGACGTCCCATATCGTTTTCCTTAGTCCATCCATTCCTACCTAACTCATTGGGAAAATGGATGGTTTCCTTTCTATATTTTTTCGTAAGTAGCATTTTTTGCCCAAAATCAACCAAGAAAGTTTTGTCGCTCATATTTCGGTGAGAAAAAAGCTTTTTAGAAGACACAAAAGTGTTTTAGTCGATGAAAAGAGTTTAAAAAAAGAATGAAATCAATCAATCAATCGTTTAAATAATAAAAGCACCAAATCGAACGCGCTTCAATGTGGAAGAAAGGCTTTTGTGTTTAAGAGTATTCCAATTTTATTTGTTTAGAAACGAAGCATATAAAATGACAAAACAATTGTATTGGGAAAATCAAAGGAGCAGAATTTTGGGGTCTACGCACAAAATCGAAATCTAACACTGTGATAGCATAAAACATTCAATTTTTCAAAAGGAAGTCGGATTAAGAAGATAAGCAAGAGTTGTTATGCAAGTTCGTTTGGCAATAATTTGAGCGAAGGAAAAGTCAAAGTAAAGGCGTGTTGTGCCCAAAATTGGTCTGAGCCCAAATTTCTCAGGTTCTGGTGTATTACAAAATCATTATTCACCTATACCATTTTTAAGAATATTTATTGAAATCAACAATTGCAAAAGCCTTTTACTGTCTATTGATAGATACCAGGGGCCGATCCATATCAAGTGCTGAGATCTCAGCATTTCACTGTCTGGTACTTATCACAGCTGTCGTTGTCTCTAACATCAAGGCGGGTCAGAGAGCAAAAGGAAATGCTGAGAAAAAAATTTTGAAAAAATTTTCTAACTTATTTCGGATTCACCTTTTACAAAGTATTTACGATATTACAGGGTTTTTACGAGAACGAGTTTTTTCTCAGCACATTCCTGAGACGAATAATCGTCTCAGGTTCCCTGCAAGCGAATCTCAGCATCTCCCTTTGTTCTCTGACTCAGCCGGCCGGCTGCTCAGCTGCCGCCTTGATGTTAGAGACAACGACAGCTGTGATAAATACCAGACAGTGAAATGCTGAGATCTCAGCGTCTCACAAGGGAACCTTTTTGAGTGTCATTTCTAATTGCAAGGGCGGGCACCCGGTTTTTTGCTAAAATTGTTGCATCTATGGAGTTATTCACGAATCTCAGCCCCGGAGGTGGCATATAACGTGGTTTTCGAGAGTATCGAAGTTGTCAAAAAACCAAAATTTTTATTTTTGCCGCAAAACGTGTTTTTAGGGATTTTCGGACTCGCTGATCACGAATCCGAAGGAATTTTCACGATTGGTGACAATCTCGCAAAGTTATGCTTTCAGCCAATATTCAGGAATCGTGAAATTCTAACTCCCGGCTCACTACTAAACCCATATATTTTGGACAATACAGAGAAATTCTGTTTGCATATTCTGATTAAGCATCCAAAGTTACATACAAATATCCAATTTTAGGCGGGAATCGGTAAACCCCCCGGTAAACCCCCCCCGTTTTCAAAAAATCATATAAAAATGGCCAAAAAACATGAAAATCCCCATTTTTTTCGCTGAATTCGTATTTCACATTAAATCGGATTAGGCTTAAGCTCCTGAACAACCCTTATGTTAGGCTAAACAACCCTTATAAGGCGCCAAACAAGCCATTAGGCTTAAGGGGACGCTGTGCACGCACAATCGGACGTATAAAATAAAATAAAAGTATAGCCTCCTTTTTTCCCCAGCCTCCTTTTACCCTGCGAAACAAAATTTTATTTTTATCGTAATATGATCCCGGTCTAAAAAGTGGATATTTGTATGTAACTTTGAATGCTTAATCAGATTATGCAAACAGAATTTCTCGGTATTGTCCAAAATATATGGGTTTAGTAGTGAGCCAGGACTTGAATTTCACACCTTTGACAACTTCGAGACTCTCGAAAACCACGTTATATGCCACCTCCGGGGCTGAGATTCGTGAATAACTCCATAGATGCAACAACTTTAGCAAAAAAACCGGGTGCCCGCCCTTGCAATTAGAAATGCCACTCAAAAAAGTTCCCTTGTCAGCACTTGATATGGATCGGCCCCAGGTCTGATTCTCCATCGAATTCAAATTTCAAATTCACGTTTAAATTCGCGCCTATTTATAAAATCGAAAAAGGTTTGGTTACTTTGGAAGATGGGTAATTAAACCTAAGACGTTAGCTGAGGACAGCCCTTTACGTTGTTTATGGGTCAATTTGGTGCTATTGTGCGGCGCACCAAAAAGACTGCAGGGACAGAGAAGTTATGTGTCTGCCCGGTTATTGCCCACTGCCTTGCCTTTTCTCTCTTCAGAGCAAAGGCGACGAAATAGTGTGGCAGACGGTTAGATTTTGACTATAATGTGGGCGTTCTGACCACATGGCGCGAAAGCTAGCAATGGTGAAATCAGACCTGGTATCTATCAATAGGCAGTACGTTCAGAGCTACGATTGAACAACGAATTGGTCACACGAGATATTCTGCCACAAGTTTTGAAAAAGTTCGATATTAGTGTTTTTATAGAGAGTGAATTAGTTTAAGGAGATTAAAGCGAATTGTTGTTGAGAAGATTATATTCATATTCAAATCAATTTCTTTTGTACTTATTTTAGCAGATTGACTACAGGCACATTTTAAAATATGATGAATAATTCTATATTTTATAAGACTTAATTGAAAAATTCGTGTTCCAATACAAATACTAATTGGATAATTGGCTCAGAATTTACGCCCGCGCCTTGTGAAATTGGTAATTGTATTACCCGTACATTTTGCGGTTGTTGCTGTCGTTTGCCTTCATCAGAATTGCTTAAATATGTTGTGGGATGAATTTTTCTTTCCTGAATTTAGCCAATGCGAGTACGATTATAATTTTGCCAATTCCTCATTGACAAATTCCGTTTCAAATTCTACGCAAATACTAGATACTGTTCCAATTTCTAGCAATATTTTTACAAAACCGCATCCAGCGGTTACAAGTTTTCGGCCTTGCACTGAAAATTCTCATCTCAATGCTCATTTTGTGAAGTCACCATTTTCATCAGCGTTACATTTGGACAATCACACAGTGGGAATAGGTTCCAAAGACGGAGAACTGTCGGAAAATATATGCATTGCTACCAGGGGAAAAGGTACGTCAGTTACATTCGTTGGCTCTTTTACCATTGTCCATTCTTGGAATCTTGCAATGGATCTTCTTCTCCGATCACTTTTATTAACTAAACAATTACAATCACGGTTCTATGCAAAAGAGCATTTTTCAATTTGTTCGCATGATTAAACTTAAAATTAATGAAATTACCGAGAATAAGTGATTACAAAGGAATGAGTTATGGAAAACTTTATAAAGAGAAGTGGAACCTAATTATATTGATTTATATTTTTAGGAAAAATCCACACTAATAATGGGACGCAAACCGATAAATTGAAGAAGTGGATCAAACGTTTGTTCGGAGTTTTGAACAGACTTAGCAAGAAGCACTGGAAAAATATCTCTATATTTGATTCCCCTCAGAATGATCCCCACAGTACTTACGAGTATTTCAGGGGTTTCGGCAGTAATCCCGATTTAAGCTATGCTACAAACAAATATTCCTCTGAGCCATTGTTGACTTACCTGAGCCATAAATTAAGAGACGCTGTAAAACGACCCAGAAAGCGAAGGGAATCCACAGTGCCACCCGGTTGCGGTGTAACTATGCGCACATCAAAACGGACAAAAGGTTATGAAAATCCATTTGAGGCGCACGCTGTGAACCATTTTGTTTACACCGGTTTGGTACTGAAACATTGTCGAAGGGATGAAGCGTGTCGGTCAAGCAAAACGGTTCGACTTCATTCTTACAGAGCAACTGAAGAAGATATAGGATGGAGCGGATTGCAGGAAACTCTCTCAGCTATCAATATCGGCTCGAAAGATTTATTTTCAATTGATGTGTCTATTGACGGGATACCTTTTCCGAAGTTTTACAGGACATATGACTGAAAATTGAATTGTTAGTGGTATATAAAATAATAAGTTAATTAATAATAGTGATTTTGGAACGAAAGTTTGATTTTATTCACATGATATATTTAATATAACTGAATTATTACTGATTAATGTAAGTGAAGATTCTGGATAGCTTCGGCACTGGGACAACATCATTTAAACTTAAAATTTTAAGCTGAACTGAGGCTTTTATTGGAAAATTGTTTATTTATTGAAAGTTATATTTTCATCCCATATTTGTCTTGCTTAGCGAAGTGTTCTCAAAATACCTATTGGTAAATTTTACCATAGACGGCTGAAAACTTTAATAGTTTTCTGAAGTTTTTATTAAAATCGCTATCTTCCCACCAATGGGCGCAATGTTAAAATCTAAAAAAATAAAATTTTGGTAAAAAAAATATTAGAAATTGCACAGTTTCGAATTTTGCATCAATTTTTGTTATCAATTTTTAATACTCCATTAGAAATATATTGTTAATTTACGAAATGTGTGTTTAACGTATTTATTGATTTAATTGTTTAAAAAATATTCGTTGTTTCTTCGATTTTCTGATCATATCGATTTTGTTTTGCTCTGGATTTGTTTTTGCTAATCGATCTAATGAGGGAGGCAATAAATCGAATGGCGATCCCTCAAGTAATTAATTCTCAGACTTAGCTCATTTTTGCGTTTGAATAATGCCGAACAAATGACACCGTTCGTTTCATTTCCGACCGAATGGGAAATAAATTTTCAATAAAAAGATTTGTATGTTAGTCATTTTGTACTTTTTCGCCGAATCGGATTAACGTTAGCAGAATAAAAAAGCAATTTGGTATAAAAGTACATCTACAAGTGCGCTCTAATTGGTATTTTTCGAGTCAACTAACGCTGGGTATTATTTTAAAACACTGTTATGCGAATTATTGTCTACCTGTGTTTTATTAAGACGCGGAGGAGTAAGCCGGATATTTAAATCCTTAAGACAAAATTGAGTAGACCAATAAAGCACTTATTCATTGTAACTGGTCCTCTAATCAAAGTGTGATGTGCTATTTTTTCTCAGATAATAGAAAGCCCGTAAGGTGAAAGATAAAACTGTTTGCTTAGGGCTTTTTTGTATACGTATTTGTGTAGTCCCATTTCCATCAAAGATCAAGCATTCTTCAAAATATATCTGAAATTCACTTTAATTTTTAACAGTTATATTTCAATAAAAATTTGCATATACCATTGTAGGAGAAATTTACTGGGTGGTATAAAAGTAAGCTGGTCAAAGTACCTCGAATAAGTGATTGCAGATCAAATTTTGTCCAAGAGTTTAAGTCTCGGTTATATAAAAGCTAATTTTAAAAATTAATAAGAGTCATGTTCCTTTCAAATGGGATAAAATATGTGGTGAAGTGGAAATCCACCTGATAGTTTGAGAAACTTGGACATTTATGGAATCTTATTGATATTTTACCTTTGCGTTATTTTATCTGCTGAATCTTTATATTATCCACAAATATCAAGTCTTATTGCGAACGTTACGTTATTGTAATTCAAAAATTACAAGCAGGGAGAAACTTATTTGGTTAATGCTCCGCTTAGAGATTTTCTAAACCTGAATTAAATATACGTATTTTGTCAAATCGTGCAAACTCGATGTCCGTATGTTGTAAGGAATGTGAAATTTGAGCCACGAAAATTTCGATACTACTTGGACCACCTCATAGAATAACTTTAAAGTTTACGAAAACATATATTCATCATTTTTTATAACAGCCGTCATTGATTCAAAATTGTCCTGACTTTATAGCCACATATACAAAATCTGCCAAAAGAAGAGAATTTCAAAGTTGTAATTTTTCAGTGTTCTGAAGGTAAAAGTAAACGGCTTTTAAGTTTGTCATTTTCAACCAAACGTTTTTATATTGGTTTGGCCGGAAATTCTTGTCGGTGTTTTTAAACGTTTATATATCAAACATTTATTCATCAATGTTCTTCATAATAATCACCATTATGATCTACAATGTGTGTCCATCTTACTGGTAAAAGGCGGATGCCTCTTTCCCCGAAAATTTTCTTTTTACGAGCAAAATACAAATCAAGGTGATTTTTGACATCGTTATCATTTTCAAAGTGTTTTTCTGCAGTTTCATTGGCTAAATCCCGGAACAACCAGTAGTCTGACGGGGCCAAGTCTGGGCTGAATGCAGGATGTGGCAACACTTCCCAGATCAAGTCCTGAAGTGTTTGTTTGGTTAGTTTCGCAACATGGGGTCTAGCGTTGTCGTGCTGAAGGATGACCTTTGGCTTTTCGGGCCGCTTTTCCCTGATGGCTTGTGCAAGCCGGCGAAGCTGAGCACTGTACGTAGCAGCTGTGAGTCTCTCCTTTCTGCCCAATAATTCATAATGGATGTCTCCGCCCATATCCCACCAAACTGATAACATTAACTTTTTGCCCCAGCGATCAGGCTTCGGATCAGGTTTTGCCTTTTCTCCTGGGCCCACCCATTGCCTTTTGCGGCGAAAGTTGGCGTGAAATATCCACTTCTCGTCCCCTGTTACTAGGCGGGGTAAAAAGGACTTACGATGGTAACGGGACAATAAATTGGCGGAAATGGACATTCGCTGCCATTTGTCGGCATCGTTCAGGTGGTGCGGTATCCAAGCACCATACTTTTTCTTATAGCCAAGAGCTTTCAAATGGTCTTCTACTGTAGAATGACTGGGCCCAAGCTGCTCTGCAAAATCGCGTGTTGATTGCCGGTTGTCTTCTGCTAATAATGCCAAAAGTGCTGGTTCATTTAGCTCGGAGGGTCTTCCAGAGTGTGGTTCGTCTTCTAGGTCAATACTTCCTTGTTTAAAACGAGGAAACCATCTCTCGCAGGTTCGGGTGGAAATAGAGTCTTCGCCGTACACTGCGTTAATATTTTTAGCTGTTTGGGCCGCACTGGTGCCTTTGGAATATTCATAAAAAATTACATGCCGGAGGTGGTTATGAGGGAGATTGTTTTGAGAATTAATAATTTTAAGGAAAGAAAATAATAAAAGGCTTGCTTTCCACATTTTCCAATAAAGGACTCTCTTGTGCATTAAATAGTATAAACGCTTCCCAAGAAATTATTGATCACTGATAAGAATGGCCGACATAAAAAACACCGACAGGAATTTCCGGCCAAACCAATAGTATTATCATCCCACTAGCGGAGTACGCCGCGCCAGAGTTGCCCGCAATCTTTGTGTTTTTCTCCTCCGTCTCTTCTATGTTGGAAAATTCTAGACAATGATCCAATTTATTTACAAGTAAAATTAAAACAAAGATCATTTTCTGCTTTCTTTATCATTGATTGCGGTGAGACGAAAAAGAAATAAAGAGCGTCCGCAATCCGCAATGATTTTTAGTAAGGCGCTCTCTTCTCTTTGTGTGTAAAACAAAGCAGATGTTCGAATCAGCCAATCGATAAATTAAGAGAGATTGGTCGAACCAATGCATTGTGGAGAGACCACAAATTGCGGACGGACGAAAAACAACGAATTGCGGGCAACCCTGCGCCGCGCCAAATGGCGCGGCCGAGAATTCCCATATCAGTATGCCCGCCCCCTCGTTCCCCGTCCCCGCGGGCCCCGCCCCCGCGGACCCCTCCCCGCGAGCCCCGCCCCGCGGACCCGCCCCCGCGTTCCCCGCCCCCGCGGACCCTCCCCCGCGGGCCCCGCGTCCCCCTCTCCATTGCACACGTTGTTTACGTAAACATGTTTACAAAGGAGAGAGGCAAGGTTGTTTACCATTACGCAATCAAAGGCACAAAAAATCCATGAGGGGGTATCATGGTTCTCAAGAATACCCTCGGGGCCCGTAACTTTCAATACAATGTGCCGATCAGCGGCTTCGCCGCTGACCCAGCGGCTTCGCCGCATGGCGGCGCCCATGATCATGCATGGGGGGGGGTTAAGGGGGCCGTAGGGGGCCACAGGGGGTCGTCTGGGGGCTGAAAATGGTACCATTCGTCTTCTCTCGTCGAGACGAAGCGATTGACGTATCACACGCCCAAATCCGAGCGGAGCTTGCCCCTATTCTATTGGGGGGGGGGGGGGGCACACCACCCTATCAACTTAGAGGGACCCGATAAACAGCAAAAATCTTTTATAAATTAGTTTTACAATCCCTCTCCACAATTCTTTTTAGGCCAAACTCGATTTCAAATTAGCGCCAAAACATCATTGCATGCCAAAGGGGTTAAAAGGGCTGCTGAAAATTTTTAGTGACGGGGATTAGTCGGCAGGGGTCTCCTCTAGAGATTGGTAAAAAAATTGAGTGGGGCTCGATTAGGGTAAAAATTTTTACAGTCAACACATTTCCCTATTAGGAGAGTCTCTGTTCAGCATCAGGAAAAGAGCCTCCTCTAATAGGGAAAAGTGTTGACTGTGAAAATTTTTACTCTAATAAGGCCCCACTCAAATTTTTTTACCAATCTCTAGAGGAGACCCCTGCCGAGTAATTCCCCTCATTAAAAATTTTCAGCGACCTCTTTTTACTTCTTTGGCATGTGATTATATGTTGGCGCTAATTTGAAATCGAGTTTGCCCTAAAAAAGAATTGCGAAGAGGAATTGTAAAGGAGAGATTTTTCTAATAGAAACAGACTTTCAAACTTCTTTCATTGAAAGCCATCCCGCGCTAAGAAAATTCCGCTTGGGACCAATTAGTCTAGACACTGCACCAATGGAAAAGCATAGGAGCACATTTCTTTGTGTCTGTCGCTCTCCTACTGGAAACAAGAGAGCGATGAGTGTCATTTCACGGTTTTCAGTGAAGGAAGATTGAAAGTCTGTTTCTATTAGAAAAATCTCCCCTTTATGGATTTTAAAGTTTGAAAAATGAAGCACGTAATAAATGTAACAAAGTTAAGATTATGTCAACTGTGTCACCTAAGGCGACGAATATGTTGAACATTCCTGTAGGAAACCACTCATAGACAAAAATACAATTTTAATCTAAACGTCTAATTCCATTCCAGTGACAAGTCATATTACACCATTCCAAAATCCCACCCACTCCCAACCCCTCAAACCCCAAACAATGCGTCAATCTCTTTTTATGCTCTTCGATGCCCACACGTCGCATACTTCTTTTTATGGGCTTTTTATAGGTTCCAAATGATGCTTATCACCTCAATGTTTTTGTTTTGACCATGGATTAGACCCACAGCAGTCAAAACTCGTGGTGGCTCAGGGATTAACAAGTCTTCACCGAAGTCGGTCGAGACGTCGCCAACCACCCCATCAGAAAAGTGTCGTGGGAATGGTTTCTGTGCCAAAATGAGTGACAACTGCACCCACAACACCGCTGTTTCGGCAGCAACAAGTGTTCCAACAGACAGAGCCGGAGGAGGGCTCACTCGTCGACGAACTCATTCCAAGCGGCTCAAAGAGACTTTATGAACAAGTCTGCGCCGGGGCTCAAAATTCCTTCGAACCTCCCTTTGTTTTGGCCCATCCCTTGGAAATTGGCTCTTCCGGCGCTGGATCATCAAAAGAAGGCAAAGAAACACCTCAGGCTGTTGTTTAGCTCATTTCAGGCAATTTTCACGGATTCGTTTGGGTTTTGTTGTCTCTAAAGATTTGGTCGCTACAGAATTTTGTTATTTTTTGTTAGACATAAATTAGATTTAAACACTTTGAAACTTTTCTCGTATTTCTTTCTAATCACATTGGTGATTTGATTTAGTTAGAGGGCACGAGAATGAAAATAGAGCGCGTGGCCAGGAAAATTATTTATATAGCAAGGTTGGCGCATTACGTTTTGGCCATGGTCTTTGATTTGTGTCTTCCAAGCTATAATTTTAAGCTCCGGTTTGGCCCGTTAATTATATACTCGAAATTGAATTGTCACATGTTTTGCATTTTGCGTGAAATATATACCAAAATAAAGTCATTGGCGCGGATTTTTGACATTTGAGACCGGAAACATTGAATTTTGTTTTGGGGATTTAGACACATACTAATTATTTTCTTTAAGAGATTAGAGTAATTAGAAATTCTAATTTTAGTTCTAATTTAGTTTAGGAACTTCTGCAGCGAAAAATTATGCTATACGTTTTTTAATGTTAAATGTAGCCCGTAAGACCAGACAACGCTTCATCTTGCACATGAAACGTTTTCGGGTACGTTGATGATAAGTATTTGATAATATCTTTACATGATGTAACATTATTTGCACTCTAACTGCTTGAAACATGATATCTTTATTATTCATAAAGTAGTATTTTCTTAGACAATTCGTTAAAATTTTAAAGAGAAAACATGACATGGGCGGAAGAGACTTCGAAAACGAGGAAGTAAGCCCGCGTCTCATTTTCCATACGTGCCAACTGACATAAAAACTCAATCATTTTGCAAGCATTGAAACTAATTGGAACACCCAAATTCTTTTAATCCGCTGAACCAAATCCGTGCTAATGGATGAGCCAATTTCCAACTTTTCGGATTCGGGATTGAAAACCTGCAAATTTAATTTGGGTACTCTGTTCGGGTCTACATTTTAAGTGTTGAACGAATCTTGGGCGGCTTCCAAATTTTCGAACGTCCTTTATTTGTTTATTGCTCACTTTGAGTATCATTTTTTCGGTAGGATTGAATTACAATTTTTAGACCATGTGGTTTGGTTCCAGAATTTTTTTCTGGTTACTATAGTTTGCTTTGGCGATTATTTTTGAATGTTTATAAAGTAGATTTCTGTTTGTTCAGAAGACCAAAATACGTGAAAGTCCAAGTCGGTAAAAATGCACATTGGACTGTGTTTTTGAGTTATAAAGACCAAACTTCAAATCATCAGAATGATAACTAAAAATTTTAACAATAAACTTGTATTTTTCAAAGGCTCACATTTCTTTTTTGTTTTCTATCTTCAGATATTTTAGTTCCTCTATCCTCAAAGATTTTTTCCCAATGTACAATTTACAAATTTGTCTTTATGACTTGAAAATTACCTCTACTTTGGACTTCCACACCTGACGATGCCTTTTTATTTTGTTCTTCGGCCAGTCCCAATTCTGCTGCATCAGAATAACCGAAAATTATTTTCCTAGAAACGCTTTGCTGTTGCACTTCCTCCGACCATTAAAGCGTCTTCATCAATTGCTTTCATGACCATGTCATTAGTAAAAATTAGGAGCCATGCTCTTTGAGCGAAAATTCGAATTAGCTATTACAAAAAGTCTCGATATTTTGGAATTTTGCTGAAAAATTGTTAGCAGAAAATGCAGCTAGAGTTCAGTTGGAAATAGGTTGCTCAAAATGTGCAAAAATGTCTAAGACTCTTATTTTTGGAGCATTATTTTTAGTTTCCTGTTTTTATTTACAAAATTTCTAAGTTTTTGAAAAATTTTGCCATTTAATAATTCGAGAGACCGTCCTCATTAGTTAAAAGCACTGGCGATTTCGGAATTTTTACCACAAAGGCCGTTAGTTAACAAATTCCATAGGACCACCCAGCGGCTACGCCGCATGGCGGCGCCCATGGTCATCCAGGATTTTCCGGATTTCCGGAAGCTATATCTCCGGCTAGCATCACCAGTGTAGGCTGAAACCGGTACCAATCGTCTTGTCTCGCCGAGACGAAGCGATTGACATATCACACGCCCGGATCCGAGGCGCGACGGGTGATCTGTGACCTGGCCAAATCCGGGATTTTCCGGATTTCCGGAAGCCATATCTCCGGATAGGATCACCAGTGTAGGCTAAAACCGGTACCAATCGTCTTGTCTCGCCGAGACGAAGCGATTGACGTATCACACGCCCGGATCCGAGGCGCGAGCGAAAACTTGCCCTTTTACGTGACACATGTGACACACGGATGTCACGTTTTCACGTATGTCACCCCCAAATCTGACATTGATAACCCCCCCTAAAATCATGGGTTTTGGGGGGGGTACTCGCGAGTTTGGGGTCCGGGACCCCCAAAAAGTGGTTTATTCTGCTGGGCGGGGAGCTTCACCTATCAACTTAGAGGGACCCGATAGGGCAAAATCCTTTGACGTAATCATTGAACTCTAATTTTTTCCAGACCCTTTATTTAAAGTTTATTTAAGGCCGAGATAGAATTAATTAAAAGTTATGAGAGATGGTTTTGTTTGGCACGTCAGCATTCTCGGAAGTTTTGTTTTCTTATGGCATTTGTTTCAGATTTCAAAGGCCAGAGAGTTTTTTGGATGGCACCGACCGTAAAGACCAAACAAAGACATTTCAGGTTAACAGATGCTATTGTTCCATTGATACATTTGTTCTTTTCAACTATTGCACTTTAAAGTTGTACTTTCTGTTTATTTTGTCCTTTACTTCTAAATCAAGATGCTCATGTGCTTTAGGGCCGATATATACGAAATACCGATGATTTTCGTTTTGATATTCCAGGCTCGAGCCGGGGGGACCAGGTTTCGTTGTTAACTATTTTGTGAAAATACGAACATGTTATAAAGAGTTACACTTTTTGTAACAAAGTTTGCAATTTTGAATTTGGGGAATGCATATCTGGCATGAATCTAATGTAATCATTAATTTCACATCATTTATCCGTGTATCTGCCGCATTTAAATATTATAACATTTCGTGAAACGCATAATTTGTGGTAATATCTCCTCAATTTTCTGTGATACCAAGAACTATTCCACTCTCGGTATAACAAAATTCGGTCTTTTTCTGTAAGAAATGTCGTAAGCCTTCCATTGCCTTTCTTCATGCGTATCATTTTTGATGAGCTCCAGCATTTTTTAAATCTTATTTGTATCCATCGATGCATAAACAAAAATCATACCACAGAGTGCAAAACATTTGGAAATCGTGTTTGGATTATACGTTCACATTGGAACGTTTTTTATTCAGTTTGGCTAAAGGTGTTTTCTCTTATTTCTATTCAATTTGGCCTTAGGTTCAAAGCTGTTTATTTAATATTAACAGTCCTAATTAGTTTCTACTAAAATTAATGAATAAATCAAAAGTTCTATAGGAATATAAGTTTGATTTTTGCTCTCTAACAGTAATCAAATAGTCCCGAGTTAACTTTTGATTCAAACGTGAAAAATTTAGTTGCGAAAAGCGAATTTTAAAATTTTTGCGACCGGAAGCGCGATGGATCTGTTGACAACTTTGGACAATAGCCAAACCCAATGTCGCGTGACTCAGCACAACTTGGACATTTAGGCATCGCTCTGATCTTTTAAGGATCATAATGTGCTTTAAAATTTAAAAACTAATTTTCGCAAAATTTTGGACACATCCCAATACTCTAGTCTCTATAAAAACAAATTTACGTAGGATATCTCGTGACTATGGCACACTATTAATTTCGGTAGAACTTCGAAAATTTCTCAGTAGAGTTTGCTCGTTGAAAAGGTTAACAGTTTGACATTTGCGTATACTTTAATTTAAGCCAGAAGCCTAAATCCCTAAGCCTAGGGTAGACCTAAACCCAATGTGCCCATGCCCTAAGCCTAATTGTCGGGCCAAGCCTGCACTTCACTTTAAGCCATAACTCGAGTCTAAAATCTAAGCTTATCCTAAGTTGTAGTTTTGAACGCAGAGGTATGCACAGTACGTAGAGTGTAATGAAAGTCGTACTAGCTTACGATCCATGGCCAAGGGAGGTGTTCCAGATACCGTTTTCCAGTTCGTATAAATACCGAATTCCCCATAAAACACAACAGCTCAATGATGACTCCAAGCCCACAAGTGGTTCGGGTGCTTAGAAATCCCGCAGCCTGCGGTGGTCTCGAGGACCAACGTAATTCTTTATTTAATTTTTGCATCCCGCACCACTGGATACCTCGGCCACGAGTGACTCTGAGACGCAGTCCCCGCCACCAGAATCAATTGTTATTTATTATTCCTGAGAGGAATAATGGAATATCTTCTCGGGTGGCGGACGAGCCGCCTGAGGGTGTCCAGGTCCCTCCAATCCCACGGCGAACATGGCTTTAACGCATCTTTTTGCTTTTGAACTCACCGCAAGAGGAGCGGCGTAAATATTTGCCTTTTCTTTTATAGCGGTATGGCTAAAATATCTATATTTGTTTATGATTTCGTCAAAAATTTATAATGACGTGCGTGTGAGGGAATGTTTGTCTCGAAGGTCTCGAATTTCATATCTCGATCCTTGGATAAGTGTTATATATCGTATTTTGCCAAAGACATAAAAAGTTTACTTTTATCTGGTTTTGTAAGTAATGATGCCTAAATGCGTAAATAAACAGACTAAGCATTACAGTAATTAAAGAAAAATTATCCTTGTATTTGCTAGATTTCAACGCTGTAATTTGGAATGCACAATTTTTTTTAACTTAATCCAACTAATTTTATATCTAATAATTTCCAGCAAAATTACCTTACACATAGTTAACTCAGAGTATATTTTCAAATTCTGCTAAATTTGATTTTTGAAACAGAATTCGTTCCTCCAAAAAAACATGTGGAGCTAACATGTAATAGCGTCTAGTATGCTTAGCAAACCTTCGCCCTCGGAAGCACCTGTTCCGTAATTCA
Organism: Ditylenchus destructor; assembly: GCA_022814885.1. Classification (NCBI taxonomy): domain Eukaryota; kingdom Metazoa; phylum Nematoda; class Chromadorea; order Rhabditida; family Anguinidae; genus Ditylenchus; species Ditylenchus destructor. Next base: position 1,046,750 of record JAKKPZ010000014.1, read on the forward strand.
TTACAGATTATCATTGTCATTACAAATGGTTATATTTTCCTTATAAGTCTCAGCCAGCTGCCATAGTTTCATTTATTTTCCTGCGCAAAGTTGTAACTTGCACCGAGCCAAATGAAAATTTGCCTTTGTCCCAGTGGGGGAGCGCAATCCTGCCACCCTCATTTGCGGAATGTTCATTGCACTTTTGGTGCTTGATTCCCCATTAATTGGAGGTTAAAACCGTTTTGGGTTGGAGAAAGATTCCCCATCCGGCGCAAGATTCCAGGAAAGGTTTAAAATGGAACGAGGGAAAATTGTTTCTAATCCAATTACTTTAATAAACACCGCAGAAAATCAGCAACTTCTTGTTTTTGCATGTATTTGCATCCCCTTAGGAATATGCAGTGTTTACTTGCAATTCAGAATGTAAACACCTAGAGATGCATAAATAAGCTATAATAGGAGCTAAAAAATAGTGTTCTCTGTACTTTTATTTTTGAATAATTTTTATCGTAACAAAATAAATTATTTTACTATATCATTTCTTTTGGTTCCACATTAGAGGAAGTTTAGTTGGGAAACCACCGGCGAAAAAAAAACGGCAACAATCCTTTAATAACAATAGTCTCCAATTTCCAATTATCTCTCGCGTTCCCAAGGCCGGACCTCAGAAATTCGCAATCAAATTCATAATTGAAGAGCACTTGAAAAATGTGTTATGTAAAGATTTTCCCTCGATAATCAATTCAATCAACTTACATTTTTTAATGTAATTCACGAGCACTGCAAGATCACCCTGAGGCGATCTAATGCACCTAGACAAACCATCGTGATACCCCCTCACATAATAATTCTGTGAAGATTACGTTTGTTCCTTTTATGTTTGTTCTGTTTCGCTTTGACTCTCGATTCTTCATGTTGGCTCTATTTTATGTTTACCGCATACATTGAAATCGTGCCAAAGACGATAACAGTGACCTTAAAAAATGCAAGCAGCCTATATTTAAAACGAAATGACTAATTGGTGGTTTTTATTCATATTACAATATTCTGCTACTAGTAAATATTTTGAAAATTATTTTGGCTTACAAAAACCTGAGATGAACCAGTGAGAACTTAATCGGTTCCGCATTTTTGCAATTGTAACCTAAAAGGATACTATACGTTAGGTGGACTCTATCTTCTTAAATTTGTATTTGGATGTACTTTTATATGAACACGTGAGAATCGATATGTTACTTTACTAAGACGCCAGTGTGCGTCCGTCTGTCTCTGCGAAGCCTGTCGTTTCGACCCCTTCCACTGCTCATATCCGGGCAAGTGATAGCTTAAAATGTTCGTACGGATGTGCTGATACATATTTTCAAAAAATTTAGACAAAATATAGACAAAAATTTTTTAGACAATTTTTTAGACAAAAATTTTTTTTTGAAAAATGGGCCATACTGACGGCGGGGGGGATGCCGCGAGAGCGGCGGCGTAGGACATATATTGTATATAAACAATGGCGTAATCCTCTAAATTTTCATCCTGAGTTGCAATGAGATGGCATCCTCGGTTGTTTTTGTAGTAGCTGTAAATAGTCAAATATAAAGCCTAATTTCTTTTTATGACCTGTTTACTTGGCTGAAAGCATTTGTCGCCCCTAATATTTGCGCTACGTCAATCACTACGAACGTTCCTATCTCTGCAAACGTTCCTCTAAGCATTTTCCCACAGTAATTTTTGCACAGAATTCACTAATGATGACCTTTGTTACATTTGCATAATTTCAAAGACCGGATTAGGGGAGTCTAGTAAATTGTTAATTTTATGGTTATTTTCCGGAAATTGTCCATGAACATTTGGCCACGAATTTGCACCACTTTTCACATACGGAATTTTGTTGGGACTATTGTCTCTATTTTCTTGACTTTTATAATGTAACTTTTGGGAGCTTAAATGGGTCGCTTGAGTCCGTGGGAATCGTCTTCGGAATAGCCGCCCGAATTCCAATAAATAAATTATTATTCATTCGGCCTTATATCAAGCCCTCTGTTGACGGTCCATTTTCACCCAAAAACAATAAATAATACAATGAGTGAGAAATTAATGAGGCCAAGGCACTATTTACGTCTTTTATTTTGCCCATTTCCATTAATACAATAAAGTTTCCGATAATTCGATCTAAGTAAGGCATATTAATAATTCATATGCTAAACAATTTATACCCATAATTATTCAAAGTTGCCTTTGAATGTAACATTAAACAGTCTTATATTCCCGAACGACAATAAATATAATGAAGACTTCCTGAGATTGAGTGGCCGTTATTTCTTTCTTGCAAAATTCTGAACAGCGAGCAACGATATTAAAAGGAAATAAAATTTTGGGTTTTTTATATTCAAGAACATTCTAGGAGCAAAGCTCTATAACATTGTAATTATAGAACGTTTCACGTTCTATAATTTTGAAAATTTTGAAACTTTATACATTATTCGAAAGCATCTAGAAAAATATCTATACATAACATTTCTAGAATTATTCCGAAACTCACAAGATCGGAAAAATTTAATAACAAAATCTGGCAAATATTATGGCTGTTGTGCCAAAAGAATGAAAAGCTTCAACGGACTAATGAATTAATCTGCGATGAATAATAACTGTGAGCTATTTTTGCCCTTTCTAACATCTTCCCCGAATATTCATAAACAAACTGGCAACTTCCTAAGTCTCATATTTTCATATTTCCTCCCACTCAAAATTGCTCAGAGCGCAATTCTGTCATTAGTGGCCCGTTATCTAATTTAATCCACCTTAATTCGTCCTCATTTTTCATCTGCCGGATATAATCACAAATGCGAAGCACAAGAAATGTAAACCCACTCATCAAAAATTTATTCACACCTGACCACCTCTCACATTTCTCTCTTATTCGAGTACAATCAAGTCTTAATTAAACGTCGCGAAATGCACCGGTCCCGACCTTTTTGCGACTTGCAAAACAATTTATTTTCTTGAACCTTACTTAATTTCTACGGATCGCATTGTCAAATGCAAATTTGTCATGAGCCACCGCTAGAATTGACTCTAAAGACTTCGATTACCTTCCTTATTACCTTCTCGAATTGTTGCTTTTGATTCATTTCGTCTCTTTCTAGAACCCTTTCGCCGTTATTCCACGTGACGGCCAAAAGTTGCACTTTTACGATTATTTGCCGCAATGTAATAATTTTTCTAAACTTTTGTGACCTCTTTGTTCCCTGTTTTTCACTTTTTATGAATCAGTCCTATGTGATGCTTTACCATTCTTCTCTCCATGACTCGAGGAAATTACGTGAAACGTCACATCCTCAAACATATTCTGTTTATCTTTTTGAATACATTCTTAGGCAGACACATCTTTGTTCGACGACCATCCGGCACATGCCCTGAGGAATTCTGTCGTCGTTTTTTACCTTACATGCTTAGAAATTCAAATAGGGAAGACTGAGGAGTGACCTTTTATACTGGACTAATATGTTTGACTCCACAGAGCAAAGTGGAAATATATTCTGCGACGAAACAGAAATTAAACCATCGAATAATTTGGTCTAAATAAGTACAATTACTCTCATTATCCCGAAAATTTGCATTTAGCCAATTACATAATCTTTGGCTTTTTAGTTCCTATTTAAAGGTTTTTATGCAAAAACCTTCTTCCAGAGTTAGAACAATTTTGTTAGCTATTCAAAAAATATCCATGTTTAAATTGTGAATAAAATATTCTTCGGTCTTCTTAAATGCCATTTTTGTCAGACAAATAGAATTCAGATTTTTTTATCTACTAAATAAATAATTTATGTAAAAAGTATGTCATTTTCAGGAAAAAATCTCATGATTGAAAATCGATTTTTAATCAGGTGTCACTATGATCCAATTAGTTAAAGCAAAACAGAGTTCCAAACAGTGCCCAAAAATTTCAGAAAGCTTTTCCTAACAAAATTTAACCACTGCAAATTTTTACGGCTTTGGTCTTGAGAGATTTAGGGACCCATTCATAATTTCGAAAGGGGCCTACTTTGGAGAAAACTCCTGGCTATGTCCGTGGTTCGATCTCAAAAATAACTGTTTATCGTAGTAATAATGTACCTTGCTAAAATTGCTTCAGAATAGGCCCAAAATAAAACCTATAAAATAATTGCCATCTCGTCAGTGCAACCTTTTCATTTATCTTGACCTGAGCTCAAGCCAATTTTTCCATCAATCAAATGGCGTATGTGTGGAATTCGGTTTCCGGATAAACTTTTATTTGCACTATGCCCGGGAATTTTGCTTGCGATTTTTATTCTTTCCTCCAGACCCGTTGCTCTAACAAGACGTGCTTGTTCGGAGATATTTTCTGCCTATGATTATGCCTTAAGGTCCCGAATTGGGAATTGGTACTCCGGGGAATTGACTCTTTAAGAAAGGGCAGTCGGTTTTGTGACTGGGACCGAACCGCCGTATTTCATAGGCCAAAGAAGAGAGTCCTCACAGAGCGTATATTTATGGGAGGAATGAAAATATATTGTAATTATTAATAATAATTTGGGTAGCCACATCCAAATAAAATGGTGTTCCGAAAATAAATTGGAAATCAAGAAAAGCAATTCTTGCAGTCTTTACAAAACGGAAGGGGTCATTTTTGTTCGAAAAATTTTTCTGGGGATGTGTTTGCAAATATGTTAATTTAAGTTTTAAAATTTCTAACTGAAAAACGATCTCTTTTGTGTCTCCAGTTGTACTGAACATTTTTAAATTAGTTTTTTAAATTCTATCTGTTATGCCTTATAAAAAAGTTTATTTCTTATGTTGGAATAGTTACGAGGTTCCTACTGAGGATGGCACGACCTCGATATTTAGGAGCCAACTGAATTTCGCATTAAGAATATGCCAAGAATTTTAAGAATTTTTGTACACTACACTTGAAATATGTGTTGCATTTTATTATACGTATTTTATTTCAAGTTCACGTATCTTTCTTCGATTCTCAGCAAATATCCATAAACTTATTCCAGACACCACCGCACTCCGCAAATGCTAACATTATATTGTCTGTAAGTAATATTTCGAATAAAAATGGACGATTCCATCGCTGATCTACTGAACTATTTGGACAATGGCGGCTCTTTGCCGACATTGAACAATACGGATTTCCTCTCAGAAAGCACTGCCTTTATTCCAACCACCAGTGCTCTCATTATGGCAAATGATACGAGTGCGATGAACGTGACCGAGAGTGGCATGCCAGCATATTGTATCTTTGAGCAGCCGCCTCTAACAGACGTCCGATTTTGGATAGTGACGGTATTTGGCACTTGTGTCTCTCTAGTCTCCATTGTCCAGAACGCTTTCTTCTTCTATTTATTCTCGACGAGGAAACATCACAGGACAACTTATAACATGTGGGTGATTTTATTTGAGAAGTCTTTGGTAATATTTAAGGGGTTTCTTCGAAATAGAAGATTACTTAAAAACTTAGAGTGCAATTTTTTATAATTAGACAATAAATATTTAAATGAATAATTTTTGAGCATCTAAATATATTTTATTAATTTTTTAAAATTCACTTTTTCGTTATTTACCGATTTAATTTTGCAGTTATTATATTGAAATAATTCAATTGTTATAAACAAACTATTAAACCAGTAAATAAGTCGCAACGAATGTGACTGACTAACCAGGAAGAATTTACAACTTCCTCAATTGGCTTCAGTGACTCATTTTAAACTTTCAGGTACATGATGTTCCTCGCGATGGCCGACATCTTTGTAAGTGCCGCTTACGTCCTTTTAATGAGCATGAATGTGCTGTCGGATTATTTGGTATCTCCTACGTTGGTCCGGATATGGTTCAGCTATATGGTGCCCATTCTGACAGTCAGTCACTGTGGTATAACTTCGTCCTGTTTCCTTATCTTGGCTGCCACGTTTGAAAGGTATCATTGCAAACATAATTTTAATTTTATTCATTCGAATTGGAGCAAATTCCGTGTAAAACTAGCATTATCATAAACCAATCTATTCAACCTTAGGACTTATATTGTAAATGAGAAACCTGGTATAAATATCGTAAGATCATTTTCATAACAAGTATTTACATTTGGAATAATTTCAAAAATTTTGTAGAATTTGATGCATTTCATTAATAACTTTTACTTGCACTTTCAGATATTGCCTTACAATGAATTCGAAGTATATCCGATTTGTACAGAAAAACCGCAAATTTATCGTACTCTTCGCAATTTTCTTTGGCGTGCTCAGCAAAGGAACAATATGTTTTGAGTTCAAAGTAATTTTTGAAACTTCCCGCGATATGACTTTATTAAAAACGTCTTAGATAACCTACCTGGAAGAGTGCGCTGGAGAAATAACGGAGATCCGACTCGAATTTGCCGACTTTGTTTATGACACGCCGTATAATACTGTAGGTTTAATAGGCTTTGAGATATGTGTTAAATGATTGCTTTTAGGTTTGGAGGTTTTGGTATCGCAATTTTGTTACTGTATTCTTTCCTTTCTTCGCGCTTCTTTTCCTGAATATTCGTATCGTCCGCGCTTTGAGTCGGAATGAGAAATTTGGCGGGTGTTATACAACGAATTCGAAACAGTTTAAACGCAAGGTTGGTTCTTGACCTTTATCATACACGAGCATTTGCTGCTTAAAGAATCAGCAATTTAAAAAGCAACTAAGAAGACAAAAACGATTTTCCGCTTAGCTTTGTTTGGCTTTTTATCACAAAATGTTTTAAAATGGTTCAGAATTTCGTCAATTTTTCTTTTTCAATTTTCATAAAATCGTTCATCTTTTGGATGTGATATAATATTTAATTGATCATTTGCAGAAAGTTGCGCGGAGTGCGACACGCACAACGGTGCTTGTGGTGTTCACCTACCTCATATCAAATATAATAAATGTGGTGCTAACAACGTGGGAACACATCGATAAAATGTCTTTGCTCACTGAATATGTTCGGTAAGTTGTTTAAATCGTTCATAGTAACTTAAAATTATGAGTCGCGAGATGAAAATGGTTACAATTGTCAAAATTTGCTAAATTAAGCTAAGCTCTGATATTTTATTGAAGTACTGCGCTCAAATTAGCAGTCTTTCCGTTAATCTTAAAAGGCGAAAATTTTCAAATACTAAATGTATCGCAAATTCTCTCACTCTATTGAAGGGTCATATTAAAAATATAAGGACACGTATAGTTATGAATTATCCAACTAAGTTCAATTACAAATTGGAAAAAATTAAATAGTGTGTTTATAGAATTAAGCAACATAATTATTTAAAATTAGCCATTTTAGAATGTACGCAATTGCGTTGGATCTCGCCTCGTTGATGACTAATATGGCATGTGCCTTCCGTCCTATCATTTATTTAATTTGCCAACCAACCCTGAGGCAAGAAGTATTCAAAGTAATAAAGAAAATGTGCTCGCCGACCACTAAGAAATCTGATGGCAATAACAACCACTCCACCTTGGTGACGGACATTATGTATACACAGGTGAGGAAATTAATTACCTGTCATACTATGAATTTTGGGTTAAATTTTGGCGGAAATTTCGACCCGTTTCTTACTGTTTATGTAATTTATTAATAGAAAGAGTGGTCCAAACATTCTAACTTTCTGTATTGGTTTTTCACGTGTTTTTCCCAAATGAAACGTAAAAGTTTTAATAAAATTTTGAATCGATATTTCTGCAAAAACTGAAATTTTAATTCATTCTTCAAACTGGCGATCAGGGTTGGGTGGAAATAATTAGAGGGAATTAATAGGAAAATTTTTCTAAGTATACATCGAATACGCTTCAGGATTCAACAAACTATCCCTCGGAGAGCACTATATTACCTTCTTCAAACTGTGTTGATCCTGGCTCGAATCACAATGTCAACTGGGCCTCACCTCTTTTGCCGGCTAATCACCAAGGCCCACCCTCTCCCATTGTACACATGGACTCTAATGTATCGGACGAGCTGGACTTGGCCGATTGTTTAGCGGACGAACAGGAAGAGGAAAGTACGTCCTCCAAATTTGCGAACGGTCGCTTGGTCTCAGTTTTAATGCCGAACTGCGCCATTGCCCCGTCAGCATCAGCTCTCGGATTTGGCTCTGGTGCCCAGCGAAATCGGTCTGTCGAACCGGCCAGTTTGACACTCCGACCCACAGAGTCAAACGGCCTGGATGCCCAAAAGCGGAGCTGCAGTGTGGAACCTACGAGGAGTCCTGCAACGACAAACAGCCCCAAAACACCGTCCTCATCTTTCAGAAATGCACAACGGGAAATGTTTAAAAAACTATTCTTCACTACTGAAAATAAAGAAACACTGTTGTGATTATTAATTTAAGTGATAGATAAAATAAATGTATTTATGATATGGTAAATTGTAAAATTTGTTTTGGTAAAATGTATTTATGATAACAGGACACTTGAGGTAGATGTTTTTTTCCATAATACAATATTTATATCCTAATAAGGGTGCCGTAGCAGCTCCTGGGTCAATCTCTCTGTGTTACATTTTTGCTGCGATTTTTTAGGGTAACTCACATAATCACTCGAGTTAACTTATGTTCATATTTTATTCAAAATGTCAGTGCATAATTTAATGGAATGATGTCAGTTATCGTTTTTCAAGGCGAATGTATTTATGATTTATCGTATTAAATATTGGCTTTAGCTGCCTAGCCACTTCATTGTCCTGAAAACAATGGTCCCTGGCAACAGTTTTTGATGCGCACGTTACAGCTCACATTCACATTATTGTTCACAGGTTGCATACAATCTTCCCAACAACTTTTAGCTGTGAGAGAATCATCGACGCACCGATATGGAGCATCGCAGCCGCCGCACTTGAACTTGCTTGGACCTTGGCAACAACTTTTGAAGCGCGACCAACAGGTTTCTCCATTCGCTTTTCGCCATTCGGGATCGCCCATACAACCCTCCCAACAGCTGGTAGCAGTGAGAGAATCATCCGCACACGGATACGGAGTGTCGCATCCGCCACATTGGTACTGCGCATGAACAGCCATAACACTACCTGAAATTTTTATTTGTATGCACACGTTTAGTTTACAATTTTGTACAATAAAATATTTCCCTACTTTTTGACTAGTTTTGGACAAATGGTGGAATTTATCATTGCGGGAGTGATTCTCATGCGATCTGTTCGGTAATCGGTTATGTTCAATAATTTTTGTATTTTTGGCGAGGGGAAAAGAAGTGACGGCCGGAGTTATTCGTGAATCAAAAAGTGCCATAACCTTTTTCTTTTAGATATGAGGATACCCGAGGCTTAATTTTGATCGCAGTTCTATCCTTAAATATAAAAATGAGGTACCATACAGGTAAGTTATAAAAAGTTCAACAAATTGTTAACACCAATGTATTTCACGAGACGTGAAGCCGAAGGTCGAGATTCACTGCTCTCCCTTCTAATCCTCAAATATCTTAACTTTCTCAAAATTCCTAAATCCGTCTATACCTAAAAATGCCACCAGTAGCTTAGACATTGTTGGCGTCATTTGGGTAGCAAGAGTAAAATATGAATTCAGACGGTTGTAGAAATATTAAAATTTTATACTGGTATCTTCAGGAAACACCTACACATGTGTGGATGTATATTCGATATTATCTAATTTTTGGACATATATTGGTTTAAGCTTCTGAATAAACATCTATTCAATTACCATTAAGAAGAGAATGAACGACGATTTGTAGCGTGTGGTCGGTTCAGACAAAACCAACCTGTTCAAATTTTGATACTAAGTGGAAATCAGGATTATGCATAAGGAATCAAAGCAAAATTCGCTCTGAGAATTTTAGAAATTTAAGCAATAAATTGTAAACAATAATGGCCACTTTCATCTAGTAAACAAAACTGGATGTTCAGGAATTCATATTCACAAATTGGATATTCACCGGTAGAATGTATGAAAATTCATAACAAAATTATAATTTCTGATCCCTTATTGGTATATGACACTGAACAAACAAGTTTCAGTTATAAGTGCATGAGTGGTTATTTGCGATGGTTCAGACTGAACGAAGCTTTCAAAATTTTAGGGTATGCGATAAACAAACAAAATTTAGTTCTCCGATTTATGGAAAATCGAGCAAATAAATAAATGAGAAAGAATATGGATTTATAATATTTATTTAACGAATTGTCGGAAATGCCAGTACAACTTCTGATACAACTATGAAACACATTTTTAAAAGCATTTTGTATCACTCATGAATATATGTGAGATCTTCTTCTAATCACCCTAAACCGCAAGTGTCTCTCGGAATGTCCGCGACTGTATATTTCGTAACTTTTTTTGTACCCTAGTTTTTTGTAACTTTGTTTGTTTTTAGGCTAAGATAAATTTAATAATGTTTCATTATTTGAAAAAAATTGTTATTAAAACTTTCAACCTTTATTTATCATTTATGTAGTAAAAATTGGTTTTTATTGAAAATCTGAAAGGTGATCATTGAGTGTAATAGTTTTGTTCTTAAACTTCAATTTACAAGATTTTGTACTGTAAATTTGACATAGACGTGATAACTTAGGGATAACATATGGCACTTTCTGTTAGCTAATGCAATATTGTCCCTTTGAATGACACATTCTCGAGAACATTATTGTTGTAATTAAGGGGAAATAAAATGTGCTGTAACGATTGTAACAAGCAATATATAACACAAACAAGTACAACTTAGCAAGTTACTAGGGGAGCGCCACAGCGGCTACGCCGCTACCAATTTTTTTCTGGGTAAATGGGCTAAAAAATTTTTTTTGGAAAAAAATTTTTTCGTACCCCGTCGTACCCAGGACTATGTTTTTGACCCCGGATTCGGATTCAGCATACTCGAAAAACCCCCGGGTGCAAAAAATCAGCCCTGTAGATGATTGTGTTTGAAAAATGTCAAATTTTGGCCAAAAAAGCCACTTTTTGGCAAAAAAGTGGCACTTTTTGACATCTCCGCTCCCCAATTTTTGCGGCTTTGTATACCAACTTTCCGAGACCTACAAAATGAGCTATCACACACCCCTCTAGCGGGGGTACAAAAAAGTTACGAAATATACAGTCGCGGACATTCCGAGAGACACTTGCGGTTTAGGGTGATTATAGACAAAGGTAATCACTTTATAAATTATACTGAACCGCCTGATATAATTATGTTTCTGACCAAATTTGTTTTCCTTTTTCTTTGTAAAAAGTCATATGAGGTTTGCAATGCATTTGGAGAACTTTAATCGATTATTTTATGAAGCCAGAGCGGAATTTCAATTTTAAGTACAGTCAAACTTCAGTTAAGTCCCGTCGGACTGAAGCAAGGCTAGACTGTATTTGTAAATGGTTAAAATAAAGATATTACTTTTACGTCTGATATATGGCAAAAATATGACTTTTTAGCTCAGAAACGATTTCCAATCTGAAAATGGAAGCTTCTAGTGCTGGGGAAAATATTGCTGTTGGAATTTCTATAATTATATACACGTGGTTTATTCTCGCGCTAAATGTTACTGTCATGCAGGTATCTTTTGACTTTATGCCTGCAGTTATACACTAACAAACGATTGGATTTGGGCGCCGTTAGCTTTTATTATTTCTTTTCCAAAAAAAGTGTTTTGCAAATATACATAATCAGTTAAAATGTTTTTGTCGCAAAAATAATTAACAAAAATTTGACTATCCGGATTTTAGGCTATTCACCAGAACAGTGAAATGTACCGTTTAAATTCATACAAGCTCATGCTTGGTCTGGCATATTCCGACAGCATCCAAATGATAATCCATTCAATTACTGGAATCTTCACGATTTTTCAAGTCACAATTTATCCGCTCAACAAAGTAATAATTTAGCTTTGTATATCCAAATGTTATTTTCTGTAGATCCTGGGATCAATCGCTTGCTACAAATTTTACGCTGTTGTCAATTTGATACTCGCAATAAATCGCTTCGTCACAGTTGCATCTCCACACACTGAATCCTGGATGTTTTCGAAGCGAAGAATGAAGGTCAGACAGCTTTAACTTGTATAGATCTGAATTATGGTTATGTTAACTAATACATGACACGAAACTATGTAGTGACCAGTCAGATCAGTCACTGTAAAAATAGGATAAGTGAAACGAAATATTTCATAAATTTTTCACAGAAAATCCCTCGTAAAAGTAAGCATCCATACATATCGCTTGTAATTCTTCCTAACAGTTCTGCCAAAGTTTACCACTGGAATTGAGTATACAGAAACAATCATATTTTAAAAGGTTGAATGATTAAAAATTTATAGATATGGTTTCTGGGAGCGTTTGCAGTTGCTTTTTGTTTCTTCATCGCCAATATTTCGCCATGGAGCAGCAAACTGTACTGGACTGTATGGTCTCTTCCCAATTTTCTGACCATTTTCTGACAAAACATCGTATAATTTTAGGATAATTGGTCCTGGCACTACGACAAAAGTCTGCCGTGGAGTGGCGGAGTGTCTTTGGCTGCGGAGATAGTTGACCTGAGCACAATTTTTATTGCAGGAATCCTCTACGTGTCAATTTTCGTAATAATATTTAGAAAGGTTAGTAAGTGTTTATTAAAAAGTAAAATTTTTAAATAAAAATGTCTTATTTATACGTAATACACTTTTATACAATACTATGAAACTATACAGTCTGGCCTCTCTATTCGAAACATCCTTTAATGCGAACAATATTTGCCGATCCCGATCGGTTCCAGTTAGGGAGGTCAGTCAAATAGAGGGAAAATGGCTTGAGTCGGCAACATTTAAAGATCATACTAAGCAAGTCGAACTCAGATAATATAATTTTACCTTGCTATTTTAATAATCGGTAGATATGGTTTTAATTTTCAGCGACACATCTTTCACTTGAGTGCTCAGAGTAGTCTGACCGATTCAAAAATTTTGATTCAAGCCGGCATAATTACTTTATACTGCACTGTTATGAACATATTTTTCTATAATTACCAGGCAAGCATTTCTAATAAGTATTGCTAGTATAATCTCTAATCAGAACTGAGGTCACCGGCCAATAACATTCCGATTAAAGAAGATTACGATTTTTAATTTGTTAGCCTCGCAGGAGATTGTATACGAAAAGTAATTATGTAATGTGAAAATTTATTTTACAAAAGAGTATTCTATCCAATTCTTTAATATATTTCTTTGCGAATTACTTTGTAATTTATTCAGGTCCTTTTACCTGAAACAAAGCTAGCTCATTTGGTGCTCAATTTCATGGATATGGGAAACTCTGGTAAATTAACAAAACACTTTTAATTGACATCATTTTTCAATTTATAGCGGTGAATCCAATTTTGTATTTGCTTATAAACAGGTATGGCTAATAATTTTCATACTTAGTCCGCGAAACGTTTTAGTGCCTTTCGAACAAAGTTTGGTGCAACAATTCGCTCTTCTCGGATATCTCAACTCGTTGTGAAGAAAGTCGCGCTTACTTTCGGCCAAAAAATATTACCGATGCCGCTATCGCCTACTGTGAATCCTTCAACTAACGTCAGTGTGGGCTTAAATAACACAAAATAAATTGCTGCTGTTTTATTGTGTTCAAGAAATTTTGCTCAACTTTTGGTGCATAAAATGTTGTATTGGCACCATGGTTACAGAAAACTCAACAGCCTTGTGGGCCATTGCATGGCTTTGCATGGCTTTATTTACAGAACAATCCGGTTGGGACCAACAATGTTCAAATGCAAATTTTGAATAGTTTTTTCCGTATTTGAGAGCGTTGAAAGAGAAAGCCGTCCGTTATGGTTTTCAATCATGCTAATCTCGAATCAGAACTTACAATCTCGAAGATTCTTCTAGAACATTCTAGAAACTTATGTAAGAGCACTGTATTTCTCTCAAAATTACACGGAAACTATCAGATAATCAGCCTGCATGGCTATTCGAATATGCCAATATCGAACTTTAGTTTTGATTTTTGCATAAATTTGTTTATAATGTTCTGGAATTATCCATACGTATACTCTACTTTTAAAGTTGTATGTGAAAAAGCAGAAAAATATACTTGCAAATGCATTTAGGAATGCTGACATAAATCTGTTAAAATTCATTCACATAGTAAATAACAATATCAAAGTTCATAAATCATAAGGTTCTTACATAAGTTTCTAGCATGTTCTAGAAGAATCTTCGAGATTGTAAGTTCTGATTCGAGATTAGCATGATTGAAAACCATAACGGACGGCTTTCTCTTTCAACGCTCTCAAATACTGAAAAAGCTATTCAAAATTTGCATTTGAGCATTGTTGGTCCCAACCGGATTGTTCTGTAAATAAAGCCATGCAAAGCCATGCAATGGCCCACAAGGCTGTTGTAGTTTTCTGTAACCATGATTGGCACAAGAAATGCAACACCACTGTGTATAACCTTAACTATCCGATTTTTGGATGTTATAAGTCTTGTTATAAGGAAGTGCCCTCCAAGGAAGTGCTTTTGTGTCCATTTTTGTGATATTCAAATTGGATTTACTTTTTCGAAATGACAACGCTGAACATTTGTGGCCTGCTATTAACAATACAGTTACGGCTAACAACAGTATTTACGGCGTGTTTGTATAACAAAATTTAGAGGTTTTCTTTGTTTTATCGTTTTCACTTCCGGTGTTAGAACAGATTTCGACTAATTGAAAATGATTTTTCGAAACAGTATCAACTATAAAATCTACCGTAAATCCCCTAATAAGTCCCCGGGGGACTTATTATTTCGGAAGCTCTAACACTGATGCAGCAGACAGAATAGATATCTTTATGCGTTGAAGAGAAAATTGAATCAAATGCACAAAGCGTTGTTTGTTTGTTAAAAATAAATTTGCATTGTCTATTGTGCTCTTTCTGGTAAACACGACAGTCGTCGTGTTTACCACTTTGAAATGATGAAATAGTGAAGTCATTGTGTTAAATGCTTTGCAGACGAATGACGCTTTTCTGTCTTTTACTACAGAGGGGGACTTATTTGAGGGGGGACTTATTGGAGGATTTACGGTACATTAAATTCACTATTTAGTAAATCTATATACATCCGGCACAAATCAGGGATGCGCTGAGTCACTCGAAACTCTAGTTTTTTGACGCCTCGAAGAATTTTCGGCCGACTCGACTCGAACTTTTCGTCGACTGGCCCAACCCTGGTATGAAGCTAATCAGCAGTGTCCATTGGGTCGATCAATTTTATATGTGCATTTTTGAAGCTGTTTTTGCTATATTGATCATAAATCTTATATTGCCAAATTATATCAATATCAAATTTTACTCCAGTACAATACCTCCTCACAACTATCTTAGCGAGTAAACTTCATTTCAAATTCGCGCCAAAACATAATTGCATGCCAAAGGGGTAAAAAGGACCGCTGAAAATTTTTATTGCGGGAGATTACTCGGCAGAGGTCTCCTATAGAGATTTATAAAAATTTGAGTGGAGGCCTTATTTGATTAAAATTTTTACAGTCAACACTATTCCCTATTGGAGGAGGCGCGTGGCAAAGAGCCTCCTCCAATGGGGGATAGTGTTGACTGTAAAAATTTTAATTAAATAAGGCCTCCACTCAAATTTTTTTATCAATCTCAAGAGGAGGCCCCTGCTGAGTAATCTCCCGCAATAAAAATTTTCAGCGGCCTTTTTTACCCCTTTGGCATGTAGTTATGTTTTGGCGCGAATTTGAAATGATGTTTACTCGCTAAGATAGTTGTGAGGAGGTATTGTACTGTAGTAAAATTTGATATTTATATTGAAAAAATTTGATTCCAATGCTTCATGTTATTAGAAGTTCTATAGCGTTATTATCAAGCTTATCAACATACAAATCTATTCAGTTAAATCTACTTAACCAACAGGACTGGTTGAATCATAGGAAAGCCGAAGCGGTCCACCGATAGCACAAACACAGCTCCATCTTTCATATTGAAAACAACCTATGAAGACGTTCTCATTTCCAGTCATTGCCTTTGTGTATTTCTATTTTCAGAATAGATTAATATTCCATAGGACGCCCCAGCGGCTTCGCCGCATGGCGGCGCCCATGATCATGCATGGGGGGGTTAAAGGGGCCGTAGGGGGCCACAGGGGGTCGTCTGGGGGCTGAAAATGGTACCATTCGTCTTCTCTCGTCGAGACGAAGCGATTGACGTATCACACGCCCAAATCCGAGCGGGGCTAGCCCCCTATTCTATTGGTGGGGGACACCACCCTATCAACTTAGAGGGACCCGATAAACAGCAAAAATCTTTTATAAATTAGTTTTACAATCCCTCTCCACAATTCTTTTTAGGCCAAACTCGATTTCAAATTAGCGCCAAAACATCATTGCATGCCAAAGGGGTTAAAAGGGCCGCTGAAAATTTTTAATGAGGGGGATTACTCGGCAGGGGTCTCCTCTAGAGAATAGTAAAAAAATTTGAGTGGGGCCTTATTAGAGTAAAAATTTTTACTGTCAAAACTTTTTCCTATTAGAGGAGGCTCTGTTCAGCATCAGGAAAAGAGCCTCCTCTAATAGGAAAAAGTGTTGACTGTGAAAATTTTTACTCTAATAAGGCCCCACTCAAATTTTTTTACTAATCTCTAGAGGAGACCCCTGCCGAGTAATCCCCCTCATTAAAAATTTTCAGCGGCCCCTTTTAACCCCTTCGGCATGCAATTATGTTTTGGCTAATTTGAAATCGAGTTTGCCCTAAAAAGAATTGTGGAGAGGGATTGTAAAACTAATTTAATCCCATCAATTTAATCCCAAAATTGTGATTTTTCCAAATTTTAAAGGGAAAAGTTCGAAAATCACAGATCAAACTTGAAAACTGATCCCGGATTTGGATTCACCAGGGTCGATTTATTATATAGTTTTTGACTAATATAACAAATTTTACAATTTACTATACAAAATAGGAAATTTTCGATAATTATTTAGTTGATTATTTTATTTTGGAAAACTTGTTAAAGATATCATACTACCTATAGTAGCGCAAACAAATGTGTTGTTTGGAATTCTGTACGGAGCTTTAAAACTCTAATGAAAATTGAACAAAATGGACATTTTGTTAAATTTTATAAATACATTTTCCTTTTTTGGTTCCCGACTGGAATGATGTTATGGAGAGTGTTTTAAAGACACACAGCCAAAATATAGTTGGTATATATACATATATATACATATATAGCTACCGGTTTTGGCCCACACCACCTATGTGATGGTTTATGGAACTCGTACTGCTTTGGACAATCCAAACTTGTAAGTATACTTCCGGATGGGACCGGTCAAAATCCCCATAGTGGACCTTTTTGCCATAACCTTTTACTGGAACATTCTAGAAGGATGGGTAAAGGCTCAAATGAGAGCTGACCCTGGGCTACCGATCGTGAACCTTGTATCGAAATCCGGCGTGCAATATATCGATCGGTAGCCCAGGGTCATAGCTCTCATTAGGAGTCTAGGTAAACCCCCCCCCCGGTAAAAACCCCCCCGCTCGCCATTTTTGCCATAACTTTTTACTGGAACCTTCTAGAAGGATGAGTAATAGCTTAAATGGAAGCTAAGACTCTGGGCTACAAATCGGTATATTACTTGCCACATCTCGATTCAAGATTCTCGAGATTTAATTATTTTTGTCTCAAAATTTCAACTTTTTTTGAAAATTCGAAAATCTGAGACAAAAATAATTAAATCTCGAGAATCTTGAATCGAGATGTGGCAAGTAATATACCGATTTGTAGCCCAGAGTCTTAGCTTCCATTTAAGCTATTACTCATCCTTCTAGAAGGTTCCAGTAAAAAGTTATGGCAAAAATGGCGAGCGGGGGGTTTTACCGGGGGGGGGGGGTTTACCCATTCCCCTCATTAGAGCCATTACCCATCCTTCTAGAATGTTCCAGTTAGTAAAAAGTTATGGCAAAAAGGGCCACTATGGGGATTATGACCGGTGGGATTTTGACCTACACTCCTTCCGGATTAACTGCAATATTTTTCGATCAACGCTTTCTATTAGGCTTGTTGTCTGTTTCATTGGCGAGTCCTTACATGGGGAGATATCACGAATTGCATTTGTTCACATCATCATGTTTAACTGCGCAACAGTGCTGTGTTATGTTTGTCTTTGGCTTGTTTGCCGTCTGAAATCCAGTGAGGTTTTCAATAAACTTTTGTCTTGAGGTCTTAAAGGATTTAGAGATATTGTTCAACAGTTGCGGCATTTAATGATTCATACAAAACTTTAGGCGTTCGGGAAACCTCAACGAAAGTATTAAAGTCGTTGACTGTCATAACTGCGGTGGTGCTCATGGGCTGGACAATAAATGCTGTAGTATTAACCGTATCTGGGAGCATACTCAAATTGGATATGGTGAAGCTGTTCTTTCTCGAGCTCTATTTTGGGATTAATGTATTGGCTTCATGTTCTGCGAACTATCTGATACTATACAAGTTTAGGTAGGAATGCTTTGATGTGAAAATTGTTTCAAGTTGTAAATGATACGTAGTATTTATGCAAAATCTCAAATATTTAAATGGTATGGATGAAATCCACGATTCTCTGTCGTATGTGGTATTTAGTATTTTTGGTTATGACTTTGCGAATTTTTAGGACTTTTTACTTGTGTCTAGTTGTGTCTAGATAATTTTCTTTTGACAAAAATACCTGAAAACACTAAAACTATCAAAACGCACTTTCAAACAACTAACAGTGCCGAAAAGAGTTAGAAATTAAACCTTAAACAGTGTCAGTTAGTCCGAGAGCAGTTGATCCTTATGTATTTTTCCGAGAATGAAAATGGCTGTTCTCACCATCTTATGGAGTTCGAAGAAAGTATGCAAAATCTGAGTATTTACAATTAAAGGAATTATTGCACATGTGACAAATTAAACAATTTTAATCTATGGGAAAATTAGAAAGAATCTCAGATCAGTACTGGTACTATCAGCACTAGTACTAGTAATTTCTCACTTTTCTCACGCTAACTGAATTTTTTTTCTGTATGAGAACAACCAATAAAATTATGATATTGTAATATATGTAAACATCAAAGAATGATGCGGACTTCTTAGTTGGGTGTCTCTCTGGACTATGGCATAAAATTTTAAAACAAAGAATTTTCAGCAGCGACTATCGCTCGGCTCTTCGTCACCAATTTTCCGCTTTGATTGCAACATTCAGTCGTCAACCAGTTGTCCAAAACAAGTCTCAAACTACGGTTATATGGTCGAGCTTATCGAGAAATAGATCCAAATAATTAAATGCGGCGTCCCTTATTTTGTCAAATGTAAATGAGATATCGTTTCAAATATTGGTTTGGCCGGAAATTATTGTCGGTGTTTTCAAAGTCAATTTTTATTAATCTAAAGCGGTGTTTTTCTTGAGTGTTACATACCATTCGGTAGCACATTCATTCCTCTTTCAAACCGTATATAGCATGATTTACCATTATATGTAATCATTACTTTATGATAGTTCTAAGGAAGCACATCCAAAAATTGATTTTTGGTTATTTTTAGCAACTTTCATGGATAATTTTTTTTATCTTTTGGCACTATTCTAAAACGTGGCATTGCGGCATTTGTAGACAAGGTCTAGCTCTACAAACATACTTTTTACAGAATAACTTTTGCGTCGAAATTCTGCGAGATATGACCGCTCAAAGTTGAGACATAAACTGAAAAAATCGCAAAAATCGAAATTTTCCATTTTTCGAGCGACGTCATTTCTTAAAATGGTCATATCTCTGCAGCCATCAAACGAAAAAATGTTCTGTAAAAGGTAAGTACTAGAGCTGATATTGCTCTATAATATTGCACAATTGGAAATAGAATGCCTAATATTTTTGCATACAAATGATATAAAAATAGCTCAAAAATTGGTGATTTTGAAATTTTTCATGGAATCACAAATAGCTAACAATTTTTTACAAAGCTAAAATATAATTTAAGTATGGTTGCATGGAGAAAACCCTTGGCTATCAAACAGTATATAACACTCATAGGCACTCTAGCGTTACGTGAGAAAAAATTATATTTAAAAACACCGACACGAATTTCCGGCCAAACCAATACAAACATAGATCAATCGCACACATCAAGCTGTTTTTCTTCAAAGGCCTTTATAAACGGTGTGTAAAAATGATATTGAAGAAAATTATCACACCTTGCTTACTGTCTGGTAATGGAACATATCACAACAACATACAGACAATGAAAAGGAAAACATTGGAAAAATTATGCACACTAACAGAAATGTAACCAAAAATATGCATGATACTTTTTTCCGTGCAAAAAACAATGCAAAACGCAGTGCAAACGCAAAAAAGTACTTTTTCGTGCAAAAAATTTTCGTGCAAAATCGTACTTTTTTTCGTGCAAAAAAGTACTTTTTTCTGTTAAAAATCCTGCGTACCTAGGTTTTAGGCTGAACAACCCTTATAAGGGCATACTTTAGGCTTAGGCGTAAGCCTAAAGTATGCCCTTATAAGGGTTGTTGAGCCTAAAACCTAAGTACACAGGATTTTGAACGAAAGAAAGTACTTTTTTGCACGAAAAAAAGTATCATGCCAAAACAATAGCTCTAATTTAAAAAGTTTTATGCCTAGTCAACATTAGTCAAAAATATTAAAATAAAACTTTTACATATATTCCAGAAAACATTATTTAGTTTGATGGATCATTTTAGTATTCGAATTGAGGAAAGTGAAAGTTGCAAATTTAACCTTCTAAAGATAGACGAAACATTTATTACAAAGTGTTGAACTGTATAATTTCGTGTTGTCAAAAATGTACCGCAATCATATGTGTGGATATATTTAATTCAATATCTAATGCATTTATGACGCACGGAATGTTGTGTCAATAAACGAAATAAAAATAGACTTGACTATATGATTTGTTGGATTTTTTAAATTGTTATTTACAGAAATCTCCTAGTTGTAAAAGGCAATTAAAGTCAAAAGGAGTTTAAAAAATACTGCAATCAAAATTTTCATGGAGTTTCTCAATGTTGCAAATGTCTTCCATTTCATATTTCCGCAAAATAAAAGAATAAATATATTTAAAATATTTACAGTCCTGCTTGAAGACTACTATTATTCCCTGAATAGTGCAACGATTTGAAGAGAAAGAACTAAAAAGTTCTCGCAATGAAACAGTAATCATATGTATTTGCAATTCCTTAAAATATTATTGAAAGGCCGACCAAATTTCTCTCTAATCATATAATATCAAAAATTTATTCAGAAACAAATTTCGCGGATGAAATCATGGATATTGATTTTTTAATTCCAAACGTAGTTTCTGGGAGCTCGACCACTCGTGAGAATTTACAATTTATAAGAAAAAGAGGACAAGGGGCTCGCTCCCATATTTTCAGCAAATAAGTTTACCTTCTCTTGACAAAGTCCCATACTGCTCTTGCCCGAATCACTTCTTTCGGTATGGGAATTAAACCGATGGCTCCATCCGCCTAAAATGTATCCAATTTCAATTATTTGTTTGGCGACCCGAATTTAGTCCTTTTCCATTTTCTGTGTTTATGTGAATTCCTTCGGGAAGGCACAACTAAATTTAGGGAGTCCTCAGAGTTGCTGGGTGCTTGCTCCGTTAAGTGGCCAAGCCGCGCCCACTTTTGAGCCTAACAGCACTAAAAGTGAGGCATTCAATTCAACACTGTGTTCGTCTATTTTTATCACCCGTCCGTCGAATATTCACTTCCAAAGAATTTGCGCGAGAATTGCGCATTTATCATATTTTTATTGACGAGGAAAGTGGCAACAAATTGCCACAGATGAATCATTCGTGTTATGAGGTATGTAATTTAATTTTTGCAGCGTTAGGTAATTATTTTGGGGTAACAAAACTCATTAGTGCCGCTGGGAATAAACTATGGGAGAATTTACTATTCGTCTATTTTACTTTGCCTGAAATTCGCAAATATTGTTCTATATTTTTGTATGGCCCGAAGTTCACTACTGCAATAATATGTGCTATAACAAAATTATAATAATATACCAAAATGTCCCCATATTTAAACCTAAAAATGCTCTTGGTTTACTGTATATATTGGTGTATCACACATCTGATCACTCGGTTAATTGGTCTGCCGGTACCTTAATCAATATTTTTCGATCCAATTAAAAATCAATTCTGGAGGTTTTACGGGCGCAGTTTTGTAATAAAAGTCATTATGCGGTATTTTCACCAAAAGCCGTAAAATGGGCATTAATATTACAGTGTCACATTTAAAAACCGATTCTCAAATGCGGAATCAGCGGAGTTCTCGAATAGCGAGAATAAAAATTTTGACAATATGAGAACAAAAAGTTATTTTTCTATAGTAGATCAACAAAATTGGTAGACCAATTGGCCGTATTTGTTGTATGCCAATTTCGGTACACTTTCCTCTATCCTTTCACTTCATCATCGTTGTTATTTCTTTTACTTTCTCCTAATGTAAGAAACGAAGCTACTTCAAAACTGTTAATATAACAAAATGGCAGCATTTTAAGAAAACTGTTTTCTGTGGCATAGTTCATAGCAACGGATGCTCTAGAAAATGTTCTTTGTTCTGACTCGAAACGTTTTCCAGGACATTAAAGATTAATGGTGCACGGAAATAAAAAGACAATGCCTTGGCATTTAGCGGAATGTCCAATTCATGGAGTGTTCCCGCGCTTTCAGAGTCTTTGTTGATTTTTCTTCCAAATATCCGATGCTTTGTTTCTTTGCCGTTTCTCGTGAGGGCAAAACTGAATGAAATTCTCAGCAAAAGGAACTCATGGGTACGCGACAGTTCATCACCTGGACAATTCATCACCCGCGACAATTCATCACCTGCGACAATTCATCACCTGCGACAATTCATCACCTGCGACAGTTCATCACCTGGACAATTCATCACCTGCGACAATTCATCACCTGCGACAATTCATCACCTGCGACAATTCATCACCTGCGACAATTCATCACCCATAAAGAAAAAGGGCCAATTTTCAGAAAAATTTGACATTTTGGGTCAATTTTTTCCAAAATTATGGATTCAAAGGCATTCTTGGTTATTTTTCATCTTTTTCCTTACTGCATGACGACTCTACAATATGTTTGTCTTTGATGATTCATGTTATGCCTAGCATTCATTTTAGTGACTATTCTAGATTATTTTATACATCTGAAGCAGTTGGATAAAAACGTTCGAGCGTGTAAAAAAGTTCGCGCGGATAAAAAAGTTCGCGCGGATAAAAAAGTTCAAGCGTCTCAGAGGATTCCTCTTCTTAAGCGGAGGAAGTAAATTCGCGGGATACAGTTGCGTCAGATGTTGCAAATGTTCCCGATATGTTCAGGGCGCCGACCAAAAGACAAGCGCAAGAAGTACAAAGATGCCGACAAGCGAATTTTGAAAATTCTGCAGGAATATCAAAGAAATGAGAGAACTGTTATTGAGCTTTTGAGAGGAATTGCTCAGAATATCGTTATTGATGATGTTGTTGGAATTGATGATGAGGTTGAAAATAATGAATAAAATTTGCTTATTACACATTGTTATCTTTAAAAAAATCTAAAAATTTGAAATTTTTCTGAAAATTGGCCCTTTTTCTTTATGGGTGATGAATTGTCGCAGGTGATGAATTGTCGCAGGTGATGAATTGTCCAGGTGATGAACTGTCGCAGGTGATGAATTGTCGCAGGTGATGAATTGTCGCAGGTGATGAATTGTCGCGGGTGATGAATTGTCCAGGTGATGAACTGTCCGTGTCCCGGAACTCATAAGCCATTCAAAGGGAAATGCAAAAAATAAATATTTATTTTGTTGAGCATAAAGCCGTCAAAGTCGCCGTTGAAATCTATTCACACAGCAAAAATGTGAACTCTGTTTGTATCTTTTGTGTCTGACATTTTATTCTTTGCTTTTTGTATTTGTTTGTTTTAGAACGAGTATTAGAATGACATTTTGATGTGCACTTTTGACTGGATAGATTGAAGGATTTAGCCACAGGGGTGGCTGGGATCTGTCGCTGGGATCGCTTCGGGAAATAACACTCGGGGTATCGTTGGGCTGGAATATTTCAGAGAGTCACACCTCGTTTATCGGAAACGATTTATTTTGCCGATTTGTTTCCGATAACTGAGGAAATTTGTACGAAAAAAATCCTTTCCGTTTGTTCGGAAAAAATCCTTTTCTTCGAATTTTAATAGCCGGTTTTTTCAAATTAATTTTTAAACTTTTGACTGTATTTTTGCCTATGTTTGGACGATTTTTGGCCAAATTTTGCAAAAATTATTAGTAAAAATTCCAGTTCGGGTCAAAAATTTGAACTTTTTGGTGAAATTTTAGAAAAAATTCCTAAATTTTTCCTAAAATTCAAATTAATAGGGGGTACCCTATAGTCAATTTTTTCCGAAATCCTTTCTGATAAATGAGCGAAATTTGTATGTAAAAAATTAGTTCCGGCCAAATCGTTTCCGATAAGTGAATTTTCCGATAACTGATGTTCCCATAAACGAGGTGTGACTATATACGGAAATTTTTAGTTCATTTTGAGTGCTATTTTATAAAATTTGAAATATTGTAAAAACGTTTAATGCGATTTTTCAAATAAACTTCCATTTTCATAAAGGATTTTATGGAACCTTAAGTTAATAGTATTTTTGTTTATTTACCTAATAATAAATTATTAACCTAATAATATTATTTTGGGTCTTTTACGAAAGAATGACTACAAAGAATGATGATATGTTTAAGAGTTATATTGAAGTATATTTTTGATTTATAACCTAACTGACCGTTTCGACCCTTAGTCTATACGGTTAGTACTAATTTTGATACTACGTTGGTCGGGTCATCATCAGTAGATCCCAACGCAGATGAAGTTTTAGATTAGAATATCTTTCAGTGTACTCGTGAATGAAAGGAATTACATGATGATATAAAAACCGGTGATTACATCACCAATTTGATTATACTACTTCCCATGAAATGTTTGAATGAGCAACAAAGACCAAAAGTTTATAGTTTGTTCGGCCAAAAACTCGCTACATTGACGATATCATCGGGAAAACGTCTAAAATGATTCCAAAACCGAAATTTCCAATTATGTTAGTGAATGGTAGTTAATAAAGCTTTCATCAAATAGGCAAAACTTTCTCACATAACTTGAAACAAATTAGTTGCATTCATGGCGTCCGATCATCCAGCTTTGCAATTGTTGTATAACATTTAAAAACATATTCGTTGTGTGATATGTGATGTGTATTTTTGGATGGCGAGGATGGAAAGTTTTGCCATATGTGTGGCCCTATGGCTGGGAATCAGAAGCTAATAATCAGCGTAGTGTGGATTTGGAAGCTTTTGGACAGGTACAGTATAGTTATTCTAAATAAATCGCACTATATAATTTTACAACAAACGTTATCGTAGTTTCAGGGCATAATTTTCTAAACTCATTATAAAAGATGTTTTGAACAAATTTTATCTTATTACGAACTGTTAACCTATAAAATCAATATTTAAGTTTATGTTTCTCTCGTTGTTTTCCTTCTCGTCTTATATTCATTACACATCGTTTGTTCCCTCAATCCCATGTGATTGAATTATAAATTTTCGTTATAAGGATCTGAGGACGGTTCAACCTTATGACAGTAATGATGTCAGTCGTCTAGGATTGGTGCCGAAACAGCTGATATACAAATACTTTTTAAATTCATTCTGTCCGCATTATCTATTTCTAGTTGTTTTTTACGTATACCCAACAATTTTTGTTGTAACAACATTACTATTTTGATGGCATTTGCATCCACACATTTCATTTAAAAATTAGGAGTGGAAACATTTGCCACAGATAGAAGCCTTTAACTTTAGGCAATCTTTTTTCTCAACTGGGGTGATTTCCAAAATTCGACACTGAAACGTGATTGCCTTTCGGAAACGTATAATGCACAAAATGATTAATTATTGGCTCTCTGCCAATTTTTGTTGGCACACTACCAATACCTCTTTCAAATGTTTCATATCATTTGAATGGTTATTTACTCTCGAAATGCGTCACCAGCGCGACTCCTCTCTTTGTTCTATAGCCATAGAACATCTTTCTTTTTATTCAACCTTGATATTGGATAGTTCCTGTATCAATGCGTTGTCATTTCTTTTGTATAGCTCTCCATTTCCCGTTATTCTAAATTGAATGACACTGCGAAAACAAGAAATCGCTCTTTGAGAGAAAACAACAAGTTTCGCACATGTGCAGAGAGAGCGTGTAGGGAAATAGAACGTAAGGCGATTTTCGTTCAATAAAACAGCATCACGCAATGTTTCATTTTCTTATTCATTCATTTGTCATTTCGCAGTTTGCTAGCTGGCAAGTTCACATAATGTTCTTTTTATTTTATATTCGTAACTGTGAAACTTTGTCAACGATCCAATAAAATCATGTGTAAAATTCTTAATCTTGCAACCTTAAAAGGACATCGTTATTGCTTTGTAATTTAAACTATTGATACGAAAAGTAACATTTGGTGCGAAATTTTTCATTCATTTTGATTCAAGGCATTGGTTTGTTTTTTGAACCGAGACTAGTGATCGATATTTTTCATAGTCCCTTATTGATTGATGCTTCTCATTGATAACCTTTGAGTTCTAAAATGCGGTTTAAATCGGGAACTATTTTCTTCGTTATACCTGTAGCTCTCACTTGTACAAAACCGGATTAAATGTATTAAAGAAATCACATAAAATCATTTATGTTCGTTCTTTGTCGTTCTGTTCTTTTAATTCTCATCCTTGATGACAGTTATAGTATCGATTTGTGCGGCATGTTAAAAGCGGTGTAGTTTATAGTCCTTTTTGTCGACTATAAAAACGAAAGTCTCTTTGGAATCTGGAACAAATAATTCCATCTAAAATTTATTTCGACATTCCTCATATTATTTTCGCCTTATCACTTTTGTTGAGCTATGAATATTTATTAGCCGAACAGCATGAAGTTTCTCTTATTTTATACCTCGCGAGCGAGGTTTCCATAGTTTGTGTCCTTGACAATCATATGTCCTTATTGCATCTCTCACAATTATGCCGCTGCTGAACTTAAAAAGAACAGACTAGAGCATTTTTGGAGCACTATTCTGACGCAATTTTTCCCAACAAGGATGCAATTGAGCAAAAGCAGATAAGTGGGAATATGGGTCCGTCGTTTGGGAGATATATATTATCTGTCATCAAATTTGCGAATAGAGCGGATCGATTTTTTATTGCTTTGGCTAGAAATAAAATCGATTTAAATTTGTCAATTTAAATTTTCCTTGCAGAATAATATTTTCTCTTAAAATAATATTTATAATTTAAACGTTCTATTTGCTTTGATATTCAAATTTTCACAACGGCCACTTTTCAATCGATTTCTTTGCTTTATGGGTTTTCCTTTTCGTCGCCAAAGACTTAAAACGCAGCTGTCTGAAACGTGTTTCTAAAAATTTATTTTAGCTTTAATTTCTCCATCATAAAACAAACCTATAAAATCAGCAATCTCCATTTATTTTCAATGTTATGTGTAAATTTACAAACCAAAATTTATGTCAATATATGTCCATTGTTGTGGAACAAAAGCGAATAACACTAGAATATTCTGAAATAATGTTCTGCCCCATCTGGTCCATTAAATATTGATACTATAACTTTCTTTCGTTTATTCCCGACTTGAGTGTAACTCAATCCCCTAAATTGATTTTTTGTAAACTGAAGCCCCGATAATTGTTCGACAATTACATTTTCTAAACTTTCCTTAACAAGATTTTTGAGTCATTTCTCGGAAGGAAAAATGTTCCGCCGACGTGAAATGCTTTTCCGAAATAGCATTTCGAACTTTCTTGCCGTTTCTTGAAAACAAAAGAAAGCGGCGTGGCTTTCCGCAATTTTGCTTCGATGCTCGCTTTTGTTGTAAACCAATTTTGAATAAACTTGTTCCCTACGAGTCTTTGATTTTCTTGCTCTTTAAACTTTGTTTTATAATATATAAAGTTTAATATTCTAAGCATTGCTCGTCGAGTTAACCGTATTTGGTGTAAAATTAGTCGTATGAATGATAAAGTGATTAATGATTGTATTCTAAAGTCATTACTACAAAAAACATTCTTTCCGGGTAGATTTTCCAGCAGGATGACCTGCTAAAGATAACGATATAAAAAATAACGATTCAAGAAAGTATTAAATTGGAAAGCATTTCGGGAAACACACATCACAACTTTTAAATTATGATTCCGAAATGTTATTGTTTCGCCCATTTGGCGCCACTTTTGAAATTTATTTTTCCCAAATATTCGGCATTTGAGCCCCACATCACCCAAATATTTACCTGTCTCGTAGTAGGATATATTAGTCGTAGGTATATTAATTGAGTTCATTTCAGGCGGCATATTCCGACGCCGAACTGATTACTGCAAGCAAACCGTTAAAGAACGGCCTCTCTCTGGGAGGGAAATTACGTGGTCTTTCTCTTTCGTCCTTGCTGCCTCGGCGTGCCAACAGCAGCAACTCCAGAAGGAATACAGCTCATTTCGCGCCTTTCATGGTACCGCCGCCGGGGCCACATCCGAGCAACAAATCTCCGAGGTTTGATTTTTATTAGAATTTTACATTTTATTTAGAATGTACTAATCAAAATTATTTTAGGGTGTCGCCCAGGTGAGGTTTTTGTTCTTGGCGGTTAGATCAGTTCTTTATGAATGAAAGCGTTATTGTGAGATTACATTTTTATTTATGAATTATTTTGAGCAGCGTATTAAATTTTGTAAATTTTATTTTTCTGATTAAATTTTGGTCAGAGTATTGAAAATATTCAAAATTTGCCGCAATAATTAGGTGAATATATATTGATAAGGTAGAAACCGAATATATGTATTCATGGACGCATAAAATGTAATAACGTTCACATAAAAAGTAAATTGTTTTAATAAAAAAGTTATTTCCAGAGCGTCCGGACCGCCTTCGCCAGCCAACGGAGGTCAGCAACAGTTCAACGTCTGTTCCATCTCGGTAGGTGGCAGCATCCAAAGCGGCAGTTCTGCAGGACCGAGCTCAAGTGCTTCAGGAGGAAATGGATCAAGCTCTCAGAAAACCTCTAAAGAAATTTTCAAGATCATCGCTGAATCGAGAATATGCGTTGTCCGAAAATTTGGCACTGAGCATAATACTCAGGTTAGCAAAAATCTAAAGTCCATAACTTTGCTAGGGCATTATGATGTTTTAAACAACGTCTATTTAGACATGCGTAAGGTCTTATAAGTCTATTTTTTATTGGTTCATCAATGTTTTTGTCCAATGTTCAAATTCGGATGAAAGACAAATTCGGATTAGAGATCCAGAAGCCCCCTCAATTATAGAAATTGTTAATAATTATTATAAAAAGCTTAAAATGATTTCTTTTCAGATACTAATTTCACAAAAATGAAGCTCTGTAAATTTACTTGCTAATAAATTGTTACTTTCAGATCACATCAATCGTGGAAGCAGCATGCAAAGACGGCGGATTTGAGCCTACCTATTTGAACGTGAATCAGCAATGTGCAGGAGAAATGTAAATGCTTTCTATTTTGTTTTAAATATATATTGAAGCATATTTTAGGTTGGATTGCGTACAACGTCCGGGCCTTCCTCTTGTTTTTGTAAATGGCGATTGTATCGGTGGTTTAGCTGAGCTAAGAGCGTTGAATCAATCGGGATTTTTGACGGAAGCATTGAAACCGCACGACTATGACCTGTAATTTATTGTTTGCCATTTTCTGAAAGATCTAATAATATTTTAGTATCGTACTCGGTGGTGGATCAGGTGGACTTGCAGCGGCCAAAGAAGCAGCAAAGCTTGGGTTAGTTGCTCATGCTTTTTGTCGAAAACAGTTTAGTATAATAATTGACACGGCTACTTGAGAGATTTTTTATTTAGTTTATTAGAATCTATTTATTACAACATTAATGGCTTAGGAGTTCAATTTTATTACGCAAATGTCTGATGCTTTTGACTGGTAGAAAACTGGCATTTTATAGCAAAAAAAACTCAAAATAGAAGTCAAATATTTTGGGTGAGTTATTTTTATGAAGGTAGATGTGTTTTTATCAACGAAAACGACTAACGCAATGGAGTTTGGCAAACGATCAGTAAGTGAATTTTCGTTTATAATATTATACAATTTAATTTATCTAAATTTCTATTAAATAACTTCCTTTCCATTTTCCTTCTCTCATTCTATTCTAAACCTACTATCATAATAGTTTTGCGTATTTTTACGTGAGATGAATATTGTATAATGGTATCTCAGAGTATAGTAACGAAAAATTCTAAATTTGATTGGTAGTATTAAAAAGTAGTAACCGTTTCGGTCTTTTATTCTAGACGGTTATTACTATGTTATTACCAGGATGTGAGTGAGACCTCATCAGAAGAATGCTCATATCCTGATTTAATCAAGATTCTAGCTTCTATTACAGTACTACTAATACTACCATAAATTACTATTATATTTTAGCTGATGCGAAACGATTTGGATGGCAATTGCCTGAGAATGCAGAGCCGAGAACCCATAATTGGGTAAAAATGAAGGACGCCATCCAGGACCACATTGCAGGACTCAATTGGGGATATCGAGTACAATTAAGGGAGAAGCAGGTGAGAGCATCATTAATTGTTAATGGGAACATAACATATAGTTGAAGCTTACTCTGATATATGCTCTCCCCAAAATTGTATTCTTGGAATACAATAAATAATATTATATACTTCTTACCCCCAACAAACATAGCTTAAAAGAATTTTTCGCTTCCTTACAAAATATGGCACTTTAGTAGTGAGCTGGGACTTGGAAATTTTCTAAGTGCCAAATTCCAAGTCCCACTACTCCCTAAACCGATATACTTTTGACGCGAGGGCAAAATAGAAGTATATCCATAGTTATTCAGCACACAAAGTTGAGGAAGAAAAATTAGCATCCTGAGTGCCCGGAAACAATTGAATTTTTAGCCCACAAACAAATACCAAATAAAAAAACGTTTTGGTGATTATTAATCAGGGTCACCTATAGATTAATAAAATGCAATGAAACGGACACCCATTTTTTCAAG
Organism: Ditylenchus destructor; assembly: GCA_022814885.1. Lineage (NCBI taxonomy): Eukaryota > Metazoa > Nematoda > Chromadorea > Rhabditida > Anguinidae > Ditylenchus > Ditylenchus destructor. The sequence continues at coordinate 1,077,826 of JAKKPZ010000014.1, forward strand.
GTAACAAGCCGTGGTGCAACGTTACAGAAAATCAGTTTTAAAGCATTTATATTCGTTCTGTTCAACGAAAACTGAATGTGGCTTTTTATTTTAAAAATAGCATTTTCATCATAGGGTTTACTAATATTTACACTAGGAATATTTTATATTATGCCAGATATTTCATAATTATTATTAAAAACCTATCTCAAATCTAAAATAACCAGGATGATACCACTATATTTAATTTAAAAAGCTTACACATAAAATAATTACATCTGAAAGGTTATTAATACAAATATTTATTCTATTTATTAATCAACATATTAAATTCCTGTACTTATTTGAAGAAGTTGTAGGTGACGTATTTCAATTCATACGCTTCGTTTACTGGAACGCATGAAATCACCGCCACGGATAAGAAGGGTCAACAGAAGAAATACACAGCCAACAAATTCCTCGCAGCCGTCGGTGTTCGTCCCAAGTATCCAAATGTACCAGGCGATCGGGAATTTTCTATTACCAGGTAGGATTATCTCATTCGTAGAGGTAAATATAAACGCATCGTAAATTGTGCTAGGGTAAGTACCTGCAAAATAAGTAGAAAATGCAGTCGTAATTAAGAGATAAATCTGCAATTTACTGTTTTCCAAAAATTCCAAAATGTTTTTTCTTGTATATTTTAAAAGCTACGCTATTTTCATCCGGAAAATGTTTATCCGCTATTTGACAGTATAATTTTAGTGATGATCTATTCTCTCTGCCTTACAACCCGGGTAAAACGCTCTGTATCGGTGCCTCATATGTCTCTCTAGAATGTGCGGGTTTTCTGAAAGGAATTGGTAACGATGTGACGGTAAGAAGCATCTTATCGGATTAAGTATTTATAATAATATTTTAGGTAATGGTTCGGTCAATTCTTCTGCGTGGTTTCGACCAAGATATGGTTAGTTTTTTTTCTATATAGTGTTACATTCTAAACATAAAAGAAGCTGAAAATGACTTCAAGTTTTACAACAAATTATAATATAATATTTAGGCAGAGAGAATTCGCAAACAGATGATCGGGAAAGGAATAAACTTTATTGCGTAAGCATATATGCGATGCCACAATCAACACATCTTTGCATATTGATTTAATTTTAGTGGCATTCCGCTGAACTTTGAACGAGTTCAAGCACCAACGAACAAAGAGCCAGGATTAGTGCGAGTGACAGGACAACGTGCCAAAGAAAATGAAGATGGTACCCGCGGAGAGATGGAAGAATTCACGGAAGAATACAACACAGTACTCATTGCAATTGGCCGAGAAGCAAAGTCAGAAGACCTTGGCTTGAACTCACTCGGTGTGAAGCTTTCGTCCTCAGGAAAATTGGTCGGACGAAGAGAACAGGTGATACATTACCAGTTAATATTAAGAAATATACTAGAGATACCCAAATTTGACAATATTTGCTTGAGAAGTAAAAGCCCATCAAAAGTAAATACTTTTATGGAAATCCTGAATACGCTCCATTAACCGGCGAATGTTTAATTTTAATAGTTTCAGAGCGTTTCAATTCCTCACATATATGCGATTGGCGATGTGCTCGAAGGTTGCCCCGAACTAACACCTGTTGCTATCCAAGCCGGCAAAGTGCTTGTGAGAAGGCTTTACACGGGAAATATGGAACTGGTAATCGTTAACTGTAAAAATAACTTAAGTAGAACAAAATTATATCCACACAAATATAATAAAACGCTTAGTATTTAATTCGTAAAGTTATGGGGAGAATATGTTGAGCTTTAATTACGCGCAAGAAAAAGACATTTACTAATCTAAAAATTCACGGACGACAATTTGAAACCAATTGTTTCAATGAATAATTGAGATCAAATTTGCCAAATAGTCACATTTTTATGGCTAAAAAAATGTTTCTGAATTATTACTATATGTCCATCTAGAATGCTACGTTAAATTTTAAAAAGCTTATAATGCTGTATTTACGATGTTATATTTAAAGTTTTCGGAGTTAATAAATTTCATTTTTTTGAAAGTGTTCCGAATTTTAATTTTTGTTGTCCAATTTTAAAACTATTTTTTAGACCTTTACTGTTACTTTAAATCAGTCATAATGTAAATAAAACATAGGAGAACAACTAATTCGAACAATACTTTTCTTTTCAGACAGAATACGACCAAGTGCCAACAACTGTGTTCACTCCGCTGGAATATGGTGAATTTGTATGGTCACATGAAAGCTAAACAATTCACAATATTTATTTAGGATGTTGTGGGCTGACAGAAGAAGCGGCACTTTCAAAATACGGGGAAGAAAATGTCGTCGTCTATCACAATGTGTTTATACCATTGGAATTCACGTTGCCGGAAAGGAAGGATATTGAACACTGCTATGCAAAGTTGATCTGCCTCAAGTCTGAAGAGGTTAGTTTATGTCTAAATTATTTCTTTATTGGAATAGGAGTACAATTTGGATACGGATTTATGGGCATTACTTATGGTTGGAAGTCTGTTAAAATGACTTGTTTGTTCAATGCAAGTAAATAATTACTTTTGATTTCACAGTGAGCTAAAAATCGAATGTGTTAAACAATCTATCGGTAATTTTTTACAAAAATTAAAGTAAAGAAAATATTTTAGGAAGAGTTCAATGAGTTTATAGTGTAAATTGAAAGGAAGTTCAACTGTAAGAAAGATATGTTTCATAAAAAAAGAAGCAGTATAACTTTTGAAAAGACTAATGAATTGTTGTTCTTGTTCATCCTTATAGTAAGTTAAAGCTGTCAGTACGAAACCTGGGATGTACGAAACCTGGAATGTACGGGAAGAGAATTCTTAGGGGTGCTTAATTTTAGACAGGTACCTAATTAGGGTAATTTTTAGAGGGGAATCCGAATTTGAGGTCAAAATATAGCTAAAATGTTGACAAACTTAGACTAAATTTAGCTAAATTGTCCTAAATTTTGGGAAAGTTGATTTTTAGGGGTGCTTATTTCTGTCTGTATGTCCAAAATTTTGGGAAAGTTGATTTTGTCCAGTGCTTATTTTTGTCCGCGAGGTTCCCCTGACAAAACCCCGTTCGATCGGCCGAAGGTCGCGAGGCTCCCCTGACAAAGACACTGAGGGCATACTTATTTACCCCGAACAACCCAACGCTGACCGCTGATGGCGGTGCGCGAAGCGCCGCGGATGCATGCTACCCGCTTCCTAGCGGGGGAGAGCCACGAAGCGGCTCCTCCCCCTCTAGTTGTTTAATAAAGGAACGAAAACTCGTTAAATGGCATACATGTGGCCCATGTGGGCAGTCCACTCAGCTGTGCATCCCTCGTCTGCACTGTATGTGCGGAGGGTCGGCGTAAATGAGTACTGGCCTAACCAGGGGAGCACTGAAAAGGGCCTTTGGCCTCCGCTGTGCCTAACAGCCTGCGGGAACTGTGTCGGGGATGTCCTAGACTCCCTTCCCGGTACTCAACAAACCTCTAATGGGATAATCACATCCAAATTCGAAGATAGTCACGGGGTGAGCCTCAGGCCCCCGTATAGCAGAAAAAAAAATACATAAAATTCACCATACATAATTTTCAACAAATAGTCTATCTTGACCTTTTTATATGTTTGCTAATCTTCTAATTCAGGAACGTGTGCTAGGATTCCACATTTTGACGCCGAATGCCGGAGAGATCACTCAAGGATTTGCCATTGCTCTCAAGCTGAACGCCAAGAAAGCCGATTTCGACCGCCTGATTGGAATCCATCCCACAGTCGCTGAGGTATTCACATCGCTCACCATGGTCAAAGGAAAGGACGGCGAGCTGCAAACGTCGGGTTGCTGAGGTTAAAGTGCGGTTCCCGCTTCTCCGGTCCATTTCGTATGAAGTGAATCGGGGAGGGGAACCATCCGGGGTGCAAAGTCGTCAGGAGTTATGACGGAACTGGGCTAAACTCCACTGGAGCGCCCTTTTCCCGATGTCTGCGACGGAACACCCACCTCAATTTATCCCAATTCTAGTCGCCAATTATCAATCTCGACCATAAACAATTTCCTATACATTGTTTAGACATTTTTCTCTGTTTTATGCTCGGTTTCCTATGGAATGTTTCAAAAATAAAAATTATGCTGGGAATTTGATATGTATTATTTGACACAGTGACATTTAACCAGATTCAGTATCAGTAATTTAATATGGGGTACTGAACCGCACAGATTATATTATGTCAATGTTGGGCTATTGTATTGTTGAGAAGTTTATTGGTAGTTGAAGTAAAACAAAATGCAGATAAATTAAATAATTTTTTAATTTAGAATGATTGCAGACATATTTTATCCAATACGATTATTATTTCGCATCAATCCAATCACTCGAAAATAACTGCATACATTTAGCAGAAGGGTTAAAAGTATTGCAAACAAAGGTAATATTACATTTTGGATGCTGAACTTTCGACGAGATTCTCTGATTTCACAAAACATATTTTGAAACTATGTCAAAACTTAAAGGTATTGTGGAAGCTACGTTTACCACAACGGCGCCGGACGCGACAGATTGTGTGAAAACTTCTCCCCGGATTTCCTGGTCGCTACCTACCCCCTAAATCGACCCCGGGGAGCTCGAATCCGGGTTCAGATTTTGCCTGGTCCCGCCACGAAAGTTGGGAAAATCGCATTTTTGGTACAAAATGGCCTAAAAATGACCATTTTTGACGCGTTGCGTTAAAAATAATTGCAGATCCAGCGCATTAGAAAACCCCTAAAAACACATTTTGCTGACATTCCGAAAAAATTTCATTTTTTGGCCATTTTTGACCATAGGGGGTACCACATGGATTTTGAAAAAAATCGATTTTTTGAAAATATGGAAAATTTTTCTGCAATGAGTGTTTTTAGGGGTAGTTCGATGCGCTGATTCCGAATCTGCAATTATTTTCTTCATATCACGTCAAAAATGGCCATTTTTGGACGATCTGTTGGGGGTATTTCGTCTCAAGTTCGAACCCCAGGTCCGTCAATCAATCCGTCAAAGGCGCGCGCTTCGCGCGCGCACGTTAAATGGAGCAGTCAAAGTGCGCGCGCACTTTTTTACGGCGTTCCCAAAAAGTGGCATTTTTGGCCAAAAAAGTGCCAAAAATGGCACTTTTTGCGCTACAAAGAAAAATTTTCGGGATCAGCTCCTTTCTGGACGCACGATACGTCAAAATGCTCCCCTGGGAATTCTAAGAACGAATCTGCAAAAAAATCCCGTGCAGATAACATGAATTTCAAATTTTGGCCAAAAACGTGCCAAAAATGGCACTTTTTTGGGGAAGCATGGAAGGGACCCGAAATTTTGTCCATATATAGTAAATCGACCCCGCTGATTCCGATTCCGGCGTCAGAATTGACCGCGCGCGGCGCCCGACGCGTGCGCGCGCGAAGCGCGCGCACTTTGACTGCACCATTTAACGTGCGCGCGCGAAGCGCGCGCCTTTGACTGCACCATTTAACAGGCGCGCGCGAAGCGCGCGCACTTTGACTGCTCCATTTAACGTGCGCGCGCGAAGCGCGCGTGTCTAAGTCAAAGAACAACCCAACGCTGACCGCTGATGGCGGTGCGCGAAGCGATGAAGAACCCAATCTCCCGCTGCGCACACTCCCCGCGTCCAAGTGAAGTACGCGCCGCGAAGCGGCGCTACTAATCACAAATTCTGGTTTACCGGACCACAATTAAAAACTATGGAACTGTAAAATGAAATACCATCAATACTAATTTTCTTGCACCATTTTGTGATAATTTTCGCCCAAAAACGCCAAAAAACGCAATTTTCGTGGTGGGACCACCCACGATCTGAGGTCAAATTCGGATTCTCCGTACCCGAAATAGGGTATCTACCAAAAATCCCGGTCCATTTCGGACATACTACTTCGCATTTTCTCCAAAAAACACGAAAATGGCCATTTTTGGGAAAAAAAAACCTAAAAAATGTCGTATTGGGCGCAGATGAGGTCTTGTGAAAGATTTTTTTGAAAAAGAAAAATTTGAGGTGTTGCTCGATCATATTGGATAAGTGAAATATTCGTCCGTATTGTTATTATTTCTAAATCGGGTCTCAAAGTTGACTCATTTTACACTGAAAACCGCAAAGTGTACCAACTTTGAAGCCCAAAATATCAATAATAACAGTACGGACGAATATTTCACCCACCGGGCATGATAGAGCAACACCTGAACTTGCGTCCTGGCGAAAAATCTTTGATAAGACCTCTTTTGATTTTTGCCTGTATTTCTGGTTTCACACTTTTTGTCGCCTCCTTCAGCCTGTGGCGCCGTCGTGTTACGTTTTGAAGTATCAATTTGGGGACAATTATAAATTCGTAACTTTTCAGTCGTCAATATGTCCGTTATTTGTATTGAACAATAGAGATGATGACTCATTCGTGTTTCATATCACATAAAGGCACTTGCTACTAAATGATTCTGCATCCACTTCCATATTTTTAGCCAAATCCTCTTCCCAACGTCATGGAGAAGACCAGCAATCTCTCTTGTCCAATTCGAGCAGAACGACCTTTACCTCTGCCAGACACTGCGATTTTGCAATGAAACCTGTTTGGACAGCTTTGTCATACAAAAATGGGGAGGCATGAATGGAGTAAAAGCCCACGCAGAGGCGAGAGTTCAACTCAGCATCGAAAGTCGATTAAGGAATTATGGGTTTCGGTTCGATTTATTCAATTTTTCCTCTTTTGAGCAGTCAAAAGTTTCATTTGGCATCGTACGATTGCGATTTGAGGTGCGAAGCGTTAACTAATCAAAAACAACGTTTACGAAATGCGGAACTTATTCATATACATTATCCGATGTATATTTTTGCTTTTCATCGGACATCTCCCTCTGTGCCGGTGCTGTAAGTTTCTGAATAAACTGGCTAACGTAACTGAATAGGGATTATTTTAGGGAGATTTTTCAATTCCGGGAGTTCGGAGTCGCAAAATAGTGTCAACTTGGGAGACATACTTGCGACAACTCCGACTGATCCTTTCGTCATGGGTAAATCATCGTCTTTTTTACAAAATGTCTCAAATGGATTTTGTTTTTGTGTCTTTCAGCTAACTTATGATAGTTAACTGTTGTATTTAATTCTTCAGGACTACCGCCCCAACCTTTTGACAATGCAGGTGACGGTTCGGAAATTGGCAGGGTTCTTCGAGATGAATCAAGTTAATATTCTTTTTACTCTTAAATGAAACATTGGCCTATCTAAACTTCGTAGAAGAATTTCGTCAGAGATAATGGTAAAATTAGTGTTGAGTCAGTACACACATTATCTTGATAATTTTCAAATAGCTTTGGTTACTATAATATCTGAGATATCGTTTACAAATTTAGAGCAACAATTTGTATAGGTAAGGTACGTAATAAGAGAATTTATTTTATTTTCTCATTAAAATCGATATTATTGAAATTGAAAGTTTGTACACATAAATACTTTAGATACTGATGCGGATAGTACAAAACCTGGAAGCTCGTCTACTATTTCCTCTACAATTTCAGATTTAACGAGCAGTGTTAGTCCAACAGGATCTTCAATAAGTGGATCGACCGTCGACAGTACAGATGGCGTCTCTACAAGTTCTGTGTCGGTTTCTACCAGTGGGTCCACTTCGACAGCATTGCCAAGTACCACGGGTATATATTACATGAACTGATAAAATTCAGAAAATTCTAGTCTTTAATTAGACGAAATTCACATAAAAACAAGAATTTTTTGAATATCGGCTTGTTTTTTCACTGGTAACGGAAAAATTAACTTGTTTACCTTTTAAATCTAATAGGTTTTTAAATATATAAGAAGTCTTAGATTTTTCAAATCTCTTATTAATTTTATATCACAAGCTTTGCGCTTATCTAACCTCGGAGTAGGATAAAAATTTCTTTAACAATTTTCAATGGTTTATCAAGGTCTCTTTCGCCGCATAATACTGCATTAAGCCAGATATAAACTAGATTACCTTTGTTCCCGCAATATGGTAATTCATGAGTATTATAAATTATTGTATCTAACCGTTATAGATGCTTCTAATTTATCCTCATCAAGTACAGCAGAAATGATCTCTAGTACCGTCCTTAGCTCAACCTCGGCCACATCCACCGGTTCCTATCCTAGCTCTTCTCCAAACCCAAACAATTCATCTAATCAATCTTCCACATCCAATGTGGAATCTAGCACGAGTTTCACGGCTTCAAACACCTCTGAGTCCAGTACGTGGTCGCCTCCGTCTTCCTTCATAGAATCCAGTACATCTTCTTTTCCTTCCAGGGCTACATATTCTAATACTTTCTCTTCATCAACTAGTGACTCAAGCTCTTCAACCACAGGAAGTTCGGCCACGGATAGTTCGAACATTTCAACTATTTTGGATTCCAGCAACGCTTCGCTGTCCACATTTATGCCGAACTCTTCAACTGTAAGTTCATCAACTGTGAGCTCTTCGACATTGGAGCCTATCATGTCAACTGTAAACACAACTGTGAACTCGACAACCATGGAAATGACGCTATCCTCTTCAACTCCTTCGAGTATTACGCTTGAGAGTACGAGCATGTTTCCTTCTACGGAAGGAAGCAACACGACTTCCGACCCGATAATGCTCTGCAAACAAACAAAAATGGAGGATGTTTCGGCTTGCCAAAGCCAATATTGCCCTGGTGGGGAGGTTGCTTTACCGGACAATGAGGTAGATTTCTGTACTTTTACGCCTTCTTATATAACACGTACTTTATTGAAATTATTCATTATTTTGACCATTTAGAGCCGTCTTGAGTATTTAATGAGCCATTGTGGCACAGCTTGTCAACTCTGCCAAGAATCTGGTCCAACGAAGCCGGAATGCAAAGATCGTTTGAGAAAGTATACGCCTTAGCTTTGAGTTGTGTTATAGAGAACATTATTATTTTCAGTTGTGATCAGCTCAAGGCAATGCCTCGCAATTTTTGTGTAGACACCTTCTACACCGTGGACTATCGAACCGTTGCATGCGGAGTGACGTGTGGAATGTGTTGAAAAAGAACAAAAGCATTGAAATATACATTTATTGTATTTTTTGTAATAAAGTGTACTTGAAATGCATTTAAACCTAAGATAACCCAATCGAGCTCTGAGAACACATGCAAACATAATAAGATGAAGATTTAATATTTACTTTTTGTTGACGCTTAGTTGATACACTTAAGCACAAATTGATTCGGGGTATTAATAAGGTGAGTTAATATTTATGATCACCACATCTTACGTTAAACCTTGTGGATTAATTTAGAATAACTATGATAGATGAATTATTATAAAAGAATACGAGAGTCATAGGATTTAGGCCGCGAAGTAAGCATGAGGTATATGCTTACCTCAATCACTCATGAGCTCAAAGATTGAAATATATGTATCTTTAATAAATTTTAATTTGGTTCAATATTCTTTGGAACTCCTTTCCTCCAAATTTATTTTCCAAAAAATTGCACTTTCAAACATTTGTATAGTTATCAGTTTTGACAAATCACATTTAGTACTTCAACACTGAAAAAGACTGATTATAACGGATCGTTCTCTCCTATATAGATAACATAACACATAAAAAGTTAAAATAAAATATGTAACACTAAACCTGAATATGAACACCACAATAAGCCAGTGCCGACTAGTCACTGACTACTCGGCTTTACTCTATGACATGTGATGACTATTATGTGTTAGCAATATGCTGGCAAAACCCTTTCGAGAACGTGTTGGTTCTGCAGCGATCGCATTTGGCTGTTTAATATGTTTAATGATATGAGGCGGCATTAATCATACCAGACGACATCGTAATAAGGAAAGTATAAAACGTCTGAAGAAAACATTCCGCAAAAGAAATAGCCGCTTATTTTTGCCGACGGCTTTATCATTTTAAAATAACAACCGAAATCTATAATTTCGTCTATGACGCTGAATAGAAAAGAGAAGACCGTAGAGACGGTTGAGCCACATAGATATTCAAACTTGCAACATTTACTGTGGTATTCGCTTTATGCAAAAGAACGGACATGCCATGAAATTCCTCTACTCTTGCCGTAGGTCTTTACTCTTTATACTTAACATTTAAAATACACTCTTTTGTAATACAGACGAAACCCCGAATAACGCCACCTCTCCTGAAGAACGCCGATGTTCTCCGATCCTGAATTTACGTCAAAGAACTTGTATGGGTTAGGCCCCCGAATAACGCCCCCTGAATAACGAAGATGTTTTTTGAAACATGCTTTCCTGAATCATGCCTTGTCCCTCAGAATTTTTATCAATTTTGTAAAATTTAAAAAATTTAGAATTTTTGAAACATTTTGGAAAATGTTTTATCGCCAATTGAAGTTTTAGAAAATTAAATTTTCCCAATTGTTCTTTCATCTTCTTTGCACTTTTCTATTGAGAATACAAATTTCTAGCTTGCACCTCCATGTTCACCCGAATTCTGTGCGCTTCGTATGCATTTCCGACACTCACGAAAAATTAGCAGACCTTTTGCCAAGAATTCCTCCAGGGGATGTACTCGTTCATACCGGCGACTTCACCAACTACGGAGACCCGAAAGCAGTGCAAGAATTCAATGAGCTGATGGGTATTAATTTTTATGTTTCTTCTGCACACCAAATTGAACGTAGAAAAATTTAGGCAGTTTGCCGCATAAATATAAGATCGTCATTGCCGGTAATCACGAGCTTGGATGGGACGAAACCGAGGATCTGAGCAAACGCAATGAATATTATGCTGGCAAACCCGGCTCGCCTGGTGGTAATAAATTGCTCACGAACTGCATATATTTACAGGATAACTCGACAACGGTGAGTAAAAATACCATTTTATTACCGAGAAAACATGGAATAGACAACATTTATTACTTTTGCTCATAAAAGTCATTCCTTTGTAAAAAATTTAAAAATTCAATTAGATTCTATAAACAATATGCAAAAGGACCAAAAATATCCAAAAGGACCTAGTGTTTTTATAGAAACACTAGGTCTATTTTTCTGAATGTAAGTCATTCCGATTGTATAATTTTGAAATGTAAATGTTATATTTTTTATAAGAGGCTAAATCAAATCTCTCGGTAAAATAAAACACTTTTTGAATTACTCGTAAACATTGGTTGTCCCGCGAAGAAAAGTAAAACATAAAAGAACGATGTTTGAAATTATCTTACTATCGGTTATTCCAACCGCGATTATCTTATACGTTTCATCTATTTGTTATCCAATTCGCGTTTATACTTCAACTTTTCAATTTTAGTCTTATTAGTAATTCACACTCGTTTTATTCTCCTCACAAAATTCACCATATTATTTTCACCATGTCGTAAAGGTCTGACTGACGATGCCCTAACTTTACGGCAAAACCCAAACATTGTCTCAGATTATGGGCGAAACAATGTTTGCATTTCACCCATAGAAAAATATTTGTTTAAAACAAACTCTTGCGTTTTATACGCTTCAATATTATAGCCTTGCGTAATTAGGTATATGGAATCAACATATATGGATCCAGTTGGCATCCTCTAATTGAAAACCCGTTCTACCGAGAGCGCGGAGCATCAATTCTCAAAGAATGGCTTAAAATACCAACTGGAGGGGAAGTGGATGTTTTGCTCACGCACACACCACCTCTAGGCCATTCTGACGCTTGGTAAGTTCTTTTTTTAGCTAATTTGTGTGAAAGAACAATAAAAACTGCGATATGACTTTTGATATATTTTAATGTAAATAACAATGAGTAATAGAAAGAAAAATAAATTTGGATGTCACGATCTCTCCCACTAAAATATTGTTCAAAGCTAATGAATCAAATAACAGAACTATTATATTCAGGTACGGCGAACGCTGGGGCTGCGCCGAATTGCTCAACTGCGTGGAGAAAAGAGTCCATCCGAAGTTCCACGTGTTCGGTCACGTACACGAACAAAATGGCATAACCACCAACGACGAAACGATTTTTATAAATGCTTCTATCTGTGGTCACAATCTGGATATTGTAAATGACCCAATTTTGTTTGATATTCCACTGCCAGAAGGCCAGACAAAATAAAATTAGTCATTAATTATTTATAAAAAACTTGAAATGATTTCTGTAACATACAACAAAATCCCATTTTTATTGCAACATTGAAGCATAATTTGAGCGTATGTGAGATATATGATGTTGAAAAATAAATTTGGTTTAGCCGTTCTTCATATTGCCGTTTTCCCGAATCCGTGTAGTTTAAGCCTTTCCGTTCACGTTTTTAGCATTTGGCCACACATTATGTTGCAATTTTTGCTCAGAAGAGTCGTTTGCTTCCCTTTTCAAATATTCCTTCAGTTTCTCATGTTGTTCAGCGCTCAGCTTCACTTCACAACCGCCACAAAGCGCTTGGCATGACGAATTGGGAATGTTGGAGATCTCTGGCTTGCAGTGGAATTCAGTCTGGGTGCAACTGAAAAGAGAAACTAATTAGTCAGTTCTCCGCAAATTTAAAATCGTGCTACATTATGTATGTGATATCCATACAAAACTGTTCGATAGTATTTGAAGTTCGGGTAAACATAATCGGACATTTTTGCTAACATTTGCTCAAAGGAAAAGAATGGGAGAATAGGAGAAATCAAATTATCCAAATTAAATAACCTAAGGCTATAAACTCTTCGGGTTATCAATCAGGGATTTGTCCCTATATTGATTCGTTCAACTTTTGAAGCAGTGTCAAAGTAAAATATCTGAAGCAATGTTCCAATTTTAAACCTGCCAGCTAGTTGTATAAAAATTGAAACATACCGCGAATCTTCGTTGACACATTCATCCGAGCACATTCCACAAGTCCTTTCACAATAGAAAGCTAATCGGCTCTTCAAGGAATCGCAGTATCCATATAATCGATAGTTCTCACATATAACTTTTGGGTATTTGTCAGCGCATTTCGGGTTTGCATCCTTCTTCGGTTCATCGGCTTGTTTGACGGCAGGCACATTGGTATCCGCAGGCTTTTGTTCAACTGGAGCCGGTGCTGGAGAAGCAATGGGGTTGGTTGCCTGAACCGGTGTAGGTGTGGTCACCTCTACGCTGACCTGTTCTGTGGGCTCAGCTGAGGTGATCACTATAATGCCCTCATTCATGCTTTGTTCCGCGCCCTCATAATTAGGCTGACCACCATTTGAGAGCATGTTATCGTCTCTAAACACAATACGAGTTCAGTAATGGTAACTTTATTATATTTTAATTTGCAAAGCAAAAGTATGAAGTTATATTATTTTAGTTATTATAAAGCTTCGACGATCATCTAACATCAGGAACCGAAAATTGAGATCTAATTCAAGTCGACCCATGCGAACTCTGCCCCAACTTTATTAAAAACATTCGTGAGCTTTTCATATATATTTGAAAAATAGAATCGATAATTCTGTACAAATTTTGGTTCTTCAAAAATAAAAATCCTGAAACCATTTTGCAGCATTTTAGATTTAGCAGGTTTTTGGTAGATTCAATATTAGAGGTCAGCTTAGAATCGTCAGGTTAGAAGATATTTTGAAAGAAAGTATATGTAAAGTGAAAATAATGAAATTTTTGACTCACTAAATGAGTTAAGCAAATCTGTTTTCTAATCTCGAAAACTGTCAATTAATTTCATCTCACTTAAGATATATCTTAACATAAACCTTCAAATCCTGAAGTTTTAAAAATTCTGTAAAAACGACTTACAGAAATGAGGTTGCTATACCAGCCGGATCTACTGCTGCGCCATTGTTCACTACACTTATTATGGATGCCGGCGGTTGTCCATCATCGCCCGGCTTGGGTCCATCGGGCATTGCCGTCTGAGCCGAAACACCCAAGGCCGAGAGCAAATCGCCGAAAAGAAATGCTTCTGTTATAGGCTGCCATATCAAGATAGTAGTAAAAATCAAACCAACACTCCTTAGCTTGTAATTAGGGCCTTTCATACCGGTTGTTCCCCGAAAAATGTGAATGGGAAATTATAATAATAGCGAGTTGATTGGAAGGTTTGGGTTTTGTGGTAGTCTTGCGGAGTCTCTATGTGGAATGGATCGATGAGTCCAATAGAGCTCGAGTTCTATCGATTTACCTGATGTGTTCGCTAGAGGCTTCTCGAATGGGCCATAGAGCATAGCTTCTGTGGACAGGCCTGCTCGTCTCTCGTTGATTGCATAACCTGCCTGGCAGTGAGCGTGGATTGGGCACCACAATATTTTGTCAGGTCCGATCTGTACATGTATCTGGATATATGGACATATGTGTGTCCATACGAAACGACTGTTTACATGTTTGTACGGTGAGAAACCGTACGCACGACCGCTGTGACGTCAATGGACGTGCGCTATTGCGTAAAACGACGTCAGATGTGAAATTATTGACCGTAATGTAACATTGATCATTTTTACAAAACAATTGACGTCAACAATACGAGATACACTAAGGAGGCCATCACATCATCCGTATAATGTACTTATGTTGATAGCAAAAAATTAGAAAAAAAATACTACACCGCAAATTACCAAAAGGGTAGAAAAATATTAGAGTGTTTATGGTATATCATTACTAGAGCTGGGGTTTTTAGGTGCGCACCTAAAAACACCTAAAATAGTTTTTTAGGTGGGGCATCTAAAAACACCTAAAACGGGCTTCTTCACCTATTTTGGGTTTTTGTACCTAAAATGGCCTTTTTCGAAGATTTTTAGAGCATTTTTACTCAATTTTGAGAAATTTTTGCAAAATTTTTGGAAAGTTTTTGATAAATTTTTGAAAATTCAGAAAAATTTTTCTGAAATTTTTTGGAATTTTTCTGTAACCATAAATGTTTTCCATGCAAACGCGGAAATATTTACAGGAAGCCGTAGCTAATTAATAGAGATTATATCACTCAAACAGGTGAGCTTTCACCCCAACCCACTCATTTCCCTTTGATCCAATTTCCCCACCAAATTTATTGCTCTTCCGAAGATTGGTCCTTAATTACTCATGTGGAGTCTCGCCGAACAAAAATAGCATAGAAAAGTGTTTTAATCACGGAAGTTTCATTTTTCGTCAGGAATTTTCTATTTCCGCAAAGTATCAAAAACAATTCCTCAGCTTTATCTATGGTTAATTATTTAATGCGAGAAAATATTTTGTCTCACGCGGTATTTTAACTGTTTTTGAAAAGAAAAAGCTTATTACTTTGAACATTAGAGTGGGGTAAGGCAGTGGCGCAGCCAGGGGGGGTACCGCGGGTACGTACCCCCCAAAATGGGAAAATTTGAAAAAATGAGTGTAAATCAGTGCAAATTTTGGCAAAAATTTGGTCCAGTACCCCCCCCCCCCCCAAAAAAAAAATCCAAAAGTCGGTCGCCCCCTCCACGCGGTACCCCCCCAAAAAAAAATCCTGGCTGCGCCCCTGAGGTAAGGAAAACTTAGAATAGTGTAAAACGGTTTGGGAAACACGAAGAAATGATGTCCAAAAATCTGTATCCCATAATTTCTAAACTTCTCCCCTAATTTTGTAATACATGAGTAAAAATATTGTCACAGTTTTAATTAATTTTAAAATGCCTGCTTAAAATTGCGTTTTTATAACATTAT
Organism: Ditylenchus destructor; assembly: GCA_022814885.1. Taxonomy (NCBI): domain Eukaryota; kingdom Metazoa; phylum Nematoda; class Chromadorea; order Rhabditida; family Anguinidae; genus Ditylenchus; species Ditylenchus destructor. The sequence goes on from JAKKPZ010000014.1 coordinate 1,093,412, forward strand.
TTCTGTATAGTTATTTGAAAGTCTTTGAAAATCTTACTCTGATTCTTGACATACGCGTAAAATATTGCATTTTTATTTTAGTTTTTGTGTATATAGTGATATCCAGAGACATCTTCCCGGAAACATATGCTGCTTATTCTAACTTCAATCTCTTCCCCTTTGATTTCTAGCATGCAATTTGACGAAAATGTCAAAGATGACAAGAAAATCCGTGTATTCCGTAAGTATCAGATGTACACGTCAAATCAATGTAGATGTCAAATTAGTTCTGTTCTTTGACTACTTTTATCTCAAGTCATGTGTATGGGAAGGAAAATTATCTCTCTGTCCACATAAGTCTCTCTGCTCATAAGTTGGCGACAGGTGCTCATCCTGGCTTTGTCATCATCATTCTATGCTCATGCTCTCTTGATGGCCCACTTGTTTTAAATTTTAAAGTGTTGCTAGTGTGGATTTCCGGAAATTCATGCTACCCGAATTTTTACGAGCGAATTATTACGAATTTTTCAGTAACACGTCGATAAACGTAAATCGATTATTCATGTTTCCCATTATGCTCAACTAACTTTTGTATGTCGAGGAAGGTATCTTAGTATCATGTTTCCCCACAGAGGATAATGTACAGATTTTGCAAAGCATTTAGTAATTCTTATTCTGCCAATATTCTAGTGCATCATTACATCTCATCGGGTACCCATTCACCATTTTTATTGTTTACTCCCGTTAGTCTACATTTTATTCCTTGAAAATTAATTATCTCTCCTGCATAAAAATTTGTTTTTATTATTTATCTTCTTTCGTTCATCAGAAAAAGATTGATGAGATTGCACTTTGTCCGTTGCTAGAGCACGGCGTTCACACCTGCTTACTTTAAGACCCAACCAATCCGTCTCTGCGATGTTTTGTTTTTCGACTAAAATCACTACATACCCGATTCCACCGTCACTTGACGGCTGACATGCGAATTTTTGCGATTGTGTTGTCAGCAATCAAGCTGGAACACAAATCAAGTTCAGACATAATCACAACCACCATACAAACATTCCATACAACAAAAAAACTTAAAGCAAGATTTACATAAAGCACAATAAATTTCGCATCAATTATTTCTTATAAAGGGTTGAATAAAAAATGGCACTCGCTGAAATTACCCGCCGTTTCACAAAAACCTGGTACAGTCGAACCCCCGAATAACGCTCCACTCGGGACCGGACAAAATCGGCGTTATTCGGGGGGCAGCGTTATTCGGAGGTTTGACTGTATTACATTTGAATGTTTTGCGGAATAGTTGTAGCAAATTTTGTCTAGTTTCCAAAAATGTATAACACAGTTTTGTGCTGATTGTTTAAAATTTTAAAAGTATGGCATCAAATGAAGACACTCTCCGATCCCGAGTGTACAAGTCCTATTCCGAAAATTTTGCACCCGAACGTGACATAATACGAACTCCACCAAAATTAGAGCTCCGGCGGACCTGTAAAAACGGTAATACAGTAGAGAGCCTTAGCCGGAATCCTAGCTTGCGAATTTGTCCGGTATTGCCTTGGAATGCGAAAAATTCAGAGTTCAAATTTCTGGCCGAGATCTAAAATTTTTGACCAGGTGTGTCTGGAGAAATTGTCAAAATTTTCAGGAAAGTGGTTTTCATCTTGCACAATCGTATACGCATATGAAACTAGACAAAATTCTGAACATTATAGCGAAAATGTGACATTATTTAGCCGGGTTTTGTGGATTTTATAGTTATCTGCAGCCAAATGTCAGCCAAAGAATACCGATTTTCTCCAAAATCGGCATTTTTCAAAATCTAACTTTTACAAAAACAGTTCTAAAAACCATAAAAGCTGACTAAATAATGTCGGTTTTTCGCTATAGTGTTTAGATTTTTGCATACTTTGATTTGCGTGTAAGATTTTGCAAAGCAAAAAGCATGTTAACAAAAAAAATTGGAATATTTCTGCAGACACACCTGGTCAAACAGGTGTGCACATCGCAGAGGGTGCCAAGAAAAGAATTGACACAATTCGCAGAAAAGGAGTGATCGAGAAACAGTAATTTTGTAAGTAGTTGATATTGACCTTGCTCCATCTCCTATATTATTCATTGGTTCCATGTTCCCTCATACAATAAAAAATGTATGCATTTATTTGCGAGTGCCATTTTTTATTGAACACCCTTTATATGGACTTTGAACTTGTTGCATTTTTGCATGAAATAATGTCGTATGAGCTTGGGTATGATAAAATTGCAGAAATTTATGGCCGAAGTAAATTTGCTAAAGGGCGTTTTGCAGCGCTAATCATTTTGCATTTCATCACTTCGCACGGACAATACTAATTCCAGGGACGGGCGCTAAATTGAATCATTTTAATGGGTTCGCTGTGCCGAATAGGAGAGGCTCCATTACACCGGGCCACCCAAATTTGGGTTCAGTGTGATGACGTTCCGAATTTCGGACCAATCTATGGTCAAATTTTCTCTGTGGTGCCATTACACTTTATCTAGTACAATGTACAAGAGACATTTGTCTAAGCGAGATTGAAGCACTCACAAGAAATACAGTTATGTTTGGGCTGCGTACATGGTGATTTGCCGGGGACTTCAGAGGGGGGCTGGCCATAACTTTTTTTTCAACACGACGTGTTTTTGCAAAAATATAGCGGCAAAACGTCAGTGTATAGTTTGTAGCCTACATACTTTGTTTGTAGTTTTCAAGTGTATAGTTTCAAAAAATCGAAGAAAAATTTTTACCCCCATTTAACCTCCTGAAAAGTGCAACCCCTCTGAAAAACCTGGAAAAACACGATTTTCCAGGTTGCACTTTTCAGGGATTAAAGGGGAGGGGATATTTTTGAACACATTCTCAAAAGATGTTGCCAAGAAACCCTTATTAGATTTTGGAGCAATACTTTCAACAACCTCCATCCAGTTGCCCTTTTGCTTAATAAACTTAGGCAGTCTTGTTTTTGATAAACATCCAATTTATCTCCGTGTTGAATTCTTGGAAAACGGTTTATTTTAGCCGATCCAATTAGTTTGATTCAAAATCCAAGTTTCCTTATTTAATTGGGATGAAACATTCTTTGGTTTTTGAGATCCATAAATTTGTTATGCCAGTAAGTCAGGATTTCCATAACAAAACAATTTCATTCGCTAGCTCACCAAAAGTGTTATGCAAAATTAATCCGCGTCGCGTGCCGAGATAATACTTTTGTTTATCAAAAAATTCATGAGGAAATGTAAGTATAGCTTGGAATTGGCCCTGGGAATATGTAGTTTCTCAGATTGGCACTTTGAAATTTCTTGGAAATCCCATGTAGCAAGTGGTTTGAATTTAAAGTTCAGTGTTCAGTGGAGTGCTTTTGGTGCACGTTCCTCGAAATATGTTTGATAAATCTGATTCGATCACGATTCTTAGCACTTTACAATTTTAATGACATTTAAAGTAAATGATCGGTAAAATGTAACTTGTAATTTTGAAAATATTGAAGTGAATGACACGTTTTGCGGCTAAAGATTGCATTGTTACAAGCTTCTCTATTTTTATAGAAGAATGATTTATTTCACATTAAATTATAATTTTTGTAAATCTTATACCAGGGTCACAATGCCGCGATTTACTCTTTTTCTTTCCATTCCTAACCGCAGCCTATCTCCCTTTGCTGTGTTCTCTCAAAAATACTCTCTCAAAATGTCGCTGCTATTATGGCAGTGGAAAGCCAGACGAAAAAGATTTTATGCAAAATGAATTATTGTGCCTTGATAGGGTGAGAAAAATTGCTTCTTAAAGTTGAGTTACATTAATCTAAGGTCCTTGGGAATATATAAATTAGAATATAATTCAAATCGTTTACAACAAACGCTGACGATAAACGTGGCTATCTTACTAAGAAATAGCATATAATGTTTACACGAGCGAAATTTGGCGCTTCGCGCCAAAATTTCACTCGGAAGCGGGAGTGTGCACAGCGTCAGATTGGGTTCGTCATCGCTTCGCGCACCGCCATCAGCGGTCAGATTGGGTTGTTCCTAAGCGTGATTTACCTACTTATTGTTGGTGGGAACGCTACGAATAAGTGTGGTTTTGTGGGTTTGTGGGTCGTTTTGGGGTCCTCGCGGCGCTTCGCGCCGCTCGGACCCCAAAACGACCCACAAAACCACACTTATTCGTAGCGCTCCTTTACATAGCGTGAGTCATGCTGGGTCTCCGCTCGCTTCGCTCGCTACGACCCAGACGTGACAATCAGTACTGGGTTGGGTTCGTGAAGATCTCGGCCGCCTTCGGCGGCCTCGATACTTTTTACGCTGCGCGTACACAGTTCATCGAAAACCCAATCCCGAGAAAGTTCGGGTTGTTTGGCGCCAATGGCGAGAATTGGCGGTTTTGGCGCGAATTCAAATTTTCAAAATTCGAATCTGACGTCAGATTCGTGATCAGCGCATCCGAAAACCCCCGGGTGCCAAAAATTAGACCCGTAGACACCTTGCATCAAAAAACCCGACTTTTTGGCCAAAAAGTGGCTTTTTTCAAAAATGCGCCAAATCAAAAAGTGTAAAAAGCATAGTTGATCAGAATCGCCTCACAAATTGATTGGGAACATAAAAAACATCACTTCCCCAGGTCAAAACCCTTAAAAACACGTTTTTCGGTTTTGGCGCGAATTCAAATATTCAAATCTTGGATCTAAAAATTGCTAAATTCCTAACTTTTCATGAGCTATCGTTTGAGCTATCACTCGCCTATGTCTGACGCCGGAATCGTGATTTACGTTTTATGCCCTCTGGCAACTTTGATGAGTCATAACTCTCGATAAACAATTTTCTCGAGGCGAAGGTTAGGTTTTTTGAGATCAGCTCGTCAAGAGCAATCGTTTGAGCTATCACTTGCCCAAATCCTCGGAAAATAAATTCTGCCAATCACCGAGAAACAGCCCTTATCTGTTTGGGTATGTAATGCATTTTTAAATTCCCATTGACGTCAAAAACCAAATTCAAAAATTTTCAGACTGCGTGTTTTCATATTTTACATTTTCAGTTCCGCACTCCATTGTGAAGCGAATTTCGCAGAAAACAGTGAGAGGAAATCCTAAAACGCAAATTGAATTATATCTCTCTTCCGGCCCTTTCTTCCAGTAGCAAAACTTATAGCTTGTGCCAGTTTTGTTGGATATTTCCGTGTGAAAATCCCTGGAAGTCATACAGAAAGTGGAAGTATTGTAGAGAGTTTGTTGTTGTATTTTGCGTGCAATTTTGCTAGCTCGGTGTGAAATTTCTCGTAAATTTATATATATTTCCAATATCCAGCTATGCTTTTTAGCTGAAACCTTCAAAGAATTCTGGAGCTTGAAACTTTAAATTTGCAAGAGAGCTATGCGAACATTTTTCCCAGGCTCACTATCGGATTCGTTCCTTCGTTGCTGTGATTGTTACTTTTCTTTTTCTCATTTTGTTTTTATGACACAATTTTCCGGAACAAAACACATCACCGTTCCATTTCATTAATGAAATGGAATGCAATAAAAAATACAACAGCAATACGAAAAACAGCCGATATATCCAACGAACAGGTTGTTCTAAAAAGCCTCCGTCACCCAGACCACGACAAGATAATTAATTTATCCATGCACCCCTAAAGTCTCGACTGGCCATTGCAAATAATAAATGAGAAATCACGGCTAAGGCGGAAGAGGTCAAACCTTCCGGCCTTTCTCCCACTTTTTATGGAGGCGGACCGATCTATAAAATAGGAGGCCTATTTTTGATTTCACTCATTCTAATGAATTAGGAAGCCTTAAATGACATGTAAAATGCCGTTCCGAAATCATTTTTTGGAGTTGGCATGAATTTAAAAGGAAACCGCTTACGGAGTTGATAAAATCCCGATAGACTCTATAGCTCACATCTCACTTCATAATTTTCATTTCATTTATGTCACCATGCGTAATTTAAAAAACTTTAAATCAAATAAAGTTATGAGCTGAGAATGCTGAAAATTAGCTCAAATATTCAAAATTCGATTATTTAAAATTTAAAGCAGCATTTCAAATTAAAATTCAGCACAAAGTATGAAAACCCAAAATTCTTGAGCGCAGTTTTGGGAGGAGGCAATTCATTTCTGCGTATAAAATGCGTGTCTTTGGTATAGATTCCACTTATTTAAATGAACTTAGAAATGTCCCAAAAGGCATTCCCAGAAACGAGCGAACAGCGTTCTCATGTTCTAACATTTCGAGATTAAAATAACTTTCATTTATGAATAATGTAAGAAATGCTTTCGGCTCCCTCCAGAGCAATGAGGAAATATTCCGATTAATTTAATGGGAATGTTATTTTTGGAGATAGCCCAAATCAGAGTTTTATACTCGTGCAATGTTTTACATGTCGGTTTTCGATTGTGGCTTATAACATTTCGAATATATGGGCTTGTCCATCAGCAAAAATATATTATCTTTTCAACTTTTGTACACAATTTTAAAAATGTGTACTTTTTAAATGTAGGAGAACCTACCGTATTCCCTGTAATTACTACCCCTCCCCCCTCAAATTGGCGCTCGAATTGGCGAAGCTTGGCAATCCACTTTATAGCTTCTAAAAAATTCTGAATTTGAAATATGTTGTAGCCTATGTCATTAGCTACAACATATCACAAATTCAGAATTTTTAGCAAATATAACAACCGAGAAAATGACCTTGGCGTAATCTTGGCATTCTGCCGAGGGGAGGGGTAGTAATTACAGGGAATACGGTATTACTTTTTTGTATCTCCTTTGCCCTTCTACATATGTACTCTTATTAGCCGTGAACAAATTCGCTCATTTTAACGAGCATTACTTAACTAACCAGCTTTTACGAACTCTTGTGCTATTTTGTATGAAATTCCGAATAATTCCGATTAGGTTTCGCGTGATTTGTGCTTCCGGGATAATCCAAAGAAAGCTGAGCCCCTCGCTGACTGTCGAAGTTAATCGCCCATTTTCTCACGCGAACAAACCAGAGACGAGTTCTCATATTAGCCCAATCTTGTGCCCGGTCTCAGCGACCAAAGCAAAGCTTGTCCCTCCGATTGTCACATGGGCGGCCTGTGAGTCGGGAAGGGGATTTAATTTGAGCTTTTCGCGAAATATACTAATTCCCAATTATGCTTTTCGACAAAACGACTTCAGTCTTCGCTCTAGTCTTGGTGGCTGTCTAGCTGAGCCTGAGCCTCAAGACGGGTTTTTAAACATCTGTAATTGTACGAAATTCGATACGAAATGCGAACGGATGAAAAATCACCGCCCTCGCTTTTTATTTTCTCAGTCGAAACATCTCTTTTTGTCGAAGGAATTATGTTACAAAGTTCATTTTCGAAGATCGCAATTCAGTAAAATTTTTCTTTTGACTGACTTGATCCTTCCAACAATTTGGAAGGACAGGAATTTGACTATTTTTACCAAATATAATGCATTTGTTATTTTTCGCTTTTATAATTTTTGACGAATCGGTTTTTCCATTAACTGTTTGCATTAATTAACTATTAATTATATTCAAAATCTCAACCCAGGAGGTCCTACTTTTTGTTATTAGATAGTGTAAAAGGTATGATTGTTGCTGAATGAAATGCATTGTGTGAAATACCGAAATATATTCCCACTTTATCACTTCGTGCCTATTCAGATTTCACTTGTTCGAGCAATGACTTTATCCTCAATAAATAACATATATTTTGAATGTTTTGGGAAACTATAACCACTAAATGTATTACCTTTGTTAACCCGCTCGAAATATTTGCCCACATGCAAATATACCTTTAAAATTTAATTAATATCGTGACAATTGACATGCAATTTTGCAACCAACAAAAATAAAGGCTGCCAATAATAATTGAGTTCATTTAGGTTTCTTGCGCTTATTCGCTCTACTTTGCTGCGATGGGAGCTAATCTTGGTAAATCACAGTCGTACCACCACACAAGTGCCCGTCCGAACTGTTATGGCTTACCACCCAGGCGAAAAACCGTCCCAAATGGTGAGCTATTATATTTGCCATGTATGATCGTCAAATGTTATAAATATTGCAGAAAATGGCAATCACTTCATGAAAGAATATTGGGAGAGGAATCCCGGAGGCCCAATGAACGCCCGTCCAGGTGGCACTGAGTTTTGGATGATCGAGTCAGAAAAGCAATACAGACAAGAAGTCTTCCAGAGAAATTGTAAGTGTGAGATTAAAATTACTAGTTACGGTCCAAATTGAGAACTCGAGAAAATCAGGCGAAGTAGGAATAAGAATCGAGAATTTAAAACTTTTTGTTGCGAAATTTCCTTTTAGAAACGACTTGCAAAAATACATTAAGATTGTCAGACATCGCAAAACTTATTCGAATTCCAAATTTAGCGCTTGCGTGTTGTTTCCACTACATTGAGCGATATTTTCAAGAATGTTTAGTTGTGAAATTCTGCTTTTGGTTTATTAATATTTGCATTGTTTTCAGCAGAAAATGTGTATCGACAATCTCCGTCCTCCTATCAGCGAAGTCCTCGCTCCTTTGAGGTTGTTAGTCCATTTTCCTCCTCAACCCAGTGCTCCGGGCGATCAACTGCATCGCCCAGCACAGGCACTCCCAACTCCTACAGAAGTACAAACAACAACAATTCCCCGTCCAGCTGCGCAGGTGCCTACGGCCATAGTCTTTATGGAGGCGGAAGGAACGCAAACACTGGCAATAATAACAATAATGTGAACAAATACATTCCACAATTGGGCATGGGTGTTTGAGGCGAGAGTCAAATACAATGCTTGAAATGTCTCTCTCATATCGATATTTGGGTATCTGTTAACAAATGCCATAACTTGTGTGATATTTTCTGAGCTCTATTCATTCTTCATGAGAGTTCGTTAGATGGTACCTTCTAAATTACCGACTTTACTTGTCATTTGGTGGCAGAAGAATGTTTCTTGAATTTTTGAAAACTTGTGATTAGCACAACTAGAGCTTATCTAAAAACTAGGGTCCATTTAGGCTCCTGTAGTTTTTAGAATCTTGCCTTCAACGGTACCAGTTCACGAAAAGTCGGACTTTCTTTCTGCTATACTTACCATCTGACGAACTTTTGTGGCGCCTTTTGTTTAAATTGGTTAATGAAATGGTTAATTTTGTCCTATACTGAATTATGCTTGAATAAATAAATAAATAAAGAACAGATCAGGATGAGAAAAGTTTCACTTTCTGTCTGGGTATCTTTAAAGAACAAAGTGCACTTCCTTGATGCACCCAGTCTGTAAATCACTAACGGTAACTAATTGCGACAACATAATTACATTGCTAACAACAATATATCAAGCCTCAGACTTTCACTGTGGTTAAAAACCATACATAGATTTCGTCATATATCTCAGGTTATCCGCCCCAGACGGTCGATGCAATTAATAAGGATGAAGGGTCACTATCAAAATCGAATTCTCCTAAAGGTTCTCGCAGGTGATTTCGCGTCGGTGATTTATTCTCTCTCACCCGACCGTAGAAACAAAAAGTTATGGAAAGCCTCTGGAACGGATAACAAACACCCGTAACTTTAAACATTTACGAGATTATCCAAGCAGGAGATATATTATCAGAGCTCTGATCGATTTTATATTCGGACGGATTTCAGAGGACTCTGGTTGAGAAGGAATATTTATTTGGATTCCATATTCATTGATGGCATGCGAGATATTACTGCAATATTTCCATGAAACTATTTTCGTGTGTTTTCTATATTTTATTTGTATTGCGTGAAATTTACGAACGAATATTTTGGATTTATATTTTTGCTAAATATCAAAGTGCCATCGATCAAAGATGGCCGCAATGTGAAAATGCCATATATGCGAGAAGGGGTCCTCCTTTCGCTCTCTTTCCTGGTGCTCATCACTCAGAGTAATATTTTGTGGTTAGGCAAGACAATTTTTTTTCTTATTTTTGTATTTTGGACGAAAAATGGAAGAAAATTATAACTGTAGCGCAGAAACGTTACAAAATTAATTGTAATGACTTCCATATTCATTCCTCTGCTCATAAGTTTCAGACTAAAAATCCAAGACTTTTCGTATGAGATATTGTATGGTTGTATTGGTTTAACTTGACGCGGATACTATCTGAGCAGAATTCGTTATAACCGTGCTGCTTTCGGCGCTTTTTTGGCAGCTGAGAGAGAACTATAACGCCGTCTTTTCTCCTGAAAAGGAAATTCATTTCTTTTTCGACAGAAAGGGTTGTTGATCAGCAATCAGATGATGACGCATACCTCTGCCTTCAAAGAAAAGCGCCGACAGTATCGTTTAAAGTCGTAAAGTTTAATGTAGAGTTTTAAAATGAATTCTGCTCACATAGTATCCAACCGAAGCTCAACTGCTTTACGCTTAGTTATAAAAAGTTATTGATTCAAAATTACAAACAAATTCATTCTTTTTTTTACCGAACACAATTTATCAAAAATCATTTGTGCTAAAAGCCTCGACATAAGCGTGTTCGTAATGCAGAAAATTTAAACTTTTCAGTGTGCGCCAGCTCAATTATTGATAACAAAGCAACTAAGAGCATTAACATACCTACAAAATCCAAGTTAGAGCAATTGGAAAAGGTTCGAATGAATGGTGAGCAATTTAAAAGGTCAGTGTCCTTTTAAAATTTTTACGATACAAGTCCTCTTCGATACATACGTTCAAATCAGGTTCAGACCCTAGTCCACCACTAGCCAGCGATCAGCATATATAATCAGTTCTACCTAGGTAGAACTACTTCTACTAGAAAATCAGCTCTATTAGAAGCACACATATATGTTTAACGAAAGTATTTGGAAATCGAAATTCTGAAAACTTCTAAAATAATTAAAAATGTCAACAAGTGTAATTTTTAGAGTAGAGACGCTTCATAAACATTGGTACGCGGACGCGATCAATGCGCTTCTAGGTGCTGTAGGACGAGAGACGTTTTTGAAAATGAACAAGTATTTTGTTTTTAACTTTTTATATCTATTTTTAGTATATATTAACGTTTTTTAGACAACGTCGCCAAGCATTTATTCATTGTTTGGACAGTATATCCGATGATAGTGACGTTAGTGCTGGCGCAAAATGTTTAGTTGCCGCTTGGGACAACACGCTACCGTTGCAGATAAAACAGGAAAAGAAGAATATCATTCGACCAGGTGAGAACAAAATTTGTTTTAGTCTTTGGTATAATTGGTAAAATAATTTTGGCATGGAGTATAGCACTAAATCATGGCCTGGGAGAATGGCGAAATTTTCGCAAATTCCATACAAGACAGATTAGTTAATATCTCACTATTTTATTTCATTATAATCGTACTTCAAAATTCCTTCTCTCGACGCCAATCGAATAGGGTATCGAAATTCAAATTAAATGTCATCTTTCTTTAGGAAGAACACTGAAAAGTGTTATCCTCAGACTGAGAAAACCAACCGAAATATCTGTCACGAACGCATTTATCCAATCGTCCGCATCAAAGTATACACAAGACACCAACCCGAATAAGTTCCGATCACCTCGTCTGGAAAAGTACAAACAGTCAAAAAAGCAGAGACATCAGTTCAAGAGATCGATAAATGAGAATCAAAAGTCTGGTGAAGACAAGGATTCCGAAGAATCATTAACTGTGCGCAATGCCGATCGAGTGCCAAGTTTGGCTTCGGCTGGGGTCGCAGCAGCCGTTCAAACGCCCATAAGAACCATATCCAAACTATTTACTAACTTTATTAGGGCAGCAGATGAAAAAGAGGCGAGATTAACCCCTTGGAAACAATCTTATGCTAAGTTGCAAAAGGTGAGCAAAATGGGTAATTATTGCACTATTCTTCTCCCATAAAGTAGAATTTAAATAGTGTAAAAATTAATTTTTGCAATTTTTCAATTAGCGGTATTTCTGTACGACGCAGCTTCATTACTCAGAACAGAACTTCAGTAAAATTCATTCACAGGCAAATTAAAATAAAAATATTTCCGTGAAACATAATGACAGCAACAAATTTTGCTTACTTTGCAGCTTAACGAATTTTTGGAGAGCCAGCGAGAAACACGAAAATACAGGCACAGAATGCTAGACGTTGTGGTGGATTTTGACAGTAAATACAGGAAGACAAGAAAAATCTCAGAAAGAATGAAGAGTGTGGTAAGTCAATCTTAGATTATTTTTCTTATTACTCTTAACTACACAGATGCCTGAATTTGCTAAAGAAAAACTTCCCAAGCTAATGCCTCCTCTCTACGATCTTCTCGATACAATGACCAATCACACTAAACGGGTTAATTTAAGGTAAGATCCTTTTATGAGCTGATTAGGGTGCATGACAATTGAGCGCCGGACAATTGAGCGCCGACAATTGAGCGCCAACTATTGAGCGCCAGACTATTGAGCGCCAGACAATTGAGCGCCAGACAATTGCGCGCCGGACGATTGAGCGCCAAAAAAAAGGACAATTGCGCGCCAACGCATAAAACGCGGTTTTTGACCCGCAAAAGTCGCAGTTTTTGACAATGTTTTTCATTTTGGATTTTCATTAAGTTTAAACCTTTAATGCCCAGTGTATCTTTGGCCAGTTAATTTTTGGCCAGTTTTTTAGCTTCCTAGCTAAAATCTGATATTACTCTTATAGAGTCAACTTTTTGTCCTGAATAATAATATAAAAAATCAACTGATTTATCTTATCTATTCATTTGATATAATATCTATTGATATAATATCTATTCATTCCTTTTCCAATTTTGTTATTCCCTCTCCTTACTCCTTTCTGCTCGTGCCGTTTTGTTCTAAAATATTGAAAATGCAAAATCAAAGAGCTATCGAATCTGAACGCCGCAAGCCTCTCGCTGAAGCGTAAAACGGATTCCTTTTCCGATTCGACAAAGCCAGCTCAGACAAATCAAAGTGGTATTGGCGATGCAATTTCAAAGGATGCAAAGCTCGCGCAGTTTCTGACGTCAATAGCGTCAACTTGTTTTTAACTCAGCCAAAACACATCGACTTTGCGAGCCCAAACAATTCAAAACTCCTTTGTTTCTTGACATGAGCCAAAAAAATGTCTTGATATAATGCCAAATTTCAGGCATGAAAATGATCCGACCCTTCCACTTCGAGGTCGTCAAAACAAGAAAATTGCTGACCGAAATCGAAAAATTAAATCACTGCTCGATAACTACACCTCTAAGCCACCTGAAGATCGCAATCCGTTGATTTTTTTGAAAGCGGCGCAAAGATTTTTGCTGAAACACGATTGTTCTGAGACCGCTCAAGTTAGAAGATTAAATTTTGTCGCTTTTGTGAAATACTAGCGGTGCGCGCCGCCGCTATCGCGGCGTCCGTCCCCCTGTGTGAAAACCCGGCCCGGCCTAAATTTTGTCAGATTAGTGTTCACCGAGCCCGAAAATCCTATATATGACATCTCCCGTCGCCATCCACATCCCCAACCCCCCGTCGCCACGTAAAAATGCCATTTTCGACCATTTCGACCTATGTCGACCACCCCACATTTTGTCGGATTCGTGTTCTCCGACCCCGAAAACCCCATATATGACCCCCAACAGCCTTGAAATGACCAAAAACGCCATTTTCGACCATTCCGACTCCGAGTTCGACCTATGTTGGACCTCCGAAATTTTGTCGAATTCGTGTTCCCCGACCCCGAAAACCCTATAGGTCATGTATTACACGTCGAAATCGGCCAAAAATGCAATTTTCGACCCGTTCGACCCCCGTTTCGACCTATGTCTGGCGCTCAATTGTCTGGCGCTCAATAGTCTGGCGCTCAATAGTTGGCGCTCAATTGTCGGCGCTCAATTGTCTGGCGCTCAATAGTTGGCGCTCAATTGTCATAGAGCCGCTGATTAATTTTTACCATGGTAAATAACCTATTATTTTAACGTTATCTGGTAACGATAATTACCTTATGATTTAGCTTTTTATCTCCCAAACTGGCATCCGTTATGCAACGATATGATCCAGCAGAAACTACGAATTTTCTTTCTCCTAGTTTATTCCCGCTCTTTCGAGACAAGTCCCCAAATGCGATTTTACCAGTCCCGCAGCTTTTGGATGCCGCTCCAGGTCTCAATGCCGGTGACAGAGCCGCCATGCTGGAATTGATAATGGAGGCGTCTGGAGCTGGCAAAATTGTTGAGGATGCGTTGAAGTTGGTGCGACAGAGGAGTGAGCTTGCCGGTCTAATGGAAGACATCGATGGCGTCAGCAACATAGTTTCGACCAAATTCGTCGATATAAAGCGTTCTATGAGCGCCAAACAGAAAAGGGTAAGTGGTGAAATTTAGAAAAAATCAAGGTCCTTTTGGATTGATCTGGTTTGTAATAATAATAATCATATGTGTATCTTATGGATTACGAAAATTAGTAGGAACAAATTTAACGTTTTACACCACAGAACAGAAGATTAAAAATCTAATAAATTTTATTGTTACAATTCAGGATTTGCAATGGCGAAAATACACCTTTTTGACAGCCGCGCAATTGGAAAGTATGTATGGCGATAAAGGTTAGAGTTAACTGTTTGACTATCTTGGATCTTAAATTTGTTTTTGGATATTTATGAAAGATTTTTATTTTTAAAGTAATTTTTGAAAGGTTTATTGTATTGAGCACGGCTATTTTTGTGTAGCATTACCGAATTTGGAGAAATTTTGCTCATATTCGTATAAAACATCATTTTCTGGAACAATTTTCTTAGTATTGAATTACTTGTTCTAATGACTATTAAAAAGCATAATTATGTTTACTTTGGAAAAAGTTGAGATTTTAAAGGAATTTTCTACATATTTTAAATGAACTTAAAAACTATCAATTACAAATCATAAATTGCCCGGAAAAGTTAAATCTTAAGTTATTTTCAAACTACTGATACATTTTTCCTCATCTATCATCTGACAGAACGTTAATGTTTAGGTTTGTACAACCTAACCACAACCCAACAGATGCCTTTTGACATTGAGCAATACGGTCAATTGAGCGCAGTCCAACGTAAACGCTCTTTAATTCGAACCATCCGCCTTATCGCTGCCAATTCCACATCTTTTCCCGAAAACAGGACGGATTCATCAATGAGGAGTAGGACAAAGCGCCAAGATCCATTCAGGATTATTGGTCCCACTATTCTTTCGCCATTCTCCTTCTCTCCACTCATCAGAGTTGTACTGTTCTTTCTATTTAGAAATTAAAATTTACCTAAAATTATATAAATAAAACAATCCAATTTCCGTATTTGAAACTTTAAAATCTTTCAAGAATAAAAGAAGCAGATTTAGTTTCAATTATTGGGACCTGTGGTACTGTCGCCGAACATATTCTCTCCGAAAATTATAGCGCCAAACCTTATGAGTCCGGTTGGTTTATATTTATATAATAATGTGGTTTTGTAATAATCGAACTGTTTAGCCAATTCTCTCGCCTCAAATCTTTAATCCACTGATTTTGTAAGTTTTCTATTCAATAAAGGATACTTAGTTTTTATTTCAGAACACCCATTCTGTTTGGTCCAAATATTTTCTCTCCACAAATTTTCGATCCATATATACTGTAAGTATTTCTTAGACATCTTTGTCATAAGTGGAATTTTATCTTATGGAATTGCATGTCTAAGAATAAGTTCAGATCGCCATATGTGTTATCTCCCAATATTTTCAATGTAAGTATTTTTGTAAACAGTTAAGTTTAATGTAGGGTATAATTCTGAATTTAGCCCTATGTTGCCAGTCCTGTCATCCTGGTATACTTTGATCAATTTTAGCATTGCATTGTATCTTATTTTTTATTTCAGAGTCCTCATTTGCTCAGCCCTGATATATTGTCACCCACTGTGCTCGGCGGAGCAATTCTTAATCCATGTAAAATAACATAATTTAAAAAGCTTCAAGTTCAAGATCATTAAAAACCTTGATACGCAACTTTTTTGGGCTTGGTTTAATAACTGTCTTTTTAATATTGGATAATGCTAGTGAATCTAATTTGGAATCAAAATTTTCTTTTCTGTGCAAAAATTGAAAGCAATTATTTACAAAGTAATAGATACAATTTCAGATGCCTTATCGCCTGCCATTTTGACGGAATCCGCGCTGGCTATTGATTTCCTATCACCCAGTATATTCTCCAGGAAATAAAAAAATATTCTTTATTCCGTTGTATTCAATGTGCACCAATGATACTTTAGTAAATGTAATGTAATACACATTACATGTAGTCTGTTTTTAGATTTCGTATTGTGTTTTCTTCTTAAAATTGTTTGGACTTTTATTTTGTCATTAATATAGCCACACTAATGAATAAACGGTTTCGAATCAAAGTAACTGATGTTATCGTCAGCAATCATGTTTTGCTTCTAAGTTTCAAAGTTTTCAAAGAATTTGACTGTCCTACGTTTTGTGAGCTTTAATCTTCAAAGTAACATCGAAACTTTTTATTACAGGTTTGTCAAAATTGTTCATACTGTGTTAATAATATTTTTTGTCATTGAGTCAATAACCAAATTTCCAGAATTATTGTTTGAACTTTGCGGGAACAAAAATTCGTATCCCATCTTGCACCTCCCCGCCGGTATATTTCACCCAAAAGACATGTAATTAATTGTTTTGTTTGTTTATGCGTCTTTTCGTTATTGTGTGACCGGATGCAATGCGAATAGGCATTGATATACAACGATTGCATAACAACTGTGATATGATCACAATAATTGAACAATAATGTCCTAACAGATAAATCTTCTAAGAAGATTTATATTTAGAACATCCACTTTCAATGTTGCGTCTATGTTATGATTTTTCATCTGTTATGACAAATCATATGCTATGATTTATATCCGAATGGTGGTGTTTTGTACTTTTCTTTCAATACTGACAAGGGATAGCTTTGGATTGTCTTCGGCCTCAGGGACGAGCAGTCAAAGAACAAAATAATCTTGTTCTATTTTTACTGTTAATCTTTTATTATACAACGAAGAATATATGAAAATATTGACCATCTTCTTTCATATACATATGTAAACGATCCGCTAGTTGAAGCTTTGTTTACCGGCAGATTAGTGGGTTATGGGTTAAAAGAAATGAAGCGCAGCGGCCTTCGCCGCTGGTACGGGCCAAAAATCCACGAATTCCAGGATTCCGCGCACCTGTATCGTTTCGGGCTGAGCAATAGCTCATTTTGCTTGGCTTACTGAGAGCTGTCGATTGACGTATCACTCGGCCCGAAACTACCCCGGCTAAAAAAGTTCTGGGCTGCGCAAAGTTGCCGAAATCCAGGATTCCGCGCACCTGTATCTACCTTAGCCGTGCTCGTTTCGGGTTGATTTTGGTACCAATCGTCTTCTCTTGAGCTGGGGAGCATTTTGAGCTATCACTCGGCCCGATTCGAGCACGGCTAAGAAGGTTGGCCTTTTACTTGACCCCACGTGACTCAGGTAACTCACGTTTCACGTGAGAACACGTGAAAAATTTTTGCGCCAATCGACTCAGCTTGCCCGATTTAGGGGGGGGGGTAACCGCAAGCCCCAGGTCCTGGAACCTCAAAAATGGGTCTGAACCGCGCAACAAAGCCGTGGGACAAACATACGGACAACAGCGACTTAGGTAGAGTGGTAGAACCCAGCGGCTTCGCCGCACGGCGGCCCCGGGGAATGTTGCATTTCGGGATTTGACACGGCTATACCTCAGGTAGCCCGCCAATGTTCCAGCCGTGTGATACCGCGATCTTTTTCTCTCATTGAGGGCTATCGATTGAGGTATCACTCGGCGGGAACGAAGCCATGCGTAAAAAGTTGCCCTTTTACGTGACGCATGTAACTCACGTTTTCACGTGCGGGACCCAATTCGGTGCAAATAGGATACGTACCCTACAATAGAAAGCAGTTTTCATTTCTCATATAGGCAAGACTTATAGTTTAGGTATAAGCGCCCGAACAATCCTTATTTGGGAGTTTTCTAGGGTCCGCAATGGATACACATAGGATCCGCACCTTGGAAGGGTGCGGATCTTATGCCTGTCAATATCTCCGGATAAATTCCCACCACGGAAAACCTAAGTCTAACGGAGTATTTCTTCGGTTTTTCATACTTCAGTTAATTAAATTAATTAATTTTATTACCAACTTTTGTTCAATATAATGTTATGTAACCCAATTTTCCCTCTAACAATTATATTTGAAAGTAATTAAAGGTAAATTAATGCAGTCATTAAATTCAAAGCAAAGCAATTACTGCTAAAAATTTTCGCAGTAAAGTCCTCGTGTTGGTATCCCAAAATTAATTTGTGAACTGGAAGGTATCCGCCTGTTATTTTATACTTGCAGCTGTCCTCTACCCCACTGAGGTCATCTTGAGATGTGTTCTTTGTCCGGTATTGAGCTTTCGTTTCAACTTTTTCTCTCCCAAAGCGTGCTTAATTTATCAGTCACTTCCATCTGTTCGAGCTGGGCTGGGAAATGTTTTATTGATTTGTGGTTTCTTAAAATTTTTGATCAATTAGTCCATTGTGCAAATATTTTGCTTTCGCATTTCCCTCTAATGCCTTAGAATAATGCCTTTCACATCAATTTCTAACAAATTCGAAACAATTTCAAAAGGGCAGACAAGAAAAAGAGCATTCTTTGCGCTTACAATGGTATGCTTTAAAATCGCAGAGCACTATTTGTCTAACGGAAAAATTTTTTAACGGGAACTATGAATGTCACAACTTTCTCCAGAAGCAATTTGAACGCTATTTGATCAAGAAATATTATTTATGAAAATATATTACTTTTATTTGTACAGTCAAATGTACGATTAACATATGGTCAAAGGTTGTCCTTTACACACTCAAGTTAACTGATAAAGGACTGTTAGTTTTTGCCAATATTGGCTCGTGGTTTATGTCAGAGGGCATATGTGTGTATTGATTTTGATTGACCTATACAATTGTACATTTTAAATTCTCTGGAAGTTGATTGTATATTTGTTTATTTCATGTAATTAATAAAAGCAGAGAACCATACAAGTAGATTTTCCATTTTTTCGTTGTAATCTGATGTACTATATATTCATGGCAGTTCATATATTATATACGTTGTTAATTTTCGAGCGTATTATACAATTTTCACATATAAACAAAGTTACAGTTGTAATATACCGTAAATCCTCCAATAAGTCCCCGGGGGGACTTATTGTTTCGTAGGGGGTCTAGGGGGGGACTTATTTGAGGGAGGGGACTTAATTGAGGGAGGGGACTTATATTTTCGTGGCCGCGCCGAAGGCGCGGCGAAAATTTTTGGGACTTTTTGGCAAAATTTGGGAAAATTTTTGAAAATTTAAACCAAATTTGAATTGGCGCCGAAAAATTTTGGCCAAAAATTTGAATTTTTTGGATTTTGGATCGATTTTTCGGCAATTTTTTGCAAATTTTTCAATTTTTTGACAAAATTTTGTAAAAAATAGCAAAATTTGCAATAAAAATTCAAATTTGCGCCAAAAAATTTGAAATTGCGCCAAAAATTTGAAATTTGGAAAAATTTGGAAAAATACCCATTTTAGGGGGGGGACTTATTTGAGGGGGGGGACTTATTGTTTCGTTGGGGGTCTAGGGGGGGACTTATTTGAGGGGGGGACTTAATTGAGGGAGGGGACTTATTGGAGGATTTACGGTATGTTACTTTTTAGCATGAACTGTAATTTGTCAAAAATATTAAAATATTTTCAATTCCTTGCTATATTTGCAATAGCTGTTCAAAGCCACAAACATCGATTTCATCACCGCATCAACGGCAACCATTTGCAATTATTGCCAGAGAATCAACCAGAAGCTACCGACACCAATGACGAAGAGAAATGGCTTCTCCGTAAGCCTACTTCTGGACCAGCAAGCTCTGTCAGGTAGTGTAGGATAAAAATAAACACAACCTGTTTCTTATTACTTTTTTATTTCTAAAATTGGAGTCTAATTTTCACATTTGAATATATTGTATTTACAGGTCGCTGAAATTAAAAAACTAAATTTTTTAACAGTTAGGAAAGCAAAATTTCTTCTATCTCTATTTATTTTAACATTCCCAAAAAAGTTTATCAAAAATGGGTATGATACATATATAATGCTTCATTTAATCATTTAGTGCCGGAGGCGTATGGCCTTTGCCTCAGAAGATTCACTATGGCGGCCAAAATAGGACTTTGAGACGAGATGGCATCAGTTTTCAATTTCGTGGAATCCGGGACGTTGATTGTGACATACTCAATTTTGCCAGAAATACATATTGTGAGTTCGGTTTTAGATTATTCTTAAAAGTTGAAAGTTTTGCCATATACATGTGCATTATGAATGTTATGCAGCATTGTATAAACGTTGGCTAAAATTTAGAAGAGAATTCTGTTATTGAGTACTTTGGCCATTTTGCTAACAAAATACTCGAAAAGTATCAAACAAAGTAATTTATGAACATTTTTAGTAAACGGTTGTTTATATTTGCTCAATTGAGTTGGAATAATATTAGGGTCTAATTTATTATTTTCATTCATTAATTTACGCTACAAAATCAGATAACGACTAAACTATTTTATGAACACAGAATCAATATAATAATACAAAAGCTCTAAAATTTAGTAAAAAACGTGTCTAAAAATTAACTTGAAATGAACTGTAAAATTCGATGAACGTTGCAGAAATTAAATTCTGCTTATTAAATTTACAGTGAAAGAATGGTTCTTCCCTTGGCGAGATGCAAGTACAAGCGTTGGCTCTCTGATCATCGTGATCCATTTGCATAGCAAATGTCCCCGCCTTGACGAGTACCCTCAAGAGGGCATGGATGAAGAATGTTGGTAGCTTTCTCTTAATTTTTTCCTTTATTTTGCACTTCAAGATCGATTGCGCGTACCATTTACCGGTGATGCAACCTTGGATGCTCAAGAAATTTGGGGTGTGTTGCGTGGATTGGAAACAATCAGGTTAGATCATTAGGTTCTCTTGATGTGGCACATGTTCACAATCGAACATAAAAAACTAGCACAATTACTTTTTTTGGTAAAGTAGAAAATGTTCAGACCAAAGAATTTAAAACAAACCTTAATAAAGGTATTTAGCCAATTGATTTTTTACACCCAAGGATCCTACTTCATTCGTACCGCAACTATTCATGACTGGCCAGAGTATTCAGTGAGAGGAATTATGTTGGACACCTCGAGGCATTATCTTCGCAAGAATCTGATCCTTCGACAAATCGTAAGGCATTTCGTTAAATTCGTGATTTGATTGATTAATTGTTTTTAGGACCTAATGGCTCAAAACAAAATGAACCTCCTGCATTGGCATATTGTCGATATGGAGTCATTTCCATACGTGTCAAAACGATTTCCAAACCTTTCTAAAGCTGTAAGTATTAAATGAATTGCCGATATACACTATATATTTGTATCTAATATCTGTATACATTACGAAGACTAAATTGTCAGGGCGCATTTACCCAAAAACACGTTTACACGAGGAATACAGTTGAGGAGATCATCAAATATGCAAGACTGCGGGGCGTCCGAGTTATGGTCGAGTTTGACACTCCAGGTTTGCTTTTTTGGTAATCTCTAGCAATATTTAAATAGCGTTATCTTTTTGGGGAGCAAAGTTGTAACATTTTATTTATTTCCCCAAACGCATCAGACCTCGTCTCTATTTCATAAACACTACCATATTTAAAAGCGGATCCCACAATGAATGTTTTATAGTTTTGTAATCATTCAGATTTTAATTTTTGGTATGAACAAGAAATTTTTATATCGTTTTGGTTCGCCAGAAAATATCACGATGCGGATCCATAAGTACTCATTATATTTTTAGGACACATGTCCTCGTGGGATGGTCAATTTCAACTTTTGGCTGAATGCCGAAATGCTACTGGTCACTTCAAGGATT
This sequence comes from Ditylenchus destructor, assembly GCA_022814885.1. Lineage (NCBI taxonomy): Eukaryota > Metazoa > Nematoda > Chromadorea > Rhabditida > Anguinidae > Ditylenchus > Ditylenchus destructor. Next base: position 1,115,314 of record JAKKPZ010000014.1, read on the forward strand.
CCGCTATGATTGACCCCACATTAGAACAAAATTATCAATTCTTGGAAGATTTCTTCAAGGAGGTGTTTGAGACATTTCCTGAGCGATTCATCCATTTGGGTGGAGACGAGGCCGGTTTTTGGACAGAGGATTGCTGGTAAGTAATTTGCAACTGAATATAATATATCTATACGTTTGATAATTTAGGGGACGTAATCCGGAGATACAAAAATTTATGCGGGATCACGGATTATTGAACATTACTATGCTGGAGAACTTTTACTTTAGCAGGTACTTTTTAATTTTTTTATAGCGATTTTTGAAGATTATACAACCTGTAGATTATCCGGCCGGATATTAACATAGTTATTCCAATTGTTTGGGAAAAATTTATACAATTTTCTCCACATAAATGAATGTTCAAGAATATACATTGTAAATTTTTAGGCTTCAAAACATTATCAACCGTCTTATGGGCGCTGATCCAGCACGAAGGATGGTATTTTGGCAAGAAGTTTTTACAAATAACAACCCTGTATGATTATTGCATTCTACCGACAAAACATCCCCATGCCATTTTCAGGATCCCAAAGCCATAGTCCATATATGGCAATCCGCGACACCAGCCCAGCGTGCCAAAGATATTGCAGCAGCCACTACTGCAGGCCACAAAGTGATTTTGTCGGCGTGCTGGTAAATAATTTTGTATTATGCCAAAATCGTATTACGTAGAGAAATTATAGGTACTTGAATTACATTGATTATGGATCGGATTGGAAAGAGGGACGCTATCAACTATAGTAAAATGCGTTTTGCCTTTCCTCATAACAATTTTCCTTAAGCTATTGCGACCCTCGTGCTTTCAAAGGTACTTACCAACAGAAGCAGTTAGTCTTGGGCGGTATTGCAACGATGTGGGGAGAGTACGTCGACGGCACAAATTTAGAGAGCAGACTTTGGCCGGTAGTGACGTTTAAATTTTAATAAATGCATGATATAATAATTTAGCGTGCCTCAGCAGTAGCTGAGCGCCTTTGGAGTTCGCCAACTCAAACAACTGATGCGGATGTTGCTTGGCCAAGGTACTGCGTGATACTTATTCGTATTTTCCACGTTCATATTGATAATTCTAAAATAAAATCAGCACGGTGAAAGCCCTCATGAAAATCCCTGGTTGATAAATAACGGTCAAACTATTACTATAGATTGTCGTTACATGCGCTAAGGGTTTTGAACGGTTTTGGCTATTCCAGGCCCTCTGCACCGCTGAGTTTTGGACACGCGGTTTTTTTGGGGGATGCTGAATCGAATTTTACGGCAGATTCTGGATCCATTGTCACGAGCTCATATTATTCTCATAAAGTCTCTACTAACAATCTGAGAAGAAAAATGGATAGACAAAGAAAATTTGTATGCATTTAAATGAAGACTGACTGAATTCACTAGATAATCATTTATATGGAGAATACAATTTATGCCTACTTCAGAACAACTTCAATTTTTGACTGCTCCATCAGTCATTAAATTAAATCCAAGTTGGGAGTAAATAGAAATTGAACAAAATCTGAATTTAAATTTTTTTCAAAAATACTTTTAAATTTTATTTAATTCCTTCACTTGTATCTTTGTTTCAGGCTTCACGAGCACCGTTGCAGACTTATTGCGAGAGGATTCCGTGCGCAGCCGATTAATGGAGCCGGAGACTACTGTCCTAGCGAATGGGACGATCCAATGTAATAAAATAACTAGAAAAAGCGCCATCACCTTTGTGGTAAGAGTCGGTATAAAAATCGGGAGCTTTTGGATACCTCCACCAAAAATATTCTAAATTTCGTTAAAACTCTGTTTACTTCTTATACCTGTTCTCTTTTTTTTCGTCTTTAATATATTTATTAATTCACATTAATGAATAAACGATTTCGAATAAAAGTAGCTCATATTATCCTCAGCAATCATTTTTTGCAATATCTCAGTTTTATAAGGTTCAAAGTTTTCAAAGAATTTGCCTTTTCGAAACTTTGTGAACTTTAATTTCAATTATAGACACCGAAAATTTTAAATACAGTTTATCAAAATTGTTCATACTTTCGGTTTTCGAAAATAAATTTCTATCAAAACATTACTTATTCACACAGAATAATCAACATTTTAAAAAATTGTAAAATAACTTTGCAAAATATTTCTGCATATTTTTCTCGTACGTGTCATTAATCAAATATCACGCTGCTTATGGGTGTAGCATCATTAATTAAACACTTTCCTCCTCGATCCTCCCATTTTGTCTTGGCTGCGACTCCATTCAAAAATCCTGCCTAACCATTGTTAACCTGGTTTTCCTTACACAGTTAGATGGATTTCGTCGTTTGTTCCTGATTATATCACTTGCAGATACATTGTTTTTTAAATATATGGATTTTGTAGGATTTAAATATAAGTATTTATACGATTTATCCTAATTGGTAGCGATTATTGTATTTTTTGTGCACGAAAATGATATAAATGGTTACTAATATATACAAAATTCCTATTTTTACAAATACATTAGCTACAAAGTTGCCCACGGGATCTGGTACGTATAACAGCAGGTAGGATGAATCAAGGTGGGATCGGTCACCCTCTACATACTTATGTTCACCAATAATTTGTGTTCTGCATATTTTGTTCTATGTTCGGGGTAATAATCTGAGAGAAGGGTGAATATAATTATACTCATAATACTCACTGTGGGTATTATGAGTACCACGGGAACTGTTTGGTAAGGCTACTTAGAGCCTGAATACGCGTTCTGGAGGTCCCAGGAAGCAGTTTCGGACTTCAGTGTACCAACTCACAATCGGCTGAGTAGTAACATACGAGAGTGAAGCGCCCCGGCTTCGCCGCGAAATCCAGAAATTCCAGGATTTGGCGCACCTGTAACTTTCTATGCTCCGCTCGTTTCGGGCTGAGTAATAACTCATTTTGCTTGGCTCATTGAGAGCTGTCGATTGACGTATCACTCGCCCCGATCCGAGTGGGGCGTAGAAAGTTGCCCTTTTACGTGAACCACGTGTGTCACGTAACTCACATTTCACGTGTGAACACGTGAAAAATTTTGACGCCAATCGACTCAGCGTGGCCGATTTAGGGGGTCTCGCGAGGACTATCGTCTATGTATTGTCGTAGCCTATTGTCGTATTTGAAAACAAAAGTATTAATTGCCTTAATTTAATATTGAACAATTTACTTTTTTCCGTTTGAAATTTTATATTCGTTTGTTCCCTTTACTGTTATTGATCAATGTCTGGAATATAAAGACACATCGATATTTCCAGAAAATATATCTCAATGATTTAAAGATCCTTTCCATTTCTCCAGAAATTCCTATCGATGCGCGAATAATTTCACTGCTCAATCAATTTGTGGATTGATCCACAGAAGCCCTGCATGGATTAATTAGGATCACAACAAATCAGGCTCCAAACCCGCTGGATGCATTTCTTGTGGTGGATCCTTCCACAATCCAATCGACTGACTTTCCCTTTCGTTTGTTTGATGTTCATTCCCGACGCACTTCCAATCCCATTATTTAGTGGCTTGGAAGCCGAAGTGCGGAGATGTTCTCTCTTTTGTTTTTGTGCTCTTTCGTGCTTTCATTCCTTTTGTATGGGGAAGCCGGAAAATAGTTCCCTCCTCTTCCTAAGCAGATGACCTTTCGACCTTGAGAGGAACGTCCATGGTCTTCTTCATTAAATCATGGTCTTGGGATTTGAGCATCAGTGCAAAATTAATTATGGATTTGTGAAGATGTTTTAAATTGCTGAAATTAGTGTCGACTTTTTACCTCCTCTTATTTTAGAGCATATACGGTAAATTTGCTTGGGTGTATAAAAAATATATAACTAAAGACTGAACAAAATGGTGGGATATTTAAACTGCCTCTGACCTAATACAAAGGCAAATTTGAATATGTCGATTTGAATTGGCGCCAGTGGCTCCAATTCAATTTAGAAGGGGGCTAGCGCAAATCTGATATTGCGAACCCCTTTAAAATAAGGTTTTAGGTTTAACTGTTATTCAAATACCATTCACTTTTGTTACAGCGGACCAAATAGGGGACTTGGGAAATATGCTTTTCTAAAAAGATTTGTTACCGTGATATTCGTCCAAAATTGTGTGAATAAATTCGAACTAGATAAAGGTCCAATTTCATAAGCGATCTAACCGATACTTTTTATAGTTCTTGTTTTCTGTAATATACGGCATAAAACTAACGTACTCAAGCGAGAACACAGCCATGAAGCATTCGAAGGAATTCGATAGTAGACCATCAAACCGGAAACGGTCTCTAGTTATTTTATGTAAGTATTTTCAGTATTTAATCATTTTCTTGACATCCTCCTCAATTTCAGCCTTCGCGGGTATGTTTGCTCTGGTTTTGTTACTGATATTCGACATTCATCGGAATATGGCCAGACGCTCTCAGCGAGATTTTACTCATGTTTTCGTGGCTGATGTAAATTCCACTGTGTTTGGAAGACGGCTCTCTTCCGGAAAAGGCGACTACTTTCTGCAAACTCATTACCAGAGACCGACCGGAAGATTTGCAGTAATTTTTAAAACTAACCTTTTTGGTTAATTACTCACGGATAATCAGTGGAAACTGTAATTTATTTCGGCAAACGTTAGACAATGTGAAGGTTAATATGTCGTGGCAGACATGGCTTTCAGGATTCTTTTTATGGAATTCCAGTTTGCTTCCTAATATCACCAAAACATTTATATTCGATTCAAGTATTAAAAAGTTGTAAAAACTGGTCTATATTCTATCTATCATCATTTAATGTTACCAGCCTTTTACGCCTGTAGCCATGTTTACGCTGCGATATTAATGGCTACTGGCTGTCATAGCTTTGTGAACGACATAATTTTGCTCTTTAAACATAGCTTTGACGATGTTTACGACTTAAATAGTACATAGATTCCTGCTCAGTTATTTTCAGCCGAGTCAGTTGCAAAGTCTACCAGGAGGTGGGGAATGGTGGGCGATCCACCATGATTCCGGCGGCTGTCCCAATGCATACAATCACACAAACCCGCTCAAACAGAGAACGATTTCTGCTGAAGTTTGTAACACACTAAACATATACAGGTGCCAGCAGCCGCAGGTAAGTCCGAAGAAATGCGAACTTATTAAATTCACTAGCAACTCATTTTTCATAATTTTAGACATCTAACATGCTGCTTCCGGTTTTAGTATACGTGAATGAGGGTAGTTGGTTCGGTCGCAGTGACGCTAATCTGCACCCAGAGACCACTATTGATAGATTGGCTTGTCGGGGAATGGTGGTGGTCGCTTTGAACTATCGCATGGGACCATATGGTATGCAACTTTTTTAAATTTCATTACCTGCAGAAATTACAAAATGCTGAAAATTTTGAAAAACAGCAAAAACAGAAATTGAAGCATGAGAATGGGATAAGAATAATCTCCAATTACCTACATTTTGAGTTACTTAGCCCGAAAAAGTTTCTTAGGAAACCGTTATTAGCAGCTCAGGAAACGACAGTTTACTATTTTGGTGGGAAGTGGAAATTTGAAACAAAAAGTTCAAAAACGTTACATTTGCAAATTTCGCTACCACATTCCGCTTTCCAGGATTTATGAATCTTGCCGATGATTCCGCATCTGAGCGACATAACCTGGCCCTACATGACATTCGTACGGCGCTGACTTGGATAAATGCCAATATTGCCAGTTTTGGAGGGCACCCTCAACATATCACCGTTATGGCCAAAGGCTTAGGTGCCCAACTGGCCTCAGTGTTGTCAAGCAGTGTATACAACTTGAATAACGGTAAGTATTTTATATATAAGTTAAAAAAATTTAACTTGACCAAGATTAAAGATAAATAGTTGAAATTGCTTTAAATATATCTAGCCAAATAAAAATACAGTTACTTCTATCCTGCAAAGTGGTAAAAACCCGTTTTGTGTCTCTTCGAGTCCAAACTCCTAAACAAAATTTGATCTAGAAATTCAACTCTAATAGCATTCAATTTTTAATTGCCAAAACTGTTTGCATTAAGGAATTATTGATATCCAGGCTATCGATGCAAAACTTTAATCTGTCAATGTCGACTTTGTATCCCAACAACTTTAGCATTATTCCATCGATTGGTCCTGCTGTCCGGAGCGGGTCATGTGCCCACTCTTTTCCAATCCTCTGAGCAATCTCAACATGCATATTCCGCCAGTAAAACTTTCGCCATAGCTTCAACTTGCGCCACAGAAATTCAATGGTCAGCTTTCACCAACCGATCTCTACCTGCTGATCAAGTTCTCGCAATAGAGCAATGTCTCGGCGGTCTGTCTCGGGAGAGCATAGAAGAGACAGAAGCTAGAGCGCAAGTGCCCGCTTTTGTTCGGTGGCAGCTGGTCAACCAGGCTGGCATTGCGCCAAACAGAAATCGGTCAGAGGAGGAAAAAATCCAAAGCCCACGACGTCCGGCTCCGCCCATTCCAGTAATTATGGGCAGTTGCCACAGGCCAAACAGTTAAGCTTTATTTTATGCTGCGTTTGGTTTTTGCACATTTACCCTAAAATAGAATGTAGCAAATTCATCTTTGTATCACAACGATGACGTAAAACAAATAATTGAAGCCAAAAAATATTTTATACAAATTTTAGAAAGGAGCAAACCGTTAACCTCAAACAAGGTCAATTTGGACATAAAAACTCAAATCGAAGAAAAACTTCGACTTTGGTTAAATTCTATGGCTGATTTGATGGCACTCAACTATTCAGCACAAGTGATTGAGCATTATTTAAAGGAGCTGAGACAAGGCAATCTTATAGAAACTCTGAAGGATTCAGTTATGGTAGAGGAATCTGTGCAGAGAGCTATGGAAGAGGTATGGCATTGAGCAAATGACGGAGAAAATTCTCAGAAAAGAACAAAATTACAGATTAAATTCGACTTTTTGGACCAAGGACCCATAATATTGGAAGCATTTCAAAGGGCCGTTCAGCCACATCCCGCAAGAGTATATCTCTTTGACCATGAAGTGCCGTTTGTACTGAACAAGTCGCAGGTTGGTTTTTGTCTCATAATGTAGTCTCACATTTTTCGAATAACGAAATCGGATTTTACCAATTTTTTTCCTTTTTATATGGCAACTGTTATTATGGAAAGTTTGATTAATATCCAATTGATTTTGTTTTAACTTCAAGTATATCATAGAATTTTAAATTTTTTTATCAATTCCGCCATTTTTTTAAACAAAGTTTGATTGATCAAAACGAATGATTCAAACATTGTATTTAACCTGTCCTTCAATGAACATTTTCGATAGTTTCTGCAATTTACAGGTAATTATTCTTCAGACATAGAATCCAAAAAGTAATTTTGGTAAAAAATTGCCAAATTGAAGATTAAACTAAAACTTTCAAAAAAATATAATTTTTACGTTCAGATTGACGTTGCTGCAATTGGAGAAGAGTATAATTTTATGAACATAACCGATCCTTCAATTGAGCTTCCATGTATCGACGATTTGCTTCTAAATCCCACGCCGGAGCTAAGAAATATCGCAAATGCCACTGAATCGAATATTCAGCGAAATTTGATTGCAATGGCAACTGAAAACTTCGCCCAATTCCTCGCCAATTTCGTCACATACGGGTACATTTTTAGAATGGTAATAAATAGAATAACAAAGAAAAATTATAACACGTAACAAGTAATCCTTTAGTTATTGCAAAAATTATTTATGAGGATAATAAAAAGTAAATAACGAAGAAAACATTCAAAGTTTCCAACTAGAAGTTCTTTAGTTATCCAAAAATCCTGATGCGGCAAGGCTTGTTATGTAAAAAGCAGAAACGCTACTTTGGCTTTTAGAATACCTTTTCTCCGGAGAACAAGAGATTTTTTTCCTCTCTCTGAATGGTTGATCTCGGCTTCCGAAAACTTACCTTTAATCTCGGAATATGCTTATAAATTGGCGGACCATGAGTGAGTGATAGTACATCCGGTCCACACAAATATATTTTGTTTGACACATACACACTATTTCTTAATTTTATGACATTATTAGCCTACTGTTTTGAAAAACATTTAAATTAAATAACAGTAAACCTTTCGTTTTATTTTATAACGAGAGTTATGCGCAGCGGCTTCGCCGCTAACAAAAAAAGTTTCCTTTGCAGCCTCAAAAGCATGCATTTTTGCCACTTTCTGGCAAAAAAGGTCACTTTTTGAGATCGCCGGGGAAAAATTTTTGAAAACCCGGGCCCTCCAGCTCGAGACCTACAAAATGAGCTATCACACACCCCTGTATCGAGGGAACTAAAAAAGTTACGCCGTGTGACAGACGGACGGACACGTGCGACTTAGGTAGAGTGGAAAACAAAATTTTATGTAAAAGGTTCGTTGAATGTAGTCCTTTTAAAATGTGTTATTCCAGAGATCCAAATATTGGAGACGATGAACAGATGATGTCCGCCTTACCCGAATGGCCACCTCTAACATTTGGGCTTTTGGACGAAAATGAGAAAAGATCTGAAGGACAAAGAATATCAAAAATACACGATTTTAAAACCCTCAGGATACGGCCAAATCCGGAAGTGACCACATTTGAAGAGATAACGGATGTCAGGCGGCATTTTTGGCTATGCGAAATGGCAAGAGCTATGGGATTGGCATATACACTTTGTTGAGTTTGAACCAATTTGTGCATAAATCCTTTATAGATTCGACTAATAAAAATGAAACCAGGTACAGAGTGTTTCTACAACCACATGCAAAAATTTTTTGTTTTAAGTTTTCATTTTACGTTTACGTTATAAGGCCAACCCTACGTATTTTATAATTTTTTCACTGTTATCCCTTAAGCCACAAACATTGTTCATTTAAAGTAACTTGATGAAAAAAGAAAAACTGCCAACAATATCAATGTTTGTTTCGAGATCTTAAGCCGCCAAAAATTTATATTTATTAGAAACAAGTCCTATTTATCATACCGCATAACAATAAAAGTAAACAATTACAATAAATATTTAAACCTTGCTATTTCTCTGCTTCTTTTACTGCGTCTACCTTTACTTCATTCCTCATAACCTGCTCTCTGTACTTTTCCATGTTGCGTTTGCGCACGAAATGTTGAACCCACGAAGCTGGACAGTCTCTTTCGAATTGACGGTATTCGTTTTTGCACTTCTCTTTTTTTTCGCCGTTTTTCTCGAGGCACTCGAAATAGAAGTCGCGCGATGCATGGCACTTTTTGCGGTCAGTACTGAGATTTAGCTCTTCCTTTGATTTGGAACTGCCACCAAACATTGCAAAACGTTGAAAGTGAGCAGGGTCCTAAACTAGAAATAAACTCAGATGCAAAATCTAAATCGATAACGAAAAATATAATCTGGAATAATCCTGTACGTATAAGTTAATGATATATATGTATAGCATTATTCTGCCAAATTTATTCAAATTATCCGAATAGTAACATGCATATCCAGGAAATCAAGGATGTAACATCAAACTAAATTTCAAAAAGAAATTCATTATACAGATGAATCTCTATAGAAAAATCTAAAAGTTGTCATGTTTATGATTCGCGTTTTTATAGGGTGTTCCTGAGTTCTGTTCCTGAAAATCCACTCTCGTTATTTTCTGATAAAAATGTGTTCAAAATTTATATTTTTAATTTAACAAGTTTCTATTCCAACATATTTTTTCACATTTAACCACAATAAAAAATTCTACTAAATTGAAAGACATATAGCATAAAACAATAACGTTTAACAACAAAGCTAACAATATACAGTGACTAAACACAACTCTTTGGACTTATTTTCGTGCTCCTGTACTACACTGTTGGCTTTTTTCGCCGTTTATTTTATCCAGTTTTGCCGATTTTCCACATAACTTTGCTTCTTCTTGCGGCTCATTTTGGTCTTAGAGCACTTGCTCTTTACTTGAATTCGGCAGCTCTTCCAGATTTTCTTTAGTCTTTTTGGCTGGGTTCTCGAGTTTTTTCTTTTCTGAGTCCGTTTCACTAACGTTTCTCTTTGGTTTTGCTTTCACAGGCGATGTACGAACGCAGTATAGCTTTGGTTGAGTAACGCGAAATCCCCTCAACTCTTTGTTAGCAATGAAATGAAAGCCGGCCGGATGCTCCATGAATGATTCTTTGTAGTTGCAAGGAAACTAAAATTTTACATTTAAAAACACGAGTGAGCAAAATGCTTTTTCCGAAATAAATAACGATATAAAATCCCGAATTATGGTGGAATATTTTGCTTGAATCATAGTAAGTGTTATAGCACAGCCAACGGAAGAGAATCCCTATCAGGAGTTTTTTAAATCAAATATTATCATCCTAACTTTGGATTAGGTAACGCCAATGTCGTTTTTCACCACAATTAAAAATATGGTGTCATCATTAGTTTAACAATAGAACATTTAACAAATTTTGAAACATAGTCTTTTGTATAAAGCAGACTTACTCGGTATGCGTTAGCTTCTCGGCAGAAGGCGATTTGATTGTATTTGCACCAACGGGCAAGTAATTTTTTGCCATTGTCGTTGAACTTCTCGATCTTGTCACAATATTGCATGTAAGAATTGTTTGAGAAGACATGAGCTCCTTCTCCACTTTCGCTATATTGCAGTGCTGCATAAAGGGCTAATAAGTCGCGAATCCTAGCAGGATACCTGCAAATACACACAATAATTCCTTCTAGCTAAATTTTACTTTTGTTAATTTATCAATTGGCTTAAAATCTGTATTATCCCTTTTTCCGATTCACGGAAATGCTAATTCATATTACGGAGCGAAAATTCATAAAATATTATTATACCAAGGTTGCCATACAGAGTAACTTTAACTCTAGGTAATTAATCAATTCAAAGTTTTACCTCTACTACTCAAGCCGAAAATGTAATCGAAATGAAAATTGAATTTAAAATTTAAATGACGCCCAAAAATTTTTTCAGTAATGGCCATTGAACCATGTCGAAGCGCGATACATTTGGGAAATAATATATGGCTAGAAGCTTTTGGGTGTCCGCGATAAAACGTATAATATGATCTCAAAAATTTCGAACATAGAGTGAAAAATCATTGGTTCAACAAAAACGCTAATGCTGAATTCAGTGACAAAATCCCTCAGAAACATTGTTAATAGTATTTATTAGGGGTCGGCGCACTCTCTCGTCTAATTTTTGGCGAATTTCGGCCATTTTTCAAATTTTTTGAAGGAAGTTGGAAAATCTAAAGGAACGTTAACCTAGATAATTTAGTTGTCTAAAAAGGAGCAAAAAATCCCGATGACGTCACTTTGTAAACAACAGAGAAAAATCAATTCTCCCAACATACACTTTTTGGTTAGAGAAAAAAATCGAGCTTTTGCTATTCGAGCTTTGGTTAATAACGTTGTTATTTTGTTGCAAACCGAGAATGTCCCAAATCAAAAGTTGTGTAACTTCGGCTGCTCTACCATTCTGTCAAAAAAGTTTTCAACTTGATTGGAAAAAACATCTACTTTTTCCAAAAGCTCGACTCCGGGCTCGACAAATTCCATGTCGAGCCCGGATTCTCCACATTCTCGGTTTGCAATTCCACATTCTCGGTTTGCAACAAAATAACAACGTTATTAACCAAAGCTCGAATGGCAAAAGCTCGATTTTTTTCTCTAACCAAAAAGTGTATGTTGGGAGAATTGATTTTTCTCTGTTGTTTACAAAGTGACGTCATCGGGATTTTTTGCTCCTTTTTAGACAACTAAATTATCTAGGTTAACGTTCCTTTAGATTTTCCAACTTCCTTCAAAAAATTTGAAAAATGGCCGAAATTCGCCAAAAATTCGACGAGAGAGTGCGCCGACCCCTAGTATTTATACACTTTAGTACACAAACATTATTTTGGAACCACTAAATACATTAGAAACATACGTTTGTTGAAAACTGAAGTGAAGGATATCTATGTTTTCCAGGCGCTTAACATTCAAGTCTCCTTCTAGCTGGCCGGGTGAAAAGATTACAATGACAGGCGAGTACTTATGCAGTGCAATTGTGGAAGTCATGTGGAACACTGCTTTGAAGTCGGGGCTTGGTTTTCCTTCTTCTTGTTTCCACACAAGATTTTCATCAAAATTTTTATGTTGTTTCTTGTCATCCAGTCGCAGTGAACTTTGGGCGTCGAAAATTAATGGAATGTGTCTAAAATTAAGCAGATATTTAGAGGTTATACAAAATTCATTCTTCATTGCTTTTCATGGCAAATTATAGTAGCGACAGTGATTATTCTTCTATTCCGTTACTTACCCCTGGTATTGATGCTTGCTGGCTCCAACTTGTCTTATTTTTACCTGAATCCAAAACCATTAACAATATTTACATTAAATCATTATTCATTACCAGTAGATGTTCAAAATCTTCCAAAAATTTATCATAGTTGTATGACATAGAATCCGTTTCTTCCTAAATAAAAATAATTTTAAAAGCGATTAATTATTGATGAACTTTAATGTAATTTTTGTTAATATTCCGAATTTTCGTTAACGACTGTTTTTGGAACAAACACAATTATCTTGATAAAATGTCTCATATACATGTTACAGTTAATAGTGATTTTCAGTTAATAGTGATGCTAACTAGTTAATAGTGATGCTAACTAGTTAATAGTGATTATTTTGGTTATTTTGTTTCATTTTTCGATCTTTTTGTCCATTTTTGAGCATTTTTCACTATATTGGCTATAAATTTATTATTACTGTCTCTATATCAACTTTTTGTCTACATTCCAATACATATTTTAGAATTTTTTATTTTTCGAGCTTTGCATCAAAAAAAATACGATTTTCATTATTTATGCGAGAAGTCAGTATATTGGTGTCATAATTTTCCTCCAAAGTGTATAGGATTTAATTCAATCTCAGGTGTATAAAAAGTACATCGTCATGCATACCTTTTTCACCATGATAAATTGAATGGAGTGACATGAAATTTGAACATGAAACAGTAACCTTCTAAGACTGCTAATTTTTTCTGTGCATCTGAGAAAAACGTCATATGCTTAAATGTTCTTTTTCGATACAACAAATGCTCTTATACATCTCTTGTCCCAAAATTACTGTTATCTCTGATACTGATATCTCGCAAAAATAATGAAAAAATTGTTTAGCCCTAACTGTGAGCCTTATCTTGAATGGATAGACATATAGATTCAGATTCGAATATATACAAAACTTTGATATAGAGATTAATATCAGATGTATAGCCAACATAGTGAAAAATGCTCAAAAATGGACAAAAAGATCGAAAAATAAAACAAAATAACCAAAATAATCACTATTAACTAGTTAGCATCACTTTTAACTAGTTAGCAACACTATTAACTGCAACATACATACAGGCCCGTAGCCAGGGGGGGTTAGGGGGGTTGTACCCCCCCCCCCCGAAATTCGGAAGCCAAAAAAAATCAATAGGGTCCCCCCTATGGTTTTAAAAATTTTGGAGAAAATTTTGAAAAATGCACCCCTAAGAATGCGTTTTTTTCACTTCTCAACCCCCCTGAAATCTCAACCCCCCCCCCCGAAAATTTTTTCTGGCTACGGGCCTGCATACATATAAATGATAATATTATTAATGCTTACGTTCAATTTTGCTCTTCGTCTGTTTATTAAACTGATCATAATTTTTCGGTAGTACTATACAACTTTTTGGCGACGATATCGAAATAATGTAACCGAAGAAAACAAAAATTTTCGTCAAGCGATAATTTGGTCTTAAAAGAATGGAACATTGTTTTCCCTTGACGGTGTTTAACATTTTGCCCTGCAATTTTTGGCTGATAGGATGGCATATCCAAATGTTATGTCGTGGAATATTGTTACCTCTGGTATATGAGTGCTGCCATCTGATCCGGTTTCTCTTTTTACAAGTTGTTCCAATTCCATTCGGATTTTTTTTGCAATTAGAAGTGATTCTCTTGGAGTCAATGCCTGAGGTTTGGGGAGGTCCATTTTGCACTCCTTACATCCCGAATCATATTGGGGTTCGTGTTCAAATCGTCTCCATTTTGAATATTTTCTGAAAAGTGAACCAGAAACTAACAAAAATACGAATGAATTCCTGATGAATAAACCTTAGGTTTTTCAAAAACTGTCAATAACGATAAGTGTAACTATGCTTTTTCATGAAATAAACTTTTATGTGCAGACGTTTACAGTCGCAAATATGAAACGCTTTTGAAATTCCGGATATGATAAAAATCGTAAAAGACGAACTTTGTCAAAGTTTACATTAGTTAATCAAAAATTGAAAATTTTTTGGTTCTAAAATTGTTCAAAAGCAGACATTTAGAAGAAAGCAAACTTTCATCGTTTCAAAAGCGATCGGAAAGGCAAACTCAGAGAATACATATAATAGGTGTAAGCTTTGGTAAAATGTTTCCTATGAATTCAAAATTTCAGTTTTTATGATTTTATCATATCCGCAATTTTGAAAGCTTTCATGTGTTTTATGTATAAGCATTATGCGGTACAATTTATTACTGACTCGATTTGCTCGGCGGTACGTTGTACACATTCTTCAGTTGGTGACCACTTGTCGTCTTTCATTCTAACCAGGGCATTCATAGCCTGCGGCGAGAGGTACTGGTTTTGTGGCTTAGTGGGACCTTCTAGCTGACTATTAGGTTTCTAAAAATATACAAAAAATAAGACATGGCTAAACTGACAAACATTTACATGATATATAATATGATGGGCAAAAATCTTGTAGAATCGTTCGACATTTGGTAGATGACCACCCATCGGAGGCTCTTCAATGTTTTGTTCATTGGGCTTCGGGGCGTCAATAATGGGCCTAATTCGAGCTTGCAATTTGGTCATCGTGTTCAGAGTCCGTAAACTGCATTTCGTGCTCATGCAAAGGTATCTTTTCGTATTTCTCGAAGTCACTCTTGTGCATAGTTTGTGCAACCAAAGAAGTTTGAGAGCCATTGAATATCTGACGGGATCCATCTTCGAGGCACTCGAAATACAAACAGGGAAATGTGTGCTTTTGTTATCAGTTTTGAGTCTCCATTCGGTGCTCAAAGCTATTAGGAATATCAAATTGTTCCAAAAGGAATCCTAAACAATAAAATTATTTAATCACTTTGCGACATGGTAAATTTATCCCTTCATTGCCGAGTGTATCCGTTCGGATACGTTTTTGCTCTGATAGAGACTTCACAAAAAGAAAGAAACGAATGAGTGTTCATTATTCATACAAAGAGTGTGTCTGTAAACTGATCACATAGAAAAGAGAATTAAACAATGGCAGACATCATGATTTTGATAAAGACAGCTCACCAAAAGGAAAGCTAATGGTAACGCAGACAGTCTGCCTTTTGTCTATGGCTCCGGCAATGAAGGGTTAAGAAATATATGGCCACAACTTTAGATCATTGTTAATTTTAGTCTCACACTACGAGCCGTCAGGTAAGTGTTATAGAAGGCTTCTAATTTCTCATCAATTTGTTAATTGATCATCATAGAAATACAGTTTATCGTGAAATATGTTGATTATACGACGAAGAAAATTTCAGAGTTAATCACAATTCTTAAAATTTTTGGTTCCATAGCCACAGGTTTTTGGTTATAAGTAATTTTTGATAAGAACTCCCAAAAATGACGAAACGTTGTTAACAACACCATTTATCGAGAAAGCATTTTTGCGGAGTATAAGATTAAAAAAAGTATTTAATATTAATAAATAAAAAATTGTTTATAGCATTGACATGTGCTAAGTTTAATGGGAAAATAACCGTTTTCAGTTCAATACGAATACGGATTATTGTGAACAAGAAATCATTAGTAAAGAGAAGGAATACTTTCAGAAATTCAAGATTTCCTTTGAAATCACTGAAAATTCACCTAAGGATTTTCCTCGTAGGACTAATGTTATTTAAGTTACTAAATTAAAAAATGAATATGCGCTGAATACCGTAAACCCTCTAATTTAAGGCCCCTGCTGTGTATGGCTTGTAATTCTTCTCTATTCTTAATCGTACGAAAACAAGCGCTGCACACTGTTTCGTCGAAAAGGGAATCGCTAGTAAAATAAAATTTTGCTAACAAAAGGAACCGATCGATCATCTGTAAGGCAGATTTTTGTGAATCAACAATGCAGAGGCCTCCCACAAAGCCGCGTATGGCTTGTCAAGACCTCTTACTCTTCCCTCTGTTGTAATTTTCCAACAGAGATAGTCACAGTCTTTTATTGATTCCGTCCATTTGGCTTGTTTACAAGCTATTAGTTTTCTGACGAAATATCACAGATGCGTTTTTTTGTATGATTAAGCATAGAGACTGTTTATGAATTAGACACAGGGGGCTTAAATTAGAGAGTTTACGGTAAAGAACTTTCTCTCTCGAAATTTCAAAATAATTGTTTCTGACCAGTGATTCCAAAAGTGGTAGTGATAATGGTAGTCACTATCACTTTTGGAATCACTGTTTCTGACTATGACTTTTGTTTGACTTTACATTGTTTTTGCACATTAACATGAACAACCTAAGTCAAGCCATTGATAAAATGTTACAATTTTATTTTAAATGGAATGAAATGGTAAGATAAAAGGTAGAAGTAGAACTGCATCCCATAGAACTGGCACATTTTAGCAGGGGTGGAGTAAAATTGGGAGTAACACCGTTAAAATCTTATTAAAAAAACTGTTGGCCTAAATGTAGGAACATAAAAGGAAATTATGAAATTTGGGAATGATCTGTCAGAAAAATACCTAGATTACCGTATTTCCTCCAAAAGGGCTCTTCCAGTAAGCGCCCCTCTCCAATAAGGGTCCCCATAGAGGTACACTGGATGGATTTTGTAAATTGATAAATCATTTTGTTGCTTATTATTGTTAATATTTTTAGTTGGACCAAATTCTGTGATTAATACGAGACCAGGATCTATGGTGGTCTTCTCTGTGCCTCCGGCGTCAATCCCGCTACATGTGATGAGGCCGCAAGATTCTGAAAAGAACAAACTCATACAACAACAATTGGTGGTCCTTTTGCACGCACACAAATGCCAACAGCGAGAAAAGGTATGCAAATCGTATATTGAATGATTTATAATGATAAATAGTATACTTTTAGAATGATCCGCGAAACAGGTGGCCGTGCACTTTGCCCTATTGTATGTATATGTTATCTAATACAATTTGTGTAAAGGAATGCTCTCAAAATTTACGCATTTGTATAATTCTGCGATATTTTATTTGCGCACTTTTAATTTTCCACGTAGTACCACAAAAGATCCGTTGTGTTTTTGCGCATATATGCGAATTATATCCGCACTACCAGCCTTTAGAAGAATTATATGAACGGTTGACTACGGAAAATAAAGTTGAAAATAACGCTAATTATAATTTTTATAAAAAGTTCTATGCATTATGTATCATTCGAGAACATCGAGTTAATCAAATGGTGAATTAATGAAATATTAAATTTTAGGCAGTACAATGAAAGGTGTACTAGTGCACATGAAGAACTGCACTGCCGGTCGACAGTGCACCTATCCGAATTGTGCCTCATCGAGACAAATCATAACTCACTGGAAAAATTGTAGCAAAGACGATTGTCCAGTATGTAAACCTGTTAAAAGTTTTAATGTCAATCCAGGTGCTGCCGGTGGCTGTTAAATTATGAAATTTGGGAATGATCTGTTAGAAAATACCTAGATTATATACCTATGATATTCTTGGCCTTGTATATGGATGAATATGGAATTTGTAAATTGATAAATCATTTTATTGCTTATTATTGTTAATATTTTTTATGTAAAGGATTATAATTTTTATTAAAAACTGTGTAACTTATACCAGTTTAGCATATTCCAGAAACATTCTGGAAGCTACCTATTGAGAATTTAAAAAAATTTGCCAAAATAGTAAATTATGCACACAAAATGGACAGCTAAAATATTTCTCTAATTTTTTTACACTATTTACACATACGACAATTTTTTAAATAAAATAGTAAGCTACGGCCCAGGTACAAAAAATAAACTACAAATTACCTTATATGGGCACATTCTGGAAGACAAATTAAAGAGAATTGTTGTAGTAGAACTGGCACCCGGTGCCAGTTCTACCCTCGTCAGACAAACCTACCGTAATCCCTATAATTGCTCCCCCTAAAATTACTCCCCCCCTAGAATTACTCCCCCCCCAAAAAAAATGCGGTTTTTTCCAATTTTTTGCTCTTTTTAGCTAGTATTTCGTATGCCTAATATAAATAGACAAAATTTAGACAAAATATAGTCTATTTTTAGCTATTTTTAAAAGATATCTAAAAAATCAAATTTTTGGATAAAAAACCATAGAGGGGGCCGATTGATTTTTTCGACAGATTTTTCAGAAAAATGATTTTTCATACCATAGGGTCCCCCCTATGGTTTTTTTGCAAAAAATTTTCTAAAAATAATTTTTTGCAAAAAAACCATAGGGGGGACCCTATTGATTTTTTTCGACAGATTTTTCTCGAAGAGAGAAATCTGAATTTTTCAAACCTCGCCGTGCCTTCGGCACGGCGAGGTTTGAAAAATTACTCCCCTCCCCTATATTTACTCCCCCCCTCGGGGGTAGTTGAAAAATTACTCCCCCGGGGGAGTAATTACAGGTATTACGGTATATCCTTTATTGTTGCACAAACTAATTATTATTTCGATATATATTTATGATCGCTTTAATTTTACTGTAAAATATTTCTCTAGAAATAAGTGCCCAATTTATGAGAAGATTGAGAAGTATAAGAAACGCAATTATGACAACGTATAGAATAAAAAAACGTTTAAACGACGAATCAAATAACTTATAACAAAGCTTGAAAACCAATGCATATTGTTTGGTCTCTATGATCTCTTATATTAATTATACAGTTTTATGCAAAAATAACGAAAAGTGGTACATTGTCGAACACCGCAAAAGCATATTGTCGTTGCGCTCTTCTCATGATTGTACGGATTATCCCCTATCTAGTATTTGGCTGCTGTCGGGATGTTGGTGTACATTTTTGGGAGTGCATTCTTGGGGGTGCTTAGTTTCTCAGTCCCGAATTTTTGAATCTTACCCCATAAACATGGAATGTGAGGGAACTTAGAACACATAGGTATGCATGTAGACAACAGATAATTTTTCAGACTCCCAAAGCGCTAGTTATGAATAATTGCCGCAATTTTCCGATCTCATTCTTGCTTTTCCTATTAAATAACAAATATTAGAAAACTACTCCAACAATTGATTTTTCTGAAAAACAATTTTACTTTTCCAGACGATATTCTCTGAGTTGCTTTCTGTTTTGTATAATAGGACTGTTACAATAAGGAAAATTTTTATTTCTCATTATTTCACATATTATTTCAATTTAAATATTATTTTATGTACATTACGAGCATTACCGCCTGTTTTCCATCATTTTCCTCCACTCCACAGGTCTGCCGCCACAGAAATTGTCGCGCATCTCTGAATCGCGCAGTCGTATTGAGAAGTATTTGCAGGTATTTTCTGCTTTCAACGGGTGCCAATATTCGTCATCTTTCTGACAATCGGTTGATGATATCCGTCTTTCATTTGATGTTGACGTTTCAGGTGGTCCATTCGGGTTCCTGAAATCGAAATTTTTGAAAATGTGCCAAAACATCTTATAGATTAGTCTCCTATTAATTTTGCAGATCTTACTTATTACAGATACTTATTACTAACTTTATTGAAATATGAGAGTGAATTCTCGGGTAAAATATTCTCTATTGCAAAATACGATAAAATCCGTAAGTTTTAATAAAAAATATATTTTTTCTTATTTACAAAATTAGTTTTGGCCTCCCGAAATAATTTTTCTGATAAATTGAACCATTAGGCTGCCCTCTTACTACTGCCCCTTAACTAACCCGTATCTGGCGAAATTAACAAAGTAACTGGCAAATCTCTCGATCATCTCAATATCCTCGGCACTTGGGTAGAAGTTGGCGATGATACCTCGATTAAATAAATATGGCAGTTCAGAACAGTGCGTGGCACCTGAAAAGAAGTAAATGCATTTTCTTTGATTCTCTCCCTAAAAATATGAACAAACCTTTGAAAGGAAATAGTAAACCGGCGATGCCAAATCCGTGTGGATTGCAGTAGTCGAAAGAATAAAGATATACAGTGTGACCGAGTTCCGTACATCTGTCGGCCAAGTGCCACACTCCGTTGTTAATCAGCACATCAGACGCTAACTGAAAAATGAAAAATATTTTCAGCCCCACAGCTGCTGTTAGCCCTTGTTGTTCACATGGCGCTAAGATAGAGTACAGGCAAAAAATATTTCATGTTAATGCGAAATACATATGCGCAAAGGGTTATTCACACCCAATCTTCATTAGCTTCAAAAGTTGAAAAGAGTTACAAATTTCATCAGTATTTTTCAGCGATATTACATTTCCATTTTTCTGCCCGAATTTGGAATGTTTCGAGATTTTTATTCTTATTCTCCTCAAAGGGCAAGTAATCATACACCTTAGAATCCACACACAGTTAAATACACCCCAAAATATATTTAGCTGGATTCTTAACTTAATTTTTGTCACCTGGACAGTACTAATAAATTTCCAGAACTTGCACTTACCTGAATACAATCTTCAGCTAGCCTTCTCCTCCGCTTTCTTTCCTTTTCTCTGTGCTCATGGCTCGCTATGGATGCCCACATGTGTGACTTTCCGTTAGGTGTCTCCGGAGGTGGTTTGTAAATGTCGGCGACCGATGTGTTCGCTAGATCGCTTTTCTCTTCTTTCGGGAAATACATTTCTGTGATTGTCGGCACATGCTTTTCAGGATGCGGAATTTTCCGCCGCATGAATTCCCGCTCGACCACACGATAGACTTCTTCTTTCAGTGATCCGCGAGGGGGTTTAATCGCTGCTGGAGTAAAAAGGAGTAAGTAAAATAATAAACATGAGAAACTTAGAATAAATTTTATTTTACACAAAACATTACCAAATAGAAGAGATTCAAATTCGGTGACACCCGTCATCACTGCTTTTGGAGGTGCTTCCTTTCGCAGTTCATCGATTGGTTTCGGGAAGAAATGCCCATCGATGACAGGGGTTATATCAAGTTGGCCTAAATTATTTTCCATTAAAGTTCGAGTCGTAGCGGATATTTTGCAATTCTCAAAAAGTCAGAGAATTAAAAATATGATCGAACAGTTGTCTTCAAAAAAATTTTGTCAACTTTTTTTCTTAGCCAGAAGCCCCGGTTTTATTCTATGTCTAAAATAAATTAAGAAGAACAAACCATTTTGATTGACACCTTTAAATCCTCGCTTGCCAATTAAACTCAATTCCAAGGCTTGGGTAGGCTGAGATCGAAAGAATTCCACCAATGCACGATTTTGATCATTTAGGGATGCTGAAAAGAAGTATGCACTAAAAACAGTAAATTTACTACAATGCACTTACCAGTTACATCCAATTTAAAGCCGAGCTGTTGAGCAAACATCACAGCTTTGTGCCTCACGTGTTCAGCACTGTTTGTTGCGAACGTGCAGTAGCCTGTTCCCGACATGGGGATCATTTTATGGAAAAGATGCCGAGAGTGTGGCGAGACAGACAAAAGGTCAACAGAAGCGCCACCGGCACTCTGTCCGAACAGAGTCACGTTTTTAGGATCTCCGCCGAAAGCTGATATGTTATCGTGAACCCATTGAAGCGCTAAGGTTTGGTCCCATAGCCCCCAATTGCCTGGGGCATTTTCATCAGCTGTCGACAAAAAACCGAAGAAACCAAGTCTGTATTGTATGGTGACCACGACGACGTCTTTCGTGCACAGGTTCCTGAAAAAATCTTGCAATAAAATAAATAATCTACGGTGTTCCCTTTTGTGAAAACGATTGATATAACCTCATATTTGATACCCCAAATTTTTCTTTTCAATTTTTAGACATTATAAATATATCCAAAGCAATTCAAAAATTACCTGCATATTCCGTAATCCCCGTAATGTGCTGCTGAATGGACTGCAAAGCCTCCTCCGTGGATGAACACCTAAACTTTGAACTCTACTCTGTGAAATTAAGGTTAATCAATAACCATACCATGACAGGTAATAGGCCTTCGCTGCCGTTCTCCTTTGCTGTCCTCCAAGTGGGCGTAAACACATTTAGCCGGAGGCAATCCTCACTTTTCGGGTAAAAGAACACGTTCAATCGTTCGATGCTCATATCCTCATGTGGGCAGCGAGGACCGAATCGAGTGCAGTCGAGAACTATGCCAGGCCATGGATCTGCAGGTTCGGGTTTCTGGAAGAGTTCGTTTTGTGATATCCGAATACGAATGTGACGTCGTTTACGCATTTTTTCGAAAACATTTCTACGAAAAGTTTTCTAATTAAAATTGCTCGGAAAATACGAAAATTATCCAAAAATAATAAATTTTGCTAAAATCGCTTAAAAAAATGGCTTTTATATTGTTTTCATTTGAGGAATTTAGAAACCAAAAAACGGAATACTAGGATTCTATATAAGGTTCGTAATTTTTGAAACTCAATTTCTCTTTTAGTATTAAACTCACTCTGAACCTTAACGGACCGACAGGCGGCTTCCCAAAAGGTATGTTGAGGAATGCCTCTACCACGACTGCGTGCCGATGTCCCCCTGCCAATTCCGGAAAGCTGAATGACTTTCCGCGGACTTTGCTTCCGCACTTCAGCTCGATGACTTGACTTGGACTGTAGGACGGTCCCCAAAGTAATTGCGAGAATTTCGAAGAGTGGTGACTCACTTGACTGCCCATTTTCACCTACCTGCAAAAATGTTTTTGTCAACTCTTTTATGGACTTTGCAAAGCTGCGGAGCATTAATTCGTCTTGGGGCGTTTTTAAACTCGGTATTTAAAAATTATTTATTTTCTCGCTATTTTGCTGCAAAAGTTGTGCAATGACACACATTGTGTCAATGTTTTTAAATGGCTCTAGATTAATTAACGATCCACTTATTAAAGTGCACCGCGCAAAGGAAACAGAAAATAAAGTCCGAAACAAGGACACTGGTCATATACAAATAAACGGTATGAATCATAATAATCAATGTATTTCATCGTAATAAATTATCATCGTCCATGAATCACAATCTTCTAAAAAAATTTACATCAATCTTCAGAAATTTAATCATTTTCCTGTGATAATCATCGTAAAATTATAACCAATATTACGAACACTTCCTTACAGGCAATCTTTGGATGTTTTCCCTAAGTCCATTGGGTATATAAAAGAGATATAAAAAAGTTTAGACTTAGCAGTTCAAGTTTGATCTTAGAATTGAGTTTGCTTAGAATTAAATGACCAAACATAAAACTGAAATTCTTCACGCCTTAGTGAAGCGCGCTCAAACAGGCCAAACATTCGCTATTTCCATAAAAATAACCCGAGAAAAAGTACGGGAAAGGAAGTACAAATAAAGTCGTTTGCGTTGCTTAGCATCGTTCGAATAAACAAAGGATTCATTCATAAACAAGAGTTCAGATCGTAGCAACAAACGGTCAAACTTTTTTGACAACTAATGAAAAAAATGGAATCAATAAACATAACGGCTTTTGGCAAGGTATAAATAACATTCCAAACCTCGCAATCAAAAACGCTGCTAAATTTAAAACCACACGTGAATCCATAATCGAAGTTTTAATTTTTAACTGTCTACTTTCACTACTTTCTTTAAATTTTCACGTACGAAATCGAAGACTAAATGTTTCTTTCAGACATGGAGCCAACATTTCTGACTAGCCAGTGGTCGGGAATCACTGATAAGACCTCACAACATTTAGTATGACTTGACCTTTGTTTCTAAATAGGAAATTCTTTTCAATGTTCGCAAAAGTCGGTTGTAATTATAAATAGTATGCCCAAAAATGGGCTTTTGCCTCTAAATCGAATCATTTATATTCAAACGTCGCAAAGGATAAGACGGAAGTGTATAGACAATAAATTACAACAATTTCAGATGAATTTAATTAACCAAAAAAATCAGTTACCACCAGGTAAAACGGAGCCATTTCGGGCAAGAACAGAGTAAAATAAAAATTTGTAAGTTGCTTAGAAAATAAATTTGGGCTGTTTTGAGGACGCTCTGATGAAAGTTCAGCCGAGATAGACCACAGGCTATCTCGGGGCTATAGAGATGTGACAAACTGAGCAGGGCTTAACTTTTAATTTATAAGTCACTTTCGTTTCAGAGAGTTCAGACCAGAAAGAGAGGTTGTGTTCTTTACAGCAACACCAAAGATCACATTATGGAAATTTTTAGACCAGTCTTGAAACTTGATGTAAACAGGGATTCTGTTTCAAATACGAAACAGGTACAGACACAGGTACGAAACATGCACAAAGTATCCATTTTGTGGGAAAAGGCTCAGATGAAAAAAAAATTTCAAAAACGAATTAGTCGCTCCAAACTGCTGAGCCCTTTCAACATTTGTTGAATTTGATTGAATTGCATCGCGTGTCCTTCGCGCCCCTCCAATCCATGACTAATACCAGCCGGCGGAGAGGCCAGAGAACTTTCACCTGATAACGTTCTTCCAATAAACGTACACTTTTTTGGACCTTTGACTCGTAAATAAACAAGTTCGTGTCGTTAGACGTGCTTCTTCTTCTTTAAAGCAGCCCCGTGATAGGATGCAGCTGGTGATAAAATCACAGCAGAATAATAAAAATGTAACATTTGCAAAAGTGAGGAAAATAACAGCGAAAAGAGCCAAATATTAGGAGTAAACTTAAGTTCGATAGCGGCAAGATTCTAGATAGCATTACTTTTAAAGAGCGATCAGTCTATCCAATTTCATGGGTCTCTTTTACGTCTGACGACGATGGTGACCGTGCTATAAAATTACCTCTACATATACTAAACGAGACTGAGACACAAAAGAGTTGCCACTTTTCAAACGTTTTCGCTGAATAATTAGTGACAACTCATTGGAATTCGCTCTTTGCAACATTTCGAGACAAGAAATATGATAAATTATCAAAGGCAAATGAAACATATATAATGAATCAAATTATGAGATGAAAGGGAAAACGAAACAAAGACAAAAGGTCACGGGAAAAACTTATGACTGAAGCAATGGTCGAAGAATGTAATTGTAATTGCAAAAGAGACAAGGAGTCTGGCGTACTTGTAAAAATCGCTATGATTTTTCCCATTTCACTTAAAAACTGCTTGATTTACGTGACCGGAAAGGTTTGGACGGGGAAGGGGAATTACTAAATCGAATATATTCCTCGAATCTCGTTCATATATTGAACATTCATTTTTGGTCGATATTTTTAGTGAATATCTTTCGAACTCAAATTCGTTGAAAGTGAAAAGTGCATTTGGAGATTTTACGCATTTATAGAAGAAAGTGAAATAATTGAAGAAGTAGAGCCAATATATTATTTTCCCGAAAACCATTTCTTTCGGGCTACCAACAAAATTTCCGAGGACATTTTTGTCAATAATCCGCTTAAAATAACTGTCAGTAAATCTCTAGACATTAGACATTTGCTGACCGCTAAGACGGTAACAACGAACTAACTGGCTGGAAGATAGTGATAACTTTTATTTTGTTCGAAAAACGTTGTTTCAAATGTTTTCTTCTTCGATCCATAATTAAAAAATAAATGTAGTTTATCCAATTTAGGCTAATGGTAAAGCAAATGGATAAATTTCATTTAAAACCTTTTAGTGCTATTTTTGGAAATTTTCGTTTAAATTGAAATTAGTTTCAAATTTATTGCGAAAATATTTTTAGGCCAACAAATAATCTCTAAAATGTAAAATATAGAAAA
The DNA here is from genome assembly GCA_022814885.1 of Ditylenchus destructor. Classification (NCBI taxonomy): domain Eukaryota; kingdom Metazoa; phylum Nematoda; class Chromadorea; order Rhabditida; family Anguinidae; genus Ditylenchus; species Ditylenchus destructor. The sequence continues at coordinate 1,141,126 of JAKKPZ010000014.1, forward strand.
AAGACCTTTCACTTAAGCAAATTTTCGTCATAACAGGCCGCGATTTGAAATGAGAACGATTCCAACTGAGGCCGATTTCTAACCAGGCTATTTCAGGCCAAAGGGAGTTTCTAAGCAAGGGGGGCTCATTTCGTAAGGGCCCGTTTCCTGAAAAACAAACTTAGTTTTCGGCAGTCCAGAAAACTGGTGAAAACAAATTGAAAAATATTGGCTTGTTTTCAAACTCTCACAATTCGAGTTCAAATTAGTTCATTTTTTAAATTACGCCATTAAAGCAGACACGAATAGCAACAGCATAAAAACAAAAACATAATTCCTGAAATTTAGTCGAGAATATGGCAGAGATCATAGGCGAAAACACGGGGAAATCTTGTGAGGGGCGTCTGACTGCTCAAATTGCGAGGTAGAGAAACGAAGTAGAGCAAAGGTGAGAATGTGTCTCCCTGCCGCACTCTCACCCGAACTCAGTCAGTATGTCACCGGTGCCCCGCAGCTCGCCTTGCAGTTGTGCCTCCCCTTACTCCTGCCTTCCCTTCTCGCGCTCATCCAGAGACCTTTTCCTTTCCGCATTTCTTTAGTGGGTTATTCTCTTGGGATTTCTTCGAGGAATTTACAATTTGGGGGCGGGCATCGCTTTTTTACGTCCCATTTTTGTCGTTATTAATTCGTTAACAATCGCATCCTAGCACTGAAGAAAGACAAGAGCGAGACAGATTTGATTTCCGTTACTCTTACTCCAGGTGATTTCAAGCCTGAGGCGACGTAACGTGTTTCAATTCGTCAAACGACCTAATTAACGGACATGGACACTAGTAAATAAAAGTGCGTGTCATAGGGCAACATCTTGGCCCTCAACTTGCGTTCAACGGAGTATTTACAGAAAAAAATTCAAGATATGATTTATGCAACTGTGACAGTTAAGGGGAAAACAGTTCCAACAAATTTTTATTCTGTTTTTGTTAAATTTTCTTCGCCAAACAAAATTGAGAAATTTTACTGAGGAGCCCAGTTTTAAAGCGGTAAAATGCCTCACAATCATCTCACGACGTGAAATGATTATTTTTCTATCCACAGACTAAAAAATAAATTAAGTAAACGCCGTCATATCCGAAGTCAAACATAAATGATTCTTTTTGTAAAATTTTTCGGAATATCTGCCATGTACAGCCTCTAAGGAGATAGAAAGGCCGATTTGAATATGTCGATTTGAATTGGCGCCAGTGGTGCCAATTCAATTTAGAAGGGGGATAGCGCAAATCTGATATTCTAATCCCCTTTTAAAATAAGATTTTAGAGGGGATTAGAATATCAGATTTGCGCTAGCCCCCTTCTAAATTGAATTGGCACCACTGGCGCCAATTCAAATCGACATATTCAAATCGGCCTTTCTATCTCCTTAGAGGCAAGGTACCTTATTATTTTACCTTTACGTACTATCCTTTAAATAACTAAATTCTTCAAAACTGTATTTCTTGCGGTAGTTCTCAATGCATTTTGAGTCAAAACATTTGTTTCCATTTACTAGTAACATTTTTTATCGTCCGTTTCAAATGAGTCAGGCACAATTTATTATTTACACTTTCGGCGTTCACCGCTCAAAATGATCAATTAAAAATTATATATACAAAGCGCATTCGATGCGATAAGCAATTTTGGGCCCGTACAAATAAGAAGACAATTTAAAAGCAACGTTGGATTAATACAAGTTTTAATACACATAAACATTTGTTTACTCAGGAGTTTGTTGTTCCGGCTTTTTTTGCGGCGACCCTTTTACATTCTGCTTCTCCAATTGTTCCTCTTTGTCCATACATTCCTGAAAGAGAGGTTCGTACCGTCTGCCAAAAAAATAATAAAAAGTATACCAAAAATAAGCCTGAATTACGCAAATTTACAGAAAATAAAATATCACAAACCGTTAGTCCTGTACAGTAATGAAGCATTAACAGAGCCAAAGCCTCGCGCCGAACATCAATGCTTTCAAATTCTTCACCAGATTTGTCCACAATCGTACGTCGCAAATTGGCCAAATATGTTATCCTTGATTGAATCTCGTCAATCTGAATTGCAAAATTAATATGACAGAAGGCAGAACAAATTTTTGATCTTACTTGTTCGTTTATCCTTCTCTTACGTTCCTCAATATCAGAGAGATGATCGAACACCAATTTGCCGCAAGCTTTCGCCTCGCTAATAACTTCTGCATTGTAGGCGTTCCCAGGTTCAAAAAGGAGAGCACTCAGTAACGGAGAGCCTTGCAGGTGAAGATCGGGAAAGTATTTTTGCAATATTTCCTGAAAATAATTCTATTATCTTAATTAATTAATTACAAAATCTAATGTCCTCATAAAATATTAAATATATCTTGGAAAATAATTTTTAAAAAACCAATTCATAAAAATTATATTCGACATGGTATAGCTTTTTGGCCGGCAGTTTAAAAAAAGTAACAAAATAGTTAAACGCATGTTTGATCGGCCAATGATATTCAAATTCGATCGGCAAAATAACACTCGAAATTCTACCATTTTGTGAAATGCCACAAAACAATTAAATCAAGAATTCTGTCAAGCACTTGTTTAGAATTTTTTGACAAGACTCAAAGTAACAATATGATTCGAAATCATACCGCTATTGAAACGAGTTGTGGAATTTCAGGAGAATCCTGTTGAGATGAAGTTGCAGCCTTGCTTTCTTGATATTCTGTTGTTTGTCCAGAATATCCCACAGAATCATATGGTCCCATGATTCCTTCATTGCCAGTTGGAGATTGCTGTTTAGATATTTTTCGCATACGTGGAGCTCCCACATTCTTCCATGTATTCGTTAGTTTTTCCGACACTTTATTCGCTATGCGACGGCGTCTTGACTGCATGGATGAAGCAATTGAATCGGTGTCCACCGACGAGGCCAAATCGATTGTGGGCAGTGTATCCATTGCTGAACCAATTGCTGAATCACCTGAAATAGAAAAAAATCAGCGTGCATATTTTTTAAATTTGAAAAATATGATATAATATTGCGTAGACGTGAATAAAACTGACAGAAGAAACAAAATAATAACTTTGGTGGCCTAGCCGATACTTACATAATATCAAATCAACTTATACTTGATTTCAATGAAATACGAAAATTTATTAAGTAACATTTACTATTTATTAATATCCATATTTTGAAAATTATATACAGGTAATTTCCTGATGTTCATTCTACAAAAAGCTTTAGACATACCAAGATCGCTTCCATCGAGAACCTCAAAATGTGCATCATCATCAAATCGAGCCATAGTTGGATCTGGTATACACTCATGCTGTCGATTGGCTTTATCTTGGCATTTATCATGGCATATAATGTTGCATACGGAACATCGACTACCCGATTTCAGCCAGATTCTTCCAGTGCAAGTAGAACAATGCAATGATCCTGAAATGATATCATTTATCTTTTCAAAGAAACTATTTACTTTTTCATTGATTTTAATTTGTTCCAGTTACACATAGCACAACAGTTTTCAAAATTTTTGCAACGTCTTTTTTATTTGAATGTTAACGATTAGGAACATCCAGGATACTAGTAACAGCTGGATCGAGTATTCCAAAAGTAGAAGCATATAACAAGTTAATAAAGAACTTTCTGTGTTTTAAAAATTCCTATCATATGAGAAGAAAAAATAATTGAAAAATAAGTTGGTTCATTAATTCTGGTTTGTCCTGATTAATTAATTAGTTAGTCCTAAATAATTTAATTTCCTATAACATTTTTATAATATTTTAGTTCACTTACCATGTTTAAACTGAATTGGTACCCATTTATGATCGTAAAGCGTCTGAGGTCTCGTGCTGTTTCGTGTTTGGTCAAATGGCGAAATCCGTCCCGATTGCAATGGATGGCTTTCAGTAGGCTCCACATGAAGCTCACCACTTGTCGATTGCTCTTGGTTGTCAGGGGTTCCCACGCGAATAGAGCTTTGCGGCAATCCCTGAGGGAAAAATCGGAAGCTGAGGGTAATATCACCGTAACACAGACGACTGTCAAATCCAGTATGCCGAGCCAGATCAGCGAATTCAGCGGGATGTTCGCTGAAAACCAATGCCATATTAACTGAAAAAATCAATAGAAAAAATTAATTTACCTATCATCATATTTTGGTGGCGGCCTTAATTGAAATACTTCACGGTGGCAATTGGCCAAGGTCAGTTGGCAGTCGTCCACAACTTGTGGAATGTATACGCTGGTCTAAAAAAGTAAAGTGGAAGAGATAACATTTTTCAGCATGACTCTGGTTAGCTCATGTCATTCTTAACAATTAAATTTGTTAACAATTAAATTCAAGCGACATACTCTAGTTTTAACTGTTATTTCAATCCCATTTTTTATTGACTTCGACAATAGATGTTTTTCAGGAATGACGTTTAGACAAAGGTCGGATTTCAGATTCAATTAAGCTTTTCATTTTATCTGTGTCATGCACTTTCATTTGACACATTGGTAGTGATGTCATTGCAATATCAATGTCGTGTTTCAATAAATACTATGAAACAATTAAAAACTTACATGACCCAGAAGGATAGGTCGAGCTACTTCTCCACCAATAGTGGAACCAAGATCGCCGGTAGGAATACTGTCGCTTTGCTTTTTCCTCGCATGCACGGTTACATTTAAATATCGTGTCACGCGTTTCTCGAGACCAAAATGCAGCGACTGACCCCATAGGACGTTCTAAACAAGCACATTATAATTTATATTTCACTGGATGTCATACATTAGCCAGTGGCACAGCCTTTGTATTTCTTGAAGTGATTAACGGACGAGCTTGAGCTGTAGTAGGGGAATGATCCAAATCCGATGTGATTGATTCATTCGCTCCAGCTGTCGGGCGAGCATGCTTAGCTGTTCCTGAAGACGAAGAGGAACTATCCGCCAGCGCTGTGTTGCTGTCTGCTGACGGAGTCGGTGACTTCCTGAAATGAAAGAAAATTTTATAATATAAGTATAAAAATCGAATTGATCCAATTCACAGGTTCTGAACATTATCTGGTATTAATCAATCAAACGAACAGACAAAACGGTTCCATCTTGCATAATGCAAAAAATCTACTTGAGAAGCAATTGTAGACATGAAATGGCATAAACATAAAATACGCATTAAGAACATTAAAAAATAAATTGGCTTCATATTTTGCATTCTTTCATTAACAAATTACCCTTTTCTTTTAATCCATTTCTTCTTAACTGCAGATTTATCCATCACGTTCACTTCAGCTGGTGCAGTTTGATTGACATCATGTGATGGCGGTAGAGGAGAGCCATTATTTCCGTGTTCTTCCTAGAGACAGTAATGTGTGTAAAACGTTAAACAAGGAGCTTAAATTTACTGTATGACAGTTGTCCTCACTCTCTGCGGCTAATTCGGCAAAAGCAGTGGCGCTCGGTGATCGGAAGGAGCTACGAGGAGACAAATCTTTGTTATGGCTCGTTCTTCTCCAAAAGAAGTCGTTCACTTTCGATTTTCCAGCATGTAGCTTAGTAGCCATCTCATTAGCACGAGCCTAAAAATATCTTTCGTTATGAACAAAGTTGCTCTGCCGATTAAAAATTATGTCATTTCTAGAAAGCATCAGTTTTGATGTAAAACTAGGTCCAAAGGAGCGGTTTGACCATACAAAAAAAATACAAAATTCCTAGGACTTGTGATATGCTACTCAGATGTCATCACCTGATGTTGTCAATGTATACCTGAAATCGTTCTCTTCTGGACGCAACTTTCGGTGACCCCATGTTTTCGTTCGGCGCACTTGTATCAAGTTTGTCATCTCTTGGTACTTCTTCACTAGCTAAGATATTCCTAACAGATGCGCGGATAGTTGACGACGGGTCATCCGGATCAATTGGAGCATCTTCAAATTCACCTTCGTCCAGATTGTCTTCGTTGAGCCTAGCCACGAGTTCTTCATCAACATTTATGTTCGAATTTTCTACATCGTCATTCTCGGGCTCGTTTGCAATGAAAAGTTCTGATTCGGACCTGAAAATAACCCAAAAATTGACCTGATTTAATTCAGTCAATAGAACCTCGGGCTAGATCTATAGTCAACTTATCTTACAACTCTTAAGACTAACCTTGAGCGTCTTAAATCGGCGCTTGGTTGTTGAATGGACAGTTTTGGGACTCGTACACTCCTCGTTCGTGTTAAACAATCGCCGCATTTGTCCACAATTTCCTCCAGCGATTGTTCGTTAATTTTCTCTGCTGGGAAATCGAACGCAATTTCGTTGTCTATTTCTTGTTCTGATCTAGCTGATGGTGACGTTGCCGTTGTGTTGAGTGAAAATGGTGACATTGGCGTACTGCTTTGGCGCCTGTCTCGTTCATTTTCATGATCTAGCTCGCCAGATTCTCTATTTATTATCTCGGTTTTATCAACATCTAAAACATTTCCGCATATTTTGTAAATGGAATTTATGCATGATACTTGAGTTGGGAGTCGATTTCCCTTTATCTCCCAAATCCACCGGAAAACTCGCACGCATCGGCAACGAGGATGAAAGCTCTGATATAGGCTCCTTCTTCACAGGTGTTTCTGGCTGAGGCGACTCAGATGAGCACATCGAAGATGCTGAATTTAACATACATATTATGTATATTAAATACGTATATATTAAATTGCGTATTATATTGCGAATCATATGCAAATTAAAATGAAACTAAGCCAGCTAGGTTAGGGCTAGTCACATAATATTAAATATGTGGTCGGTTCGGTATCTAGACCAGGGCTGGGAACTTTGATCGCGCGTCCGATCCGATCCTCGGTGACCCCCAATCCGATCCGATCCGGAGCCCAAAAAATCCGATATTTCCGATCCGATCCAAAATTTTTTCCCAAAAATAGCTATTTTTCAAAATTTTTCCCAAATCATCTAAGTTTGCTGTTTCTGCCCAAAAATGGGTAAAATTTGCAATTTTTTGGTAAAATATGGCAAAATCAATGTTTTTTCACGAAATTGTACAATTTTACTATTTTTTACTCAATTTTGCTAAATTAAGAAAAAAGTTGGAAATAACACTTTATTCAGATAAAATTTTTCGCGGGAGCGAAAAATTTTGCTATTTTCGGTATTTTTGGCTCAAAATCAGTAGTTTTTGATACTGAAAACGACAATCACCATTGAAAAACAGTGAAAAATAATGCAAAAAGAACGCCGCAGGCGAAAATTATTCGATTTTTGGCGGTTTTCATATAAAAATTTGCATTATTTTAAAAAATACTTGAAGGAGAAACGGTAACCAAATAGCGCCGCAGGCGAAAATTTTGTAATTTTGGAATGGTGGTTCATTAAAGTTTTCTAAAATTTTTCCCGGCCGCGCCCTATCGGGCACGGCCGGCGGGAATTTAAATTTGAATCCGCGGCCGAGTGCATTTTTAGGGGTGCCAAAAAAAAGAGAAATGGCCAAAAAAACCGATCCGAATCCCGAAAAACCCGATATTTCCGATCCGATCTCCCAGCACTGATCTAGACCCCTTAGTAGATGTTCTATCAGAATGTCTATCAGAAAACTAGAATGTCTATCAGAAAACTAGAATGTCTATCAGAAAACCTGAATGTCTATCAGAAAAACTAGAAACTCAGCCTTTTGAGTGCAATTAAAAGTCATTATAAAATTTTGAACCTGTTTGAAAATGTGTTATTTGAAATAAAATTTGTTGAATTTAAGTAGAAATTCTATTCTAGGTAGACAATCTAGCTAGATATCGAGGGGTCTAGATACCGAACTCTGGCCTTAAATATCGTTTAAATTCCAAAAAAAATTTATACTTAAAGGAAAAAAAATTTTACCTTATAAAAGCGGATTTAGATATTCTACAATAATTTTGAGATTTTTGGAAGATATAAAAACCTAAATTATCATTCGTTTTAACATTTAAAAATTATCGTGTAAGTATTTTAACACACCTCGTGCATGTCTCTCAGATTCATGTTCGACGTTTGTACTCAAAAGATGATGGCTAGAGCTTGCACCTATCTTTAACGTACATGGTTTCATCGTTGAATGATTCTTTTTCTTCGTGGTGCCAACGCAAACGAATTCCTCGCGACCATCATCCATTAGCACTTCCTCCTCTGAAATATCACAAATTGAGTAAACATATGTATTTGGTGAGCGAGAAGGAAATGATATTTCGAATAAGCTCTGACATAAATATTGTTAATTGTTTTGCTCTAAAATAACAATGATGTTAGAAAACAGCAGAAAATCGAAAAGCAACTTTTTATAATGTCGATCTCACAACTAGATGAGTTTTCTAGCCGTCTAGAATTCATTCTTTCGTATGACCTTCATTATAATTCTACAAAATCAGGATATAACAGTTAATAAACTCATGATACTATTGCAGGTAATAAAATGACAGACCACTATCTCGTTTAAAGCTACTCCAACCTTGTTCCAAATTTTCTTAAAATCAGAATTTTACCTACCTAACAATGAGGCAAACTCTAAAAACAGAGGACCGAGAAAATTCAAAAGCTAAGAGAAATCATTAATATTAAATTAATACAAGGGACTTTTGTCTCTTTATCTATTTTTTTATTATATATGTTCTTCTATCTTTTGACTAATCAATTTTAAATATAAACCTTCAAATTCTTCTTGTTCCTCCATATAGTGATCGAGATCGCGTTCCACTAGCACAATCAATTCGCCTGCAGTTCCACTCAACATTCGCATAGCTTGGCGTTCGTTTCGTATTGGTACATTATTGATCGCCAGCAAGGTGTCCCCTTAAATAATTAATTCTAGGAAAATAAATTAAAGTTAACAATACCTTCTTTAAACCCGCACTTGTCTGCTGTTGAACCAGTTTCCACCGCAATTACTTTATTCTAAAAAATAAGTTTTATTCGTAATTAAAAATATTTCGCATTCTGACTTTCGAAAATGTGAGTCCAATAGAATCAGATGGTCCTTTTCTACTGAAATTCAGCATCACACTCATGCAGTGGATTGAATCGGCTTTCGTATTACCAGTGAACGGCCTCTGATCTAAAATGTCAAGCATTCTATTCAAATTGGTAGATTGAAATCAAGAGGATATACCCAATGAAATTGAACAATAAACTTCGTATGGACTGCTATTTTCGTCAGATTGAACTAATTTTGTATTCAACCGAGTGCATTGCAATATTGTAACCTCCAAGCCTTTGCCGGTCACTTCAACATGCTCGAATGCAGCTGAAAATATATCCATTTACATTTTCAGCAGTGTAAGTAAGAAACAAGTATTATGATCATATAATAATCATAGTAACAACTGTATGGAAATGTTAAGTCCCAATAAATTACTTATAAATCTTATGAGATCAATAGCAATTTTGAAGATTCGGTACTGAAATTTCAACAAGTTTTAAATGATCTGGCTATTATTGGTAATATTTTAATTAAATTTTTCCAGTGGAGACATGGATATGTGTATGTACCAAGTGGCGACATAATTTCGCGGAATTTTATTTATGCTTTTAAATTGGCGCCATTTCCATTTAACCCCTTTAGAAGAGGGCTAGCTCAAATCTGATATTGCTAACACCCTCTAGAATATCATTTTAGAGGGGATTAGCAATATCAGATTTTAGCTAGCCCCCATCCAAATAGGCAAAAACGAAATGGCGCCAATTTAAACGCATAAATAACATTCCGCGAAATTATGTCGTCACCTGGTATGAAATGTATATTCTCAATATGAGCTATAAGAAAATATGCTTACACGGAGGTGGAGAAGGTTGCAAGAAAGGATTAGGCAAAAGTGGTCTGTATCGGATCTTGTAGTTTGGCCAAACATGTTTCCGCTGAAGAGTCTTTCGAAAGGCTTGCGTTATCAGAGGTATCATTCGCTTTAACTGTTTACCTTGGAATTGCGACTCAACCTAAAAATAAATCAAATCAGTATAATGCATGCTTTCCCAATGTTGGTATTCCCGATTTTTTAGTTTAGTAGCATTGAAAACGTCATTAGACGTAGCTTTAAAATTTTTCCAGTAATGATATTAGAGAGACAAGGAAGAGAGTAAAAAGTCCATTTGCATGATATGTTTTAATTTTGGTAGATTCAAAGCTATCAAAATGGCGACTAGAAAGGAATATAGGACCTCTCACTTTCAACAGCAGAACAATATTTCGCTGGATTTGGTAAACGTTATACAGGTTAATAGTTTGACAATTACGTATATTGGGAATCATTTAAGTGATCAAGCCAACTGATGTTATAATTTATTAAACAAATCTTGCCTTAAAATCCAATTCCGGCATCTCGATAAAGGAAAAGCACCAGTGTGCATAAGGATGTCTTGTCAAAACAATTCTTGCTTTTCCTGCCAACCTCAGAACCTACAAAACTAAAATTAAGTAAGAACCACAGTGTATAGATAAACATCTATCTGGTAAACACTTCTTATAACAAGTTTCAAATTTGTCAAATAAGAGAAATTTGGAAAAGCAAGACTACCAAGGTAGACTATTGAAGGAACTAAGACTACTAAGGTAACTAGGTTAGATTTAACAAAGACGTTATTTAGTTAAATCTGATTGCCTGAATTGTATACAATGGCGGTGTATAGTCATAAAATGTATGGAAGAAATTGCTTATTTTGTTAACGTAATTACTTATGTTCTGCGTTATTTAATACAGCTGACTCACCTTTATTGATAAATGAGCAAAACGCCCGAAAATCATATTCACATCAACGCTGGTTTGAAATCCGCCTCTATAATCCACATCGACGACAAATGATAATTCTTCGAAAAACTCGCGATCTTCCGACATTTGAAACCTCTCAACGCGAATATTTTTGATGAGCGGAAATTCATTGCCCACAGAGAGATCCCGAATTTGTATTCCCTAATGAAACAAAAATTATACCAACAAAACGTTACACAACAGTGCAATACCGAGATTATGCGTCCAGCGGCAGAGCGCGTCGTCACATCATTCAGTTCGAGTTGTAGCTTTTTGTAGACCCATCTAAATTTTTTAATCTTCTTGAGAGAAATTATGAATAGGAAATATACCTGCGGAATTTTCTTGTGTCTTTGTGTTCTTGAAAGAGAAAATGAAATAGCAAACTAATAGAAAAGCAATGCTCCCACTCAGAACCACCATCTGGATGTGATCGAAGAAAGTTTTTGAGTTCCTGAAATGATTCTATCATTCTATAGGTAGTCAGCTTCAAATGTAGAATAATATTGACTTTAAATAATAAGTCGAGAAACTATTACATACGCTTAAACAAAATAAATTCACGGCGTATATAAAAAAACTTTCAATATGCTAACATGGTATTCTACGTAATAGTTTTAATCATTATTTTAGTTTGTACTCTAGTAAAAAATATAATTATGATCTCGGACGAATAATTAGTTGTTTACCTAATCTGGCAAAATTAAAAACTATTACTTTTTTATTCCCGCCAGAAATTTATAGCCTCCACTCAAGCTCAGGGGGAGGAATTAATGTAATAATTGCGCAAACCTGAGGAACTTTCAATGGCTGGAATTGATCGATAAATGGAGGTAGTGGAGTAGGTTTACCAAATGCATTAAATAAAATTATATATCCGACAACTGCGACGGCCAGAATACCCGATAAGAAACCCAATAGAAAGACCCACACCATTCTTCAAGGTACCTAAAAATTTTCGAAATACCTTTTGAACATAATATTTATGACACACTGTTTAATGGTGTGTAGTCTTCTATTCCTTCTTATTGCGCTTCGAACGACGGAGAGGCGCTTTCTCAACTGCGGCAGGGAATAAAATGCCGTAGACAGCGAGAAAAAGTCGGTAGAGTCCGTAGACTGAAATATTCAAACGACTTCATTATAGCTAGAGAATTGTGGTGGAGATGTCAAACAGAGGTAGGCTTATAAATATAAAGGTTAAAAATATCACGTTCAACTATTCGGCTTAATTATATTTTACATTCGCAAACAATATACAGAGTATCAGAAATTGTATATTCATCGTATTATTAACTTTAAAATTATTTTCAGACGACATCAAATTTAAGAATCTGTTTGTGAAGAAATACGTACTTTATATACAAAGTCCTTATATCATATCTAAGCAATGTGCTTTTGGATAATAAATTGTTATCCAAATAATATTACTATTAACTTTTAAATTAATTTTCAAACATATTATGAACGTAAACATATTATGAATAATATATAGCGCAAAAAGTGTTTTGAGTAGTAAATTTTTGTAGAAATATGTAGCAAAAAATAATTATAGTCAATAATTATATAACAAGAATATAGAACAATTTTTTTCAGATTTAAGTATATCAAATTTTCTAGGAAAATTAAGATAAAATGAAACAAACCTATGGCCGAGACTAAGAGAGCGCCAAGGATAAAGCCGAGAAAGAACACCCACGTAGGCCAAGATGGCATCAATAATGGAACGTTGTCAAGATTTATTTGAAACAGCAGAACTCACTGAAAGGTCTATAATTAGTACAATTAGTGCAAAATGCTTCTTCAGCAAAGTTCTGCATAGTCACTTTGCAGGATGAGTCACTTTTCAATGCAACAAAACAGTAACACGTATACAAATTAAGAAACGAAAGTAAACATAAAATTCGAGTGTTTTGACATCCACAATGTCTTACTCCAAATGCAAAATAAGTGAGAAACATAAAAAGCAATTTTAACACTTGCAAATCTCGAAAGGTTACCTCTCTGTAGTAGAAACCAACTCCCTTGCACTGTAATAGTTCAAAAAGATAAGAGGTTGCTGCTGAACGATAGTCGTGAAAAGCGAACAGGCGAAATGAACTGTTGATCTGTAATAGAAGCAATCGTTAGACTCAAAACAGACATAATGGCATAAACGAAAAAGCAAGCAATACAAATACAGAGCAGACAGTTTTTGAACCGACAAAGAATGTGGTCATCGAGATAGAGAATTTAACTAATGACGATTCTCTTCAACCCTCGCAAAGGGAAATGGGAAAATATACAGAGATGGTGGGATTATTTAGAAGATAAAAAGGAAGACCCAATTAATACTATGAGAGAAAGTAAAAAAATTGTTGACGGTATATTGACAAAATTTTAATGATTTATAGGTCTATAGAAAGCAGTTATTTTTTGACGAATAAAAATGGTTTATCCGTTTCGACCCTGATCCTATAGGAATAAACTTTTTATGTTACCAAGTTGGGTCATCCTCAGTAGGACCTTGGTAATTAATTAAATAATGCGAATGAGCTAAATCAGAAATTGACAAAAATTGTCCATCAATAATTTTTGGCATCGAAAAAGTGAGTCCTTCGGCTGGGATTGCAATCTTGGAAACTTGTCATCAGCGCAAATTTGAACTGAAGTTCTGGAACATGTTTGAAAAAGATACAAGTATAAATTCGACAAAAATAAAAACCATAAAGATCATGCGTCAAAGGGGAGCAAAGACAAAGGAAAGCTCGAACGAGGAAATAATGGGCAATAAAAACAAACACATTTGGGCCAGAAAAAGGAAGGAAAACGATCAAAACGCTGTTGTGTCTGTGGGGAGATAGCGCTGACAAGAGGAAGCGCTCTGCAGCAAAAACGAAGTTTGAAGTGGCGCAAATTGCTGCGCTTGTTTATTGCTTTGGCGAATTCACTGTTTGTAGGGAAATTTGAACGGGTTTTCACGAAAGTTCGAAAACGTTTTATTAGGCAAGTCCCAAAAGCTCTAATATTTATGCTAGATTGGCATTTAATAGAGTCAGGCTTACAATAGCGATTGATTTGATGATTGATCGCTGAAAAATTTTCAAAATCTCTTTGAAAATTTCGAAATGATGCCTGTAATTGGTAAATGTCTTTATGGCTAAAAGCCGAGCTATATATTTTGTAAAAAGGAATGTTATATTTGGTTTAAAGGGATTGATATTTTGAATGAACATTAAGAAAATAGATAAATATTTGTCATTTTAAATAACAAATATAGTATTTTTAATGACTCATTTACCTTATCCGCAAACAAGAGTTACTGGCCACAGTGTAAAATCTGATGCGCGTTTTTCGCTTCGCCTTGACCTAAGAAAATAGAGCCACAACCAATTTTGTGAGGATTTTTTGCTTCAGAGACAATCTTTGACCAAATTAAATATATATTAAATAAATATAGATAATATATATAAATATAAATTAAATATATATAGGTTCAATAATATTACTATCGTTAAAATTGTATCAGATATTGTTCAAAAATGAATACTTAGTAAACTTACTATTAAATTTAAAAAATTTTTGGAGTAAAAGTTTGATTGAAAATATAAAATGAAAAAGATTGAACGTAAGAATAATTAAATCTATCATTTACGGGACCAATTTTTAATAACCTCATAGCATCCGTCAGAATAAAATTAGTATTGGTATCGAAAAAGTTTAGAATCTCTATGAACAAATAACCACTTTGGGTCAATAATTTTGGATGGCTCATTGTACTTAACAGAAAGCTTTTCATTTAGTTACTTGTGCTTTGACATAAAACGCTTTCTGTTTATTAGTCGAAAACAGTGATGTTATCTTTTCAGGTTTCTGTAGCGTATTTATGTCAACAAGTAATGTTTTCGGAGTGATCGTCACTGGTCGATTGGTAAGCAATTTTTATTTGATAAATCCTAAACTCTAATTTTATCCCCCGGAACTCGATTGAATAACTGTACCCCGTGATTTATATCCCTGGGATTGGGAGCAAAATGAGAGAATTAACGGTATTAAAGTCGTAATAAATAGATGAAAGGGTGCATATGTCTGTTTATGTAAAAATAAATTCGACGATGTTAAATGTTTCTTTTTAAGACTATTAGAGGTTTCTGGACAAGTAAAAGCTTTGTTACACGGATCGATATAAAATTTGGTTACAGTAAAAATTACTCGACCATAAATTTCACTATGACAACGATTTTCGAGTAGTATAAAACATTAACATAATCATTCATTGTACTTTGCTATGAACCACTATCAATTTTGTGAGTTATGTGTTTTTTAGCATTTATCTAATATTGGTTCGGAGAAAAGGGAGCTCTAAATATTTTAAATATGCAACTTATTTGACATTAAAATCTAGTGAAAAAATCGTTTAACAATTATTTTACTTTAATTATATAATTTTAGTTAGCTAACCTACACTTATTTTTAGATACAGACGAACTTTATACAAGCCGCCGAGACAGAATTTATTACGGAACTTGAGCATGGTACTTCCTTTCAAAACATTGTTTTCTATATAAATCCAGAAAATATGTCCTTAGTCGGAAGATTTTGCACAAGCCTGTCAAATTTTTGAAAAACGGCGAAAGTTTGTTTCGCCATCCTCCGAAATTCTTTAAGTAGTAATAAAGTGTGTTGTGAAACTAGCATAAATGGCTGTGGCCATGCATGGTCGTAAAGGATATCTTAATTATAAACGAGAACAGTTGAATTGACTGATTCCTCGGAAAGCGTCGCATTCTTTTATGTCTACATATGCAGGATAAATATGATTCAAAAGTAGCACATAACAGCATCCCCGCAGTGAAGTAATTCTAATACTCGTTATGGTATTGCTATACGTTTACATTTTTAGCAAACACAATAAATCACGGTACGTCATTTTGTATTTGTTAAATTAGTGCGTCCTTAATTTTTATGTTTAGTGGTAGTATTTCTCACCGGCGTCTCCCCTTTTCCGGATCACCTTGGTGGATCGGGTGTGTTTATTAAGCACTTAAGCTTAACTCTTATTTAATTACGGCACATCATTACTGAATATGACTCTTATAGTCATAGTCATCATAAATTGTGCTAAAGCATGTCTTTTCTTCAACTTATACCGACAAACACAGGGCTGATCCACACAAAGGATTAGTGGATTCAGTAGTTTTACAGTCGCACATTCATTTGCACTATTACTTAAAAATCGTTCCGCCTGTTCCAATTTATAATCCTATAATTTATTGACGAATGATTATGAGATCTTTATATATGACAGGGCCAGAAAGGAAATAGATTGATAAACTTGTACATAAACTTTACAACCTTGGCCGTAGTTACCTGAACCAGTTTCTTATCATACGAGGCCAGATAGTTATTGTAGGACCTTCTGAGCATAAATTATTTCTGAGCTTATATTTTTCCTTGTCAGTTTTTCACGAATATAATATGTTATTTGCTATATTTAGTATATATTCGCTGGCAAAAAATGGGTTCCTCAGGCAACGAAATCACTGGCTGGCGGTACCTTGGATTCATCAGCAATGCGAAACCAAGTGCGATCTTCAGGATAGGGCAGGTCTAATCATTATAATTTTCACATTTTACAGTACCATTTTAGCTGACTAAGGGGCAGAATATGCCGAATGCATCCATGTCATTGTTTGCAGGATTAAACAGCTTTGCGAATACAAATTCTGCCACAACTAGTGCACAAATAGGTATGAAGTTTTCATTATTATTTTTTCAAATATACCTAATGTAATGATTACAAATTGTATTCTGTTATAAACCAAATAGAAGAGCAAAAATTTTCAATGCAATTTGTGATGTTTTGCCATTTACACATTTATAGTTTTTCAGTGTTTTATAATTTCAGGGATAATGGTTGAACCGCTGAGTACAATTGAATCACGTACGCCGGAACAAGGAGCTGCTGTCTCTCAACAGGTAATTTTTAGCTCTTATTTGGATAAGTAATAAACAATTCGGCGCATATTAATCTGTACTAACAACTTGATTTTAATATCAGTTGCCATTTGTGCCAAGATTCATTTTATGTTTGCCCTTTCGAAAAATTTGCTCGGCCAATATGATACTGGCTCAGGAATTGTTTTTATTGGTAACATTGGCAAACACCCCATAATAATGCATTTCGCTAATTTTAGTAGATATCCATTTTCGTCAAATTATCCTTTTAAAGATTATATATTACATTATATTCTTACATTCATATAGTTATACTTCTCTCTTAGTCAATCATGACCGAGTTCGCACAAAAGATGTTGAGCAACTTTCTCAATCATGTCCAATCCTTTGCCGTCCGCCCTTCGCCATCAAGCAATGAAGAGTATGTACCATTAAGGACAGTGCAAGACTGGTTCAACAACTTCCAACGACGCCTTCAAATGGACCCGAGTTTCTGGAAATCTCTCTCGTCTTAAAATATTCGTATTGTTACAATTGTGATATCATATCATTGCTTTGTTATACATTGTCCTGCTTGACATAAAGTAAATATCATGACAGTGCAGGGTTTTAAGTTTGTTAAAATAAATTTCTAACAAATTAAAAGTTGGTTAGAAAATGTGTATATAAATAATTATATTTATTGAAACATTAAAGCAATCAGTCAGATCAATTTTACTCGTTACTAAAAAGTGCTAGTAGCAGTAGATGTTGAAAACTGCGAACTGGCTTTGCGCTTTTCGTCTGTGATCTTTGTATTGAATGCAGAAGGTTTATATGCTCTTCCACTCGGTGTTGCTTTATAAGTAGCGGCTTTGGTACTCGGTTTCCGATTTGGGTTTATTATTAAGCTGGCAGCTGCATTGTGAAACGGGCTACTCGTAATTGTAACGTTTTTTGGTTTCCTGGTGGATATACCTAGTTCCTGTAAAATGTATAAAATGGCGTAGAAAAGAGTTCCGACAGGGCAAATGGCGATTTGAATTTGCGCCAAAACATAATTGCATGCCAAAGGGGCCGCTGAAAATTTTTGATGAGGGGGATTACTCGGCAGGGGTCTCCTCTAGAGATTGCTAAAAAAATTTGAATGGGGCCTTAGTAGAGTAAAAATTTTCACAGTCAACACTTTTCCCTATTAGAGGAGGCTCTGTTCAGCATCAGGAAAAGAGCCTCCTTTAGTAGGGAAAAGTGTTGACTGTGAAAATGGCCCCTCTCAAATTTTTTTACCAATTTCTAGAGGAGACCCCTGCCGAGTAATCTCCTTCGTTAAAAATTTTCAGCGGCCCTTTTAGCCTCTTTGGCATGCAATTATGTTTTGGCGCAAATTCAAATCGCCATTTGCCCTGTCGGAACTCTTTTCTACGCCATTTTATTATTTGCAATTTTGTTTATTTAAAATCTAAGCTATTTTTGTCTTATTTCCGCAGAATCATCGTGATATTGGGTCGAAATATTGCAGATGTTGCTGCAAATCTTTAAAGCTTTGCGTACCACTTCATATTGCAGTCTTCGATCTTGCATTCTTTTAATCGCCAGATTGTCGTTTTCCATGTAAGAATCAGTAATGTAGTTAAATACTTTCCAGACAATGTACACGGAGTAAATTTCCACCATTATCATGGCTGCCTGAAATTTGTTATACTTCCAATAAAACAGTAAAGTTGGAACCAGTTGTCTTAACTAATTGATTCATTCTATCCGTCCAGATTAATTAAAGCTTAATGTAGCGTATCCAAAATAACCAATTTGGTCAATGTTGCAAACTCCGGTTAGTTACTTGGTACACAGGTTTTCTATCTTTAAAATTTACTTGAGCAAGAATCCTAGCGAGCTGACGCGTCTCCAAAGTACTTTTTGTGTTGGCAGTACCCATTACTTCCATGAATAGTTTAAGTATAAGTATCAAAATAAGCAGGATGCACAAAGTGAAATATGGGGTGAGGAGACTGTATTTCTTCACAATGACTCCAATCACCAAGAATATATAGCTGCCCAGAATCATCGATAGACCGAATATGCTCGCTGAAAATTATTTTGGTTAATTTTCCAACAGTGCACTTTAGAAACTGGGCTAGTGCTATTTTTGAGAAGCACAAATCAATTTTCACTATATAATATTTTAGTCTGTATTAAATAATGAAACTTTGAAGGCTCGAATTTTATAATTACGACGTTTAAAATTACCTAACGTAAACATGGCGAAATCTTGCGTGCCGCACATTTTCCACACCACGTATAGCAGGAGCAGAGTTGTCTTCAGTATAGTAAAGACTATGATCACATCTTTCACGTGAAATAGTCCGCAACAAATGCGATATTGGGGATTGTTTTCCTAAATTTAGCCGAATTGCGCAATACACAATTTGTATTTTCAGGATAAATGAATCAATTTCATGGAATTTCAAACGTTTTTGTATATATTTGCGACATTACCTTTACATTCTTTATCAAATACAGAATTGCTTACCTGAAAAGTCCACGGGTCATATATCATAGTTTGGCGAGGTCCGACCATAGTTACTTTTTGTCCTTTAAATACCATCGGATGAAATTGTCTTGCGGAGAAGACTAAATACAACCAAAACGATGTTGACGAATAGAGTATTTGGGCAAATTTCATGTAAAATTTGAATCGAATAAATTCATTGATTTAGAATTTTATTCTTTCAACAAAAATTTGAATGAAAACCTTTTTTTACAATTTCAAGTATTTGCATCCATGAAAGTCAACCAACCTATTTTGATTTAGCAGATCAATCGTAATGTTAGTCAATTGTTAAGTCATTATGAATGTAGAACTTCTGCACTTTTGTCCTACGAGCGACGACTAATTTCGTCTCTAGACCTGTAAGTATACCAAACTTGACTTAGAATCGAAGACTACTCCTGCTCTCGAACCAATGGTTGACTTCAAACAGTCGCTGCCATTCATTGATTTCTGAATTAAACTTCCTCGATGCAGTCCGTCCTCATTTGTGAAGAGTTGATTTTGATGTTGTCGCAACGGTGAGAAATTCACGAATTAAAATTAGCGGAGAATCGAGAAAAACACCTCACGTGCAGTTGACTGGAAACTACGTCCTAATATTTTGGTCGGTCATCAGTCTGGCGTCCGTCTACTGATATTTTCCAATAAATTTAATTCTCAGTAAACAGCACTATTTTCGAGTTAAATTCGAAACTTTAATTTGGAGTGTATGTTTTCTTGAATGTGTTTTGGCCTAGTTGGAGTGCCATCGGAATCGCTTCCTAAAAATGCTTCAACATTTTATGGTTTATATATGTCACAATTATACAAAGGAACTAAATAATTCAAATACAGTCGAAAAATTTTTTTAGCTCTGAAGATCTCATCCAAGATTGATGTCAACATAATTTGTCAGGATTTTGAGATCCCTTCATCTTGTCAAGAACTTGTCAATTTTAGGATTCTGAACTCACCTCTCCTTCGTTGGCCTTCATCTTTTCACGTCTGACTTAGGTTAAGCCAAGCCAGTGGCTATGGGTAATAACAGTCCCAATAGTCCTTTTTGGCATAACTAAGCTCAAACTTAAGCTTAAGCTTTGAATAATGGCTTAAATTAAAGCCTAGGCTTGGGTCTACAAAATGAGCTATCACTGATATCTTACGCTTAAGTTTTAGTTGAGTTTTGACCAAATATGGTCTTGAAATTGAAAAATTGGGATTTAGTGACTATAAAAAATACAAGAGAACCCGCCGATTCTCGGCGGATTACCGCCTCGAATCGGCGGGTTCTCTTGTATTTTTTTCCGCGGTTAGCGTGCATCCGCGGCCCGCTGGGGGGTAAAGGGGGTCGCGGGGGGCCACAGGGGGTCGTCTGGGGGCTGAAAATGGTACCATTCGCCTTCTCTCGCCGAGACGAAACGATTGACGTATCACACGCCCAAATCCGAGTTAGGCGTGAAAAGTTAGCATTTTGGGCCCCTGGGAGGGTAAAGGGGCCCGTAGGGGGCCACAGGGGGTCATCTGGGGGCTGAAAATGGTACCATTCGCCTTCTCTCGCCGAGACGAAACGATTGACGTATCACACGCCCAAATCCGAGTTAGGCGTGAAAAGTTGGCCCATAGGACCCCCCCCCCCACGTCAATCCTGCGAAATAGGTTAGAGTGGATTTGGTCAAAACTCAACTAAAACTTAAGCGTAAGATAACAGTGATAGCTCATTTTGTAGGTCTAAGCCTAAGCTTCAATTAGAGCCATTATTCAAGCTTAAGCTTAAGTTTGAGCTTAGTTATGCTAAAAAAGGACTCTTGGGCTGTTTCTACCGGGACTGTTTTTACCCATAGCCAAGCCAATATCCGTTTTTGCTTTATGTTAAAATCTTCCAGAAAACATGTCGCACTGTGATCGGAAGTCGTGACGGTTGACATTAAATATATCACTTCTCCCGATCAAATCAATATTAATTCTTGATAAAACCAAGAAAACGGCATAAACATTGATCTCCAGACTTTAGAAATTATTATAGAGTTAAAAATACACTATTCACCACCTAAATATGGTAGCTAAGCATGAATTTCTGCAAAAATTTTACAACCTTTGTACTAAAGGGATAATGTTAATAGCGATATGCACACTAGATCCAGGGGATGCATTTTGGTAATACTTTTCGACAATCTTTTTTAGCATAAAATTTTTTTCAACAGTCAAAATCTTGAAATTTATTAGCATTTTATTACCAATTTAGGGCATTGGTCCCAATTTATTACCAATTACAAGAATTAAACACGGCACATGAAATTTTAAAATTTAAATTTCCCCAAAACATTCTGGTCCCTGGAATTACTTCAACTTTGATTTTAGTTCCTATGGCAAGGTAAATTTTTGCTTCGTTCATAAGTCCAATTTTAGTTCGAGAGGAATTCATTAAAAGCAGTTTATAAAATCGCTCTATTATATTCGAAGAATCACTACTTCCTAGTCCATCAAATGTTACGTATAAAGCGAATTTTGCGAAATGCATATCCCTTCCAACGAATTAGTGTTTAGACTGCTGTTAATCCTCTGAAAACTAAAGGTTGCGGTGGCATAAGCATTTCAAGTTATTTTTCAGATAAAGTGTTTCCTCAACGCATTCCTTTTAATGTTTTCCGTTTTAACGGATTACACGAACTACAACGCATTTTGAAGGCTGTGGTTAATCACCAAATTTGTAGTTTTAACGATTATTCGCCGATTGTACTTTGAAGTAACGAACAAAGTACGGAGTAAGGCCCAAAATAGAATGCATACAAAATATGATGAACATGAATTTTAGGTTTCAGCAGATTCATAATTTGGATTTTGGAATATTTTTCGTTTTTCGATCCAAATTATCGATAAAATATTATAAGCACTACCTCTATAAACACTACCCCTAATAATATTTCTCTGCGAAATATATCAACGTGAAGCAACGCAATTATGTACTCTTTATGCGCATGTAAATTTTAAAAACGATATGTGACATGATTCAAACTGATGAACTTAATATTACCTTAATGCAGGTAATTTATCTAGCGAAATATGTATAATACAAAAATAAAGAAGAAAAATAGCGACAATCGGAGTCAATTACACTAAAAATTTGCAAATTCTTTGGAATTTCGGACTACTTTAGAGGAAAATCTGCATTAATTGGCGCCCAATTTAATTTTTAATTGCAAAAATGCGCCATACGCAAAAATGGCTAAAAATGGGGCAATACGAAATATCTCCCGTCTAAAACACTCATGCCAAATGACTTAACCAAATTTCTCCAAAAGTTAGCCAATAATTGAATACCTTCGCTAAAGCGGGGTCTGGGGGCGGAAACCCCTAGATGGTGACGAAAATTGAGCAGTTTTGGTTAACTTTTATTCAAAAAATTAAATGTTTTCCGAACTTTCTCAAAAAATTGCGCCAATTTTGGCAACTTAAAAAATTTTCGTCGTTCACGGTCCGGCTCGAAAATATTTCGGCCATTTCTATCTTCCGGCAACAGTTCTAGCGGAAAATGGTCCGGTTTCACGGCCCACACAACGTGCACTTAATCGTCGAATTCCTGATTGGGTTGTACGTCCGTTGCGGTCTCTGGCCGCTCCACCGCACGATCAAAATGGCTTACCTTTATTTCTGACCTCATGAGAGACCTGGTGAGAATAATACGACCTCGTGAGAACATACCTGGAATCTGACGTCAGATTTGTGATCAGCGGACCGGACCGGGGGGGTCAGTCCGGACAGCTCGTCCACCCTTGGAAATAGTTAATTATCAAATAATATTTAAAATTGGATGTTAAATAATCTCTTTCACAGTGCTATATTTTCTTTTCTTTTTATTAGATTAGCTCTAAGAATTTAAAATTAAATGTAAAAATATTACTTATGTGTATGTAACTTTTGCAATTCTTGAGTGTGTACGTTGAAGGCCCTTGAAATTTACTTTTAAAATGTGTGGCATTGAAATAAAAATAAAGCGTTGTTATCCGTTTTCAGAATGCCGTAAATAATTTCATCGTTCAAACGATTGTTTATTAATCATCTATCACAATCATAGTATATTGTGTTCTCGAAAAGATATCACTAGTTAGATCGGGTACATTCATTAGTTTAGTCATATACAAACAAGGCTATGTTATGTCATTCTATTTCCATCATGTGAATAACTTTGTCTGCATTTGACCCTCTCATATGATCGATGCCGTACATGTGTGCATTTTAACTATAAAAATTTCAATTTTTATAGTTGTTAAATATAAAATTGTTTTTAATTGGATCGAAAATTTTAGCTTCCTGCCAAAGATACCCCTAGTAGGCACTTTGGAGAAATATTAATTGTTTATGTAAAATGGGAAACGACCTAGAGCTCATTCTATGTCAATAGATCAACTTTGTATGATATCGTTGTTAATCATAGACCTTTGCTGTGTATTCATGTTTCCATTGTCTCTCGTAGATGACGTCATTTCCATTTAAATGTTAGTGCGCATGTCATTATGAGCGAAATATTTCTGATCCGCACAAATCTACAGTTATCATATATTACCGCTATGTGTCCGTATATATTATTTGAAGTATTGTTTGAAGAATTGTTTTCCTGCTAATTGTCCGCTCTTTGCAAACAGCTTTTATGAATGGTTTACTGTATGTCTACTACAGTACTCAAAATTAATATATTTTAAATTCTCACTTTTAATATAATAGCAAATTTTAAATTACAATTACTAAGTTTGAAAAAGCGCTTGATTTTCCATGGTGGTATAAAACTTCCTGCATGACGGGAATTTTTGCTATCAGAAATTTTGGAAATAGGATATAGTAATGGGAAATAGTTATAACACCGGCCCTAGGCAGGACGCTACCCCTATTGTTCAACTTATTATCATGACTTATCATACTTCGGCACTTGTCAAAATTAAGTAAAGCACTTGTTTACTGAATTTGTCTAAACTTGAATTCTTATTCTCCTGATGTCACTTTACAGCTAAAACATCATAGAAAAACATGCCCAAATCATGACTACAGACTTCTCCATCCTTCCCTGAAAGTATCCAATTTTCCCATTCTTCGTCTACGATAAATCAATACGCATTTTTAATTTTAGAGAATGGGCCACTATGTTTATGAAATGTCTTGTCTCTATGTCTTTAGTGAATTGAAACTGACATGAAAGCGGCCTTCTCGTTGAGTTCACAATTTCTATCCGTTCTGACGTTTTTCTGGACTTGATCTTTGAGAATAGAATCGTATAGAAACGAAATGGAATAGAAAACGAAGAGTTTCAACATTTATATTGTATAGCTTTTAGGATCGCTTTCATACTAAATTTGGTTCTTTATAATTTATTATTGACGAGCGCAGAATCGAAAAGAATATGATTCTAAATTTAATAATTTCTAACGCATACTTTCTTCAAAATTTTAATTAAACATTGTGAAGGACTTTGGTCTTGTAATTGATGTTTAGTAATGTACCACGTCGGCGTTTCTTGTTTCAAAAAGTGAAACGCCGATTTCAGCCAAAAATCAAATTTCCTCTTATGAAAGATTTTTTTTGCCAAAACGCAAGTTCAGGTGTTGCTCTATCATACCTGGTGGGTGAAATATTCGTCCGTATATTTATTATTGATATTTTGGGCTTCAAAGTTGGTACACTTTGCGTTTTTCAGTGTAAAATGGGTCAACTTTGAGACCCCAGATTTTAATCCCCCAAACAAGAAAGTTCCTAAATATGTTCGTGTGCCAACACCCGTATCTCGCGATTCAGCCGTTAGCCAGAGGCGAGTGTTAGCTCAATCGAAAGGTCTCGAAAAGATAGGATGGGGAAACGAAAAATTTTGAAAATTTGAATTCGCGCCAAAACGCAAAAACGTGTTTTTAAGGGTTTTGACCAGGGAAAGTGGGGTTTTTTATGTTCTAGACGGCCGAAGGCCGAGTTTTTAACGCAAAGCGTTAAAATTTATTGAGTTCAACGAATTCATTGACCCGACGGTTAACTAGCAGCTCTGCTGCTAGTTATTTTAAACATAGAGATGAATATTTCACTTGCACAGAATGGTCGAGCAACACCTCAAATTTTACTTTTTCATAAAAAATCTTGGACAAGAGGAAATTTGCGCCCATTACGACATTTTTTAGATTTTTTTGCTCAAAAATACCCATTTTCGTGTATTTTCGAGAAAAAGAGAATTAGTACGTTGGAAATGGACTGGGGTTTTTGGTACTTACCCTATTTCGGATACGGCGAATCCGAATTTGGCCTCAGATCGGGGTGGTCCCGCCACGAAAGTTGGGAAAATTGCGTTTTTTGACGTTTTTGGGCGAAAATTATCACAAAATGGTGCAAGAAAATTAGTATTGATGGTATTTCATTTTACGGTTTCAAATTTTTAATCAATTAATATCCGCCGAATATGAATTTGGTGTTATTTGTTAACAAAAGAAAGTAATTTCGCGAGAAAAAAATTGATTGACGGACCTGGGATTCGAACTTGAGACGAAAAACCCACAACTGATCGTCCGAAAACGGCCATTTTTGACGCTTTACGTTAAAAATAATTACAGATTCGGAATCAGCGCATCGAATTACCCCTAAAAACACTCATTGCAGAAAATTTTTCCACATTTTCAAAAAATCGATTTTTTTCAAAATCCATGTGGTACCCCCTATGGTGAAAAATTGCCAAAAAATGAAATTTTTTCAGAATGTCAGCAATATGTGTTTTTAGGGGTTTTTTGATGCGCTGAGTCCGAATCTGCAATTATTTTTAACGTAACGCATCAAAAATGGTCATTTTTTGGCCATTTTTTACCAAAAACGCAATTTTCCAAACTTTCGTGGCGGGACCACCCAGAGGTCAAATTCGGACTCGCCGTACCCGAATTAGGGTATGTACCAAAAATCTCGGGATTTTAACGACAAAAACAGGTCTGTCACCCTTTTTGAAACAAAATCACACAAAAAACGCCGACGTGGTACTGGTTTATATGGTTTGTAATTTCTAACATTTGCGTAATTTATTTGCGCTAAAATTGTGCTAGTAAATTCTGTCAGTCATTAGTTTGAAGGTTAGATCAAAGAATAAATCAGCTGAGTTAGTCAGTAGAGACAGTCGGTTGCTGACTAGCTGAAATTAGCTGGCACGGTTTTAGTTCAACAATTTTCTTTGTATTCCAATGGAATATTAGATTTTACAAACCATGGCTTTATTTCAATTATTGATACCTTTTCAAGCTAAAGTCGGAATAAGTTGAACAAATAAGGTAATAACATATACTATATGGATTTTACTATATTTTTCGGGACATATATTTATACTCCAGAAAATCTTTTTATATCTCCTCCTGTCTCAAAAGTTATTTGACTTTAGTTTGCTTTAAAATTTCTCATGTGTAATTCAGGTCACCCGTTTTCCTTGAGTGGAAAGGTGTGCGTTTTGCGGTTCGTTTAAACACCGTAGTAAACGACATGAAGATGAGTTGTAGTGTGTAGTGTAAGTTGCACTATTATTGTACCTTTGTTTTATTGAGAGAAAAGTTGATTGAAGAAAACTGATTTCTATAGATAAAAGGCAATACTTTACTTCGCCGCTTTAACATTTTGAACCTTGTCTTACTTAGCTAAATCTCAAATTTTTGGTAAAGCATTTGCTCGCTTATATTGTAATCTATACACCTTTTACAGCTTCTCATCTAAATTTCTAACTTTGATTACATATTTTCGTGACGACATTAAAATACATTATTTGCTAGTTTCTAGTTAAAATATAAAATTCTTTGGTATGTCGACATATAAAAATTTTTATTTACTGGAATACACGGTCCACAAAATTGTCGAAATTATTGGTTTGGCCGGAAATTCCTGTCGGTGTTTTTAAATTTAATTTTTTCTCACATAACGCAAGAGTGCCTATGAGTGTTATATACCATATGATAGCCAAGGATTTTCTCCATGCAACCATACTTAAATTATATTTTTACTTTGCAGAAAACTATTAGTTATTTGTAATTGCATAAAAAATTTCAAAATCACCAATTTCGAGCTATTTTTATACCTTTTGTATGCAAAAAACTTAGGCATTCTATTTCCAATTGTGCAATACTGTAGAGCAATTTCAGCTCTAATAGTTACCTTTTACAGAACATTTTTCATTTGGTGTTTGCTGAGATATGACAATTTTAAGAAATGACATCACTCGAAAAATGGAAAATTTTGATTTTTGCGAATTTTTCGGTTTATGTCTCCACTTTGAGCGATCATATCTCGCAGAATTTCAAAGCATATTTTATTCTGTAAAAAGTATGTTATAGAGCTAGACCTTGCCTACAAATGCCGCAATGACACGTTTTAGAATAGTGCCAAAATGTAAAAAATGTTATCCATTGAAGTTGCTAAAAATAACCAAAAAACAATTTATTAGATGTGCTTCCTTAGAACTATCATAAAGTAATGGTTACATGTAATGGTAAAGCATGCTATATACGGTTTGAAAGAGAACTGAATGGGCTACCAAATGGTATGTAACACTCAAGAAAAGCACTGCTCTAGATGAATAAAAATAGACTTTAAAAACACCGACAGGAATTTCCGGCCAAACCAATATTAAAAACAGAAAACATTTTTTATGTGGCTCAAACGGGCTCAAACATCACGAACTCAGAAATGTTCAAACGAAAAATCCTTGTTTTACGATTCTTTGTGACCAGAGAGAAGCGTTCTCCGACTTTATATTCTCCTGCCAACCATTTCCTCTCCTTCGCTGGCCATGAATTGAGCGTTCTATGCCATCGATGTGCCTTGCATTGGCCCAAATGTCCCAAAATCGAGCGTAGTTTGTCATCGAAACATATCATGTGAAATCGTGGTGTCTGTTTTCATCCAGACTGGACATGAGACACATCGTTGAGGTTAATTTCTTCTTTGAATGGCATGCCATGTATGGTTTTGTCTCGCGTTTTTCGTTGTCTTCGTCATTTGTCATAAATTTTTTCAGTGTTTTCAATTTTCTTCTTAAAAATTTGGAATAGCTCAGAATTTTAGTGCATTTCCCCTCGGTTACTGGATTTTATTACTTGCATACCGTTAACATTTGCCTATCATGCACCACAGCATGCCTATCGATGGGTGCATAACGTTAACGTGCCAAACTATATATAGCTGTATATAACTATATAGCAGCATATATGCTTGCTCCGATCCTGACCAATATGTGTCTGTTTATTTGAGTTTCTTCTCACAGCACTATACATAGCGCTGCGTTATGAAATATGGTTGAAATAACATGATGTTAGTTTTGGTCAAGCCTTTACTGGCCCCATTTTTGAGTCAAGTCTTGTTTGATAATTGTTATCTGATACGAAATTTATTAATCATTGCCTCGACACTCGATATCTCCTCAACATCATCATTTATATAATGTATATTGCACATTATTACGTTAATTTTCGATTATTATATTATTCGACCTTTATATTATTTCAGTGATATTGAACATAGTGTGGAACATTATCTCTGACAATTCTTTAAATATAAACTATAACAAATTTTGCTTTTAAACGTGGTCCAATTTTGTTGATCTCTTCCGTAATCAAAATAAATACTAGCAATAGACCACTCCCAAACAGGAATTTCAAACTACACCTTTTCTGTGCAACACTCCTCTCGAACGCCATCCCTCAACAAAAACGATGATTGAAAAAGAAAGGCGTTAATTTAATATCATAAATTAAAAAATTATCTAGAACTTTAAATGTCGCTTCCTGTTTCTCTCTTAATTGGCTGTTGAGCCAGTCCGTTATTCTCAGTTTTGCTCGCGTTGAGATTTTAAGTACTTATGTTTTTATATCATAAAAACTTGTATATACAATTTTAAAACATACCGAATGATGGAAAAGATACCTTTTCAGTTTACCTATCATTTCTTAAATTTTATGCTTTGCGTTGTATATTTAAGTGACTGTATTTCTCCGTTAAAATATGTTTGAAATATTCTTATGATTCCATTTTTCTTCTTTTTCCTGGTTAAACATTTCCTTTCTCGGGTAGTTTTCTTCCCAAAACGATTCAAAAAATATTCAGATAAGTTCAAAAATATATATTGGTCAAAATATGTTTTCGATCTTCAAATTTCTACTTTTGCCTGTTTCATGGAACAAGGGCCTCTAATTCTGGCTATCAACTTCGGCTATGTTTATGATATTAATTTTAGTACATTTTCTAATAAGCCGTTTACAAAACGAGTCATTTATTAAAAATGCGTATTATTTGTATTCCTTTGCTTTCCCAGACAAAAGCGGTGAGTCAGATCAAAATATACCCTGCGACTTGTCCAATTTCTGCATGATTGAGCAAAATATTGGGCTGATTTATCAATTAATGACCACACCTGTGCTTTGTTTTACTTCACTACAAACCCCAATCAGTCCAAACTGTCACAAAGCGAGACGCATAATTTATTGTATTTTCTGCGCCACACCGCTCAATGGCCAATTATTTCATCAATGACGCATTTCTGGGTCGTTCTATTACCGGGAAATATGACAAACTAGAACCACAAATTTAGTCGGACGGAGAAGACCATGGCATCTCGCGTCGTATATTTTGAAAATATCTCACAAGCGGGGAATGTTTCCATTTTTGGTTTTTACTGTCACTGCACTTATGTAAAAGAACTTTAATGTTAAGCGTTCGGAGGTCCAAAAATAGTTCTGCCCGAAGTCATAAAAATATTTAAAATGTTTCCAAGAAGCAAAAATAATTTTAGTTCGGGAACTGATAGCCATATTTAGCATCAAATCGTTTCTTTTTCGTTTTCGAGTGGATTATTTTTTAATTAAGTTGGTTTCTTATTTCATTTCTCATTCCGTTTCCTTGAAGTAGCTCCTATAAATAATGCGTATATTAGACTAAAATCTGGTACAGTATGAAAGTAAAAATTTATGGCAAAGATCCTAGCAGGAACCTCCTACAAAATCGATGATTAGGCGAGAAAGGCATGCCATCATCATACCTTTGATCATGATCCTACTTAAAATATTGGCTTCTTTACAAATACAGAGATCTTTTTGGCTTAATGAAATGTTCCGATTTTGAACAAATTCTGCGCTGAAAAATTGGTATCTGTTTGGTTGTGTGCCGAATCTGTCACAAATGCTCAGCCACAAAGCACTTATTTGATTGGCAAACTTAAGAATGAGAAAAACCACATGTCCTAATCTGTTTCATTGCACAACTTTCATAACATCCTTAATCACTTCGAGTGGCTTATCCTTTGGGGGAAAGGAACATGCGATTTTCCGCTTTCCGGAGAGCCTCTAGCGCATTCGCATTACGTTATTACAATTCCATTGGTAATAATCATGGTTGTGCAGTGCAAATGAAAATATTATGATCTTTCTAAACCCCATATATAAATCTCGGCAATCCGCTTTGGCTATAATCTGAGGTTTAGCCAAACCATAAAATAATTTCATAAATTGTTTTGCGGTTTTTCGAATGTCAACTGTGGTCAATAAATAGAATTTATTTTATTCACCAAAGAACGTTCAAAAAATTGGCACTATCAAAAGAATTTCAATAACATTTCATTTTTAGAAGCAAAAGAAAATTGGACATTTTTAAGTACAAATTCATTTACTGAAATTTTTTAGTTTTACAAAAAAATCATACTTGCCAAAAATGGCAGTAAAAATATTTTTGAGATAATTCTTTGTGGGTACTTCCATGATAACCAACCCCCTACAAAATGTTTCCAAATACCTACCGAACCACCTCTAAAGCCTTGGAAATGAATGAATATCATTAATAAAACTACTTTCATAATGCATTCCAAATCCTCATTGGCTATAATCTGTCGGATTTGCGAAACCGCAAAACATTTCGCTAATACTGCGTTTACGTTCGGGCTGAAATTTGGTTTGGATGCGTTAAGCATGTTTTGATAGCGTTTTCCTAAGCCCCCTCTGGTCATTTCGACGTAAGCAATCGTATCGCATTCGTAATAAATGGAAGTTTTGCTATTTTCGGCTGGACTTATCTACTTCCGTATTTATTATTGTGATAATCGCTGGGGTTTACTAATTTACTTCTTTAATATTTCAGAATAATTGCAAAACGAAAGAAATAAAAAATTTCCGGCTTCCTTGAGGGACAAAACGTCATTTCATTGTCGTTAATTCCATCATTTCCGTTTTCAATAATTTACGTGAGCATTAAATTAAATTTTGCTGTCATTACATTTATTTTCTCCAACAAATATTTTATTTTATTCTTAATTTTCGATAATTTTTGGAAGAGATAAGTCATTTTTGTCTTTCGGATCATATAACTTTTCGATAAAATATAACGCTTTTTGAAATTAAAAGATTTCTCTTATTGCACTAAGTTGAAACACTGCTTTAGCAACAGTTTTAAAATAAGCAGAAATTCGCTTTTTAATCCGATGCCGAAAAACTGTCGTTTTACATAGTGGTAATGATTTCTGATTTAACCTAGTAATGATTTCTGAATTGAGTTCGGAGCAAAGCTAAAAATGTTGTTTAACAGCCGCAACCTTTCAAAGTGTTAATTCTTTGTACCTCTGATAGCTGTTTTGCGATTTTACTAAGACGTTTTTCTATGGTGGTTTTCCGCAAAACTAAGCGGATTGCATATGTAATCCAACAAGATAATAAATAATCTTCGACTGGCTGGCTCAAAGGACGCCAATGATATAGTACCCGATACGGTAAAATCCGGCCTTTCACACCTTTCAATAAAATTTTTATCTGTATGTTGCTATATATTTTGAGGCCCATATCGAATACAAGTGTATTCTCGAAAGTTTATGTTTTGAAATGTATTCTCTTCTCAGCTGATTGTTCTGTATATTGATTACTTATGCTGCTTGTCTTCAAAGATCCAAAACAAATGTGACCCAAACATTTGAGACATTATAAAATGGTGATCCGCAGCGATGATTTGTTGCCCGATATTTTTGGTAATTTTCTTAACCATTGTCATGTGAGTACCGAAATTATGCAAATATCCAAAATTTCGTTTTTCCAAATCACTACAAATATCATCATTCTGCTGACTGACTGAGAAAAACAAAAATAACGAAAATAAAATTTGAATTCTCATCAACTGTAGAACATCTGCGGTCTCGTTTTCCAAAATTTTCGATCCCTATCTTCGGTGATCAAAAGTTCCGAATAATGCAAATTCTGCGCGTATACATTTTCACAAATTCGTACCTTATGTTTTGAAATTCATCTAGAATATTTTCAAACAAAGATCATTGATCTGCCAGATGTCCTAACGAATCTCGCGTGTTTGTCATCGTTAATCCATTCGGAACCACCCTCTGTGTTAAGTTTTCCCTTCCTGTACGGTGCGAAAATTTCGATCTGTGCCCACACACATCAATCACCAACATTATTTGGAGCGGAGTCTGTAGAATGTTTCCTTCCAAACTCCGAATTTTAAATCATCACGTACGCGCAAGGGAAATCCCACCCAAAATAGCGCAAATTCAATAATAATACCAAATATTAAAAATACCGAAAGTAGCAAAGTTTCGGAGACAGTGTTGTTCAAATGTTGAAATTTGCGGCGGTCATTTTGATTCTTCTAATATTTTCTCTGGGGTTTTATTTGTTGGGATAACCAGAACCATAACGTTTTCTTCAGCTTGGACCTCCGAAAACATATCTATAAATCTTAAGTGCTCACAGACTGCTAGCCCAAACCGTCTAACGTATTTTTCCAATAGAAACCCATAGGTATATATTTTTCCATATCGTGTTTCGCTGAATTTTTGAAATTTCTAAAATTACGCCAAACCATTTATTGAGTGTTAAAATTTTTAACAACTTAAAACCTTAACTCGGCCAGATCTGCACTTATTTTCATTCAAGGTGCCAAGGGTTCCGAGCTAAATTGAACTGGGCTTCTATTTGAGAAAATACCAAGGGTGGACGCGGACAGACTTTTTACCCGGTCCGGAATTAAATTTTTCTCCCAAAAACTGCAAAACTTTTTCGAAGTCGAATTTCTTAAAAATTCTAGTTTTTATTAATTTCTGCCATTTTAAGCTTTATTCGCTCATTTTTTACTGTCTTAGGCTTAATTTGCAAGTTGTAGAAGCTTAGAAGTTTTCCTTGAATTTTTTGCCAAGTTTTCATAAAAAGCCACATTTCCTGCTTAAATTTTGATAATTTTTCAAATGTCGCGTAAAGTGTAAATGTAACGAAAAATGCCTCAAATATTCAGAAGGAGAACATGTCAGAAAAACTTTAAGCTAGAATATTTTATAAAAAAAATTTTTCTAAAAATTGATTTGCTTTGTCAAAGTGTGCTCAGAAAAAGATTCGTTCACTCCGTTCAGAAAAAGATAATTACAAAATTTATAACCAGGGAAAATTCTACCGGAAAAGTGCGCCGCAGGCGTAAAGTATAAGCCATTTATCGTATTTTCAAAATACGATAAATGGCTCAAACAGAAAAATAACTTTGCGGTCATTTTGACACGTTCCATTTTTGATTTTTCTCATTGTCCATGTCGTATAGTGTGTGTTGTCCATGTAGTATAGTGCAAAATTCCAAGGTACCCGCATATCAATCACTGAGAATCAAATCTGGCGCGGAGTCTGTAGAATGTTGCCTATGTATGTTTCTCTTTCCACTCTCCCCCCCCCCCAATACGGGGGTCCTCACGCGCACAGACCTTTTTGATCCCTGCAAACTTCGATCAAAATTGCATCATCGATGTAATTCCTGCTCCGACAGAGAAAACTGCGACGAAAAACTATCACCATTTTTCATTTTCGCTCCACAAAACGGGAACTACAAAATACAAATTACGCACAATCGATCTTTCGCCGGTCATCAAAACAAATATTTTCAGTGGTAAAGGTCTAAAAGGGCAGAATTTTTTGACCAAAAGTTTTGCAAATAGAAGAACCCAAGAGGTATCGCGTAGCTTCAAATTATTTGGATTAGTTGTAGTGGGCGAGAACTGAATTGATTAGTGTAATTAATATGAAATTTCCGGAAGCTTCTTAGGATTTTGTTTAAGACTACAGAGACAAAATCTTTGGATACTTTGTGGTTAGTGTACTTGGGGTTTTATACCGGGAAAAAACATATTTTTTAACGCTTTTGAAATACAATATTTTTGAGAACAACATTGGGATAAAAGGGTACAATGTGCAAATTGATCCCATTATTTCATCATTGTAATTTAAGATTATACACTAATTTGGCGGGAAATCAGCCTTTGTTGGCGTTGATTTTCAGTGACCATCTAGCGGACTTCTTCCTTACTTTGCAACGCCAAACGAAATTTTTCCCGCCAAATTTGAATTGATATGAAAACATTTCTTTTGCTAGTGTATTTCATTAGACAGAAAAATTTTTCGGTCTTTTGGATCAGTAATTTAAACAATTAATAGTTTTATAATTCCTAACATTTGGAATCTCATATATTGCCCTGCGCAAAATTTTGTTACTTTTGAGATCTTGAGATTTGAGTATGATAATTCGAACCAAAAGCGACGCAGCTCCATGGTATATAACACCGATAGCGATCATTACCCATAATCATCCTGTCTTTGTGGCGTCTTTCCCTCTTCATGAACTCTGACACTTTCCATGACCCCAAATTAAAATCGTAATGATCCTTTTGGACCTTTTTCTAAGTATTTTGTAAAGAACTTTATTGTTGGCTACGTGCCGTACAATAAATTAATGGCTCTGACTTAACAAAATATTTTTGGCTTCTCACAAACAAGTGTGGTTCACGGAATGCTTCCATTATGCAACTGCCGCTGGCTACACCTGCCATTAAATACCTTTAATTAATGGGCTTAAACACCATGTTTGCGCGGAGAAAAGTGCTTTGACATTTCAAAAATGTTGATTCCTCTTCTGTTCATCTTTGCACTTTTCGGAGACGTGACCGTACTCCTTTTCTATTTGAGGCGCAGCCTCGGCACTTTTTTCCAATTTCTTTCCTTCTTCCATTAAACTTTGGGTGCAACTTGGATTTATATTAATGGCAGCCATTAAGGCTCCACACAATTAATTAAACAAACTTTGTACTTGGCAACATTAATACTCCCCGTTTAAAGTACGCATATTTTTTATTCTTTTGTTTTATGTTCTCTTTCATACCATCCTGTGATTCTTTGTGGTATTTAGGATGGTGGAAACTTGACTAAATGAAGTTTAAATTGCATTAAAGATCCTTCCTGAAAATTTTCTTATAGCCATCTAATCGGCAATGGTTACAAATGGAAATTCCTCATAACTCATTTTAACACTTCTTTCTGAGTGGTTAAGCGGTTAAGCCTAAGTTTTTACGGACTACAGCAGGAGCACATTATCGGTCTGCTTTCAAAGGTTAATCTCTTTGATGTTTTGCTAATTGGACTACACTTTTATAATTAATTTAACTTTTCTAGCTGGAAAAATATGCTATAAACTCAAAATATTGTGACGTTTCCTAACATGTTATAATGTAAAAGCGAATAGTTAGAAACTACCCGAAATTTACTGTTAGTCGTGCGAAATTTTAGCATATAAAAAATAACTTTCAACATGCAACTCTACAGTCACCTAACTGAAGTATTCCACGAAATGGTTATACTAAGCTAGCTTTCCCAAGGTTATTAAAGTTGACTCTGTGCCACAATGACTATGGTTGTATGTGACTTTTCTTTGAGCGCCAGCTAATGTTTGGCACGCCTTATTTTTGTGTGCAGTTCCTTACTCCGCTTTCAAATTTTAGACTAAACCTAAAAATGCGTCGCAAGCGGATTTTCATAAGAGGCGGGACTCTTAGCACCTGGGATCCGCCCATTGTTATTATTATCCACCTTATTACGAAGCATATCAGCTCCTCCATTTCTAATGTATACAGGAAATCCTGTCGCTTGGCTCAAATAGTAGCACTGTATAACCAAAAACGTTGTACAATTTAAGCGATTCCTCATTAGAGTAAAAAAGTACGTTTGATTTTAAATACTTGAACAAAAATACTTTTAAAAATAGTCATTTATATGGAATATTCGTAAAGTATAATGCCAAATACTCACGTGCAAAATTCGAATCTCCCGAATCTTTTGTGGCCTAGAGTTTTTTCCGCCAGTTAGAAGATCGAATGTCAGATTCGAAACCCACTCGAACGTACCTGATGCCGAACATTCTCAAATAATATATCAGTTTGTACCAAAAAAGTATGCTCAAACACGGAATTGTTTCGAAAATGAGACAAAATTTATGTATAATCTATCTAGGGCTCACTCCACAAATATACCTAATATGTGTTGAAACGATTTGGATGTACCAACATCCTATGTACTACTATTATTTTATTTCCTTATAGCCACATAGATCTCTTGAGGTACACCTTATCCCTGTCTAAAAAATTTTCAATTTCCTTTTGTCATGTGTTACTTTTCTTATGATCTCACCTGATATTATAATATCCTAAAATTTTGCTCGATTAAACTTAAACGCATTTTAGTTGTACTATTATGACTGCTAGCTAGAACCCCAACGAAGAGCACCTCAAAGATATTACTGACGATCTCGCGTTCGAAGATATTCTTCATAACGGAATGGACCCTTCAGATATTTCAGCCAAAGACTGGGACAGCTGCTCTAAAAATGAAGATGCCAGCTTGCAGCCTTCGACCTCATCAGGGACCAACAAAGGCCGCGTATTGTTCTGTCGAAAATGCGAGGGACATGGTAAACAAGTCCCGTTGAAGGGTCATGCACCGATTTGTCCATACAACTTCTGCAAGTGCAAATCGGTAGGTTTTTTCTGCTTCTGAAAAGTATTTGATTTGGTGGAAATACAAGTTTTTTCTTTTTTAAATTTTTTTCTTGCGGTTCTCTGGAGTAAAAGCATTTTTATTAACCTTAACCCTTCATTTCCCAGTGATGCGAAAACGCAACGATATTGATTTTATATTTCACAAAAAGAGTTCACAAAAAGAAAGAAACGAATGAGTGTTTATTACACAAAGACAGCTCATTTAAAATAAAGCTAATGGTAGCGCAGACATTCTGCCTTTTGTCTATGGCTCGGGCAATGAAGGGTTAAAACTTCAAAGATATTTAAATTTAAAAAACATCGTTCTATGCGGAATGTATCTAAAAAACGGTATTTATAGTAGGATAAATAACATTCAAGTATGCATAGTTTGTCTTTTTAAAATTTACTGAAAGCAAAAATCGGAACAACAAACATTTTGCGGCTTTTAGCTAATATCCCTAATCGGATGAAGGTATAATGTTTGGGGTTTTGAAATAGCTAAGTAACTTACTTCCAGAAATTTTTTAAACCTGATAATCTTCACTTCAAATGCTACACCTAAGATTATGCTTAAGTGTAATTTGATTTTGGCAGAAAGCTACACTCTGCCAAACGTCAAGTACGAGTTACTTATTTCTGAACAATCTCCTCTAATTGATTCTCACAATTCAAGTTTTTACCACCATTAAAGGTGTTTATCCCAATTACATTTTTTGAGAGAGTAAAATATTACCGAAAAAGAAAATTCAAATTTACCAATCAGTCACAAAAAATTGTTTTCTGCATGCCACTACTTTCAACGAATCACATATCCCTGACTAGGGATTACTATAGCCCCTGAGGGTAAAACGGGGGAGCATATAATGTCACACGCAATTTTGCGCATTACACATTCCTGGTAACGATGCGGACGATGACCACCGTCGCTTCTATCGCCGGAAGGAACTGCCGTTTTGACGTGGACACCACACGGCAGTGCACCGCTGCATCTACGTCACAGACACAATAAACAAGCAACTCATAAATATTTCTTGGGATTATCCAGGAAAAATGATTACAAAACATTACTATGCCAAACTTTTTATGATATGAGTGAATGGTTTAATAATCGGAATTAAAGTGCAAATGGGTGCATCTAACTGAAAGGTCATGGGTGTTTAAAATTAAGATTGATTTTCCTGTGTCTCAGGATATACATGCATGGTAGAGTTCACAAACACCTGACTCGATATTAGAAAAATTATAGCGTGATGAGTAAAGGTCGGCAAGGACTCTATTTTACTGCAATTTCCAAAAAATGTATAGTTCAAATTACATGTTTCAGAAAAGTTAGCACATTTCGACTTCTTATGGGTAAAGTTTAAAACTAATATCTTGGCCCTTCTAAACTCCTACTCATTTCTGATAAAAAATTTGTTATAAAGGGTTCTGTATTTTTTGGACTTTGACCCTATCCAAGCCCATTCACATGCATCGTTGGATTTGGTCTTAGCAAGAGGCTTTTAAAGAAAAAAGGTTAATCTGCGAGAGTGAAACCACAAAAACAGTATTTATCAATTATTTGCGAAAAAGAGGTTTAAGGTATTAAAAAGAGGTTTAAGGTCTTAAAAAGCGGGTTTTCTTTTGTTTTTAATAAACCATTAAAAGAATCGGATTTTTTAATGAGCCTAATAGATTTTAAAGTAGAGGTAATAAATACCCTTCGGTGGAAACCAAAATGCGTTTCTCGAAACGATCACTAAATTAGGCTCAAAGGAAGCGAAAAATTTGGCGAAATTTATTTAAAAGCGAGCCTTCCAATTTCTACGAAAATGAAACGACATATTTAGTTCAATCTTTAAAAGTTTTCTAAAATGAATCTAAGATACGTCAAAATTTAAAAATTAAAGAAAATTGCTCTGAAAGCCAAATTTTTAGTTTCATTTTTTCAGTTTATTTTGAAAAAAATGCTTTCTTAGTAATTTGAAAATTAGAGCACCGGTTTTGAGTTTATTTATTACTTAATTTTGGGAGCTAAGATTTGATTGCGGATTTAGGAGGAAATGAAATTGCATGTTTCATAAATGTTCCAATGTGTTCTAGAAGACAAAAATTGTGTTCATTTTAACTTTTCTGCTTATATTGTGGCATTTGCTTACAACGAATTCTGGCGGTGGCATTTCATTCGGAGGTTCAAAATAAAATCCCATGAAATTTTCCCATTAGAGCGTTATTTACTCTCTTTACAAAGAGCACAGTTACGCAAACAAAAATTTGTATTCAGACCGAAGGTTAAGATAACGGAATGAAATTTACACAATTCCAAGAAAATTTGCATAAACTTTACTGTGTGAAAATAATGACGAACGGAAAGCAAAAATATAGATGTTGAATTTCTCAAAAGAGTGAAGAAAATTACTCACTGCAGAATGAAAAAGAGCTTAGTTGAAAAATGTAATAAATAAAAGCATTGACCTAAATATTGTCGCTAAAAAATAAAAATAATATAGCTATAGATAAAATTACGATAAAAATGTGCATCATAAACTAATGACAGAAAAAAGTTTTATTGCACTGAATAAATGCATGTTTCAGTGTGACAAGTTGCATGCAAAGCGAATGGTTTCGTTCACGCGCCGCAATAAAGACCGCATCGAGGCGGCTCGCGCCCTCACAGTCCAGCGCCGGGCGCAACAAATAGCAAGTGCCGCTGTCACCAATACTCCAAATCTTCTTTCAGGTACGTCTGAAAGCTTATTCTTCTTATATATAATTTACCTATGAATTGAGCAATGCCAAGTTTCATGAAAAGCCTAAATTATCCAGCATTTTGACATCGTGTCTTTAAAAGATGATATCATATAATGTCCTTAAAAATTAATATGTTGCAGAAAATGCTTTAAAACCCCCTTTAATGCGTTTAATTGCATTCAATCATTGTGGGTGGTTTTCACAAAATTTTGTATCTTCTCATTTTGTATCATTTTCATTTCATTTCCCATTGAAATTTTTTCTGTCATTGCTCTTGCGTATAAATGAGAAATATGCCACGGAAATTGTCTTACTCTCTTTGAAGCAAAAAAAATCCTCCATTTCTCGTTTCTTACGTAAAACTAAGCCTTGAGTTTAATAATGATCCAGCACACTCTGAGCGTTGTTGCCGTCAGATTGAAGCATTGTCAATGCGACATTTTGCAAAATTTGTATGCAGTGTTACATACTGGTGCATTGGATTTTGGTAACCAAACGCACATGAGTTCGCAATTATTAGCCCTAAAACATCATTGAAAGTTGAAAATATAACGGTGTTTTCTCGATTTTATTTATATACGGTCCCTCTCTTTCTAAAGCGGATTTATTTTTCGTCTTATGCTTGAACACAACGTCTCCTTTGTTTGCACACTATTTCCTTTGTTTGAGAAACTGTCTCTTCAGATGCTTTATCCAGGGGCGCAGCCAGGATTTTTTTTTGGGGGGGTACGTTTCAGTGGAAATGGCCATTTTGGGGGGGGGTACCGCGTGGAGGGGGCGACCGACTTTTGGATTTTGGGGGGGGGGGGTACCGGACCAAATTTTTGCCAAAATTTGCACTGATTTACACTCATTTTTTCAAATTATCCCATTTTGGGGGGGTACGTACCCCCGGTACCCCCCACCTCCTGGCTTTATCGTTGGAACCTCCCAATAACGCGGATTTTCACAAATAACAAAAATACACAGACATTGTTCTTTGTGAAATCAGCGTTATAAAGAGATCCAACGATAAAGTGTCTGAAAAGACACTTTCTCTTACAAAGGAAATAGTGTGCAAATAAAGGAGACGCTATGTTTAAGCATAAGCAGAAAAATAAACCCACGTTATAAAGAGGTTCATCTGTATCATTACCTACGCCTTTAATCAAAGACATTTCATACGAAGTCAAATAAGTGTGCCAGCAAATTTTTGAGACCATTTGATATGTTAAGATCCAAAATTTTTGACTTTCCAACAATAACAAAATTTGCACTTATGACTTAGCATAAATTGACTTACTTGTTAGCATATCATGTGTTTAAGCTTAAAATTTTGTATATTAAAAATGTAATGTTTTCTCAACTGAGAACGTCAATACAAAAAGTATTAAGATATAATCAAATAATGTTTAGTTAAACCTATTACGGAACTAAAACTATTTATTAATACTGAGTTTTAAATTTTGTGCTTTCCTTTTTCACATTCCCACCAAATTGCAACGGCTTATGCATCAATACACATTTTCAACAGCTTTGCAAAAGAGTCTGCAAATTGCGCTCAAAAAGTCACCCAGCGAGATGAAAGCAGATTTTGAGTTCAGATCTTTAGTTTATGGCGGAAATTCTGTCAATGTCTCATTACTATTTGCATATTGTTTCAGAAAAACTGATCATTTCAGCAAAATGCCCATTTTGCACCTGTGCCGAGTGATAGTACTACTTTACAACTAAACATCTCGTATTTATTCCCGAATTTGTTTTATATATTTAAAGATTATTAGAAAGTATTCTTTATTTTGATTTTTACAAATGACGTCAATGGGAAAATTATGAGTTTTCTACTTTACCCATAGGGAAGAATACAAGCGAAGACCCATTGAGGGAATTAATGTTTCTCATTTTCTCTTAATCTCCTAATCTACTGTAGTCCGAGTTGTCATTTCACCAGATTCATCTAACATTTCCATATTTTTGAATGGCATTGTAATAATAAAGTCTGACATTTGAGCAATACGAAAACTTCCTCAACAGGTAATTAAAGGTATGAAACGTCGAGACCAACAGAGCAACTTTTTAATTTCCCAAACACTTTTTATACCCTTTGCTCAAAAATGAATTTTCAAATCCAAAATTTGCTCACATTTTTAAATTCTACATAAAATATCATCCAATCATAAAAAATAAGGATCGAATGCAAAAAACCCAAATTCTGAGGATTTTTATTAACGGACATTATTACATTTGTTTTCATCCAATTTACTCACTGTTTAAGATAATTTGTAGCATTAAATCTCTGTTACTTTTTTCTCGCTCACCTCAAAATTGGCGTACACTATGCCTTTTGACATTCAACCCTTCTTGTGAAGTTTTCCCTTTCATCCCATTTAAATTACACCTTAGCGCTAAAGTTCTCCGAGATAACTTTGAAGATGTCCGTCTCTTTTATATCAAGCATGATACAAGTCAAATATTAGTTTTTATTTCATTATAAACGTTCGTTTCCAAAATGACGCATGTCCGAATATTTCATGTTGTGCTTCATTTTTTATTCCGTTATTGCGACTCCAAGAACAGATCATATTTACCGTTCTTTGACGCAGTTTGTTTTCCGTTATTTATAGATCCGATTTAAGATCATTCATATCCTCACCGGTTCCGTAAAATATGCAACATTAGTTGTTTGTATTTTTTAAGTCAATTTACTCTTCCATATGGTCTCTGAGAGAATTTCACCTGACTATTCATCGATTAAGCATTACCTATGCGCGCTCGTTTGTGTGAGGTGCTTGCGCACTCGAATGTCTTTCTAAGAGTGTTCGGTATAAATGCTCGACTCGCGTCACAAAGGCTTTTCATTTTCAACTCTCATAACGACTATTGTTATTATTGAGCGACTTTTCCAGCAATTGCGTTTTCATTCCACAAATTGGATTGAGTTGCGTGACTGAAAGCGCAAAACCGAAGTTCTTCGCTTGTTATTTTTCGGATATCAAATTATGTTTATTAGCTAATTACCGTAGGACGGAAAAAGTGAGCACGAACCAACCCCGAAAAGTTTACTAATAATCTAAAATATGAAATTAGCGGATTTATTAAAAAAGTACGGTTGAATGCAAATTTCCAAGAATTTGATATGCAAAGTTGAAAATTAAATGATAGAACTTAGGATCAATAGGAGATGTGAAATTTTGAAAAATTTAATTTAATTTTCGGTGTTTTTGCCTATCGGGTCCCTCTAAGACGCTTGGGTGTCCTTCCCCCTCAACAGAATAACCACTTTGCCGGAGAGCTACAGGGGGGGTGCGCCCTCTTCGCCTAAACCCTATTCGCCTAAATACCAAAAAATACTAAGAAAATGCCATAACTCAGCTAAAACTTAAACTTAAGTGGCGAGTAATGGCTTAAATTGAAGCTTACACTTGGCTCTATAAAATCAGTAAGCTTACCCTTAAGCTTCCGCTTAAACCATGGCCTAAGCTTAAAGCCTAAAAATTGCCAATAACCTAAGTTTGAGCATAATATTGAGCCTAAACTTAAGTCTTGGCCTAAGCCTAAACCTAAAACCTAAGCCTAAAGTTGTTCGCCTAAAGCCTAGCTTCAATTTAAGCCATTACTCGTCACTTAAGCTTAAATTTTAGCTGAGTTATGGCATTTTCTTAGTATTTTTTTTTGGTATTTAGGCGAATAGGGTTTAGGCGAATGGGTTTTTGCGAATAGGGCGTGTCCCGCTACAGGGGTGTGTGATAGCTCATTTTATAGGTCTCTTTGAGTTATTACCGAATCCCACAAAAAAGTTTGGGGCAACGG
Source organism: Ditylenchus destructor (assembly GCA_022814885.1). Lineage (NCBI taxonomy): Eukaryota > Metazoa > Nematoda > Chromadorea > Rhabditida > Anguinidae > Ditylenchus > Ditylenchus destructor. The sequence continues at coordinate 1,184,636 of JAKKPZ010000014.1, forward strand.
TCGAAATTTTCAAATTTTGGGCCAAAAAGTGGATTTTTGGCACTTTTTTGAAAGCGCTCATTTTGTAGGTCTCGGTGAGCTATTGCCCGGGGTCAAAAAAATTTTGGCGCACCATTTAAAAAGTGGCTTTTGGCCATTTATTCCAAAAAGTGACCATTTTGTGGATGACTATGGGCGCTACCATGCGACGAAGCCGCTGGGACTCTTTCCTTGTTATTACTAAATGAGTGACGGGCGGCGCCCAGGCGCTTCAGCGGGTGGGCGTAATCTTGTTGTATAACCTTTTTGTATAAAATATTGGTCAAAAATATGATATTTTCACATTTTATTTGAAAAATTTTACTTGGGAGAAGTTGTCCTAGCCCTTCGAAGTGCGCATTTTAGCTCCAACGTCAAAAATCTGCGCCGTAGATGCTTTGGTTTCACAAATGTCATTTTTTGGGGCAAAAAGTGCCTTTTTCCCAGAAAATTTTCAAAAATTAACAAAATACAAAATTGTAAAAAACAAAGTGGCCCAGAACGGCCTCAGGAACCGATTGGGAACATAAAAACCACAACTTTGTATGTCTCTTCCTGGAGAGTGTTTATGGGAGAATACCAACATGGGACCTAACAAATTTGGGGCCTCTTTTAAATTTTATAAACAACACGAGAGTGTCTATCTCGAATTTTTCTAACCGTCTGCCAGATTTTCCACTCTAACCTATTTCGCAGGATAGAGGTGGGGGGGGGGGGTTCCTCCGGGTTAGGCATCAAGATCGCGCGCTACGGGGGTGTGTGATATGTCAAAATGTTCGCCCGGAGATGCTGAGACAGAATCCGGAAAAAAATTTTGGCGAAAGTCAAAAAAAGTGGTTTTTTTGGCCAAAAAACGTCAAAAAATGCCACTTTTTTGGGCTACAAAGGAAATCGATCAAGATCGCGCGCTACGGGGGTGTGTGATATGTCAAAATGTTCGCCCGGAGATGCTGAGACAGAATCCGGAAAAAAATTTTGGCGAAAGTCAAAAAAAGTGGTTTTTTTGGCCAAAAAGTGTCATTTTTTGCCAAAAATGGCCATTTTGAACCAAAGCATCTGGGGAGCTAATTTTTTGCACCCGGAGGTTTTTTGGGGTGCTGAATCCGAATCCGGGGTCGAAAAAATTATCGGGGTACCCCCGGGGTACGGAAAAAAATTTTCCTCAAAAATTTTTCTCAAAAATCAAAAGTCTCTCTGACAGTGGTGCGCGAAGCGCCGCGGATGCACGCTAACCGCGGAAAAAAATACAAGAGAACCCGCCGATTCGAGGCGGTAATCCGCCGAGAATCGGCGGGTTCTCTTGTATTGTATACTATTTCTCGAATTTTTTACTGCCTAGGTTTTAGGCTGAACAACCCTTATAAGGGCATACTTAAGGCTTAAGCCTTAGGTTTAACATTAAACCAGTGCTAGACGAAAAAGAGGCCCGAGTTTGTTAGGTCCGAGTTTGTTAGGCCACGAGATTGTACCTACCCTATTTCGCCTCACCATATCACATGATTTTTCGATACTGTAAAACACCATTTGTATTCTTCCGGATATAATATTGAAATGTTCAGACAAAGTTTCCCTTGCTACACTTTGTTTCATACTATTCTAATTAGTTTACAATCCCTTTGGTTTCAGACTAGACTGAAACCAAAATAGCTTTAAATTAATTAAAAATTCCTGCGTACGACACATTTGCACTTCCAATCTTTCGTTTCCTGCTCTCCATAAACCACTTTTTAAGTCATTTCTTAATATTGGCTTCACATTTTCCAAAATTAACTTTCCCATGCTTACGCACTACGCTCTATTGACCATTATCTCAAGAGCACAAGTTGTACTCCGTAATCGCTCTTCGATTAAATTCATTAATAGCACCTGTGATTCCTAACTAATTATACTGCGCACATTCCCAGAAGTATGAGATCGGTGCTCAAAATTGTGACTCCATAAATAATTTCTTTTCATGAGAACCTGGAATACAGCCTCTAAAAAACAATCAGTTTGAACTTTTTGAACTCTGAAAACAAATAAACCCTTGACAGGAATAGAGCTTTTGTTTGAACCTTTTGATCTCGGAACTAGAAAAGGACTGCCAACATCCATCAATGGCTTGCAAAACATATGGCGATCTTTGATTCTCTATCTCAGGTGGCTGTGTAAATATCCGTAAAACGAGTCATATTGAATTTGCCTCTGTTCATTTTTATGTGAGCGTACTTGTGTTTCAAGGGTATCTTAGGGTAACTTGGAATACTGAAGATGCCTCACCTCATAGCCTAAAGTTTAATAGCCGTCTAAGACTGAGAGGCGAAACGGCTATTATTGTTTAACAAAATATTATATCAAAAATTTTTCCTTTTTTCTGCGTTTCTGTGTTTCTAGAAACGTTATATTATTGGAATAGCTAACTTGTATTCGGATATCTTAAGTGGAATGAGTCCGGATGTCTGAAAATCAGAAATAATAGTACAATATCGCGAGAACTATATAATTATCACATATTTTTTCAGACCAACCATTCTACTGAGGTACAAATTTAGAAGTCATTTAAGATAAAGTTTGTGGTAAATCGGGCAAATAAGAGTACGAGATGTCATATGACCCATTTCTAATTCACATGGATCCCCCATATAAACACTCTTGTAGTCTCAAAGGAATTAAGAGAACCCATGCTAAAGTGATTAAGGGTATTCCAAGTAGGTCACATTACCAAAAAGTGTTATCGTTTAAACTAACGATAATAAATTTCTAAGAAAATGATGTGTAGCCAAATTAGTTAAACTTATTTGAACTTTTCGAACTCTGAATTAGAAAATACTTTATTGCGGTCGGGATATCATAGGTCCGAGGTTCGCTATATAAACCTTGTACCCAGAGCCCAGTGGTATTTACTCGGAACCTCTTGTACTTTTACGTTGTTGTGGTGCTTTGTCTGGCATGATCAGAAATTAACCAAACTATAAACTCCAATGCTTGCGCAAAAGTTGTTAGGGGCTTTCCTGTAAAAGGGCATTGCTCGAATCTGTTACCACTTTAGGTCCCTAATTCTACGAAAATATCGTAATCATTAGTGAGAATCAAATCTGATTTGTACTTTTAGAACTATCTGCGCTAATTGGATGGTGTCTAATCTCATTTAATTACAAGTCCTTTTATGTTACCACGGTCATATTTTATGATTTTTTCTTTTTCTCACAGTAGAATGTATTATGTAGGTATTGAATATATTAGTTTTATAACTATTAGCTATCCCACACAGCTATCCCATCTGTGTGGGATAGCTGAGAGTGAGTAGGCGACCTGTGCGGCCGCTTCACCAGTTAGAATGTTTTCCTTGGCATCTTTTCTTTCTGCTGGCAAAAGCAATTATTTGTTCCTGTAGCAAACGGTGGGAGTTAATATTCTATAACACTGACTTTTGGTCTCGGTGGTCGGCAATTTACCACTTTGTTTTTGGCTTAGCTTTGATTAATGTGAGATTAATTTGTGCCGACAAATACCGGTCCCATTGGATCTTTGTTTTAAACTGATAAATGTCATTTTCCGCCGTGAGTGTAGAAAATTTAGTACCGTTCAATGTTAGCCATAAATACTTTTCCACCTTATCAACATAAGGCCTTTCAAACCAGCATTTAAAACGACCTACTCCAGCTTGAATTTTCTAACGTCATCCAACTCTCCTGTGAGTAATGAAACTAGAAATTAAAGCTTTAACTTTTATCATTTATCGCTATTTTTGGCCGTTGGACTCTCTAAACACACTTTGCAAAAAGTTTAAAGGGAAAGACTAAAGATTCTGAAACTCATTTTGAATGTAAAATTGGGAAATACAAAAATACTGTCCCCCAACCCCAGTCTTCCCAAAGGTGTAATTAATCGGAACACCAATTGGAAATTTTCGCTGTGCATAAATAAAAGATTGACATTTCAGGTGGCAACCACTCGCCAGCGGCGCTACCGTTCGCCGTTTCTACTCAAACCACCGATAACTTTGTGGTCTGCACCTCTTCTGGAGCAGCCTTTGCACAACCGTTACCGTCACCTATTCAAATTCCACTTGGCATTAGCAACTGTTTCTCAGCCCAGGTCGGTCTCTCACAGTTAAAATGTTGAGTGAGATTTAATGCAAAGAAAAATATTGTCAAGGTTATATAATGTGGCGTTTTTAGTACAATTATGCAAAATTTAAAAATAATATAAAATTGGCTATTACTCCAACCTCATGGATCTATTTGTTTCTAATCGCTCTAGACTTAAGATACGGTATGAGGTATAGACCCAAAGTTTGAACGATGTTTTGCATTTGCAACACATTTGCAAACGATCGTATATCAGGTCTTTCATTGCCGAAATTTGCTGAATTTTAGACTAACTTTGAATTAACTTTGAACTTTTGAATTAACAGTTTGTAAAAATTTAGGCCAAACTAAGTTTTTTTCTAGATTAAGACTAAAAGAAGCACTAGCTCAGAGATGATGATTCTAGCCCAATTGTTGTTTAAAAAGGAATGGAAAAATGATAAGGTCATACCCCGTACACATTTGGCATGTTCTAAATACTTAAATCGCCTTGAAAGATCTCGATCGACAAAAAACCAATTTTCTTTTACATTTTCCAATTTGTAATTGTCCCAATGATTCAAAACTTATCAAAACACACGGATTTACAAAAATTAATTGGCTAGTGCGAACGCGCTATAAATTTTATACCAGGAAATATTCTTTTGCTTTGACTAATGACGCCATACGCTTGATTAAGTCAAAAGAGACAAACTAATGAAAGTACAAATCAAATTATCCACCCCTTGTCGTGGGTGGAGTTCGAAACTCTAAACTCAATATTTCTTACTGTAATTAGAAAAATTGTATTAGTCCCTTGGAATCGATTTCTGTGGCTTTTGTTATAATATTAGGTTACTCCATTCCAATTCTTTCAATGGTCTGGATAGACTAATGGAAAACTTATTCTCACCAAACTTCTGAAAGCTACCGTAAATTCAATTTTTTAGTAGTTTTTCGTTTAGAACATACATACAAATTATTTTGCTTGCAAAAATGTCCTCTTTCCAGAATGTGAGTTGTGGTAAAGTCTGGTTGGCGAATAAATCCGGGATAAAAACGGAATCCAAGTAAAGACCCAAAACCTCAAAGCTTCCTAAAACCTAAGAGAAGTCCATGAAAAGATTTGGTGCGATTCAAATGACCCAATTTAAATACTTTACATATCTCTTGTTTGAACATTCGGGTGTGAAAGATACGAATGTACAAAATGTTACTTATCATACATGTAGATGTGTCAAAACTAATTTACCATTTTTAGATACCCGAAGGCTTCGAAATTAAAAGCCCATTTAACAGCGCAATGAGTACCTATGATCAGTGGCTTTTAAAATGCGCTCAACAGCGCGATATATGGCCTTCTCCACGAATGAGCATTTCACCAAAAAGTGTTTCCAGCAGTTCACCACAGCCGACATCCTCAGGCATAATTCAACGCACAAACCTCGGAAACCAAATTATCGGATCAAGGAAACGCTCTCCGGACAACATAGATGATAAGGTAGATGCTTAATCGTTAATATGTATATAAAAAGCCACACCTATGTCTTATAATCAGTCTGATGCCAAATATTTTAACTAAAAAGTGAAATTGATTAGTGCACTTTGATGGATCTATCATCAAAATATCTGTGAAAAGTAGATCCAATCCGCGCAAAGACAAAGAATGTGTACGTTACCCCATTATAGTCCACTATGGTTGGGACTTCGGTTTTAAAATCAAAAAGATTGGTAAATCAGACCTTTCCCAAAAAAGAACGAAATTCGAATATGTTTAGTTTCAAATATGTAAAATTTAAAAATGTCGGATAAGAAGCTTTTCGAAACTTTACTCTCTAAACTCAGCTCTTTACTTTTGTTTGCAAAAATACGATGGTTGCAATGTGATAACTAATTTTGCAAATTGACATTGTGATTAATGTAAGTCAGTATCACAGACCGTGTCCGGTAGTTCGAAAAATTCTTCATTCCAACGACAGAGAGGCTCATGCCATAAAATTAGGGCTATATTTCAAATATTCTGTATTAAGAATTGTCACTCTTGATTATTTTAAAATAACATCCCTGGAGATTCTGAGTATCGTATATATCACTCTAACGCATTTACCTGTGTGAGTCTTAGCCGGATCTGTTATAGACAATATCTCTCTCCCTACCCTGGGATATGCCATTTAAGTACTCGGAATGATTACACGAATGGAATGAGAGCCATGTTACCCGTATTCCTAATCATTTGTTTGTGAAGGAAAACACGAGAACACGTGTCGGTACATTTTGGTCAGCGGAATTAGCTAGTCTAGCGATATACACGGGAAATAGGAAAAGTGCAATTGGACTAAAGTCATTTTTTCTTCGCGCGCTATAAAATATATTCTTACTGAAAACAAGTGACGAAAATGAGCATAACACACAATTAATTCAAGGAAAACATCAGAGGAGTCTCGTGAGCGTAGTGTTCTAAGCCATTACACAGAAATTCGCTTGGTCATACCTGTATTAGGAAAAATATTTGCCCTTTTATAACTGAATTCTAATTATTCACGTAACCACTCATGTGCCTAAAGCGTGCTTAAGCCTAAACCATATTTGACTTGGCTCATGGGACTTGAGTCCATTGGGTGCCAATGTAGTTCTAAAGTTGCCTCGATTCGACGGAAATTAATATAAAAAGGCCGGGATCCCTCTAATTAAGTACTAACATTTTTGGTTTTATAAATCTACCGTATTTCGGGAAATAATCGTCCACGGAATATCTCGAGTTTTGCTTATATTTCATTTAAAGCTGCCTAAGTTGAAAACTTATCTTATGATTATAAAGCATTGCGATATCCTGACTGACGAAACTTAACACTTAAAGAATATAAATACTGTTTTAGACATAAGAGAAAAATTGAAGAAAAGATGCCAAATTGTATCCAAATATAGCAAATATATTGATTAGGCCCAGAATATAATTACTGGTCAGCTTAAAAGTATAACCTCTATATCTCCATGTTGAATGAAGTGCAAACAGATCCATACCTTTTCTGAAATAATTTTTATAGAATAAATGTTACATTAATAATTTTCAGGAATCTTGTCCAGAAAAGCGAAAAGGAATTGTGCCAGTTGGTAACAGTACAAGTCCTATTCAACCCACCTCATCCTCCATGGCTCAATCCAAGCTGCCATCAACTGTATATACGCCATTCTTTTCACTCAGCCCAAGGGCAGAAAGTTTATCCGAGAAACTGGCTAAAGTCAAGAAAGATGAAGATGAAGGGTGGATCACACTGCCGACCATTCCTCCTATCACAATTCGCCTTCGAAAATTGTCGCCTTCAGATCCAAATCCTCGAGTCGAAGTGAAAGGAGTTGACCCAAATCGAGAGAAGAGGGTTCAAGAATCGAGAAACGGAGAGAAGACTACTGTGTCTTCATCTCCTGCGCCGAACGCTGCGATGACCGAAGGATTGAATTGGCTCAAGAATTTGAATGACAATGGTGAGCAACTTTATTTCAAAGATATTTCTAAAGAGTTCGGAAAACAATAAAAATGAATCCTCTTTGAAAGAGGTTCACATTCATTTGGCATCTAATTATAGCTTTCTATATTGCGCATTCTAAACTTTTGTAAATAATTGAGCTTGGGACAAGGAAGTAAATTTTAACTAAAGATAGTTGAAAATTGTAGGTAATAATTTAATAGACATACTTTTAAACATTTTCTGTACCGCAAGATGCCCTACGTTCAAGAATCAGCTTTAATATAATAACAGAACCAAACTTGAATTCAGTTTTTAATTCCTGATAATTTCAAATATTAATCCTCGTATTTCAGGTATCATAAATTCATGCCCGATCTCTCTTAACCGTCCTGTAAACAGTACGCAGCCAAACAGTCTTTTTCTGCCTGCCACATTGTTCAACCTCAGTCCAATTGCTAGTCAGCCCATAGGACAACCCTCAGTTACATCCACACCGTCACCAAGTCTGACCCCTGGCTTTGTATCGAAACTCAGCGATGAGCACGTTTTGGCAAATCTTTTGCCACAGCAAGTCACGACCTCACAACTCCTTCGTCACCTGGAACAGCTCCACCTTCAGCAACAACAGCAAAATGTGCAGACATCGACACCTCAGGTCACCAAAATCATGGAATCTTCGCCAGAAATTTCTCAGGTGCCGTCCACGCCCGAGAAAAAGCAACCTGAAGACCCATTGGGTGGACTGACGGCGTATAACTTCACAGAGCAAATGGCCAATTTCTTGAGCAACAGCAATGCTTTGCTGCAGAATTCCGCGTGGCAACATATATTTTGAAATTAGCACTTTAAACTGAGTTGCGGTCTCTTTTATTGCGGTTTTTAAAACTATAATTTTTTAAATAATGTTAATTTTAAAGTTTACCAATTTTAATTTGGATGGTTTTAAAATGATTTGTAGACAAAAATCCCGGTTTTTGATAAGGTACTATTTGTGTTCGAAATGGGGTTTAACCCAGGAAAGAATTTGTTCCAAAAGGTATTTTGTGGCAAACATCTATTGAAAACTCTCTATTGAATCCTAGCGCTATTTTGTGAGTTTCGTCTATTTCATTGTTTGTTGTACTTAAATGATTGAATTGTCATTGTTCAGGACGATGCGCAAAAGTCTAACTCAGCCTACAGTATTGTACGAATTGCGAGGCATTTAATTGCATTAGCTTTATGAATCCATTGTCTTCTCCTTTTATAATTTAATACATTGTCATGTTTCCTTTCCATTTCTCGTCATTTTGTTTTATGTTTAAATAATTACACACCTAGTCATTATTTGTGCACGCAGATATTTATTTGTTTGGCTCGAACCTGTTGTTATATGGCTTCGAATTTCTTTACGTTTATTAAAGTTTTACAAATAATTACACGTTGAAATACACATTAAACTAGGCATTGGAAACAGGTGTGTTGCCTAAAGGAAAAGTGCTCAGCTTGGGTCCATTTTATCCAAAAGGTAGCTTTTTTACATTGGAATAATAAGAACTAGCCACGAGGGCGTGCCTTCGGCACTTACATGGAAATCTTAAAATTTTGGACAGTAGGAGCACCTCTAAGAATGCGCGTTCGAAAAATTGTTGACTGTCATCCCGACAGCAGCCAAATAGTAGTATAGGATGATTTATAAAGGTACACGCAAAAGAATATACCCAAATGTATAAGCGTTTCAGAGATAATAATATTTTGCGGTTCTTTTAGGGATCTTATATTTTTCAACACTCATATTTCTCAACACTTTCAACGTTTTCAATGTTTTGACGACTTTCCCTACGTCTTTGTTTTTTGACAAAAAAGAAGAAGACGACAGTGAAAGCCAATGTCAACATAGTACATTTAATACCCGATAGACGGACTGTTAATATATATACCTTAAGTTAATAAATATACCTTTCGATGAAGAGAAGTGCTATTATGTCAATTTTTTCAAATTTGTCCTTTCACTTACCAAAATTGGGTTTAGACAAGGTTTCAGATTGGAGTGAATTTGACAACTCCAGATTCATCATGAATTAAATCGGGTCCCATTGGAAAATCGATTTTGATGACAAAATCGGATCAAATGCATTCACCCCAAATTTCCCTCTCGCTGGAAAACATTCGAAAGTAGCATTCTGGTTCACACTTTGTCGAGTTTGGGATCAGAACAAATCAGATAAATCCACTCCACTTAAGCCGCAACGTGTGTTTCTTCGTTCGTTCACCTGGCGGCTCGACCCTGTCCATGACATTTTGAGCCAGGCCAATGGAACCGCTCTGTAGTAGATCGACCCCGCTGAGTCGGAATCCGGGGTCAAAATTTTTCTTGAAACCTTCTAGAAGCTTTCTATTTTAGCTGTAACTTTCTTAGCTTAGTTTCGGCCCAGTAATACCCCAATCGATAGCTCTCACTGGGCCAAAAAAAATGAGCTATTACCTAGCCGGAACAGTGCGGGGCTACCTGTATTCCGACCAGGTGAAATCCACGCACCTGTATCTTTCTTAGCCCCGCGGCGAAGGCCGCGGGGCTTCTCTCTCGTCACTTACAATTCATGGTCAAAATCGAGGCAATATACCGTAATATCTGTAATTACTCACCCGGGGGAGTAATTTTTCAACTACCCCCCCCCCCGAGGGGGGAGTAAATATAGGGGAGGGGAGTAATTTTTTCAGTTCATTTTTCTCGCCGTGCCGAAGGCACGGCGAGGTTTGAAAAATTCAGATTTCTCTCTTCGAGAAAAATCTGTCGAAAAAATCAATAGGGATTGATTGAGATTCAATTCGAGACCCAATTGAGATTCAAATTTGCGCCAAAACGCGAAACGCGTGGTGTAACGTGCTGGGTTTAACATTGTTCTAGCATGTCTCTTACACCAGAGAAAACACGCCGACTGACCGGTTGATTAGATCTTTTCTCTGGTGTAACCCTTGGTGTACGCACCCATTCTATTCTGGAATGGGTTTTGCGAGTTCGACTATTTCGACCTATGTTGAGTATTATTTTGACCACTACTTCTGTCGTTTCAGGGTCGATTTAGTCCCCAAGATTTTTTTAATTTTCGCAAAATGTGCGTTTTTAAGAAAAATACGTCAAATTTTGGCACTTTTTTGCCGCCTCGGCCGATAGGGCAAAAAAGTGCCAAAATTTGACGTATTTTTCTTAGAAACGCACCTTTTTCAAAAATTAAAAAAATCTTGGGGACTAAATCGACCCTGAAACGACAGAAATAGTGGTCAAAATAATACTCAACATAGGTCGAAATAGTCGAACTCGCAAAACCCATTCCAGAATAGAATGGGTGCGTACACCAAGGGTAAAAGAGACATGCTAGAACAATGTTAAACCCATCACGTTATGCTTGAGATTTTCCTGGCAACCCAATACTTTAGCAAAACAACGATGTGCAGGTGATTTGGGTCTCACAACGCTTACAGTAAAGAAGGCAAGGCAGGGCAAGGCAAGACAGGCTTCCGCAAAGAAGGCAATGGTTCCTTCTGCGCTCTGTCTGTCCCTGCAGTCTTTTCTGTGCGCCGCACAATAGCACCAAATCGACCCACAACCAACACAAAGCGCTGTCCTCAGCCAACGTCTTCGGTTTAATTACCCGACTTCCAGAATAGGCCAACCTTTTTCGATTTTATGTTTAAAATTCTCATTCAAATTCGCGCCTTTGCCTTATTCAAATGGCGGCCTTGTTGTTTTGCTAAAGTATTGGGTTGCCAGGAAAATCTCAAGCATACACCACGCGTTTCGCGTTTTGTCGCAAATTTGAATCTCAATTGGGAAATATTATATTGCCTCGATTTTGACCATGAATTGTATACTGTATCTAAAATTACTTTTTGCTTTAAGTTCTCACGTGCCCTTTGATGTTAAAAATGAAAAGTTACCGACGGATAGGATAATGGCTACTGTTGCGTGTTTTACCAAATACAAAGTCCATAGCGAAAAGCGCTATATACTTTTTCGTCGATTTTACGTTTCAACAGCGTAAACTTCTCATTAGTGTAAAATCTATTGTTGTAAAAACTATAATTGTATTTCGCAGGGTCTTTGGAACTTTGAATCCGACAGCATGCCAAAATTAGAAAATATCGAGTCCGCGCTTAACCTTGTCCGGAACAATGGCTTGTTTATGTTAAAATACAATGAAACTTGTTACGACACATGGCTACATGCCACAATTTCTATTGAAAAGTAATTGACTTCCGCGAAAACAGAAAGGAGACTTCCGCTAAAAGCTTACTGTTATATCGTCACAAATTCATTGATCTCGCAACGAAATCTCAAACGTTAGAATTTGACAAAACAACGTTTAAAACTTTGTATTTTACTCAACAAACATTTCCATTAAAGTAAACCAAAGATGTTGGGAACAACATTTTGAGCCGATATATTGATAAACAGAAGAGTAAATGCTGACCAGCGAAGGTTAAGCCAATTTTCTCAACGGAGCGTTTGTGCGTTGGGACAGAAACACCTTATCTCACTAGGATGACAACCAAACGAAATGCACTGATTTCTAAGGGAATCAAAATAGAGCATTTTGTACTTAAATTATGCCTTTTTGTGCTCTAAAGCGAAATAATAATACGTCAATACATAGTTACGACTCATTGCGTCTTCATATTTACCCCAAGATAGGTAAGAACTGAGAAAACCTGCAATGCACTAATATATTCCTCCATTATTCCAATAACACGTCTTTACCGTCGAATGAAAAATAGGCAAGGTATATTTCGCATTTATTTAGAAGGTAACACACTCTGCTGTCTGTTTTCTATGACGACAAGACTCTATAAGTAAATTTAAGGCTACGAATCATGTGATTCGTAAAGCCAATGGCACTTAGCAGGGAATCTGCCAAGTGCCTATTCTGCTAAGTTGTCATATCTGTCCATTGTCAGATATCTTCTACCTAGTATGAAAATATATCGAAAACACATAGCCATATTACAAATCTTAAACTTCCACTAGGGATCCAGAAACGGCTGTTCTTATTTCAAAGTACAGATCAAGAGAACGAAAAAGTTGCTTAACTTTTGCAAAAATCGAAAGGAAGTCCACAAATTATGTCGTACATTGAGCTGATAGCTGACAAGGTTGAGTTGATTTTTTGCACTCTTTTCTCTTGCCGTTTCGAGTCGAAGAGTGGTGGAGAAAGCCGTTACGAGTCGAAGAGTTATTTTTAGAACTCGTATGTGTTTCTCAAACAAATTCGTGGACAAAATGAGTTTTTAGTGTATTTTTGTTTACAAGCGATTTTCATTGTTTGGATTTCATTGTTTTCTTGTTCCCCAAATTTAAAAAATAGTTACTTTTATTTTGAGGTGGTGTGCTCTAACAAAAATGCGATGTGTTCTAACAATATTATTTTACTTTACTCATCCCGCATGTTAGGCTTAAGCAAAATCAAGTTATTATTTCTCTAATTTTTTATAATTGTTGTCTAAGATTTGCTTTCTTTCCTTTTGAGTCGTAAAAAAGATGTGCTTACTTTGTTTAGGAATATGTCTAACTAGACAAGCCTATCGTTTGTCTAGACTACAATAATGGTTTGTTCTTGGTATGATAGCTTCTGAATATGATGATTTAATAAGTTTGGTGGGTTTTTTAAGTTAAAATACAAGGCTCTTAGAAAGGTCAAGTTTAAGCTTTCCCCACTTTGAGATTGGAAACGACACCTTTGCTCAAAAACTGCGTTCGAAATTGCAATTAATATATTTCGCAAAATTTATTCCGGCGTAGTCGAAATTTTTGTTTTCACTCACTTCATAGGATACATAGCATTATCGCAGATTCCTAGTGCACTTCTAAAGTAATTTCAGTAATCTGTCATTGTCATTTCTGTTTTATTTTTCAGGTACCCGTTCTAAGTGTTACGCTGAGTGATGAGTCTATCTAAGAAGGAATCAGCTTGTGATGCTATCCAAGACACCAACTTAAGTTCGCTAAAAGAGTATGTTTTCTGCTTATATTTAACTTACTTAACTATGTCATTTTGCTTAAGGACCAGCGAAATCGATGGGTCTATGGAAATATTCACGCCCGAAGTGTGTTTGCCGAAAATAATTACACGATTGGGTCCGGTGCAAGTACAAGAAGTCAAATGGCAGTCCGGAAAGGAACGGTGAATTGTTATCGCATTGACTATATTTACGTTTTTATAATCCGTTTGTTATTTTAATAGAGGGATTTTATGTACCAATATTTTGTTTTACAGTGTGTTGAACCTAACATAGAAGAATTTATGAGTGACGAATCGCCGTTTTGCAATTACAAAACCGTCTAATAATTGTTTTCCACTGTCAAAATAAAAAACGGGACTTCCAACTTTTAAGGGAAGTTTTATTTTGTAAACAATAAACGTTTTGTGTTGGGACCTAAGCTACAACCAGGGGTGGACGAGCGGACCGGACCGGTCCGGACCGGACCGGGCACGACGAAAAATTTTTTAAAAGGTGCCTAATTTGGTGCAAATTTTTGAGAAATTTTCGAAAAATTACCGAAATTATATATTAAACATTACCTCAACACTGAAAATTTTCATCTCCAACCTCACATATTAAAAACTTTTTTCTTTGATCTTTACATTGTATCTTAGATATTTCTTTTAGGCACGATTTTATCCTTCAGTTTTTGCTGTAATTTTAGATAGCGGCGCAATTTTAGATGCAAATTTCAAACATAATTTATAAACAATAATGACTTCATAGACACCGTTTATACTAGTACTAATCAAAATTAAAAATAGTTATGCTGTTTTTTTCAAAAAACTTTTGCGAAAATTTTGCAAAATTTTTGAAAAATTATGTGAGGTTGGAGAAAATTTCTTTCGAAAATTTTCAATGCTGAGGCAAAATACTCAAAATTTTTCGCTCGGCCGCGCCCTATCGGGCACGGCCGAGTGCTTTCTTGAAGGTGCCAAAAAAGTTAGTCTATTTTTGGAGAGTTACTCCAACTTTTCCGACAGTAGAGTAGAGTCCTTTTCTGAAAGTAGAGGGAATTTAACTTGCAAATTAAGCCTAAGACTGCAAAAAATGTTCTAATTAAGCTTAAAATACCGAAAACTAATAAAAACTACAATTTTTAAGAAATTTGACCTCGGAAAATTTTTTCAGATTTTTTGAGAAATTTTACTTCCGGTCCGGACCGGACCGACCCCCTGCCCGGTCCGGACCGGGCACGAGGTCGGTCCGGTCCGGACCGGGTAAAAAGTCGGTCCGCGTCCACCCTTGGCTACAACCCCAAATGATACCATATAAGGTACTTGATACGATCCTTGAAATACAATCCATAATACTATCATATTTTTGCGAATGTTGATACAATTATTCTGAATAGCGCTATTTGAACTTTTTAGTAATCACTACACATACACCGTTCTTTTCAAACCCGGCTCTAGCACGACTCTGACCAACCGCAGTGACTCTCTCAGTTATCAAGGCGACACCTGCAGTGAGCATGCCAGCCGCTGTTACCAAGACGACAGTCATAGCAAAACCCTCGTACGCGACTTTGAGGGAATGAGCAAATCTGTAGAGCAAGGCAATCGTTCCAGCGCGCCAACTGAGAAGGCTCATTCTCATACAAGCACTAGCAATTTGAGTTAAGTTTCGCAGTCGTACGTCATGTCCCCGAATCTGTCGATAGATTCAGGAATTTCATTGAATTTGAAAATTTCGATGAAAATAACCCCAAAACCGAGTTCCCCGAATCTAACTGATTAAAATTGTGGGCCCGCCATACTCGAAAACGAGTTCCGTCTAAAAATGGTGTAATCTACAGTCATTTCCAGCCACAAAACGAAATTTCTCACTGTTCGTGGCGGGACCACTCTTGATCAGAGATCAAGTTCGAATTCCCCGCACCGGAAAACGGTACATCCTGAAAACACACCGCACTCGAAAACTGTTTCCCCAAAAAGGGGTCATTTTCAGACAAAAACGGCAAAAACACCATTTTGCCAATTCTTGTTGCGGACCACCCCATTCGTAAGAGAGGCTAGATTTTTATGAAAAAATAAAAATGCAGGACCTGAACGATAGTCCCTAAAAAGGAAATGTTAATCTCATTGTAATTATTCAAATTTTTTGGGCCTCAAACCTGGCATATTTTGTGTGGAACGCAAAGTATGCCAACTTTGAGACCCAAAAATTTGAATAATTTACAATGAGATTAAAAAATCAACTACATAGTATGATAAAACTTGTCTTAATCCTTCATTGCCCAGTGTATCTCTAGGGATACGCTTTTTTTACCCCACGTACACCCAGTGTATCCCATGGGATACACAACTTTGGAGTAATTTTTGGACAGTTTTTTGGCTTCCTAGCTAAAATCTGATATTACTCTTATAGAGTCAACTTTTTGTCCTGAATAAGAATATGTAATTAGTTTTTGTGTTTTAGCTCTAAAAATTTTTTTAGAGCGCTCTAAAAAAGCTACACTCTTGAAAAATACGAAATTTTTCGGAAAAAAATTTGAGACTTAACAAAAAAAACTAACTTCAGATTCGTGCTCAGCGCATCGAAATTGACCAGAAAAAGCGTTTTTCAGGCTTCTAAAAATTTCGAAATTTTTTTGAAAATTTCGAAACCATAGGAGGTATCATGGATTTTCGAAAATATCCCGACTTTTGACCCCCCAAAAATTGGTATTTTTGGGGTTTAAAAAAAAAGAAAAAATACGCATCTAGTAGAATCTCGAGATCTACCCATATACCAAAAATCAGCAAAATATCGTCGTTGGGCATACGGGGCAACCCACCGCTGGGCAATGGAGGATTAAACTAGCGTTTTGTACAAAAAATTGTCGTGTCTAACATTTTGATTTTTAATTGGAATTGGTTCCGTACGTTTTTTGACGCCTGTATAAGCCACCGGCGCCGTAGTGTGTCAACAAGCCAAATTTCACCTAGTCAATCGCTAAGTGCGTTATCACCGGTATGTCTTTTGTGTCCAATAAATGTTTCCAGTAAGAAAATTTAAGTGTGGGGTGACAGGGAAATTAAAAGTGCGTAAAAATAGGTACAAAGCTTTGAGAGAAATTTAGGCCATACATTCCTTGGGGAGGTTACACTTAGTGTTATAACCTCTGTTTAGAGATTAACCTTATACTTAAGATCCAACCATGAGGCTCTAAGTGTAGGATCACCATATTCCTTTGGGAGCTCATACTATTTTGGATACGGCAGCAAAAATTATTATTGTAAGAATTAATAAACCGATTTCACTTGCAGCTTAGGGTGATTAGACTTGGAACCCTGGAGAAGTATAAAAGTGGGTTAGTTGTCAAAATTAAGCATTGCAAGCGGTATTCAGTAATAGTGAATTACAAAATTTAGTATCGTGCTCGTCAGCCTTTGCCAATCAAGCCCGTGTGCATCACTCCAATAAGTTGCATCAGCCAAAAAGCAGTTCATCTTATTTTCATGGAAAAAGGATTAAAGGGCACAGAATTGGTAACCATCGAAGAAACGGATTGGTTCTGGGCGAACACGAAACTCAAAGAAGCCATTACAACTTTTGCGCAGGAACACGAAAGACTTAAGAGGTTTGCTTTGGTTTTGGATTTTTATGTCCAGAAAATTTGGAATCTATTGATTGACGGAAAAAACGTTTGGCTTTTAAAATAAATATTCTTTCATATAATGTAAGGTTGGTCGTGAGTATTATATACGGTTCAATAGACCATTCATAAAAGTAGTGCATTTTCTTTATTGCTCTAACTAATAATTTTTTTAAAATTATCTGTTTATAGCATCACCGAATGCAGCAATGTTTTCTTCAATGTAAATCTCCATTCTCATGCGTCGAACAATTGGATGAAAGCAGATGCGGGGTCAATGAATTCCACTTTGAATGAACTCGCTGGATCTTCCGAAATCTTGCGTGTCATGATCAATGCCTTCGAGTAAATATTAATAATACAGTTTTCATCTAATTGTTTCTTGATACAAGTTCGTTTTAATAATGTTGTAATAAATTTTTTTGATTGTGGGTAAATATTATCTATTTTTGCCGTAGATTACGAGATACCACATAAGCTATTAGAATACATAATTTAAGTAGAATGCGAAACATGCCAAAGGGGGTGCAAAATCTGAGCTCAAAATCGAATTCCCCGCACATGAAAACCCCAAAAACCTGAAAAGTGGCTCAAAATACGCGGTTTGGGCATAAAGCCTAGAAAACGCTTAGAGAAGAGAAGAAAGGAAAAGTCAAATTTGAAATTCGCGCCAAAATTCAAATTTGGATTCCCCGAATCGAAAAACTCTCCGTGAATGACTGTAAAAGGCCTCGAAAAATGGCGATTTCTCAAAAAATTACTTTCCCATACGATGTCGCCGTTATTCTGGACCACCCTGTAATTTTATCCGTACTTTTCGTAGTATTTTAAAGACTAAAATTGCTGTTCTCCATATTCACATTTAAAATAAGCTTTTCTATACTCAAACAGCGACGTACCTAAGTTGCGTTAAACGTAATCCGCATTAATAACAACACTCGGCGTTTTTCACTTGTCATTAAGAAAACTAATGATGATTTATGACAAAGCCAACAAACACGTGTTATAACCACTCAATTTTTAAAATCTCATTTCGCATTTCAGGAAAGTGGCACACAGAGTCACCGCTGTTTTCAGCACTCGAATTGTAGTCATAATATTACAAAGACTTAATAACCCAAAGGCTTCTGCTCGTTTGTGCGTTTGCCCGAGACACCTCCACAAACAAAATATTCGTTTCGTAGGAAACAAAACAATGTCAAACGCGTGATAAAACTTACCTTTCGGTGACGCATAAGGTATTATATGGAAAATTCACGCTATTATGCTTCAAAATATTCGCATGTTGTGTCACGGCGGTCATTCCATGCACGGGTTTAAAATACAAACGGTTACTCCCTCACGAAATGGCATAGGTTTGAGAATAATATTATCGTGTTTTGAAGAATAATATGCATAAAATTGTTTTGCGAAAGTCACACTTTTCCAGAAAACCTGGGACTACCGCTTAGGGTGGCAATGGTAAAGAGTTAGATGCAATGCATGACAACATCGTATGCGTACAAATGGTTTGTATACAAAATATATAATTGGTATTGTGTGATCACGTGCAACTCTAAGCCACCCACTCTGCAATGACTCACCGTTCTGTTTTGTTGAAATTTTGCAAATTTATTCATTTTTAAATGCATATTGCTTTATGCCATTATTAGAAAATTGCATAAAATTTAACTTCGGATGTTGCATCATGGTTGCAATATGGGATCGTGAAAAGGAGTCATCAATTATTTTTCATTATTTCAGAAGAAAGAAATCATTGAGCGAAGAGAGGAAATCCAAAAGCAATTCGCCTGGGCGATTATGAAAGCAAATTTAAAAAGCTAATAAAAAATGTAATATATTTCAACTTTCTGATAACGGTGCGTTGGTAAATTAACATTTAGCAATATAATCTTGAGAACTTTATTAAGAACTACTTATGTAATTCTTAAAAAGTGGCTGTAGGAAAAGAAGTCTAATTGTAGTCTAATCAGGCGCTATACTCCTATATTGTAGCTAACTACTAAGTACATAATAAACTGTAATAATCAACTAATGATCAAGAACAAAATGTGTACTTTTGGTGCATTTTTTCACCTGGTTTGCTAGAAGACTACAAAAATTGTGATATTACGTCTACGCCACATTTAAATAATACTCGAACACAATTAAAAAGTTATTAATAAACCGCTTTTGCCGAACATTTCTCTCTGAATATACATTCTGAACAAAGATTGTTAGGTAATCCAAAAAGGTACATTCTGCAGTAACTTTTAAGTACGGTAATTACGTAGACATTCTTCAGACATATTGCCGGTAATTTCATTTTGTCTGAGAGTTTTTATTCAGAAAAATGTCGGGCAGGGATGTTTCATTATTAAGAATTGCTAATTATGAAAAAATTTAATTTTTGTCTAATTAAGGCAACAATTTGTACTTCAAGACTAAATTTCGGAGTTTTCGCACCTGCGAGACAAATAAAAAAGTCTAAGCCTTTCAGAGCCACCACTATATAAAAAGTTATTCATAGCGGGATTTGAAGTGCAACATTTACAATGCTCATTTCCACAATAATTTATTATGATCACAATTTAAAGTTTCATGAAGTATCAATTTATACCGATTGCGAATTTTAACCAACTGCATGAGAATGAAGTTTGACCGACCTCACACAATACGACACTGACAAATTCAAACATTGCAAATATAATGTCTTGTGGATTTGTTTGCATTTGTTGTGCGTACACAATCAATTCTGAGACAACAGTTGCTTTTTTGGCCAAGACGGATATTCCGGATAAATAAACAGATATATAAATGGAAATGCGATAGAAGAATGGAGAAAAACGCAACATACGCTTAATAGAGATGGAAAAGCATTAAAATCAAGCCGAAAATCGTATGGAGAAAAGTTCTTGAGCAGGTTTGACACAATGAACAAAGCGGAACTGGGATTTTTATGTAGCGAGAAAAAAGAATAACTTGAATCAAAACTGAGCAATTACCAATTTCCCAAAAAACCATTAACTTGACACCTATCGGTCTCAGAAGGAGAGTACGCCCTTTAAAATATTCAGATTAAAATTATTTTTGTATTGCGCCGAGCATATTTAATTATTAAAAATATCCATACACAGAAAAATGTGTTTATGAATCATCATCCAGGTGCAAAGTTGTTACAAGGCTATTGTGTGGATAAAATTGAAAGCATGACTCAGCTCTTGGGACGCATTTGCTTCGGATTTAATGGAGAAAAATAAATTAACTCCTCTGCTAGTAAACATGACACGAAGGATTATAAAGCACATTGTTAGCAGCTGGCAAAGTTGTTTGAAATTAAAATCCGGACAAGTGTCGGACGTTGCAAATTGCAATGATATTTATGGAAACTGAAAATGAAAACGATGTTTTATGAAAATGTTATTCTAAAAATGGAGGATTGCAGTTGATTGATTCTCTGCAATTAGACGAATCTCGAGTGAAGTTTCACCAAATGGTAAATGCGTCATCATTAATTCTGAGCTACTCCTAAAAGTTGTTGCGTCCAAGGGAAGGTACCAAAAGCTAACCATTTATGATATTTTTCTCAGTATATCAATTTTGTTTCGAAAATTTAAACAAAATTTGAATTTGCGTTTTTTCTATTGAGCTCATATTAGAGGGCCTAGGGTGGTTTATCCTTACAAATTATAGACAATATTTCATTTAAGTGCATCAAAGTTTCAAATAATTAAAACCATCATGAATAGTATTGAAAAATTATTTTGTAACATCGTCGAATCAGGTTTTCAAACCAACGAAAAAAACACTCAGTACACGAATTTTGTTTTGAACCTCTCTATATAGAACGATAAATATATATGCAAAATACCTAAATTTCTCTTCACAATTTATGCAAAATACAGAATTCTGTGGTAGCTTATGGACTTCTTCAATCAAATTCTGCTTACTCACATCTGCTAGAATTCGATCAAAGATCAAGGTTATTTCTCCATGAAAGACAAAACAAATTCATTAATGCGCACAAAACAACGGCTACAAAATCCTTAATAATATCTCGAGTTTGGCAGACCGGTTTGAAACCTAAGTACTATTTGCATCATTTTCTGATCTGCTTCGTGCTATCTGCGAGATTTCCAAGGACGAAGAAATTTGAATCGCTGAAATTATTCAATCGCTTTCCTTTCTTCCGCCTTAGCACTGACAATTTATGCAGCAAAAGTCAGATGAAAACCGGATTCCCCATAAATATTAAAACAATATCCTCACCTCTCCCCATAGCCATACAAAGGGAAGGGCCCGCCTCAAGGGCAAATTTCGAGACGTAAACTCTTGAAGAAGTTGCAAAGGCCATATATAAATTCAGCTCTTCCCAAAATCTTCAGTCACTTTATAGAGTTTATCCAAATATGACTCAATACTTATCAATAATTTTATTACTAGTGGCATCGTCGCCAGCAGTCTTGATCGTAGAAGGATGCATTGGAGGACCGCCTGAAGGATCGTAAGCTTTAAAAATGTTTTGGTAAATATGTAAAGCCAAAAAAAATTTTCTCATTCGATACTTGAATAGAAATCTTTCTGTTCTCGATATATCTAATAAAATATAGTTTGCTCGATCGCTAACAAAAATATGCTTCAAGAAGACACTTTTACTTGGCATAATAATCGTACAAAAATTGTTTAGTTATGCCACACCGCCAGTAGCTGGAAGTTACGTTGCACCGCCACCTCCTCCCCCGCCACCAGTTGTTTCATATGCCGTGAATCCACCAGCACCACCTCCACCGCCTCCGGCTGTTCAGGCCTATAAAACGGCACCACCTCCACCACCACCCCCTCCTCCACCACCCCCAGCGGTGACATACCCCACGGCACCTCCACCACCGCCGACAACCACGCCGCCTGCATACGTCTTGCCGACCCTACCGCCACTCCCGACATTGCCACCGCCGCAGCCAATCGTTTTCCCAACAATCTCGTTCCCGCCACCACCTCCACCGCCTCAGGTCCACTATGCAGTCGGTAAGTGTGTTATTCTAAAGAACTTCCAAGATTTAACGATCGTGGTAAACTAAAGTTTTTATTATTGCCTTTGTTCACAAAAAAAAGTTTCCATAAGGTAAGAAGGTGAAACAGCCGAATGGTCCTGCCTAAAATTATTAAGTCCCCAATTTCAGCGCCACCAGCTCTCCCATCACAGAAAGCTGTGTCTCAAGACCTGTACATAGCTCCAGCTCCAGCCCAACCGGCATTGCCACCGCCTCCACCGCCAGCAGCACCTTTATGGCCACCCCCACCGGCGAATCCCTTCCAGATGCCACCGCCGCCTCCTATGCCAAATCCATTCGGCTTCTACAGTCCACAATTCGCCCCACAGCCAGGTTAGTGGACCTAAGCTTATTTTTATATGAAACGGCATATTAGAATGCACTTTCGTTTCTGATATATCGTATGTCATCGTATAAAGTATGTCGCCTTTCAGTAAAAACGTTTTTGTCCAAATGGTTTTTGTTTGATCAAATTACACATAAGCAAGTTTCAAAGAAATTCGTAGTGATCGAAAAATCCAAAAGCAATGAAAATATGTTCATAAGCATAAATGTAATTATAAGAGTTGATAAATTTTTAGAGGATGATTTGGCAAAACGTTCAGGGAATTTTTGTAATATACCTTTCTATTTCCCCGATACATAAGATAGAGACGATAATTGAAGATTTATCTTACGATTTATGTCTTCTGTTTTTTATGATTAATAGAAAAGTATTGGAGGATTTTCTATATTGTTAGAAAACTAACTAACCTACTGACCAAGTAGGAATTTTAAGCTTATAATCAAATCATAATTTTATATGACAAAATACGCTTTACATTTTTAGCCTACCCAGTGTCGCCCAGCTACGCCACGCATTATCAACGGCAGCCCGCCCAAGCTCAATCTCAAAATTCCCAAGCAAACGAAGAGGCAAATCGAAATGAGCAACATAACCCCGAAAATCCACAAAGCCGCCCAAATCCCGCCAATGAAGGCCAAAATGCTGAGCCAAATCGTCAACAAGAAAACTCACAACCAAATCCTGAGCAAAATAACGAGCCAAATAAGCAAAACTCCAATGGAGCGGAAGAAAATCAATCTGAGCAGAACAAAGTGAACAACAATGACGCTGAGGTTCATCGTCAGTCAGAAAGCCAGGCCCAGGGACAGCCTCAGGCAACGCAACAGACGGCTCCCACGGGATACGATTTCGACGAATCGGCCAGTCAGGCTCAGTCCGACGCCAGCTCTGATCAAAACTCTAGCAATGCAATGAGAAAGATGAAGCGTTACAGTCAATTCCTTCAGAGAGGAACGGTACTTCATCGAGTGAGTCCTATCAGCTGGACAAATTGATGTGAATGAGCCTTTGAAAATTATGTCCTCATTATCATTTCTCAAAACTCAGGGAATTTCTCAACTTGTCTTTCAATTTGTGTGCCAAATTGTGTGTTTTATAATAGTATTTCTCGCTAGCGTCAATAAATTTCATCCACAATTTGCAGACGACAAAGTACAGTTTAACAGTTCTTATTTACGGTTCAAAGACGACCATGCATAGATTCGACTCTGACATAAATCCAACTTGAACGGACATGGTATAAAATCAACTTTTCCGGAATACTTGTTGGATCCTGTACATACCGGTAGTACATAATTTTATTTCTTCAATTCCCATAAATGGAATAAAATAATTAAAAATTAAAAGGGTCCAACATTAAAAGTGGAATTTAACTTGGAACCGTTTAGTCGACTGAATTTTTGTATTTTCAAAATTATGTGAAAGATCATTTTCTGTTTACACTAACAAATGTACTACGCCGTATTATGTAATATTACAATAATAAAAATAATAAGCATCGACTAGTTTTTTAATTTCAAATTTTAAATAAATTAAGTAAATTCTCCACTTAAATTTCTCTTTTGATGTTACTTTGTATTTGCAGCCATATTAAAGTAAACAAATTTATTAAAATTTAAACAACTTATTTTATACAATAAACTGTGAACACTGGGATATTCGACATTTTCCATCATTTAGATAAAATCACTGATTCCAACGCTTTTATGGAAAACGAAAGTATAGCGAAAATGAGTCTTAATAAAAGTGAAAATGACCCGATATTCAGAAAATCCTTATAAGTACAACATTAGCTCATTTAATTAAAATAACAAAATCATTCAAATGATAGATAATAATAAAAAATCGTGAGCGTTTGGACTAGGTGAAACGATATCAAGGAAAGTACAAAGAGTTTAGAAATGCATCGAAGTAACAGAAAATATATAAATTTACATTTTATGAGTTCTTTAACAGCAAAAATACCAGATTTTGCAATATTTTCGATTTAGAGTAAAATCGAAGAAAAAGAGACACTTAAGAAACAATTATTGTTAGTATAACAATAACAATAACAATGAGGTAGTCCGTTGCGATCAAATGCTTGGATTCCAGTTTCATTTATAACGGCGTTGCTGTTTGAAGAGATTCACCGCAGCTCCGACAGTGCCTAGGACGGAGAAAAAACAGCAGAAGACAACCGCTATGATGAGCACGACTGATATTCCAGCTGAAATAATAGGGATAATTAATGCGAATCAATGAGGAATATGGAATGTTATTTTGATTTATTGTAAGATTTAAATATTTTTAATAACTAAAAATGAAATTTCCTATTCGTAAAACTTTCATATGAGGTTCCAAAAATTTTCTAAAATTTACCCAGAGGAGCGGCTTTGGATGCTGAATGATCAATGGAAGGGCTCCCATCTTCATTGTAGCCAACCACGTATATGAATGGGAGCTGTTGTCGATGCATCATCGCCGGTTCATTTGAGTTATCGGCAGTTTGTGCATTGGCAGTGATCCCGGCATTTCGACGGCCCAATGAGCCAGAGCCGCCGTTGATTGTGGAACTGGAAGAAAGAACTGCAGGAATTGCCTCCACACGACCTTGACCACTAACGGCGTACTCATTTTCCAGCGGCAAATTACTCCGGCGCACGCTGCTGCCTCCACCGTTGTTTCCAATCGGTTTGAACTCTGAAAAATAATTTTAAGTAATCAAATATCTTTTAATATGTCAATAACTTTTAATCTAATACTACAAATTAATACAATACAATATTCTACAAATAGCTCACCTTCAACTTGATGAATCCGGCTGTTTCTCTCATTTGCATAGTTGATTTCCTGTTCTAATTGCCTCTGGTTATACACAAGAATCCTTTTCTTTCGGCCATTTTCCTCGAGAGTAAGTATGGCAGGGAAACCGGCCTCACTTTCTACTACACTGCTGCTGTCAGGTATGTGATCCCCGTGACCTCTCCGGCGAGGTGAGTGAATATTGACGCGGAATGGTGTGGGCGATGGCGTCGTAATTTCGGATCCATGCACGGGTCCCAGAGGACCGTGGCCCATCGGGAAAAACGGCTTAGATCGATTCGGGGCACGCCGCTGTTCCTCTTGCGGAGATTCAGTGGTAGTCGTGGAAGTGACCGTAGTTGTGGGTTCCGAACTTGTGTCCTCTGAAGCAATAATTCATATTTTAGATAGGAACACTTATTTTTTGGTAAAGTTTATTTTCCAAGCAAATTTTAAGGTTAAAGATTTAAAGCTTAAATTTTAAGCTAATATTGAGGACTCATTTGTATAAAGACTATATAATTGCGAACCTGTGGAACTCGATCGCCTTAGTTGAGGAAAAATGTCAACCAGGTTGTTTAGCTCTTCGTCACCTGGCTGGTTGCGATTCGGTGCATGTGAATTGGCACCCAGAACGATAAGTCGGAGACGCATTCCGTGCGACGTACACAAACCACCCTCACGGTTATCCACTCCATCAGCTGTACCTGTGCTCGTGGCTGAAGTAGGAATTTTAGTTAAATTGTTTTAATGATTGCATCTTATTTATTGCATATTTTTTATAATTTACCAAAATATGCGGGGTTTAGAATATTTTTCCACGTTTTTTTCTTTTCATTAATGTTTCATTCTCATATATCTCGTCCACATAGTCCAGATTTCCCGACAATACCCAACCCCTCAATATTTACATTCCAAATAAATCTTTCCGGATGGTTGGACTTTCTTGAGTGATGATACCCGAACAGAATTTGCACTGTTTACTGCAATGATTGAATGCGGGCTGCCAGAAAGGGAACTGTAACATTTACCCACATTCTTTCTTGGTGACAGTGTCGCTCAAATGGGCGCACTCCGACCCCGAAATAATTAATAACGGCACACTGGATATCACTCTCTCAAAAGAAACTCGACACTTTCTTGACAGGTTGGGGGCTTCAAGTCCAGTGATGGCCTCGGGAGCCATTTGTTTTACAGTTCACCGATTGCTGACACCCAATTAAACTGAGCCGAGGCAATCGTTCGGAAGATAAATGTAAAAACAATGGGACAGGCTTAGGCTGAGGAAATCTCTCCTTTGGGCTCCGATCTTCTCACAAAATATGTTTGTATCTCATTAGAGATCCAAAGAACTGTCGTCTGACATTTTTCACGCCTCGACGGATAATACAATAGCCGATTTGATTGGCAGTATTGAGATTGGGGCTGTGAATGACACCGATTGTAATAATAATACGGTGAAAATGCCCGGAAAAAGTCAGTGATGGGCCATCAAAAGATTTTTTGACAGATATTAAAGAAGACTTAGCGTAACAGTTCTTCCAAGACAATAATATTGTTTTAGAGACTCTTTGAACTGTGGAAAAATTGTTGTATTTTGCATTAGAAAATTTTAAAAAGTGAATTTGATTAAATTGAAAAACCATGAAAGATAGAAAATTATCGTAAGCATATGTTCTTTGCTTTTTTTTCTTTTTTAGCAACATATTTTTTATACATCTCTTTTTCAGAAGAATAAT
Organism: Ditylenchus destructor; assembly: GCA_022814885.1. Taxonomy (NCBI): domain Eukaryota; kingdom Metazoa; phylum Nematoda; class Chromadorea; order Rhabditida; family Anguinidae; genus Ditylenchus; species Ditylenchus destructor. Next base: position 1,211,667 of record JAKKPZ010000014.1, read on the forward strand.
AAATAAAGTAATAAAATATAATTTTTGGTGCATTGGTAAACTTTTTGTCTAATTCCCAGTAAAATTGCTCCCCAGAAAAGCCAAAATGAGAGAAATCACAGCTGTGTTAATTTTTGATCCATCTTGTGTTTCAGTGCCTTTTTTGTCTGTGGGAGTCCAAATATAGAGGGCGATAATCCCAGCAGCTGCGTTATGTGCAATTCGAAAAGAATTCTGCAGACATATTTTTTAGGAATTCCGGAAATCTGTACGGCGTATTGCATAACATAATTGCCGGTTTGGTTAATATCGGTTTCGAAGAATAAAGGTAACCTTTGAATTTAATGACCGTCCCAAAACTAAATTCTAAAATTGAAATTGGTTAAAAATTGTCTACACATTTACCGCAATTTTTAATATCCTGGAGGTTTTTCTGTTGCGCTTATTCAATAGTTCTGAAGTTTGATTTTCGTATCCTTTCTCTGTTTGATTCATAATTTCTGAAAGTTCTCCGAAAATGCAATATCCACGCCATTCCCCTTGTTTAGCGCTATGTAAAGAACCCCACTGAGTTGGCCCAAACATTCTTCCACAGACCGTTACTCGTTTCATATACCATCCAATGCCACGCATTTCAGCATTGTTACTCTAACACAACTTTGATGCACCACAACAATAATTTAATGACCCAGCAACACAAACAAAGCAAAGGGCACTAAACACAATTAATTGTCTGTTTTGGTGAACTCACACAGCCAATTATATGAACACTTTTACAGGAAATAAAGTAAGGTCCGCTGCTAATATGATTTAGAATTCCAAAACTAATCTCTAAATTTTCTTCAGATATTTAAAAATTAAATTTGGGTATAATTTTTGTGTCGATATGGATAAAATTTCTATTATTTTTGTAAGCAATTCGTGCATTATAAGGCCAATTTTTAATTTAAAAAGTTTACGATTTTTAATTAAAAATTAAGTGAAAATGAAACTTTTTCCAAAAGTATAGACTCTCCCTAAAATTTTCAAAAGTTAGGCAGATAGTATTTTTCTAATTTTCCTCTTTCAAAGTACACATCTGCCTGCATCTATTTTTGACTCAATTTGCTTTTTCGTTCTCCTCGAGTGATTTTTTAACAGTCCGGCGCAATGCATTTAAATGGTTTGATCGACAGCAATTGCTGTCAATAAAGTCCGCGTGGTTTTGAGGCAATTTACCCGCCGCAAAAATCACATTTTGGATGAAAGGGTTTAATTTGGCGTAAACAATCCGAAGCTTTTGTAGTCAATGAATGGGCCGCCCCACAGATTTCAACCGAATCATTCAAAGGAGGCAAAAGATTTGTTTAAACGCAAAACAACAGTTAAAGAAAATCGCTATTGAGAGAAAAAAGCTATTTTGAAAAGATTTGGAGTAAAAAACTTTCTTCGAAGTTTTAGATAATTCGCCCTCAAAAACAGCACTAAAAATGATTCATTCGAATTGGTTTTACGCACAATAATCACCCTCAACGAAAACATTAATCATCAATGGCATTTAAATTCACGGTCACGCTCATCCATTTTCAAAAATCCACACAACACCCAGAAAACCATACTCAGCGCGCGAGAAAGGGAAGCATAAATCAAAAAGGCGGCAATTAGCCAAATCTGGGACAAATCAGAAAAAAGATTTACTTTTAAGCCGAAAATTAGAAAAGTTTAAGTTAAAGGGAATCTTTTTCCTGAATAAATTTAGGCTTCATAATTAATAATTTATAGTAACATCTAGCCTATGTTTATTTCAAATTATTATACACGATGGCAATAAATCAGGCTTACTTATAAGAAAGTAGCTCTGTCCTTCCTGGAAGACTGGTCTATTTGGCAGTGGACTGAACGGGCGCACATTCACCTTAGGATCACCTAAAAAAGAACTGTCTCAGTTTATTTTGCCCAATAATGAATTCGAAAAAGAGTACCTGTATTTGGACTGCACCTGCCGATAGGTGATTTGATCAATGCTGGTGAGCTACCTGGCAATTCGCTTGACTCGCTGGATGGAAGACGGCAAAATACAGCAGAATCGGCTGGCACCTACAATAAAACAAAATATGAAACAACGAAATTAATACACTTAACGGTGATTAACTTTGTAGATCCTTTGTAATGCCCATGATTTAACCCTTCATTGCCGAGTGTATCCGATCGGATACGTTTTTGATTTGCTAAAGACTTCATAAAAAGAAAGAAACGAATGAGTGTTCATTATTCATACAAAGAGTGTGTCTGTAAATAGATCACATAGAAAAGAGAAATAAACAATGGCAGACATCATGATTTTGATAAAGACAGCTCACCAAAAGGAAAGCTAATGGTAACGCAGACATTCTGCCTTTTGTCTATGGCTCCGGCAATGAAGGGTTAAATTAACGACTTATACATCCCACAAATTTATTTGAAGTGAAAAGGCAGTTTGATCAATAAATCTTTAATAAGCCCAAATTATTTACCATGTGGATGTTAAAAGAGACCACGGGAGGACATCGAAAGTGCAAAACGTCTTTCATTTTTACATACTTCGTCATCATCTGCGTCCCTCTGTTGAATCTGAAAAATAAATTTAATCTACTCGATCCTGTAATCACTTCATTTACTTTTTTGTTCATCCTATATCTTTGAATTTTTTCTATAGCTTTCGATTATCATATTCAAATATTCATCTGTTTTGGCTTTCCCTAATCTGAATTGCCAGTATATAATTTCCTGGAAACATGGAAACTACTCCAGCACTTGTCCCCTAAATCACTGCTTTGCGAGTATTTATTTGTTTGCGTTGTAGTCACCACTTTACTTCTTCCTTTCTCTGTTTTCAAGAGGAAATTCGAACACATAAATACTTGTGCTCAACCTTATAAGGGCTATTTGCTCTTTGGCAATGTCAAATTTGGAGAAACGGGAAATTATGGAGCCAAATTTGCACAATGTACAAGACAGAATTTAGTACTCTCAAGGGCTTAGAGTGTGATATGTTATTTCATTGGTAATTTGTTTATCAAAGTTATGACATTGTTAGGAACACAACTTAAGAAGATTTTGGCAAATTCCAAATTGTCTTCAATTTTTATAAAACATTGCAATAATTTTCCAGAAAACGAACTGAAACTAGTGCATCATCAGAATTTGGACATTGCCTTAGCAATTTTATTTTACTTTTTCTTATATCAATTCGGTCCTTTTGATATCTCCAATGAGCACCTTTTGAATAATTGCTGTGTAAGTCCTCAACCTAATTTCCCCCAATGAAAAGTGCTCAAGCAAAGAGTGCAATCTGCATAAAAGGAAACAGACTTGAACTAATCCCTCAGCCAGCAGTCTGTATCCTTTTTTGAGCGCGGTTTTGGGTATCATTTTTGTGCGTTTTTGCCGACTCAGCCCATGAAACAACTAATCCCAAATCAAAAGGACACGCAAATGTTGAGAGAGGAAAAGACAGGTGTGCAAGTTTCCTCATTGCAAAAAAATTTTTAGGAAAAAGAAGGAGATCGTTTTTGAACTTTTTGAAGTCATAGACTTTCATTCGGAATTATTACACAATTTCTTGATAATGTATAGCACAAAATTTTCTTCTAGTAAAAAATGTCGAAAATATATGTAGGAAATACATGTAGGGCAGAAATTGTTAAATGTTTGTGAAAATGTAAGCTATTGAAAATATTGACACCTTTGGTGCAAATTTTCCAGGAAAATCCCGAAACAAAAATGGCTTAATATTTTTTACAATTCATTGTTTTGTTAACTTTTAGATAAAACGCGTCTAAGATTTATCCATCTATGTTTAATTATTTGAAATTCTTTGACCAAAAGCTACGTATGTTTAGTTATTAGCTTGGTATGGTCTCAAATTTCCAGGATTAGTTAAAGGTATATACCTAAACCTAAACCTTTCATTTACCTAATTAGCGCAACCTTTTTGCTTTTTGAGCAAATAATCTTGACGACCTAGGCGGTCCAGGTAATGATTACTCAGCTAATTTCCATTTCCCGCTCCTCATTAGGATGAGGAGCCCAGCCATTGCTGGCGCCTTCGATCCGCATTCGCCCATTAATTTACAAAAGAAAGGGAATAAATGTTTTCATAATGTAATCTTAATTCAGTAACCCAACCGGTTTCTAATTTTCGTTTCAAGATGTGTCATTCTACGATTTTATTCCAAAATTTCTGTTTGACTAATCGAAGAATGTCCTATAACTTTTCATGGTTTTATCTATGAAAATATGTAAACAGAAGAACAGAGCAGCACAATTGTCGAGGAATTACTACGACACATTTTCGGGCAATAAAATTTCGTACGCCAATTTATGTTTGGTGGTGGACCAAAGGCAGAGAAGGAACTCGTTTATTTTATATGTGTTTACATTATAAATTGAGAAAGGTGATGGAAGAAGCTGGACAAATGCTTGGATGTCTGGTGCTTTATAGCGCATGAAATGCCCTAATTTTCCCACTTTTTGGGTGATATTATTGACACAGAAAAAGCTTAATCAGGATTTTTGGTACAAAAATGAGCAGTATTGGGTGAAAATCGATGAACATTCTAAACGTAAAGTTTAAGACATAAAGTGAGAAAATATTAATAAAATTTCTGAATGAGCAAAAATACAGATCAAGACCAAATTTTTGTGCAGAAAATTTTCTAGGGTCATGATTTTAGATTTTTAAACAGAACTTTCGCCATTCTTAAATGTGTGGCATGAAAAATATTGGCTATATAATATTTTCTTATCATATGCATTATCAAGATGGAAGATCAATAAATTCGAAGCTCGGGAATATTTTAATCCATGTGTGTAATTTCTCTGCCCCTGTCCGAAAGTGGACCGATAAAGGGATTAACGCCAAAGAGAAAAGGCCCAAGGAAGGCAACTGCCGCCGTTGCAGATTATAACTGTTTTCGCTGTAATAAAGTTCCACAGCTACTTTACATTTCGATCGCTATCACGAAAATTTTGGAACCACACGCATTCAGACGCCATCCAGAAAATAAATCAATGATCATGAAAAAGTTGCGCAAATTCTGCAGAATTTTGGCATCTTAGGAAGAGAATAATAACCGCATATATTTTTGTATGGATATTTGTGCCAACGTTTTTCATATTTTTAAGAAACTTTGAAATAGAAATACTCACAAATGACTATCTACAGACCAATCTATGTCGACTTCGTTCGCCCTTGCCACAGTACCGCTTGGACACCTGAGGAGGAGCAAAAGGCTTAGTGTAACACGAGTTATCCAGCTGAAATTTTGCACACATCCGAAGATTCTGTAGCTGGGCCTAGAGAAGTTAGCTTGGTACGCATTGTTGTCGAATATGTCGTTTCGGAGCAAGTTTCCATTGGAACAGCTTGGGTCAGTTTCAGCCATGGATGAGACTCTACGCTGCTGTCTACATGTGTTGTTCTCAGGAAAGTTCAAATAACTGGTCGAAGGTTCTTCCAGTGCCTCGAATTTATGGCGAGACCACTTCATTTTGTGCTCAGATCACAGTGATAGAAGAAATTACCACGAATAGAGAAAATATGTCGATCGAAGAAATATGCAGTCGCTTCTGGATGTATGGACTGTTGTGCAATATACAGGTTCGGCTTGCCAAAATCGGTGTGGTCCGCAGGTTGATGTCGTTGAAAGCCGATCGAATTTCACACAAGCCGATTTGGGCGGCGTTCAAACAAGGAAATTGATGGGACACAGCTCTCAGATGGCGATGCCCGGCGATTGCTGGCGCTCGATCGATGTGGTCGCTGCCCTTTTGTGCCAATTAACACACTAATACACTCTCGAAGAGAGCAAGGGCAAAGAGGCGGCAGTGACGATTGGGGCGGCAGGACCGTTTGATTTGAACAAAGTGGGCGAAATATTGTTGAGCAGAGAGTGAATGACCGTTCCAATTGAAGGCTAAAAAATGAAGACGTTAGGAATGACCGGACAGCAATAAAATTATACAACCAGTTGACCCGCAAAATATGACATATCATTTTTGGAGATAATTTGTGGAGTGAATCAGAGGTGAATGTGCATAATTGTTAGCATTAGTCCATGCCTGGTTCAGAACGAATATTCCATTTTTCCTCAGAAGGCGTTATTTGGAGGGATAATTTATTTTTAAATTTCCCAAAATTGTGTTCCTTTTCCGTGCAACATTTTTGCACACAGCGGTGTACTTAAGCCCAAAATTTGGCTCTGTTTACACGAAAATAGTTTCATATGGAAAGGTGGGTTTGTTCATAAATTCAGGTTCATGAAAGGATCAAAATTTATAATGTGGTTTTCTTATAATATTTTAGTTTAAAAAATAGATGAAACAAATGGATAAAAAGACATAAATTTAAAGGCATAAAATAACAAAATCACAGATTTTCCAATTTTGGGCACATTTCTCGAAAATGCTTTAATCTGATTATTGGTCAAGGTGCATAAATTCAATTAAACAGCACATTAGAAATCACTCGGGAGACAGATAAACACATAATCAAAGAAGTTTCCGCTAAAGACTTATGAAAGCCGGAAGGCATATCCGAATCGCATTATATTATTGGAAGATCGAGAAAGTAGAATCACTTTGCATAGGAAATATATCGAATTTAAACATGCGACTTTTGTAAAGAAGTTGCATCTTTTGTTTATTTATTACAAAATGCAAAAAAACGCAGATAGTTTTTCGCGCTTTGTCAACAGCGGTCGATTAAAAGAATGTCAATAAAATATGGAATTTAATACGTGTATGTTTTGGCTTCGGAAAGTAGACGGAAAGAGAGAAAGAGACAAAAGCCATATTGGATGTGACGCAACGGATTAATGGCTTTGGTCAGAACGTAAAATGATCTGGAGGAGATATGGGCCGAAAAGCCTTTCAAGCTGCCGCATTCTTTTAAACTTTTGGAAGATTATTAGGAAAGTGAGTATTGAGCTTTCGACCTTTGCACTAAGACCCGGTATTTTTAGCTTTTTAAAAAATAAGTGAAAACAGCAATAATCGAATCAAGTTGGAAATGGAGTTTGTATTTTTGGCTCGAAGATGCAAAATTTTGCGGAAGCAAAAATTTCATTCCGATTTGAAAAATTTGAAGTCGTTTTTGTTTTCAATAGTTTCAAACCATATAATTGGCAATTTTAGCTTTAAATAAATTGACATATAAAACTTTACAGTCCGGTAACGGCTACCTGTATACAAACAATTTTTGGAGTTTTTCTCAGTCTGTGCAAAAATAATATGCCTAAAATTTTCCCGTCGATGAAAATTATAATAATTAAATAGCAGCTGGCTGCTGCTGTGAATAATCAATAAAACCGAGAAAGGGAAAGAGGATGAGCTATTGAATAAAAAATTCAAAAGGAAACATAAATTAGGAAAAGTTAATTTAGCGGAACCTGCCCTCCCTTTTTGGCTTTCAATACCCAATGGGCTGAGATGAAAAGCCGAAGATTGGCACTTCCATTTCTATAGTCACACGTTTTGAGCAAAATGGATTAATCGAGAGAAAATGCGCAAGCAAATTGAATCACGCAGCTAATTAACAGACATTAGAGTGAAATTCCTTGAGAACTATCATAAGAATGGTCAAATAATGAATAAAGTATAATACCAAATGCTCAAAAGGAGGTAAGTCTTCGACAGCAATTTTGCTATATATAGGTCAAAAATTTAGGTCTTAATTTTGGCTCATTTCTCATGTTATGTTCTTTTGCTCTAAGTGATTCTGGAAATTTGAAAGACTTTTGACCGGAACACGGCCAATTCCATAGACACTGACACAACATTAGCAAAGAAGAGCACATGATAAAATGATAAGCAACCATTGAATAAAATCCATAGTAAAAGGTTGAAAATAAAAGTGGTACTGTCGCTAAACCTTATGCATAAACCCAAGGTAAAGGACAAATTAGCTCGAAGCGGAAGATTATATTGGGAGTGGCACCCTCATAAAGATACTCATTTGAGGACGATGTACTTCTACCGCTTCAGCGCTCAAGTGTAACTTGTTTGCTGATCTAATGACAAGAGTCCTGCAAGAGTGTAACTCTCTCTTATACCCTCCAAATTGGGCTATTTGGTGGTCCTCAAGGACAAAAGGCTACATTTTTACAACGGTAAAAACGAATAGATCCAAATATTTAAAGAAAGACATTGGAGGGTAATAATAAGTGAACATAAATTTCTGAGCTCTAAAAAATCGAGTTAAATCTCTCGATCAAATTTTAATGGATTACCTTGTGTGGCCCATTCCCACCCAAATGAATTTTCAAAGGTCCTCAAGACCAAAAGGTTACATTGCTACTGCAAAATGTATAAATAGAGAACGGGATGGCCGCTGGGAAGAGAAAAATGTGCTTGAATTGGAAAGGATCGGTGGGAAACTACCGATAGCCATTCCCCAATACAAGAATAAAACCGTTATTGTCCAAATTCAGTTATTCAGCAGAAAAAAGGTATTCTTAAGGTTGACTCTAAGGGCACATATGGAAAAGGATGTGAATCATAACTTGGGTTTGGTTTGGCTTGAAGGAAACATAATAATGGTATTCGTGATACATAGGAACTCTATCAGACAAAGAAATGCCTTATAGAATGGCAGTACGGACCCATATTCGAGGATGGGATAGGACAAAACTTTGTTTCAGGCGATTTGGAATATTGTTTATAGAATGAATTAAAACATTCTTGTACTATCGTTATTAACGTTTAAGGAAACTAATCTAGAAATGTTAACTAAAGTCAAATTTGCGAAAACAGAATACCGAAATATCGCATTTCCAGATTACTATATTTTAGAATTAAACACTCGAAAACATAAATCAAAACAACCAATGTCAAACATTTAAACTTTGGTGTCTCGCGGCAAAATCAACACAGATTAGTTTTTCTAACGTTAAAATGATCTTGCATTAACAATATATTTATAAATGGGAATTATAAATAGAATGCACTATTCAAGAGTTTTTATCACGTCTAGACCATTCTGGCTATTTTCTGTTTATAACCTTTTCAATGCAACTTCTGTAACATAAAACTAACAGAAACCGATTTTGAAATATTGGACAGAAAATTGAAAAGTGATTATGACGCATAGATTTCAAAACAAATCAGACCCCATTTTAAAGAAACCATCAAAGTTTACTCAAACCGTCATCGAGCCGCCCCAAACTCAACAATAGAGTTGGGACTGCCCTTAGCCGAGCCAAGTCTGGCTTTTCCGATGAGCTGTGCAAAAATATCACAACACAAAAGCAACGGCGCGACCAGCCGGCCCCGTTTTTCACCCTTTTGCCCATTTTCAATTCACACAATACAATACATGAGGAGGCCGGTGCGCTGCCGCGGCAGAAGCGCAGATGTTGTTTTTGTGTTGTGTGATATTTTGCTCCAAGCTGTCCTTGCTTTTGCTCTGATAAATAAGGCTAAAATGGGTTAAGAAAGGGGCAGTGGTCAGCCAGGAGCCAGAGCAATCGGGACCTTATAGCAGGGTGTGGCAAGATTATAGAAAATCAAAATATACATATGATTATGAATACAACGGAAGAATCGACAGAGTGAGAGAGCTATAATTGATCTTTTGGAAGAACGACATAAAAATGGCTGAACGGTGATCGAATTTTTTCAGAAAAATCAGAATTAAAAAAGATTCAGTGAGAAAAACAAACAGAAATTGACATTTTCTAGTTTTTACATTTTTAACTACGTTCAAACAGTTCTATTTCTTTTATTTTGTAAAATTCCAATATTTCAAAATTCCAATTCTTTTGAATTCCTTTCCAGATGCAGAGAGAAAGACTGACAGAAATTGACAATTTCTTGTTTTAAATATTTAACTGCGTTTAAAAATTTTGTAAAATTTCAATATTAAATTTAATAAAAATACATTTTGCTTATAAGTAATTTTTCGGTTAAAGCATCTAAAAGCAAGTTAGAATAAGTAGATCTTTGGCGAGCAAAGGCATTTTGTTTTGTCCATAGAAAGGTATAGATAAATAAAGTGTAAGTATAAATAGGGTTATGGCCATGCTGTTGGTCAGAAAATAGAAGGATGTTTGGCCAAAATTCCATTTGCGGCCTTTCCATATGAAAAAAGTACACAGAAGGTGGAAGAGTGTTTATCACCGTTAGCAGAGATACACAAAATCAAAACATAAATGGTTATGAATGGGTATAACTGCGGGAAGCCGGCAGCAGACTGAGCCCAGAGAGCGATACATCCGTAATAGGGCATAAAAGATGGATGGGTGTGGGGAAATGTACAATACGGGGTGCAGACGAGCAGCAGTCAGGATGACACTGCAAGGTGGGCAATTCCCGCCCACACCGCACAGTGTGGGCCAACTGCGACGACTACTATTGAGGGTGTAAGGAAGCTCCTCCCATGTTGTAGGAAGACAGTGAAAACGGGTGTACGAATTTGTGACTATATTTATTAATTATATTAAATGTAACATAAAAATACAAAAATGTATTATTCTAAAACATCATTTCAACTAAATTTTAAAACATCACATTTTAAAATATCTTGATGTAAAGTCGAGAGGATAAAAATTATATATATCATCATGACTGTCATTACGCAATAAAGCTAATTATTTGTAAATAAATCTCAATTTTCGAAATTTGCCGTTTCCTGATACTTTTTTCTTATGGATCTGGTTACGCCGACGATTTTCGTGTCATCAAACATCAAAGGATATCATGCATACCATTTTTAAACTTTCTGTCGTATTTAAACGGTTATCCTGGACAGTCAAATTATTATTACGTCGTAAACGTACCTGGATATTATATAACGCTAGTTAGAATAAGAGTTACAAAAATTAACACCAAATTAAATGTCTCAGGTTAGGTGCTAAGCTATTTTCGCCTCAATGAGGAAAGGCGCGAAATTGCACCAATGGCTCATCTGCTTCTTTTTTGACTCAAACAAAGCAGCCGTCCCGTGCGCGCCACAATCCAGGAGTCATCAACAAGGAAGGTGTGGGCAGAAAAGTACTGCCTGAGGGCCAATTCCCAGTGGGTCACTTCTACGAAAAACCACTCCTCATCCGGGTGTGAGGAGGACTCAGACGCGACCAAAAATGGACATATGATGACCGAAGAGTAATGAGGGCGACCTTGCAAAATGAAACATTTCGGAATTATGTGGCATAATGTTAAAAGTTATAAAATATGTATTGGAGTACAACGTTAAAGACTAAGGAATTGGGACAATTTGCTGCCTTTATGGTTGGTTATGTTTTAAAAAATTATGGGATTCGTTGCCTCAAATTGAAATTCACAATTACTACCTATGTGTGCCAATTTATTGTCGTATGCAAAAATGTCTTATATCATAAAGAATAATACCGGAAGAATATAAAAGAAACGTATTTAATTTCCTATCATCTATGATGCTATCTAAAATAAGCCAAATGAATCATGCGATAAAACGGCGGATCTCATACAATACTATTAATGCCATGAAAAGAATCACGTCATATCGTTTTGTAAATGAGAAACGATCGCTAAGTTAAATGACCATAATTTAATAAAACCCTTCCCAGTGTGATTAATACAAAATTCACACTAAATGGTATGGACTCAAACAAGAATGGATATATCAAATGCGAAACGATAAAAGGATAACATGAGCACAGCACGAAAGAAGTTACGTCACTACAATAATTGACTCAGAATCGTATGATATCAATTTTGTCGGAATATGCGCTATGCGATATACCGTTACATCCATTAGAACAAAAAGCACAATATAACATAAATAAAAGCAGGAAGTAATACAAGATAACGGACCATCACTTAGGGAAGTCCCGTTTCCCAGCGTGATTAATCAAATTTGTTTTTTTTTAATACAACTAAGCACAAAAACCAACCATGCCGCAGAGTGCATAGCTGAAATTTTTAGAAGAAATTTACACTAATAATGATGATATGCGATCGTTATGTGGGCGACGGTTCCTGTTTTATTCGGAAATGACCACCAAAAGTCAAACCATTTAGAAATTCCGCAAAAAAATTGAATGCCTATTTCGATGACCGATTTTTTAATAAAAGTCAACCCAAAAGGGCAAAAGCATAACGGATATACACAAACAAACTAAATTTAAATTGTCATTGTTTTCGGCGTCTTTGAGGATTTTTGGGATCCACCTTCAACTTTGAAGTCTTTCAGAGGTGCGACTCAAAAGTGACAGCGCTGCAGTACGAAGGTAATTAATAAAGAGCGTTAAGTCTGAACACTGACCTGTCAATATTCAAAGTGTCTGGATATTCAAATTAACAAAGGATTGGAAGGACAAATAAGTCTGTGGATTTATGCCTGCGGACTGCAGTTGACATAAAGTGAAACTTTGATTAATTTGAAAAATTTAAGTGGGTCAACATACAGCTGTGAAATGCGAAAATATTGCCGAAAGTCAAGGAATTACATCCAGGGTGCGTATGCACGCAAAATGCAAAGATAATTATTAAGTAAAAATTTGCGCAAAATTTAATAATATATTTAAAGAGGTACTTTCAACAAATTTACCAATATTCTTAGGCTATATTGCAACTTTCGTGACTAAAATATCATTTGAAAAGTTCCTTGTAAGAGATAAAAAGTCCAGTTTTTAAGACGATATGTAATGTTCGAAAACCAACTTCAGTTTAACTTTTAAATAATAAAACAAACAACACAACAAGAATATACAAAATTGGAGATTGAAAGCGTCTTTCGTAACATCTCCCAACCGCTACGAATCTTTTCCCATAATAGAGCCGCTAAAGCAAAAAGAAAGACAGCTCGTTGGCAGAAATCACAAATTAGGGGAATTTGGCCCAGAAGCGTGGAATCCAAAGCCCAATGTTTAACAAATCCAATTCTCAACACCATTACAGGAGTCGTTTTATTTTGGGCGTCAAATTTATTGGACCAATTACTGCACCTCTTTGGATTTGGCTGTGAAATAGCGACACAATTTAGGCCAAGTTTGAGGCTAATTCATTTGAGGCACAACCGACGATTTTACAGCCAAAGGCACAAAGAATGGGCCCGGAAGTCGGAGAGAACATAGGAAGGATGGGCACTGAGCATGCAAACCACCCCACAGGCTGATGAGTTGTTGCGAATGAGGCTGAGATTTACGAGAGATCCTGCAACTCAAGAGCCAAAAGAGGAAAAGAGAGAATATGGCTGGTCTCATAATTATCATCAGCATATATAATTGGGCTCAAAAAGAAATGTGATCCAAGGTTGGAGAGGAAGCTAGAGAACGTTCTGACCAGCTCAAACACTTCCTCTATAAGCGTATGAACAAGACAAGTGATAGATGAGCACTGTTAATTGCTTGCGCAGAGATCACTGATTTATGCATTTTGGAGACTATATTATTTATTCCAAGAAAATCAACATTTGTAATCATGCGGATCTAACAAAATCCGTAAAAGTACATTCGTGACTATTAATGGACAAAGATCACTCCCCTTAAAATTTTTGCTAATCAATTTTTTGCTAACAGTTTTTTGGTAAATTAGTAATTGTCTTGTTCGTAAAAATTATTTTTGGGCTTATGGAAATCAACGTTAACTGAAATTAACTGCGAAATATGGGACTTACGCAGAATAATGTTAAATTAAACACAACATTTTCTGGCATATTGTCTAATATTTTTTCTTTAAAAATTTTGGAGAAGTTTAGTAATATCATTAAAACAAATGGGAACTATTGAACGTATATTTGGAAGTTTAAATTGAAAAATCAGCGATATCACTATAGTCACAGAAAATTATATCATTTCTCAAATTACATACACTTCCCACCTCTTCGGCCTTCACGAGCTTTATATAGCTCACTAATCGTAATTCTCTTCATTTGAGTGTCCTCATTTTAACAGAGCCAATTTTAATTTCCTTTTTCTCATAACTCCATGCTACCCTGTCCAAACTTTGTCATATGGTGTCCATAAATGGCTATGCAGAGAATCATCACCTTGACTACCGCTACAATTTTAGCGTCGGCCAAAGGGCTCATTAAAACTCATCCTTGCCCTTCTGAGATTTTCCCATTCCTGCTGACTAAAAATCCACAAGTGAGCAGGATAATGCATGAGCAAATTCTCAAGAGGAGCTTTTCCTCATTAGGGAGTATATAAATGGAACGGCTTATCTCGCTCTATCCCAAACGCATATGGATTTGAAACAAACACAAGGATTTTACTAAAAATTAAATAACTTTGCAAAAACGCCATTCGAATAAAATTCCGGAAGCAACCTAAACATTCAAAACAAAAAATATTTACACTTCTATTTCTTCTCAATAGATCTCTCTTAATTCCTTCTCTGAAAAAGGGTACTCATTTCTAGGGATCGGCAAAATTCGGCGAGCCCGAGCTTCGAGCCTGACCCATCCAGGCTCGGGCTCGACAAAATTCCGGATTCACTTGGCGAGCCCGAGCCCAGGCTCGGGCTCGGGCTCGCCAATAATGCCGAGCCGAGCCCGAGCCCGAGCTTCGAGCCCGATTTGAATTTTATTTTTTCCCGCCTATTTTTTGGTCATCAAAAATTGGTCTTTTTTGTTGTTTTTTGCTAGTATTTCGTATATTTAATTTAAATAGACAAAACTGAGACGATTCAGTTAATTTTTTAAATAAAATTTACATGCAAAGTCAAATTTTACCTGTATTTTTCCAAAAATTTTTCCGGGAAAATATCAAAATGTCCAAATTTTCCCATTTTTGCTTATGGTTTTTGCAAAATTTTTCCATTTTTGATGATTTTCATATGAAAATTTTTAATTTTTTAAAATACTTGATGGAGAAATGGTATCCAAATAGCGCCGCAGGGGAAAATTTTTCAATTTTATGCCGATTTGTCACAAAAAATTTGCACTATTTCAAAAATACCGTAAACCTTCTAATTTAACCCCGGGGGTATAATTATCCGATCGACCTCTAGAGAGGGCAAAATTAGAGGGGGGGGTAAAAATAGAGGGGGCAAAATTAAACCGCTCGATTTTTCGCGCCGCGCCGGAGGGGCCGAAAATTTTTGAGGTTTTTGCTCAAATTTCAAAAATTTTCGTCATTTTTTGACAATTTTTCAAAAAAATTCAAAATTTGAATACCCGCTCCAAAAATTTTAGATTTTTGTTCGAAATTTTTGCCATTTTTCCAAAATTTTGGCAAATTTTTGAAAAATTTGGGAAAATTTTGCAAAAATGGCAAAAAACAGGAAAAAAATTCAAATTTTTGGAAAAAAACTTGAACTAAAATTTTCGCATGCACAGGACTTAAATTTTCCAATTTTCGCCCTTTTTAGCTTAAAATCCGTAGTTTTGGTTACTAAAATCGACAATTGCCGTTCAGTAACAATGGCGAAAGAAATAAAAATCAGCGCCGCAGGCGAAAATTATTCGATTTTTGGCCCTGACCCTGTGATTTTCCCTGAAACTGGTCATTGAGTGTTGCTCAAAATGCTCATCTTTGTCGTATTTCGTCGCATTAGTACAAAGTGAGACGAAAACAATGGAAAGAAATACATAGCCGCAAAAGCGCCGCAGGCAAAATTTTTTTGAAAAATTGAGTTGTTTGCAAAAATAAACATTGAAAATTTTGCTTGTTCTTCGAAATATTTAGAATTTTTCGCTCGGCCGCGCCCATTGGGCGCGGCCAAAAAAGACCGAGCCCGTAGGCTCGAAGCTCGACCCCTTTTTTCCGAGCTTCGAGCCCTAGCCCAGGCTCGGGCTCGGTGAAATTCCATTTTGGCCGAGCCCGAGCTTCGAGCCCGACCTACCCGGGCTCGGGCTCGAAAGCTCGGCAAAGCTCGAGCTCGGGCTCGGGCTCGCCGATCCCTACTCATTTCCGATAATTTTTGTGAAATCCTCGACTGAGATTCCACCTATAAAGCTCTGAATAAAATATATCTCTATGTAATAGGGCAATTCTTTAAAATGAATATGACTAAATATTCAAGAAGCGGAAGGGTGACCGCAAATATTTGAATGATGCAAAATGGAACATCCAGAAAAGCGATCCCGTCAAAGAGGTAGACAAACAAAGCCAACAGCCTTGCCGCACCTTACCGGCTGGTCACTTTAGGACATTCCAAACACAGCACAGAAGCAGCATTCGAGCTCCAGGTGTTGGATTCGTCCAACAATGGACACCAGTGCAATAATTTAACTGCAAATAACGGCAGTATTTGGCGGAATGGGTGCGGTTTTCGAGAGGGCCAGTCAAGGCCGCTATCGAGGAGCTCAATTGGGATAGGTTTAGGTGAAGTATTTTACGATAACCGGATATGGCGAAGAGATATCGGTAATTTTGGTCAATACACAATAAACAACGAAATAAATGTTGAAACATAAAATCGTAAAAATGAAATAGTAACGGAATTTGGAAGTGACTTTCGTTCTCGTAAACACAAAATTCTGTGAAAAGTTTCAAGGATCTATAACGGCCGTTGGCCTAAAAATACGTGCAGCTCTACTAGAACAGCTTAAAACGACAACGTATGTTGTATAGAGCCAATTGATCACACTCATCACCTCCTCGTCATAGAGATCCTCTTGTTCGAACCACTTCTCTCAGTGCTCTCATATCCAATCCATCATTCATCCCATTTGGGACACACAAAAGCGTTCCTTTAACTACAAACCGCCGAATAATTGAATCAAAAAGAAACGCTGCATTCTCCGTTACATTCATAATTTCCGCAATTGGTATACACGGAAATCTCATAGATACAATAGCTCTGAGTAATCTCTCATGAGATTTGTAACCGATTCATTCGAGATGGGAACAATATAGGTATACCGATTGATCAAATTTCTGGAGTGAAACTCAAAAGAGACAGAAAAGAACTTGAACTGAATTCGTCTATAAAAATTCATGAGCTCATAAAACTGCACTTGAAGCGATTTCCCAGAACATCCTCAAAATATTTCCAACATTGTGTTCTTAGAGCTTTCTATTCAAGGCATTTCTTTCCCTAACAATTTATTGTTGGGCTGTGTCCTCAGTTCCATGCTAATTCCACAAATCCCCAAATTATTCTCACTTTTGCTGTGGGATATCACAGAAAACAGTTAACTAATCCTCCTCCTGCTCAGCGCCTATTATGCGTTGACACACCAATTTGGCTGTTGAATAGCTGAGGAATGGATCAGTTTTCATCCCATTCATTCCTTTATGCACAGAAGTAATCGTCTAATCTCCTCTTCAGTTTTGGGCGAATATTAATCAGATTTCCACCTTAATAATCAAAGTCGCAGGCAAAATAGACAAATGCGAATGAGACGCCTTAAGTCTTTGAGGTTTTCGGTTTTACGGAAAATAAGAATTCACTGAAAGGTACAATGTTCCACAAAATTGCCACAAAATTTTGTGGCAAAAATTCAAAAACATACAAAAGAATAATTTATGATAAATTTATTATCTTCAAGTTGCAGAAAAGTCTGAACTCGACTAAATTTTTTAGTTGAAAGTAAAACGATAGTGTAATTTCAAGAATTTTCACCACAACATGTGAGAATTATATCTACAAGAGTTTTCAGCTTTTTTCCGAACGAAGGACGTTTTACACCTTCGCCAAATTAGAGACTATTCGCGCCTGCAAAGGTGTTCCGCAAGATGGATGTGAATAAATGCTCGAAAAGGATAAGACACAATAGCGGGCGCCGAGAATGGAGCTCAATGGGATTTGTAAATGATATGCCCAGTGGTGTCCTATGGGAAAATAATTAAAGGGTGCGCCAATTCTTTGCGCTCAAATCCTCCCATTGATGAATCCCTTTTGTGGTCAAAACGGTGTTATGAGACAACGCTTGATTCTCCGATTTTTTAAGTTCATTATATGAAAGACGGCACTGTTATTAAGGGATCAAGGGCAGCAAAGGATTTGAGCGAAAGAGAAGAATAAAGACGAGAATGAATCGAACGAAACCAAGGAAAATGCATATTTAAGTGAGGTCATTATAAAGTTGGCTCCTATTAAAAATATGCTGAGATAAATAGGGAGATTTACGTTATAATAAACATGAATAATTATCAATTACACGTTAAAATGAAAAAGATAACTGTCTATTTTTAGAATACAGATGAACAATCACAAAACTGTGAAAGTAGGCACTTTTCTTGTGTACCGTCGCTCGAAGGCCTATATATAGGTGTTTTGACAAAAAAATGTAAAGCGATTAATCGGAAAAGTAAAAGCGCTCTTCCTCATTAAAAATAAAAAAGCGGATCCTATTAAAACAAATAAATGCCCGAACTCATTTATTCCTCCGATAGAAATCCTCAGCCTGAGGCTATCTCCCCACACTCACTCAGCCGCCTGCCATTGTTCAATCTGCAATAAACATCAAAGGACGGCGGACGAGGAATTAAATGGCCGAGCGTCAATTTCCGTCGCAATTTACGCATCCGCAGCCTGGAAAACAAATAAAAAGCGAGTCGACACTATTTTACACCTCTCGATGGCGGATGGGTGGAAAAATAATTGGAAACTTTGATGCAGAAAGGCCGAACTTGAAATAACGGTGAAGCGGTTCTATAAATATTAGAGGTGAGAAGGATAAATTGCTGGAAATGGTAGAACTGTAATTTCCACCTCATAAAACAGTTTTTAATGGAATTATTTCATATTTGTCCCAAAGTTGGAATTAAAACGTTATCGGGCCAAAGAGAACTGGTATTTCCATCCATTTGAGGCAAAAAATGGTTTCTTTACGAATCTCTTGTCACGCTATATCTTAAATTCCTTTCTTTTCCAGCAGAAATTCTTTCTGTCGTCTTGGTCTTTTCGCTAAAATAAATCCTTTTTGCAAATTGAGGTATCCCAAGCAAATGGTACTGAAAGTTTTAAATTTTTACATAATTTTCCAATTAAAATGTTTATTAGAAATATTGTTTAAAATTACCGAAAAAATTGGAAATCAAAGCCTAAACTTGATGCTCTTAAAAACTCTTTCGGGCAATTGATATTTTCATGTTATACATGGGATATGCCAAAAGTTGTGTCTATCGCAAAACACAGCACTAACAAACTTGGGTCAGATTTCAAGAAAATACACCACCGACTAATTTACGAGAAACATTTGTCGCGTTATGCAACACCGTTGCAAGATTTTCCCTAATCCCAACAAATTTGTTTGTTTGCTGTTTGGATACTTAGTTATCGGGGCAGAATTGCACTATTCGCTACGGGAGCTGAAAATATGAGAAGCTGTCTTAAGAGAGGAGGTGTATTAAGTATGAATTAAACACTAATAATTTGACTTATGTCCTCTGAGCGAGAATTGTGGTGCATTGTCTTTTGGACATGCAATCCTCCGTTCCTCGCAGCTCTTGAACCTAAAGAAATGCTATATGATTGCCGGTACTAAAGCTAGCAGCTTCATTAAAATTTAGGGTTTGCGTTGAAAGTTAAGGAGTATGGAGAATTTTCAATATTTTGCATGATCCTTTACAATTTACAAGGACGTTTGTTACATTTCTAAAAAAGCTCTCAGATTTGGTCAAATTTCTGAGTAGAAATTTTAGTTGATACATTCCAGGCAAATATAAAATAAAGCTACAAAACTAAACTAAAAGTTCACAACCCACAAATGTAATGAAAGAAAAATTTGTACTAAATTTGTAGCAAAAATGTATGGCTCAATTGAGCTTTATAAGACGTGTAAGACAATAACAGATTCGCAAGTCGTGGCGATGCAGATTAATTCCCGTAAAAAGTCACACCAATCAACAGAAATGATCAAAGGAATATAACTAATCGCTCTAGCGTTAATCTCAACGAAAAACAATTGGCGAAAACGGTGAAACAAAAGCGTAACACATTTGCATCATTTGAATCACAAGCTTTGTTGCGCATAGCAATGGAAAGAAAACGGTAAATAATGTGGAAATAACGGTCTCGAGAATCTTTTTTCCGAATAGACAAAGAATTCGATAACAAGACATTTCGACAACAAAACTCTACTTGGTACAAAAAAATACTTGTGCCAAAACTGGTTACATGTGTCGCTTTTCCATAAACTAGATTACATACTGAGCTTACTTAATTTGTACTTTTCACACTAAAATGATGGGAGCTGGCACGAGGTGACATAACTCAAGGATCAAATAATTCCGTAATTCATCATTCTTATGATGATTGAACAATCGCTTAACAAGTTCGCCAAAGAGTGATCTCAACTTGTTCAAATGATCTTGAAAATGCCAAGTCACTTACATCAAAATCCAAAATTATCCAAAGCCCAATGAGGACTATAATAAAATCTTGACCGAGACAAATGATCTGGGCGATTTGACAGGTATGTCCTTCAATTTGCTGCAGATAAAGAGGCTGGACTTGTCATTAGAACTCGATTAACAACTTGTTGGACAAGACATTGTCGCAGTGGCCGCAGGACGACAGGTGGTGACAACAACGACAAGCACCAGATTATTACGGGTCGAAAGCTTTAAATCGAGATTCCCCTCTGGCCCATTAAAATAGGGACTGGCTAGCGTATAATGCCGAGGATAAAGAGTGTATCAATCACATTTCAGGAAAAGTCAATCTCATTCCCTCATCCATTACATATTTTGCTGGAAGGAAAAATGACATTTTTACGACACCATATCCTGCAATATTTCCAAAATTCCTGTATCGTCAATTGCACTTTCTTTGTAGTTAAATTTTTATAATACAATGAAATGAAATGTTAAAAAGATTTTTCGGCTTGAAAACTAAAAATGGTTCATTTCAGCTTTAGACAACCAAAAATGACTAAATTTGCATATTAGAGTCACTACGATCGGTTCTTTACCATCCACCCCCGTCGATCAACCCCCGTCGATCCACCCCAGGGTACGATTCACCCCCGGGTACGATCCACCCCCGTCGATCCACCCCCGGGTACGATCCACCCCCAAAATACGTTTTTCATTCTAGAAGGGTATTTTTCGCAGGAAATTCAAATTTTTGGCCCTTTAGGCGTTTTACTCACATTTTTCATTCTAGAATACTCTAGAAAGGCTGTAAATAAAGCAAATCGTTTTATAACATCAATAATTAACAATTCACCATAACAAAAAATTAATATTGAATATTTTACATCATTCCATATGACTGTGATATTCCTTTCAAAATTTCAATAAGTGTGCGATCGTCGTAATTCTCCAAAAAATCCCAAAACTCTTTCGTAATTCTCCAAAAACTTTTGACGCTTCTCAGGCGGTGCATCGTCAAAAATCACTTTCCACGCAGTGACGTTTACCACATAAGACAGTTACCACATTTCATTTTCTCTAACTTTGTGTGGTGAGAGTACTCCCTTTTGTGGTAAATGTCACTTTTCGCGCATCAGGCTAAAACAACCCTTATAAGGCGCCAACAAGGATTTAGGTTTGGGGCCCCGAACAATATGGGGCCTAAGGGACTTAATCTTAGGCTTAAGCTCCCGAACAACCCTTATAAGGCGCCAAACAAGGATTTAGGCTTGCTGCTTGCTGTACAGCAGGGCTGCATCCGGTATCCGGTTATCCGGTGTTTTTCGCCATCCGGTTTCCGGATTTAGGGGAGGTCCGCCGGATGCACCGGATATTAACAAGCAACCCTAAGAATGCAGTCAGCGCCGCAGGCGAAAATTTTTGAAAATTTCGTAGAATATTCAAAATTTTCAATGTCAATTTTTGGCATGCAGCGTTATTTTTGAAAAAAAATTTCGCCTGCAGGCGCTATTTTTTCTTCTAACGTTTCCATTCTATTTCAGTATTTTACCAAATTAAACTAAAGGCATTTCGTTAAAACTCTTGCCTGATTTTCGTTTTTGTCCATTTTTTCCAACTAGTTTTATTTCGTTAAAACTCATTAGTCTCCATCCAGATTCTGTCCATTTTTGCGATTGATGATTTTGTGACTTCGGTTCATGTCTCACTGTTTTTCCAAAATTTTGGGCCGGCAAAAAAAAGCGCCCCAGGCAATCTCTATTCTTCCCAATTTTCAACAATTTTGCCTGCGGCGCTGTTTTAATTTTCGTTTAATTAATTGAAGGCCAAAATGTAACAAAATAGCGCCGAAGACGAATTTTTTTTGAAAAATACCACTGTTTGCCAAAAATTGACATTAAAAATCTTGACCATTTTTCGAAAATTTTCAAAAATTCCTTCTAATTTTCGATTAATTTTTCCTAGCTCAGTATAACTTTGATTAGTGAAATGTTATAGTTCTCATATTGGAACCCCAATGAAGTCGTTAAGTTAACGGGCAAAAAGTGTGAAAACGTTTAATTGTCAATAAATAGTGGTAAAATTGATTAAAATTGCTCATATATTGCAATAAAATAGCCAAAAAGTAGCTAAAAGTTGTTCAAGTACTTGAATTTTTACAACATTTATTCTAATCTTGCACAGTTATAATAAAAAGGAAACAAAAGCACCCATTTAGGTAAACTTTTTGCAAATTAACGTCAAAATTGGCAAAAAATTTTCAAATTTGGCGCCAAAAATTGAAATATCCGGTTATCCGGTCAATATCCGGTGTTTTTGCACTATCCGGTATCCGGTCCGGCTTTTTTTTACTATCCGGTATCCGGTCCGGCTTTTCGAAATGCCGTATGCAGCCCTGCTGTACAGGCTCAACCAGGACTTAATCTTAGGCCTCACACTCCCGAACAGAGTTGCCCGCAACTGGGATTTCCCCATCCGCAATTCGCAACAAAATTAAAATTGCGGAATCCGCAATTCGCAATCCGCAATTTTTCATTTTTTACTCATTTTTTCAAATTTTTTTCCAAATTTTGCCATTTTATAGTGTTTTACAATCTGGAATCAGTCTTTATTCAACCAGATGCATTAAATCACTACAAAATCAATACGTAAAGCTTAAAATCAATAAATTACTAGTATCAGTAATTTCTCGAAATTCTCACGCGACAGTCGTTTTCGTAGATGGCTCAAAATCAGCGTCGCAATTGAAAATAGCAAGGAAGAGGCAAAAATAGCGCCGCAGGCGAAAATTTTTAGAAATTCGGAACAATAGAGACAATTTTGATTTTTCTGACTAAATTTTATATGAAAAATTGGCGACAATTTTCGAGAAATTGCTTTATTCGCCAAAAAGTCGAAGAAATTTTTTTTCAGAAAATCGTTCGGCCGTGCCCGATAGGGCGCGGCCGTGGAAAAAATTAGAAAATTTTGCCTCAACATTGAAAATTTTCAAAGAAAATTTTCTCCAACCTCACAAATTTTAAAAAAAATTTGCCTGCGGCGCTATTTTTTCTTTATTTTTTTCATTGTATATTACATTTTTATTACTGTTTATAAAACAGATTTCAAAAGAAAACCGGAAAAAATGACATAGGAAACTGCGCCGGCGTCTAAAATTACAAAAAAAAAACTAAAGGATTAAATCGCGCCGCAGGCGAAAATTTTTCAAAAATTTCGTGGGCTTGGAGAAAATTTCCTTTGAAAATTTTCAATGTTGAGGCAAAATTTTCAAAATTTTTTCCTCGGCCGCGCCCTATCGGGCACGGCCGAGGCCATTCTTAGGGGTGCTTAATAATTGCGGATTGCGGCAAAACAGGCCCAATCCGCAATCCGCTCGTCCGCAACGCCAAAATTGCCGCAATTCCGCAATCCGCAATTGCGGGCAACTCTGCTCCCGAACAACCGTTACTTTACGCCATACTAGCGAAGTGGGGCCGCTTCGCGGCCCTCATTTCGCTAGGAAGCGGTTAGCGTGCATCAGCGGCGCTTCGCGCACCGCCATCAGCGGTCAGGGTTGGGTTGTTCGGGAGTAAGGGTTGTTCGGGAGTAAGGGTTGTTCGGGAGTAGAGCAGCATGAGACTATTTCGGGCCTTCGGCCCTCAAGCAGCTGTTGTTCGGGAGTAAGGGTTGTTCGGGAGTAGAGCAGCATGAGACTATTTCGGGCCTTCGGCCCTCAAGCAGCTGTTGTTCGGGAGTAAGAGTTGTTCGGGAGTATTCACATTCCAAGAGAGAAGGTCCGACCACAGGACTGGCTTGTCGCCTCCGGCGCCTCGCAATATGTGTCTCTGACTAATTGTGTCTCTGACTAATTTGTGTCTCTGACTGACTTGTGTATCTGACTAATTTCTATCTCTGACTGACTGATCTTTGATCCCTTAAAAAGGTAGAAGGGACAAAAATAAGCACTGGTAAGAATCACATTTTGGGTGAAAAAAGGTAGAAGGGACAAAAATAAGTGATCTTTGATCCCTTAAAAAGACAGAATCTTCAAAAATTCATGCGTCTGTGCGCGCACAGACGCAGGAATTTTGCCACACATAGCTAAGCAGTGATTTGCTTTATTTACAGCCTTTCTAGAGTATTCTAGAATGAAAAATGTGAGTAAAACGCCTAAAGGGCCAAAAATTTGAATTTCCTGCGAAAAATACTCTTCTAGAATGAAAAACGTATTTTGGGGGTGGATCGTAATCGGGGGTGGATCGACGGGGGTGGATGGTACCCGGGGGTGAATCGTACCCTGGGGTGGATCGACGGGGGTGGATCGTAGTAGACCGACTACGATATATGTAAGTGCTAAATTAATGTATGTCACGGGCTGCTCGAAAACTAAATGGCTGGGTTAAGTGGCAGGGTAAAATGGGGGTAAGGGAATTCACCTTCAGATTCATGCTGGACGTAAAAATTATGATGTTACCCTTATGTTAAAAGTTAGCGTCGAATTCAGAACCGAACTAGCCATCTGGAAGAAAAGGTAAAATTCTGGTCCGAGTCCAATGTTTTTCAAGTTTTTGTCTAAGTTCAAACAAGTTAGAATGCGAATCAAAGAAGAAAAACTCTTTATCCACATACAAGAAAATATGTATAATAAAAGCAATTTGATAATCATGAAAATCCTGACAGTGATCTTAAATTGTATAATGCCAGTCAATTTCAATATGGTCAATCTATTCATTTTTCGCTACATGCCAAGAAATTGCCTGAAAAATTAAGAAATTATAAAATTAAAAGTCAGAAAACTAACGGCGGTTCCGAGAGAACGCTACGACGGAGTTTGAGCACAACGGGACTTTCAGGCAAGGCATTGTCGCGCCAGTAGAATTTTGCCCACTTGTGCTCCACGTGATTCTCGGGGCGTTGAAAGCCAAAGTAAAGGTGAGCGATACGGTTGTCGTTTGGTCCGCTCGGCTCGCCTTCATTCTGATGCGACGCTGTGAAATACTGCAGAATTTCGGTATAATCAATACTGCCGTCGGATTCACATAAAATGGTTCGCAATGTCTAAAAACGAGAATCACAAAGAGAGTCGCTAAAATTTTCCACTTTTGGCAGCATTTATCATAATTCTAATGTATGTTATAAAATAAAAACTAAACTATTTTTAATGCCGCCCAAAATTTATCAACTGCTTTAGCGTGTTAATTCCATAGGACCACCCAGCGGCTACGCCGCATGGCGGCGCCCATGGCAATCCAGGATTTTCCGGATTTCCGGAAGCCATAAATCCCGGTACTCGCAAAAGTTGTCGGCGAGACCGGTACCAATCGACTTTTTCTGAAGGCCCAGGTCGAGACCTAACGATTGACACCAAAATCGCCCCAAACGGTGAGGGGCGCGGTGAGATAGCTCCATTTCCAGCCAAATGCCCTCCGGGCTTCTAGAACCTTCTAGAAGCCGATCTGTGCGCCGGGACCTGGTTGTCCTGCAAGCCCATCTCGAGGGCTATCTCCTGACACCAAAATCGCCCCAAACGGTGAGGGGCGCGGCCAGATAGGCCCATTTCCAGCCAAATGCCCTCCGGGCTTCTAGAACCTTCTAGAAGCCGATCTGTGCGCCGGGACCTGGTTGTCCTGCAAGCCCATCTCGAGACCTAACGATTGACACCAAAATCGCCCCAAACGGTGAGGGGCGCGGTGAGATAGCTCCATTTCCAGCCAAATGCCCTCCGGGCTTCTAGAACCTTCTAGAAGCCGATCTGTGCGCCGGGACCTGGTTGTCCTGCAAGCCCATCTCGAGGGCTATCTCCTGACACCAAAATCGCCCCAAACGGTGAGGGGCGCGGCCAGATAGGCCCATTTCCAGCCAAATGCCCTCCGGGCTTCTAGAACCTTCTAGAAGCCGATCTGTGCGCCGGGACCTGGTTGTCCTGCAAGCCCATCTCGAGGGCTATCTCCTGACACCAAAATCGCCCCAAACGGTGAGGGGCGCGGCCAGATAGGCCCATTTCCAGCCAAATGCCCTCCGGGCTTCTAGAACCTTCTAGAAGCCGATCTGTGCGCCGGGACCTGGTTTTCCGGAACCCATAGGCTCAGGGCTATCGTTTGACACCAAGATCACCGAAAACGGTGAGGGGCGGGGGAAGTTGCCCTTTTACGTGACACACGTGACACACGGATGTCACGTTTTCACGTATGTCAACCCCAAATCTGACATTGATAACCCCCCCTAAAATCATGGGTTTTGGGGGGGTACTCGCGAGTTTGGGGTCCGGGACCCCCAAAAAGTGGGTTATTCTATTGGGGGGGGAACTTCACCTATCAACTTAGAGGGACCCGATAATGCAATAAACTGCCGTAGATAAGAGTTCCGCATAGGCAAATGGCGATTTCAAATTAGCGCCAAAATATAATCTCATGCCAAAGGGGTTAAAAGGGGCCGCTGAAAATTTTTGATGAGGGGGATTACTAGGCAGGGGTCTCCTCTAGCGAGTGGTAAAAAAATTTGAGTGGGGCCTTATTAGAGTAAAAATTTTCACAGTCAGCACTTTTCCCTATTGGAGGACACATCGGCGCCAAGTGTCTCAAAAAGCGTCACAGCCGATTTCAGCCAAAAATAAAATTGTGTGATGTCAAGGATATTTTTTGCCAGGGAGCAAGTTCAGGTGTTGCTCTATCATACCCCGTGGGTGAAATATTCGTCCCTATGTTTAAAATTAATATTTTGGGCTTCAAAGTTGGTATACTTTGCGTGTTTCAGTGTTAAATATGTCAACTTTGAGGCCCCAGATTTTAATTTTAAACATAGAGATGAATATTTCACTTGTACAGACTGGTCGAGAAACACCTCAAATTTTACTTTTTCAAAAAATTTTCGCGTATTTTGGAGAAAATGCGAATTAGAACGTTTGAAATCGTCTGGGATTTTTAGTAGTTACCCTATTTCGGATACGGCGAATCCGAATTTGACCTCAGATCGAGGGTGGTCCTGCCACGAAAGTTGGGAAAATTGCGTTTTTTGGCGTTTTTGGGCGAAAATTATCACAAAATGGTTCCAGAAAATTAGTATTGATGGTATTTCATTTTACAATTCCAAATTTTTAATCAATTGTGGTCCCGTAAACAAGAATTTGTGGTTATTTTTAAGAAAATTCGGTATTTTCGCGACAAAAAAATTGATTGACGGACCTGGGGTTCGAACTTGAGAGGAAAATCCCCCAACAGATCGTCCGAAAATGGCCGTTTATGACGTGATATGAAAAAAATAATTGCAGATTCGGAATCAGCGCATCGAATTACCCCTAAAAACACTGATTGCAGAAAATTTTTCCACGTTTTCAAAAAATCGATTTTTTTTTAAATCCATGTGGTACCCCCTATGGTGAAAAATGGCCAAAAAATGAAATTTTTTCGGAATGTCAGCAAAATGTGTTTTTAGGGGTTTTTTGATGCGCTGAGTCCGAATCTGCAATTATTTTTAGCGTAGCGCATCAAAAATGGTCATTTTTGGGCCATTTTTTACCAAAAACGTGATTTTCCCAACTTTCGTGGCGGGACCACCCATGATCTGAGGTCAAATTCGGACTCCCCGTACCCGAATTAGGGTATGTACCAAAAATCTCGACATTTTAACGACAAAAACATGGCTGTGACGCATTTTGAGACAGCTCCCGTACATTTGGTGCCGATGTGAGGAGCCTCTTTTCCTTATGCTGAACAGAACCTCCTCTAATATGGAAAAGTGTTGACTGTGAACTTTTACTCTAATAAGGCCCCCTCAAATTTTTTACCAATCTCTAGAGGATATCCCTGCCGAGTAATCCCCCTCATTAAAAATTTTCAGCGGCCCCTTTTAACCCCTTTAGCATGCAATTATGTGTTGGCGCAAATTCAAATCGCCATTTGCCTACGCGGAACTCTTATCTACGGCATTTTATAGCTATTGAATTTTATATGTTAAAGCCATGCAATAAGAAAATGTTTAAAATAATTTTAATTGTAAGTCAAAAATAATTGAAAATTTTCAAATATCAAAATTAAGGATATTTGTTGAAATTTCGGCACAAATATGTAACATAAATTAGAGAGTAAAACTTGTACAAAAGGAAAAACATTCTCAAAATTTTGCGAATAAATTGGAGTAAGATATCGCAAATATGCTATATTATAAAATTTTGCATCTTCAATTTTTTTTCAAACTTCTTTAGTAAAGAATGGTCCTATAATATAATAAAGCTTAAAATCGAGCACAAACCTTACACGATTCCAGAGCTTTAACAATTTCTTTTGGCTTTATGTTCGCATCCGTGTTGAAATACTAGGTATAACTGTACAAATGGATAAATGAAAGCTTCTACTTTGCAACTATAAATAAAGAAGAGTGGAACTACATCCAACCCGCCTTATTTTCAATTTTGAACCATAACACAGATATACCGTAAACTCTCTAATTTAACCCCCGGGGGTATAATTATTTAATCGACCTCTAGGGGGGCAAAATTAGAGGGGGGGGTAAAACAAGAGGGTCGAAAAATCCATACAAAATGTACGGAAATTAGAGGGGGGTATAATTATTCAATCGACCTCTAGGGGGGGGCAGAATTAGAGGGGGGGTAAAACAAGAGGGGGGGTTAAATTAGAGAGTTTACGGTATATAGCTTTATATATTATTGTCAATATTATTGTCAATATATATATTACATATATATATATATATATATATATAGCTTTATATTAAGCATAGACTATTACGCAGTTTCTACCCCGAACTTAGCAGACAATGGCTAAAATTTAGCTAATGAGCAGAAATATCGCTGTCTCAACCTTAACTATGAGACATTATGATACGGTAGTAGGTATTCCAAGCTGAACAATTAAAATTTTTAAATCTTACCTTCAACGCTTTCTTATCTTCCTGAGTCATTTTATTGAAAAGCGCATCGAAGTGCAGGCGACTTCTGACATCTTCAGATCTGAGAGTCAGTGATTCGAGTTTTGAGAGATTCATTAGATTGTTTAAGGTCTTCTTTGATGTGTGTAAAGAGCATTCCACGTAGAAACCAAAGTGCTCCAAATCCACGCAAGTGGTTGACACACCGACGATTATCTACGAAAAATATAATTTATGTCGTAAAAAAATAAAACAAATCAATATTTTTTATTCCATAACGGAGATGATAACAGAATTTTTTGAAATTTCTGCGGAGGCGTTCTCAAACCAAACAAGAGCCATCAATGTTTCAAAAAAGCTCCTTGAGAACAAGACAAGATTTTGGCCAATATAAAAGTTTAGGACGGCACTATATTTAAATGGAAATAAAAAATACTCTTTCTTGTCGTTATGTTTAGTGAGGGAATGAGTTTATTTTAGGACTTAAAGATAGGGCAGGAATAAAAACATTACCTCATTTAGACAGTTCTTGCCATCCGAACCGACGACGTGCACCTCCAATCCCTGGAGCTTTGATAATTGCGGAATGAAATCGACAAATTGCAATCGTGTCACTTGGTTCAATGATATATCCAGATACTTGAGGCTGGAATTGAGTTATAAAGTTATCATAGCACATAGTTTGTATTAAATTAACATATAGGCCAATCTTTTCCGCTCCTGCTTTCTCAATTCAGTGCTGCATAACTCACAAGCTTATGGGCAGGAGCACAAAACACCCCGGTTTGGAACAGGATATATGCGACAGGATATATGCAGTATTCCATGCATGTTAACAGGATATGAATTATTCCATGAATGTTAACAGGATATGAAGTATTTCATGCATGTTAACAGGATGTGAAGTATTCCATACAAGTGAACTGGATAAAAAGTGTTCCATGCATGTTAACTATGTATGCATTTAGCTCGAATCATGGATTGTAACCCTAAGCATGTAACAGGCTATGCTTAAAACATGACTAGCTGAGTTGGCGCCGAAGGCGCCACCTCAGCTAGTTTAAGGGAATAAAGTACAGTATAACAAAAAATACCTCGAGATATCCAATGTCATAAGCTGCTGGAGTTCAATTTCGTTGAGGCGGTATCGACACTTGAGTACAAGGCTCTCAATCATTATATTGCGACGTTTTACTTCGGGAAAGAGTTCCATGCAGTAGTGGTCATCGCTCATCTCGATGGATTTGACGGTTGGCGAAAGCCCGTCAAACGAAAAAGATGCAAAATTGAACCAGTATTTCTCGAAGCTAACGTGTTCCAAATTTGGACAGCGTCCCAACAAACTGCTTATATTGTCGAAGGTCGATTCACCCTAAAAATTTCAAAGGTAAACATTTTAAAAGTGAAGCAGTAAAACACAACGATGGCAGTAATATCATCATATAATGCAAGAAAGGTAAATGAATACGTTTAAATGTTTTTGTTGCCTTGGAAGAGGTCGGTTTGATTAATGTTTGCGTTTTTCCCAAAGGCTTCCAAAATTTTATGTCCTCTTAATCCAAAATATAGATTAGTTTGCAACTTCTTCCGGTAATTTTCAACACTTTTGAGCAGAAGCTGATTTAAAATACGAACTAGGTTTATAATTGATTTTGTTACAAATTTGAACGTGAATTTTCGGTTTGTGAGGTCTTTTCGGCTTCGGACCGTCTCTATCAATCTTCCCAAAGAATTCCAACTTTTGCACTCAAAGCGGCCCAACAAGAAAAATATAGGCCATAAGTCTGTTCAGTTCTCTCGTTAAAACAATTTTTAAGTAAATAATTAATAAGTACCATATCCGAGAACGACAACGATTTGATTTTTGGATATGAATCTGCGAGTGTGCTGACATCTTTTGGGAACAAATTGACGTGGGTCAGTGCAAGATGGCGCAGATTCGGGAGTCGATGCAATATTTCTGCCCAGCACGTTATTATGCGCTGCCCATGTAAGTCCAACTCTTTGATGTGTGTCGCGCAACGATCCAGCAACTTAATTAAAGTTTGATATCTGGCGGAATATCCAAGACAAAAAGCAGAACTGACAAAAATACCAAAACGCGAAATTTTTATAAATATGGGAATCTTTCTAAATGCACAAAAAACATTCACATTTAGAAAAGTAAGTAAGATTGTAAACAAGCCAGACTGGAACGCGTATTCGTATACTGAAATGTTGAAAGTTACATGCCTTGTCCAAATGGCGCCAGCCTCTATTTGTCACAGTATTATCGTTGGCGACGCGGAAGCTAGTCCATCCGTACAACTTGATCAGACGCTGCCAATTTTTGCATACACGTTCAGCTCGAATTCGATCGGCTGCTGGAAGACAGTTGAATACCAGTACCTAAAAAATTGGCATACGAAGTAGGCATAAAGTTGAAGAGAAGAAAACAGTTGCAGATACGTTTTGTTCAAGCAAATTTTGCACTGAATTCCATTTAGGCGCTTATAGGGGCTGAAGGTTCTTTGAAGGCGATTGTCATAAAGTAATAATCAGCCGAAATATAGTCGTAATCCGATAACGCGACTCCGAAAACATAATTTCCAATATTATCGAAAATCCTTAGATCCAAGTTAAAGTTGTCTGTTGTCCCTTGGTATTTTACCGAGGTGCATTCTTAGAGGTGTTCATTGTCTCTCTGTACCGTTTCATGAAAATTTTTGGGAAGGGCATTCTTAGGAGTGCTCATTGTCTGTCTGTAACAAAATCGCTATGCAACAGTATTACTATATGCTAATGCAATACTACGTGGCGCTTTATTTCTTGTAATATCAAAAATCTATGAAAACATAGCTGGTGGCGATTTCTATCAAGTGTATGATTTTTGTGACAAGAAATGTTTTCACAACTCAGTGGTTTCACTCTCTCACCACAAGACTGACAAGAACAATGGTGCAGCAGAGAAAGCGATTGATTTATACGCACAAAGCAGGGCTGCATCCGGTATCCGGTGTTTTTCGCCATCCGGTATCCGGTTTCCGGCTTTTAGGGGAAGTCCGCCGGATGCACCGGATATTAACAAGCAACCTTAAGAATGCAGTCAGCGCCGCAGGCGAAAATTTTTGAAAATTTCGTAGAATATTCAAAATTTTCAATGTCAATTTTTGGCATGCAGCGTTATTTTTGAAAAAAAATTTCGCCTGCAGGCGCTGTTTTTTCTTCTAACGTTTCCATTCTATTTCAGTATTTTACCAAATTAAACTAAAGGCATTTCGTTAAAACTCTTGCCTGATTTTCGTTTTTGTCCATTTTTTCCAACTAGTTTTATTTCGTTAAAACTCATTAGTCTCCATCCAGATTCTGTCCATTTTTGCGATTGATGATTTTGTGACTTCGGTTCATGTCTCACTGTTTTTCCAAAATTTTGTGCCGGCTTCAAAAATTTTTGAAAAAATTTCGTTAAATCTCTCGCCAGATTGACATATTTCGTCCAATTTTGTTTAAGAACCGGAGTTTCTATCCATATTTCGTCCATTTGTACAATATTCAAAATTTTCAGTGTCAATTTTTGGCATACAGCGTAATTTTTCGAAAAAATTTCGCCTGCGGCGGTATTTTTTCTTCTAACGTTTCCATTTTATTTCAGTATTTTACCCAATTAAACTAATTTTATTTCGTTAAAACTTGGCGAATTTCGTAGAATATTCAAAATTTTCAATGTCAATTTTTGGCATGCAGCGTTATTTTTGAAAAAAAATTTCGCCTGCAGGCGCTATTTTTTCTTCTAACGTTTCCACTCTATTTCAGTATTTTACCAAATTAAACTAAAGGCATTTCGTTAAAACTCTTGCCTGATTTTCGTTTTTGTCCATTTTTTCCAACTAGTTTTATTTCGTTAAAACTCATTAGTCTCCATCCAGATTCTGTCCATTTTTGCGATTGATGATTTTGTGACTTCGGTTCATGTCTCACTGTTTTTCCAAAATTTTGTGCCGGCTTCAAAAATTTTTGAAAAAATTTCGTTAAATCTCTCGCCAGATTGACATATTTCGTCCAATTTTGTTTAAGAACCGGAGTTTCTATCCATATTTCGTCCATTTGTACAATATTCAAAATTTTCAGTGTCAATTTTTGGCATACAGCGTAATTTTTCGAAAAAATTTCGCCTGCGGCGGTATTTTTTCTTCTAACGTTTCCATTTTATTTCAGTATTTTACCCAATTAAACTAATTTTATTTCGTTAAAACTTGGCGAATTTCGTAGAATATTCAAAATTTTCAATGTCAATTTTTGGCATGCAGCGTTATTTTTGAAAAAAAATTTCGCCTGCAGGCGCTATTTTTTCTTCTAACTTTTCCATTCTATTGCATTATTTTATCAAATTAAACTAAAAACATTTCATTAAAACTCTTGCCTGATTTTCGTTTTTGTCCATTTTTTCCAACTAGTTTTATTTCGTTAAAACTCATTAGTCTCCATCCAGATTCTGTCCATTTTTGCGATTGATGATTTTGTGACTTCGGTTCATGTCTCACTGTTTTTCCAAAATTTTGTGCCGGCTTCAAAAATTTTTGAAAAAATTTCGTTAAATCTCTCGCCAGATTGACATATTTCGTCCAATTTTGTTTAAGAACCGGAGTTTCTATCCATATTTCGTCCATTTGTACAATATTCAAAATTTTCAGTGTCAATTTTTGGCATACAGCGTAATTTTTCGAAAAAATTTCGCCTGCGGCGGTATTTTTTCTTCTAACGTTTCCATTTTATTTCAGTATTTTACCCAATTAAACTAATTTTATTTCGTTAAAACTTGGCGAATTTCGTAGAATATTCAAAATTTTCAATGTCAATTTTTGGCATGCAGCGTTATTTTTGAAAAAAAATTTCGCCTGCAGGCGCTATTTTTTCTTCTAACTTTTCCATTCTATTGCATTATTTTATCAAATTAAACTAAAAACATTTCATTAAATCTCTCTTTCATTAAATCGATTACATCAAAAGCTTTTTTCGTGACTTTTCTATATTTCTGGAAAAATACACTAATATAGGCACAATTCATACACCATGTCTTACTGTTTTTCCAAAATTTTGGGCCGGCAAAAAAGCGCCGCATGCAAAAATTTTTGAAAAAATTAGCTTACTCTTTAAAAACTGACTAAAATTTATCATTGAAATAAATTATAACAGTGAAATTTTTGAATATATATTGAAAATTTGACAATTTTGTGTAATAAACACTCATTCGTTTCTTTTTGTGATTTTTGCGAAAGAGAGATAAAATCAATATCGTATGATGTATCATACACTCGGCAATGAAGGGTTAAGCTAATTTTTTGGCAAATAAGCTTACCATTTCAAAACTTTTCACTGCGGCGCTATTTTCACATAATTTTTGCACATTGGTAGCAGCAATTCGGTAACGCATTTTTCAATGAAAATCGACTCTATTCTTCCCAATTTTCAAAAATTATTATAGTTCTCATATTGGAACCCCAATGAAGTCGTTAAGTTAACGGGCAAAAAGTGTGAAAACGTTTAATTGTCAACAAATAGTGGTAAAATTGATTAAAATTGCTCATATATTGCAATAAAATAGCCAAAAAGTAGCTAAAAGTTGTTCAAGTACTTGAATTTTTACAACATTTATTCTAATCTTGCACAGTTATAATAAAAAGGAAACAAAAGCACCCATTTAGGTAAACTTTTTGCAAATTAACGTCAAAATTGGAAAAAATTTTCAAATTTGGTGCCAAAAATTGAAATATCCGGTATCCGGTCAATATCCGGTGTTTTTGCACTATCCGGTATCCGGTCCATCTTTTTTTACTATCCGGTATCCGGTCCGGCTTTTCGAAATCCCGGATACACCCCTGGCACAAAGGATAGACTATTCTTTGTGCTTGTAAAACACAAGCACGTATGAATCATCTTTCTTGTCAGTCTTTTCATTTTCTTGTGGTGAGAGAGTGAAACCACTGTGTAAATAGACACAAAAACATTTCTTGTCACAAGAATCATACACTTGATAGAAATCGCCCCCTGTAAACGAACCAAGATGTCAGGTGGCAGAGAACCAAGTTTGTCATATGAGGGCATAACTTCCTGCGAAAGCGCGTCCAATACATTTTTAGCAATGGCGTCCTGAAATTTGGAATCTTCGAGTTGTAATGAGGAAGATAAAGCTACGAAATTGTAGACCTAATTCTTTTGAATTCCTTTCCAGATGCAGAGAGAAAGACTGACAGAAATTGACAATTTCTTGTTTTAAATATTTAACTGCGTTTAAAAATTTTGTAAAATTTCAATATTAAATTTAATAAAAATACATTTTGCTTATAAGTAATTTTTCGGTTAAAGCATCTAAAAGCAAGTTAGAATAAGTAGATCTTTGGCGAGCAAAGGCATTTTGTTTTGTCCATAGAAAGGTATAGATAAATAAAGTGTAAGTATAAATAGGGTTATGGCCATGCTGTTGGTCAGAAAATAGAAGGATGTTTGGCCAAAATTCCATTTGCGGCCTTTCCATATGAAAAAAGTACACAGAAGGTGGAAGAGTGTTTATCACCGTTAGCAGAGATACACAAAATCAAAACATAAATGGTTATGAATGGGTATAACTGCGGGAAGCCGGCAGCAGACTGAGCCCAGAGAGCGATACATCCGTAATAGGGCATAAAAGATGGATGGGTGTGGGGAAATGTACAATACGGGGTGCAGACGAGCAGCAGTCAGGATGACACTGCAAGGTGGGCAATTCCCGCCCACACCGCACAGTGTGGGCCAACTGCGACGACTACTATTGAGGGTGTAAGGAAGCTCCTCCCATGTTGTAGGAAGACAGTGAAAACGGGTGTACGAATTTGTGACTATATTTATTAATTATATTAAATGTAACATAAAAATACAAAAATGTATTATTCTAAAACATCATTTCAACTAAATTTTAAAACATCACATTTTAAAATATCTTGATGTAAAGTCGAGAGGATAAAAATTATATATATCATCATGACTGTCATTACGCAATAAAGCTAATTATTTGTAAATAAATCTCAATTTTCGAAATTTGCCGTTTCCTGATACTTTTTTCTTATGGATCTGGTTACGCCGACGATTTTCGTGTCATCAAACATCAAAGGATATCATGCATACCATTTTTAAACTTTCTGTCGTATTTAAACGGTTATCCTGGACAGTCAAATTATTATTACGTCGTAAACGTACCTGGATATTATATAACGCTAGTTAGAATAAGAGTTACAAAAATTAACACCAAATTAAATGTCTCAGGTTAGGTGCTAAGCTATTTTCGCCTCAATGAGGAAAGGCGCGAAATTGCACCAATGGCTCATCTGCTTCTTTTTTGACTCAAACAAAGCAGCCGTCCCGTGCGCGCCACAATCCAGGAGTCATCAACAAGGAAGGTGTGGGCAGAAAAGTACTGCCTGAGGGCCAATTCCCAGTGGGTCACTTCTACGAAAAACCACTCCTCATCCGGGTGTGAGGAGGACTCAGACGCGACCAAAAATGGACATATGATGACCGAAGAGTAATGAGGGCGACCTTGCAAAATGAAACATTTCGGAATTATGTGGCATAATGTTAAAAGTTATAAAATATGTATTGGAGTACAACGTTAAAGACTAAGGAATTGGGACAATTTGCTGCCTTTATGGTTGGTTATGTTTTAAAAAATTATGGGATTCGTTGCCTCAAATTGAAATTCACAATTACTACCTATGTGTGCCAATTTATTGTCGTATGCAAAAATGTCTTATATCATAAAGAATAATACCGGAAGAATATAAAAGAAACGTATTTAATTTCCTATCATCTATGATGCTATCTAAAATAAGCCAAATGAATCATGCGATAAAACGGCGGATCTCATACAATACTATTAATGCCATGAAAAGAATCACGTCATATCGTTTTGTAAATGAGAAACGATCGCTAAGTTAAATGACCATAATTTAATAAAACCCTTCCCAGTGTGATTAATACAAAATTCACACTAAATGGTATGGACTCAAACAAGAATGGATATATCAAATGCGAAACGATAAAAGGATAACATGAGCACAGCACGAAAGAAGTTACGTCACTACAATAATTGACTCAGAATCGTATGATATCAATTTTGTCGGAATATGCGCTATGCGATATACCGTTACATCCATTAGAACAAAAAGCACAATATAACATAAATAAAAGCAGGAAGTAATACAAGATAACGGACCATCACTTAGGGAAGTCCCGTTTCCCAGCGTGATTAATCAAATTTATTTTTTTAAATACAACTAATCACAAAAGCCAACCATGCCGCAGAGTGCATAGCTGAAATTTTTAGAAGAAATTTACACTAATAATGATGATATGCGATCGTTATGTGGGCGACGGTTCCTGTTTTATTCGGAAATGACCACCAAAAGTCAAACCATTTAGAAATTCCGCAAAAAAATTGAATGCCTATTTCGATGACCGATTTTTTAATAAAAGTCAACCCAAAAGGGCAAAAGCATAACGGATATACACAAACAAACTAAATTTAAATTGTCATTGTTTTCGGCGTCTTTGAGGATTTTTGGGATCCACCTTCAACTTTGAAGTCTTTCAGAGGTGCGACTCAAAAGTGACAGCGCTGCAGTACGAAGGTAATTAATAAAGAGCGTTAAGTCTGAACACTGACCTGTCAATATTCAAAGTGTCTGGATATTCAAATTAACAAAGGATTGGAAGGACAAATAAGTCTGTGGATTTATGCCTGCGGACTGCAGTTGACATAAAGTGAAACTTTGATTAATTTGAAAAATTTAAGTGGGTCAACATACAGCTGTGAAATGCGAAAATATTGCCGAAAGTCAAGGAATTACATCCAGGGTGCGTATGCACGCAAAATGCAAAGATAATTATTAAGTAAAAATTTGCGCAAAATTTAATAATATATTTAAAGAGGTACTTTCAACAAATTTACCAATATTCTTAGGCTATATTGCAACTTTCGTGACTAAAATATCATTTGAAAAGTTCCTTGTAAGAGATAAAAAGTCCAGTTTTTAAGACGATATGTAATGTTCGAAAACCAACTTCAGTTTAACTTTTAAATAATAAAACAAACAACACAACAAGAATATACAAAATTGGAGATTGAAAGCGTCTTTCGTAACATCTCCCAACCGCTACGAATCTTTTCCCATAATAGAGCCGCTAAAGCAAAAAGAAAGACAGCTCGTTGGCAGAAATCACAAATTAGGGGAATTTGGCCCAGAAGCGTGGAATCCAAAGCCCAATGTTTAACAAATCCAATTCTCAACACCATTACAGGAGTCGTTTTATTTTGGGCGTCAAATTTATTGGACCAATTACTGCACCTCTTTGGATTTGGCTGTGAAATAGCGACACAATTTAGGCCAAGTTTGAGGCTAATTCATTTGAGGCACAACCGACGATTTTACAGCCAAAGGCACAAAGAATGGGCCCGGAAGTCGGAGAGAACATAGGAAGGATGGGCACTGAGCATGCAAACCACCCCACAGGCTGATGAGTTGTTGCGAATGAGGCTGAGATTTACGAGAGATCCTGCAACTCAAGAGCCAAAAGAGGAAAAGAGAGAATATGGCTGGTCTCATAATTATCATCAGCATATATAATTGGGCTCAAAAAGAAATGTGATCCAAGGTTGGAGAGGAAGCTAGAGAACGTTCTGACCAGCTCAAACACTTCCTCTATAAGCGTATGAACAAGACAAGTGATAGATGAGCACTGTTAATTGCTTGCGCAGAGATCACTGATTTATGCATTTTGGAGACTATATTATTTATTCCAAGAAAATCAACATTTGTAATCATGCGGATCTAACAAAATCCGTAAAAGTACATTCGTGACTATTAATGGACAAAGATCACTCCCCTTAAAATTTTTGCTAATCAATTTTTTGCTAACAGTTTTTTGGTAAATTAGTAATTGTCTTGTTCGTAAAAATTATTTTTGGGCTTATGGAAATCAACGTTAACTGAAATTAACTGCGAAATATGGGACTTACGCAGAATAATGTTAAATTAAACACAACATTTTCTGGCATATTGTCTAATATTTTTTCTTTAAAAATTTTGGAGAAGTTTAGTAATATCATTAAAACAAATGGGAACTATTGAACGTATATTTGGAAGTTTAAATTGAAAAATCAGCGATATCACTATAGTCACAGAAAATTATATCATTTCTCAAATTACATACACTTCCCACCTCTTCGGCCTTCACGAGCTTTATATAGCTCACTAATCGTAATTCTCTTCATTTGAGTGTCCTCATTTTAACAGAGCCAATTTTAATTTCCTTTTTCTCATAACTCCATGCTACCCTGTCCAAACTTTGTCATATGGTGTCCATAAATGGCTATGCAGAGAATCATCACCTTGACTACCGCTACAATTTTAGCGTCGGCCAAAGGGCTCATTAAAACTCATCCTTGCCCTTCTGAGATTTTCCCATTCCTGCTGACTAAAAATCCACAAGTGAGCAGGATAATGCATGAGCAAATTCTCAAGAGGAGCTTTTCCTCATTAGGGAGTATATAAATGGAACGGCTTATCTCGCTCTATCCCAAACGCATATGGATTTGAAACAAACACAAGGATTTTACTAAAAATTAAATAACTTTGCAAAAACGCCATTCGAATAAAATTCCGGAAGCAACCTAAACATTCAAAACAAAAAATATTTACACTTCTATTTCTTCTCAATAGATCTCTCTTAATTCCTTCTCTGAAAAAGGGTACTCATTTCTAGGGATCGGCAAAATTCGGCGAGCCCGAGCTTCGAGCCTGACCCATCCAGGCTCGGGCTCGACAAAATTCCGGATTCACTTGGCGAGCCCGAGCCCAGGCTCGGGCTCGGGCTCGCCAATAATGCCGAGCCGAGCCCGAGCCCGAGCTTCGAGCCCGATTTGAATTTTATTTTTTCCCGCCTATTTTTTGGTCATCAAAAATTGGTCTTTTTTGTTGTTTTTTGCTAGTATTTCGTATATTTAATTTAAATAGACAAAACTGAGACGATTCAGTTAATTTTTTTAAGTAAAATTTACATGCAAAGTCAAATTTTACCTGTATTTTTCCAAAAATTTTTCCTGGAAGATATCAAAATGTCCAAATTTTCCCATTTTTGCTTATGGTTTTTGCAAAATTTTTCCATTTTTGATGATTTTCATATGAAAAATTTTTAATGTTTTTAAAATACTTGATGGAGAAATGGTATCCAAATAGCGCCGCAGGGGAAAATTTTTCAATTTTATGCCGATTTGTCACAAAAAATTTGTACTATTTCAAAAATACCGTAAACCTTCTAATTTAACCCCGGGGGTATAATTATCCGATCGACCTCTAGAGAGGGCAAAATTAGAGGGGGGTAAAAATAGAGGGGGCAAAATTAAACCGCTCGATTTTTCGCGCCGCGCCGGAGGGCCGAAAATTTTTGAGGTTTTTGCTCAAATTTCAAAAATTTTCGTCATTTTTTGACAATTTTTCAAAAAAATTCAAAATTTGAATTCCCGCCCCAAAAATTTTAGATTTTTGTTCGAAATTTTTGCCATTTTTCCAAAATTTTGGCAAATTTTTGAAAAATTTGGGAAAATTTTGCAAAAATGGCAAAAAACAGGAAAAAAATTCAAATTTTTGGAAAAAAACTTGAACTAAAATTTTCGCATGCACAGGACTTAAATTTTCCAATTTTCGCCCTTTTTAGCTTAAAATCCGTAGTTTTGGTTACTAAAATCGACAATTGCCGTTCAGTAACAATGGCGAAAGAAATAAAAATCAGCGCCGCAGGCGAAAATTATTCGATTTTTGGCCCTGACCCTGTGATTTTCCCTGAAACTGGTCATTGAGTGTTGCTCAAAATGCTCATCTTTGTCGTATTTCGTCGCATTAGTACAAAGTGAGACGAAAACAATGGAAAGAAATACATAGCCGCAAAAGCGCCGCAGGCAAAATTTTTTTGAAAAATTGAGTTGTTTGCAAAAATAAACATTGAAAATTTTGCTTGTTCTTCGAAATATTTAGAATTTTTCGCTCGGCCGCGCCCATTGGGCGCGGCCAAAAAAGACCGAGCCCGTAGGCTCGAAGCTCGACCCCTTTTTTCCGAGCTTCGAGCCCTAGCCCAGGCTCGGGCTCGGTGAAATTCCATTTTGGCCGAGCCCGAGCTTCGAGCCCGACCTACCCGGGCTCGGGCTCGAAAGCTCGGCAAAGCTCGAGCTCGGGCTCGGGCTCGCCGATCCCTACTCATTTCCGATAATTTTTGCGAAATCCTCGACTGAGATTCCACTTATAAAGCTCTGAATAAAATATCTCTCTATGTAATAGGGCAATTCTTTAAAATGAATATGACTAAATATTCAAAAAGCGGAAGGGTGACCGCAAATATTTGAATGATTCAAAATGGAACATCCAGAAAAGCGATCCCGTCAAAGAGGTAGGCAAACAAAGCCAACAGCCTTGCCGCACCTTACCGGCTGGTCACTTTAGGACTTTACAAACACAGCACAGAAGCAACATTCGAGCTCCAGGTGTTGGATTCGTCCAACAATGGACACCAGGGCAATAATTTAACTGCAAATAACGGCAGTATTTGGCGGAATGGGTGCAGTTTTCGAGAGGGCCAGTCAAGGCCGCTATCGAGGAGCTCAATTGGGATAGGTTTAGGTGAAGTATTTTACGATGACCGGATATGGCGAAGAGATATCGGTAATTTTGGTCAATACACAATAAACAACGAAAGAAATGTTGAAACATAAAATCGTAAAAATGAAATAGTAACGGATTTTGGAAGTGACTTTCAATCTCGTCAACACAAAACTCTGTAGAAAGTTTCAAGGATCGAGAATGGCCGTTGGCCTAAAAATACGTGCAGCTCTACTAGCACAGCTTAAAACGACAACGTATGTTGTATAGAGCCAATTGATCACACTCATCACCTCCTCGTCATAGAGATCCTCTTGTTCGAACCACTTCTCTCAGTGCTCTCATATCCAATCCATCATTCATCCCATTTGGGACACACAAAAGCGTTCCTTTAACTACAAACCGCCGAATAATTGAATCAAAAAGAAACGCTGCATTCTCCGTTACATTCATAATTTCCGCAATTGGTATACACG
Organism: Ditylenchus destructor; assembly: GCA_022814885.1. Taxonomy (NCBI): domain Eukaryota; kingdom Metazoa; phylum Nematoda; class Chromadorea; order Rhabditida; family Anguinidae; genus Ditylenchus; species Ditylenchus destructor. The sequence continues at coordinate 1,253,850 of JAKKPZ010000014.1, forward strand.
GAAATCTCATAGATACAATAGCTCTGAGTAATCTCTCATGAGATTTGTAACCGATTCATTCGAGATGGGAACAATATAGGTATACCGATTGATCAAATTTCTGGAGTGAAACTCAAAAGAGACAGAAAAGAACTTGAACTGAATTCGTCTATAAAAATTCATGAGCTCATAAAACTGCACTTGAAGCGATTTCCCAGAACATCCTCAAAATATTTCCAACATTGTGTTCTTAGAGCTTTCTATTCAAGGCATTTCTTTCCCTAACAATTTATTGTTGGGCTGTGTCCTCAGTTCCATGCTAATTCCACAAATCCCCAAATTATTCTCACTTTTGCTGTGGGATATCACAGAAAACAGTTAACTAATCCTCCTCCTGCTCAGCGCCTATTATGCGTTGACACACCAATTTGGCTGTTGAATAGCTGAGGAATGGATCAGTTTTCATCCCATTCATTCCTTTATGCACAGAAGTAATCGTCTAATCTCCTCTTCAGTTTTGGGCGAATATTAATCAGATTTCCACCTTAATAATCAAAGTCGCAGGCAAAATAGACAAATGCGAATGAGACGCCTTAAGTCTTTGAGGTTTTCGGTTTTACGGAAAATAAGAATTCACTGAAAGGTACAATGTTCCACAAAATTGCCACAAAATTTTGTGGCAAAAATTCAAAAACATACAAAAGAATAATTTATGATAAATTTATTATCTTCAAGTTGCAGAAAAGTCTGAACTCGACTAAATTTTTTAGTTGAAAGTAAAACGATAGTGTAATTTCAAGAATTTTCACCACAACATGTGAGAATTATATCTACAAGAGTTTTCAGCTTTTTTCCGAACGAAGGACGTTTTACACCTTCGCCAAATTAGAGACTATTCGCGCCTGCAAAGGTGTTCCGCAAGATGGATGTGAATAAATGCTCGAAAAGGATAAGACACAATAGCGGGCGCCGAGAATGGAGCTCAATGGGATTGTAAATGATATGCCCAGTGGTGTCCTATGGGAAAATAATTAAAGGGTGCGCCAATTCTTTGCGCTCAAATCCTCCTAGTGGGTGAATGAATCCCTTTTGTGGTCAAAACGGTGTTATGAGACAACGCTTGATTCTCCGATTTTTTAAGTTCATTATATGAAAGACGGCACTGTTATTAAGGGATCAAGGGCAGTAAAGGATTTGAGCGAAAGAGAAGAATAAAGACGAGAATGAATCGAACGAAACCAAGGAAAATGCATATTTAAGTGAGGTCATTATAAAGTTGGCTCCTATTAAAAATATGCTGAGATAAATAGGGAGATTTACGTTATAATAAACATGAATAATTATCAATTACACGTTAAAATGAAAAAGATAACTGTCTATCTTTAGAATACAGATGAACAATCACAAAACTGTGAAAGTAGGCACTTTTCTTGTGTACCGTCGCTCGAAGGCTTGCATAAAGGTGTTTTAACAAAAAAAAGTGTAAAGCGATTAATCGGAAAAGTAAAAGCGCTCTTCCTCATTAAAAACAAAAAAGCGGATCCTATTAAAACAAATAAATGCCCGAACTCATTTATTCGTCCGATAGAAATCCTCAGCCTGAGGCTATCTCCCCACACTCACTCAGCCGCCTGCCATTGTTCCATCTGCAATAAACATCAAAGGACGGCGGACGAGGAATTAAATGGCCGAGCGTCAATTTCCATCACAATTTACGCATCCGCAGCCTGGAAAACAAATAAAAAGCGAGTCGACACTATTTTACACCTCTCGATGGCGGAAATGTGGAAAAATAATTGGAAACTTTGATGCAGAAAGGCCGAACTTGAAATAACGGTGAAGCGGTTCTATAAATATTAGAGGTGAGAAGGATAGATTGCTGGAAATGGAAATGGTAGAACTGTAATTTCCACCTCATAAAACATTTTTTGAGGGAATTATTTTATATTTGTCCCAAAGTTGGAATTAAAACGTTATCGGGCCAAAGAGAACTGGTATTTCCATCCATTTGAGGCAAAAATGGTTTCTTTACGAATCTCTTGTCACGCTATATCTTAAATTCCTTTCTTTTCCAGCAGAAATTCTTTCTGTCGTCTTGGTCTTTTCGCTAAAATAAATCCTTTTTGCAAATTGAGGTATCCCAAGCAAATGGTACTGAAAGTTTTAAATTTTTACATAATTTTCCAATTAAAATGTTTATTAGAAATATTGTTTAAAATTACCGAAAAAATTGGAAATCAAAGCCTAAACTTGATGCTCTTAAAAACTCTTTCGGGCAATTGATATTTTCATGTTATACATGGGATATGCCAAAAGTTGTGTCTATCGCAAAACACAGCACTAACAAACTTGGGTCAGATTTCAAGAAAATACACCACCGACTAATTTACGAGAAACATTTGTCGCGTTATGCAACACCGTTGCAAGATTTTCCCTAATCCCAACAAATTTGTTTGTTTGCTGTTTGGATACTTAGTTATCGGGGCAGAATTGCACTATTCGCTACGGGAGCTGAAAATATGAGAAGCTGTCTTAAGAGAGGAGGTGTATTAAGTATGAATTAAACACTAATAATTTGACTTATGTCCTCTGAGCGAGAATTGTGGTGCATTGTCTTTTGGACATGCAATCCTCCGTTCCTCGCAGCTCTTGAACCTAAAGAAATGCTATATGATTGCCGGTACTAAAGCTAGCAGCTTCATTAAAATTTAGGGTTTGCGTTGAAAGTTAAGGAGTATGGAGAATTTTCAATATTTTGCATGATCCTTTACAATTTACAAGGACGTTTGTTACATTTCTAAAAAAGCTCTCAGATTTGGTCAAATTTCTGAGTAGAAATTTTAGTTGATACATTCCAGGCAAATATAAAATAAAGCTACAAAACTAAACTAAAAGTTCACAACCCACAAATGTAATGAAAGAAAAATTTGTACTAAATTTGTAGCAAAAATGTATGGCTCAATTGAGCTTTATAAGACGTGTAAGACAATAACAGATTCGCAAGTCGTGGCGATGCAGATTAATTCCCGTAAAAAGTCACACCAATCAACAGAAATGATCAAAGGAATATAACTAATCGCTCTAGCGTTAATCTCAACGAAAAACAATTGGCGAAAACGGTGAAACAAAAGCGTAACACATTTGCATCATTTGAATCACAAGCTTTGTTGCGCATAGCAATGGAAAGAAAACGGTAAATAATGTGGAAATAACGGTCTCGAGAATCTTTTTTCCGAATAGACAAAGAATTCGATAACAAGACATTTCGACAACAAAACTCTACTTGGTACAAAAAAATACTTGTGCCAAAACTGGTTACATGTGTCGCTTTTCCATAAACTAGATTACATACTGAGCTTACTTAATTTGTACTTTTCACACTAAAATGATGGGAGCTGGCACGAGGTGACATAACTCAAGGATCAAATAATTCCGTAATTCATCATTCTTATGATGATTGAACAATCGCTTAACAAGTTCGCCAAAGAGTGATCTCAACTTGTTCAAATGATCTTGAAAATGCCAAGTCACTTACATCAAAATCCAAAATTATCCAAAGCCCAATGAGGACTATAATAAAATCTTGACCGAGACAAATGATCTGGGCGATTTGACAGGTATGTCCTTCAATTTGCTGCAGATAAAGAGGCTGGACTTGTCATTAGAACTCGATTAACAACTTGTTGGACAAGACATTGTCGCAGTGGCCGCAGGACGACAGGTGGTGACAACAACGACAAGCACCAGATTATTACGGGTCGAAAGCTTTAAATCGAGATTCCCCTCTGGCCCATTAAAATAGGGACTGGCTAGCGTATAATGCCGAGGATAAAGAGTGTATCAATCACATTTCAGGAAAAGTCAATCTCATTCCCTCATCCATTACATATTTTGCTGGAAGGAAAAATGACATTTTTACGACACCATATCCTGCAATATTTCCAAAATTCCTGTATCGTCAATTGCACTTTCTTTGTAGTTAAATTTTTATAATACAATGAAATGAAATGTTAAAAAGATTTTTCGGCTTGAAAACTAAAAATGGTTCATTTCAGCTTTAGACAACCAAAAATGACTAAATTTGCATATTAGAGTCACTACGATCGGTTCTTTACCATCCACCCCCGTCGATCAACCCCCGTCGATCCACCCCAGGGTACGATTCACCCCCCGGGTGCGATCCACCCCCGTCGATCCACCCCCGGGTACGATCCACCCCCAAAATACGTTTTTCATTCTAGAAGGGTATTTTTCGCAGGAAATTCAAATTTTTGGCCCTTTAGGCGTTTTACTCACATTTTTCATTCTAGAATACTCTAGAAAGGCTGTAAATAAAGCAAATCGTTTTATAACATCAATAATTAACAATTCACCATAACAAAAAATTAATATTGAATATTTTACATCATTCCATATGACTGTGATATTCCTTTCAAAATTTCAATAAGTGTGCGATCGTCGTAATTCTCCAAAAAATCCCAAAACTCTTTCGTAATTCTCCAAAAACTTTTGACGCTTCTCAGGCGGTGCATCGTCAAAAATCACTTTCCACGCAGTGACGTTTACCACATAAGACAGTTACCACATTTCATTTTCTCTAACTTTGTGTGGTGAGAGTACTCCCTTTTGTGGTAAATGTCACTTTTCGCGCATCAGGCTAAAACAACCCTTATAAGGCGCCAACAAGGATTTAGGTTTGGGGCCCCGAACAATATGGGGCCTAAGGGACTTAATCTTAGGCTTAAGCTCCCGAACAACCCTTATAAGGCGCCAAACAAGGATTTAGGCTTGCTGCTTGCTGTACAGCAGGGCTGCATCCGGTATCCGGTTATCCGGTGTTTTTCGCCATCCGGTTTCCGGATTTAGGGGAGGTCCGCCGGATGCACCGGATATTAACAAGCAACCCTAAGAATGCAGTCAGCGCCGCAGGCGAAAATTTTTGAAAATTTCGTAGAATATTCAAAATTTTCAATGTCAATTTTTGGCATGCAGCGTTATTTTTGAAAAAAAATTTCGCCTGCAGGCGCTATTTTTTCTTCTAACGTTTCCATTCTATTTCAGTATTTTACCAAATTAAACTAAAGGCATTTCGTTAAAACTCTTGCCTGATTTTCGTTTTTGTCCATTTTTTCCAACTAGTTTTATTTCGTTAAAACTCATTAGTCTCCATCCAGATTCTGTCCATTTTTGCGATTGATGATTTTGTGACTTCGGTTCATGTCTCACTGTTTTTCCAAAATTTTGGGCCGGCAAAAAAAAGCGCCCCAGGCAATCTCTATTCTTCCCAATTTTCAACAATTTTGCCTGCGGCGCTGTTTTAATTTTCGTTTAATTAATTGAAGGCCAAAATGTAACAAAATAGCGCCGAAGACGAATTTTTTTTGAAAAATACCACTGTTTGCCAAAAATTGACATTAAAAATCTTGACCATTTTTCGAAAATTTTCAAAAATTCCTTCTAATTTTCGATTAATTTTTCCTAGCTCAGTATAACTTTGATTAGTGAAATGTTATAGTTCTCATATTGGAACCCCAATGAAGTCGTTAAGTTAACGGGCAAAAAGTGTGAAAACGTTTAATTGTCAATAAATAGTGGTAAAATTGATTAAAATTGCTCATATATTGCAATAAAATAGCCAAAAAGTAGCTAAAAGTTGTTCAAGTACTTGAATTTTTACAACATTTATTCTAATCTTGCACAGTTATAATAAAAAGGAAACAAAAGCACCCATTTAGGTAAACTTTTTGCAAATTAACGTCAAAATTGGCAAAAAATTTTCAAATTTGGCGCCAAAAATTGAAATATCCGGTTATCCGGTCAATATCCGGTGTTTTTGCACTATCCGGTATCCGGTCCGGCTTTTTTTTACTATCCGGTATCCGGTCCGGCTTTTCGAAATGCCGTATGCAGCCCTGCTGTACAGGCTCAACCAGGACTTAATCTTAGGCCTCACACTCCCGAACAGAGTTGCCCGCAACTGGGATTTCCCCATCCGCAATTCGCAACAAAATTAAAATTGCGGAATCCGCAATTCGCAATCCGCAATTTTTCATTTTTTACTCATTTTTTCAAATTTTTTTCCAAATTTTGCCATTTTATAGTGTTTTACAATCTGGAATCAGTCTTTATTCAACCAGATGCATTAAATCACTACAAAATCAATACGTAAAGCTTAAAATCAATAAATTACTAGTATCAGTAATTTCTCGAAATTCTCACGCGACAGTCGTTTTCGTAGATGGCTCAAAATCAGCGTCGCAATTGAAAATAGCAAGGAAGAGGCAAAAATAGCGCCGCAGGCGAAAATTTTTAGAAATTCGGAACAATAGAGACAATTTTGATTTTTCTGACTAAATTTTATATGAAAAATTGGCGACAATTTTCGAGAAATTGCTTTATTCGCCAAAAAGTCGAAGAAATTTTTTTTCAGAAAATCGTTCGGCCGTGCCCGATAGGGCGCGGCCGTGGAAAAAATTAGAAAATTTTGCCTCAACATTGAAAATTTTCAAAGAAAATTTTCTCCAACCTCACAAATTTTAAAAAAAATTTGCCTGCGGCGCTATTTTTTCTTTATTTTTTTCATTGTATATTACATTTTTATTACTGTTTATAAAACAGATTTCAAAAGAAAACCGGAAAAAATGACATAGGAAACTGCGCCGGCGTCTAAAATTACAAAAAAAAAACTAAAGGATTAAATCGCGCCGCAGGCGAAAATTTTTCAAAAATTTCGTGGGCTTGGAGAAAATTTCCTTTGAAAATTTTCAATGTTGAGGCAAAATTTTCAAAATTTTTTCCTCGGCCGCGCCCTATCGGGCACGGCCGAGGCCATTCTTAGGGGTGCTTAATAATTGCGGATTGCGGCAAAACAGGCCCAATCCGCAATCCGCTCGTCCGCAACGCCAAAATTGCCGCAATTCCGCAATCCGCAATTGCGGGCAACTCTGCTCCCGAACAACCGTTACTTTACGCCATACTAGCGAAGTGGGGCCGCTTCGCGGCCCTCATTTCGCTAGGAAGCGGTTAGCGTGCATCAGCGGCGCTTCGCGCACCGCCATCAGCGGTCAGGGTTGGGTTGTTCGGGAGTAAGGGTTGTTCGGGAGTAAGGGTTGTTCGGGAGTAGAGCAGCATGAGACTATTTCGGGCCTTCGGCCCTCAAGCAGCTGTTGTTCGGGAGTAAGGGTTGTTCGGGAGTAGAGCAGCATGAGACTATTTCGGGCCTTCGGCCCTCAAGCAGCTGTTGTTCGGGAGTAAGAGTTGTTCGGGAGTATTCACATTCCAAGAGAGAAGGTCCGACCACAGGACTGGCTTGTCGCCTCCGGCGCCTCGCAATATGTGTCTCTGACTAATTGTGTCTCTGACTAATTTGTGTCTCTGACTGACTTGTGTATCTGACTAATTTCTATCTCTGACTGACTGATCTTTGATCCCTTAAAAAGGTAGAAGGGACAAAAATAAGCACTGGTAAGAATCACATTTTGGGTGAAAAAAGGTAGAAGGGACAAAAATAAGTGATCTTTGATCCCTTAAAAAGACAGAATCTTCAAAAATTCATGCGTCTGTGCGCGCACAGACGCAGGAATTTTGCCACACATAGCTAAGCAGTGATTTGCTTTATTTACAGCCTTTCTAGAGTATTCTAGAATGAAAAATGTGAGTAAAACGCCTAAAGGGCCAAAAATTTGAATTTCCTGCGAAAAATACTCTTCTAGAATGAAAAACGTATTTTGGGGGTGGATCGTAATCGGGGGTGGATCGACGGGGGTGGATGGTACCCGGGGGTGAATCGTACCCTGGGGTGGATCGACGGGGGTGGATCGTAGTAGACCGACTACGATATATGTAAGTGCTAAATTAATGTATGTCACGGGCTGCTCGAAAACTAAATGGCTGGGTTAAGTGGCAGGGTAAAATGGGGGTAAGGGAATTCACCTTCAGATTCATGCTGGACGTAAAAATTATGATGTTACCCTTATGTTAAAAGTTAGCGTCGAATTCAGAACCGAACTAGCCATCTGGAAGAAAAGGTAAAATTCTGGTCCGAGTCCAATGTTTTTCAAGTTTTTGTCTAAGTTCAAACAAGTTAGAATGCGAATCAAAGAAGAAAAACTCTTTATCCACATACAAGAAAATATGTATAATAAAAGCAATTTGATAATCATGAAAATCCTGACAGTGATCTTAAATTGTATAATGCCAGTCAATTTCAATATGGTCAATCTATTCATTTTTCGCTACATGCCAAGAAATTGCCTGAAAAATTAAGAAATTATAAAATTAAAAGTCAGAAAACTAACGGCGGTTCCGAGAGAACGCTACGACGGAGTTTGAGCACAACGGGACTTTCAGGCAAGGCATTGTCGCGCCAGTAGAATTTTGCCCACTTGTGCTCCACGTGATTCTCGGGGCGTTGAAAGCCAAAGTAAAGGTGAGCGATACGGTTGTCGTTTGGTCCGCTCGGCTCGCCTTCATTCTGATGCGACGCTGTGAAATACTGCAGAATTTCGGTATAATCAATACTGCCGTCGGATTCACATAAAATGGTTCGCAATGTCTAAAAACGAGAATCACAAAGAGAGTCGCTAAAATTTTCCACTTTTGGCAGCATTTATCATAATTCTAATGTATGTTATAAAATAAAAACTAAACTATTTTTAATGCCGCCCAAAATTTATCAACTGCTTTAGCGTGTTAATTCCATAGGACCACCCAGCGGCTACGCCGCATGGCGGCGCCCATGGCAATCCAGGATTTTCCGGATTTCCGGAAGCCATAAATCCCGGTACTCGCAAAAGTTGTCGGCGAGACCGGTACCAATCGACTTTTTCTGAAGGCCCAGGTCGAGACCTAACGATTGACACCAAAATCGCCCCAAACGGTGAGGGGCGCGGTGAGATAGCTCCATTTCCAGCCAAATGCCCTCCGGGCTTCTAGAACCTTCTAGAAGCCGATCTGTGCGCCGGGACCTGGTTGTCCTGCAAGCCCATCTCGAGGGCTATCTCCTGACACCAAAATCGCCCCAAACGGTGAGGGGCGCGGCCAGATAGGCCCATTTCCAGCCAAATGCCCTCCGGGCTTCTAGAACCTTCTAGAAGCCGATCTGTGCGCCGGGACCTGGTTGTCCTGCAAGCCCATCTCGAGACCTAACGATTGACACCAAAATCGCCCCAAACGGTGAGGGGCGCGGTGAGATAGCTCCATTTCCAGCCAAATGCCCTCCGGGCTTCTAGAACCTTCTAGAAGCCGATCTGTGCGCCGGGACCTGGTTGTCCTGCAAGCCCATCTCGAGGGCTATCTCCTGACACCAAAATCGCCCCAAACGGTGAGGGGCGCGGCCAGATAGGCCCATTTCCAGCCAAATGCCCTCCGGGCTTCTAGAACCTTCTAGAAGCCGATCTGTGCGCCGGGACCTGGTTGTCCTGCAAGCCCATCTCGAGGGCTATCTCCTGACACCAAAATCGCCCCAAACGGTGAGGGGCGCGGCCAGATAGGCCCATTTCCAGCCAAATGCCCTCCGGGCTTCTAGAACCTTCTAGAAGCCGATCTGTGCGCCGGGACCTGGTTTTCCGGAACCCATAGGCTCAGGGCTATCGTTTGACACCAAGATCACCGAAAACGGTGAGGGGCGGGGGAAGTTGCCCTTTTACGTGACACACGTGACACACGGATGTCACGTTTTCACGTATGTCAACCCCAAATCTGACATTGATAACCCCCCCTAAAATCATGGGTTTTGGGGGGGTACTCGCGAGTTTGGGGTCCGGGACCCCCAAAAAGTGGGTTATTCTATTGGGGGGGGAACTTCACCTATCAACTTAGAGGGACCCGATAATGCAATAAACTGCCGTAGATAAGAGTTCCGCATAGGCAAATGGCGATTTCAAATTAGCGCCAAAATATAATCTCATGCCAAAGGGGTTAAAAGGGGCCGCTGAAAATTTTTGATGAGGGGGATTACTAGGCAGGGGTCTCCTCTAGCGAGTGGTAAAAAAATTTGAGTGGGGCCTTATTAGAGTAAAAATTTTCAGTCAGCACTTTTCCCTATTGGAGGACACATCGGCGCCAAGTGTCTCAAAAAGCGTCACAGCCGATTTCAGCCAAAAATAAAATTGTGTGATGTCAAGGATATTTTTTGCCAGGGAGCAAGTTCAGGTGTTGCTCTATCATACCCCGTGGGTGAAATATTCGTCCCTATGTTTAAAATTAATATTTTGGGCTTCAAAGTTGGTATACTTTGCGTGTTTCAGTGTTAAATATGTCAACTTTGAGGCCCCAGATTTTAATTTTAAACATAGAGATGAATATTTCACTTGTACAGACTGGTCGAGAAACACCTCAAATTTTACTTTTTCAAAAAATTTTCGCGTATTTTGGAGAAAATGCGAATTAGAACGTTTGAAATCGTCTGGGATTTTTAGTAGTTACCCTATTTCGGATACGGCGAATCCGAATTTGACCTCAGATCGAGGGTGGTCCTGCCACGAAAGTTGGGAAAATTGCGTTTTTTGGCGTTTTTGGGCGAAAATTATCACAAAATGGTTCCAGAAAATTAGTATTGATGGTATTTCATTTTACAATTCCAAATTTTTAATCAATTGTGGTCCCGTAAACAAGAATTTGTGGTTATTTTTAAGAAAATTCGGTATTTTCGCGACAAAAAAATTGATTGACGGACCTGGGGTTCGAACTTGAGAGGAAAATCCCCCAACAGATCGTCCGAAAATGGCCGTTTATGACGTGATATGAAAAAAATAATTGCAGATTCGGAATCAGCGCATCGAATTACCCCTAAAAACACTGATTGCAGAAAATTTTTCCACGTTTTCAAAAAATCGATTTTTTTTTAAATCCATGTGGTACCCCCTATGGTGAAAAATGGCCAAAAAATGAAATTTTTTCGGAATGTCAGCAAAATGTGTTTTTAGGGGTTTTTTGATGCGCTGAGTCCGAATCTGCAATTATTTTTAGCGTAGCGCATCAAAAATGGTCATTTTTGGGCCATTTTTTACCAAAAACGTGATTTTCCCAACTTTCGTGGCGGGACCACCCATGATCTGAGGTCAAATTCGGACTCCCCGTACCCGAATTAGGGTATGTACCAAAAATCTCGACATTTTAACGACAAAAACATGGCTGTGACGCATTTTGAGACAGCTCCCGTACATTTGGTGCCGATGTGAGGAGCCTCTTTTCCTTATGCTGAACAGAACCTCCTCTAATATGGAAAAGTGTTGACTGTGAACTTTTACTCTAATAAGGCCCCCTCAAATTTTTTACCAATCTCTAGAGGATATCCCTGCCGAGTAATCCCCCTCATTAAAAATTTTCAGCGGCCCCTTTTAACCCCTTTAGCATGCAATTATGTGTTGGCGCAAATTCAAATCGCCATTTGCCTACGCGGAACTCTTATCTACGGCATTTTATAGCTATTGAATTTTATATGTTAAAGCCATGCAATAAGAAAATGTTTAAAATAATTTTAATTGTAAGTCAAAAATAATTGAAAATTTTCAAATATCAAAATTAAGGATATTTGTTGAAATTTCGGCACAAATATGTAACATAAATTAGAGAGTAAAACTTGTACAAAAGGAAAAACATTCTCAAAATTTTGCGAATAAATTGGAGTAAGATATCGCAAATATGCTATATTATAAAATTTTGCATCTTCAATTTTTTTTCAAACTTCTTTAGTAAAGAATGGTCCTATAATATAATAAAGCTTAAAATCGAGCACAAACCTTACACGATTCCAGAGCTTTAACAATTTCTTTTGGCTTTATGTTCGCATCCGTGTTGAAATACTAGGTATAACTGTACAAATGGATAAATGAAAGCTTCTACTTTGCAACTATAAATAAACAAGAACTACATCCAACCCGCCTTATTTTCAATTTTGAACCATAACACAGATATACCGTAAACTCTCTAATTTAACCCCCGGGGGTATAATTATTTAATCGACCACTAGGAGGGGCAAAATTAGAGGGGGGGGTAAAACAAGAGGGTCGAAAAATCCATACAAAATGTACGGAAATTAGAGGGGGGTATAATTATTCAATCGACCTCTAGGGGGGGGCAGAATTAGAGGGGGGTAAAACAAGCGGGGGGTTAAATTAGAGAGTTTACGGTATATAGCTTTATATATTATTGTCAATATTATTGTCAATATATATATTACATATATATATATATATATATATATAGCTTTATATTAAGCATAGACTATTACGCAGTTTCTACCCCGAACTTAGCAGACAATGGCTAAAATTTAGCTAATGAGCAGAAATATCGCTGTCTCAACCTTAACTATGAGACATTATGATACGGTAGTAGGTATTCCAAGCTGAACAATTAAAATTTTTAAATCTTACCTTCAACGCTTTCTTATCTTCCTGAGTCATTTTATTGAAAAGCGCATCGAAGTGCAGGCGACTTCTGACATCTTCAGATCTGAGAGTCAGTGATTCGAGTTTTGAGAGATTCATTAGATTGTTTAAGGTCTTCTTTGATGTGTGTAAAGAGCATTCCACGTAGAAACCAAAGTGCTCCAAATCCACGCAAGTGGTTGACACACCGACGATTATCTACGAAAAATATAATTTATGTCGTAAAAAAATAAAACAAATCAATATTTTTTATTCCATAACGGAGATGATAACAGAATTTTTTGAAATTTCTGCGGAGGCGTTCTCAAACCAAACAAGAGCCATCAATGTTTCAAAAAAGCTCCTTGAGAACAAGACAAGATTTTGGCCAATATAAAAGTTTAGGACGGCACTATATTTAAATGGAAATAAAAAATACTCTTTCTTGTCGTTATGTTTAGTGAGGGAATGAGTTTATTTTAGGACTTAAAGATAGGGCAGGAATAAAAACATTACCTCATTTAGACAGTTCTTGCCATCCGAACCGACGACGTGCACCTCCAATCCCTGGAGCTTTGATAATTGCGGAATGAAATCGACAAATTGCAATCGTGTCACTTGGTTCAATGATATATCCAGATACTTGAGGCTGGAATTGAGTTATAAAGTTATCATAGCACATAGTTTGTATTAAATTAACATATAGGCCAATCTTTTCCGCTCCTGCTTTCTCAATTCAGTGCTGCATAACTCACAAGCTTATGGGCAGGAGCACAAAACACCCCGGTTTGGAACAGGATATATGCGACAGGATATATGCAGTATTCCATGCATGTTAACAGGATATGAATTATTCCATGAATGTTAACAGGATATGAAGTATTTCATGCATGTTAACAGGATGTGAAGTATTCCATACAAGTGAACTGGATAAAAAGTGTTCCATGCATGTTAACTATGTATGCATTTAGCTCGAATCATGGATTGTAACCCTAAGCATGTAACAGGCTATGCTTAAAACATGACTAGCTGAGTTGGCGCCGAAGGCGCCACCTCAGCTAGTTTAAGGGAATAAAGTACAGTATAACAAAAAATACCTCGAGATATCCAATGTCATAAGCTGCTGGAGTTCAATTTCGTTGAGGCGGTATCGACACTTGAGTACAAGGCTCTCAATCATTATATTGCGACGTTTTACTTCGGGAAAGAGTTCCATGCAGTAGTGGTCATCGCTCATCTCGATGGATTTGACGGTTGGCGAAAGCCCGTCAAACGAAAAAGATGCAAAATTGAACCAGTATTTCTCGAAGCTAACGTGTTCCAAATTTGGACAGCGTCCCAACAAACTGCTTATATTGTCGAAGGTCGATTCACCCTAAAAATTTCAAAGGTAAACATTTTAAAAGTGAAGCAGTAAAACACAACGATGGCAGTAATATCATCATATAATGCAAGAAAGGTAAATGAATACGTTTAAATGTTTTTGTTGCCTTGGAAGAGGTCGGTTTGATTAATGTTTGCGTTTTTCCCAAAGGCTTCCAAAATTTTATGTCCTCTTAATCCAAAATATAGATTAGTTTGCAACTTCTTCCGGTAATTTTCAACACTTTTGAGCAGAAGCTGATTTAAAATACGAACTAGGTTTATAATTGATTTTGTTACAAATTTGAACGTGAATTTTCGGTTTGTGAGGTCTTTTCGGCTTCGGACCGTCTCTATCAATCTTCCCAAAGAATTCCAACTTTTGCACTCAAAGCGGCCCAACAAGAAAAATATAGGCCATAAGTCTGTTCAGTTCTCTCGTTAAAACAATTTTTAAGTAAATAATTAATAAGTACCATATCCGAGAACGACAACGATTTGATTTTTGGATATGAATCTGCGAGTGTGCTGACATCTTTTGGGAACAAATTGACGTGGGTCAGTGCAAGATGGCGCAGATTCGGGAGTCGATGCAATATTTCTGCCCAGCACGTTATTATGCGCTGCCCATGTAAGTCCAACTCTTTGATGTGTGTCGCGCAACGATCCAGCAACTTAATTAAAGTTTGATATCTGGCGGAATATCCAAGACAAAAAGCAGAACTGACAAAAATACCAAAACGCGAAATTTTTATAAATATGGGAATCTTTCTAAATGCACAAAAACATTCACATTTAGAAAAGTAAGTAAGATTGTAAACAAGCCAGACTGGAACGCGTATTCGTATACTGAAATGTTGAAAGTTACATGCCTTGTCCAAATGGCGCCAGCCTCTATTTGTCACAGTATTATCGTTGGCGACGCGGAAGCTAGTCCATCCGTACAACTTGATCAGACGCTGCCAATTTTTGCATACACGTTCAGCTCGAATTCGATCGGCTGCTGGAAGACAGTTGAATACCAGTACCTAAAAAATTGGCATACGAAGTAGGCATAAAGTTGAAGAGAAGAAAACAGTTGCAGATACGTTTTGTTCAAGCAAATTTTGCACTGAATTCCATTTAGGCGCTTATAGGGGCTGAAGGTTCTTTGAAGGCGATTGTCATAAAGTAATAATCAGCCGAAATATAGTCGTAATCCGATAACGCGACTCCGAAAACATAATTTCCAATATTATCGAAAATCCTTAGATCCAAGTTAAAGTTGTCTGTTGTCCCTTGGTATTTTACCGAGGTGCATTCTTAGAGGTGTTCATTGTCTCTCTGTACCGTTTCATGAAAATTTTTGGGAAGGGCATTCTTAGGAGTGCTCATTGTCTGTCTGTAACAAAATCGCTATGCAACAGTATTACTATATGCTAATGCAATACTACGTGGCGCTTTATTTCTTGTAATATCAAAAATCTATGAAAACATAGCTGGTGGCGATTTCTATCAAGTGTATGATTTTTGTGACAAGAAATGTTTTCACAACTCAGTGGTTTCACTCTCTCACCACAAGACTGACAAGAACAATGGTGCAGCAGAGAAAGCGATTGATTTATACGCACAAAGCAGGGCTGCATCCGGTATCCGGTGTTTTTCGCCATCCGGTATCCGGTTTCCGGATTTTAGGGGAAGTCCGCCGGATGCACCGGATATTAACAAGCAACCTTAAGAATGCAGTCAGCGCCGCAGGCGAAAATTTTTGAAAATTTCGTAGAATATTCAAAATTTTCAATGTCAATTTTTGGCATGCAGCGTTATTTTTGAAAAAAAATTTCGCCTGCAGGCGCTGTTTTTTCTTCTAACGTTTCCATTCTATTTCAGTATTTTACCAAATTAAACTAAAGGCATTTCGTTAAAACTCATTAGTCTCCATCCAGATTCTGTCCATTTTTGCGATTGATGATTTTGTGACTTCGGTTCATGTCTCACTGTTTTTCCAAAATTTTGTGCCGGCTTCAAAAATTTTTGAAAAAATTTCGTTAAATCTCTCGCCAGATTGACATATTTCGTCCAATTTTGTTTAAGAACCGGAGTTTCTATCCATATTTCGTCCATTTGTACAATATTCAAAATTTTCAGTGTCAATTTTTGGCATACAGCGTAATTTTTCGAAAAAATTTCGCCTGCGGCGGTATTTTTTCTTCTAACGTTTCCATTTTATTTCAGTATTTTACCCAATTAAACTAATTTTATTTCGTTAAAACTTGGCGAATTTCGTAGAATATTCAAAATTTTCAATGTCAATTTTTGGCATGCAGCGTTATTTTTGAAAAGAATTTCGCCTGCAGGCGCTATTTTTTCTTCTAACGTTTCCACTCTATTTCAGTATTTTACCAAATTAAACTAAAGGCATTTCGTTAAAACTCTTGCCTGATTTTCGTTTTTGTCCATTTTTTCCAACTAGTTTTATTTCGTTAAAACTCATTAGTCTCCATCCAGATTCTGTCCATTTTTGCGATTGATGATTTTGTGACTTCGGTTCATGTCTCACTGTTTTTCCAAAATTTTGTGCCGGCTTCAAAAATTTTTGAAAAAATTTCGTTAAATCTCTCGCCAGATTGACATATTTCGTCCAATTTTGTTTAAGAACCGGAGTTTCTATCCATATTTCGTCCATTTGTACAATATTCAAAATTTTCAGTGTCAATTTTTGGCATACAGCGTAATTTTTCGAAAAAATTTCGCCTGCGGCGGTATTTTTTCTTCTAACGTTTCCATTTTATTTCAGTATTTTACCCAATTAAACTAATTTTATTTCGTTAAAACTTGGCGAATTTCGTAGAATATTCAAAATTTTCAATGTCAATTTTTGGCATGCAGCGTTATTTTTGAAAAAAAATTTCGCCTGCAGGCGCTATTTTTTCTTCTAACTTTTCCATTCTATTGCATTATTTTATCAAATTAAACTAAAAACATTTCATTAAAACTCTTGCCTGATTTTCGTTTTTGTCCATTTTTTCCAACTAGTTTTATTTCGTTAAAACTCATTAGTCTCCATCCAGATTCTGTCCATTTTTGCGATTGATGATTTTGTGACTTCGGTTCATGTCTCACTGTTTTTCCAAAATTTTGTGCCGGCTTCAAAAATTTTTGAAAAAATTTCGTTAAATCTCTCGCCAGATTGACATATTTCGTCCAATTTTGTTTAAGAACCGGAGTTTCTATCCATATTTCGTCCATTTGTACAATATTCAAAATTTTCAGTGTCAATTTTTGGCATACAGCGTAATTTTTCGAAAAAATTTCGCCTGCGGCGGTATTTTTTCTTCTAACGTTTCCATTTTATTTCAGTATTTTACCCAATTAAACTAATTTTATTTCGTTAAAACTTGGCGAATTTCGTAGAATATTCAAAATTTTCAATGTCAATTTTTGGCATGCAGCGTTATTTTTGAAAAAAAATTTCGCCTGCAGGCGCTATTTTTTCTTCTAACTTTTCCATTCTATTGCATTATTTTATCAAATTAAACTAAAAACATTTCATTAAATCTCTCTTTCATTAAATCGATTACATCAAAAGCTTTTTTCGTGACTTTTCTATATTTCTGGAAAAATACACTAATATAGGCACAATTCATACACCATGTCTTACTGTTTTTCCAAAATTTTGGGCCGGCAAAAAAGCGCCGCATGCAAAAATTTTTGAAAAAATTAGCTTACTCTTTAAAAACTGACTAAAATTTATCATTGAAATAAATTATAACAGTGAAATTTTTGAATATATATTGAAAATTTGACAATTTTGTGTAATAAACACTCATTCGTTTCTTTTTGTGATTTTTGCGAAAGAGAGATAAAATCAATATCGTATGATGTATCATACACTCGGCAATGAAGGGTTAAGCTAATTTTTTGGCAAATAAGCTTACCATTTCAAAACTTTTCACTGCGGCGCTATTTTCACATAATTTTTGCACATTGGTAGCAGCAATTCGGTAACGCATTTTTCAATGAAAATCGACTCTATTCTTCCCAATTTTCAAAAATTATTATAGTTCTCATATTGGAACCCCAATGAAGTCGTTAAGTTAACGGGCAAAAAGTGTGAAAACGTTTAATTGTCAACAAATAGTGGTAAAATTGATTAAAATTGCTCATATATTGCAATAAAATAGCCAAAAAGTAGCTAAAAGTTGTTCAAGTACTTGAATTTTTACAACATTTATTCTAATCTTGCACAGTTATAATAAAAAGGAAACAAAAGCACCCATTTAGGTAAACTTTTTGCAAATTAACGTCAAAATTGGAAAAAATTTTCAAATTTGGTGCCAAAAATTGAAATATCCGGTATCCGGTCAATATCCGGTGTTTTTGCACTATCCGGTATCCGGTCCATCTTTTTTTACTATCCGGTATCCGGTCCGGCTTTTCGAAATCCCGGATACACCCCTGGCACAAAGGATAGACTATTCTTTGTGCTTGTAAAACACAAGCACGTATGAATCATCTTTCTTGTCAGTCTTTTCATTTTCTTGTGGTGAGAGAGTGAAACCACTGTGTAAATAGACACAAAAACATTTCTTGTCACAAGAATCATACACTTGATAGAAATCGCCCCCTGTAAACGAACCAAGATGTCAGGTGGCAGAGAACCAAGTTTGTCATATGAGGGCATAACTTCCTGCGAAAGCGCGTCCAATACATTTTTAGCAATGGCGTCCTGAAATTTGGAATCTTCGAGTTGTAATGAGGAAGATAAAGCTACGAAATTGTAGACCTGTGTATACGTTGTGTTTCGCCAGATACAATTGGTCACATTGAGAGAAGGGGAAGGCTCCAAATACTCCAAAATCGGATCCGTGTCCAAAATGGAAGGCGTATACTTCCAGGCTGCCTAAAATCATAAACTCAGAAAATTTATAATATTATATTTCATTTAATTAAGAACAGTAATATAAAAGAAAGATGTCACACTTTTTGGTAGAGATAAACTTGAGCATGTTTTACAGTCAGGCTGTTAATTAATGCGAGATGATGATGAAATGATTACCAATTGTTGCTGCTGTTGTATAAGGTGCGTCGATGTCCACGCTAGTCGCTCATTTTCCGCTAGCTTATTCTACAAATGGCAATAATTAGAATATCATAGGAAGTTACGTATTAAATTTACTTATTATTACATTTCACAGAAAATATAATAAAAATTTCATAAACAAAATTTTAAATCTTAGTAATATATTTCATGCGCCATCCCCGAATAGTCGCTTATCGCTTTATGCATAATTGTATTTTGAAAAAAAGAACTGTAAATTATAAAAATTGGGTTTCGTTCACGAAAATTTCTCGTGTCGGTTTAACAGAAGCTGAAATTTTTAAATATTGTTAGCATTACTATTCCTTATTTCAACGATTAATACAAGGAGGGATTTTGGTTTTTTAACAATTTTTCGGAACCGGATATTTTTTGTTTTACGTGATATTCTCTCTCAGACCAAAAATACAAGAATATCAATTAAGATTACCTCTTGAGACAATCCCTATTTTGAATATTATTTGTAATAAGAACAAACCTTTGGCTGCGCTTGGCTAGCAAATGATCTCTTCAATTGCTTACCATCACGTCTTGACGGAAAAAAAGACTGAAAAATACTTCCGTGAAATTGTTAATAAAATTGACACCCAAGTGGTATGAATAGACTTAGGCACGAGAATAGCAATGTACACTTATGCTTCCCAAAAATTGAGAACTTCAAAACGTGCCAAATAAAATTAGACAAACCTCTGAACTCTGATTACCGACAGAAATATTTGATGAAATCTCGATCCGTTTGTTACACTGCTGAGGTGGTGCAGGCTAAAACACTATAAAGTTAGTATATCCATAATAAGATTAGTGAAGCTTCCTACAAATTGTCGCTGTTGTCGTACTGCGGGCGCCGAAGTCTGTGCTACGTTTGAGGACATTGAGGATCGTTTGACGAATGGCTGAGAAGGCACGGGCTGAAAGTAGAGGACATTATTCAGAGTTAAGGTATATTTACGGTGCGTCTAGCAACGACAGCGTCCCCACAGCCGGTGTTGTCGGTCATTCTGTTCACCAGTTTATACCCTAGCATAAATAGCCATTAATTCTCAGTGAGAAAATTGTCGAAAATAATTTTTCACATAACCATTTGCGAACAATACGAATAATGTTCATCATTTACACTTTATGAACATTAAAGTGTTCTACCAATTGCAAACTCTTTACCAATCGCGGCTGCTGCTCCAACATTCCCGGGAACATTTCAAGACATCGGCCGAGTGGTGACAGAGTTGGCATTGGCTGGAAACATAAAGGTTACTCAAATGATAAATATGCAGAATAATCTTTTACTCTGCCAATAGACTTATGAGTTTTGAATTTTGATTCTTGCGACAAGAAATCGCAATTTTTCAAATTTACCATAAAGCCAACACTCAAACATGATTTCATGCACATATAACTTTTTAAATGTTGATCCGAGGTATGAATATGACGCTAACTTCTACTCATAATTAAAATTTCCATACCATATTTTGCTGTTGTTCTGTATGTGTCGACGTCACTGTCACTAGCTCTCGTTCGGTCTGATTACCCTGGAAATAATATATACATTGGTTTGTTATTTCATATAATACAACTTCCAGTTACTCTTTATATTATTAGAAGAATGCAGGAGGTAAATTATGCTGCGAAAGGTTCACAAAATTGGCTATTATAAAATGATAAGACTTTTTTGGGTTATCCACTTTATATAACTCTATCCTGGCGTGCTAGAGATCCACTTAGATGGAACTATACTGAATTTCACACAGCTTGACATATTGCTTGAGTTGTGAGCAGAGCTCAAGTGGGCAAGAGCTCCTCATATTCATAGTCCAGTTTACGAAATGCACGCTATAAAACCGTTTGGGCACCCGCTAGCATTCGGCACTTAGACTGTGTGAAAACTGGGCAAAGTTAAGTAGGTTGCACTCAGACGAGTATTTCACAGATGGAAGTAACTTTATTATATTACTACTATATTTTATTTATATTACTATTATTGTTCAACAAAATATTATATCAAAATTTTCCTTTTTCTTTGCGTTTCTGTGTTTCTAGAAACGTTATATTATTTAGAACTAACCTTAGAAAATGTTCGGTTCACAAATGTCCTTCGAAAGCTCTTTCCTCTCTGCTGTGACATACCGCAATCCTAAAACAGAGACTTTGACTAGATATTTCCAAAAAAATTGAGCAAAATTTGATTCAAGTTGAACATTTTAGTATTTTGTCCAATTACAAAATTATTATTCCAAATTAACAAAAAAACAAACGTTTGGAATCTGAGTACCGAGAGGAACATTTAAAGGAGTCTCAGGTTGTTTGCCAGATTGCTGAATTATAGCGGGCTAAAGATAAGATATGAAATGTATGTTGTAGTTAATAATGGAGATAATATTGACACGGCTCGTGATTAAACCCGAGGCCGCTACGGGTCAGAGAACGGTCCTACATTGAATGAGAACCAGAGAACTGCTATGGATCGGTAAATTCAGTCCAGGATTGGGACCTACCACAACCTGCAGGTTTTCGTGTTGGAACCAGACATTTTTCTAACTTGGCCCAAGGAAAACGCTGCTTTCTGTAGATGGAACGCGGGATCTCACTGACAAAAAAATTTTTATATTAGGTTGGCGGATAAGTTTCCGCACTCACATTAAAAATAAATAATTTTTTGTCCCAAAGAGAAACCCTTTTATACAGTTATGTCCGTTATTATCTTAGCTATCATTTTTATATAAACTTTGACATTCTCTGATCTATATGGAAAAAATATAGCCGTTATTCGCGAACTACTGAAATTCGAGTTTGAGCTGGGTCACACCGTAAAAGAGGCCATAGAAAACGTCAATCGAGCTAAGGGACCCGGAACTGTAGCATAGAGTACAGCTTATGAGTGGTACTCAAAGTTCAAAAAGAAACAAATGAATATTGAAGACAAAAAACGGTCTGGACGCCCTCGGGAAGTCGACAGAGCCCCTGTCGTCAACGCTGTTTAGACCGTTGGGCTCCATTTTTCGTGTTGGGACCAAAGATACCACATAATTTTTTCTTGTTTCGGATAGCAGATTTTTGAGGATTTCAAAAATGTATAACATGCTATAGGCCATCTGGCTTCCCTAAGGCGCTATACCCCCTCAAACACAACGAACCAATGGAAATTTTACGAAAAATCCAAAAAAGTGCGATTTTTCATGTGTTTTGGGGGGCTATAGCGACATAGGGAAGCCAGATGCCCTATAGCAAATGTGATCGAAAATAACGGAGAATACTTTGACTATTAATTTTATGGTGTTTAGGTTACGTTTTGTTTAATAAAATGTTGATATCTAATGTGAGTGCGGAAACTTATCCGCCAACCTAATATAACATTTCCGGAAATATAGGGAGAGTAAAAATTGGTTTTTCTCCTTTTCACTTTTTTCATTCAAATTTTTGAACCATTTTCGTAAAAAGCGATATAATTCCGGATGCCCCATATCGCAAATACAAACCTTAGGATTCGCTTCGTTTTCCAATGGCTTCTTGTTTCGCTTTTTACGCTTTGAACGATCGGACTAAAAATAACTTTTAGGTATATACCGAATTTCCTCTAAATAAGCCCCCTCTCTAAAATAAGCCCCCTCTAGAGGGTACATTGAAAAATATAAGCCCCCTCCAAAATAAGCCCCGGGGCTTATTTGGAGGACAGTGATGTTTGGCCATATTTTTTAGTTTTTTGTCTTATTATGTATTTTAGTGCATTTTCAAGGCTTTTTGGTGTTTCTATGTCGAGTTACGCTATAACAGGTTTTTAATACGAGAAATATGATTAATTCCTATTAATTTTACAAAAAAAGTTAATTTTTCAAAGAAAAATAGCATAAATATAGATTTTCACATTTTTCACAAAATTTGTATAATTTCTCTGCTTTTTTCACTTTCAATCATCTTAAGCTACTGTCCGACACAATCCTTATGCTGGCCTTACAATAGCGAAATATCTGATGTGTGATGAAATTTCATCACACATCACCCGCGTACAATAGCGAAAAATCTGACGAAAATTCTGATGAAATTTCATCGGGCGATGAAATTTTCATCGGGTGCTTAGAATAGCGAAATATCTGATGTGTGATGAAAAATCTGATGGGTGATTCTGATCAAACAAAAGTATGATCAGATTTGTGGGGAGATTTTTTTCATCAGATTTCATTTCCATTTTTGGAGCGTTTTTCGCTATGTTGGCCATAAATCTGATGTTACTCACTCTATGTCAACTTTTTGTCTAGATTTCAACGCGTTTTTCAGAATTTTTCTAACTCTTCACTTTTCACTCAAAAATGCACTTTTTTCAACCACCCTAATTTTCATCAGATTTTGGGTGCATTTTTCGAGCTTTTTCATTGTGGTTATCATATGTCTTGTAAATATATTGTGTTTTTGTGTAAAATTTTTTGTTCTTTGGTACAAAAGTGAAATTTGTAGCTTAATTTCATAATTCCTTTGCGATTTGTAGTGACTGCTGGTGTCTCTAACATATTGTTTGACTTTTAAGCAGGGTTTCCATCGGGTCGGGGTCAAAAATAAGAACATTTTTATAAATTTTTATCAATAGGGTCCCCCTATTGATTTTTTCGAAACTTTTTTCCGGCGGCCCCCCCGGAGAAAATTTTCAGGATTTTTTCAAAAGTTTCAAAAAATCTTGCAAATTTTGCTCACAATTTTCAAAATTTCGTCTAAAATTTTCCGCTATTTCTTTAAATTTGCTAGAACATTTTTTTAGAAATTTTTTGCCAAAAAACCATAGGGGGACCTTATTGAATGAAAAATCTTTTCAGAAAAATTTACCGAAAAAATTAATAGGTCCCCCCCCCATGGTTTATTTGGCAAAAATTTTCTAAAAAACTTTTTTGCCAAAAAAACCATAGGGGGCCCTATTGATTGAAAATCGTTTTTTGAATCTTTTTCAATTTTTGATGATTTTCATATGAAAATTTTTAATATTTTTAAAATACTTGATGGAGTTGCTTGTACACTGCGTTCCAAAAGTATAGCCTCACCCGTAAAAATGGCGTAGCTTCCGAATTTTTCGATGAAATGTTTTGATTTCTTTTCTAAGTAATACCTGTGCATGTAGTAAACATTCTGACAAAAACTTGGAACAACATCTCAACATTTTACGGGAGAAATTATCGATTTCGTGAAAAATGACGATTTTCAACTGTTCCAAAAGTATAGCCTCACTTGATTTTTTCAACAAAAATCCGGAAATTACATTATTTGGCTTTTCTGGATGGACAGAGCTCGAAAAGTTGAGGGGGGTTAGTTTTTGGCTCAGAACACCCTACCCTTAAAAAAAGTTACTTTTTAAGATTTTTAATTTTGGCGTTTTTAGGGGCAAAACCAGGTTTTTTGACAAATTTCCGCCAAAATTGGCACTTTTTGGCGTTATGTCAAGAATCCGTTGACTGATCCAGAATCTAGAGACTTTTTCGCACCAGGTGCAAAAAACCTCACTGAAAATCGCAAACTGAAAATCGCTAAACTTTTTGTTAAAGTTCAAGTTCGCAAAAAAGTCCGTTTTTCCATACAAAATTGAGTAAAAAGTGAGGCTATACTTTTGGAACAGTTGAAAATCGTCATTTTTCACGAAATCGATAATTTCTCCCGTAAAATGTTGAGATGTTGTTCCAAGTTTTTGTCAGAATGTTTACTACATGCACAGGTATTACTTAGAAAAGAAATCAAAACATTTCATCGAAAAAATCGGAAGCTACGCCATTTTTACGGGTGAGGCTATACTTTTGGAACGCAGTGTATTTCAAAAATTCCCATTTGGAAATGGATATTGCGTGAAATAAGAACAAAATAAGAACATTTTAAATTTGTAAGATTGGGACCCTAAAAATAAGAACATTTCTTACAAATAAGGACAGATAGAAACCCTGCTTTTAAGAGACAATGCTCAATTTATTTTTTTACCTCATTATGTATTGTCCATTCTTCAAAAAAAATAATTTTTGAGTGAATTATCTCTTGCGGAAATCACTGTAAATAATATTTGACAAAACATGGCATTGTTTTTCCAAAGAAAATAAATTTTTGATATTAAAGAACACTAATATAACGAAGTTCGTAATAATTTTGTAAAAATTGCGCTGTTTTATGTAATATAGTCAAATAAATAGTAAAAAATCCGATGAAATTGAATATGGTTGGAATAAATGGATTTATGAGTGAAAAAACGAAAAGTTAGATAAATTCTGATAAATGCATTGAAATCCCGACAAGAAGTTGATATAGAGTGAGTAATATCAGGTTTATGACCAACATAGAGAAAAACGCTCCAAAATGGAAATAAAATATGTAGATAAAATAACTGCTATATTTAACACTGGAATATTTCATCAAATTTTTTTGCTATTGTAAGCGGGTGATGTGTGATGAAATTTCATCGGAATTTTCATCGGAAAATCTGATGAAAATTAATTTCATCAGATATTTCCTGATTGTAAGAGGGCATGGGCGTGCGTACAATCAGGGGAAATCTGATGTGTGATGAAATTTCATCACACATCAGAATCGCCCCTGATTGTAAGGCTAGCATTACAGTAAGTTAGAGCAAAACTTTCTCCGTATGTCCGCGGACACACGGAGAAAGTTTTCAGGGGCGAGACCCAGTTTTGTCCTTCCGTCTACCTTTTTCGAGACCCCAAAGCATATTTTTGTCCTTCCGTCTACCTTTTTTGAGACCCCAAAGCATATTTTTGTCCTTCCGTCTACCAGTCCTGTGGTCGGGCGCGGAGCGCCCGACCCTCCCCCTTGGAATGTGAGGGAAATTAGAACACATACTCCCGAACAACACATACTCCCTGCTTGAGGGCCGAAGACCCGAAATAGTCTCATGCTGCTCTACTCCCGAACAACCCAATCTGACCGCTGATGGCGGTGCGCGAAGCGCCGCTGTGCACGCTAACCGCTTCCTAGCGAAGTGAGGGCCGCGAAGCGGCCCCACTTCGCTAGGACTTTTAGCGGGGAATCCGAATTTGAGGTTCAAAATTTTAGCTAAAATGTAGACAAATTTAGACAAAATATAGCTAAAATGTACCAAATTTTTTGGAAGGGCCATTCTATATAGTCCTTTTTCTCGGTGACTTAAAGTGTCCCAAGTTTTCGAAGGGCCATTCTTACCAGTGCTTATTCTCGGTGACTTAAAGTGTCCCAAGTTTTCGAAGGGCCATTCTTACCAGTGCTTAACACAAGTCAGTCAGAGCCACAAATTAGTCAGTTTTCTATATAACATAAGAACGCCTATGAATGTTATATACCGCTGGATAGCTAAGTTTTTTCTCTACAGATAACAGATTATTGAGGTATTTTAATTAATTTTATCTACAAAAAACTTAGGCATTCTATATATTAGAGGTCGAAATGCTCTCTAGTCGAAATTTGGTCAAATATCGCTAATTTTTGCTTTATTTTACAGAATTTCTTCTTCTTGAAAAACAGGATAAAATGCAAATTTCGATTTCGAAATCGAAATTTGCATACAAAATTTGCTAACAAAATTTTTCTATTGATAACAATTCCGAATATTTTCTCTGACTAAGAAGTAAAATTTATTGCTGATATCTTTAATAACACCAAATTGACCGGCCCAAGCTAGAACTTAAACCAAGGTCGATCTTAAAATTTGAACATAACTGAGGTTTTTAAGGGATTTCCATAAATTTCTGGCCATTCCAAATAAAACTCGAGCTTAATTCAGGTTCGAACTTAAGTGACGTCTAACTTAAACAATAAATTAAAACAAAAGAGAACACGACAAAAGTGAATAAAAAACGATAGTTTTTTTTTAAAAACTATCGAAAATTTTACTAAAATTTTCGGGTAATTTAAATAAAAAACTGAGAAATTTCGATAAAAATAGCCAGAATAGGCTCGAAATTTAAAAAATTTCGAAAAATGTTTAGGCTCTAATTCAAAATTAGTTAGAATTTTCAAAAATTTTGAGAAAATTGGACTAAATTTTACTAAAATTTTACTATTTTCCAAAAATTTCCTCAAAAATTTTTCGCGCGCCGCCTATCGGCGGCGCGCGAAAGACATTGTAAAATAAAAGCCCCCCCCTCCAAAATAAGCCCTCCCTCTAAAATAAGCCCCCTCTAGAGGGACATAAAAAATATAAGCCCCCGGGCTTATTTTAGAGGAAATACGGTAAATCAAAACAAAAGAAACCTCAATTATTTTTCCGTCAACAGAAAAGGTTTCGGGCATCTCTGATTCCTTGACAAAAGGCTGAATAGGTACGATCTAAAAACATGTCATACTATTCAAATATATACAGTCAAATCGCATTATTTGCACACAACGATAGCGTGATATAGACATAGTGGTTAAGTAGAATTTATAAAATGTTTGAGTCCTTTTTCATACCAGCCAGTAACGAGTCAGTATATTTTTTACAAAATCTTCTTCCTAATAAAATCCTATACTCCCGGATGACCCATATCGCAAATACGTAATAAAATGCACAAACCTTAGCATTCGCTTCGTTTTCCAATGGCTTCTTATTTCGCATTTTACGCTTTAGACGACCGGACTAAAATATCATTTAAGTATATAAATTAAAACAAAAGAAACCTCTATTATTTCCCCGTCGGCAGAAAAGGTTGCGAGCATTTCTGATTCGTTGACGAAAGGCTGAATAGGCACGAGCTAAAAGCACAACACCTTATTCAAGCACATATAGTATTACAAAATGAAGATTTGAAAGACACACAATCAGGAGTTGTGAAACTTTTTGTAGTGGTAATTTTAGCAGATAATAAAATATTTCCGTTCTCAGCCTACTCGTAAGGAAAGCTGTAAGAACTATATTTACACGCAATAATGCATTATTATGGATTTTGGTCAGCTCTGAGGGACGACCCCCTTGGAGAATAAATGCTGCAGAAAAAATACAAACGAATCTCGCAAAAAATATACAATTGGTAAAATTTTAATTTATTCTATGTTATTTTGCTTAAGAAAACATAAGCTTACGAAGAAAGGGAACTAATTTTGCAAAGGAAGAACCATAAATGAAATTTGAAGCCAAAAGAATCTAAACACGGCATATGTTTTATTCCAGAGGTATCCTTTTTTATTCGCGATATCACAAAGAAATCTCTAATGATTTTTGCTCTACAAAACAGCTCATAAAAGATGGTATAGAGTATTCAAAAAGCGATTACAATCTCTAAATAATTTGTGTCCTTTTCCTGAGGAGTCATATAATTCCAGATGACCATATCGCAAATACGCAATAAAATGCACAAACCGAAGGATTCACTTCATTGTCCAATGGCTTCTTGGTTCGCTTTTTACGTTTTCGACGACCGGACTAAAATATCATTTAAGTATATACCAGGTGAGAACCGAAAATCGCGGACTGAGATTTTTAAATTTTGAATTTTGCCGCTCGTTGGCGATTCGTTTCTCTTATATTTTTAGCAAACGGAAGTGAGATAAAGCGAGATTATTGGCTATGTTTCAGCTTTATTTTGATTATGTAACATATTTAGATGTCTCAATATCGTCTTTAACACCTTAAAATGCATCGAGAATGCTTTCTCTCACTTCCGTTTGCTAAAAAAATATAAGAGAGACGAATCTCCAACGAGCGGCAAAATTCAAAATTTAAAAATCTCAGTCCGCGATTTTCGGTTCTCTCCTGGTAAATTAAAACAAAAGATACCTTTATTATTTCTCCGCCAGCAGAAATGGTTGCGGGCATTTCTGATTCCTTGACGAAAGGCTGAGTAGGAACCAGCTAAAAACACAACACATTATTCAAGCAAATACTACTACCAATAGCTTTGCAAAATGTATCGAAAGATTTTGAACAAGTGTTCAGACAAAAACACTTCACCATTCATACGAAGTTTGAGACCGAAAGAATCTAAACATAGAATTATTTGTTCCAGTTAGTTATGGGTTAAGGCACATGGAACTATAACGATAGCGTGATATAGACATAGTGGTTAAGTAGAATTTATAAAATGTTTGAGTCCTTTTTCATACCAGCCAGTAACGAGTCAGTATATTTTTTACAAAATCTTCTTCCTAATAAAATCCTATACTCCCGGATGACCCATATCGCAAATACGCAATAAAATGCACAAACCTTAGCATTCGCTTCGTTTTCCAATGGCTTCTTGTTTCGCTTTTTACGCTTTGGACGACCGGACTAAAATCATTTAAGTATATAAATTAAAACAAAAGAAACCTCAATTATTTTCCCGTCAGCAGAAAAGGTTTCGGGCATCTCTGATTCCTTGACAAAAGGCTGAATAGGTACGATCTACAAACATGTCATACTATTCAAATATATACAGTCAAATCGCATTATTTGCACACTTTTTTAGCGTGCAATTAAAGGGGTTTGTGTGTAATAGTTTCGCAAAATTAACTTTTCAAAGAAACACAATCAGGAGTTATAACTCCTGATTGTGTTTCTTTGAAAAGTTCCTTAAGTGTACCTGGGATATTTTCCTTAAGTGCCATTAAATAAAAACTACAATACCTCATAACTTATGTTATGGTATTGTAGTTTTTATTTAATGGCTTTATTCTAAGGAAAATATCCCAGGTACATCTACTCCCACTAAGTTGGAAGACCGACTTGTTAGCACTAGTATACCAAATGAACTGTAAGAAACATGTGAACTGGTTTATGATGGATTTTTGTTACCGTAGTGGGACTGATTCCGTTCGAAATTGGAACGGATATGAAAATACAGCAAAAATGTTATTTTCAAATACCACTTTCAAATGTGATGTCAGCCGACCAATATAAAAAAGTAGAATTTTTGATTGAAATTGGCTCATGGGAAATTTGAAATAGAAAATGAGCTACATTTACATGAATGACATTAGTCTCTGAATGAAGAACCAAAAGAAGAACCAAAATAAGTAGCTTATTTTTCTAGTAAATTGTATTTCGTCTTAAGACTCAAATGCTATTCAGGGAGTTAGAAGCTTTTGCTTCACGAATGGAGCGGACTCTGTAAAGCAAAGGAGCCTAAATATTAATATTTATCAAATTTTAGAGAAGAGCTAAAAAGGAGAAATTCAGAAAGATTGAGAAAATTTAGATCCAGTTGTATGATAACACGAAACTTAGTAACGATTGTAAAACAAAATAATACAAAGAGTCTGCCAGAAGGGCAGAACAACAAAAATGAGACGCAGTTTGATGAAAAGTATTATAGTCAAGTAAGAAAAAAGATCCTTATATGACAAGCCTTAGCCCAAAAAGTTAGCAAAAGTTATGTACGCTCAAAATTAAATGGACGACATAGAGCCCGCGTCTCTGATGATCTGTTTTGGAAAATTTTGTGTAAAAAGATGTGCATAACTAGATAAGAAGTATGAAGAAAGAGCTATTTACTAAATAACGAACGTTACTAAATAAAGATAGCACCAAATTTGCTGTATACAATAGGTTTTGTGGTGGCTTGGAAAAGAGGGATAATAGATCTCTAACGTTCTAGCTGCAGTTAGCCCTATCACAGAAGAAGGGAAGAGAAAGCAGTACATATATAACCCTCCAGCCAACCCACACCAGCGGGTCGGCGCCACCTTTTTCCAGTCAGACAGAGCGGCAGGGTTAAGCCTCCACAGGTTAGCTATACTACCAACTGGTATTTATGATTACTATTATTGTACTGATACTAGCTGTCCTACGCCGCCGCTCTCGCGGCGCCCCCCCCCCCCCCCCGCCGTCAGTATGGCCCATTTTTCAAAAAAAATTTTTGTCTAAAAAATGGTCTAAAAAATTTTGTCTATATTTTGTCTAAATTTTTTGAAAATCTGTATCAGCACATCCGTACGAACATTTTAAGCAATCACTTGCCCGGAAATGAGCAGCGGAAGGGGTCTAAACGCTATCTGAGTCTGTGTGTATCGTTGTCTGCGTGCATCTGGGTCTAAACGCTATCTGAGTCTGTGTGTATCGTTGTCTGCGTGCATCTGGGTCTGTGTGTATCTGAGTCTGTGTGTATCGTTGTCTGCGTGCATCTGGGTCTGTGTGTATCTGAGTCTGTGTGTATCGTTGTCTGCCTGCATCTGGGTCTATGTGTAAGACTGGCCCCAGAAACCATTGGGAAATAAAAACCACCACTTTCTATAGTCCAAACCCCAAATACACGTTTTTACGTTTTGGCGCGAATTCTAATTTCGAATTCCATTCTGACATCAGATTCGTGATCAGCACCTTCGAAAACCCCCTGGGGGCATCTGCACCTGGGGGCATCTGCACCTGGGGCATCTGCACCTGGGGCCATCTGCACCTGGGGGCATCTGAATCTATGTGTATCGGTGTCTCTGTGTATCTGAGTCTGTGTGTATCGGTGTCTGCGTGCATCTGGGTCTGTGTGTATCTGAGTCTGTGTGTATCGTTGTCTGCGTGCATCTGGGTCTGTGTGTATCTGAGTCTGTGTGTATCGTTGTCTGCGTGCATCTGGGTCTATGTGTAAAACTGGCCCCAGAAACCATTGGGAACATAAAAAACACCACTTTCTATAGTCCAAACCCCTAAAAACACGTTTTACGTTTTGGCGCGAATTCAAATTTCGAATTCCAATTCTGACATCAGATTCGTGATCAGCACCTTCGAAAACCACCTGGGGGCATCTGCACCTGGGGGCATCTGCACCTGGGGGCATCTGCACCTGGGGGCATCTGCACCTGGGGGCATCTGCACCTGGGGGCATCTGCACCTGGGGGCATCTGCACCTGGGGGCATCTGCACCTGGGGCATCTGAGTCTATGTGTATCGGTGTCTGTATGCGTCTGAGTCTATGTGTATCGGTGTCTGTGTGTATCTGAGTCTGTGTGTATCGGTGTCTGCGTGCATCTGGGTCTGTGTGTATCTGAGTCTGTGTGTATCGTTGTCTGCGTGCATCTGGGTCTGTGTGTATCTGAGTCTGTGTGTATCGTTGTCTGCGTGCATCTGGGTCTGTGTGTATCTGAGTCTGTGTGTATCGTTGTCTGCGTGCATCTGGGTCTGTGTGTATCTGAGTCTGTGTGTATCGTTGTCTGCGTGCATCTGGGTCTGTGTGTATCTGAGTCTGTGTGTATCGTTGTCTGCGTGCATCTGGGTCTATGTGTAAAACTGGCCCCAGAAACCATTGGGAACATAAAAAACACCACTTTCTATAGTCCAAACCCCTAAAAACACGTTTTTACGTTTTGGCGCGAATTCAAATTTCGAATTCCAATTCTGACATCAGATTCGTGATCAGCACCTTCGAAAACCCCCTGGGGGCATCTGCACCTGGGGGCATCTGCACCTGGGGCATCTGCACCTGGGGCATCTGCACCTGGGGCATCTGCACCTGGGGCATCTGCACCTGGGGCATCTGCACCTGGGGCATCTGCACCTGGGGCATCTGCACCTGGGGCATCTGCACCTGGGCATCTGAGTCTATGTGTATCGGTGTCTGTGTGTATCTGAGTCTGTGTGTATCGGTGTCTATGTGTATCTGAGTCTATGTGTATCGGTGTCTGTGTGTATCTGAGTCTGTGTGTATCGGTGTCTGTGTGTATCTGAGTCTGTGTGTATCTGAGTCTGTGTGTATCGGTGTCTGTGTGCATCTGGGTCTGTGTGTATCTGAGTCTGTGTGTATCGGTGTCTGCGTGCATCTGGGTCTGTGTGTATCTGAGTCTGTGTGTATCGTTGTCTGCGTGCATCTGGGTCTGTGTGTATCTGAGTCTGTGTGTATCGTTGTCTGCGTGCATCTGGGTCTGTGTGTATCTGAGTCTGTGTGTATCGTTGTCTGCGTGCATCTGGGTCTATGTGTAAAACTGGCCCCAGAAACCATTGGGAACATAAAAAACACCACTTTCTATAATCCAAACCCCTAAAAACACGTTTTTACGTTTTGGCGCGAATTCAAATTTCGAATTCCAATTCTGACATCAGATTCGTGATCAGCACCTTCGAAAACCCCCTGGGGGCATCTGCACCTGGGGGCATCTGCACCTGGGGCATCTGCACCTGGGGCCATCTGCACCTGGGGGCATCTGCACCTGGGGCATCTGCACCTGGGGCATCTGCACCTGGGGCATCTGCACCTGGGGCATCTGCACCTGGGGCATCTGCACCTGGGGCATCTGAGTCTATGTGTATCGGTGTCTGTGTGTATCTGAGTCTGTGTGTATCGATGTCTGCGTGCATCTGGGTCTGTGTGTATCTGAGTCTGTGTGTATCGGTGTCTGCGTGCATCTGGGTCTGTGTGTATCTGAGTCTGTGTGTATCGGTGTCTGCGTGCATCTGGGTCTGTGTGTATCTGAGTCTGTGTGTATCGTTGTCTGCGTGCATCTGGGTCTGTGTGTATCTGAGTCTGTGTGTATCGTTGTCTGCGTGCATCTGGGTCTGTGTGTATCTGAGTCTGTGTGTATCGTTGTCTGCGTGCATCTGGGTCTATGTGTAAAACTGGCCCCAGAAACCATTGGGAACATAAAAAACACCACTTTCTATAGTCCAAACCCCTAAAAACACGTTTTTACGTTTTGGCGCGAATTCAAATTTCGAATTCCAATTCTGACATCAGATTCGTGATCAGCACCTTCGAAAACCCCCGGGTGCAAAAAATCAGCCCCGCAGATGCTTTGGTTTCAAAAATGTCATTTTTTGGCCAAAAAGTGGCTTTTTTCCAGAAAATTTTCAAAAAATGACCAAATCAAAAAGTGTAAAAAGCAAAGTTGTCCGGAATCGCCTCAGAAATCGATTGGGAACATAAAAACTACCTCTTCCCATGGGCAAATCCCTTAAAAACACGTTTTGGCGTTTTGGCGCGAATTCAAATATTCGAATTTGGGTTCTGACAATTAATCGGTGACCTACAGCCTCAGGGCTTTCAAATGACACCTCACTTGCCCCGGTCTGACGACGGGATCGCCAGATATGGTTAGGGACATTTGGCGCCCCGAAAAGTATATAGTGGTTTCTATACTGGGGGATTGTTTTTAACTCTGGTGTTAGATTTTATCGTGTGAAATACTTATATAGTACTTTGGTTATATCAATTGTTTTTAACTCTGGTGTACGCATATGAACTGAGTGATAACTACGATTTTGGTCCTTTTTACGACCTTTTTGACAACAGCCAGCAAGTAAATGTAAAATGTTTGACCTTATAAAAGTCTTTAGAAAAGCGAACAACTAAGTGAAAGTTTTTGAGAGCTGCCGCTGCTACAAAAAACTGCGGCGCTGGCTTCGAAAAATTTGCTAAAATTTATTGCTAAATTTGAAAATCGGTTATGCTATAAAAATTTGTAATCCTTGAAGATTTTTTAATTTTCACAAAAAACAAGTATCGATGAAAACAGAAATGAAAAATGTTTTGAAAAAATTAGTTTGAAAAATTTAGAAGCGCTGAGAATGGAAGCTCTGGGATTGTGTCAATGTTGGCGCTTAGTCCTAACTTCGTTAGAAATCTGCCCTTCGTCTGAACTTCTCGGGTTCAGTCCATTGATCGTCCGTAACTCGTTTTTAACATATACCTTTTGGAGCTGCTATGTTAACCTCACTAATAGGCGCAGCATCGAAAAATGTGGTCTGCGACCAAATATGGAGGTTGCCGACAAAATCTGTTTAGGTATAATGCTCAAAATATGTCGGTATACAACTTTGCCTCTCTTTGAAGGCCTATTTTTGGACCTAGAATTTATAAAATAATATCCCAATGTTTCATTCAACAAACAAGATCCAGTCCTGCGAAATTGGTTTTACCTCATACCCTGTCTGCAAAAATGTCCGAATTATGAACACTCAAGACGAGCAAAGACTAATTTGTACTCATAATATGGATTGGCACTACATCTCACCGAACCCCAGTCCGCGTCCATATTTAACGCTTAGAAACCAAATTAGCTTAATAGAAGATCAAGTCTTATTCCAATTGGACTTTTTGGCATTTTTACATTATGAGCACAAACAGTGAAAAAGCTCGCTAAATGTTAACTGCTCGCTAAACACTAAATGTTAACAATTCTTTCTTCGATTGATTTCATTTGAATATCCGTCGATGCATTTTTTCCTTTTATTTTATGCACAAGTGGCCCAACTGTGTCTCATACTTCTGTGCGCACTCTTCCATAAATACTTCCCTTCTAACTCCTTCGAACATAACTTCTACGATTCTTTTCTCCTTCTTTATTTCCGATTACATTTGCTGCCCAAAATAAAAGGGGCGCAAAACTGCCAGAGTCTCTTCTATATTCGCTGATTGGCTAGATACGAACTAACTGTTATTTGTAAGGTAAAGAGAAATTACTTTTTCTATAAGCATTTTACGTTGATGCGTTTAGTTAATTTAATGTGCATTGTTCGTAGAAAAAGTTGAAATTTATAGTATAATTTTGTATTCTCTATTTGGCCAAAAGCAGTAATAGAATAAATTTCTGTCCCTTTTTATATCCCAAAAAATAATTTATAATCTCTTAAATTATTTTCTGGAAAAATCACACAAAAAAATATGGAATGCATTATGTCGTTTAAGCATTTATTTTCAATATTTCTCTCGAGCAGAGAGCAAACCGTCGGTTTAATCCACGTTTCTATTTACTTCCTTGTTTATTAACTTTTTACTTCTGTATGGTTAATTCTGTGTAGATTTACAGTTACCTTCTTGTCAACAACTCATTTGAAATGAAACCATAAAACGCAAAAGTTGACTACCGAAGGAAGCTTAGTTCACAACTTTTTCCCGCCCTAAGTGCTTCGTTTGGGTGACGGGACGACTGCCACCCGACAGCTGCCACCCAGGAACAGCTGCCACCCGGGACAACTGCCACTGGAATTTTTTAAAATTTTTTAGAATTAAAAAATTTTTTAATTATTCTTCGGGTGGCAGTGGTCCACGGACAACTGCTACCAAGTATAGCATTTAAATAAAAATATGTGATTTGTGCTATCGATTTTTATTAAAATGCTATACTGGGTGGCAGTTGTTCGTGGACCACTGCCACCCGAAGAATAATTAAAAAGACTTTAAAACTATTCGGGTGGCAGTTGTCCCGGGAGGCAGCTGTCGGGTGGCAGTCGGCCCGCCGCCCTTCGTTTGGCAAAACTATCGGAGAATGACCCAAAACTACTTAATTCATACATGCTTATGCTTACCGTTTTAGCAAAAACACGCATTATTTGCACCAACTTTTTTAGCTTGTCTAAATGCTAAAACATTTTTAATTACAGGGTGGGGCATAATTACGCGGCATTCGTATGGGAAATCGTTTAATTGAAAAACCGCCAGTTTTTCACCACTGTGGCACAGAGTTTCATCACCTAGGGGGTTTTCGGATGCGGGGAGTCCGAATTTGAACTCAGATTTTGGCGCGAGATTGACATTTTTGGCGTTTTCTTGGCATTGTGCCCAAATCGCATATTTTGACCCCCTTTTCAGGTTTTTGGGGTTTTCCTGTGCGGGGAATTCGATTTTGACCTCAGATTTTAAACCCCCTATGGCGTAAGTTTGGCATTCTGCCCAAATGGCGTATTTTCGCACGAAAATTGCCTTTTTGTGTCAATATTGCCCAAAAATGACCATTTTCGATGCGATACGTAAAAAATAGCTGCAGATTCGAAATCACCGCATCAAAAAACCCTAAAAATAAATTTTGCTGAAAACGTGTTCACATTTTCAAAAAATCAATTTTTCAATATTCATGTGGTACCCCCTATGGTACGAAAAATTGAAATTTTGGAAAATTTTTAGCAAGGGCTACTTTTAAGGGTTTTTTGATGCGCTGATTCCGAATCTGCACTTATTTTTTACGTATCGCATCAAAAATGGTCATTTTTGGGCAATTTTTACTCAAAAAAGCCAATTTTCCAGCGAAAATACGTCATTTGGGCAGAATGCCAAACTTACGCCAAAGAGGGTTCAAAATCTGAGCTCAAAATCGAATTCCCCGCACCTGAAAACCCAAAAAACCTGAAAAGGGGGTCAAAATACGCGATTTGGGCACAATGCCAAGAAAACGCCAAAAATTTGAAACTCGCGCCAAAATCTGAGTTTAAATTCGGATTCCCCGCATCAAAAAACCCCCCACCCGTGAGAATGACTGTAGAAAGCCTCGAAAAAATGGCGATTTCTCAATTAAAACATTTTCCCATACGAATGCCGCGTAATTAATAGGGGTCGGAATTTATCACCGAGTCCGAGCGATTCCGAGTCCGGACTCGGTAGGGTTCCAATATCAGTTGACGAGTCCGAGTCCGGACTCGGACTCGGTAGTGATGACCGAGTCCGAGTCGAGTCCGGACTCGCCGAGTCCGTTTGAATTTTATTTTTCCCGCCAATTTTTTTGTTGTCAAAAACTTGTGTTTTTGCTGTTTCTTAGCTAGTATTTCGTATTTTTGCTACAAAAAGGCATAATTTAGACCAGTTGGTCTATTTTTAGCTATTTGTTAGATTTTTATAGAAATTTTACATGCAAAATCAAATTTTACCTGTTTTTTCCAAAAATTATTAGTATGAATAAAAGCGGCCTAGATCGACTATTCAGATCCTGAATAAGCGTTCTAGATGGGTGCCATTGCAACTAAAAAAATTTTTGTTTTTCGAACTTGGAATTTTTCCGGTAAAATTTGTTTAGTTCATGAAAAACTGAAGATTGTGGACAAAATTCTGTAAATTTTCTCCGTGCGACGACATTGCGCGGAGAAAATTTTGTCGTTATAAGAAATTTTGGGAAAAATGCCGACTTATAATGAAAAATGGAAGGAAAAGGAGCGCCGCAGGCAAAAATTTTTAGAAAAATAGGGGTGTTTGAAAAAATAAACATTGAAAATTTTATATATTCTTCAAAAATTTCGCTCGGCCGCGCCCAATGGGCACGGCCGAAAATAACCGAGTCCGAGTCCGGACTCGGACTCGTCATATTTCCATTATGACCGAGTCCGAGTCCGTTTTGGACTCGGACTCGGAAAGACTCGGACTCGGACTCGCCGACCCCTAGTAATTATGCCCCACTCTGTACACTCTACCCCTAAATTGTTCGCCTCTTTCACTTACGCATTTTCTCAATTTAATATTGATGGAACAATATGATATTTTATGGCAATAACCTTAAAAGTGGTCAAGTGTTATTTACTTATATTTATTGCAGGAAGATGTCATCGTATTTGGTTTGCTGTCTTTGTCGCAATCGAGACGCTTCATTCCCAAGTCTTAATAAATTGGAGGAACATCTCGTGGCACATCACTTTGAGAATAATTGTTTCTACGACTGCAACCTCTGCCCGAAGGAACGTGCTCCCGGTTTCTTAACCGACATTGCGTTGCAATATCATATAAAGCTTGTTCACAATGGCCAGCAAGATAAATTGGTAAGGGAATAAATCTTTAAACATAGATCCTGTGTGGACAAGCCCAATTTCTGTATAAGATCATGTGAAAATTTAATGAAATCAGGCGGAAGTAAACATAGAGTTGTTCGTTAGAATATGTTTCGTAGAAGCCCTTGCTTTCCCGACAACGTTTTTATAAGATTTTTTAAAAATAAATTACACACATAACTTTCAAGTGAGCTATAGACTACCTATGCATCACTGAGCAAAATTTGTGAAAGACAAATCGAATGACAAGTTTTCTGGAAAATGAGTGTTTTATGAAAGTTAGACAGTAAACATATCTCTGTTATCAGTAGCTAAATTACGCAATTTACCGCAGAAAAATTTTATTGCCGCTGAACGCAATACAGTAAAAAGCATCGTGGTTGATAGAAAAGTTTTTGGATTTCTGCGAGCTCATAATAGTTTTCCTTCTGTTTCAGGACGAAAATGTCACGCTTGTTAAATTGGAGATCGATCAGCGTTTGAATGCTTCAATTGACGCAGCTTTCGCCGGCCCTCGCTGCCTTTGTTGTCCTACTTGTCTCGAGCAGGACGATACAATGGCAATCGTCTATGGTTCTCTTCTCCAATTGGAAGAGCACATTGCTGGGATTCATTATAAAAAATTTCACACATGTTCGGCGAGGTTGTGTTCCGCGAGGTTTTATACTAAATACGCCATGCTGCTACATTTCAAATCCGATCACGAAGACCAGGTATGTTAATAATATCGCTTAAAAATTAGAATTCTTAGCCAAAATTGGTGCATATCTTAGCTCAAAATGGAGCTAAGTCTTATATTTAGGCTTGGGCTTAAATGTGTACGCTTATTCTGCAGCCATTAGCCTAAGCTTCATTCTGAGCCATTACCCTGCGTTAAACTTCAGCTTAGTTAAGGCCAAAAATAGATTTCAGTAACAGCTATTTTCTGTAATTGAGCCTCTATATTTGAGTCCCTCCTCCTATAATACACCCCCTACAGAAAGAGAAGTAGTGTGTAAAAATGAGTGAGTCCCTATAATAGATCCCCTAGAGGGGTATTGAAATAATTAAGCCTTGGGGCTCTATTAGAGAAAATACGGTATATATCCCCCAAGTAAGCGAAAGCTGTCAGTGCGTCCGAGCATGGCCGTTAGACCCCTTACGCCGGTGTTTTATGGGCAAGTGATAGCTTAAAATGTTCGTATAGACGAGCTGAGTATGTTTTTAGCAAAATTTAGACAAAATGTAGACTAAATTTAGACAAAATTTTTTAGACAAGAATTTTCAAAGGCCTTTTTCCGTGTAAGGTTTTTGTCCCCAGTTTTTGGGGAGGGCATTCTTGATACACCTTTTTCCGTGTAAGGTTTTTGTCCCCAGTTTTTGGGGAGGGCATTCTTGATACACCTTTTTCCGTGTAAGGTTTTTGTCCCCAGTTTTTGGGGAGGGCATTCTTGATACACCTTTTTCCGTGTAAGGTTTTTGTCCCCAGTTTTTGGGGAGGGCATTCTTGATACACCTTTTTCCGTGTAAGGTTTTTGTCCCCAGTTTTTGGGGAGGGCATTCTTGATACACCTTTTTCCGTGTAAGGTTTTTGTCCCCAGTTTTTGGGGAGGGCATTCTTGATACACCTTTTTCCGTGTAAGGTTTTTGTCCCCAGTTTTTGGGGAGGGCATTCTTGATACACCTTTTTCCGTGTAAGGTTTTTGTCCCCAGTTTTTGGGGAGGGCATACTTGATACACCTTTTTCCGTGTAAGGTTTTTGTCCCCAGTTTTTGGGGAGGGCATTCTTGATACACCTTTTTCCATGTAAGGTTTTTGTCCCCAGTTTTTGGGGAGGGCATTCTTGATACACCTTTTTCCGTGTAAGGTTTTTGTCCCCAGTTTTTGGGGAGGGCATTCTTGATACACCTTTTTCCGTGTAAGGTTTTTGTCCCCAGTTTTTGGGGAGGGCATTCTTGATACACCTTTTTCCGTGTAAGGTTTTTGTCCCCAGTTTTTGGGGAGGGCATTCTTGATACACCTTTTTCCGTGTAAGGTTTTTGTCCCCAGTTTTTGGGGAGGGCATTCTTGATACACCTTTTTCCGTGTAAGGTTTTTGTCCCCAGTTTTTGGGGAGGGCATTCTTGATACACCTTTTTCCGTGTAAGGTTTTTGTCCCCAGTTTTTGGGAGGGCATTCTTGATACACCTTTTTCCGTGTAAGGTTTTTGTCCCCAGTTTTTGGGGAGGGCATTCTTGATACACCTTTTTCCGTGTAAGGTTT
Source organism: Ditylenchus destructor (assembly GCA_022814885.1). Lineage (NCBI taxonomy): Eukaryota > Metazoa > Nematoda > Chromadorea > Rhabditida > Anguinidae > Ditylenchus > Ditylenchus destructor. Next base: position 1,294,228 of record JAKKPZ010000014.1, read on the forward strand.
TTGTCCCCAGTTTTTGGGGAGGGCATTCTTGATACACCTTTTTCCGTGTAAGGTTTTTGTCCCCAGTTTTTGGGGAGGGCATTCTTGATACACCTTTTTCCGTGTAAGGTTTTTGTCCCCAGTTTTTGGGGAGGGCATTCTTGATACACCTTTTTCCGTGTAAGGTTTTTGTCCCCAGTTTTTGGGGAGGGCATTCTTGATACACCTTTTTCCGTGTAAGGTTTTTGTCCCCAGTTTTTGGGGAGGGCATTCTTGATACACCTTTTTCCGTGTAAGGTTTTTGTCCCCAGTTTTTGGGGAGGGCATTCTTGATACACCTTTTTCCGTGTAAGGTTTTTGTCCCCAGTTTTTGGGGAGGGCATTCTTGATACACCTTTTTCCGTGTAAGGTTTTTGTCCCCAGTTTTTGGGGAGGGCATTCTTGATACACCTTTTTCCGTGTAAGGTTTTTGTCCCCAGTTTTTGGGGAGGGCATTCTTGATACACCTTTTTCCGTGTAAGGTTTTTGTCCCCAGTTTTTGGGGAGGGCATTCTTGATACACCTTTTTCCGTGTAAGGTTTTTGTCCCCAGTTTTTGGGGAGGGCATTCTTGATACACCTTTTTCCGTGTAAGGTTTTTGTCCCCAGTTTTTGGGGAGGGCATTCTTGATACACCTTTTTCCGTGTAAGGTTTTTGTCCCCAGTTTTTGGGAGGGCATTCTTGATACACCTTTTTCCGTGTAAGGTTTTTGTCCCCAGTTTTTGGGGAGGGCATTCTTGATACACCTTTTTCCGTGTAAGGTTTTTGTCCCCAGTTTTTGGGGAGGGCATTCTTGATACACCTTTTTCCGTGTAAGGTTTTTGTCCCCAGTTTTTGGGGAGGGCATTCTTGATACACCTTTTTCCGTGTAAGGTTTTTGTCCCCAGTTTTTGGGGAGGGCATTCTTGATACACCTTTTTCCGTGTAAGGTTTTTGTCCCCAGTTTTTGGGGAGGGCATTCTTGATACACCTTTTTCCGTGTAAGGTTTTTGTCCCCAGTTTTTGGGGAGGGCATTCTTGATACACCTTTTTCCGTGTAAGGTTTTTGTCCCCAGTTTTTGGGGAGGGCATTCTTGATACACCTTTTTCCGTGTAAGGTTTTTGTCCCCAGTTTTTGGGGAGGGCATTCTTGATACACCTTTTTCCGTGTAAGGTTTTGTCCCCAGTTTTTGGGGAGGGCATTCTTGATACACCTTTTTCCGTGTAAGGTTTTTGTCCCCAGTTTTTGGGGAGGGCATTCTTGATACACCTTTTTCCGTGTAAGGTTTTTGTCCCCAGTTTTTGGGGAGGGCATTCTTGATACACCTTTTTCCGTGTAAGGTTTTTGTCCCCAGTTTTTGGGGAGGGCATTCTTGATACACCTTTTTCCGTGTAAGGTTTTTGTCCCCAGTTTTTGGGAAGGGCATTCTTGATACACCGTTTTCCGTGTAAGGTTTTTGTCCCCAGTTTTTGGGAGGTCATTCTTGATACACCTTTTTCCGTGTAAGGTTTTTGTCCCCAGTTTTTGGGGAGGGCATTCTTGATACACCTTTTTCCGTGTAAGGTTTTTGTCCCCAGTTTTTGGGGAGGGCATTCTTGATACACCTTTTTCCGTGTAAGGTTTTTGTCCCCAGTTTTTGGGGAGGGCATTCTTGATACACCTTTTTCCGTGTAAGGTTTTTGTCCCCAGTTTTTGGGGAGGGCATTCTTGATACACCTTTCTTGATATTTAAGGGCATACTGATACACCGTGGAGTACTGTGGTCGGGCGCGGAGCGCCCGACCCTCCCCCTTGGAATGTGAGAGAACTTAGAACATATACTCCCGAACAACCCTTACTTCCGAACAACAGCTGCTTGAGGGCCGAAGGCCCGAAATAGTCTCATGCTGCTCTACTCCCGAACAACCCAATCTGACCGCTGATGGCGGTGGGCATACTGATACAGATAGGGCATACTGATGGCGGTGCGCGAAGCGATGACGAACCCAATCTCCCGCTGTGCACGCTCCCCGCTTCCTAGCGAAGTGAGGGCCGCGAAGCGGCCCCACTTCGCTAGTTATGTATAATTTAAAGGAGTAAATAGTTTATATGATTTCCAGAATGATGAGATCGCTGTAAAGTTTCGCATATATGAATCGCTGAACAATTCGGTTAAAATGTCACTTGAAGCAATTTCTCCTGAGCCGGGATGTAGTCGAGGAGTAAAAAGGGAACATATTGATGATAGCCGACACGAAATGGTTGTTAACGGTGCTGTAGCCACGAATTTAGGCTTGCCATTCGGCAATAATCTCAATTCTGAATCCCTTCAGGTAAATGTCAAATCCGAGCAGGTAAGTAAGCAAGGCGAATTCAGTTCTGGGTCCAGGAAAAATCCGAATATATTATCTGATGTCAGGGAATTGATGAGTGCAATTTTAGAACTGACGTTCCATTTTTCAAAATGTTCTATTTCAAAATACCCGGTAAATCCCTTGGCCACATGTCTAATTGCATTCAAAATCTTTATGTGTAAACAAATAGAATTAATCTTATGAAATACTGTTTGTGATAAATCGTTAAGTATATGTTTTAGACACCTCAAAATACTGTGCCGTTTCAACCAGCTAACGAAATCATTGAAAGCGATGGCAACTACGATCAGCAAACGACGGAAGAGGGCGAACAAGAACAGGTACTACACAATTATTCTATTTTTATACTCTGACAAATAAAGATTTTGGCACATTTTTACAAAAATTGCCTGTTTTGTAAATCACACCATTTCCAGACATCTACTGGTAGTGCATTGGCGGCAGCTCTGCCAGATTCAGAGCCGGAACAAAAGCTTACTGAGGGAGCGGCAGATCAATTTTCGCAAAATGATTTACCAAACCTTAACGGCCAACCTGATTTTACTAATAACCAGTCCGCGCCGTTGGGTGTTTTCAATCCGGAAACTGACGTAAGCGAAGAGTCAGCGGAAAGACAAGAAGTTCCTCTCGACGTTGACATTAATCATCGTAACAGGTTAGCGGTGTGTTTTTCAAAACGCTTCATAGTGCGATAAAAAGTTATAGTTTTATGGCAAAGCGATCTTATGCCGTATTCAACACAGAACTTATAGATATGGTGTCCTACTAAATTTCTATTTAGTGCGTCAGAACCATCAGTCGTACCTCAAGAACCTGTCCAAGCTAAAGAAAGTTCGCTTAAACTGCGCTTGAGAAACCAGAAGCGACCGTATTATGGAGACAGGGGCATTGGAACTAGTCGCGATCGGAATGTGAAAAAACAGCGTGGCCTAGTTAAAAACAATACCAGGTTCATACTTTTACTTAAGTTGTTGTGTTTGACTTTCTAATCAGGTCATGCATGATTTGAGGTCTTTACGCTTTGGATTCCTGAACAACTTTTTATTCGTTAGTATAATCGCTTAACCATGCTTTAAAGCATACTTTAGAACACGTTAATTTTTGGGGAAACTTTTAGTCACCAAACTTTTTGTCACCAATGTGGTTTTGTCAGTAAACTGCGATATGATGCCTGAATGAACTGCGTTGAAATAAGAAAATGTAGGCCAAGACCTACTTTTTTCGAGGCGTTTTTGTGAAAACTTCTGGAAAATGTGAATTAGTGACAAAAAATTAATCCTTTGAGAACATAATAAAGACGAACACTTGACTAATTTTGAATTATATGCAAAATAGCGTCAAAATGTGTACTCAATTTAATTGTTCATTTGCTTATTACTCAATTTTCAGGGCACGCAACCACATGGAAGAAAGGCACGATGAAAGCGTCAAAAACGATGTGCAAAGCAACTCATGCGAGATTCTCATTAGACAATTTCGGATGGTAAAGACGTCATATATATGCCGCCTATGTGAATTTACGTCGAGTGTTCCTGTCATTCTAACTCAGCATATCGGAGCAAAGCACAAGGAAGTTTCAAAGCTCTACACAGCCACGAGTCGGAATAATTCCGAACGCAATATGCGCAAGAAACCGGGCAAGAAACATTAAAAGATTGTTATGATAGAGGATTTGTCTAAATTGAATAACGTTACAAAATTTATTACGAGTAGATAGAATCGTATTCTTTGTTATTTTTCATGCATATGTTTTCAAGTAAATTGTTTCAAATAGGCTTCGGAATTTTGCGACTGCGTACTGAGACGACACCCCTGAAATATTGGTTTGGTAAGAAAGTCTTTTCGGTTTTGTTTTATTTAATTTTTTCTCACATAGCACAAGAGTGACTATGAGTGTTATATACCATATGATAGCCAAGACTTTTGTCTGTCCAATTATGCTAAGGTTTTATTTTTGCTTCGTAGAAAATCGATGGATATTTATGATTACTTGAGACAAATTGATATCACAGATTTTCGAGATATATATTTATACTTTTATAAGTTTTATCTATGAAAAACTTTGTTGTTCAATGTTTGATTGTGCAATATTGTAGAGCAATTTCTGCTCTAATACTTACCTTTTACAGAAAATTTTTTCATTTGGTGGTTGCTGAGATATGACAATTTTAGTGAATGACACCACCAGGAAAACGGAAAATTTTGATTTTTGCGATTTTTTCGGTTTATGTCTCAACTTTGAGCGGTCGTATCCCGAAGAATTACAAAGCATATTTTGTTCTGTAAAAAGTATGTTGTAGAGCTAGACCTTGCCTACAAATGCTGCATAGCCATCGGTTTTGCAGTGGCAAAATTTCAGATATTTTGTGGATGAAAGTTGCTCAAAATAACCAAAAATCAATATTTTGGGTGTATGTCATTTGGACCATTGTAATCAGGCCCGTACCCAGAAATGCCTGCTCTATGACGCTCCTTTGCGTTGAGTTAGTATGTCTTTATCGCTTCTGCCTCTCTCTGAGGGGGGTTGATGAATCAGACACATGCAGTAAAGCAGACTATTTCGTCACTATTTCTCCATTATACAGAGATTTCGCAAAAACTCTGTATAATGGAGAAATAGTGACGAAATAGTCTGCTTTACTGCATGTGTCTGATTCATCAACCCCCCCTCAGAGAGAGGCAGAAGCGATAAAGACATACTAACTCAACGCAAAGGAGCGTCATAGAGCAGGCATTTCTGGGTACGGGCCTGATTGTAATTAAATGTTTTTCTGTAATTAAAAAAGGAGTTAGCGACGGTCTAACAGAGAAATGAATGGGCTATCCAACGGTATGTAACACTCAAGAAAAACGTTGCTGTAGATAAATAAAAATTGATGAATAAAAATTGGCTTTCAAAAACCGAAAAGATTTTCTTACCAAACCAATATTTTCAAACAATGTAAATCTTCAAACAATTTATTTTGTAAAATCGTCAGCCCAAGTTTGTTAATCTTTCCGTTAGATATTATCTTTTATAGTAAGGACTGATTGTACGTCCGATTGCTTTTTTATGTTCCCTCCTTTTGGGGCGTGTGATATGTCAAAATGCTCCCCCGGAGATGCTGAGCAGGAATCCGCAAAAAGAAAGTTTGCGCATTCCCAAAAAGTGGCTTTTTTGGACAAAAATGTGCCATTTTTGCCAAAAACGGCCATTTTTAACCAAAGCATCTGGGGAGCTGATTTTTGGCACCCGGGGGTTTTTTGGGGTGCTGAATCCGAATCAGGGGTCGAAAAAATTATCGGGGTACCCCGGGGGTACGGAAAAAATTGTTTTCTGAAAATTTTTTTTCGAGAATTTTTGAAAAATCGGAACAAATCCGTTCGAGCGGCCGAAGGCCGCGAGGTTCCCCTGACAAAGCCACTGATGGCATACTAATTTAACCCGAACAATCCAACTCTGACCGCTGATGGCGGTGCGCGAAGCGCCGCAGATGCACGCTACCCGCTTCCTAGCTGAGGCGGGGGCGCTTCGCGCCCCCGTCTCAGCTAGTAGTTTCGCTAATATTTGAGAATCAGATCCATTTTGGAATCGCGAAAGTATAAAGGTGGTGCTCTTATCGAGGTTTGACTCTATTTCTATACGCTTTTGTGAAATATACTTTTTACCTATTCTTTTACAGTATCGTTTACAAAATCTGAACAGAAGTAAAATCGAAATTTGCACGTGTTCAAACAGACATTTCTCATTTTTTCTGTGTTTTTTTACTGTGGATTCCTAATCAAAGATTGTCAGACAAAGCACCATTGTAATTTAATTCAAAAACAAAGAAATTAAATGGGTTGTTTTGATTTGTGAAGACAGAAGGCTTTTGTTTTCCAATTGTCTTGATTGAATAACAGCCAGTTTCAGACTAAATTTTTCCAGACAAAATTTAAATTTATCATCAATATAAATATCTTTCTGATATATATCAGTATCACAATATCACAATATAAAATATATCAGCCAACTATATAAATTCAGCCTGCAACCATAATTTCATTTCAGTCTGCAATTAAATCTGAACCATAAAGCTTTTCTGAAAATGACACCGATTTTATAGCATCAATTATTCTGAATTCCATGTATCCCCTCTATTAATAATAACATACAAATTATTTCACCCGGTTACGCAAGATTTTCAGTCCAACATGTCAATTGATTATTAGCATGAATCGGTGACAATTTAGTTTAAGAAAGTTCTACGACATCCCTTCCCGAAACGATAATAGAAGCTGACATAATCGCAATTGGATAACATTTGTTATCCAATTTGTACATTCGTTAGTAATGTGAATTAATTTTGGAAATTATGTGTTTTAACATGAAATATAAATATCACCAATGGACATAATTTTCAGTGCTTCATCAAATTTTTAAGCTCTCGCAAACAAGCTTCGCCTTATTTTTAATCTCTCTCGCTACAAGTGAAAAGTCTCTGAACATTGAGCCACCGACTGCATCATTCCCGGCAGGTGGAGGTACAGCCACGTACCGTCTAATCAATACGTCGAAGACTCGCCTCGCTTTCAAGGTATGTATTTTTATTTCGGTACGCAGAGCATGCAATAGGAATCATACGTAGAAACATGATTGAACAACATTTCCACTGAAATTTTGGAATGTCAAGAAATATTATTTCTTTGACCTGCAACCTAGAACGCATTTTTACATAGTTTTTCTATCATATGTGACAGTTATATACTGATGCCGGCAAATTTTAAAGTTTATTATAAAAAATTCGCTCAAATTTCACCATTTTTGACAACGGGGAAGGTGTACTTGGGGGGTTACACTTGGAGGGTTTCACTGAAAATGGCCCCAAATCTATTTCCCCCTTGACAATTAGTCTTTTTTGGAAAATCTCCAGAAATACTTCAGCATATTTTATAATGGTTAGCCGACTACTGTTTAATATGACTTTATGCCCTTGTATATGTCAAATAAGGGTAATTTAATTTTCAGGTGAAAACGTCCAATGTGGAACATTACCGCGTGCAGCCGTCTACGGATTCATTGAAGTTGAACAAGAGATGCCCGTCGACATCCACCGACTCCCGGGACCGCCGCGCGAGGACAAATTCGTGGTGCAGTGGGCCGAGGTACCTCAGGAAGAAACCGATGCGCAAGCTCCGTTCAAAGCTGGTGCTGAAGCTGGCGAAGTGATCCTGCTCGCAAAGTGCGAATAACATCATTTGTTGCTAATGCATTGTCAATTAGGTATAAATAATTTTTGTAAATTTCTCGCATTGTACATTTCGTAAATAAATTTTGTTGTACATATATTGCAATTACATTTGTATTGAAGATCGAACAGAATTTCAATATCTGTATGAGCAATAAAGCCCTCTATTAATTTGTGTCTGTGGAGGATATATTGTAAATTTGTGAATAAAGGAAATATAGTTACCGTATTTCCTTTCATTGAACTTTCAAATTAGCCTAAGACAAGAGGGTAAATGGGCGCCACGGCGCCCAAGTCTGCTTCTGTATAGGTAAATTTGGCCTTAAAAACACGTTTTTCGGTTTTGGCGCGAATTCAAATTTTCAAATGTTGAATATAAATATTTCTAAATTCCTAACTTTCCAAGACCTTTCATTTAAGCTATCACTCGCCCTTAACTAACGTGGGAACATACAACGTCAAAAACAGCCATTTTTGCCACTTTTTGGCCAAAAATGGCACTTTTCGACATCGTCGTTCCGTATAGACTCGTCGAGACCTATAAAATGAGCTATCACACACCCCTGTATGGGGGGTACATAATTCTGGGCGTAGGGATCAAAGATCGCGTCTCTTGCGTTTTAGGGTGATTAGATTGACAAGAAGGGAGAACCGGCGGCGTCGCCGGGGACCACACCAAATCCAGGATTTTCCGGATTTCCGGAAGCCATATCTTCCGGTGATTGCAATCTTTGTCGGCGAGACCGGTACCAATTGACTCCCCTCGCCGAGAGGAAGCGATTGACGTATCACGCGCCCGGAACCGCTCTGCGACTGGGAAATTTCCTTTGTAAAACCCCAAAAACTGAAAAAATGACGTTTTCTCGATTTTCGTGGCGGGACCGCGAGGTTGGGGTCCGGGAGTGTCAAAAAGTGGGAGAATTCTGCTGGTCTAGGACGGACACAATGCGCCTTACTCGATAGGTGTTTAGCTACAACATATCATTACAACATATCATATCTTTCCGTTAGATAGTTTCGCTAATATTTTAGTATCAAATCCATTTTTCAATCGGGAAAGTATAAAAGCAAAGAATAAGCACAAAATAAAAGAAAAAGTTTGATAAAAAGTGATTAGCTTCGTATAGTTCTCAGCAACCACCGTTGTTCTTTGTTCAATTGTGCGGCAGCAGACTTCTTTTGTTCACCGAAGATTTTGGAATCTCAATTTTATTATTATTCCGAAATTAAGTTATGGTTTTAAATAATTTCATTGAAAATGCCCATTCGAGAACAGCAATTCCTCAAACAAATTCGGAATTTCTGACTTGAGAAAAAAACGAGATGACGAAAGACTATGTTGAATAACCTCCATATTTTTGTTCAAATCGGCGCAATGGTTATTTTTGTGAACAAAGTAGAAAAAAAGTGGAATACTCATGTTCGTTAAAAATTGAATCGATTGAGAATATATTATGACGGTGTTTCGGCGCAATTCTTCAGTATATTCATCGGCTAAACTTTTAACAAATTATAACCTGCTCAAATACATTTTATTTCAGGAACATAATGGGCCAAAATCAAGCGAAGACTGCCGCGCATTCAGCAAGCAAAGTTGGCGGCGAAGCACAAACGCCGCTGGCGACCGATGCGGCGTTTATGGGTGAAATAGCTGAAGTTTCGCGCAACGTTGCAGGCATATTTGACTCCGATTTCCTCATAACCGCACCCATGGACGACTTGATGGAGCGAGATTTCTGCTTTTACCACGTTGACAATTTCGAGGAACATGATCGGGTTGGTATTTACTTGGATTTAAACCTAATAGCTTGACCAACACTTTAGTAGCGCAAAAACACCTTCAGCGTTTATCGAACAGAAATAAACACTGAAGTTTTATTCAAAGCTTATCAAAATTGTCTTTCCTGCAGGAATTCCTGTTTGTATTATTATTTCATTCCTTCTTTCTCATCTTTTCCAACATTTTTCTGTCCATTTGACGGAGCTTAAGCTTGAGCTTAGTTGAACTACAACATATACACATTTCGCCTATACTTGTTACTTCTCGTATGAAACAGTGAATATCTAAAAAATCACTAGATATATAAAGTACAACAATATTGCATAAGTTTATCCGGAACTTTCAGTATACAATCGCCGCCGTGGCACGTCCAGAAGCGAAACGCGTGATGGCAATAGAGTCTATGAATAATTATTATAAAGTTTTGAGTCTGATGCAGGATCGATCGTACCATGTTCCGAAACTCGAAAGAGCCGGCGCAGTACCAAAGGTATGCTTTTATTCCTTACCAGTGTTGCAACTTTTTCAAAAGTCGCCTCCGCCTCCGTGCAATTTTCGAACGTCGCCTCCGCCTCCGGGCAATTTTTGAGGCTCCGCCTCCGGAGAGGCGTTGGTTCACACGTCGCCTCCGCCTCCGGGCAATTTTTCGAGCGTCGCCTCCGCCTCCGGAGGCGCCTCCGAGCATCCGGAGGCGGAGGCGTTGCAACACTGTTCCTTACGACCTTGGACGTCTGAAGCGATAATATAAAGAGAATGCATTTGAAAAGTTCTCAAAAAATTAGTGCATCAATTGTCTTTTATTTTACTACAAAAATTAACCTATCTTGGACGCACAATTTAAGTCAACAAATCCGTATGGAAGGTAATTTTTAAATAAGTTTCCTTCAATCATCAAATTTATGGATCTAAAATAAAATTTGAAAGTTTCGAAATACATGTGTCTTTAAAACTGACGTGAAATTTGCTTTCGACAAAATATTTATCTTAAATAAAAAGGGTAAATTATCAGAACGCACCCCTAGCTCCACACGATCCAGCACTTTTTTGGCCATAACTTTTGATACACTCAAGCTTAAACTAAGTTTGGTCTTAAACTATTCCTAAGACTTAGGCAGACAACTTAGGCTTTAGCTTAAACTTAATCTTAGGCTTAATCTTAGGCTTGCGGCTAAGCTGGGCTTTTCTCTGGGGAACATTTTAAGACCAAACTTTAAGCTTGAGTGTATCAAAAGTTATGGCCATTTTGAGATATACAGGGGTGCGTTCTGATCAACAATCTAAAAAAGAACGTTTAGCTCGTTTTTGGCCACGAGGGAGAACAACAATTGGAGCGTGATCCGGAATGGACTTCAAGACCGACTTTGATCCTCTCAATGACCTCACATCCAGTCATGCTTGGAGCGTTGTCAGCCTTCTCACCTACAGGGTATACACACTAATTTTTGTGTAATTTTTAATGGTCATAAAAGAGCAGTTTTAAAATGTTAATTATGCGAATGTTCTCTGAATATTAACGAAAACCAAGTTGGGGCAATGACCCATTATTGAAATATTGTTTCGGAATACAATTTCAGATGTACTGATGTATTGCATTTTCAGCTGTCTTCCCACTTCACTGGCGCTCACAATAGGCGTAGGGTTGTGCCGAGCTATCGCAGCATTGCATCGAGCGGGATATGTTCATCGGCTGGTCACACCCTTCAGCTTCGCAGTTTGCTCTCCGATTTCCGTGACCAATCTTGCGTCAAGAATCCTTCACATTGACTTTTCTCTCGCAAAGGAGTGGCCTTTAAAGTACGTCTATCTTGACAATATTTCTACTTTGGTACTTTTAGACCCTTATTCATTTATCCGTTCACGGGATCGCTGAAATACGCATCATTGAGAGTGCATCATCTGCGAGGACAGGAGCCGGCAGATGATATTATCTCGATAATTTATGTCATAGCTGAAATGATCGCTGGAAAGTAAGTAAATTACATTGGATTTCTTTTTTTAAACAATCGCTGTGATGGTTGGAAGAGTTGGTTATTTATGAGTCATTGTTAATTATAGTGCAGAAGCTAAGATGAACTGTTATGCTTAAAGTAACATTTGCTTTCGCCATAATATTATTCTGAAATTCATTGAATGTGAAAAGTAAGTTCAAAATTGGCGACAATTTAAATACGGTATCTCTGCAAACATTTCCGTTATTGGGTTTTAGGCTGCCTTGGCGTTCGGTGAAAGAACAGGGAACTATAAAGAAACTGAAGAGCAAATTCCACAAGTCTCCGTGCTACAAAATGCTGCCTACCGAAATTCGCGCTTTGTACAGGTATCCCTTACAGCTAATTCTCTTTAGAGTTTGAAAGCTTTTCACAGACACTGTTAGTGTCTGTGATTTAGATTGAGTCTTGCAGTAAAAAAATATCTTAAATATATTATTTTGGTTAGAGAATTTAGTGAAATGATGCGCGCCGAACAGTTTACCGTTGTGGATCACTCCAAGATTCTCGACGCATTTCGCACAGCCATCGAGAGGAAATACCCCGAAGGAATCAAACTGCCTCCTTGGTTAACTACACCTACTCAATAAATAATTCTTAAATTTTGTGTAATATTTCCCATAATAAGTATCCGTAATCTATTTATGTGATTCATATGTTTCATGAAATAAATCTTTTGCCGAATGAGATGCGATAGTTGCTGAAAGCGATTAGTTGTTGTGTTACCTATTTCTTCATTTATGTGCATTAAATGAATTTCTGTAATTATCTAAATTTTAGTTTATTATTTTAGTTAATTTCTGACACAGTCTAATTTTTTATTATCTCTTATTAAGGAGATATGAACTCGCGCACTAACAATTTGTATCCGGCGTTGTCTACCAGCAGTGTTGTTCAGCGAAGGAGCCAAAACAATGATCAGAAGGTTTGTATCGAGAAAAATTATCCTTATAGTAAGTTAAAGCTGTCAGTTGATACATGGGATTTTTGGGAAGTGCATTCTTAGGGGGTGCTTAATTTACGAATGTACCTTTTTAGGGTAACCTTTCGTGTGAAATTCGAATTTGAGGTCAAAATTTAGCTAAAATGTACCAAATTTAGACAAAAATGGTTCACCCAGTGCTTAATTTTCGTGTCAGTAACGTAATGTGACTGAGTAAAGCATAAGCTTATTTTGTCTGTAGGCATGGTAGCAAGTAGGTATAACTCAATCCTACCCCATAAGCAATACGAGCCATCGCAGGCGGCGAGCCAGTTCTGTGGTCGGGCGCGGAGCGCCCGACCCACCCCTTGAAATGTGAGGGAACTTGGAACATATAGGTATGCTAAAAATTTCAGACTCCCCTAGGGAGTCCCAAATCGCTAGTACTAAATATTTCCATTTCTGTCACCAATTTCCTAAATTTTTACCTTGTTTGAATTAAACTGAATGCCAAAGGGTGTTATACTTAGGTATTATGCTTAGACTTAATGTTCTTTCACATTCGTTGTCTGTTAATTTTATTCACCAAACTTAACATAAAAATTAGAAAAAATCCCCCCAGTAAGCTAAAGCTGTGATTTCTCCGTCATTCCCACGAGGCGGGAAGTTCATTCTTAGGGGTGCTTATTTTTTAAAACTTACCTAATTAGGGTAATTTTTAGCGGGGAATCCGAATTTTAGGTCAATATTTAGCTAAATATAGACAAATTTTAGACAAAATTTAGACTAAAATTTGTCACTTCTTGCTTCTTTTCACCCAAACCTGCATTCTTAGGGGTGCATATTTTGTCACTTCTTGCTTTTTAAGGGATCAAAGATCTGTCACTTCTTGCTTTTTTCACCCAAACCTGCATTCTTAGGGGTGCATATTTTGTCACTTTTACCTTTTTAAGGGATCAAAGATCACTTTTGTCACTTCTTGCTTTTTTCACCCAAACCTGCATTCTTAGGGTGCATATTTTGTCACTTCTTGCTTTTTAAGGGATCAAAGATCACTTTTGTCACTTCTTGCTTTTTTCACCCAAACCTGCATTCTTAGGGCTGCATATTTTGTCACTTCTTGCTTTTTAAGGGATCAAAGATCACTTTTGTCACTTCTTGCTTTTTAAGGGATCAAAGATCACTTTTGTCACTTCTTGCTTTTTTCACCAAAATTGCATTCTTAGGGGTGCATATTTTGTCACTTCTTGCTTTTTCAAGGGATCAAAGATCTGTCACTTCTTGCTTTTTAAGGGGGGCATTCTTGATACACCTTTTTCGTGTAAGGTTTTGTCCCCAGTTTTTGGGGAGGGCATTCTTGATACACCTTTTTCGTGTAAGGTTTTTGTCCCCAGTTCTTGGGGAGGGCATTCTTGATACACCTTTTTCGTGTAAGGCTTTTGTCCCCAGTTTTCGGGGAGGGCATTCTTGATACGCCTTTTTCTCTGTAATTTGTCCCCAGTTTTTGGGGAGGGCATTCTTAGGGGTGTCTATTTTTGTCCGTAAGTAGAAAATTGCATACTGATACACCCTGGAGTCCTGTGGTCGGGCGCGGAGCGCCCGACCCTCCCCTTGGAATGTGAGGGAACTTAGAGCATAAAAGGGTATAACCCAATCCTACCCCACAAACATTACGAGCCACCGCAGGTGGAGAGCCAGTCAAGTGGTCGGGCGCGGAGCGCCCGACCCTCTCCCTTGGAATGTGAGGGAACTTAGAACATATACTCCCGAACAACCCTTACTCCCGAACAACAGCTGCTTGAGGGCCGAAGGCCCGAAATAGTCTCATGCTGCTCTACTCCCGAACAACCCTTACTCCCGAACAACCCAATCTGACCGCTGATGGCGGTGCTCGAAGCGCCGCGGATGTACGCTAACCGCTGCCTAGCGAAGTGAGGGCCGCGAAGCGGCCCCACTTCGCTAGTAGGATAATAGTTTTATAATTAAATCGGAAGCTATCATTTAGCCATCAAACATTGGGAGCAATGAAAATGCGAATGCTATTGATGTGAGTGTTGTTCAGCGACGGATCCAAAACAGGGACGAGCAGGTATGTACTATTGCAAATTTATATGTTTAGCATAGTCATCTAGGATTCTAATATGGATCGTAGTGGCATTTCCAATGCTACTGATATGACTTTAAAGGAAGAAGTTCTCCTGCTGGCACTCAAAGATAGAGAGGTACCATTTTCCGATACAACAGTAGAAATAAAATCGCTAGTACTAAATATTTCCATTTCTGTCACCAATTTCCTAAATTTTTACCTTGTTTGAATTAAACTGAATGCCAAAGGGTGTTATACTTAGGTATTATGCTTAGACTTAATGTTCTTTCACATTCGTTGTCTGTTATTCACCAAACTTAACATAAAAATTAGAAAAAATCCCCCAGTAAGCTAAAGCTGTGATTTCTCCGTCATTCCCACGAGGCGGGAAGTTCATTCTTAGGGTGCTTATTTTTAAAACTTACCTAATTAGGGTAATTTTTAGCGGGGAATCCGAATTTTAGGTCAATATTTAGCTAAATATAGACAAATTTTAGACTAAAATTAGATTAAAATTTGTCACTTCTTGCTTTTTTTCACCCAAACCTGCATTCTTAGGGGTGCATATTTTGTCACTTCTTGCTTTTTAAGGGATCAAAGATCTGTCACTTCTTGCTTTTTTTTCACCCAAACCTGCATTCTTAGGGGTGCATATTTTGTCACTTTTTGCTTTTTAAGGGATCAAAGATCACTTTTGTCACTTCTTGCTTTTTTCACCCAAACCTGCATTCTTAGGGGTGCATATTTTGTCACTTCTTGCTTTTTAAGGGATCAAAGATCTGTCACTTCTTGCTTTTTTCACCCAAACCTGCATTCTTAGGGGTGCATATTTTGTCACTTCTTGCTTTTTAAGGGATCAAAGATCACTTTTGTCACTTCTTGCTTTTTAAGGGATCAAAGATCACTTTTGTCACTTCTTGCTTTTTTTCACCCAAACCTGCATTCTTAGGGGTGCATATTTTGTCACTTCTTGCTTTTTTAAGGTATCAAAGATCTGTCACTTCTTGCTTTTTAAGGGGGGCATTCTTGATACACCTTTTTCGTGTAAGGTTTTGTCCCCAGTTTTTGGGGAGGGCATTCTTGATACACCTTTTTCGTGTAAGGTTTTTGTCCCCAGTTCTTGGGGAGGGCATTCTTGATACACCTTTTTCGGTGTAAGGTTTTTGTCCCCAGTTTTTGGGGAGGGCATTCTTGATACACCTTTTTCTCTGTAAGGTTTTTGTCCCCAGTTTTTGGGGAGGGCATTCTTAGGGGTGTCTATTTTTGTCCGTAAGTAGAAAATTGCATACTGATACACCCTGGAGTCCTGTGGTCGGGCGCGGAGCGCCCGACCCTCCCCCTTGGAATGTGAGGGAACTTAGAGCATAAAAGGGTATAACCCAATCCTACCCCACAAACATTACGAGCCACCGCAGGTGGAGAGCCAGTCAAGTGGTCGGGCGCGGAGCGCCCGACCCTCTCCCTTGGAATGTGAGGGAACTTAGAACATATACTCCCGAACAACCCTTACTCCCGAACAACAGCTGCTTGAGGGCCGAAGGCCCGAAATAGTCTCATGCTGCTCTACTCCCGAACAACCCTTACTCCCGAACAACCCAATCTGACCGCTGATGGCGGTGCTCGAAGCGCCGCGGATGTACGCTAACCGCTTCCTAGGGAAGTGAGGGCCGCGAAGCGGCCCCACTTCGCTAGTAGGATAATAGTTTTATAATTAAATCGGAAGCTATCATTTAGCCATCAAACATTGGGAGCAATGAAAATGCGAATGCTATTGATGTGAGTGTTGTTCAGCGACGGATCCAAAACAGGGACGAGCAGGTATGTACTATTCCAAATTTATATGTTTAGCATAGTCATCTAGGATTCTAATATGGATCGTAGTGGCATTTCCAATGCTACTGATATGACTTTAAAGGAAGAAGTTCTCCTGCTGGCACTCAAAGATAGAGAGGTACCATTTTCCGATACAACAGTAGAAACAGCTTACAAAACTTTCTTTTCATAGGGATACGTTTCATTTTGGAATGAAAATATAAGCAGCGTGCTTCGCGGATGTATCCTGATTGAACTCGCTCTGCACCAAAAAATTATGCTCGAACTGCCCAAAGTGGATAGACGAAAGCTCATCGAGAGAAAGGTTGGTTGCAATTTTGCTTTCTTCACTGCTTTCGGATCCTAACGATGATGGTATCATATTTTTGGACAAAAATGTATACTTAGTTCAGCAGCTAGCGATTGATTCTAGCGAGCTTGCAGCTAGCGATTGATTCTAGAAATTATTTTCAATTACCACAAACTGTATATAAGCTAGTATAACTACTGGTCTTGTTTATGAATAGAGTGATATACAACAGTTGTAAATCAATATTACAGATTATAATTAATCAGAGCTCTCCAACCGGTGACGCTCTATTGGATGAGGCATTGCATCACATTAAGAATACTCAGTCGTCTGAAAATGTTCTAAATTGGGTTACTTATTTGAACGGAGACAGTGAGTTATTTCTCTTTTCCTCAAATAGCAGTGATAAATTTAGGTCTCAATCCTTTCAAATTGCGTTATCAACTGAAAAATGTGAGAGAGCGCTTGGCTAAGAGTCTTGTGGAAAAAGGTGTTCTTACAAACAGCAAGCGAGATTTTGTACTGTTTGACATGAATACTCATCCCGTGCAAAATACAGCCGCTAAAGATTGTTTGGTTAAGGTATCACTTTGTTTTATCATATTTTCCATTGCGAAGTACTAAAAATTACTGTTACGGACAGACTTAGTTCCGCATTGCAAAGCACTACTCTTGGGCTACGTATTTGGGGTTTTGGCAGGGGCTTAATTGGGGAGTAAAAATTTTCCTCTGATATTTGGAAAGTAAAGGATAAGTAATTACGCATAGTGGCATAAGGCTACCCTTATATTTTGACTGCGATAGATAATCTATTTATACATCATTCTAGTTATTAAAATTGATATAAACTATGAAAAAGTTAATAGATGTTCAATTATACTAGAATTGCATGATGTACGTAATTTTTCTCATAACAATGAGCACATAAATTGTAACAAGCTTCCCCCTATATTAAGGGGCCACGGAACTGGTCAGGAGTTAGCGAAATCAACTAACTTTCTGTGCCCCCTGATACAGGGGTGCATGATAGCTCAAAATGCTGGCCACTTTTCGTACTTGAGACCAGATATCACAGGAAAAACACTTCTCCTAAACTTGGAGAGGGGCGCACGCTTCTAGTATTTTATTAAGTTATCAGCTAAGTATTTCCGCACAGTGTACTTACATAAATATAAATTCCAATAGAAATCAAACATGAAACAGCAGCATAATGTCATAACATCACCACTATTATACATATTATTGCAAACAACATTTGTCTATCGTTAGCTTGAATATTTATTACTATTGCGAAATATTAATTAAGAACAGTGCACAGAAACTTAGTTGCCATCCAGTGTTGTTAAAGTTTCCAGCACATGGGGTCCTCCTGATTTGGTACATTAGACAGAAATCAAAATATCTATTCTATCAGAAACAGAGACGAGGAATATAATACTTTTCAGCAAATTCAAGAAGCTGTTCTGAATCGATGGCCCGGCGACATTCATCGTATGGACAAAAGATTGATCTCGCTGATAATAATGGCATTTGCAAGCGATAGTTTGCAAAATGTGCTTGGTCCTCTAAACACCCAGGTTCTGTTTTACGAGTTACTTTAATAATCTTAAATACAAACCGGTAATATAAATTTTTGACGAACGGTGATAATTAATATCTGGCAAAATAATCCTTATCTCTTTACCTAGTATTTCAGTACTGAATCTGGGCGTTTTGTAACCTCATTCTTAGGGGTGCTTATTCCAATTTTTCAGAGGTGCATTCTTAGGGGTGCTTATTTTCAAAATGTACCAAATTAGGGTAATTTTTAGCGGGGAATCCGAATTTGAGGTCAAAATTTAGCTAAATATAGACTAATTATAGACAAAATATAGCTAAACTGAACCTAAAATTCTGTCCGTGTGTCCAAAATTTTGGGAAAGTCGATTCTTAGGGGTGCTTATTTTTGTCTGTAAGTAGAAAACGCTGGACTGTCAATTGACCTGACCCAGAAGGCTGGACTTGCTGGCAGCAGTAATGGTTAACACTCAGACTATCTGGGCTGGCCCCAAGAACGTAAGGGATTGGAGCGGCCGAAGGCCGCGACGGTCGACCGCACCCTCTCAAAAAAATCAGTGATACTAAACTCTCTCAAAACTCGATTTTTTTTAAATTAAACATGCACATACTAAAGCATGGTATTCAGACTCCCGAACCGCACCCTTTGAGCGGCCGAAGGCCGCGAAGTCGGCGCCAGCCGACCTAGGGTTTTTTCCAGCGCCGAAGGCGCTGGAAAAAAGCCTAGTTGATGTATAAAATACTAGGTTGGACTAAAATTTTTATGGAGTTGGCTTACCAAATATTTGGAGATCATTTAAATTAACTAAAAATCAAACATGCCAAAGTGACAATTTTTCTATTCTATACAAGCTAAACCCCAAATTTCATCCGAGTATAGTATACTAACAAGTAACAACTCGTTATGGAATATCTTTCGAGTGCCGTTTTAAGTCGTCGGTTTAAATATATATAAACTCGAAGGAAGCGAAAAGGAACGCTATAGAATTTGACACGAGAATTCAAATTTCGCTCAAACGGTATTCCATGACTAGTTGTACGAGAAGATTACCTTTAACCTTTAGGATTACAAATTGGCAATCAAGCGTGTGCGTACTATTCTAGCGCTAAATCTGGAAACGGAACGTCTCAAGAGTGTCTCCCAATGTACTGACGTCGTTTGGGCCGTTTTTACTATGTTCGCGCAATAGAAAATGAAAAGTAATATTCACCAGTTTGTTGCTTCTCTAGTTTTGTTTTTGCATTATCCTTAGTCCTGAACTGTAGCTAACTGCTTAAATAAATTTTCGATGATGATTGAAGGAATTACCTACATTACTTAATGGGTTAACGCTTTTGACTACGAAAAATAATATGCGAAAAATTACTGTGTTGGTCGACAAATTTGTGTAGCTCCTTCTAAATGTATATATATATACGCTCTCCATAGTAATTAAAGTTAATTTATCAGGTTTCAAATTTGGAATAGTATTCAGAGTCTCTTTATGTAAATTGTTGAGAGCCCAGACCAATCCCCCACTTTACGCTACGAATTATTTTAAACAAATTGGGCAAAAATAAGTATTTTGATCAATTTAATCCAGGGCTCTCTACATATTCATAGAATGCATATTCATAGAACGGTAAATTCAGAGAAAATTTGTTTTTTCGCGAAAAATGACATTTTTTTATGAATTTACCGTTCTATGAATATGCATTCTACAAATATGTAGAGAGCCTAATCCATTATCAATTTTCATGAAAATGGATAAAATTCACCATATTTTCACCCATTTTTCATTTATCGTAATAAAAGTACAAGAGCCAAATTTTGTAATTTTAGGATTACTTTGTTGTTATTGGACTGCGGTGGTTTAATTCGCACTCTGCAGAAGATTTAGTTTTTACTCCCTAGCACGGAGTAGTCGTTCATTATATGTGCCCTCATCGGAGTATTCACACGGGAGAAGCATTATGAATCACTCGCTTTCCCGTTGCTCCTTATACATAAAAATTTGTTCTTGTTCTAGTGAAATAGAAAACATACTTCTACCTCATTTATTCCTCAGTTCAACACTTTTCTGACCTAATTATTGATTCATTATTTCCAGTAATCCAATTTAAATATATGACTCCTCTAATTTTATTACTAAAATTACGCAACAGTAAAAGTTCATTATAATTTACTTATTAACAAAATTAAATGTGAAAAAAACTTGTTGATCAGTTCCAAAAATGAAAGATTAATCCGAGCTAACATTTCTTTGGCTTCTAAAATTAAATGAGGCAACGAACGGTTATTTTTGTTCCAGTTCTTCTATATGCTTTTCAGGATATAATAATGAACACTGCTTTCTGTTTAGATGAATCGACAACAGTACCACTCCCTCTATTCTCGTCTTCTTCGCGATGTTTTTGCTTTCTTTAAACGACAGCAACTCTTCTGGCTGTGTAAAGCTTGCAGTCGCTTCAAAGGTGTGATTGACCGCGAATTCGCCACAAGACCGCCATATTTAAAACTGACAAAGATCTCCTACAAAAACAACGAATGGAAATGGGTACCCAAGAGTGGCTCTATTATGCAAGTGCCTTACAGAGTGCGTACCCTGCTACCCAAGACAAAATTCATTCGCTTCAAGGATTCTTTGTTTTATTGCGACAACACTCTTCCCCCATTGGACTTACTTCTGATGAGCCATATTTGGAAAGGAAATTCTGTGACAATCACTTGGAATCAAAATTTTACTCCCACAGCAAAATTCGCTCGTTCGTTATCCAAGTGCAAAAGTCTGAACATGACAGGTGCTGGCGGCCTTTCGGCCCTTCGAAGCTTACTCTCTGACAACGATGGACATGTAACTGTCAAGGACTTCGCTTACAAATCAATGACTGTCATTTTCCCATGTGAATCGCTTATTGACTATCTCTTTCAATCCGTCGACAAACCTGTGTTTGACAAAGGCTATAAGCTGACTTTATGTACAATGCATCCACCGAGCCGCAAAAAATTCAAAGAATTCTTGGAAGCTGTAAAAAATGTAAGTAAATTTGAACAAGAAGTTCGCAAACATTTTTTAGAAGTGCAGCTTTTTCTTGACAGTTACCTTCCAGTGGAAAATTAGTACTTTGTTCCTTGTAATAGTACTAAACACATAAATAACCGAATATCATATAAATGAAATTCAAGTTGGTACGCTTTTATTCTATGTGTATTTTCAGAGATTCGAGTTGACTACAATCGAGCTGAAGTTCATGCTTACTTGGAATGTGAACACGTTACTGAGCCAAAGACCGTGCTTGAGCTTTAGCGTTTACAATGCCAAGATCAAGCAAACTCTCAATTTCGAATGCAAAAATAATGGCTTCACTTTGAGGACTGGCTGGTGGCTGTTCGGTTAAGTACCCTAACACTGTATATTGTTTGTACACATTGATTTATTTATACATCAGCTATAACTCATCATGTTGATTCTCAAGTATAATAAGCTTACGTTAATATAAGCTATTAAATTAAATGTGTATTTTATTTAACTATTGTGACTATTGTTAAAATGCATTCTTGTTCCGATTTTGCTTTTAATCACGAAATTTTTAATATTTGCAATTTCTTCCAAATTGTCTATAAATTTCCCCGGAAAATAAATTTTTACATGGTTACTGCTTACTTTGACAACTAACAATTTGATTCAACGTCGCTGTTTTCTGAAGTTTTCGAACGTATTCGTCCATTTTATTGTCATAATATATTGTCTATCTATTGTGTAGTTTGCTACGATTGTTAAAATCGACGTCTTTGTTAATTTCATAAAGCAGACATGAATGTAGTACATATTACAGATCTTTTATGGGAAATATATAAGAGCCTGTAGGTAAGGACCGGATAAAATGATGGATTTGTTCCCAGCAACTAACCACGCGCGAAAAATGGTCACTGTCGTCGGCTTAATTTTAAAATATAATAGAGCGGGAGTACTGAAGACACTGTCTTTTACCGCCGGAAAAATAGAGTGCGTACGTGGTTAGACACTTGGACCAAACCCAACAGTTGGGGCGGGAGGCGCATCTTAGACCACTGACATAGTACGTTAGCCGTAGAACTAACTATTTTTGATAATAATATGAAATAGTATTTTTATTTCATGTTTAAAAATTCCCTTATTAAAATTTCTTACTCCAAATTTCAGGTATAATTTTTTTTGTTAATTTTATTGAAAAATACTTTATAAGTATAATCTAATATAGAGCTAATCTAAAATTTGATCAGAAAATGGAGTCCCAATAACCGAAATTCGCTGTTTCGTTTGGAAAAGTGTTTAGAAAAATATGTGAAAAATTCCGCCTCTTGTCAGAATTGTATTTGCTTATTTCGTTTTCCAGATGGGCTTAATCTTGACTTTGCTGCTACGATTGTCTGTCAGATGGCCAATATTAGTCTCAACTTTCATGTTCTTCTCATACTGGGTATTCAAAAATAGGCGAAGTCCTAAGAACGAGGTTAGTTTTTCATACGATAGACCGCTAATCATTCCTATATAAAGTTATTATTATTACGTTTATTTTAGTTATTTTTTAACAACTTCAAGTATGGTGGGCATCGGGGATCACCGTATAAAGAGCCGGAGAATACAATCGCTTCAATGAAACAAGTTAAGTCTTTTATTGTCTAAACCAATCAGGTCTAAACCAACCTGTTAGGTTGGTATAAAAAGTTACATTTCTTCCACCTAATAAATGCCTCTTTGATAAATAGATTTTACTAATTAGTAATTAGTAAAATCTATTTATCAAAGAAGCATTTATTAGGTGGAAGAAATGTCATGCATGATCCTAAAACCCCATTTTATGATCCTAAAATGCCCTTTTTATGATCCTTTTTAGGATCCTAAAATGCGATTCTATGATCCTAAAAATCCGGTCCCTACTAATTACTTAAAGAACGTTATCCAAAAATTTATTCTGCAAATTTTTCAGAAATATAATTTAGGTGGATTGTGTCCTTTCGTGGATCATTTTCTCAGAACGTGTCGTTAAAAATAAACATAGATAAAATTCCTCATAAAGAACAATAAACATTTCAGGCTAAGCTAGAAGGCGCAGATCTTGTCGAATTTGATGTATCTTTGACCAAAGACAATGTTGGTGAGTACTTTTATTTTGTCACATCCACAAATGTATTTATTTTGTCAGCCGTCTTATTACACGATGACCTCTTGGATCGCACTACCAATATGTCTGGCCCAATCCGCAACATGTTATATCACGAGCTGAAGGACTGCGATGCAGGATCCAAATTCTTCTCTGCAGAAAATTTTAGCAATAACAAGTATTCCATTTTCTGATGAAACTTAGAGTAGGTCATATACATATATAGAGTATACATAGCAAATACCTCTTCTATTAGACAGCATGGGTTTGACTGGGTTACAACCCACATGAATCGAAGAATAAATGGAAAATTAAGCACTCTTAAGAATACAAGTGTTGCTCCTTTATTAATTACCACAGTAATTAATAAGCTAGTAATCAAATATATAATTTTCTTCTATTTAAGCTGCGACACTTCTTCTAATTTTCGTCCACTGCCAACTCTTGAAGAAATGGTTGTTTGGGCCAGGCTTAACGGAATGAAAATGATCATTGATGTTAAGGATCCCGATGAATTGGTAAGTGTTATATGGAATTTTAAAAATAAAACGCGTTAAAAAATATTTTACAGATGCGCCTGACTATCGAAAATCTTTTCAAGAAATACGATTTATACGATCTCGCCATTGTGTGCTCATTCTTCCCACTCATTGTTTATAGAGTCAAACGTAATAATCCCAGGATTTTGACAGGCAGGTCATGAAAATATTACACGAAACTGAATTTGCAACATACATATATGTATTTTCATGTTTACTTTGCATTATATTCCACACATATGAAAAACATTTCGCTTTCTAATAAAGATGCTAAAAAATGCCAAAATAACATCCATAGATAAACAAGTTTAACAAGATCACGACTATAAATATTGAAATGGTACAGCAAGGTATTATGTAAAATTTCCATTCAAATTTCAGGAATAACTTGGCGCCGATGGGCATTTTCGTACAAAGAACCAGCAAACATCACTCCTCGGTACTCTTCTTTTATTGTGCAACGATTGGTCGAACTCTTGGACACGATCAATACTTACAGCATCCAGACATGGCTTCCATCATTCCTCGCTGTCGATATGGTCTTGACCGAACGTGCGGAAGTATGCGAGTAAGTTTATTAGTTTTTTATTGTTATATTCATAAATGATTAATCATAAAACACAAATTCACTGTCGCGAGCGGAGCTGCGAAAAGCGCCAAAATCAATCATTAAGCATAATTAACAACTTAATTTTAATGTGCTTTTTGTACTTTGGTCTTCCTTTTTTCTGGTCAAAGCTTTCACAGGCTTTGGCCTTTCTGTCATATGTTTTGTAAAGCGGCCTCTTCCGCTTTTCCTGTCTATTTTTCCTTGCGGGGAACATTCCAATGTTCACCGATCACTTTCGCAATCCATATTTCCTTCTCCGCTTTAAACTGTTTTCCTTTGCTAATGGAACTCTCAAAGTTCCGCCCATTTTCGTAATCGGCATTTTCGCCGCTCTTGTAATAATTCAGTGTTAGTTGAAAATTCTCTGTTCGCAATAGACGATTATTTCCTTGCGAATAAAAGTTCTGTCAAAAGCTATTCAGCCACTCAACTCAACCACAAACACCACTAGACACAACCTTGCTTTTGACAAGTGGGGGCTGAACGGATCATCCGAGCCACAACTCAACTGTGCCGCCTGCTGCCGAACCTGTGCCGTGCCCTACGAGCTCCGCTGCCTGCCGCGACGTGATCGTGCCGCTGCCGCCTTACGCTCTCCTGCCGCATACCGCGCTCTCTCTGCCGCCTCTGTTGCTGCTTTGCTGACCGGGTAATCAGGTTTTTTGTCTTATTATTGTGTTCTCAACCAATAAGTAATATTGTCTGATCCTGTGGTCTTTGTACCGGCGAAAGGACTGACTTTGTTACAGTGTTTCCAGGCAACACAGACTCTAACCAATTCTCCCGGATTTCACTCCGGTATCACCAACTCACCCGGACATCGCTCCGGTGTCACCAACTCCAAATCAATACGCCCGGACTTTACTCCGGTCAACGCCACAACCTCAAGCTCAATTCTCCCGGATTTCACTCCGGACTCGCCTACATCAGACTTTGCTCTGATTCTCGATTGAATTCACCGCTTGAAGTTTATTTGCTTTTAGCAAATCGAAGCCATTCCCAATGACTCTTGCCTTCCGAAATCAACTGTCTCAGACGGCGAAACAAATGCGCACATTGCTAGCAACGCCACCTCCAGATTGGACCCCGGCCGAAGATGAGACCGCGGCGCTCTCACTCCTCGCCCTTGAAGAGGAAATCGCAGTGAATACCGAGCATTCGGATGCATTGTACAACGAGGTCGCACGCTTTGAAGAAGGACAACGCCTCTTTCTTAGCGCCTTCGGCAAACTTCCCGCTGGTGCCAAAGACGCGGAACAAAAGGTATATGACGACCTACTGGCTGAGATCCGGCTTGACGAACTCCAGTCCGACTGCCGCCAGCTGATCAGTACAATCGCTCGTCGCGTTCGCGCCTACAAGCGCCAGGAGTCGGAATTGCGCGCCCAAATCGCACAAGCACAAGCTCGCGCCACAACCCATGTCGCGCTTGAAGACAATGACAGCCGCGATACGTCCTTACTCCGAGACATAGTCCAACAGAACCAGCAGATGATGCAAAACATGCAGGACATGCTCCAGGCCTTCACCCTGCAGAATCGACCGGCCGCGCCTACCGCTGACGCCCAAAGTCGACCAGCCACACCTCCAGCTGTGACCGCGGTCAATTCCACCGCCTCACATGGTTTGCTAACCACCGCGCTCTCAATCAATGAGCCGCAACCTACCGCAAACAACACGCTTCAGTCCGTCTCCGGACCAGTTTCAAGCGCGCCGGGAGGGCCGTCCCCGGTTTCAACCGCAGCAACATCACTGCCAATTTATACCACAAGGAATATGTGTGCACAATCAACATTCACTCCGCACTCATCTCACTGGACCACACCACCAGGCACAGGATTTGGAGGACAGCATCATGCTCAGCCTCAATATTTCTCAAGTCCATTCGTTGCTCAAGGGCCACCGCTTTTCCAAAACGAACGATTCCGCAATCAAGCAGGGTTTGAAATGCCATTCAATGCATTTCCTCAAAGACGCTTTCATCTGCCTTTGCCAACGCTAACAATCCCACAATTTTCTGGAGAAAGATCAAAATGGCGCCCGTTCTGGCACAAATTCGGACTCGTGATCCAGAATCATCCTGAACTGTCCGACCTGGAGAAACACACCCTACTCCTCAATTACTTAAACGGTGACGCTAAAAGGCTGGTAGATGGCATTCCTGAAGCAGAAGGCAATTTTCAAATTGTCATAGACATTTTAAAGAAGAGGTACGACAACCGGCCGCAACTCATCTCGGACTTGTATAGTCAACTACAAAAGCTCGAAGTAGCCTCCTCTCTTGCGAAGCTGAAGGATCTGTACTTCGGATTTGTTCGGATATGCCGACAACTAGAGCTTGAAGGCGAATCTCCAAACCACAATCCAATTTTGTGGAAAATGGTGTACGACAAATTGTCTACACAATATCACATCAAACTTCTCGCAAAGGAACCACCTGGCGTCAACTGGACGGCGCTCTCAATTCAAGGTGCACTTTGGGAAGTTATCGAAATGGAGGAGAAAATAGCCGAACACAAAGCCGAACATGGAACTGATAGGCAAACAAAGGACAAAAGTGACAAATCTAAGCCACACCAAAGTCACCACCAAACTGTTCTTAGCGCAGCAGCCGATCAGAAGAAACGCCCTGAACCTCGATGGCCGTGCTCGTTCTGCCAAGACAAAGGCCACTGGCGGGAAGAATGCCTCGAATTCCCCGACTACCAAACTCGCGCAAACCGTGCCAGGGAACTAGGCTACTGTTTCAAATGTCTGCGAAAAGGACATAGCACCAGTGATTGCAACAACAAAATTCCGAAGTGCTTCTTCTGCAAGGGAAGTCACATATCCGCTCTCTGCCGAAAGAAGTTCGACCAAAACAGTGAGAAGCGAGACCAAACGCCCGAACAAACAAAGCGAAGGTTCAATAGGGGAAAGAAGGCTGTCAATACCGTCGTTGCAGAAGGTCAAGAAGAGGATCAAGCTGACTTCGCAGTCGAACCGGGAACAAAAATGGTGAGCCCCGCTCCTGTAACAGTCTCCTCATGCAACCTCCAATCGGAAGTGACTCTCTTTATGGCCGCCGAAGCATACGTCTTCAATCCAGAGGATCCAGCCAAACGAATCAAAGCACTCATGACACTGGATACTCACAGCCATATCACGGTAATTTCTGAAGACTTCTACAAACGCTTAGCTCTAACAGTCGACAAGCGGGTACAACTAAGCATCTCACCATTCGGAGATGGGAAACCAATTCGATTTAACACGAACAAAGTCCGATTTGGCATCCAGCTCTTGAACAGAAAGGAGGCCATAATAAATGGTTATACTAAGAAGGCCGTGACAGTGCCAGTGCCAATAGCAGTCATGAAGCAAGAGGACATAAGGAATCTAGCCAGCAAAGGCTTTCCAATTCAATTCCGGGCACCCGATATTCTCATCGGGATCGACAATTACCACGCGTTCCAAGTTCAGTCCGGCAATCCGCTTCCGAGCGGTTTTCACCTGTCCGCATCCAAACTTGGCCCACTCATTAGTGGAAGAGGAACGCATCCAGGAGCCCAGATGTCAAATGCCAATATAGCACCAATACAAATCGCGTCTATCGTGGAAATCGATCCAAATGAAGATGATCAAACAAATCTGGAGCTGGACAAAATGGTCACCAACCATTTCGCACTGGATTTAGCGGGCATTGACGATGACTCAGGCAAATCCGATGATCAAATCCACCAGGAATTCCGAAACGCACTAACGTTCTCTAATGGCCAGTACCAAGTGTGTCTGCCCAAGAAAGATGACATACTCAAGAAGCTGCCCTCAAACTATGCACTCGCCTTAGGACGACTCCAATCTCTATTCAAGTCACTCCGAAAGCGCCCCAAGATACTCGAGGAATACGATCGCGTGATCCGAGATCAACTGAACCGAGGGATGATCGAAATCGTTCCAAGAGGGGAAAAGCCACAAGGCCAAGTGCACTATCTTCCACACCAAGCAGTCGTAAAAGAAGACAAGGAAACCACAAAGGTGAGAATTGTCTATGACGCGTCAGCGAAAACTCGACCTCACCATCCAAGCCTCAATGATGCACTACATCGAGGACCTGTTTTCTTGAGGGATCTGATAGGAATGCTTGTGAGATTCCGCCTTCCGAAAGTGGCAATCGCATCCGACATCGAGAAAGCGTTTCTTCATCTGCTTATCAACATGGCAGATCGAGACTTGTTGCGATTCCTCTGGCTCCGAGACATCAACAAGGATGCTACTCCAGAGAACATCGTTACTATACGGTTCCTCGTCGTCGTGTTTGGCCTCATATGCTCACCTTTCCTGCTGGCAGCAACTATCCGAGAACATCTAAGAAGGATTGACTCACCGCTGGCCTTGCACATAGACGAAAATCACTACGTTGACGACGTCCACCTATTGGCTCAAAGCCCAGAAGAGGGCTATGAGATGTGTCTAGAAGCAAAAAGGATCTTCGAACTGGCCGGCATGAACCTGCGCTCATTCAAATCCAATGCCAAAGACATTCTAACGCGTCTCGACCCAAAAGATGTCGCCCAAGGCCATCTCCACAAGGTACTTGGTATAAAGTGGGACACCAACGATGATGAATTTCACTTTTCACTTCCATCCAAACTCGAAGGTGAGACAACTAAGACCTCAGTCTTAAGCACAGTGGCGGGAATCTACGATCCAATCGGATTTCTTGCACCGACACTTCTGCCAGCGAAGGTCTTCTTCCAATCTCTTTGGACTCATGAGCCCAAACTAGACTGGACAACACACTTACCAAAAGGAAAGACTGAAGAATGGAATTCTATCATTGGAAGCTGGAGCCTAGACGGACCAATTCGAATTCCAAGACGAATCACGCCGAGATTTGAGCCCAAATCATATGAACTCCATGTCTTTTCTGACGCGTCTGCGTATGCATATGCTGCCGTCGCTTACCTGCGAACCCTCGGGAATGAACAAGCTCATTCCTCGCTTATCTTCTCTAAAAGCCGAGTGAAGCCAACTTCAGGAACTAAGCTCACCATACCAAGAATGGAGATGCTCGGACTTGTCCTTGGAACTCGAGTCCTCAAGCTAGTGAAGCAAGAACTCAAACTGCCCATCTCTCACTCAACAATCTGGACAGATTCAGAATGTGTCCTTCACTGGATAAGCGGATCCGAAACTAGCGACCGAGTGATCTCAAACAACTTAAAGAAGATCAGAGAGCACATCGGGGTCTCTGTGAGGTATGTCAACACAAAGGAAAATCCAGCCGATGTTGCAACTAGAGGAATCACCGTTTCCGAACTCATCAACCATCCGTTGTGGTGGTATGGCCCGAAATGGCTTCAAGCGCCACTTGATGACAAATTTCCGGTAGGACTACGCCATGAAATCACCGACGCAGATGGATATCGCAAAGAAGAGCAACCATCCTTCCTCACTCTATCCATAATAAGACACGATTCGCCTTTCGTGCTCGATCCAAGTCGCTTCTCAAGCTGGTGGAAATTTCGACGTTCCACCGCATATGTCCTAAAGTTCCTGAAGCTTTGCTCAAAGGGCCGGAAATTCAACAATCCAATTCTAGAGGAATCATCAAAGGATCTCGGCCAACCCAAGATGCTCTCATTGGCAGAAGCACTTATTTTCCAAGAAGCACAACGCAGAACTCCGCCGTCCGTGCCTACTGGTCAAAATCTATGTCTCACGACCGACAAATTCGGACTCCTTCGAGTCAAAACGAGACTAGGAAAAGCTATCATTAACAACAATGCTAAGCGCCCAATCTTTCTTGCCGCTACTGATCCTGTAGCTAGCTTGTACGTCGAAGCGATCCACTCATTTGTCCATCATGCAGGACCTGGAATCACTTTGGCAACCATTCGCAGAAATGTTTGGATTCCTCAAGGCCGACGTTTTGTTTCAAATTTCATCCGAAATTGCGTCAACTGCAAGCGATTCACTGCTAAAGCATATCGAGAGGAACCAATGCCAGACCTTCCTTCAAACAGGGTCAACCCAGCTCGACCATTCGAGCACATATCAGTCGACTACTTCGGACCGGTAAAAATCCGGGTAAATCAAGAACACAAGAAGATTTGGGTCGCTCTTTTCACCTGCCTCGCAGTCCGAGCCATCCATTTGGAAGTCGTTTCTGACATTTCGGCTGAAGGATTTCTTCATGCCTTTCGACGCTTCATCGCACGCTATGGAACTCCGAAGACCTGTACATCAGATCATGGGACTAATTTTGTTGGAGGTTCCAAGGCCATAGAAGAAGCCTGGACCGACACATACCGAGACCGGTCAGTACAATCTTATGTTGCTGATCATGGAGTCAAATGGTTCTTCGTCACCGAGAAAGCGCCATGGAGAGCAGGATACCACGAACGTTTGATTTCTCTGGTGAAACATTGTCTCAGACGCTGCATTGGACAAAAACTCATCAACGAAAAGGACTTCACAACTCTCCTTATCGAAGTCGAAGCAGTGCTCAACGCAAGGCCTTTGACTTACCAGTCCGAAAACGTAGATGATCTACGGGCACTCACTCCTGCTGACTTTCTCCACCCAGGGACTACACCAATCAAACCAGGAGTACCAATTCTCGGAGAAGAAGAACACGAAGCATATGTGCCAAAAGGGGATCCTCGAGCCAATCTCATGCTACTATGGGAACGTTCGCTACGCCGATTAGATGTATTCTGGAAACAATGGCAGGAAGAATACCTACTTTCTCTAAGAGAAAGACAGGACAAACTGTACCGCAATCGGATCGATGCAACACCAGCCATTGGCGATCTAGTGCTTATCCATGATGAGAATTTGCCGCGCGGGTCCTGGACTATGGCTCGTGTTATCGAGTTAATTCCGTCACCTTCCGATGGCCTCATCCGAGAAGTCAAGATCAAAACAGCCACCGGAACACTCAACCGAGCTCCGAGACATCTATACCCACTCGAGACGAGTGGGGAAGTGGACACAGAAACACCTCGCGAGCCCACGATAGCGCAACCACAGCCGCCGCCGGAGACACATGCCAAGCATCAAATGCTCCTTCGGCCTCGCAGAAGGCAAAATCGCTGTCCAAGTTGCTCCAACTCACCGTGCCGTTGTGCCGGAAATCAACAACTCCTCTGTAGCAGCGTCGAGGTACAAATGTCCGCTCAACCAATGCACATCGCCAATATGCCGACTCGGGATTCTGTTCAATACCAAGCCGAGACCGAACCAAGTGAGCCAGTCGTGATCGATTCGAGCAACGAAAAGCTTCAACCGCAGACGCCTGAGACGGAACTTTGCGTGCCGGGAGTGTCGCGAGCGGAGCTGCGAAAAGCGCCAAGATCAATCATTAAGCATAATTAACAACTTAATTTTAATGTGCTTTTTGTACTTTGGTCTTCCTTTTTTCTGGTCAAAGCTTTCACAGGCTTTGGCCTTTCTGTCATATGTTTCGTAAAGCGGCCTCTTCCGCTTTTCCTGTCTATTTTTCCTTGCGGGGAACATTCAAATGTTCACCGATCACTTTCTCAATCCATATTTCTTTCTCCGCTTTAAACTGTTTTCCTTTCTTAATGGAACTCTCAAAGTTCCGCCCATTTTCGTAATCGGCATTTTCGCCGCTCTTGTAATAATTTAGTTGTTAGTTGAAAATTCTCTGTTCGCAATAGACGATTATTTCCTTGCGAATAAAAGTTCTGTCAAAAGCTATTCAGCCACTCAACTCAACCACAAACACCACTAGACACAAACCCTTGCTTTTGACATTCACACTGTACAATAAATATTTCTTAATGAATAAAAAAGTTAAGAAAATTAATGTTTCGCCGGGGGTAAAAATCACTATATTATAGACGATTCGTTAGAAAGCAAGAAAATGCCGGACGTTACGTTTGTGCTTGGACAGTGAACGATCCAAACGAAATGCGATGGATGAGGAAAACGCTCAAAATACCGTTTCTGACTGATAAACCTTTTCTTATAATTAATACGGTACTGTAATTATACTAGTTTATATGTAATAAGGTAATTTGTTGATAAATTTACTGAAATAAAATACATTGGAATGCTTGAAGTTTGCTGTTCAATCTTGTTTGTTCACCGTTGTCTCGGGGTGATATTCTATAGATTATTGGACATGCACTTGACAGCATTCAAAATTTCGAATGACAATCTGACGAATGCATTGTAATTCACATTGAACAAAAATGTGTTAAATTAAAATTTAAATCAAAATTTGTAAATACTTTATTTAAAGACATAGTGGTAAAACTTTCAAAAACAAATACATGTGTGAATATTTAATTCCAAATAGAGCTGGTTCGGTGTGCGCGTTGCTTCTTCGGTTCCATGTCACCAGTACTCCGTCTTCGCACTTCAACTGTCACTTCTGAATTTTGCTCAAATTCCTCAACCAAATCTCCGTTACTCTGAAATTTTTCGTATTCGAGAATTAAATTATCTATACAATGATTTTTTAATTATCTAGTGCACTATAACGCGTCCTTTAGGATTATCGGAAATGTACTTTTATGCAAACTGCTTGATCGGGTTAATTAGCTGAAGACTTACCATTCTGGAAGCAGGCATCCACGAATTATAGGCGGCACCGTAGCCCTTCCATTTGATCTAAATATGTAAACATTATCATAAACATCTCTAACCACATGGAATTTAATAATATAAATATTTAAACTATATTTGGAACGTGTCAGTTTTTAGATATAATATCCATTTGACTATATAATTTAGACTTACCAGATATTCAACTTGGCCCTTTTTATTAACACGTTTGTCAACAATAGTTTCCACCTCGTGAAAAGTTGCCGGACGAGTCATGCAAGATTTTGGCAAAGTTGACGGTAATTCCCTGTCGAAAAATGGCATTGATTTTGCCTCAGCTGCTGATGGACGTTGTGCAGGATTGCTAGTCAGTAGTGCTCGGATTAATGCACGTGCTTCGGCACTGACATATTTCGGGAACTGCACAATATTCTGCTTAATCTCGTCATATGTCTTCTAAAATATTCAAAGTCATTGCACGAAAGTAGAATTGCGAAAACAAACATCCAATTCGTCCGTTTCAAACGGCGGACGACCGACAAGCATCGCATAGGCCATTATCCCAATTGCCCACATATCCACTTTATTTGTGTGCGGCTGATTTTCATTAAACATCTACAAAGTATATTTGTTAGTATTATTATGCTGCTATTAGAAAACATTTCGTTAAATGCTTATATCGAAAGAATATTTTAAACAACTGAAAAATATCATGAGCACAGGTCAAGTTAAATAATCAATTAATTTATCCACCGGACAAAACCAACCTCAGGTGCGATGTAGTTCGGAGTGCCATACAACCCGGTGATTGTTTCCGTTGCTTTGGTCGAAATTCCGAAATCGCCGATCTTCACGCGAAAGTCCTTATTCAAAAATATATTGTTCAGCTTTAAGTCATGATGGACGAACTCTGACGAGTGAATGTGA
Source organism: Ditylenchus destructor (assembly GCA_022814885.1). Classification (NCBI taxonomy): domain Eukaryota; kingdom Metazoa; phylum Nematoda; class Chromadorea; order Rhabditida; family Anguinidae; genus Ditylenchus; species Ditylenchus destructor. Next base: position 1,327,998 of record JAKKPZ010000014.1, read on the forward strand.
TAGCAAGCAGAAAGTATCTAAAGAATCTAATTATTGAAATACGCCGAAAGGAATTTGATGCCAATTTTATTACACCAGAAAACCGTATCGAAAATACAGTACGGTAGCTGACATTTTCAATAACTGCTAACGTTTTACAAAGGATACCTGGTGAAGAAAATAGCATGTTTCAAGTTCGTTGAAGCGCCCCCTGATCCGAAGCATATCCAAAAGTGAACCATTTTCGCCCACTTGCAGTACCAGAAAGACAAACTGCTCATCTTCGAAAAGACCAACGCATCTGAGAATATTCTCATGGTATAAGTTTTCGTAGATACTTGCTTCACGTAATGCCTAGAAAAATTTAAAACATTTTATAATATTCTAAATTCGTTTTTATTATGTTTTGAATAAGGGCGAGAAAGCTGTGAAGGAAAATTTAACAAAATAAAGTAAAATAAACATACAATGCTCCTCTGCTGCCGGTCCACTCTTTTCATTGCATATCTGACTTTGGTCGAAAGGTCTTCTATTTCATAACACTGCGAAGTGGTGCCTGTGCCAAGAGTTCGTAGAAGACGGAACACGCGCTTCGTGCCACGAAATGTAAAACTGCGTTTCGGCAATGTGCCTGGAAATTAAAGTAATAAAGTAGAATCACAAAATGAGTCGAACGATCCCTTTTACACATGAAACATCACTGGGATAAGTAAACAAAACGCTAGCGAATAATAGCTTAAAATGCTCCTAGGCTTTAGGTAAACAACACTTATATGGGCATGTTTTAGGCTTAGGCCAAGAATTTTTCCCCATCCCAGCTCCCGAACAACCCTTATAAGTAAAGACCGGATTTTTAGGTTGTTAAACTGCCTGGTATGCTTAACCACTGTCTCTCTTCAAAGATAGCACAAAAAGGCACTCTCTTTTAACCTATTTTTGATCACTAAATAGGTTGAAAAGAGTCTTTGTTCTAGAAAGCCTCTTTCCCTTTGTGGGCAGTAAGCAGAAACGTCGATTGCGTTCGACGTTTCTGTTTTCTGTTCTTCTTTCCGAAAGAACAGCAGTTCCTCCCCGAGGACAGTTCGTCCCACAATTTCCCACAATTTTTGGGGGGGTCTTTTGGCCCCCCTTTTTGGGGGGT